>CM054378.1:102942057-104155807 GCA_028858755.1 Ara ararauna | reverse complement strand
AATTCAGGGGCCTACTAGTTCAAGAAAAACTCAGGTGCACCAGAGAGGAATTTTTGACACCATTCTTTGGAACAGCCCCTAGCTGAAGAGGAAACCATTAGTTACCACAACAACATTGGTGCCACAATGTCACGTTACTTTTGACAAAGCTTTTTGGTGGGTTATTAAGATAGTATTCCCCATAAATTTCCACTAATCACAGCATGTTTTGGATTTGTTAAAAGGCTTAATTCCAGCTTGCATGCAATCTTAGTGTTGCTACTAGAAAGCATAAAGAAACAGATGAATAGCTACATCTCAGCAATTTAAAGAAAAGTGTTGAAGAGCAGTAGTTCAAGTTGAGTAAACTGTGAATAACAGCAACTGCTAGGCTTCCCCTATAATGGATTCTTTTTTTTAATGCAAGTTTAATGAAACAGGTACCACATTATTTTACACTTAGAGAAGTCTAAAATATCATAGGCTTTATAACTCAGTAAATGACTTTGCACAGGAGATTTCCTGTGTATTAAATTATCCAACATCATGGAACTCTATTTTGAAATTAGCAATGTAGAACTAAACAGCATATCTACAGAATTCATCTTCCACCATCAGCTCTTACAGTCTGGTAAAAGGCCTGTCTTTGGTGATGTTTGGGAAGTGTTCCACCAGGAACACGATGTTCCTTTCTCCCCCACTTCTGCTAAGAAAAGAATTATTTCTAGTGCTGATTTTGATGAAAGCAAAGAGGTTCTTTTTGCTCTTCATTGTCTTCACACCATACTACTAGCCCTGGGATTTGATTCACAGCATCTTGCGTAAGGGTGCTAGCAGCAATACCTTCCTCAATCTCATTGAAGGACAACTTGCCCTCCTTTGCAGGAGGTGCCTTGGGTGCCAAGAAGCCATCAGGCTTCCCTGCTTACAGGCAGGCACAGCTTGCCCACCTCAGCTGTCCCACTGAGTTAGCATGAAGGGTCCATGGCTGGAAGAGGCAGACAAGTCAGCGCAGCATTCCCACTTAAGACACCAGCATTGGGACAGCTAGGATATAGAGAATCTGCAGCTACACTTGTACATGGTCTAGCGGGGGTTAAAGCTGTAGGTTCCCCCTTATAGCAATGCATGGGCACACACCAATAAATCGGTCTGTTTTAAACTTCTTTTTGATCTAAGCAACTGAGGTGCAACACAGGCATGACCCATGCTTATCAGATACTGTGTAGAAAGTCCTGGAACTAGCACTCTGAAGGCTGCTAATGTTATCAAGGTTGTGAAAAAAAAGAAAAAAAGAAAGAAGCACTGAAGCTGTATTGCCTTGAGTTTCTCTGTCTGAGTGCTGTGCCAGATCTAACTCCGTTCCTATAGATACAAAGGATAAGAAATTGGAAGCACTACAGGAAAAGATCAATCACAGCAGCACTGGTTTCCTACCCATGCAGATGTATATAAAAGATCACACTGTTGACTTTGGTCAGATCACAGTGTGCATACAGCCTGGCACAGCAGCTAAGCTGAACTAGTGGTAAGCTGTCATTGCAAGCAGCCCTTCTACTCCTTGTCCCCAGCTTGATCCTTGATCCCCCTAGTTCCTATGTGATGGTATTTACATTTGTCTGGCTCTTCAATGAGACCTAGAGGAGTTTAAAAAGTAAGTCTAGAAGGAAAAGAAGACAGTGGACACTCTTCAGTGAGCCGACACAAGTGTAGCAGAGGAGAGAAGGAATGCAGAAGGAAGACATAGGGGTACAGGACAAGAAAAAGATTGCAGGAGTGATGATTCTGCAAACTGGGTCACACACAATGGCTGTGACTAGAAAAATCTTATCAGAGATGTACAGAAAATACCGTAGCTGAAGAAGACCACGAGCTTTAGAGTATCAGATTGAATTTTGCAGAAAAAAGGCAAACAACAAGGCCCACATGTCTTGTGAATATCAGAGTTGGGTGAGGACTTATGTGCAGGGAGCCGGTGCTTCACAAGCTAGCACATGACCTCAGTGTGGAGTATCTCTCCTGTACAGGACATGGGACTTTCACAGTGTGGAGTGGGAGAGCATCACCTTACTTCAACATACAGGCACATGTACCTCATGCTCCATGTGCTATAAGACAGTCCTGAAAAGGCAATAGCATGGAGTAGCTGGTACGCAGTCAGGGTGCACCAAAGTACATGAACATCCCAGGCGGACAAGCTGTCTGGTGCAAAGAAAGAAACAACCAAATACCAAGTCTAATGCCAAACAGAAAGTGGGCATCACTCAACTTGCCAGGTTACCTCCATTTGGTGCTGCACAAAACAGCAGTCAGAACTCAGAAAGGACACATTATACACCCCTGGTAGCATGACCATAACAGCATCAGGACAAGGAAAAATACTACATGAATCCCAAGAGAAAAAGCATGCAGACTGAAGTGTCATGTCGCACAGAAGATGCTCCTTTCAATTATAGCACAGACTTCTGAACATGCTCACAGCATGCCTCAGACAAGCAGGTCATAGCAGACACACCAGTAGAATGAGTAGCCTACACAGGGCAGACAATGCACTGCAGTTTCCTTGCAGCAAAGCTGGTGAAGAGAGTTAGAAGAGTGGGGAAGCTATATCAGAAAATAGATTAGAAAAATCCATGTATATAGCACCTGCCTCACAGACAACCAAGGAGGGGAAAAAAAAGGAGTAAAAAAGAAGAGAGCAATTAATTGATAGGAGGCAGGAGCTGAGGGAAGCTTATACATAAAGCAGGAGCTCAGAAGGTAGGTAAGCAGCATGATCACTGCCCAGAAAACATAGAAGGCTCATTCTCTCATAGATACAAGCAAGTTCATTACATAAGGGGACACAATTATTTAATTGCTATGGACAATGAAGAAGTTCTTGGTCCTGGTGACTGATCATGGCAAGCATTAGGAGCTCAGGAAATCTCCCTTGCTGTGTCTTGAGACCCAACGGATGGTCAGGATCAAAATACACCTGAGTAATAGTTGTTAGGGGTCAACTGTCACAAGACGGATCCTGAACAGCACTGCGTGCACTAGGTGCCTTGGCAAGTTCACTTTCAGGGTAGCGATGATGCTGTACAGATGCAGATGTAGCGGGACAGAAGCTGCAAAAAACCATGACCAAAAGCTCAGCTCTCAGCCAAGATCTCATCAAAATAGACCTAAGGGTAAAAACTGAAACCAAAATGAAGCGTGGTATCCCTGAAACTCTTGACCTGACTAAACATCTAAAGGCAACAAAGTAACATGCCCAGACCTGACCTATTAATTTACTTCAAAGGCTATTAGCAGCTGTAAACTGGCAGGGTTTCTCTGATGACCTTGAAACATGCAATGTGATAGAGTGGTAACTGCTTCCATGCTTACCTTGAATCTACTGCTGAAATACAATTTCAGCAGACATTCAAGGAGCTGTAACTGCGATGGAAGCCTTGCTCTTGAAACAGGAAAAGCCAGTAGGTTTTTGCACCATAATCAGTAAAACAAAGACATACCTAAGTTGGGAAATTAATGTCTTGCAGGAGTTTGCCTTTTGTGAAAATTTGAAACAATATCTGGTAGAGGAACAAGCTACCCTAGTAAGAAATGACCTGTCTTCTAATAAAAATAGAAGAGACAATTGGTTATTGTCACTACCAATGAGGCAGCATTTACAGAGAGAAATGCAGTTGGCAGTTTCACAATGCCTTCAGAGTATGCTGTTGAAATACTACAGTCTGTATGTCTGTTTCAAAAACAAAAAAACCCCTATGCAAACCTGATTTCCTACCCACAGCAGATTATTAACACGGACATACAGAACTGAAGCAGAAATACACAGTCCTCAGTCTATTGCAAAATCCAGAAAATGGAAGAAGATAGAAGACGTCAGCCAAGCTGTTGAACTCTGATTTTTAGGTGGAGCATACAAGGCAAAGACTTTGTGAGATCCATGTTCGCCATTATGGGAAAGACAGCAGGTAAAATGCTTCATATCCCTGTTAGGAACAGCAAAAACACTGGGACCAAAGAGAAATACTGCCTGGTAAGTGGTTGTGATATATAAGGTGAAAATGAAGGCCTAAAAGCTAAAAGCAGCAGTAGAAATGAAAGAGTAGCTCTACCTGAATGCAAGCCCAAATATTTTTCCTGCTAGCCACACAAGCCACCTCTCTGGTATAAACAAGTTCCAGTAAGATCTGTGAACTAGCACCAGCATAGTGGTTGCAAACCATTCACCTGCCCTGAGTCAGGTAACTGATTTTAGTTGACCAGTGCTGTGTTTATGCCTTTTCCCTACTTAGTCCAACCATATTGCTGATACCAGTTGACTGGCAGCAATAAGCGTGAAGATAAAATTGCAAAGAGGGTGTTCAGATACTTGCCATTAGGAAAAAAAAACGTGCATGCAGTTCCTGAGTGGGGAATTGTATCCAATAATATGTTAATAGCTAGATATAATACTTTGATAATGCACACAAATATGGATCTCTGCAACCACTATCACCTCTTTACCAAGAAGGTATTTCATCCCTAAGGGGTAACTTTGCTTTTCAATATGCATCAAGGCCCACTGAAGCAAAGGTTATGGGCAATAACAGCACCAGCAGGATACTAGCAAAAGAGTAATCTCCTTGCATGTCCTAACAGCTCCTAACCATCAGCAGGATGCCAATATGCAGCAGCCTGTTGAAGAGTAAGTTCACATGGGCCCTCAGTGTTAATCACTTTGTTTCAACCACTTTTCATGGAAGTGAAGCTGTATATGTTACAGATAGGCAGGATTTGGCCCATTGGGGAATGCTGCCTTGGTACGCAGCCAAGGGAAGTGCTGGATTAGGAAGGGGATACCCAGTATACTTCATATTTCAAGAACTGTAGGCTGTACGACACACACAGAAAATGCCTTAGAGCAGCCTTCAATTTTGTTCTAATTCATACATGATGCTAGAGCAGCTGATAGTGTCAGATCCTAGGGTGCTCAAAAGTAACTTAAATATACATTTGCCTTTTGACTGCTGTGCTTCGAGTACTATGGGATGGCTCTTGAAAAAAAGCAGCAAATAATCAAGATCAAAGTCTATGATTTGGCTGCAACTTTCATTCTTACCTCTTCCATAAAGATAAAGGCATTCAGCAATTCATACTAAACATCCCAACAACAATAATTTCAACATAACTATCAAGAAATACAGCACTGGCTGCTTTATTTGAGAGAAAAACAAAGACTCAACTTGTTTCATCATAAGTCACTAACACATCTGAGATAACTATAATAACTCCATACCAATTAAGTTTATAAGCAATATTTTAGAGGCATTTTTACTCCCAGTTAATACAAAATACAACACTTTGTTTAGAGCAGTCTTGTATTCTTCCAGCACATAACAAAACCTCAATCCTGTAGTCACATAACATTAGCTCCCAACTTGTAAACTGGGTCACTGCACATGGTGAGATGCAGTGCAGTGGGTATACTGAGGGTACCTGAGAAGAAGAGGTGAGAACTGCTCTTCCATGTGTGTCTTTGCTACTCCACCTGCAGCAAAAAGCACTTCCCATCAGTGCACTGCAGGCTTGCAGCATCTGGGAAGAGAACAGGACCCTAACAAAGCAGACTCCTGCTGCCTTTCAGTGAGATTTGGATCCTACAATCATAGAATCATAGAATCATAGAATAGTTAGGGTTGGAAAGGACCTTAAGATCATCTAGTTCCAACTCCCCTGCCAGGGGCAGGGACACCGCACACTAAACCGTGCCACCCAAGGCTATGTCCAACCCAGCCTTGAACACCGCCAGCGATGGAGCATTCACAACTTCCCTGGGTAACCCATTCCAGTGCCTCACCACCCTTACAGTAAAGAATTTCTTCCTCATATCCAACCTAAACTTCCCCTGTTTAAGTTTGAACCCGTTACCCCTTGTCCTCTCACTACGGTCCCTCATGAAGAGTCCCCTCCCCAGCATCCCTATAGGCACTCTTCAGATATTGGAAGGATGCTATGAGGTCTCCACACAGCCTTCTCTTCTCCAGGCTGAACAGCCCCAACTTTCTCAGCCTATCTTCATATGGGAGGTGCTCCAGTCCCCGATCATCCTCGTGGCCCTCCTCTGGACTTGTCCCAGCAGTTGCATGTCCTTTTTATGTTGAGGACACCAGAACTGCACACAGTACTCCAAGTGAGGTCTCACAAGAGCAGAGTAGAGGGGCAGGATCACCTCCCTCGACCTGCTGGTCACACTCCTTTTGATGCAGCGCAGGATATGGTTGGCTTTCTGGGCTGCAAGCACACACTGCCTGCTCATGTTCATTTTCTCATCAACCAGCACCCGCAAGTCCTTCTCCAGAATATGGGCTGTGAACTTTCCACCATTCCAAAACTTCATGTGTTATGTATCACCGCCCAGACACAACAGGAGCTGGGTGGGAGCCACCAGTGCTCAGCTGAATCCTGCTAGAAAGACGGCACGTTTCTCTGCAGCCTCCTTTCAAACTCATGTGAGTTACCGCTTTTCCTTGTCCCTTTTCAATCCACACCGTTATAAGAGAGCATCTCAATCTTTGCCAAATATGATACTTGTAAGAACCAAAGTAACTGATTGTTGTTAAGGGCAAGTTCCTCTTATTCTTATTAAAGCAAAGCATGCTGGTGATACTTATCAAACAAGGATGTCATTGCATTGCACTGTGCAAGAAGACAGCTACTGGCCAGAATGTCTTGCATTATAAGTATCAAATCATATTTCATACACACAGGTTTGCATATTTGGTAACTGAGTGCATGCAATGAAGTAAGAGGCATAATATCAAGGAGCACAATCGAAAAAAGAGATTCCTCTTGGGGAGAAATAGTATGCAGTGTTCCTAGTAAGTCCGACTGCCAAAAGCAGCTCAAAAATTGTTGACATAGGGTAAGTCCAAGTTCTTGCAGTGCTGGGCAGGCAGCACTCCTCCTTCTATCTCCTTCTCTTCCTCCAGATAAACACTGTTGGACTGGGCAACACACACCTAACAGGATGGCTTTACTTCTCAGTGGCAGGTGAAGTTACAGCCTGCTTTTGGGCATGACAAAATAAAGGCAATTCAGTTAGCTGCAGAGTTTCATACCCTGCACGTAGTGGAGGCCAGGGAGGTGCCCAGGGATGCAATTCCTTGCAACACTTTGGCTCCTGGGAGATGCTGGCAGGTCCTCCCTTGCTGCAGAAGCTGATGAGAGTGGAGTGTGCTCACCTTTACGAAGAATCCATCCATAATGGCACACGTCCTCATATTCTCAGTGTGCATCCTTCTGAGGACACCTACCTCAGTGTCCTTTTCTGTTTTCTCCTAGTTTTGTTTGAGCCTTCTGCCTCCAAGTGCTTTCCTAGAATTAATGCTTCACACTCTAGTTTTAACAATAGGAGCTGAATAGTTAAATGGCAGAGCTAAGTGAAGCGTACGTGGAGAGAAGGGGAAGGAAAAGCAATTTTCCACCCATCCCCCACCTTGTGATCTGTACATCTCTGTTAATATGTAAAACACAGAGCAGCCTGTATAGCCTACATTACATGTAGCAGTTAGAATGGGGATGGTTTTTCCATGTGTTGCCTATAGCACTGAAAACACAGCTATTACTAAAACACCCAAGCAGTAATGCAGATTACGGGTCCTCAATGGTTCTAACAAGTGAAAGAGAAACAGCAGAAGTCACTGAGAAAACCCTCTCAGGGATCTTGATACCTTTCTTTGAATTCATCTGAGCATATAGATGGCAAGGGTACGTATATCTTTTATCTGTTTCATGGAAGCCTAGAAAGCAATTTAGAAAGGATGAAAACAGCTAGCAAACAAAGTGAAATAAATGCTTTTAGTATTCTGAAGAAAAGGAAAAGGAAAAGTAAGAAGGAAAGTGATGGCCAGGGAAAGAATTCAAGCTCTTACACAACAGATAGTCAGGGGATAAAGATTATTTTGACAGAAAAAAAATAATAGATATTAGGGATGGTGACAAGCATTTCCCCCTCCCCCAGCAAAGTATTTTCCCCAAAACATTTTACATTCTCCATGCTTGCAAAGAAGCGATTGATTTTCCCAACATATTTTGATGGGAAGTTGTTAGGGTCACTGCAATTGTAATGCAAATACCTTCTGCTCTGACAAGATTCCCTTCTTTGTAATTACTATATAATATATTCCCCAATATATAATATATTCCTTTCTCTATAATTAATAAATTTAACAGTCCAACCTGAATGAGACATATTTCAGAAGACATTTCAGAAGTTTTATTCTGAAACATAAATCACCTTTTTGTGTGTATAGTCCAACACAACTCAGGCTCACACAAACCAGTATCAAGCTCCTTGCACCTTTCGTCTATGGCTATTTAGTTGTCCTTCAGGCCAGCAAGTCCTACTGCAGCAGCATCTCTCACATGACAAGTCACATGGCTCCACATCTATCTGAGCAAACACTGCCCATCAGCATTGAAGCATGAGGAGCTTTTGGTCCAGTCCCTAAGTGCAAGAGTGGCTTTCTCTTTTGTATGGGGCAAACTTCTACACATCTGTAGGACCTCCTTGGACAGCCTTTCTGTGGATGGTTATGCCAAGTGCGCCTGGTTTCAGCCACTGCAGTTTGTTAAAACTGGGATTCAGGAAGGGGAAAAAATACACAGAAATCTTACAAAAAGCTCTCCCCAAGCTGTGTTGGAGGTATTAGTTTACATATGCTAGGCACTTATCCACAGCAACACTGCATCTTCCTTCCATTCACAGCATCTCCAAATTACCTAGTGCCCCACATACATACTGACTGGTCAGGCCATGGATATTTAACCAGACAAATGAAGAAGACTGACTTCAAGACAAGCATGTATTTAAATAGTAGATGCACTTCACATTTGCAACATACCTGCAATAAAACCTGAAAATTGGCTAGCACTAATGTTTTTAACAAAACACCACCCAGTATTAAGTCAAAAGTCTTAATCCGAACAAGTTACAGTACTTTTTATCAGCCAACTATATAAATTCCTCAAGTGTGGAATCAGGCTTGCTTTATAATAACTCATTTTCATTAATCTATACTGATGGGTAATAATTATATTTGTAGATGTCAGTTTCTTTGAAGCCCCATGTCATTTTTCTGTCATTTTGCCTATAATTGATGTAAGGCTAACAAGCCTATAATTAGTGGCTTTTAACACCCTCTGAATTCTGGCATGGACTTGGCATTTTCCCAGTCTAATGGAATTTATTTCTGATTCCAAGTTTTTTTCTGAACATCTTTAATTGCTTTTGTGTTGAAAGTTGTGCATGACTCTGCTAGGATGTAAGAACAAGCCCTGCCCTATTCTGAATAAATATTTTTAATAGTATTTCTGCCTGTTCTGCATCACTGATATCAGATTTACCTGCTGTTTGTAGTGGTGGGTCTAAAATGTCATCATTGTTTCTAGTAATGGAATGCTTTCATTTTATCCTTAGCTGTCATTTGCATATTTTCCCTGAAATCTTTAATTGCCTCTTTTCAACAATTGATAATTTCTTACTTATATGGGTTACTCTTATTCCTGCACTATAGAAATTATGTGTTTTCAGCAGCTGATTTCCTTCTGCCACTGAATCATGGCTGATGTTTAGTCCCCCCCTGACAAAACGGGAGATTTGACATTTTTCCATCCAAATAAACTTCTCTGAAATAAATTCCTGTATTTATTTTCATTTTTCTACCTGTATTTTACCTCCCTACACTTGGCTCATAATTTACTCTTGCTTGAGGAATTTAATTTTCAGGATAGTGAATACACATACTCTATTGGTGGCGAGTGTGCAGTGCTTGCCCATATTGAATGTAATTAGATCATGATCATTGGCCCCAAGGCAACTGAAGCTTTCCAGTGTAGCCATTAATTCTTTTTTATAAACAGAGACTGTAACATAAAGCCTGAGCCAACAGTTAAAGTCACAGAGATTATATTAACTCCAGAAATTCATACCTTTTGAATATTTGATTTTGTAACAAAACCCCATGTTCTTCTGTAATAATGCTTAAGGGAGGAGGTAGGAGAGCAGAGAAACTCTTTAACTATTTTTTTGTTTTTAAAAACCCCTGAAAATACTGATTCCCTCCCCCATGATTTTGCCTTCACAAGGACGGGTCAGCACCAGGGCTAGAGCTGGCTGGCTCACTACATGGTAGAACAAGTCTGTAGAACATTGCAGAGTTTTTGATAGGTGATTGTCTTCTCCAAGGCTCTGTCCTAAACAGGACAGGTGAGTCACGACAGTGAGAGTCAAAACTATCCATGGACTATACAAAGTCTATGGCCCTACTCATGTTTTTCCCCCCAGCCTTGCAGGGGATCATGTGTGAGCAGCCACACATTTTTCTTCCAAGCCCTTTTCAAATTTGACCTCTTTTGCTTCCACTCCTCCCAGCCTCACCTATTCCCATTCCTGGCTTCTTGTTCAGCCCCAGCCTCCTACATTTTCTCACTCTGTCCATATCTCCCTTCATTTCCCTATTCTCCCCTTCCTCTTTCCTTGTCCATAATTGCTTACAGGTCACCAAGCTCTAGCGCTGCTCTTCCCTATATTTAAACCAAACAACTTCTCTCTTCTCACTACCAACAGCCAGAAAAAGAGGGATATTGAGGGGCCAGGAAAAACAGGACCCAAGGCCATGGTAGCCTGGAGTTGTAATTACACAGTCCAGGAGGAACAGTGTCCAGCTCAGACAGACTCTCCAAGGTATTTAGCTCACAGCTGCAGCAGAGATCTACAAAGCATGTAATAACTGCATTTTTTTTCCCTAAAAGGTCTATAACTTGGCCATATTTGGGTTCATTTTTCTGAAGATACAAAATATACAAAAGTCATATACAGTTAGTTTCATGTGCCTCCTAAATCACGGGGGCCAGCTAGAGTTTCCAAATGAAAGACAGAAATTAGCATCATCAAAACAGTACATATTTTCTAGCCACATTCTTGGAATTGACTGAACTGTTTTATTTATGCACTTAAATTTCAGCTAAATGAGCAGATGCCCCGCAGGGAAATTTTTATTCCCAATTGTTACCATTTGGCAAAGTTATAAGCAACAGAGAACAGGAGCTCATCATGGAAAGCATTGGACAAACAACAATAGACAGAGCCACTATTAATACAAATAATTTTTATTTTTAGCTTTCCTATAAATTCTTTATTAAGTATCTAAAGGATTTGTTTTACTTCTATTTCCCACTGCATATACATGGGCATTTGACTGAAAGCTCTGGGGAACTGTTGAGAGCTAATAGCAACAATAAAGTACTGAGATGAATACAAGCTCAGGAGCTTTTGGGGACAGCTTTCTAACAATAGATAGGATGTTATGAAATGAGACGTGGTAATTAAAAAATACTTAAAGAAAAGATAAAATGCACCAGAAAGCTAAGGGAAGTAAAACCTCAGTACCTTTTAGTTGAGTTTATATATCACTCCCCACTATGGTAACCAAGAATCTATTTTTAATGCATGTAAGAAAATGAATAACAATGAGAATACTATAAGGTTATGAACAGAAAGAGTGAACAGGGAATAGGAAATAAGAGGAACTTGTAGAAATTATCAACTTGGGACAAAGAATTGTACTCTAAGATTTCTATTACAGTAACTACACACATGGACAGAAATGCAACAGTGAGAAGAAAAGAAGGGATGGGAAGTTCACTTTCTATGTTCCTGTAGTCACTAAATAAAAAGAACATTAAGGTGCAGCAGATGTGCATCAATATGCTTCTCTTACATGCTCAAGTGCATCAGAGCTGGGCTCCTTCAGCCAACTGAGAATTGCACCAGTCATGAAGTGCAGCTCAGGCCCCATTTATGTGTGAGTTGAGCACAAGAGGCTTTTATTTTTAGATAACTCCCTTTCCCAAATCCTAAACAACAGCAGTAACAAAAAAACCCTCACACAATGATATTGATTCTTCTGTCTGCGTCTTTGGAAACACTTTTTACTTTTTATAAACCTTTTCTCCTCTTAGAAGCTCAGCTACTCTTCTGGAAGATCAGAGATTCTTTTAGCTGATTCTTTCAGCATGAAAATCTGAAAATGGGCTATCGATCAAGCTCTTTGTTGTATTTTTGTCTGAAAATGGCTGGATAAACTGGTGGAAGAGAAATAAACCAACAGTTAGGAAATACATATTAATTTTTAAAATGCTATTATGGATGTAATATATGAAAACTTCCCTTTAAGGAAGTTTTATGAGTTGAAAATACCCAGAAGATTATTGACAAGAAATATCCTTTGTGTTTGTCTTGTTCTTATGTTCTCCTCCGGGTGTCTACTGACAGACACTGGTGGAGATGGGACAGTGACATAGGTGGACACGAGGTCTAACCTAGTAAACCCAGTCTTATGTTTTGATAAGAGCTGGAAATAAAGAATATCTCACTGAACATCAACCTTGCGGCAACGGTGTCTCTGCTCATCAGATATCAGCGGCAAACAGGCAAGGCTCCTGAATCAGCCTTGTCATTTCATGTCAAATGCACCTTGGTCTCCTAAGGAAGTTATTGTAAAGGTTACAGAGATATTTGCCAGTGCGCATGGTAGTATTTCCACTATGTTTTGCTGGTTGTTGGCGTAAAAGTTGCTTCTGTTTGAGTTTGTTGTTATTTTCTAACACTATATCCAAGATAGCTCTCTGCTTCCTCCCATGGTCTGAACCACCCATTAATATAGATCTAGGCTAGTTATTCAAAGATATCAGATTCTGTGCATGTTATTTTGCCTCTCTTGTGAAATTGGTTCCTAAATGAAATACAAATCCAGGGCTAGAGCTGAAGCATCTTCTCAGGCAGCCCCAATCTCAAGAACACTTACCAGGTTGCTTTTGTCCTGATTTTACTTACTATATTCATCTACCTTGGGAATTCAACTACCTTTTCCCTTTTACCCCACACTATATTTGAGTTTTTGATACCAACCCAGTGAGGATGGGAAGTCTCATTTTATAGAGAGCAAGACAAAGATACTAGTAGTATTCCTCAAGCAGGAATTAAGCAACAATTTCGGTAATTTTTTTCTCTCTCCTGAAATGATATGCCCAAAGACACAGAATAAGTGGTAGAACCAAGCTCTGGTATATCCCACCCTAATGCTATGGTGACCAGCTTCACTTAAAACTTATGCAATTGGCAGTGTCCTGACACTGCATTTCCACATAGGCTGACAGTGCTCAGCTTTAGGCATGAAAACCTCTTGTGAAAGTGTGTTGATTTGTCAAAAAAAAGATCTTCTCTTTGGGAAAGAAAAAAAAGAGTGTGGCAAGAAGAAAATTTGCAATTCAGACTGCTTCAGAATAGCTGGAATAAAGTGGTTGAATAATTCAACTTGCAACAACAGTGAGGACTCCACAGTGCTGGAGTCAGAAACAAGAGATTGAGTCCAGATTGTGTCTTATCTCCCACACCATCAGTGAGAAGATGCCCAGTCGTCATGAGCATCTTATATTGATGTAGATATGTGAGAAAGTAAATTCTCTCTTTCACGGAAGGAGAAAGCTCTTCCCCGTCCAGCTCTGCTGCGGCCACTCAGTAGGATCCACAGTCCCACTCAAGGATCAAAGCCATTAGGCCTGGGCTGGCTGCTGCTGTAGCAGGGTGATTGCAGGCACCTAAGCTATTCTTAGCACTTCAGCGCTTCTATTCAAGGTCACTTCAGTGCATCTGCGTTGCACTTATGGCTCTGAATGCAGTGTAGGCATATGCTTCAAAAGTGGGTCATAGTGAGATGATGAAATCTAAATCATACAGCAATTATGCTCAGGATCTAATCTGTTGCACTAAGACTCTCAGTGCACTTTGACACTTGAAATTAGAATCTTTAAGCACAAAGAGGAGGTACTCACAGTAGCAAACACTGTGCAATGCTAGTTGAAAGAGCTGGGAGTCAAGAGAGGTGACATGCTCCTGATTTATAATTGACTTTCTGTGCATGATGTTCCTTGGCCTCTGCTATCCTTCTGTATAAAAATTAAAAAGTTGGTTATGTATGTAGTCCCAGAGCAATTAGGTTTAGGTAAACTTTAGGAATGCATTAAATCTCCAGCAATTAACAAAGGGCAAGTGTCTAGCGTGAAATAATAGTAACAATAACAACAACAACAACAATTGGGCACAAGTCTGTAGCAATACCCTGTTTTGCTGAACATGTTTATATAGACTAGGCCTTTTGCAGAGCTGCTGCTTAACAGGACCTCAAGACAACCCCTGGTATCAGGTGTTGCTCTTCCAGTACTTGGCTACTCCAGCGACACAAGGATGTGATAGTAAAAAACAGCCCTCCCTGCAATAACTCCTTTCTCATTACATTTTCACCTCTGGAGCTCTCGATGCAGGCGACGTCCCACCCATTCCAGCAGTGTGGATGTCCATGAGCTGAACACCTTCTGCAGAAGTGAGAGGTCAGAGAGCAGGACTTCTAACACAGCAGAACTGCAGAGCACAGTTTATAGCGTCCAAGCAGAAAGACATCAAGAGATAGCAGTTTAGCTCTGAGTCATTACTGCCAGAACACATGGAAATGATGTTTAACATTTGTATTTCCATAATATTTAATTCCACTGTCTGGGTCTTTTATCAGTAAATATGAATACAGATACATTCTGAACAATAGAAGTGTGATCCTGGGTACTGATAATCTCTTGTTAATTTTTAACAGAGACTGCAACATAGCATTTAATTCCTCAATGTAAGTGACTCAGAACCCATTTGTTTCAAATGAGGCAGTTTAAAAGATGTAATAGAAATAGATGTTCCAATGTTTGGTATCTTGCAAAAGATGGATTATGTGCATGCTTGGTTATAGCTGAACTTATCAGAATTTGAAAATGATGGCAGAGATTGGGCAACTTAAAAGCAGTTATCTTCTATCATCCTTTGAATGCTTGGCTCTCTCTATTTTTTATAAGTGCTGTTTTTGCAAAGGTATGAGGTATGACTGATTAGGCTCATCTTTACATATTACTACTGATAAAAGTCTCCTTTAAGTGCTATCTATCAGTTGCTTCGAAAAAAACACCCAATTTTTGTTTGCCTCCAGTAGAAATGTGAGGTCGACACAAGCAAGATATAGGCAGAGAAAATGATGCTGATGCCGTTGTTGGCCAGAACAAACAGTATTGTTTCCAGCTTTGAGACCTAGAACACCATTTCCATATTCCTATCTATAAAAGGGCAACACTGGTTCAATAACCCTCACTTAATAAAGAAAGCAATTCCTTTATTTTTTGTACAGCAGCCTGTAGGATGGGGAAAGGCCATAAAAGGGTTGTTTTTATTATTGCTCAGCACATTTTTCAAGATCCAAGACAGCCATAAGCTTCCTTTTTGTGATGATCTCCATATTGCATAAAAATATTAGCTTGAAATTTAAGCTAAAGGCATTCCGGAAGAAATATTTTCAGTAGTTCATGGATCTTTGAAACCTTGAGTGTAGCAAAAATGCAAGGCACATAAAATACCTCCCCACTAGGATCAGATGCAAGCAGTAAAGAGATTTAAGGAAGGAAATTATAAATTTAAAGAGAAGTAAATGGCTTAGTCATGAAGTAGAAATTTTGGTGAGATTCCAATACAATACAATGTATCTGTGGAAACTTTGCCATGCACCACATGAATCAAGTACTGCCAGAAAGCAGCAGAGCAGCTTCAAGTCCTTCCGCCTCTCTGCATCTTGCAGTTGCATGCAGCTGTCCAACTCTTTATCTTTCTTACACCAGCACCAAATGCTAGCCTTGTATGTCTCCAATATGTGGCAACATCAATGTGTTTTATTACCTTTGAGTGCTGTAATGCAAGTCAGGTGTAAGGAAAGCAGGACACTTTACCCTGTGGAGCTGAGCCTGAGCCATGGTGCACCTCCTTTCTGGGGATTAAGGTGCTCAGGGCAGCTCTCAAGGGAGGAGCTACAGGACTGAGAAGCAAATGAGATGTCCTGTCCACCTTCAGCTTTACGGCAACTGTTGTTGGGCTTTAGCAATACCAGGCATGGCTGCAGTTTAAATGACATTTTAAATCATTCCCCCAGCTATGCTTCATCTACAGCCTCTCAAGGCTCATTTGATATCTCATGAGGAGGGAGAGCCGCAAATATCAACCCTCAGGTAGACATACAGCAAGACTGCAGCCACGAAATGTGATCTGCTCCTGTATTTGATGCAATGCACAGCGAGCGTCACCAAGGGACAGGGATATTCCAGTTACTTTCTGGTCTTAAAAGCCTATAATGGTTGCTTTTAGCTGCAGTGCCAAAAACAGCCATTACAGCGACAGAGTGACTTGAAGAGCAGCTGCTTTCAGTGTCAGTGACAGCTTAGACCTATTTATTCGGCCTTCCCCAAGTTACCTGCGCAGCCATGCAGCGAGCCACACAAGGGAATTGACTGAATTTTATAGTAATCTTTTTCTTTTCTTCATTTCATGTTTGAAGGAATGAAGTCAGACTGGGTGCTTGGACTGGAGGAGAAGATAGAAAAAACGTTTTAGGGAAGAACAAATAGCTAGCAGGGTGGGTGAGAAAGCTGCTGTCAGTTTAGTCCTCCACACATGACGATGCCACGCAAGAGACTGCAAGAGATCTGCCATGGGACTATTGCTGGCTGGAATACCATGTAGCCCCCCTAACAGATTAATTTTATCAGCAGAGTTAGTGATTTTTTTTTAATCTGGATTTTTATAACACTTTAAAATCTCCAAACGAGTAGTTAAAACTGCCTTAGGTTAGCATTATATAAGCAGGAAACAAAGAAAGAGAGGAACAGTCTGTTTTGCTTAACAACCAGTTTGATGCTTCTTGGACCAATGGTGTTGATCTGTAGTACGCATTGTTGCATTTATAATTCATAAGCACAGGGAGCGTCAAATCCCACTACAAGAACAGAGGTAAGATTAATTAGGTGCCTTAGCTATAATATTCCATACAATGCCATCTTTTGCTCAGGTTGCTTTCTGGCAAGTTGATTCTTTACTTTGAATTTTCTTGGTTTGCTGTGTACACTTGTGCCATAAGGAAATTACCTCTGTGTTTCATTTTAACCCTTGGTAACCTATTGGTATTCTCAACCATTGCCTCAAATATATCTCTTTCTTAGTTTTCTGTTTGGCTTCAGTTTTCCAAGCAACTTTCAGCTTTTACGTTAAAATAAAAATTACCCTGCTTAGAATAACTTCAGCTGGCTGAATTTGGGCTAAGAACTGCCTCTGGCTGAATGCTGCCCTGTGAACATTCGCTGGCAGACACGAGGAAGCATCCCCTCCCTGCAGTAAGTATGCCCAGACAGGCTGTGAAAGGCTTTCTGAGGCTTGTTCACCCTTCTTTTTGTTTTGTTTCGCTCTTTAAACATGAAGAACATAACAAAAGAGAACGAGTTGCTTTGTTTCATGGAAACATTTCTGAACTCTAGGAGGTTTACAATTACACGTGGGAGCTACTGCCAGCCGGCAGCTCCAGCTTTTCCCCAGGGCCTTGTGCCTGCAGCAGGAACAACACTGTGCGAGCCCCCGCGGCACTCAGTGGGGCTGGAGGGGGGGAGCAGTGATGCACGGAGGCAGGGCTATACTTCAGTCTCAGGGATCTCCCACCGGAAGTTTTCTTGCCAGGCTCCAGGCTGTTTCTAGCTCCAAACGCCAGGACCACTTACAGTAGCAAGGTGTCCCTCATAGGCAATGCGTTAGCTGGGAAACCAAAGGTAGTTCCTTATACTGTGGTGGCACTGCCCAAAAGAGGATACTTCTTGCATTGTGTGTTTGGCATACATGAACATAAATTCCTGTATTATAATATTACGTAGATATATATTTATATTTTGCATAGCAATAAAATCTCAGAACTGAGAAACCTGAGCTGTAGATCAATCCAAAAAAACAAAAACAAACAAAAAAAAACAAACCAAAAAACAAAAGCTTGAACTTTTCTCAAGATGCCTTTAAACCTGATTTATTCTTTTTTTATTATTATTATTTTATTAAGCCTTTTTTAGAACCAGAAGTGAAACCAGGATGAAAACCTAGTATCTAGATATTGGTTCAAAGCAGTGGTTCAGTGAAGAATTATGTGGCATGACAGATAATTTTGCCTTTTCCTTGCCCTTTGCCCCACCTCTCTAAGGCCAACCACAAGCTAATTCAACAAGCTGAGAGGTACTGATCTGCTTATTAAATCATTATATGCCCAGGTTGAAACAACTTCAGTCACAGCTGAAGCTGAATCAAGGGTTCATACCTAAATTTTGCAGGCTGCTATGGGAACGTATTATCATCTGCTCAACAAACATATAAAAACTGAGAATGTGCCATGATATTATTATGCCTCTGTCAGATGAAAGGACTATCAGACTTAGGATACTTAAAGGGCTCCTTTCTCCCTTCACTTTCACTGAACTTTAACTGAACTCCACTGGTCTCCATGAATTTACATTGCCATAAATGTAAACTAAAATGGATCTATAATATTTTTAGCAAAGGGGTCTATTGGCTACAGTAGGTCATGTCCCAGCTCATCCACTGAAAACCACCTTTCTGATAACCTACATTGCTCATCATTATTTCTTCACCTTCATAAGCTTCACCACTGAAGCGTACAAGTTTAGAGGCCACTGAAAACATACTCCAGTCTGTTGAGATACAGTGAAAAATTATATAACAAAATGACAGATCATAAAGCTAATTATTGTCCAAACCTTTCCTTTAAATCGTGGTGGTTTTGGCTGTTTTATTGGTTTATTTTGTACTAAAAAGTTCCTGAAGTTCACTCATCAAGAGCTCCCCTTTTTTTCCCTACTGTTGGCTGTATATGGGCTGAAGCTCAAGAATGTGGGTCTTTATTTACATTTGTGAAGTGGCAAATCAGCACAGATCTAATCTTTTCTAATCTTAGCTCAGTACAAATTAAGATTTGCTTGTTTAAACCCCCTAATTATTGCAAGCTACTGCAAAAACATGTTCTATCTGCCTGACAAGCACACAGAAAGCGAAAACTGTGCCATTGCCAGAGAACAAGAGCAGAATGCAAAGGTTGAGCTCCCTCATATTGCATCATTATGCATCTACCAAGTGACAGATCCAGAGGAGACACAGATGTCTAAAACTGGCCTTTCTGACCCAAACGCAGAGCAGCAATGCTGGTCAGTCCCCACTCATCCTGGTATGATCTCTGCCTACAGAGACTCTCTGCAACTTCTAAACTTCCTTGGCTGACACAAGCGTTGCATCTGTATGTGAGCATCAACCGTGCATTTCGGCTGTGCTCAACACTTACTGGAGAACACCCACCATCCTGGAGAAGGGACTTCCCCTGAGCCTCATGAGCAGCTGGGGCTGGAAGTCCTCCTTGTTGCTCCATGAGCTTGTGGGGTGGCCTTTATCGAACTGGGCCCCAAGTGTCCCCTCTCTTCTCATCGCACTTGCTCACCACCTTCTCTGACTGTTTGATATGCCCATGAGATTGTTCCTTAACATAATTCAGCCAAAATTAGCTGTGTTAGTTTAAAAAATATCATAAATAGTCCTTTCCTATTAAAGCCTGACACACTTCAGCTGAAATGGAGTGAATGCAGAAGCAATCAAACCATCTGTCCAGTGGTGGCAAGGACACAGCAGCACTCCGAAGTTTCTGTCTACACCAAAGCAAAGCAGAAGCTTTTGGTGGCTCTTTGCTGTGAGACCAGGGCCACGTCTACCTCTGTGCCTGGGCCACATCCTCTGGGATTGTGCGAGTTGACATCTTTATGGAGAGATGCCTATATCTGAAGTGGCATCTCTATAAGCAAAGGAGAAAATAAGGCATTTCTAAGACAGAGATGATCTCATTTTATATGCTGCCATCTGCTACGTCCCGATTCTCTCTCTCTTTCTAGCCCTCACCATCCCTCTAGATCTGCCTAGCAGGGAAGCCAGAGCTTCCAGCATTCCCTACTTGCATAGAGGGCCCAATACTGATCATGGTAAGAACATGAAAATAGATCCTGAAACAACCTCCTTATACCTGCTGCCCATTACAAAGTCAAAGCATTCATTGATAGCTTCCAGTGCCACCTATCCCACCCCATCATTCTTGTCATCCTAAATCCCTTCACACTTTGCACTCTTTAATGTTGCTGGATTTTTTCCCTTCTGCAGCTGTCAATGTCTAGTGAGAGCCAGTTGTTTAAGCAGTTGCTGACAACCTGTTTTTCATCTTGTGAGGGTGTATTTTGTCACTCCCTTCCCAGATATTCTTCCCCACTTTGCATTCATATTGCCTATCTTGAGGAGTACATTGGATGAAATTGCAAGAAAAACTCTTGCCTTTGCCTGCTAAGCCCACCACATCTATTGAAATTCACATGTACATGAGAAATGAGACATGAGATGGATTTGGTGTTCTCTGAACACCAAGGTATTGCCAGCCTGTTCTTAAAGTGTGTGTGTGTATGAAGGGCTTGGAACATTGTTGTCCTTACACTGGCTCACTCTGGTAGTTAATTTTAAGAGCCCAGTAAGGAACTGACACAAAAAGCCCAAAAGGAGCCTATTTTCCCAGTCACATAATACACTTGCCACAGTACGTGCTCTGGTCCCTGAGTCCTCCCCAGTCCACCCTCCCACTGCCCTGTGCTGTGCACTCGTGTCCTCCACCCCAGCCCCGGCAGCAGCTCTGACACAGCCAGCAACTCTGTGCAATGGTTTTGTCGTAACATGAACTCTATATTCTGTCAAGCCCACATCACCCAGCTCATCCCCATGGCTTCTGGGGCTCTGCACGCTCTGCCCCAGGGCTGGTGAAGGGAGAAGAGGGCAACCACAGGGTCACAGCCAGCCACTCCCCCTTCCAAGCTGAAGAAAACATTGAAGAAACATTTTCAGCTTCTCTTGGTCTTTCCAAATGAGGTGATGAAGGGGAAGGGAGGTAGTGAGAAATACCTATCACAGGACAAGGAGGAAGATTGCTTTGCGCTCAGCCCCAGTGCAGACCACGAGAGCAGGAGAGCACCAGTCCCAGCAGACCAGGGTGGTGGAAAGCTGTGGGAAGGGTCTTTCCTCCAACAGGGCCAAAAATGTATTTGACCTTAAGTGATTCTCAGATGTATTTAAATACTTTATCTTGCCTTCCATTGAGCACTGACACCATGTGGTCTTGGATCAGGCAGAAAAGGTGCCTTTTAAAGAAATGACTGAACTGATGGGAAGAGCTGTGGTCTTTACCAAGGCAATGGTGCAGGGTTTGTCGGTACTTGGATACCACAGATGTCCCATGGCAAGGCATGGGAAAGTGGCCTTTCCCAGGGACTTTTCAGAGCTGGCCCTTTGGCTATGCTCCATCACATACTGGCAGGGTACTGACTTCACTGGGGTGACGCCAGGAGCTAGAGCACACATCAGTCCTTCACCACAACGAACACCTCTACACAGCCATCCTGAGCTTGGGCAGCTCAGAGCTGACATATTGAGCATCACAATGGCCAGGTTTACCCTCAGAATAGGAACCGGAATCTGTGCACTTCCCCACTCCCCCTACCCTTATCCTCCATCAGCTGTACACTCCCTCCCAAGCTGCTTCTCCTTGTGCTGCATGCTCCAAGAGGCTCACCACTGGCAGATTTTGATCTGGCTCTTCCAGTTCTGTTACATTCCCATCAGAAGCCAACTAATTGCAGCAGGTGTTTTAGCATGGTCTGTCACATACATCTGTGAGCCATGGGCTTCACATCCTGTTGGGCAGCTACTGCGTCTGTCGCAGGGTACGAGAAAGCCACTCTAGGTCTCACGGATGCTATGCAATTTGTTTGCATACAGCTTTCATCTTCTCTGGACCATATCCTGTTGGCTACATTTATGCAAAATTCCATCTGAAGCCAACAGGACTCTTCCTTATAGAAAGAGGAGTTTTTCCATAGCTTTCCAACCCATTTCAAAGCAAACCTTTATCAGGCTCAGGCTGAACCAGACTGGTCTGGCTAGGGAAATCTTAAATCTCTGTATGCCTCTAAAGAACATTCCTGCCTACATTCTTATCCCAGAAAAAGGTGCCTTCTTCACTCCTGAGGGCACAGGAGCAATCTTATGTAACTAACAGAGAGAGAGGAAAAAAAGAAGTTGGTTTTCTTTCCCTGTTTTATTTTATTCCCCAAATATAGAAGGATGGACTCATTAGCAATCATGGGGTTTCCTGGACAAGAACACAGGCACTCCAGGCATGTCCTTACTGCCTCATAGTTGCAGAACCTGCTTCTCTGATCAGATTAGGGCTCTACTGGTTGCTGGGATGGAGGACAGGATCAGGAGATAATGGAAGGCTTCCAGGCAATTTTCCTGGAGATAGGACACCATGGCTGCAGCACAATTCATTCATCAGTAAGTATCAGCTCTGCAGGTGCCATCCTACAGCAGTCATAGTGTAGGTCCTCCACTTAAAGGGATGGAAGTAAAATGGCCTATTTAATAAACCTGAGGAAAACATACATTGAAAATGGTTGTAGGCATCCACAGGCTATATGTATATATACATGACTATTCTATTTCAGGGAAGGACTTGACACCTCAACTAATAGCTTCAGTATACCCAGGCTGCATCTGACGCATGGGGTGCTGATTCTCCATGGTGCAGCCTTCAGACCTGCCATGGTCTTAGCCCAGCTGGAGCCTGTCTTCCCCTGCACACATGCCCGGTAGAAACAACCACATGGTAGAGGTGCAGAAACAAGGAGAGCAGATGCCCACCCTCACCATGGCTCACCATGCAGTCAGCAGGCATGGGACCGCCAGGAAGGGCTGCTGGATTTCAAGGTGAAGTCTGAGACGTGGTGATGTGCAGAGACAGAAAATGGCCCTTTAGCTGCCTCCCACAAGAACCAATGTAATTCCTCCTCCCCCTACCCAGAACACACAATGCCAAGGGCTTAGGAGCTATAGCCTTGCTCCTTCCAGCTCAGGGTGGAGAGGATGCCAGGACTGTCATTTAAGGAAGGGTTTTGGAGCTCCCTGCTAATACACCTATCAGAACACCTCTTATCCTCTTTTGCTAAGGCTGACACAGACTCCATCTGCAATTCATGCAGAGGAGTTTGCTGCGACATGTCAGAGGTGCTCAACAGCAGAAAATTGCAGAGCTGCCTCCAGAACCCCATCAGTGCCTCAAAGGCCATCCTCCAGTGCAGATCAAGGGTCCTCAAAGCAGTCCTTACATGGCACACCGGCACAGCTGCTTCCCACCTCCCCTCACACGCAGCTCCTGATTCACCTGCTCACAAGCAGATTCACATTTTCCTGCTATTTTTACACACAACAGTCATCCTGGTTGTGCGCTGGGGTGCATGATGCACACCATCATGAGTCGCACACTTGACTAGACCATGAGCAAAATCACATGGGATGCACTTTTGAGTGTCAGGCGTGCATTCAAATCTCTCATCTGTTGGGACCTTCTTTTAGGATAAATTTATGTATATATTCACAAGCCATTATATGATGATCTATTATACCTGGATGAACCAGACATTCAAATTAATTTAAATAAATTTATCCATATGCTAATGCAAACCCTAGTCACAGGAAGAAAG
This sequence comes from Ara ararauna, assembly GCA_028858755.1. Lineage (NCBI taxonomy): Eukaryota > Metazoa > Chordata > Aves > Psittaciformes > Psittacidae > Ara > Ara ararauna. The sequence goes on along the minus strand of CM054378.1, from coordinate 104,132,272 downwards.
CAGTGCGTAGAAAGGTCGCATCCAAAGTTTTCAGTGACCCTTGATCTTGGGTGCCTACCCTGCAAGTTTTTCCTCTTGATCCTCTCTGCTTGCATTTTGAGGACACTGCTATTTACTGTATTTTGCATATAAAGCTCCAATTGATGCCAGTAGAAGTTCTGCTTGCAGATAAGGGAGGAATATTAAACAGATCTGCAGTGCAGAGAGATGATATTTTAGTTCCTTTCATGTATTTTAGTTAGAAAATAACACTGTAGTTGGTTGGTGCTTTTAACTTCCAGAGATTTCAAAGGACTCTGCTCAATACCCAGGCACGAAACTTCCCACCTCCGAAATGAGATTTCTCCTGGTGTGGCGATCAGCAGCTAAATGACAACCTGCCTTTAAGGAAAAGACACTGGAAAGGAAAATTAGTGCAATTGAGATGAGCTACACTCTTACCCAAATATCTCCCATGTCTGAATGAAACAGGTGGGGTTGCTCAGATCTGGCACCCCTGAGCAGAACAAGAGTGGAGGGGCTGAGCTGAGAGCACAAGAGCAGAGTACAAGAGTCCATCTCAGGTAGAGGTTTTCAGAGACGATCGAATGATTTTTTGCCATTGGGGTAATGAGCATGGAAGCATTTATCATACATCTTTTTTCAGACCTCCGGTATCCCGCACTGAGTATGCCAGGGAGTAATTCAGATGTTTTCCAAGCACTGAACTGGAAATAGCCATTCAGTTCATAACTTCCATTCAAATAGAAGATGAACATGCATTTCCAACCTCCCTTACTGCTGACTGCTGCATTAGCACAGCTTATTCGAGTGGACTTTGGGGCAGTAGGGATGTGCTTTTAAACAGTATTGCATTAAGACTACCTTCACCTTGGCCTTACAAAGCACACTTTGTATGCTCAGTTGTGGAAATCCTGTGCTAAGAAGCCAGCTCCACCGTAATGAGCAGTCAGATCTGGTTTTGTCCTCAAACCTCATTTCAGGAAGGAATCTGGGGCTTCTCATGCCTGCTCCCAGTCACAGCAGGACATTCTTGCCCTCCTTTGAAAAGCAGAAAATCAGAGGAAAACAGCATTTTAGAGATACATGTTTGCTGGCAGGAACACTGCTGCAAAACTTGCAACGAAGGCTTCAAGAAGCCAGTGCAGTGCTGTAGCAATTAGATTGACAGCGTCTATCCAATTATAATTCTGGCAGCAGCGAGGGCAAGAGAGCTTGTCATGCAAGGCCAGCACCTCTTCCCACCTCTCTGAACACTTTTTTGCCAGTGCAGTTTGACGGATAATAGAAAGGGACCTTGGTATGGCCAAAGCCACTCTCCTAGAAAACTAAGACAAATATTTGCAGGTGTGTTGTATTAGCTGCCTATATCTGTCCCCATGTCCATCTAACCATCTGTTTTTAGCACGTTATCAAACAAGAACAGGACACGAAAGTATGTCAGCCAGGGAGAGGAGGGATGGCATTGCCTGCTGGAGGCGCAAGGGGATGGGCAGTGGGAAGGCAACCGTGGCTCTGCAGGAGGAAATGTGCTGTATGCTATTACCTGCATGGATACAGAAATGGCTGCACTAGAAGGACAGCTGTTCTAGCACAGCTTTCTGGAGGGGTCTTCAAAGCCCTAGCCCTAATCACCAACATGCCAACCCCTCCACCAAGCCAGGAGGGGGGCTGCCCACTTTGTCATGAGCTTCAGCATGGGAGGTAACAGTGCAAAGAGCTGAAGAAGAGGAGGAGGTAGCTGCTGTGGCAGGGAAGGAGAAGCTGGTAATGGCATTGGGGATTGCCTACAATGCCACAGCAGCTCCCTGGGATTTCTGGGCTGGTGACATCCTGTCATGGGTTCAGCAGCAGCAGTCATTTTTCTCCTTCTTGGTAGCTGGTGCAGCACAGTGTTTTTTACTTTCGGCCTGGGAACAGCGCTGATAACACCAGTGTTTTCAGTTACTGCTTAGAATGTTTTGTCTGATCAAGGACTTTCTGAGCCTCATGCTCTGCCAGGGGGGAGGGGAAGCAGAGAGGAAGCAGAGACAGGACACCTGACCCAAACTGACCAAAGAGGTATTCCATACCACAGCACGTCATGCCCAGGATGTAAAAACGGAGGGCAGAGACCCGGAAGGGGGGAATTCACTGCTGTGTCGGGCTTGGTATCAGGTGGTGAGCGGTTGTATTCTCTTCCCTTGTATTTGCCTTGTCATTATTATTATTGGTGGTAGCAGCAGTGGTTTGTGTTATACTTTAGTTACTAAACTGTTCTTATCTCAACCTGTGGGAGTTGCATTCTTTCGATTCTCCTCCCCATCCCCCCAGGAGCTGGGTGGAAGAAAGAGGGGGGAGTGAGTGAGCGAACTGGGTGAGTTATAGTGGCTTAAACCATGACACATCCCTTCCTCTTTTGGGCTGCCTTAGCATAATTCTGCAACTGGCTGCTTCTTCACAGCTACATCCTAGGGAGAAGTCCAAGCAAACAATAGTAGAAACAAAAAGCAAGTGAAAAGCAAAGGGGAAGGAGTTAGGAGAAGTGCGAGTGCTCAGCTTCTCACATCACTAGGAAAAAGAAGGGATCAAGACGGGAAGAACTGAGGAAAGCGTGATGCTGTTACAGGGAGTTGTGATACTTCTGTAAAAAGTACGTTGCCAGCATGGAGCAGGCAGGGGCTCAGTGAAGGATTACAACAGAAGGTTTTACTTCTGAGTTTTTGAGTTTATCAAGATTGTCAGGCCCAGGATTTTAAACCACGTGTATCAGACCCCCAAGTAGTAGGAAAGAGGCTTGAAAAACATAAAAGGTTTTTCTTTGTTTGGTTTTTGGGTTTGGTTTGCTTTGGGTTTGGTTTGCTTTAGGTTTGGTTTTCTTTTAATAAATGATAGGTTCTTCAATTTGCCTTCTCATTTCTGAGACTTTAGGGCCTATTTAATTTGCATTTTCATGTCTTCCTGTGTAATGCTTCAAGCCTTTTAAAATGATCTTTTAAAAGCTCTGATTTTCTCAGAATCAAATCATACCAATAGTGGCAAAATGCCAAATATCGTAATGGTGGAGATAAATTAGCAAGCAAAATTTAATAAGAATTTTCTGATAAAGAGCAAATCACTAACAGAGTGATTACATCAATCATTTTTATATGTTGTTGACCAGATTGCTGTTGACCAGGATGCTGTTTTACGTGCTGTAGATGTGCTCTAAGTGTGGTCTGAGAATGTTGCAGATAGAGCAGGATGCTATATAGAAATCTGATAGCATTAATGTATGCATAGATGCCCAGTATTCTGAAATTTGGGAGTTAAACATATGCTGCAGAACAGTTATATTGATTTGATGAACTTCTCATATGGCCTTTATTTTTAAATTCATTTATTTCAGCTTGCGACTCCCCATAAGAAGGCATCAAGCAGGGGTTGGAGCATATATATAGGGAATGCTGTGTGAACTCAGGCTACATGTCTCTCATACCTCTGGAAAATATAATCTAATAAGCAAGTAACTGTGCTTGAATGGTTTGGGTTTTTCCTTATTTTTCAGATAAAACACTTCTTTTTATATATATATATGTATATGTATATACATATATATATAAATATATACATATAAAAAGCAAAGCAAACCCCTCTGTTCAACTACAAAACAAGCCTCTGCCCCACTGTAGCCATCCAAGGATGCTGAAGAAGTCAATCAGTTCCAGAACTCTGTGGTGCCATACAGGCAACCATGGGCACAGACCATTGCTCTAGTAGAAAGCTAGAAAAGAGTAAGGGACAAATGCCATCTGACATGATATCTACTGCCCCAATCAGCTTTAAAGCAGCTCATCAATGGTGGAGTTATTGCTTCCCAGCAGGATGGCCACAGACCCAAATAATGTTGGCATCATTTTTACAGACTGTAAGTGAATTAAAATATAATGCCAGGCATCAGGAAAGGAAAGAGAGGGTGAGGGAGAAGCCAGTGGAGCCACCAGTATTAGTGGGAGGATGGCAGAGCAGGAAAGCAAGCCAGGATGCACCAAAACCCTTTGGGTAAGGGAGGACAAGCTCCCTCCTACACTGCCCTGGGGACGAGGGAGGGCTGGAAACACCCAAAAGAAAGGAGGCAGCAGGAGACTGGGATTGTGACACATGTTTTTGGAGGGATGCCTGGGGGTTATCAGTGAACAGGACTGAATGTCACACTGGGAAGGGTGACACCCTGCTTCCCCTTCTTTAGAACTGAGCTGGCATTAAAGGAGTTAGCTGAGTTAAAAGCTGACTTTGCAAAATGAGTGAGATGAATGAGTGTGGGGTGGAGTGGAAAAGGATATTTAAATCATTTTTGGTAGGATGAAAGGTTTTCCTCTCAGAAGTTCAGAACATAAAGGTAAAACAGGGCCTAGTGCTAAGGGGCACAGGGAAAGGCACCATCTGTGCCTTACCAGCTGTAACCCAACAGGCAGTCTATAACATCAGCATGAAGAACCTGTCTCTGCTGGGTGTTGTTGCTGATTGTTTAAAACTAGGGACATTTTTATGGACTTCATTCTTCACTGACATCTTTCAGTATCACTCAGGAAAACACACAGAATCTAATCAAAGCATACTGTAGATCAAAGTGCTGCCCCAACTGCTGCATCATACCAGATATGGCTTTCATAGCACGACTCTGGGTTTACATTTTTAGATAACTCTGACTCAACAAAAAACAGACCAAGAAAAAAAAATAACGAAAAGTAGTGTTATTAAAATGAAAACTTCCCCTGTGAGCTGGTATGCCAAGAGCTATGCAACAATCAGCATGAGAGAGTAGAGCAGCTCTTTACCTTCAGAGAAATAGAAGCATCTCTCCCTGTTAGCTACTCACATGTCCTCCCTCAAACTACCAGAGCTACCTGTGTAATGATGTTACAGTGTCTTTACCAATTAGCATAACATCAAAGGGATCTGAAAAGATGACTGTTAGAAATGGTAGGACGCGTCTTCGAGCCGCTGGCCTGTTTGAGATTTCACTTAGAGCTGACGTATTAATCAGATGATGGTGAATGTCCAATAACTTGGACATTCCTGCAGTTTCCCTGTCTCACTGGAGTTAGTTTAATTCTGGTGTTGCTAGGATATATCATCTTAGAGAACATAAACCCACAAAGCCCTCACTGACAAGAGGATTAGAAGAGCCTGTCTACCAGTGGATTATGTATATGAATGTAAAGTAAAATTAAACATAAACAGCTTCATTTCTGGTTAAATTTATGTAATCCTGTTACATTCAGGATGCAGAGATGAAACGATCAGGCTGGTTTTATCTGTTGTGCACCCTCAAACAATAATGCTCTTCTCCAGCTGTTGTCTCCAGACATACCTCTGCAGAAAGCCAGTGGTTGTTTAGGGAACACCACATACTTTTCTGTCATCTGATTAAATGTAGACAAATCCAAAGTAAATGTAAGAAGTGAATGCTCGAGCTAGTTACCCTCACTTCCCGTTTATTCAGTGGAGAGAACCACATGCTTTTAGAGAGTGAGTCATTTCACCCTAAGATAGGTCAGAAGTTGTGCTGTCAGAGTGCCCATTGATCTCCACGGGCTGTAAAGGACACCTCAGGGGACCTAAGTCCAACAGAGACATCTAGGTTTTGCCCCATGATCTTTCTAGAAGCAGAGATCACTAGGTCCTTCAGATGCTGTGACTCAGGGCATGCCTCAGAGGCCGAATCAAACAGACAGGATTTGTTTGACCTGCTTGTGCTTGCAGCTGCCCAGCTGCAGACTAGAGCCACACCAGAGCAGTTCAGCTTCCTTAGTGGGGCATTCTGCCAACCCATCCCAATCCCACAGGGTAGGATACTGCAGAAGTTGTGCTTGCTCACCAGCCCCTAACTAACAGCATCAGCAGAACAAAGACATACGTATACACATAAAACCATAGAACCATAGAATCACAGAATCATGGAATGGTTTGGGACTTTAAAGATCATCTGGTTCTAATCCCCCTGCCACAGCCAGGGGCACCTTCTACTAGACCAGGTTGCTCACATACACATAGACATAGAGACACATATATGTACCTATATATAGACCCCCAACAATAAAGGACCTGTATGTATATATGTGTATATATTTGTATATATGTGTATAAACTGGTCCTATAATGTTTTATTCATCAGATTCAGGTATCTCCAATTTTATGATAATTTCCCCTCTAAATATTAAATATGTCATTAGAGGAAACTTGCTTATATCCACTGAGCCTTTTACCTGTTTCCTAATACAACCTAACTGCTCAAACATTAAAATGTTTGCTTTCAGCAGTCTGTCTTGGATTTGGGATCTGTATATGGATTGATGTGACTCAAGCAACCAGGGTTCAGCAGGATTTGAAGCTGCTGCTCAGTGGAGTGTAAATACATACATGCTCATAACAAAATGAAGAGGATTATGTTAATTGATTGCCATACAGACTGGTCAAAACCATCATATTTAATCCATTAACTAATCAAGCAAATTGCTTGTAAACCTAGCATGAATACTATTCATATCCAAGCCATGTGTTTAGCCTGGGCTTACCTCCAAGTTTTCTTTCCTGGAAAAACTCTCCCATCTGTGACACCCCTAAAATTTGAGGTCAAAGTGAGAAAGTGATGTAAACTAGTGACAGAGGCCTAATAATATGCTACAAATATCTGTGCCTAAATGCTACACATCTTTATGTCTAAAACAGCATTCACTGGTACTGAGAAAACCTTAAGACATGGAAGGTGAAGAACTGGAAACACATTAGATTTGGCGACTGAGTCATTAACTGAATCTACAGGTGTTTCTCTTCTGTGCACTGCAATATCTGTCTCTGCATCAAAAGGATGTGGTGTTTGATTTTTACTTTGACTTTGGCCTTTGACCTACACTTGGATTTTTTTCTTTTCCATTTACTGTCTTGACCATGGTCTGTTTGGGAACTCCACGAATCACAGAATCTGCCTGATACTCACCTCTTTATGTGACATACGTGCCCTACTAATTTGCTGCCACACTGATGGCCACATATCTGTGCGTGGGCACTTTTCCATAAGACCATGCACTTGTTCCCTGTGAATGATCAGGATACTGCAAAGTCTCTAAGATCCCAGATGGCACTTTTTTTCTCTTTGCACCAAAAAAGCTAAATTGTAGGTACAGAATTTTACTTCTTGTTTTCTTCTGAGCTTCAGTTTTATTTCCTGATTCAGGTTCTCAATCTCATTAATGCTGCAAGTTTGGGAATTTACCGGTCATGCCACTCTCCAGCCCTCTGCTAGTGCCCCACACATCTACACCAGAAGTCTGCTTATTACTTGCAGCATTAAATAGTTTGAGAATCTCACACAGTTTAGGTTCTTTCTTTCACCCAGTCATCTCTATAGACTGGGTGATGGAAACACAGTTCTTAAGACTTTAGACATGCCAGAGTGTTGACTATGGCAAGTCCCCAGTTCAGTTCTTCCTGAGGATGATATGCTCTTCAGGCCACCACAGGGAGATGCTGGGGTGGTGACAGGTTGCAGCAAAGACTGGTAGTATTTGGCAAACCTAAACCCAAGTTGAGCTGGCCAAGCCAGAAAAACCTGGTGTGCTTCCTCACACCTAGTCCACGCACACTTACAGTCTGCATCTGGCTAGGCTGCAAGGACCCACATGCGAAAGACAGCTCAGATCAAGGCATCTAAAAATCCTAGTTATCCCTGACAGGCAATGTCAGGATGCTTCCCAGGAAGAATGTGACTTTCCCATCAACATGTGACAGGCTACCAGGACAGCACTAGGAGTAGCTAAGACAGAGAATTCCCAGAGCGTGCATACACCCTGGTGCATGTTCTAAGCTTCCTCCATCAGTCCAAGCTGAAGACTAGCAGAAACCTGCGCCTGAGTAATACCAAGGTCTCTGTTGGGAAAGAATAGTCTGAGGTTAGTCTGGCCATAATGAAGATGGGTTTCCAAGATTTGCTGGACAGAAAACTGTTTCCTATCACAGTAACTGAAGTTGTCAGTCACAACTGAAGACAACTGAAGAAATCCTGGGACAAATGGTTCTCTTTCAGATAGGCCAGGTTGGAGACAAGATGTCTTGCAGCACCTGAGAGCCCTCACTATGGTTAAGGCAAATGAAAAACTGTCCAGTGTGTTACTACACAAACTGGCTTGAGGGTTGCTTGTTCTTGTCCATCTAGCTCTGCTTAGCAAAACGCAGGCTCATTTCAAGCTCATTAGCAGATGTCCTTGAGGTGCCTGAGACTGCTGCGTCAAGACAAAGGAAGAGGTTTGCAGATCAAAGGAGAGCTTTGATCATTCAGGACATTATTTTTATGAGATGGGCTAAAAAAAGCTCACAAATTCCACAGATTCAAGCATAATGAATAGCGTATGGGGCAATAGGTGGCATAGATGAAGACCCAATTATTAAATTCAGAGGTGGCTTTCTCAACTTGGTGTTTGTTGGGCAGCACAATTTATGGCTTTGCTTGTAGGAGGTAACCCCACTGTTAATAGGAAGTGACCTATTAGTTAAACAGAGAAGCAGGGTGCCTGTGTCCCATGGTCCTGCTTCCCACATCCTGGCTTTTGCTGCCAGCATTATGCTTCAGATCATGACTTCAAAGGTTTATAGGAAGCTCTGTGTCTGTCTGAAGAGCTGTGAACCCAACACTGGCACGAGAGTGATACGTTGTACTGGGGAGCAATGGGAATCTAGCTTCCCCCTATGTATGAAGCAAATGGCACACACAAGATAAGGGACCAGTCCTCTGCAGGGGAGGGCTGCAGAGTCAGGAAAAGGCCATGGGGGTGTTGTAAGGAACCAAATTTTCTTTAGCTTTCCAAGGCTGTTTCATTTTACAGAAGATATAATGTGAGAACACCATATTATTTGGGTGACCTCTTTGAAAGAGTCAGAACAGAACGCACATGCAGGAATGTTGTATCACTGATGGAAGAACTGATTCCAGGTTTAGTAGAAGGTGTCCCTGCCCATGGCAGGGGGGTTGGAACTAGACGATCTTAAGGTCCTTTCCAACCCTATTCTATGATTCTATGATTCAAGTGCGGATGTGGAAAATACATTTTTTCAAACTGCTTTCTCTTTGCCCTAAAATGATACTGATCTTGTCAGAGGAAATGCATATAGAGTTCAGCTCAATAGGTTGTAATATACCTGCTGTTATCCCCCAATGATGTTAACAGTTACAGATATCTCTTCTTTCAACAAATACATACATACATATGTACATACATAACCATAGACACCCACCCTTATAACTTGTTCTTGCAACAGTGCTGTTGCTGAGCTGAGTTTGACTTTGGCAAGTGTTTTTTTCTTTGGTGAATACTGACCATGTTTCCTAGAGTGTAATGAGCCCAAACAGTTTCAACAGGAATGATCACATCAGACAACAAGAAGTATGACCAGTGTTGGGTAGAAAAGCTATTCTTTGCCTTCAGAGAAATATTAGCAAAATGTCCTCAAAACTCAGTGGAGCGTGTTGCTGTAGAAGCCTCAAAATACTTCACCAATGCACTCCAAGTTCATTGAGTGACACTATCTATCAGCGTGAAGAGACATCAACATTTTGTTCTGACCATTCACTGGGTTCTGTGAGTACCCATCGTTCAGCATTCATAGCTTTGACTGGATGTATTTTCACATCGCCCTGACAGATGCAAAGACTGGAGGCCAAGCTTTCAGCCGTGTCTCAGCAATTGCAGATTAGCAAAAACTATCTGAGTAGCTGCTGAGACAGTTGTGTTTGCAGTGTGACTGCTGCTGGGAGCGACAGAGCTATACGGATCTGACCTGCCACGGGTCTTCCACTTGAAGGCAATGAGGAATGTTGAAAAGTTTGGCAGAAATGCAGTAACTGCAAACATGGCTTGGAAAGGGTAGGAACCACTGACCCAGTTTTATGTATGTCCAAATAACTACCCACAGGAAAAATTCACACTGAGAACAAGTGCTTTTTTTTTTTTTTTAAAAAGCTTGAGTTACTCTGGAAAACAATTTAAAAAAGAAAGGAGTTGAGTGGAGCGGGGTTTCTTTTCCTGACACTCTCAAAAACAATCATTGTTTTCCCCCTTCCTGCACTGCTAAATCACATCGCGAGTCTTATCACACTTTGGCTTGGTCGGGCAGGTCACATGTCAACATCAAGATAAAGTCATACTGCAAACAGCACAGCCCTTGCCTGCAGACGGACCTGTGCTTGTGGCAATGCCAACAACCCATAGCCTCTGCTAAAATATTTGCAGGAGTTGCTTCCTGCCCCTGTAGCCCAAAGTATATTTCCTAAGTCAGGAAAATAAAAAAAAGCATGTAAATAATCCCCTATGAATCACAGAATTGTCTTTCAAGTGGTGAAATGGAAGCAATCAGTGCTGCAAACCTCACTCCTTGTCTCCAAATACAGGAAAAAAGAAGGATGTTTTGGTTGCTCCTACGGAGCCAATAAATGTGCTTCAGGGGTCATTAATTTCAAACCCATTCTTTTGGAAAAAAGATTAAGTGCAGCACTGTACCTTATCCTGAATCCCCTGCCAAGCTTTGTTTAGAAATGGCATTTTACTGATATCTTATGGGGCTTTTTTTCCCTATGAGAAAATTCTGCTCGCACAGGGCGGAAGCTGACTGCACGCAGCAGAGAACCCGGCTGCATAGCAAGTGCTACCCTACACTGCATAAGCACACTAAAAAAGCCTTGCTTCTCTTTTTATTTTAAGATCTGCTCTAGCAGTGGCAAGCGGCAGAATCGCTGCAGCCCAGCAAGTAGCACAACATAGGAAGTGAGCCAGCGGTACTGCCAGCCACTTCAAGGTCCCACATCAGCATCCGGTGGCTTTGGGCCACCCACATCCTGCTGCCAAGGTTTACCCAACCCTTGCTGCAAGGTTTCTCCTCCTTTAACCCTTTCCTTCACCATGGAAGTGGGCAGAGAGCAGTGATGAGGGCTTTGCAGGAAGTTTTGGGATCAGATGTGCTTGGCAGGAGGCAGGCAAGGGGAATGTGGCCTTGGTGGGGCAAGACATGTGGGAGCCCCATTTGGAGCAGCGATGAGTGTAGGTTTCCATGGCACATGTGTTCATCTCTTGTGAGCAATCCATGACTGATATGGATTACTTTAGGGAGACGATATTTTCCCTTCAATCATGGATGTGTCTTTCAAGCATTCATTTCAAATACCCTCCAATATCCAACTAAATTACCATGAGCTTCAGGGCATCATTTACGTATTTTGAAACATTTCAACTTATCCTCTGTGTCTTGAAATCAGTTAGTGCAATTCTTCTCAGAAAAGCTAAAATGATTCTATTTTGAAGCCTTACTTTTATACAGTTTAAAACACGTTCTCTTGTGAAAAGTATTCACCGTGGCTCTGTGTCTGAAGTAGAAATGGCATCATGAGTTCTGAGAGGTTTAAGATCATGACAGGAGCAGGATTTAGCCTTTTTCCTAATACAAGACTCCTGAAACGCATTCAAGCAGCTGTGCTGAGACTCTCGGATTACAGTAAATATGCCATATCAGCTTTCCATCAGATTGAAGCCACTCAGGAGAACTTACAGTGTCCTGAAAGTCAGTGGTTGGGTGGTTTTTTTAGATAAAGCATCTTAGAGCAAGAACCGAAATTAAAATGTGATGTCAAGTATTTTTTTTTATTCACTAAAAAGTGTTTTAGATAAAATCTATACTTAGACCAAGGATCTACCAACTGTTATCTTGTGACTCACCTCTCAATGAATGCATGATACAATTAACTTCAGGCCGTGCATCATAAGGTCATTTATTTTAAGATTATAATAAAAAAACCCTTGTGGCACATTGTGAAAAACATGTTAAACTTTTGATAATGCCCCTCTGTCAACTGCATCTAAGTGATCCTTCAAGAACTTACAAGTGAGACTGGGAAATGGTTATCCAGCGTTCAATGAGATTAAGAAAGAATTTCTTTATTTGCTTAAAGAGTTAGGAAAGTATTTCAAAATTATTTTAATGGAGACAGAGATAACCGTCATCAGGAGATACACCTGGAATGGTGTATGGAAAACTATTTGACATTTTCAGTTGAAAGCATAGAGAAAAAGAAGCTGCATTCAACCATATCTCCTCTGTTTACTCAGTTGAAAAAGAAGTTCAGATTTGAGGGCAACACAGAAAACTTTTATCCTATCAAACTGTATCATATCAACTCCTGGACAGCCTTGGAACCAACACTATCTAAGTTGCAGTCATGTCAGACTGGTCTGCGCAGTTAACTACAGCTAATACTGCTCTAGTAGCAGCCACAGCCACCTCACTGTTAGCAACAACAAAAAAATCAAGAATTTCACCCATTAATAATTCCTCTTGTGATCGTCTCTCCTTGCCATCAGTCTTCTTTCTGGTTACAACCTCTTTGTCTACTCTATACACTACACATACTGGAGCAATATCACCTACAGTGCCTTATTCAGCCCAGTATTTATCCCCTAGTAATTGCACAGGATAAATTATCTTTAGATCATAAAAGGCAGGGTATGGAGGATAATCTTAGCTGTTCTTTCAAGTAAGCTAAAGCTTCCTGGAAATGTATTTCAAACTGATCTTCTCACATTTGTATGGTGCTTGAAATTATTTCTATATGAACATTAGAAACAAACATAGGATGAAACACAGGATACTTTGGTTTCACAGGTACTGCTTATACATGAATATATGTTCGAGATAGAGTGCACAGAGCTACAGCAGGAGAGTCTGCGGGAAATGAAGTGATCTCCAGGCAAGATAACCCAAGGTTGTTTGTTAGAAGTCCTGCTGAAGGGGTGAGTATGCTCAGTTCAGAAGGAACTTTGGTGGTTATTTTTGTATGACTAGTTTTCATTGGGGGGACCCCACCTTTAATATGGCTCCAACAGCAAAGCCAATGAGATGTAAATATATCACTTTATGTATTTACAAAATATATAACTAAGTGTTAAGCTCTGCCAGGGCTCAGCGGAGGCAGGGAGCAGACCACTCTGGTGTGGTCTCTTGCTGGACAGATCCTTGCTTGGGATGTCCACAGCTGCTCAGCTTCCCTCAGAGGTGCCAGGATGTACTCTTCAGCTTACAAACACCGCTGCAAAGAAGTGCTACTGGCCAGACGTGTGGCCCCCAGTCAGATGTATACCTCCAGCCTGCCTCTTGAGAGGGGGGCTTAGCGGTCCCCCAGAATGGAGAACTGAGCCACAGGTGGTACAACTGAAAGGGACAGAAGGACTAGGTCCATTCTGAGAACAAACCAGGCACCTGCCTGGGGCAGACACATTAGACGGAAGTGTTCCCAGAGCTGCAACCTGTCCTGGCTATCTGACAACCACATGGATTCCTCCCACAAAAAAATCAGCAAGGACATTTTTGCTTCATCAGTAACACAGACTCACATGCAAGGCTTGCTGACCAAGCAGTGTGCTGCCTTCCTGGGACAACAGTAGCAAAGAAAATATTGGACTACACATAATGAGACCATAGGAAATAAGCCACAAACTTGTGATGCAGAAAAGGAAAAGCAAAAGCAGCAATAAGAATGGAAAGCAGTTTCTTATTACAGGGGCTCTCTCATTACAGTGATAGTCTTCTCTTAAAGTCTGTGAAAAAGAGGAATCTGTCTTTGCTTTCAGCTGCCCTAAACGGCTCTGCAGATCAGGTGATCTCACCAGGTCATTTTAAGATGAGGTGATGATCTGTAGTCTGTCCTCAAGGTACATTCATGCATTCGTGTTTCCTTCAGCAGAGTTGTGACTACAAAAACTGAGGGCTGAAATCAGCCCATCTGAAGTCAGTCAAAGCAGAAAAAAACAGTTCCCCCTTTGGCCATGATGTTAAATAGATCTGTCATCCTGATGCTTATGCTGGTGCTGTACAAGAAAAATATTCCTCCACCTCATGGCTGATGCCTGCCTATGTATTTATAAATGCCCTTTGGCTTGAGCAAATTAAATGTTCAGAGTCCAAACCTAATAAAAGCCCACGTCACTGATACAGTAAGAAAAAAAACCCAAAACAACCCACTTGTCATTATCACAATATTTCTTGCTGTAACTCTGTTACATCAGGATATGGCCTTCCTCGTATTTTTTCTCAGTTTTGTTTATATGACATGATTTATACATAACCAGGGTGCTATGAAAATTAAAGGAGATGTAAATCATTCTAATGCTGGCATGCCTTCTTTAGTATCGCAAGCTACCAGTAACATACCTGAGAAACACTGATAATTAAAGTGCATAGAAAATTCAATTTCTATGAGAATCTTGAATCAATCAGGATGCTGCTGACACCTTTCACAGCCTTTTCTGTGGCTGTGCATGTTGATGTGGATCTAGAACACCTACTGTCCTGTTTGCCTGTGACTGTGTGCTAATTTCGGTATTATTAGTAATATATACAGTCCTGGCACAAAACATACACAAGTTGAAAGATATACACCTTTTGCAAATTATAAACACTCCTAGCTAAAGTGATTTTACTATTAGTTGTGTTATTCTGTTTTGTATCTCAGTGCGGTGAAAGCTGAGAACCTTCAAGTAAATCTACTTGAATAGACAGAGCTTACACTACTGTAAATACAGGAATACTGGATTTTGTGCACTCCAGAGGATGCTACTGTTGTAAAATACAGTGGGAAAGTGTGCAGAGCACTTACAAGGTGTCCTTGCTTACTTAAGCTAGCCTGGCCTTTGGTTATATGCTAAGCCACTCTATAAAACATGGATACTGATCTGGTTTCAGGGTTGTCCTGATTTCAGTGCAGTCTCTTGCAGCAGTCCACAGCAGATGAATTACTCAGAGTGGTGGGGGATGCTCTGCTCATTCTAGCACTAGCACCTTCCTCAGAAGGAAGGGAACATTGTTTCCTTGGGGAAACTCTCCACCATTTAGCTGGGCTCACCTGAGCCAAAAGGGCTGGTATTACTCTTCCTTATCCATTCCCCTCGCACACTGATGTCCTCACACTCATCATCACACACCTACACACACCACACACATGATGCCTACGCAGGCCACACAGACCACAGCTCCCATCCCATCTCTGCACTAGTTCTGCTTCTCACCTCACTCCAAGTCAGGCTCTGGCTCAGGGATGGCATTTTCAAGAGCATTGCCAGGAACCAGAGTGAAAATTTGACAGAGGAGCTGAGTGTTTTGTATCCTTCACCTGGCACCAATTTGCAGCATCATCCTCCCATCTGAGAGGAACCCAAAAGAAGATTTAAAGTTCATTAAAGTGCAAAGATATTCTCAGAATATCTCAGTGAATATTCTCAGAAAGATTTCTCCCAGACTCTCTTAATTACTAAAGCAAGAGGACTGTCTTCTTTTAATTGTTCAGAATGAAGGAGAGACCTGCAGAGGTGTTGCCTGGGGATATCTTCCTGATTATAGATGAACCCTATCAACGTGTCTGTCAGAAAGGCTACACTGAGCAGTCCACCAGACATGATTTATATCTGAGATTTCTATCTGTCAAACTCCACATTACCCATATTGTGTGTGTGTGTTTCTTCCCAGTAAGGGAGGGCTTCTGACATCCTCCTCATTGTGTTTCTCCTCTTGCTAAAATTATTTGAAGCAATTTAAGCAGTGCTGGCATGATTGAATTTTTGTTTTTTAATAGCCCTCAGAATTTGTAACCTGCTGTTATTCTTCTTGGTACTGTGTGCACAGGAACATGCTTTGGCCTTTTCTTAGACATGCAGTCTTAGATGGCTCCACCATCATGGTGAGGGTGGAACCCTGGTTTCGGAAGATGCCTGCACAGGATATGGTCATGCTGTAGCACCACCTTTCCCCAAAGAAACACAACAGCTATGCAGGAAGAGGCATTATGGTAACACCCACAGATAATACAGGTTATCAACACCCAGGAGTAATGACATTTAAGACCACTGTGACCATTTCTTCCGGATGACATGGCATTCCCTGGGCTGGTTCTTGTTTCATATCCCCAGATGCATGACTGTGCATCTGGAGTTGCCCTGCTCCAACCTCTCCTGGATCAAAATGCACCAGACAAGCATGTAAAATACAAACCCTCCCTGACACCACAGTAAGTCAGGACAGCCTAAAAGCTGCCTTCAGTTAGACTGACATTTTCTAGCTATTAAAATCAGCTAGGGACTTGTTGCTCCTCAAAACAGGGACACTTCTACAGTCTAGTGTCAACTTACCTTCTACCTGCTAGGCCAAACCAAGCTCAGTGGTGATCATAGCAGGATCAGTTCAAAGGAAAACAGCCTCCCTGCTCCTGCATAATGTTGCCCTAAGTGCATGTACATATACTAGGATTTTTATTCACAGCATCACACTTGAGTTCAGCTGCTTATTCCCTGTGGCTCCTACTGTATTTTTACTTGGACATTTTCCTATGGACTCCCTGCACTCTGATCACTAGAACTTAGCCCCTGCATGACTGTAGAGGTCAAGGGCTGGTGGGAATCCATTTCTGTCTCTGCAAACAAGCTATAGAGCAGGGCTGACCAGTTGGGTCCTGTAGGAAATGGCCTGTCTGTGAAATCACAACAAAGTGATGGATTACTGTAATTTGAGTACTCTCCCAGCTGTATAGTTTGTGTAGGCTTATCAGTGCAGCTGCCAAAAAGCAACATTCCTCTTCTAGGTATTGTTTGATACCTCTTCCAACAAAATTCATCACCTTTCTGCCCCTTTACATCCTCCTTCAATACTGTCTTCCTCAACAGCAACAATTTGTTTGTATCTCAGAAAGATAACTGAAATACTGCATATTCTTCCCGATACAAATTTTCCTCAGAGGAAGGAGAGAACTTCAGCTGATGTTCCACATCTGTGCTCTAATGAGGGGAAATTCAGACTTAAATGAAGCAAGTTAGAAAAGTCAAGCCGTTGAATAAAACCCAGTGTAATACATCAGGATGTCATTTAGTACACAAATACTAGTTTATGGCAGTGGGAAAGCACACAAACCATAAATCATGATAAAATCTGCTTCACTGTGCTTCTTGACTGAAAATCCAAGATGCTGAGATTGATTTATTTCATTACATTGGGAACATTTCAATGAAGGCTTCATTTTTGTTTTGTTTTAAATCAAAAAAAGATTTAATATTTTCATGAAAACTTTCTGTTTCAGTGAAACTTCAATCAGAAAGACCCTTAATCCTGGAAAGGTCTTTGTGGGCAAACAAGAAAGAGTTTCCACTGTCAAATAACTCACATATCTGTGGGTTAGCGCACATTGCAAACAAAAACACAAAACACAAAAGATCCTTTGTTCTAATCCATTTTGAACTCTATATTTGAAACCCCGGAAAATGTTTTAGGTTCCACAGAAGACAAGCAATTCACACTTTAGACTTCACTTCAAGACCCCAGCGAAGAGGCACCAATCTCTTTCCTTTGTGTCTGTTGCAGTAGTGAGAGACCCCACGTAAAAACCCCTGCCTCATTTTTAAACTTTGCTTGTTGGTTTAAATTAGTTAAATTAGAGCCATTTGTTTCTGTTAAGCCTTGCTCTCCTAAAGTTTTGCGTTTTCTTTCAATCAAGGTACTTAGGCAGTGCAGCGCTCTCATGTCTTCATTTTATTCCTGTGATGCTAGAAGACGTGTTCTCTTTGCCTTATTTCAGGTATTTTTTCCAGTTCCTCAGAATTTCTCTGGCTCTCCTCTCTCTGTGGTTTTTAACAGTCTTTTTCAAACACACCATGCATATCAGATGCCAGACTGGTTTACTGGGGCCCTCAGCTCTCGGCCCTAGATGCTCCTAACTAGCTGACTCCTTCCCTGGCCATGGTCTGTACTCCTTGTTCTTACTTGGATGTCCTTTCATGTGGCTGGGCCAAAGCAAATCAAATACTACAATAAGACCTTTCAACAAAATTGTTATTAATATGTATTACAGCAGCGCCCAGAGTTGCCAGTTGAGATGGAGACTGTATGTGCTGTCTAGCTAGACATTGTCTCTGTCCTGAAGCTGAGACAATCCTTGGATAAGGTCTGCCACACTCCCCTGGAGTATCTTGTTGCTCAAAATCACCAGCCCCATTGAATTCAGTGGCACCATCCACAAATCAAAGTACTCTTTTTCATGAATGACAGCAGCAGCAAACAGCCACAGCGATCTGGTTTAGAATTACCCTGTTCCCTGAATGTGTGGTATTTCTTGAATTCATTGTTAAAGATGAGATGAAGGAGAAATAACACAAAATCTGTGGAGCTGCTTGCAAAATCCTTTGTGAGAATTCTATTTCTTCTACAATGGAAGTAAGAGACATTTTAAATTGGGATTTTGGAATACTGATTCATTAAAGTGGTAGACAAGGGCATATGCATTTGTGGCAAGTGAGAATTCAAGTGATTCAATAGATAATGCATAAATTAACTGATTTAAAACTTTACTGGAAGACCAGTAAATCGGAATGGGATGTGGCTATTCGTTTCAGCTTTACTCCATTATTAATAAATTCTGGCTATTACTGGGGACATATCACTGTGCAGGGCCTTGCTGACCTATCAAAACCTGTAGAGTTTAATTAATGATGATAAATTACTGTATATAAGTCTTTCACATCAGGTAGTAAATTGCATTTGAGCATGAATAAAAGATGGATTTTTTTCTCATCAGTGATACACCTTCCTCAACAAGGCAAGCCCTTGGTCCATGGTCCCAGGCTGGGCCTTCCAAGCACTTCTGATCTGCTTCAGAAATGTGGGTGGAGGCACATGGGCCTGGGAGCCAACTTGCAAAATGAGAGAAAGATCATGGAGCATCCTGTGTAATGATCTAGTGTTGTAGTTCCATTGTCTCCACATTAAGTCGTATTTGAAATGGGTGGATAATACTGAGGAAAAATGAACCATTAAGTTTAATTTACTCTCATTTTCAGAAGGGGTTGAGGGCTTCTGTGAACGCTGCAGAATTCCAAAGTTCTTATTAACCCAGAGTTTTATAAAGTTAATTTATATGCGATTGTTAAATATAGACAGAATAATAAAGATAGATCAGCAGTGTTTGCCTGTTTTGAGACTCTGGTAAATTAGGTCTTCCTCTTGCAGACTTGCTCAGCTGCAGATAAGGTTGGAACATCCATATTTCTTAGCCTAAAAAAAATAAATCAGTTACTTCATGCTTTGTCTTTTTCTTTTTTAAATTAGTAAAAGGCTCAATTATGACAGAGATTTTTTGGAACTACAGTGTCAAGTGGAAATCAGCTTGATTCTTCACCAGATTAAATGGACTCACTGTGTGCTTTGGGGATTAATTCAGAGAAGACAGAAGCTGAGGATGCCTAAGCAGCTACGAACCTGGAGTGAGAACCGCAATGGCCCTCAGATGCTCTGATCTTCAGTGTTTCAACATCTTGTCTATAGGACCCTAGGCTTTCGAGAAGAAAGCAGAGTCCTGAACTTGGAGCCAAATCTCTCTCCAACAGGACTAAGCCAGAGGTTTCAGACCCACATCTCTCCACCCACCTGATAGGAAGACCCTGCTTTGCCCTGTGAAGCTGTCCTGTTCTGCAGCAAAGACTAAAGGCTTGAAGGGGACAACAAAACAGGGAATAGAAGAGTAGCTGTAGTCCAAGGATTAAGGGACTCACCCAGAAGGGAAGAAAACTGATTTAATCCCTACTTCAAGGGCTGTTTATGCAGATGAATGCAAAACAGGCAAGCTGCTTCTGGAACAAGGACTGGCACAAAAGTAGCACTCTTCATTCAGGCATTCAGCTCTGAGGGGTTTGTGGAGTGAGGATCCCGAAAGGGAGGTCCCTTCAGCAATGCTGGGCAGCATGAGGTCTCTCTGCTGATGGACAGTCTGCCATAATTTCAGCACTGACTGCAATAGTAACAAGCTTAAGCCCAAGGATTTTGAAATATTTTAGGATGAAAGCTGCCGCGCACAGTCAAACCACTGTGCAACAAGGCATCGCTTTAATCCATTAAGTCTCCATTATGGGACAAGTATGTTTCTTAATTACTGAGGGTGACTTTGGAGAGTGGCTTAACCACATGATTATCACTAACATGACTGAAAAGTTTATTGTTGCATCCTAGACTTTGCCTAATATCTTAATTTCATCCTTAGAGCTGTGCCTGCAGGCAGCAAAGTCAGATGAGATCCATTTAAGGAAAAATGTGTTTAGCGTCAGCATTCAGGATTTAGTGCACAGAGCTTGATCCTCTCTTTATTTGTAATTCCCTGTTCAGTCATTTCTCTTGTACACTATGAGAGCATCTTGTGCTCTGAAAAGGCCAGGCTGAGGGATAACATGTGGTGCAATTACAGCAGAGCTGCTCTTCCTGAAGTTAAGGAATGTGAACTCAAGGCTTCCTGGGCCTGTCCAGTTTTTTGAAATCAGTTGCGTCAAGCACAGAACAGGAGGAAAGGAACAGACAGGGCTTTATAGCCTCGGCTTTACAGCCTCTTTCTCCTCCCTTGGGCTGCCCCCAGTGTCACCAGTGAACAAGCTACAATCTCAGCTCTCCGATAATTTGTGTTCAGATGCAGCGAGCTGCCACATCCCTGCCCCCCTGCAACTCCTGTCAAGGGCAACAGCTGAGAATATAAGGAATGCAGTAGCTCAGGTCACCTTTCTCTCACCCTCCCCTTCAAAATACTTCTCTTCCAGAAAGGAAAGCAACAGCTTGCTCTGGCAGCACTGCACCACTCAGCAAATCTCCTCAAATTCACAATAATCAACGTTGTGTGGGGAGAGTTCACAGGCATCAGCGCAGAGCAGACAGTTGAACCCTTAGAAGTTGAGGGTCTTGGTCAGGAAAACCATCTCTGCCAGTGCGAAACTGGTTAAAAATGTTTCTGTCTCTAGATCAACCCCTTTCTTCCCACTCACATGCTGCAGCTCATGCTCCCTTCAGTTGTGCCAGGGCAGCTGCTTTGGGGACTGTGCTGCAAACAGGATCAGCTCGATGACCACGGTTTAAAAATAGACCTTTTTCCTTTTTTTTTTTTTTTAGCTATTCTTTAACTTAAATGATGTCAATAATCTGCTCTGCACTCCAGCCACACAAGCTGTTTTGCTGCTTAATGGAGGAGGCAGACAGACGTGGTGTTGGGAAGGGAAGCTGTGGCTAAGGAACTGTTTCATTGAAATACAGCCCTGCTCTCTCATCAGGTTCCTGTAGTACAACCTGGATACTCCAATGTGTACAGGGCCCTTTAGCCAATAATACTGAGCTGTACACTGCTTGGTCAGGCAGCAGGGTAAATTTATGCTCAGTGAAACATGGATACACCATTGCACATATTCATGCTAACCTTATCTTATGGGAAGCAATACCTTTCCCCATGTAAAGGCCCCAAGGATGAAGTTCCCTTATACACATTCCCACTTGTTTGGAAAGAAGTTTAATAAGCAGAATTAAGCACCTAATTCAAGCCTAGTGTTTTTGAAGGAGGCAGTACTGGAAGACCCATGGCTATTCACTGCTGGTGGCTTCTGTTTTGGTGCATCTATAAGGGGGGGAGTACCCCATGCTTGAATGCGCTGGTCTTAAGATCAAGAGCCTGAGTGTCAGGCCCAGAGGTGGTAGTAAGGTATTTTGCTGTATCTGTGGCAGACTACATAATCATGAGGAGAAGGAGAAGGAGAAGGAGGAGAAGAGAAGGAGAAGGAGAAGGAGAAGGAGAAGGAGAAGGAGAAGGAGAAGGAGAAGGAGAAGGAGAAGGAGAAGGAGAATGAGAAGGAGAAGAAGGAGCAGCTCTCACCTGGACCTCCTCTATGTAAATACCATGCTCAGAAGTAACTAAAACAGGTCTGATCTCAGATGTTGGGACACAGACAGGAAGAGCAGGGAGAGGCAGGACCTGCCTGACTACTGAAAGAAGAAAACAGTTCATTTAGGTCACAACTGGAAGGAAATGGTCTGGGGCCCACTGAATGTATTAGTTGAATAGTGTGTGGTGCAGAAAGCGTTGGTGGAGATGAAAGCTTGCATATGAAAACAAGCCTGAACTAAAAGGAGTGTGTATTTAGCTGCTAGTCTTAATATTGTAAGTCCTCAGCCGTTGTGCACTCCTAGGTGACTTAACTGGTTCAAGGATTAACTGCACTTGATTGCATGTATCGACAGCTCAGGTCCAATCAGTTTTACTGGATTCGAGGCACAACACCTGAAAATGTATCTCTTCTTGGATATGGAAGACATGCAGCTGATTTAGTGTAAAGCTGACCATGATAAACCATGCCACACTGAGGCTAGCTCTGAGAGAAATGAGCTTGGGCATCTTGGTACAAAGCTGTGGAGAGCATACTCAGTCAAGGTTATAAACCTCAGTGAATTGCACGGACCTCCTGCTCTTGCTCTCCCCAGCTCCTACACAATCAGGGACTTCTCACTGCTCAGCTTCAGCTGGAACAACCAGGACAAATATACCTCAGTTTAGATATCTCACACAACTTGGCATTTCCACAGATATCAGTGGAACCATCCAAAGATTACTCACTAGAAGGACACATGAACATGTAAATAAATGTACTATATGAACACATAACACTACCCCATAGAAACACAGGATGGTTTTCGATTTCTCAGTGGTGGAAACACGTGTAACTCAAGGCAATGAAGTTAAACTAAAGAAAGAGAAATTTACATTAAATAACAGCAAAATATCCTGGATTATGTACTATCTTGCATTATAACCTGCGTTTCTAATATTCAACAAAGATTGGACTAAATAATCAAAACAAAGCATAGAGAATATTTTTTCTCAGGTGAGACAGGCAGAGAGATAAGCTTACTGGTCTTCATCCCTGTCTACTTTCCATGAATCTGAGAACGATTAATGGTTTATTTCCCACAGAACACATAAAAAAAGTACTTTTTTACGGCTCATAACGTAACTGAGCTTATTAAATACTTCACTGGACTCAGATAACTCTGTTCACATGAACAAGGCAACAAACATTATCCAAAGGATGGCCATTTTCTGATTTGCCTGAAAACATCACTGTAGCCAGGGCCCTTGCATCTGAGTCTGAGCCAAGGCAAATTCATAAGCTGGATTTACAGCACAGCCTGCTTCACACACATTTTACACTGATTTTAACTATTCTGACTCAAGACACAGCTTACCCTGAGGAAGTTAAATGACACTGCCCTGGGGTAGGTGTCCTACTGGAACTTGTGGTTACCTTAAGGAGGGTGGGCTATTGTAACCACAGCACCATCCAAACCAAGCAAGGGCCTGAGACCTTGTGTTTAAGCAGCCCTTAAATGATTACTGACCCAAATCCAAACTTTCTCTGCCTTTTTTTCAGCTGAGGGGCCTGAGCTTGGTTGCTTTGCCCTGTTGAGCAGGACAACAACATTAACATGAACATCAGCAGGTATCCCTGGGCACTGCATTTTAGCAGGAAGGGAACTTCCTAAAATGAATGTCTACTCTTCAACTAGTCAGACAACATCCTCAGCCACCTGCGCCTTCCTAGTTATCTCACTCTGTTTTTAAAAATGGGAAAACCTTCCTCAAAAGGACACCAAGAGTTTGATTCTTACATTGCAGAAAGAGGATGTGATGAGTGTTTCCTACCAGCTATTCTTTTCTTGGGCCTTCCCTGCACAGGAGCATTCTAGATATTGCTTCTGAGGTACCTGTTTTCCTCCATTAACAGGAAAAGAGAGCCTGTAAGTCTAAATAAGGAGTTCCAGATCTTCCTGCTGGGGCCAGGTGCATTATTTTTAAGCCTTGGGCTTAATGCAAGCACCAGATTTGGATGATCTGAATCACAGAATCATAGAATACTTAGGGTTGGAAAGGACCTTAAGATCATCTAGTTCCAACCCCCCCTGCCAGGGGCAGGGACACCTCACACTAAACCATGCCACCCAAGGCTATGTCCAATCCAGCCTTGAACACTGCCAGGGCCAGGGATGGAGCATTCACAACTTCCCTGGGTAACCCATTCCAGTGCCTCACCACCCTTACAGGAAAGAATTTCTTCCTCATATCCAACCTAAACTTTCCCTGTTTAAGTTTGAATCCGTTACCCCTTGTCCTCTCACTACAGTCCCTCATGAAGAGTCCCTGCTCATCATCCTTATAGGCCACTTCAGATACTGGAAGGCTGCTATGAGGTCTCCACACAGCCTTCTCTTCTCCAGGCTGAACAGCCACAACTTTCTCAGCCTATCTTCATATGGGAGGTGCTCCAGTCCCCTGATTATCCTTGTGGCCCTCCTCTGGACTTGTCCCAACAGTTGCATGCCCTTTTTATGTTGAGGACACCAGAACTGCACACAATACTCCAAGTGAGGTCTCACAAGAGCAGAGTAGAGGGGCAGGATCACCTCCCTCGACCTGCTGGTCACACTCCTTTTGATGCAGCCCAGGATATGGTTGGCTTTCTGGGCTGTGAGCACACACTGAAGCCGGCTCATGTTCATTTTCTCATCAACCAACACCCCCAAGTCCTTCTCTGCAGGGCTGCTCTGATTCTCTTCTCTCCCCAACCTGTAGCTGTGCATGGGATTGCTGCTTTTGTCCTTATAACTCCCCATAAAACTCTCCTTATTTGACATTACAAATGTCAAATCTCCTTATTACACCATTGTCAGCTCAGAAAAGTATTTATCCCTATGGATGTTCTCGGTTACGCCATCTGAATTCCTCTTAAACTTTTTTCTCCTGAAATTCAGTACTGATAAGGCTGACATCATGATGTAGTTTAACACACTTGTGACTGAAACAAAATGTTTAGGCAGGATGTAGATTAAGCCTAAATTTGGAGGGAGCAACATTTTCTGCCAACATCCCAGTTTCATATGTGAATGACAGTTTTAACTGGGAACTGGCAATGACTCCAGCAAACCATGCCAGAGCAGCTGAGGTACGAGAAACAGGTGACCTCATTTCTCTCCTGCCTGCCAGTAATATCAGCACAATGGCTCATTATTTCTCTGCTTACTTATGGGCTTTTGGATATTCACCCTTGCATTGGCTTCTGCATATTCACCCTTGCAATATCAGGCCATAAGAGTACTGAGTCTTGATCACCGTACCTCCTCCTCTGACATAAAGTGGAAAAAGGCTATTAGCTAGCCTTGAAAAAGCACAGTTATTAATGAGTCTCCCTTTCCTTATCTTGCAGATGTCAGTACTCAGATTTAAAACTTCCGAAGGTGAACGGCTTTGTGCAGATCTTTGTCTATAATGAAACAATCCAAACTGGCATGAGACATCGTGGTCTATGTGAGCAGCTGGTAAAACTGAGGTTTGGCAAACACATGCCTCTTTCTCACCGGTCAGAAACAATCTCATTGATGGTTTCAATTAACGCGAAGGCCGCTGCAGGAGACTTGCGTTCGAGCGCTACGCGCTGAGGGCAGGCTGGTTTGCTGGACGTGTAGGAGCATCGCCGACCCCGGCACCGCCGCACGCTTTCACCACCCGGGCTCCCGAGGGAAGGACCTGCCGCAGAACGCCGGAGCCGGCGGACCCGGAGGGCGGCTGGGACCGAAGCTCCCGCCCGCGAGCACTGAGCACTGAGCACTCGTGCGAACGCCCCTCCCCGCCGCCCCAGCGCCGGGCTCTGCCTCCCTCTGCCGGGCGCTCCCCCGCTGCAGGCGCGGCCGGCCGACCGGGTGCCTCTTCCCTGACGTAATAAGTGCGTCACGGCCGTCCGGCACGGCGCGTTTTTGGGGCTCGCTCGCGGTTTCGGGGTTCTCCCTGCAGGCGTGCGACGAGGGGAAGACGGCGGTCACGCGCCGGGTGTGCGCGCTCTGGGTGTGCTAACAGGATGCCTGGAACACGCAACGCAAATGTCGTGCGGTGGCGCCAATAAGCACCGGGCAGCAGCATGAGCTGGGTTGGTTTCAATGGCCTGGGTCACTGCGCTGCCTCTGACTCTTCCGTAACTAATCGGGGCAGAACTGGAGTCTCCAACGTCCTACCAAACATGGGTTGTCCACCCATGTACTCACCAGCCTACAACATACCAAACCAGGTACCATCAGGATCTCAATTCCGGGAGTCTCTCTAGGGAAAATGAAAATCCAATGTCCACTTTAGAAAAATCAAGCAACAATATTTTTGGTGAAAGCAAAATGTGAGGTATGAAATGTAGAGCAACAAGTAAAATGTTGTATCAGTATCAGAGGGTAGTATTTGCAGACTCTGCTTGTGCTGCTGGAATTGAAAGCGTATGTTACTAATGACCTACAAGTCAGGATGTCTGTATGAGGATTCCTCCTTAGATGTTTCCCCTTTCTCAACCTCGAAATTACAACTTGGGGAAGTCCATGCATAGACATGACATGGGGCTAGAACCGAGACCTGTGCATGCCCAGCCACTCACCCACCAAAGCAAGTGGACACAGCATGAAATAAAAAGTGACCTTTCCACTATGGCTTAAATCTGTCTCATCTGAGGCTGCCCTGGTCATTTCCCTCCTTTCCTTCCCTCCGTCGCCCAGCTGAGTCTGAGGACGATATCAGTTTCGTTTAGACATGGCCCTGGAACAGCTTTTGGGCATGCTTTTTCACATGGATGGTCTAATGATCTCACACTAACCCCATGGACATCAGCTGTTCTGCAACTACAACCAACTTATCTGCAACAACCGGTAAAGCATTGCATAACGCTCCCTTTATGTGATTTCTGATTAAATTAGTGCTTTGCCTAAATAAAATCAGAAGCACTGGCATACTTCCTATTCTCAGGATGCCAGTGCATTTTATTGCACAGATTGATTAGATACCTAAGTCAATTGACCTGTACAAAGTGGGGTTTGTCAAAAATAGAAAAGCTTTTGGAGAACTCATTACCCTCTCTGGGAGAGCAGTAATTGGAAATGCTATTTTAAATAGCTACCTAGTTCATTTTAATATTCAAATATTAATTCCTCCTTTCACTGCTATAAATGCCTAAACTACCTTAATTATCAGCTCCTTAAATCTAGCACATTCTTTCTCAGCTATCAACATGTATCTTGCTGCTGCTAAGCAGTGCTTAAAATTGATGGGGGAACTCTGCACTCATGCCTCCACAACAAGAAGAAGCCCATACTGCTGCTACTGCCTCCAATATTAATTGTGCCCAGTGATTTGTTTCGTTCAGGATCTCGGCTGATAATGCAAACTATTCAGTATTGTGGGATGGCTTTTGTTCCCATGAAGCCTATGAGCCTTTCTGTCTTTGGCCATCAGTGACAACTGATAGGGTTACCAGAGACACAAGCAGATCTGGAGGTGACCTGAGGTATCTATCACGGAGCCACAAGAGTTGGGGTTTTCGCAGGATATGAGGTAGGACTGAGGGGTAACATTTGCACAGGCAGGCCAGCCATGAGGCCGGGCTCTTATCTTAATATACATCGACCTCATTCTCTTGGTCTGCTGGGGATAGTTCACCACAACTAAAGCACCAAAACAGCAGGAAGCCTTGGCCAAGAGTGAGGTTACCAAATCTCCCCACAACGCCAGCCTCGGCAGCATGCTGCAGAATAGTTATTTCATTCCATACATCAAGATTTGTAACTCAGGGCTTGGATTCCATGAAGTCGGAGTGACTCTTTTGTGTGCACCCGTATGTCATTAGTTATCACACACCGTGTAGACGAGGCCCTCAGTGCCATCGTTTAGTGGTGGTCTTGGCAGTGCTGGGGTAAGGGTTGGACTGGATGATCTTAATGGTCTTTTCCAACCTGGTTGATTCTATGATTATAAAAAGGAATCAAAATGTCAAGCAAAGGGAAGAAATAAAACAAATATAAATAATTTAAATTAAAGAAAGTGATTAGAAAAAATAGGCAAAAGAGGATGTAACAAACACTGTATGGCCGAGGCAAAAGAACAAACCCTGCATTTACCTGTGGCATTCAAATACAGAAAAATATCCACTGATTTCATTGAGAGCAGAATCATACCTTGGCTTGATGCCTGTGAGATTGCAAGAAAAGATATCTAAGTTTTCCACCTGAAATAACCCCTCCATACTGAAAATTCACTACTTTTCACTTTCATAGCTCCTGACTGCCAACATTTTTTTTCTATCATATGGAGAGATTTGTGATTTCTGAATTGTACTTCAGGGAAGTTTGGTGACCTATGAAATCCTCCCATGTTTCTGACACTACCACAGTGCCGGTCTCTTCAAGCAACACAGCCATCTGCCAGGACTTCCTCCAGCTTCAAGGACTTCAGTGGTCACAGAAGTCATATCAAAACCAAGTAGCTTCTCTTTTCCCAGCTGAGTAAAGTCTTAGGCTCATTTATGAATATTAAGATTTCTGTATTCAAACTAGATCATTAGTTTTCTTTGATGAGTCTGTGGACTGTTTTAGCCTTGAAAGGTAACTAGGAAAAGCAAGCGTATGAAGAGCAGGCTTCCTTTCATGCACCACATAAAATTACTCCTCCTCTGAAAAAAGTGTAGGATGCCTGCATATCAGAACTGTTCAAAAGCACTGCAGACATAACCAGGAAGAAAACCAAATCACAACTAAGCTGGAATGAGAGAGAGAGGGAAGGATGTATGAGGAGAGGCAGCTCTCCTAGCAGGTTGGCATTATAAATAAGACAAGAGTAGGATACACTGAAAAGAGTCCTGTCACTGGATTTCACCAAATTCATTGTTGAATGTTGGCTCCTTCATTAACAGATTAATACCCTCTCAAGTAATTGAGGATGTCTTTTGTCTCTCCTCTGTTCAGCCATTAATACAGCAACAGCAAACACATCCTTGACAGAGGATTTCTTGCTAGAAGTATTTTAGACTGTCAGTAGTTCAGAGTAAGTGCTGACTCCCAATATCCCCTCCCTTGTGTGAAGTCCCTGACAGCTAAGCTACAAACTTAACTTGTTGTGTTGTGGAGTTTTCAATTAATTTTTGTTTCACATTACTTCTTCATTTGAAGGAGACCGAGCACACACAGGTGAGAGCAACCCAGACCCTGGTGCGGAAGGCCTTCCACACCAAGCTAAGCACGTTGTGTGGGACCTTGTACAAAGAGGAAGGAACTGCACTCACCAAACCCACAGCCTTCTCAGTAAGGTCCATACTTGAGAACATGGCCTGGCTCTTTGCTTCCTTGTAACTGAAAGGTAGCATTTTCTCCAATTCCTAGGGAGGGAAAAAGGCAAAGCAAAACTGAACTATTAACATTTAATATTTTGACAAACAAGGTATGACTGTTGCTCTTGTTTTTTCAGCTGTTCAGATGGGCAGCCAAATGCAAATAGGAATTTTTCAAGTAGTCCTACCCAGGTGTCAATTAGCTGTGAATTTGTAGATTCAAAGGTTTTAGTTATTGACACAAACCCACTTGTGGTTAATGTATTTAATAATGTGCTGCAGTACATTTCAAAGAACGGCTAAAAGACTGCAAATGCAAAAGGTGTCCTGTTTTCTCTCCAGCTAATGCCAGTTGTCCTAAGCTCAAGAAAATACACCACTCCCTTCAACCTTCCCCTTTCCAAAAATTGGAGCTGGTTGGATTAAATGTTCTTTAAAAGTCTCTTCTGACACCAAACATTCTGTGATTCTACAAAATCCTACCAGTAGTCCAATCTTCAACATAATTCACACACTCTAAATGTTAAACGCTCTGAAAATAACACAGTCTCAAGCCCTCCTTCACAAAGCTTTCTTCCATGTTTACTGGCGTTGCTTTGCAGTGCTACAACCCACGCAGATATAGCTGTCCCAGTGAATCCCTACATGCATCCAGCTAGTGGAAATAAGGAGAGAACCAGGCTGCAAGACACATATTTTGAATGAAGTTTCCCCTGAAGAGCTATCAGCTTCCCCTTATCCATTTTTATGACCTGGTTGGTGCTGTGAAATGAAAAGCCGATTTGGTTTGGCTTTTGGCCATTTGCACAGGTCTCATTAATGCGACTTTGGATTTATCTCAATTTTGTTTCCACCAGACTCCACAGCCAGGATAAACCTTACTTGTGCACACACAGTGAAGCTCAGTGACAAGCCTGTACTTGTACAACAACTTCAAAGCCAAACTCATCTGGCAACCTGGGCACACCCGGTATTTTACTCCTCCAACTTCTGCCATGCACCACCCACTGCGGATTTACAAATTGATGTCTAATTGGCAAATAACTAAGTAGACACCTGGATTCCCTTTTGTGTGTTGTGAAAGAACCTCTCTCAGTAACTGGTTGTCCTACATCTTACAGGCACTTTAGATTTTATCTGGGCTGCAGGATTTTGCCAGCTGAAGCCCTGCTAGCACAGGTTTCTGATGGTGGTTTTGAAAAGCTGCCCAGAAAGGGATCCTGAAGCAGCCATGGCGAGTGAAGACAGGAGATGTGGCAGTGATATCTAGCAAGACTCACACAGTTCAACAAGCAGAGTCAAAAACTACACTAGGGTGGGACAGTCTGAAACCCGATTTCTTAAATTTAGTTTATGCCAGGTCTGTATACAAATGGTTCTGTTAATTTTTAGGGTCTGAAATAGGTGGAGGGCTCTAGGGTTTGGTTTCACTGGTATAAGCTGCATGCACAGTAGGATTATTTTCTTTTCCAGTTTAGTTCTATCCATCTAATATGTCAGCAGAATTTTTCAGCTACAGACCTGGCCTGAAAACCGGCTGGTTTTAATATCTTGGAAAAGCAATGTAGCCTCATGCAGCAATATTAGAAGCAGCTGATATTCTCATTTATGCAACAGAAGAAAAAGAAAATGATTCGATGTGATACTAAGAACAGTAGTGCCTAATATGCTATCTCAATTCAATGACATTAAAATTAAATTGAAATCTGGACATTCTTTGTCATTCTTTTTCCTTCCACAAGCAAGAAAAGAGGCAACTAATTTGTTAGCAAAATCGCCATGCTTTCATGGAAATGTTTTTGTTTTGACAGAGGGCAGTTTTGAAAGAAAATACTACATATGGAAAATCACTATGACCTGCTCAAATTAGCAACGAAACAGTATCAATATTTAAGGGAGGAAAGCAGAAGGCTGCTGCTGCTAAATATTTATCCCCTGACATTTAGCTCTGAATCTAAGTGGAAATGTCAGTGATACATTAAAAAAAAAAGTGATCTACCTTTTACAGGGCATGTGACAATTTTGAGTTACAGCTCAGCTCTCCAATGGATGTAATGGGGTTAAGCAAGAGTAAATACTGAGGCAACCATTATAAAATATGTCTCGGAAGAAGCCGTTAAACAGTAAATGCTCAGGCATTGGGTTGCTTATGTAAGTGTGTGGCTGCTGCAATGGTCATTTGCTATATACCACTACATCCTCTTTTTCCAGAGCACATGAACTAGGTTTGCAGCATGCTGCCTAGTGGGTATGTGCTCCCAGGAATTACTTTTAGCATTTGAGCCCTGAGAAGATAGTGACCACCCATGAAGTACTGCCAGATCTCAGCTCCTCCTGAAGGCAGCAGGCCTGAGAAGCTCAAGAGCTGCGCAGGGCCAGACCTCTCCAGTGGCCCTTCCAAATGTTTGGGAGTTGAAAAATCCTGCGCAGTTCATCCCATAGGCACGGCTAGAGCTTCACTAGCAGGGGTGCAACACCTGAGAGATATCCCTAGGAAGATTTTCTCATTCATTTAAGTAAATTTATGGCCTCAGAGGACATGGTTCTGAAGACATTGTTTTGAATGGTAATAGCTCCTTGTGGATCTCCTGTTCACCTTGCAAATTCTCACACGTTATTCCTTTACTGAGCCAAATCAGGCATGTGTGTGCAGCCACATGGTAAACTGATCTGGCTGGAAAACAACCCCATTTTCATGAATCATTCCAAGCTGTCTGCATTCCACCACTTGGTTCACTACCTAGCTGTGCAACCTGCTAAAAAGGTAGTTCAGGGAGGAGATGAGAATGAGTACTCATGAACAGAGATGCAAGAACCAAGCTGGTAAAGCAGTTTAGGCAGTGCTACCACCAAATGTGAAACTAGGGTCTGAGGCTGTATGTGTCACAAGGAAATTAAGGGAGCCCAATAAAGTGCAAGCAAGCACTGGCTTACAAACCCCTGGCACAGACTCAACCATGTGCAGGATGCTTTAAGACCAAACCCTAAATCCCTCAAATAGCTGTTACAGAAGTTCTTGGGGCACACAATGAAAAGTGGGAGGAAATCAGAGCTGTAACTGAATTCAATAAAGTTGGGTCACTATATAAGCTGCTTCAGGAAAGCAAGTTCTCAAGATGCATCTCTGTAAGGGAGAGACAGCATGAAGTATGCAGCTCACACACTTCTTGTAATTAGCTTTATCCATGCATGACAAGCCAGGCCAGCCTCATTTCTGCTTTCCCATTTAGTAAAATGTTTTAAACAAAGTATTCATTCTTTAAAAGCTAGAACTGGGAGCCTAATTTAGATGTCTAGAGTGTAGGTTTCTGATGTCTTTTAGCTATTTCCTCTTAGGGGGAACAGAATTGCATCCTATGTGTGCACGAGTGCCAGCTTGGATGGGGACAACTGGCTCAGAAATGGTGATGGAGGTGTAGGGTGAAATGTGTGGCTCCTCTTCTGGGAGGTGGGGCCAATGTGCATGGCCCCCATCTCAATGCCATGAGGTGGGTAACAGCTGCTGAAGTGATACAGGATGCGAGTGGGAAAAATGTGAGAGAACAGAATCCCCTAAAACACCTACAAGGGGAGTGTGCCCCAAAGCAAGGTGTGCTGAAGAGGAAAATTACAATAATCAAGTTTGCTTAAGAGAGGGCCATCAGCTGGATTAAATAGTAACCAGGAAATTACCAAGAGACTTCTGGAGGAAAAAAATCCCTAACAAACGGAGTCAGCTTCAAAAAGAAGTCTAACAAACCATGCAAGTTCATGGTGAGGGAAGAGAAACCTGGCCCAGCAATGAGAGACATCATCAGCATGGGGTGTGTGAGTGATGGGTGCCTGTAGCTCTGTGAAATTCAGAGGGGGCTGAAACTTGGGGGATTGTTCATAGAAGAGTGTTCAGGCATTTGCAGGTATTTGTTAACATTCTGGGTTATCTGTTGTATTGCTGATACTGATCCTGAATGTGCAAGCACACTGATTGTCTGGTGATTAAAGTGACATTAATAAATCATTGACCAACTATTAATGAATCCCTGTGAGTGAAACCTCATGGGTTGAGCAGATTTTTGCTGTGATGGGAGCTAGCAAATTCTACCTTTCTCCCACTGGCAAAAATACAGACCTTAAATGCAGCTGTATTCATAACAGTTCTTCCCTGAGACAAACTTACTGGAATTCTGAATTCCTTAATAATTCTGGATTTTTCTTCTTCTCCTCCTCCAGCAGCATTTCACTGCCATTCAAAGCAGACAGGAGCATATTCATTAGCCTAGATCATGCAAACGCATCTATGTGGGAGGAATTTAGCTCCATAGCAATATTGATAATACTCTTCTATTGCATTTACCCTGATATTTGTAGAAATACAGCAAGGCCTCTTTGGATGTTCTGATAAATTTCCCTCTGTAGAAAAGTATCATTATCAGATGTGAGCTTCAATAAATGTGTTCCTTTTGTTTCGCACCCAAAACTGTCTTTCTCTGTTATTACTAAATTTGGTGATGGTCACAAGGCTGTTTTTCCATCTCGAGTCAGAAATACAAAGTTTCAGCATACTACTGCCATGTTCATTTATCTTTTTTAAAGCCAGCACTTCACTGAGAAGTAGCACAGGATTCCAGTGTGTGTATGTGCACAATTCATCTTTGTTTAGAATGAAAACCCTTTCATAAATACCACAAGCACTTTGGTTTTAGACTGTGTTTTCTTATTCATTGGTACAGGATTTGTGCTGCAGCATCACCCAAGAGTACAAACTTCATCCACATGAATGCAAACACACATTACCATTTCTATCATGCTAGAGCATAGGAGATTATATTTATTCCAGTGCCTTGGTCCCTGGGGGCTGAGATATGATATCTGATCCACCATAAAATCTGCTTGGACAAAATTGTCCCTGCAAAATACGTATTACACTTCAGCTGGGATTATGACTTTGTACCACTTTGTGTCAAGTAACTGCAGTGGTTTTTATCCTGTACTTTGGGCTTCAGACCCAGTTTTCATCTTGTGCAATCATAGCCTTGGAAGAAATTCAGGCTCCGTGAACAGGGCCACCACCTCAATAAGATGAAGGGCTTCTTGTGTTCATGAAAAGCCAACCTCTTCTTCACCACTGTATTATCTGGTCTAATAACAGATATTACCTCTCACCGTAGGCACTGCCTCTTTTTTAAGCACTTGACAGTTCAAAAGTTTTTCTCTCTGAAAGAGCTTCTTGACATTTCTATGTTCTCTGTAGCACCAGAATATTGTGTGAGCAGAGTATGTCCATTACATAAATGAGACAGTTCTATTACAACAGGAAAACTTCTCTGGGAAGGAGCCTTCGACTGGATTGTTCCCACTGGGTTTGTCTGGGTGGACAGCCATGTCTCCATACACTTCTCACAATTTCTGGGGGTCTCTATGTGTGCAAACACTGTTCCAAAAGTGAGACTTCTGGACTCTGCCTGCAATACAAACACCACATCAGCTTGTAAGCCAGTCTAATTAAACAAATGCACAACTGTCCTGGAGAAAATTTCATCTGCTTTTGAAAGACTTGGTTAGTTAAAGAATTTAATGGTGCAAATACTGAAAAGCAGAAGTTGATAAAATAAGCTTGGCATACATATTGGTCCATGTTACATTTGAAAGGACAGTAGATGTCTAAATAGCAGAACTCCTGTTTAAAAATGGAAGGGAGAAGTAAGCAAATGACTAGTCATCTGTTTCAAAGAACTGAACTGTGAACATCTGCATTTCCATCAACATTGCTAACCAAAATAAAATGTACCAACTGTAATTACTTTACCATCTACTGTGGAGAATAGTCTGGAGGCTAAAATGCCTGGAAGAAAAAAAAGAACATCTTCTTGAACTGGTACATGTTTTGTGTACTTATCTATGTAGATAATGACCTAGAAGCTGGATGACAGAGGCAACAGCAAGTAAGCTGAAACAACTGAAAATATTTTGCAGTCTGATGTCACTTTTCTTGCTTCTCCATCATTCAGCAGTCTCTTTCCTACCTTTTTTTTTTTCCATAACAAACAGCAGATGTCTCCAGGACATATCTTAGAAATTACTTTTTAAGCAGCAGGTCTTCAGGCTTAGGAAATGGCATGAGAAGACTCTACAGCATGCTTTCCAGCATTATGATATGAAAGCTTTTAAGGGTCTGCCTCTGACAAGTGGACTCTCAGCAGCCATTCTAACATTTCGCAGGGTAAGAGATCCTGTGAAAATAGTTCTTCCAGCACGTTGCCTGGGAACTGCTTCTCACTAGAACAGATGAAGAGTCACTTCCTCATCATGCAGCTCTTCGACGCAGCAGTTACACAGTTCAGACGTCAGAAGTCAAACTTGTGACTGTGGAAATAAAACATTTCTCACTTACCTGTTGAGTGCTGAACATCCGAATCAAAAAGAGCTATGTCTGTCCTTTTGTGCTGCTTAAATGAAGGAGAGACCTTAATGTAAGTTTGGTGCACTGACTTCACATTTTTCTTTGATTCACATAGTTCTCCCAGCAAAGACTGGAGGAAAAGAAGCTGTGTCTATTAGGCTTGCCTACTTTAATGACATGCAGTGACTAATGCTGCTTGATCTTTTACTTTTCTCTATTTGCAGCTACTGTTCTTAGTGTTTTTACTTAGGGCAACTTCCTGCATTATTTAGTGCAGGTGAAATAATTTGATTTGCTACAGAAGTTTTGTCAGAGGTGTAAATCATTTCCCAGCACTAAGTTATTCAGTATCTGTGATGGGCAAAACAAAGAAGGAAAAAACATCTTTCTAGAAGTGACTAGTCTAGTGATCCAGCTGTAGCTCCTTGATCCATTTTCTTTTATGAAAAAGCTGGTTTAACAAGCAACCAGCCCCATATTTTGCCTCGTCTGCTGTTTCTTCTCGCATACACACTTCCTCATCTGTCTCAGTCTTGGGGAGCTATGCTGTACACTGGATTGCCAAGTAATGTAATTTAATAATAAGCTATAGTACCTTTTTTTTCCCCCCCTCATTTTAATGTATAGTCTGAATTACAGTGGCACTGGGAACTGAAGGTGCAATAAACTGCAGTGTAAATGTGGGAACACATGACTATGAGACATGATAGCTGGCAGCAAGGGCAAGGACGTCTTAAGCCAGTTTTGCCATCCAAGAAAACATACGATGTATCTACTCAGATGGGATATGGAGAAGTACAGTTGGTGTTAAGTGTCTGTTCTCTCTCTGTCACACATTTGCGCCAGGAAACCACCCTCACTGGCAAGCAGGGTGTGGGTTTGACTACCCCACATAAAGAGGACTTTACACACATTTGAGAGTTAGCTCTTAAGTGTCTCCATTTCCTGTCTTTAAACTCCTGTGTGATTCACCCTTCTCCCTTTTTCTACATAAGCCACCCTTCCACACACACTTCACTTTAGAAATTGCTCTCTAACTTGTGCTTCCAAATTATTGTGTGGTCTGTTTTTGGTTTGTGTTTTTGTTTTGTGTGTGTGTGTGTGTGTGTGCTTTTTTTCTGGTTTGGTGGGGTTTTTTTGTAGTTTTTTTTTGTTTGTTTGTTTAGTTAGGGTTTGGTTTGAGGGTTTTTTTTTTGTTTTGATTTTGGTTTTGGTTTTGTATTTTTGAGGGGGAGGCAAGGGGGTTTAGCTGTACATAGGGAACAGTTGTATCCTTTGCTACACAACAGATTAAAACCAGAAGTTACTTAAACATACATGTCCATATGGTATTTTAGTGACTTTAAAGACCCTGCATAATCCTTGCCTCAGCAGTTGTACTGGCACAGAGTTTATTATTAAAAACACCCCAAAATGATGGGTTTTTAACTGTTTCTCATGTTCAGTTCATAGCTGTACGGATTAGCCTTTTCCCAAAATTCCAAGTTTTCCCATCTGCCTTGAAATGGACAGTACTGGAAAGCCTTTGAGTTTGATTTTAATGGAAAACTGCAAGGTCTTTTAATTTTATTTTCCTTAACCTCCAAAGCCCAGCTATACTCCTCCTGAGATCAGCTCCATTCTGTCCTGTTCTCCACTCCACAATTTCCACTGGTTAAAAGAATGTGTAGATGGACACTTGATTCTGCCTTCTAATGACAACCACTAGAGGGTCTCACTATAGGGTCTTTAAAAAAGGCTTAATCTCATCTAAGCCATGAATGGGTGTTAATTATGGCAGCTGCATAGTACCACTATGTCATGGTTTAACCCCATCTGGTTACTAAGTACCATGCTCACTCCCCCCCCATAAAAAAAGTTATCAAACTACTAGGATTAAATAAGTTGTCAAAGATATTATGGTCTTTGGCTGTAGTAGCCTTTACTAATGTAATTTACTAATGTAAAGAAATACCAGGATGTGCATTGCTCTGAGGCAGATGTGCCTCAGCACTGTAAGGTTGACCAGCAAACTGAGGCTATGGTAGCTCACTCAGAAGCAGCAGGGCCAGCAGCCCAGTAGCTGTGTGGAAAGCTGAGGACACCGTCACAAGCTGTTGTACTCTGACAGGGTTCCAGCATCTTCAGACATGTTTTGTATTTTGACTGGATGCATGTTTGGAATTCTTTAGAGGGTCAGCTGATCACCCATTTCCTGGGTATACTTTTGGCTTGGGATAATAATCCTATCCTTGTAATTATTTTGGTTTTACATGCAATTATTTTAGACTTCCTTCTTTTAGCATATTGATGTTATTTTTAACTTTGAGCCCATTCCAAGTAGCTCTTTCCTGGAGAATTAGGAATAATGACTCCTTTCAAATGGTAAAATTCAGTCATTATGCAACATCGGCCTTAAAACTTAAAACCCAAACAAACCAAAAAGCATTTTGGGGGGCTTTTCTCTAGAAAGTTTTCTAAATAATTGCCAAGTTGAAATATTTTAATTGTGTGATAAAAAATACTCCTCTCTGTGATTTAAAAAGAAGGCCTGTTACCTTCAGGCAGTCTGATGCAAACATTATGGAGTCTTGGCCCTCTGTCATGAACAATGTCTTGAACATGTTTAAATTATCTGCATTACAGACACCAGGGATATCTGCTTTCAGTCCTCCTCAGTTATTCTTTTATAGCTCAAAGATCTCGCTGTGGTGTACATCTTGGCTACTGCTGAAGTTTCCAAGCTACTTCCATGCCCAAGATATGGGAAGTAGGAAGATTCCTCTACAGAAGCCCAATGGTGGGACCTTTTAATCCACCATCTCTGTTCCCAAGATCTCTCTTCTGTTTTTTGACATTCTGCTGGAAGGTTTTGGGCAGGTTTTTGCTGATGCATTTTGTTTTGGCATGCACTAGACAAAATGGCTTGGTCTTCCTAAGTCAGTGTGGGTTATTCAGGTATTAGGGCAAGATACCTGTTTGGTGCACCCTGGCCTGGTTGAGTTTCCCCTTGTCAACTTTAAAAACAGCCCAGCATTTCTTTCCTCTTTTCCCTTGCCATTCTGTATCTGTCCAGTTTTCTAGGATTTCTGTTGGTGATATCTCCAAAAAGTAGAGAAGTTTTTAATCACATCCCAAGCAAAGGCTCTGACACAATAGAAGGGTTCCTGACAATACACTTATACACAAAGAGTGCAGCATGGAGACAAAAAAGCACTAAGCAGAAATGAAAATGTTCTTTTTGTGCAGCATTTTCAACATATTTAGTATTTTCCATTTGTATAATTCTTCTCATGTAAGGATTTTTGAAAACGTTATGGGAATAAAGCACAGATTCCCTAGCCGGATTTTTGCCAGGCTTTAGTAAGTACTACAGATAAACCTATAGGCTTTTCCACCTTACTGCCTGCTCTTCCCCACATGAACATATGTCCCAAAAGTAGAGTTTGTTTTTACAAATTACCATTACCTAGCTGGGAATTAGAAACATACACCATAGGACAACAGAGAATCATTGAATAGTTTTGATTGGCAGGGACCTTCAAAGGTCATCTAGTCCAACCTCCCTACAAGGAGGAGGGACATCTTCAACTTGATCAGGTTGCTTAGAGTCCCATTCAGACCAAGTTCAGGCTATAACTGTACAGCTTGGCCAGCAACTATCTCTAGGCTTCCACACCCCAAACCCACTGCCCCATTTACTGGCTATGTCATCATCTGTGCTTAAAAAGGTAGGCAATTACTCCAGAGCATCTGAAAGCCAGACTGTCAGCTGCAACTCTGCTTTGCATTCTGTTTACTGCTTCTATTTATTTCTGCATGGGACCATCTGGACTCTACCTCCTTTCTACTTCCTCATGGTTTGCAACTTCCTAAGTTCCTGCACATGTATATATATATATTCCATTTTATGGACAATCAGCAATTTTTTTAGCTCCACAAATACAGCTCAGCATTCTTTCACTTTATTTTTAGCCCAAACTGACTACTAGGAACTGAAGCTTACTTGCTGTGAGCCCTCTAAGGCAGCTGACTCACAGACAGGCCTGGCAGGTGGCTCAGTTCCTTTCTAAAAGCTAAGTAAGACTGGATCTGTCATTTCTAATATGCCAGCTGGTTGCAAATCCTGGAGTACAGCTGATCCTTGAGGTGTGTCTGCACATGTTGCCTGCGGGCCTCTATCCCCTGCCCTCTTGAGGAAACACCCTCCATTCACTCCCAATTGACTTTGATTTGTTTGGGTTTAGAATAGAGTAGAATATACTATTTAGTTGGAAGGGACCTATGACAATCACCTAGTCCAACTGTTTGACTACTTTAGGGCTGACCAGAAGTTAAAGCATGTTCAGATACCTCTTAGACACGAACAGCCTTGGGGCATCGACCACCTCTCCAGAAACCCTGTTCCAGTGTTTCATAGAATCACAGAATAGTTTGGGTTGGAAGGAACCTTAAAGATCATCTATTTCTAACCCCCTGCCAGGGGCAGGGACACCTTCCACGAGACCAGGTTGTAGACCAGGGTGATCAAAGCCTGGTTCAGCCTGGCCTTGAATACTGCCAGGATGGGGCAGCCACAGCTTCTCTGGGCAACCTGTGCCAGTGCCTCACCTGTCACAGTAAGAACTTCCTAACCTGTAATGTAAATCTCCTGTCAGTTTAAAACCATTCCGCTTTGTCCCGTCACCACACGCCCTGCCCCTCCTAAGAAGGATCAACACCTGCCCTCCTCAGGAAGCTGTAGGGCGCACTGAGGTGGCACCTCAGCCTCCTTTTCCCCAATCTCGAGGAACCAGAGTCCCGAGCCGCTCCGCACTGGCAGTTTTCGATGCCGTCTGGGTTTGTTTCTTCCAGGCCGTGCTGTGGCACCGAGGGCCGCCCTTCCCTCCCCAGAGGGGCGGGCCAGCTGAGGCACTCACCGCCCGGCACGCCGCGCCGCCGCTCACCACAGCCGGGGCGGCGGGCAGAACCCCGCCCTCCCGTGGGAGGCCCCGCCCCGGGGCCTGGCTCCGTTTCTCTCTCCGAGAGGGCGGCTTCGCCGCTGCGGAGGTAGCGCTGCTTGCGGGAGTTGTGCCGTACCTGGCGGGTGTAGGAGCGCTGTCTGCAGATTGGAGGAGCCAGGTACGGCGGCTGCGGGAGGGGGTCCGGTACCTGGCAGGGAGCTCGGTGCGGGGTGTTAGTGTTGGGGTGCTTCTCTCAGGATTTAAAGCTCTCCGAAGCTGCTCGGCGGGCTGGGCGCTTCCGTGGTAAGGGATACGCGGCTTCCCAGCGCCGTGCCGGGACGACGGCGCCGGGTTTTGTTCGCCGCTGGTGCCTTCCCCTGCCCAGTCAGCGGTGGAGGGGGGGAGCAGCCCTGCAGCTACGGAGCCCGACGCTGCCAAGTCCGCTCCGTCTCTTCCTCCTTTCACAACAAACGGATCAATACTTTCCTCGATGCCTGTGGCAGGCATTCCCGTTTGTTTGTGGGTTTTTTTTCTCTTTTTTTCCTTTGAAATTCTTGTCTCTTTAGCACGGAATTCCATTGCTGCTGAGCTCTGCTTTTCTGTAAGCTTATAAGCGTGCCAAAGCCACGACCGCAAGCAGTTCCCAGTATGAAATGTACAGCCTGGAAAACACATGGAGAATCGCGGTTACGTGGCGGCGACTGTAATTCTTTCTCTCTGTCGCTTCCAGGTGCTGCAAAACAGCAACAAAACAACAACAAACCAGGAATGCTGCTCCATCATGTCTCTCCACGCGGTACCTCTGGCCAGCTATAGCAGACCGGGAGTCTTCGAGCACGCCAGCGCTGAAAAGGTAAGGAAGACGGCAACACAGTGGAGGCTCAGTGTTTCACTTAGCTGCGGGAGCTTCTTTCAAGAAAGAGCTTTTACTTGTCAGGGGTTGTGGTGAATACTTTAAATGCTGGAGATTTCATTATAGAGTTAATGTTGGAAATACGTTCCCCATGTTGAGGGGGAAAAAGGCAGACTCGTTTATGCTATGAAAGATGTCAAAGTGGGGTTTGTTAGTTATGGCATCATGTTGTGGTACTTTTCACTCGCCTCTTTTGTAATATTTACTTATAAGTGCTTCTTGATTTCTTGGTTTGTGATTGGTTTTTTTTATATTTTGACAATTAAATACTAGAGGAGCTCTTTCCTAATCTGTGATATCGTTGCAATTTTAACATAGAATCATAGATTTGAGTTGGAAGGGACCTTAAAGATGATCTAGTTCCAATCTTGAAAGTAAATGGGACTCTTTCTATCCAAATTCTCAGCACACTTAATTGCTTCTGATAAGATCTAAGGGGTGGGAGCACTTTTTTTAAAAAAAAAAGATAAAATCTTAAGACTCTTAACATTTACTTATAAAGTAGTTATGTTCACCCTGGTGTCAAGTTGTGACTCTTGATATGTCCTGAGAAGTAGAGTTTGTTAATATCTGGTATTAAGACCATTAAAAAAAAAATAGAAGTAATGAATAAAAAACGAGTTCCTGTAAGAACTAGTTTACCCAGTGATGCTCACTATATGATATTTCTATATATAAAGCCATTTCTTCAAACGAATGCATGGAGGGGGAGAAAAAGAAATAACTGATACTGAAGAGCATATTTTCTAAGCACTGGCATAATCAAGCACTAACTATTTGAAATTCAGTATACTATTTTTGGATCTAAATGTTTTTTTTCAGTTAAAAGGGGAATTCTTTGTGGGTTTTAATTTCTTCTGTTTTCCATGAGTCTGAAGGATGCCTGAACTAGATCTGCTTGCTGAGTCTGCTCGCTCTCCCATGGGTGGAATGTAGAGATGAACACAGGGTGGCAGAGGACAGCACACCTTTTAACTCCCTTCTCTTTGTGTGGGACCACAGGGTTCAGGGGAGGGTGAGAGGCATCCTGGAGATGCTTCTGCATGGAGACATCTCATCCATGTCATGAGTTGGGAGAAGGCAGGAGATACACCTTAGTGCACCTTTTGAGGGTGTACCAAACACATATGTGACCCTTACAAGGTTTTGTGAGCTTGGGGAGGAGACCTGTTGCTTTGCTGTCCTGAGTGTATCTTACTCCCTTGCTGGACTTAGCCCCTTGGTATTTGTGCTAAACTGCTTGCCCTAGTTCAGCGTATCCTGGTTTAACAATATGGTAAATCAGCTTTGGGCTTAGAAATACCAAGCCGTAAGCGTCATGTCAGTACTAACTGAAATGCTGATCTGGTATAAACCTGCTCAGTCAGT
Source organism: Ara ararauna (assembly GCA_028858755.1). NCBI lineage: Eukaryota > Metazoa > Chordata > Aves > Psittaciformes > Psittacidae > Ara > Ara ararauna. The sequence continues at coordinate 104,089,675 of CM054378.1, read as the reverse complement.
TCAAATGCATTGAGAATTTTTGTCAGCGTCTACTGTCAGGCTCTATGCCAGGTCAAGTATTATCTATTTGTGTCACTTCTTGCTTTGTTCTGGGTCAGATGCGTTGCTGACGTGAACCGTCATGTAGCTATGTGCTACCAAGTTAGGCAGATGTGATTATGTGGCCACACTTGCACCAGTTGATACAGCTGGGAGATGAAGCAGCACATGCATCAGGTGTTTGTAGAGTTTAGGCCTCACAGGCATGAATCTAAATGGGCCCTTTTTTCTAGTTGCAGACTGGTGGTTCCTTGAATTCTTTTCCACTTCATTGTTGCTGTTTTGACAGATATATAGGCATATGATTCAGCATTCATATCTCCTGTATGCCTTAAACATGCATGACTCTCCTATGGTGGAGACTTTCTTTGGTCACCTGCCTTTTGGAGTGAAATGCAAGATGCGGAGTTGAGATGCCAGTGCTCTTTCAGATGGTGCATGGTTCTGGGGAAATTTGCAGACAATGAGAAATACAGGCAGTGTTTAGGTGACTGTCAGCAGGCCTTAGCATGGTGTTCTTCCTGCTGGGATGACTGTGAGTGTCATTACCAGAGTACTGCTGTCTTATAACCAAATTGTCTGCCTGTGTGTTCTTGTTCTAGTCAAACCATGAAAGCCTAAAGGTGCCTTTCACTGAGACAGCATATTCTTCGAATTCTTCAGCAAGGATTAGCTGCCTCGCTCCGACACCTCAAATATCTGTTCTCTCAGGTATGCCAGTTTGTTCTAAAATGCCTTCCTCTGGGGAGCTTTGCTGGTACTTGTAGCGAAAGCTATCAATGGTTGTGTTACTAAACAAGTATAGTCTGGTTGGAGAGAGAACCTTGCTTACTGGCTTTGAAGATGGGGCAACATCAAGGTGTATTTATACAATTTGAAAGTATGGGTGTTTTTGCCTTTAACGGTAGTCTGGCCGTTCTAGTTACGTTGGCATTTTGTATGCTCAAGAGTAAAATACTTGAACCATTCAGATGATTCTTGGCAGTTTAAATCTTTGTTCTTTCAAGAAATAGTTTCCCAGATTTTAATAGATTATGGCAGTTACTCACATGAATATCAGTTACAAAACTGAATTTAAGATTTATTATTTTTTTAATTTGTTGGAACTAACCTGTTTCTGGAGGTAGCTTAAAATGTGGGTTTTGGTGGATTTGGCTTTGCAATAGGAGAGCAGAGCAGAAGAGTTGAAGACAGTAGGACTAAATGTTTTGTCTTGCACAGAAAACATGCATTCTGCAGCCCAGGCTAACATATTCTTGTGAAATTTAAATATCAATAGCTACCAAAGTTGCTTTATTTTAATGAAAACATCAAAATAAGTTTTTAAAGTCAGCTAGCTCTTACGTTTGTATTCCTGCCCTTACACTGCTATGGCTGGCTACTTTGGCAAGGTGTTTCTTTGCAAATGCAGTCAGTGAAATATGCGGTTTTGTTGCTATTTCTGCAAGAGCTTTCTCCTGATATGGTAGGTGGCTGATCCCAATTGCTGATGAACTCAGCTACTTTTGGCTTGGCTTTGCTACGACAGAATTGCTATCAGGTTGTGCAGTATAGCTGATGAGTGATGTTGGTAATAACTTTTTCAGCTGCCTTTTGACAGGGACTGCTCTTTATATAGACTTGTTTTTCCAAGGTATGTGGGTTTTTTTTTCTTGTGTTTTTGTTTCAATACCTTCATTAGTAAACTTTCTTATCATGTAATTTGAGTGCATGCTGGCTTCCAGATGAGTAACTTGTGGAGAGGTTTACTGATTTTCATTGAGAGATGTCCAGGGAGAGTAACCTCTGGGCAAAGTCTGTAGGCTGCAAGACTTGCTGGCTTTTTTCTTTTCACCAGCAGTGTTTCATGTTCCTCCTGGGACCTCACTGGGAGTTCTTTGCCCTGGAAATGAATCTTCTTGATTGTATCTGTTCTTAGAGTTTTACAACCTGCTTATCTTCCCTAGACAGTTGTTAACTTCATTGTTATGTGGTCAATAGCTTCTTCTTGAACATAGACTTCGTGTCTAATCTCTCCATTGTTTGGATAATGGCAGTTCCTGTGAGGCTTTTTGTTCAAGATATAGGACTTCAGTTTATTCTTGAGTAGTTACTGGTGAGAGTGTGGCTTCTGCATCACATTAATGTTGCCATGTTTGCCACTAAAAGCAGTTTGTCCCTTTTCAGCTGAATTGTGGGTTTGTAGTAGGTAACAGAATCTTAGCAGGTGGTACTTTTGATTCATTCAGAGGCATTATATTACAATGAACTCGGTGTGACAGCTGTTTTCTTTATGGGTTCATGTAAATGTTGCCACCCCTATGAATGACTGAAGGTTACTTAGCCTTTTCCACTGAGGAGTGTCTGACTGAACTGAAACATATAAGCACATGACATTTAATTTGTAAGTGTCTATTTTTTGTTTTCTTCCTGCTATATTGATCCTCCATATATCTTGCTATAATGTGCCCTTCTCTTTTACTGGCAATGGAACCAGTACCAGTAGCTGTACCTCATCCAGTTTTGTGGAACAATGATGTTTTCAAGCATGCTGACTATCAGTCACCATTGAAGCTTAACTAATTGCGTTTGGCTAGCAGCAGCGTACTTTACTGTTTGCTTGTTACCTAGCCTTATCAGTGACAGAATTGCTTCCAGACTGCAGAAAACAAGAGCTTTCTTGCAGGAAGAGGCAGCAGAGAATGGTGTTTGAATTCAGCTCTTTCCTGTCTCCTCACGTGTCAAAAATAATGTGTATTTTATGTTTTAAATTAACCTTTTCTTAGGATTGTTTCCTAATCTCTCTGTTCTTCCCTTTCCTAAACAGACAAATATTCAAGACCAGCAGTGATTGGACATGCTGGAAATTTCGGATCATACCCAAAGAGTGCTGAAGCTATCAAAGACATTCTAGTGTCTGTTTTAACTGCATCTGGTTTGAAGCCCTCTTTGGTGCTGGAGCAGACCACAATGCAAGGAGCCAAACATCCAGACAGTGATGTGGAACAGTGGGAAGAAAGCAGCGCTGGGGATAGCCATGATGACAGTGACAGCGATTCTGCACACTACAGCACTGCCTGTACACAAACAGACATTCGGTTTACAAGGCACCAGGCATGTTGGGACAACACGTGCTGTGATTCCTCTAAACCTTCACTGGATACTTTCTTTAGTTCCCGTTCCTCAGATGATGAACCTGCTGCTTCCTCCTTCAATAGTTTCAGTCTTTCGGACATGTCCCCTCTGAGGCAGGACTGCTTTACCCAGGTGACGTTAACAGGAGGCACTGTCACATCGGCTGTTTTACATTCTGGCAAAGAATGTTATACCTCCCCCAAAGAGGAGTTGGCTTTCACAAGGTTTCTTTCCAATTCAACGGCTGGTAAGCCAGCAGATCTGTTGACATACCCTGATGCTTTGGAGCCTGTGCCTGTCAGCAGCAGTGACAGCAATTCTCCCAGTAGACATTCCCAGGCAGAGCCAGTCAATCAAACAGGTAACTTTACAAGTCCATTTTTAGTTTAAGATTTCTGTGCTAGGAAAGAGAACTGTAACTGAAATGGGCTTTGTTTATGGTGATTGCGAATTAGATAAATGCTGTCATTCAAGAGGGGAGAGAAGGGAGAAAGAACTTAAAAACCAAAGGAGAACCAGAGAGTTGGACCGTGGTTCCTGAAACAGGAAACACTCATGCTTGCAGTAGTCTGTCTCGTGATGTAGAAATGCTTCTGTAATATGGAATCTTTGGTGAAATGTAAAAATTGCTGAGCTGTGAGCAATGTAGAACATCCACTGGATGAGGCTTGCACCAACTTCATCTTGTCTTCAAGATGATTCCAAAAGCACACAGCATGGATCTGGGTGTTTGCTAGTGATTAATTGGGGTGCGTGGGCTCCCTGGGACATCTTGTGTTTGACCTGAGCTGAAGGAGAGGAAGTCCTTTGATTCTGGGGATTTGGAGGCAGGGCATTAACATCCATTCTTATTAGTATTAAACTGGCTTGTGGCAGTGCAGGACTATTTTTCCTCTTCCCCTTTCCAAGTGTATCCAGAGTCTCAGAGACACATAGCTCCATCCAGTACAGGTCAGGATCTTTTACCAACCGTATGGATAACCCACACATTCTTGGTAAAGAGACGCAAACTGGGGGCTGCTGGCAAAGCGTGCTTCCTGTTGATGCAGTGGCAGGTGGCTCAGAGTGGCACAGGCCTAGGCGAGGCTGTGTTCAGTGGGGGTGTTCAGTATGGTGCCCCCAAGATGGCCTGGAGCAGCTGCCTGGGCCCTGGTGCTGTGTGTGTCTCCATGAGGTGTGCTGGCCTTTCTGGGCTGCAGGGCAGGGCACCTGCCCCTTGGCTAAGATAAGGAAGCAATCCTGTCATGTTTAATACCTAACAGCCTTTGCTACAGTGAGATGAAGCATCTTTGTTTTGTAAAGGGTGTTATCAGTACCTAAGGGATTATTCATAGAATTACAGAATGGCTTGGGTTGAAAGGGACCTACCTGAAAGATCATCTAGTTCCACCCCCCCTTCTGCTAAACCAGGTTGCTCAAAGCCCGGTCCAGCCTGGCCTTGAACACTGCCAGGGATGGGGCATCCATAGCTTCTCTGGGCAACCTGTGCCAGTGCCTCACCAGCCTCATGGAGAAGAATTTTTGCCGAATATCTAATCTAAATCTACTATCTCAGTTTAAAGCTGTTCCCCCTTGTCCTGTCACTACATGCTTTTGTAAAAAGACCCTTTCCTGATTTCCTGTAGACCCCCTTTAGGTACTGAAAGGGTGATACTCTTACTAGATACTGAGCCTTGGAATGATGGTGCAGCTGATTTTCTACTGGAAAGAAGGCAAACAGCACAGAATAGTTAGCCTGTCCTTTGTATTATAAATGAAAATGGGAAAGCCTGGGTGATTGGTTTGGTTTGATTTGTTTTGGTTATCTGTTTTGTCTTCCTCCTTTGGTAGTCCTAGTGGTGACACTCTAGTGAGCTCCACTTCCAAGCTGTGGTCCTTCCTAGCTGTTCACTCAGAGCTCCTCCAGTACCTCATGTTGGCTACAAGATCTCAAATAGGCACGTGCTGTTGCAGAACTTGGAGCTCTTAATAACAACAACTTTGTCATCTGGGATAGGCTGTCGTCAGCAGTTACTATGGTGATGATTATAGTGGTTTCCTTCTGCTGGGTGTTTTGTCAGGTCCCCTGCATTTAAGAGGTGCCCATCAGAGAGAAGGAAACCGCACCTGGCAGTTGGAACTGGCTGGGGCTAGTCACACAGGTTTGGTTAGCTAGGTCTGGAAAACACAGACCAGGCTCCCAGTTCAGAGGGGACCCTGAGGCACGTGTGTAAGAACAAATAAATTGCTCATGACTAGATCTTCTGGCATGAGTAGGCTGCGTCACAAGCTTGCATTGAGTCAGTAATGCTGCTGGCTCTTCAGGAAGCAAATGGAGGAATACGGTAGCCAGATGCCTGGAGAAGTCTTGCCTTTGGTTTTACTAAAAATACTCTTCACTCAAGCCAGGATCCTGTTAGACACTGTGCTATGTGGTGGGCTCTATCTGCATTAGGCTTTGGTCTTTGGTCTGTTTTGGACAAAGTGAAAATTAATGCATTTCATCATTCCTTCTTCTTTCCAACCTTTTAACTTGACACTGCTTAGGCTGGAGCAAAGGGGAGTGAGGTCTCATTGTGTGGGACTATGAGGATGGGAAAAGAAAATGGCAAACTGAAAAAGAAGAAATAAAATGCTTCATTTTAAGGCAGGAATTATACAAGAGCACCTCTTGATTTGTCATCCTTTCTGTTGCTGTCTCAGAGATGGTGATTGTTTCTCACTTTTGTTTCTCGCAGAAAATTGGTGAGACATAACAGAATAACATAAGGTGACTTAAAACAGAAGAAATAATTTTTTTCAGTGGTGTTTAATTTTTTTTATTTTTTTTTTTTTTTTGGGGGGGGGGGGTTGTGGGGTTTTCTGGTGGTCCTGTGAGCTCCTGTTTGACCTTTAAAAGTATGGAAAAAGACCTTTCTCCAGTGGCCTCTTGCAACCTTCTGGAAAGGCTTTTGTTATTGTTAATGAAGAGCCTGTGACTGAATTGGATGTTTTCTGGGGGCTTTGTTGTGGCTGGGGTGTCACTGGCAGTTCACAGGGCTTGTACTTGCTTTTAACCTGCTTGTACATCCAGGTCACCTCCTTCTGTGGCTCTTGAGAGTTCTTTCCCCAATCCTAGCAGCCTCCAGGCAACAGTGCTCAGGAACAGAAGGGCAACCAGACCATTTTGCCTCAGACCCAGACCTGACTTTTGTTTCATATGCTCATCCTACTTGGCAGTGAATGCCAGGAAAAGAAAAGTACTATTCTGGGAAGCTGGAAGTACTGTGGCTAATGTCTGCCCCAGTTGTACATGTTGCCATGCAGTATGGGATCCATTTGGATGCAGGAGGGAGATTTCTTGGGGTATGGAGACAGAATGGCAAAGTTTTTCCAAACTTGGCTATAGTCACATGATAGCAGTAGCGATTTAGGGAATCTTTTAAGGGTCAAGCATCTCTCTGCAAGCCCAGGCAGCAGTGAGAGTTCTCTTTTCTTCCAGCAATTGAGAATGAGCAGAGAACAGAGTTGGCTGGCTCTGTTGCAAACTGCAGAGCATCGCTGTAATCCGAGCCTGAGGTTCTGACTGCTTGTCAGGAGCAGGCCAGGCTGTAGAGGGGAGAAGGCTGGGGTTGAGAGCACGATGGTGGTGTGACAACATGGCATTTAAACCATGCTTCCCTGGTGGTTATTAATGCTTCAGGCTGCCAGGGTAGTTCAAATACCAACGTGTTCCCCTGATACCTCTCTCCTTAACTTCCACTACAACTTCCAGGCCCAGTGGTGTTAAGTTTTGTGAAAGAAAGCTTGCTTTGCTTTCTGGAAATCACCCTGTACAACTCCTGGAAGCTGCAAAGAAAGAAATAACCAAAAAAATTCTTGTTTATACCCACAGGTTCTGCTTCACTTTTGAACATAAGTGTTGTACCCTTGAATCGTTCGTTGCAGGACATGTGCATGCTTCCAGAGGATGTGGAGAAGGTGAGGACAACAAAGACTATTGTCATAATGTTGTTTTTTTCCATTTTATAGTGGCAAAGCCAAATGACAGGAGGTGTTTCTCAATAACAGAAATTTCCGATAGATCTGTAGATCTATCTTTAGAAATACTGTATTTCCCCTCTTCTTCCCCTCTGTGAGTGAACCTACAAACCTAAAATGCCTCCTGCTTCACTTACATTGAGTCTTAATCCATTAATTAATTATTTTAATTATTTTAAAATAATGGAAATATTTTAGAACGCTACACTTCCGCTTTTCATTCCAGCATTTTCCAACGCATTCTTTGAGACCAAACTTTATGGTCATTATAGTCACTTTAAAGTTGTATTAGAACGTGTTATGTAGAATTTGTTGCAAGTACATACATATGGATGGGGTTTAGCTCATGCTTTTGTTATCGGGAGATAGGGAGAGGTGCTGGGCTTTTTGTGTGTGTGTGCTTATGATCCTGTGAGTTTGCTGTAAAAAAAAATGAATTACAATATACGTAACAAGCACAGTAACTGTAACATCTGCTGTGATTTAAGCAGTTTCTCATGGTTTTTAAGTTGGAGAAGGGGCCCAAATGGTATTAGGTGTGTGGCCAGATAGCCTGCTTGAGCTTATAAACAAAGATAAAGTTGAGAGGATAATGCTGTCACACATAACTGTGTGTGCAAAATATTAATCTTTTGAAAAGATTGAAAAGAGGAGTCAATGTTATAGTTATTGCAAAGAGTAGGATTTAATACAAATGAGCTTTAAAAATGTGCAGTACTGGTTTTGTGGGAGCAGGAAGTTCCGCATTTGATGCGAAGCTCTTGGCGTCCTTAAAGTGCATTTTAAAACAAAAACCACCCAGTAAATCATGCACCAAAACCCAACAAATTTGTAAACTAGCTTTAGATGTTGCTTTTTGTGAAAAGGTGTTTCAGAAAGGAGTTAATGTTTCTCTGTAATGTGTGAACCAGAAGTAATATGTTTCAGCCCCCAGGAGACCAGTGAAGTAGATATGTGTGTTAGAAGCCACAGACTGAGAACTACTGAGTGAGGGAAGTTCACATCAGCTACCTCTCTTGTGCAGATGACTGGGGACTGACATGATTACAGGTTAAGAGACACCAAGAGCTCAGTGCATTATGAGTGAGGCTACCTTTTAAAAAAAAACCAAAGTAACCATCCGAAACAGAAAACCAAACAAACCCCAAAACACTTTTGGGTTGTAAAATAATCTCTTTGAAATTTGTGAGGCTGAAAATTTGTGGTAAAGTAGTGTCAGCAAGTCTGAGAATTGTAGTTGGGTGCCAGGAAGGAGATGGGCCAGATAATCAGGAGGGACTTCCCACTGATGCAAGTGGGAGGGAAGAGAAGTGAGAAGGTTGGTGTGTCACAGCTGAGCTTCACAGTGGGACTGCTTCCTAGGGTGACAGGCTTACCAGCAGGCAGAGCTAAAAGCTGATAGTCATACTAAGTACAGGAGTGCCTGTATCCTATTCCATCTTTTCGCAGTGCAGCGCACTCGAATACGCTCCTAATTGCTTCTATCAGCAGGATGTGCTGATACGCTGGGCTCTGCCACTATCTTGGGGTTAACCACATGGGCTTTTTTTAATCTTCAAGGTAGAATGTGTCTTCTTTATCTGCCAAAAGGAAAAAGGCTCCTTAATTCTTTACTTTGCTAATGGTGTGTCCTGAAGTTCAATGAAAGTTGTCTCTGGAGAAACTGTGCACCAAGCAAGTGCCATTAATCAGTGTTAGAGGGAAGATAAGTCTCTTGAAACACCCACAGGGACCTGTGGGATCTCTCTAATGTTGAGATTAATCTCTTCTAGATGCATTTGGCTTTGGACAAAAATAGAACGCTATACATTTCTGCTTTGAGAAAAATAAAACGGTGATAAGAAAGCAGTGGTGTCTGTTGTGTTTTTTTAAGTTTTAGCTATTTCTAAACCCTGATGTCTGTCTTTGTGCTTCTCTTCTACAAGCTTCATGCTTGTAGGGTGTCATGGATACTGATGTTGCGTGGTACAATTTTCTGAGGATAAGCCACTTTATAAAAAGCTTTAATTATTCTGCATTCAGAATCTCTAGCCTTAGGTACCGCAGGTTTTTTTAGATGGAGGTTTAGCTTTGCACAATGCAAACACATGCAGTTGAGGGGAGAGTGGGAGAGTATCCTGGCCCTCTCAGGGTTTCCATCCATGCACTTGAGTGCACCTATCTCTCCAAGGTGCATCTGCTTTTGAGCTGAGCCTGGGGTGGGAAGATGTGCCCAGGCCAGCAGCAGCAGCTCAGGTGGGGCTGGTGGGGTGCTCTGTTAAACCGCAGGAAGCAAGGGATTGGAGCAGGGACCTCAGGTTTGTCTGGATGTCTCAGTGGCACCAGAGGTGGGTTTTTACTAATTCTGTTTTCCTGGAGAATGGGTGACCCAGCAGGCAATATAGAAAGGGACACCATGGGGGATGGGTTTTCCAGCAAGGATGGGTTTTCCAGCAAGGCAATGCAGCTTTGAAAGCACTACATATTTAATGCAGTATGAACCCCAGGGGAGCTCTGGTTCCATTTACCCTTATCACAGACTTTCTATGCAGCCTTGAGTTGATGATGTAAGCTGTTTCACTGCCTATTCCTCGCTTCACTGCCTCTTAGCACATGAAAGCTTTTTACTTACTTCTCTAGTACCCAACACCTGATGAGCTACAGTCTCTCCAAAACTTGCCACTTCTGGCCCCCATCCGTGTTAAGCATGTGTGCAAAACTGCTCATACACACTGACTTGAAATTAAATCCTATTAACAGGATTCACACTTGCATGCTAAATAATGCAGTGTAACTAGAAGACTGTGACTCTAAAATGCCTGCGTATTCATCAGTTAGGCATGTAATCAAGTTTCTTTTTATCTAATAGATGGGTAAGATAATTGTCTTTCCCTTGATTAGAAAACACAATTTACTTTTATCTGGGCCTTTTGCATGTTGTCTCTGAATTGCCCTTGGAGCTATGGGTGGGTGGTTGGGGTTTGTTGGTGTTTACATGAAAGGTGAGCTAGCCTTTCCTTTTCATTTCTTGGGTTGAAAAAGTATATTTCACTTTGTCTTAAACAAGTATAAAATATCCTGTGTACTAATGAGGGTTCCAATCCTGCGTCCAGGAAAACGCACACTTTTTTGTTGCAGATATGATTATAGCATCATTAGAAAAAATGAAATGTAATATCCTAAGCCAACAAGCAGAGTCCTGGGGTGTGGAGGAAGCAAGTGGATCAGATGGCAGCTATCACACTGATTCAGAGTTCTCGACTTACCCTGGAGTGAAGAAGTCTGATTCCTCTGTTGCTTCTTCAGACAGTGGTTATGAAGGCAAGTTACTTAGTCTGTAATGCAGTCTTGTCTGACAGCCTTTGTCATTTATTTTTGTGCAAGAAAATACTAAATGAATTTGGGCATTGCTTGGAACCAAATCCTCTGATACCTTCTTTGAGTTTCTTGAGAGCTCTGTGCCTGGGGATCATTATGCCACAGGAGTTTTCCCTGTATGTCAAATTCTTCTTATTGAATACTCACATTTTCTTTTTCATGTTACAAAAAATCCTAATTATAATAAATAAAACAGATGTAAGGCTTAAGTGCCACATGCCAAGCACAACTTTCCATATAAAAGCTCCTGTAGTCGGCTTTCTTCTTCCTGCTTAAATCCCCTTTTGCAGGATTTGAAGCTTGCCTCTTCCTGTGCTTACTTCTGCAGTGTACAGATCAGGCCACATAACTAATTTGAGTGAAACTGCCCAGAGTATTCATTCACATGTAGTTTGAAGCAAGATAGTAAATGCTCCTGCCACTGTAGTGCTTCAGTCAGTACATGAGTAATATGGATCTTTGCAATGGAACTTAAGTCTGAAGTCTAAGTGACATAACTTCTGGGCAAAAAAGAGTGATGTGCTTGTATGTGGGAAGGGGAGAGATCATTGATAATATAAAAGCTTTTGGTTTTGTCTCTAGAAGCTTCTTAGCTTAAGAAACTGAGGGATATGCTGTATGACAGAATTGGCTTTCTGTGTGTATGTAGAAACGGCTCTGTAAATACAGGCTGTGTGCTAAAGTTTTGTTAAGTGCAGTAAAATACAAATATAACTTGAGGCAGCTACTCTATAAATGCTGGAGAAGTTTAACTGGTGTTGTCTTTGTTCTGGACAGGCTGTGCTCTGCTGCCTGTCACCTCCCCTGTGCATCTACCATATCATCATGGGGTTACTGGATATCATTGCCACAGTGACTCAGAGGATGAGTATGTAATTATAGGTAAGACTTTAAAATTATAACTCTATTGTTCAACTGAATCTATTGCATTGTTTGGAAAAATCTATTGACTTAGTAGATGCTACTGCAGGAGAAATAACATGAGAAAATGGACAGACGTATGCATGACTCCTTACTAGAACACATGCAGGAATACCAAACAAGTGCAGGATTTCCTTTCTATAAAAGAATATCTTTGCTGGTTTGAGAGTGTTGTGGGTTGACCCTGGCTGGATGCCAGGTACCCACCAGAGCTGCTCTGTCATTGCCGCCCTCAGCTGGACAGGGGAGACAAAATATGATGAAAAGTTTGTGGGCTGAGATATGGACAGGGAGAGATCACTCACCAATTACCGTCATGGGCAAAACAGGCTCGACTTGGGGCATAGGGGAAGTTTCTGTCTTCTTCTCACAGAAGCCGCCATTGTAGCCCCCACTGCCAAACCTTGTAATGAAAACTCAATGTAGGGGCTGAACTTATGTTTAAGGATTAAACCCAGTGAATGTGGGTGAGCAAAGTGTGAAACAGACACAGCTTTAGCCAACTACAGCAGCATTGTTTGAGAGAATTTAAGACATGATTATTTCCAAATTGAAGAGGTTGGTTGGGTTTTAGGCAGCCCTATCTCTGCTTTGAGACTAGAGCAGAATGTCTCTGTCCCCTTACAGTCACCAGTGCTCTGCTTCTCTGCGGGACAGTCCTGAGTTTCTTTGGTTAGCTTCTGGTTTTTACATATTACAGAAATAGAAGCTGTTTGAAGTAGCTTGAGCAACTTTTAACCTCCATCTTATTTTGTCCTGTTAACATATGCTTTTTCTATTGCTCCCTTTGGTTTTAGAGGTGGAGGGGGTTTTGTTGTTGTGGGTTTTTTTTTTTGAGAGTTGGGTTTTTTTTCACCTCCTTATTCCCCACTCTAATAATGAATAACTAGGTCCCAAAACTGTATTTCCAGTAGCAAGCATTATTTTGACATATATGGATGGGGAAGCATTTGTCTTGAGAACAGTATGCAGGGCCAGAAATAAGACGCAGCATTCACACTGGTAGTATTTTTCAGCATATTTTGTCTGTATAAACATAATTAAGAAGCATGTGCTTTAATTCCATTCATCTTGCCTGTTACTGACTTGTTTCTAGCGTTAGCTGGCATGTTTGTGATTGGTGTCTCCAAATACCTGTCAGTGCCTGAAAAAATCAATGTGCACTCTGCTAGTTCTGTAGGTGATTACTTACATTGCGTGCCTTCTGGTTGGACCTGGACTAGCAGGCACTTAGTCTCTCCTTACCATTTCCCCTGCTCTTGAAGGGAAGCTAAGGTGATGATACAATGCATAGCTGTCAGGGAGTACTCTTCATCAGCAGATGTCAGAGATCTGCAGAGGAGATGGACTCCTTATGCCTGTTTACAGCTAGGGCTGAGGTTATTTCCCATAGCCAGCAAGAGTAAGAGTATTGTAAAGCTGAATATATTTGAAGCTGACACTGTGGTAACACAGAAGGTAGATTTAAAACAGTGCTGAGTAACAGAAGCTTTGTTTCTTAGATGGCTTGATAAAATTTTCTCCTTTACCACAGAACTTGAAGACCTTGAAAATCCGTCTGTCACCCGAGATGAAAGGTACTGCTGTGTATCGATTGTAATAGCCTGGCGGCACTACCTTTTCTGCTGCACCAGCTTCCTGGTGACTCTTCCGGCTGGGGTGGTGAAAGGTGTGGGAGTGGTAAATTTGGCCCTCCTAAGGAAGCGAATGCTGCTTGACAGCAAATGTCTGTGGTGCTTGGCTTAGCAGAATGTTTCTCTGGTCCCTGGGTCTCCCTGGAGGCTGGTGGCTGTGGCTCTGCGAGCACGTGGGTGTATCAAAGCAGGGGCATGGGAGTGAAGGGATGGGAGAAAACTCTTCATGGATGCAGAAGAGGCAGCGGAGCTGGTGATGACATGCTGCTATTTTTCACTGTCTGTATTGCTTCACTTTCAGATCATCTTTTGAACCAGTCAGCAATTCTGCTGAAGCGACAGCCCAGGAGTTGTGCAGAGCTTTCAGAAGACACTGGTTGCAGACAGACTCTGCAGTTCAACTGTCTGGTTGCCTGAGCTCATCGAAGCAGAGAGTGAGTCTGAGCTGAAAACAGCAGGCTCTTTATTTGGTTCTCCAAATAATCATTGTCTCACTGCAGCTGCTTCACTGTTAGGGAAAGGGGGAAGCTGCGTTTAGAGCCTAACAACAAAAAAAACCAAACAACAAAACCCTTGAGTACTTACAGTTTATTCGTTTACTTTAGCTAAATTTTTAGAACATTTCTTTACTGTGAGGGTGGTGAGGCACTGGAATGGGCTGCCCAGAGAAAAAGGTAAATTCTCCATCCCTGGCAATGTTCAATGCCAGGTTGGACAGCCTCAAGTGACATGGTCTAGTGTAAGGCGTCCCTGCCCATTGCAGGGGGGTTGGAACTAGATGATCTTGAGGTACTTTCCAACCCTAACCATTCTATGATACAAGGGGGTTTAACTGACGGGAGACTACATGCAGGTGAAACCTAAACTTTAAAATCTTGGGGTATTAAACATTTAACACATGTCCAACTGTTGGGCTGCTCATCTTCACCAGTCTATCTCTTCCAACAGTCTATGCTGAAAGAAGAGATTCCAAGAGAGCTTGAGTCCAGTTTCAATCTGGCTGAAGAAATAAAGATCGTATCCAAATTAAGAGGATCTTCTGGCTGGGCCCCACCGAGATCACAGATTATATTTAATATTCACCCTTCAGTCAAGTAAGTCTAGGGCATCTGAGCATTATCGTTTAATACAGCATGGGGATTTGTCTGAAATCCGCTGAAGTTGGTGTAGGAAGCCTGGGTGATTGAATAGAACCTAAGATAGGACTAGTGCATAGCACAGCCTTCTGCGGTGTCTGTCACTAGCTTTGCTAGAAAGCAGATGGCATCTTTTTTTCCTTTCTCTTGGCACGTCCTGATTAATGTGGCACGTGCACTTTTACATGTGATAGTATGTGCACTGTTTGGTGTTACAGTGGCAGTGTGCTTAGTTGGACTCTTAAAAAACTCATTGTGTGAGACTATCTGGAGAATATTCTTAAGAGTTTCTGCACTTGCCTGCTGCTATTTTATGGGCAGTAGGTTTTCAGAAAGTGAGGAGAAAACAGACCACGTTTGGGGAAACTACTGTCTTGCTGCATAAAGTGCTGTGGAATGCGCACAGTAGGCAAACTGGCTAATTCCCTGTTGCTGCAGATCAGGTTGCTTTTTCAGTTGCAGAGGTGGATTTCCCCCTCCCGCCTCCTCCTTGGTTTAGATACCAACTTAAGAAATGGAAAATAATCTAATTCTTGAAAGAAGCTGTATTTAGAAGCAGAAATTGATGATAATGTAGACACTTTCACTGGTGCCAGTTTAGTTCTCTTGCACTTTGGGAGAATGTTAACTAAAGTGTGTTTTGCACGCTGAAAGGTGTATCTGTTTGCCTCTGTATTCAGGAGAGATGAAGTAGTGGCTGCCCAAAACTTTACGTGTGTTGGCTGTGGAACCCCAATAGAAAGCAGTAAGTATTATCGAAAGGAGTTAAAAAAACCCTAATAAATCCATTGCTATTAATCAGGATGTAATCTTCACCAACAGGTGTATCACAATTGTATAATTATCTGAGCTAAGGGAAGATCTCATTGTTAGATATGCCTGCAATAATACAGGCAGTGGGATTTTGCCACTGCCTGGAATTTCTCCTTGCAGACAGAATGTGGTACTTGATAGATGTCCTTCTCATACACAGTGAAAATTCAGGACAGTTGACAACAAAACAGGAAAAGCTATTAAAAAATAATAAAAAATCAGGCTTCCAGGCTGGATAGTGCTGGTGTTACATCTTCTGATGTTTTCGTTTTATAATTCCTCTCTGTGCCAATTTACACATCTCCAGAAATTTCTTTTGAGAGACTTGAAGGAAGTTTTATGCAAGCTTATGGGATGTGTTCTTTTGCTCTTTTAAAAAGCGTTGGGTTTTTTCCCCCCTTAGATCTTGATCACAAAATTCTAATCATGTTTTATTTGTGATACTTTGTGAGAACTGTTTGAAAGCATGACGACTTACAGGTCTGACAGCCAGATCTTACCTAAGAAATCTTTGCAGTGGCTTTCAACATTTCTTGTGGTGCTGCTCACAAAAAAGCGGCATTTATTGATGGCCTGTAAAGTGTCAGCAACCTTTAGATGCTGATATAGCTGGGAAAAAATCCACAAACTCTTTATATGAAAAGTATTACGCAAATGTGACTCCAGGATCAGCTTGTCCTTCCATTTGGGGGAAGTGGTTTTTTGTGTATTTTATCTTATATCTCCTTTTTGTGGGTAAAGCAGCAATGGTTTCTCTGAGATCTCATGTTGGTAGTCAGTTTGACAGATATGGAAATGAGGAAAGCTTTCTCTTCTAATGCACAGCACAGACCTTGTGCGTGTGTTTGCCACAATACTAAACCCCCCTACTTATAAAAATAATCCCTAGCCCCTCACTCCAGTACATCAGAGTTATTTAGGCAGAATAGGCATGCAGACAAGAGATATGTCCTGTAAGTATTAGAATTATTCACAATTTCATTGCTCTTTACCTGAAGAATATATCAGGCGACTCCGCTATTGTGACTACCTGGGGAAATACTTCTGTGACTGCTGCCACAGCTATGCCCAGTCTTCTATTCCTGCCCGAATACTTTTGAAGTGGGACTTCAAAAAATACTATGTATGCAACTTCTCCAAACATCTCCTGGACAGCATATGGAAGCACCCAGTTTTCAATGTGTCATGTATTAACAAAGCCCTCTACACAAAAAGTAAAGAAATGGACAGGGTGAGGGTAAGTGTGGCCTTTTATTGGGGGTTTGTGGGTCTGTGGGAAGAACTCCTTAGGGCAGATTGTCCTTTGCCATGTGTGTATGCGTGAAAGATGCAAAGTTGATTTCTCTGCACTTAGACTTGTCCTGTCACAACTTCTGGGACTTGCCCTCTCTCCCCTCAGATGAAGAAGGAGGAGGGAGAAGTTTCCAACTGATGCCAGAGGTTGGGAGGTGTTTCCTCATTGGTTTTCTGTTTGAGTTCATGGAGGGGAGCTGGGCTTCTGCAGTAAATATTTACTTGGCAATTGGCTGTTGGGAAGCTCCAGAAGTTTTGATTGACTTCTTAAGTTTGTGGGCCATTAGAGAAAACACCCTTGGCTCATCTAAGAATTGTACCTCCTAACTGAGGAAGATTAAAAGTTGCCATGTGCTCTCTTTTTGGTTGAGGAGTCACCTGTTCTTACACAGGTTTGGGTCTAGCATCTTGGTGTGCTGACATGGAGCCATTGGTAATTTAAAAATTGTTTTATTTTCCCCTTTTGTCTTGTAGGAGGTGCAAGAACAGCTTTTTCATTTAAAAAAGCTTTTGAAAACCTGCAGGTTTGGAGAAAGGTATGGGCCATGATTGTGCATGAAAAAGTTTGTTAGAAGGCATGTGGAGCCTTGTTACAGAGCCTTCTTCTCTAGACACATTTGAGTGCAGATTTAAATAAGTTATCAGAATTTTCTCTAATGATATTAAAACTTCCTTCTAGTACATGCAAATGTTGAGTGAAGAGCATGTCGTATGTGGTGGCTTTGTTTCTTGTACCACATTTAGACATCTGGGTTTAAATGTTAAATGGTTTTTTGTTAGGTGTATTTTCTTTCCTGCTCTGTCTCTTTTAGGTTTTCGTTCATTCTTAAAAGGTCAGAGGTACTCCTGTGTATCTGCAAGATGATTTGTCTTAAAAAATAAGAAAATTAACCAATGTGTTCCTTGAGGGTTTAAAGATTTCTCCAGAAATTAGTCATAATGCTCAGTTCAGTTTGTTTTATAAACACATTCAGATGAAAGTAGTGAGCAGAAGTGGAAAATACCGAAACATGACCATGCTTGTTTCTGTAAATTAAAGATTTGTGGTATTCACCTCCCCAAACTATGGGCATAACTAATAGGTAGACATGTTATCTCAAACTGGGAGGTGAGGTAGGCTTTATCATGAACTTGCCTTGTGTGATCCCTTGGTGACTAGAGAAGCAGAAGAGGCTTATTCTTCAAGTATACTAGAAAAACAACTTCTTGTAACTCGACTTTCCTCTCTCTTTGCAGTGTACTGAAAGAATTTGAACATGTTCCCAGCCATCTGACAGAGGAGCTGCATCTCTTCTCACTGGATGATCTGGTGAAGATCAAAAGAGGGCAGTTACTACCCCTTCTCAAACACATTCTGAAGAGCTCCACCTCCCATGTGGATGCCTGTGAGGTAAGAAGCCAAGGCTCTTGATGTCCTTGCAGTTGCTAGTGTGAGGAATATTCCTGCAGACATTCCCAAATAATTATTTTGTTAGATTAAAAGTAAATCAACTCTTCTGCTGTCCTTATAGCTCTGTCAAGCAAAGGGGTTTATCTGTGAATTCTGTCAGAGCGCAGATCTGCTCTTTCCACATCAGATCGCCAAATGCAAAAGATGCACAGGTATGTTCCAGACCAAACATTTTTCTTTCTCCCTTAGGGAGGATGCTGGTGTGTAAAACTGTTCAGACTTATTCAAGGAAAACATTGAGAACTTGCTTCACTGAAAGCATGTGTATTTAAAAACCATGGGTAGCATCTATCTTTGAAAACCAGGCTGTGGCAGCTGTCTTGCATCAGTGCATTCAGAGAGCAAAGCCAGGGACTTGGTGAACATTACTATGGTTTCAGGGGGAGGCTAATTTTTTTGGGGTCTGTGCATGAGGGAGAGCATGGGACAGTGCTATACTGCTGCTGTATCAGATCTTGTTCATTGCAAATTCTGTGAATCTTGCCAAAATGTTTAATCATAGATACTGCAGTGGTGGTGGTTGTCCCTGGTATAGTTTTTATGCTTGGGCGAACTAGATGGAGCATCCTTCAAGGAACTCAGCCATTGATTCTTCTTTTATTTTCATTCATTTTTCCTGAATGTTGAACTGCTGTATGTATGAACAGAGTGCAAAACATGCTTTCACAAAGCATGCTTCAAGTCTGGAGGCTGCCCCAGATGTCTGCGGATCGTAGCTCGGAGGACGCTTTCAGAAACTCCGTCACTGGTGCCTCCATGAAGCTGGATTCCTCTGATGACTGCTGACTTCAGAATATGCTCAAAGCCGAATCTTCAGGTGCCTGGCGAAGAATTAAATAATGTTGTTTTAGACATTACTATTTTTAATGGTTGTCTCCTTTTTTGGGGTAAGGGTAAAAAAAAATAAAATTAAAAAAGGCTTTAATTATCATCATTGGAAACTCACCCTAAAGGAGTTTCGTCTTAACTGGTGACCGAAGGACTGCATGTTAATTCTGTGAACAGCCTTTAGTTGGTGTGCTTTGTTCTTGTATGTAAGATTTTTGATATTATATTTTTGCATTCAAAATTATTCTTCCCTGTAATTCTGCAAATAACGTATAGATAGTAAATGAGCGTTCGAAAGCCTTGCCTGTGTCGCATTTTGGAAATAGAAAAAAGTGGTAAAATATGAAGTCATTCTCTCAAAAGCTCTTAAGCTTCTCTGCAAGCCTTAGGCAGATGCTGGTCTGAAATTCTGTTCCGTCAAATGCTTAATGTGAGCTGATGGATTTTAAGTTTCTTTTAAACATATGTATGAAACAATTTGTTGTGGGTTGATCTTGGCTTGCTGCTAGATGCCCACCTCACTAGGTGATGCCCACCCCACTGCTGCTAGTGGCTCTCTCACTCTCCCTCCTAAGGAGGATGGGGAGAAGATAAAGCTCCTGTACGGGCTCTCCAGGAAATGCAGTTCCTTTAGGAAATATCCACATGCTCTTGTGGGGTGCTTCCCATGGACTGCAGGGGAATCTCTGCTCTGGTACCTGGAGCACTTCTTTCCCCTCTGCCTTCAAATTTCCCCTCTGCCAGTACAAATGACTGGCATTTGTACTGCTGTTTCTCACTCCCCTTTCTGCCTCATGATGTTTCTCTATTCTTAAATACATTTTCTCAGAGGTATCACCATCTTGGCTGAGGTGCTTAGCTGTGTCCTGCAGTAAGTCCATTAGAGCTGGCTAGAAGCAGTTGTGTTTGGCATGGGGCAGTCCTGGCTACTTTCAATGGAGGCCACCTGCGGCCCCCCCACTGCCAACCCCATGCCACCTACAACCAGTACGTTGCTCAAGAAGTTTCTTTCCAGAGCACTTAAAACCATGAGGAGGAGAGATGCTTCTTTTTAAATCCACCCTCACACTTGCAGACCAAATCCTTGCCTAGAGGTGAAGTGCTGGAAGTTGAAAGAAGCTTTCTTTTCCTGCCTGGTTGGTTATTTCTGGTGGAACTGGCTGAGGAAGCATCCATGCCTTCAGAAACCCAGAGCAGCTGTTGGACCTCTAAAGCCATTTTTCTGTTTGTGCCACATACGAATTACCAATGAACAGTGACACCCCAGAACTTGAAATCACATACCAAAGTTCCAATCTCCCCAGTGGAGCACTCTTAATATTTTGAAGCTGTTGTTCTCATTTTGTGCTTTGTTCTTCCTCTCCTCACCTGCTAGCTTCAGCTTTTGGCACAGAAAAGATTGCCTGGGTCTGTGTAAATTCACCTCCATGCTAATGCTCACAGTGGTTGTAAGCTCATTAAGTCTTCCACTTAGGTATTTTTTCAGTGGCTGAAACAGCTTACCTACTTATTGCTCGGAAGTGAGATTATCATCTCTTAGTCAAGATCATCAAGTGGATACTG
The DNA here is from genome assembly GCA_028858755.1 of Ara ararauna. Lineage (NCBI taxonomy): Eukaryota > Metazoa > Chordata > Aves > Psittaciformes > Psittacidae > Ara > Ara ararauna. The sequence goes on along the minus strand of CM054378.1, from coordinate 104,069,528 downwards.
ACATTGGGTATGACATTGGTGAGAAAGAGCCTGCTTATGCAGCTGACTGTATTTAACGTTATGCAAGAGTAAATTCTTCTTTAAATTGGGTGCATGACTAACTGAATCACATGAAAGACCTTGCTGTAGGGATTTTCTGCTTACAAAAGAACTCACTTGAATAATCCTTCTGTGGGTTAAAACTTGTAGGGCAACTGAATGTATCTTATTCATGAATTTAGAAAAGGTGATCTGGATTCTGGCTGCATCTTTCACAAATGTTCAAGTCTCACTAAACAATAGTGGTATACAGAAAGAGGGAGCATCAGCGAGTGAGTTTCATGCATCAAGTATTGATACTTTACATCCATTCAGTTCAACCCAGGCCTCCTAAGAGCCTGTACAGCCTATCCTGACTGTTACTGCTACATACCACAATGTATTTTGCAGCAAGAGAAGACCCTCAGTGAGTTTGAGTAGCTAGTGGAAAGCAGAAGACTCAAGAGGATCAGCAGGCCTATAATCGAAGTGAAACTAGTTAAAATGTTCTGCTGCTGAAGGTAGAGTAAGGAGGACCAAGTTGTGAGATTGGTCACAAGTTGGAAGGAAGCTGCTATTTGTTGCTTTTGAGGGGGTGGTGCTTTTGACTGTTAGGTCTGGAGGAGGGTCATACCAGTAACCACTTTCTTGTGAGCTGAGTCAGTGCAAGATACCACAGGAACATGCTGAGGTGAACAGGATGAGCACCCTGGAGCTCTTCTCTGGTGAGAAGGAAAGCATTGGTCACTAGATATGTAGCCACGAGGTGTTCTCAGTGTTGCTGAGGTGAGTTACTTCTTATCAGCTGCTATCCTGGGATAGCATAAAGCAACCACAATAAAACTGAAAGGATGTGCTGTGTCTTTCTGTTCTTGGTGATAAAGTGGCTGGGACAGGAACGATGACTTCCATGCTACATACCTCAAGGTGTCTTTAGGGTGTAGCCATGTTGTTTGAATCAGGTTTTGATTAAGCATCTTCAATCAATACTATGCATAACTATGGAAAAGTACTGAGTTTGACCATTTCCAACATTAAGTTGGATGACAAAGCAGATCCCAGGTAAGAACTTTTTAAGAAAGAAAAGCTATATAGCTACAGTGAACTTCGCAGGAAGTAAAATCCAACATGTGGAAGCTCTGAGTTCTTTGAGAGGAGAAGGTATAGAAGGGTTAGGGTGTCTTACTGAGGAGCTGGACCAGTTCCAAATAAGGTGACTGCTAGCTAGAAAGGACTATCCTTACACAGAGAACAGGGATGAGAGACCTGATGCTTCAGCTAGGGAAAGGAAAGGAAGGGAATATTTGCACCTTTCTGTTTGCCTAAGCAATGAGGACCAATGCTTATTCTTAACAGCAGGTTTCCATGATGCCATGTGGATAAAATCAGAGCATCTGAGGAGTCTCCTGGAGGAACACTCAGGGACATAAGAGGCCAAGAAACCTATTCCTAGTTAACTGCCTGCCTCACTCGGCAGGCAAAATTCAGGTCAAAGCACTTTTATTAGCAATTTCCATAGGAGAAGGTTTCAAAGGAACACAATGCCATACTTCACTCTTGCTGCTAACAATTTCACCTGCTTTTCCACTAGTTATTTCTTTATACTGATTTGTTGTATTTTCCCTCTTAGTTTCAATTGTGAGTTGTCTGTGTAGGGTACATCGCAGCCAGGATCTTTCACAATTCATCATACAACTGTTACTGTAAGTAATAGAATAATACTAATTGCTAGGTGTAGTATTGACTCACAAATACAGGACTTGTTGCAACTGTAAGCAAGTACGTCAAATAAGTAGGTAGCTTTATGGGTCCATATAATTCCAGGGATGTTTGTCACACCCATTCACTTGAAGAGAAGAAAATATCTATGTGTTTTATGAGAAATTACGTTTTGTCTGGTTTTGCACACAGAGTACACGAACTTCTTCAGCAGAACCCTTTCACCTATTGATGTGCCTATTTTCATGTTTTTAATTTTTTAAAAAGGAAATTTACCACTATTTCACCATATTTGTTCTATGCCTGCTGCTTGACACAGGTTTCTTTTTGGCCAGCAATCTGAATACTCTGAAAAACACCTCAAGTCTTCTCTCTAGGACATCAATTGTACTTGTGTGGCTCAGTACTAACACAATCATCAGTATCCTTTGGTCTTGAGTATTTGCCTTCCCTCATGATTCAGAAAAAAGTGACAAGGCCCTTTCACTTTGTACATGTGAATGCCAGGTTAGATCACACATTGTGTATCTGTCTGACCGCAGACTAAAAAGTCTTTTGAAGGTTGCAAAACCAGGAGATCATTATGGGAAATCTAATCAGTAAAGGAGGGAAAGGAGAGCTTAGGGGATAGATTTACAAGAATGGCTTGGATTGCGTATACTTTAGTGGATTGTGGAGAGACCTGAGCAAGACTGGCAGCAGTAAAAGCAGTTCTGCATCAAATAAATAATCCATTCTGTCTACAAAGGATGACAATACATTTGATTACATTAAAAATAAAAATCCAGGTTAAATCTGTTATCAGTGAAATTAAACTTGCCCAGGGCTGCTCTTGGGTACTGAAAGCAGCAAATGGTGGAGATGGGCCGTGCTCAAATACTCCATGCTTTTGCTCACCAAATCCAACGTGCCTGTTGTGAATGGCCCATGGCTGTGCTCACTCCTGGTACTTGTTTGCTGTCATGGGCCAGAATTGTGCTATGCTTAGTTCGCCAGTGCAGATGTCCATGATTTAGTTAGAAAAAGCCTCCATGGCTGTCATTGGTTAATGTAACTGCTTGTATGGTCAGGAAACTTATGGCTTAATAGCTGCCAGTTGCTCACCTTACATAAAATGGTGGCATCTTCCTAACTTTATTTTTCCACAGCAGACTTCTGCAGGTTTGTTATTTTGTGGGGTTTGACAGAGTATATCTAAAGGCAGAAGAACAAGGAAGTATTTTTTTTTATCCTTGGTGTGCAGATTTCCCTTCAGTGTATCGTTTAAGGTTCATGTATTTGCAACAAAACCAAACCCAGTGCCAGCCTAATAACTGCTCCAAGGGTGGGGCTGGATAGAAGGGGGATCTGGGGTCCGAATGAGTTCCCTGATTGATACAGCACCTTCTGCCTGAAAAAAACATCTGGTTTATACAGAAGAATCATAAACAGTTGAGGAACTGCCCAGCTGTTTCTGGTGAGTAAGAGCCACTCGATGACTTTCACAGGCCTAAGGGTGAGTATCTGTGGAAACAGAATGGAATGCTTATGTAGGTGAAGGCACACATGTATGAGCAGGTCACCACATAGACAGGGAAATCTGATGCAAGAAGGCAGCAAGCCTTAGACACCAAAGTAACTGAGTGTCCAGCTATAGGAGCTATATCTATGGCACAGAGTTTTGTGATGACGGTATCCTTTCTCTGGACCTGGGGTGGACACTTGAATCTTGTTGCATTGAAAAGGAGGCAGATGCCAATGGCCTGGATCCCATAAAAAGTGCTGAAAGTGGGATTAAGGAGTAACTGAGTAAAATATTGACATCTTATGGGGCCTTGATTCAATGGTGCTTTCAAGTAAAAAGTTTTGCATTCCCTGGAATTCTCCTCCTCATCAGACCCAGAACTTACCTAGTCTGAGTTCCCTGCATATGCCTGCCTGGGATTTGGAAATGGGAAATTGTGCCTGAGTGATGGACAAGTGATTGCAGTAAAAGAGAGCCCAGGGAACAGGATGAAATGCTCGTGGAACATCTTTCAACATCAGCTCTTAGCTGAAAACATAATTTTATTCAAGTGCCTGTCTTGTGCCCCAGCACTGTGTTGCTGATGGTGTGAATAGTGCAGGATCAGGATGCACCCAGAGCTGTTTGGACAATGGATGTTTGTAGAAGCTGAGCTGGACTGACTTGACAGCTGCTCCTGCTGTCCCTGTATCACTTACCTGAAATGATCTAACTCACCTTTCTTCCCCAAGCAGCAACATCAGCATCAGTTCCTTTTGGATTCCTTTCCCTTCTATTTTAATCAAGAACCTTCCAGTTGTTTATAAAGGCAAAATGAAATTGAGGTAAACCTCCAGCGGTACCAACCCCTGTTCTCCTAGGCCTCTTCTATTCACTTTCTAAACCATTCTTACCTCTTTACAGCCCAGATGAATTTCTTCATGAGATGTGCTTCCTATAATAAATAATGTTAACAAATACTTTTGTGTTCCATAACCTAAGGATGACCGAGGAAGTTGTTAGCAAAAGCAAAAAAAATAAAGGAAGAAAATTCATTGAGGTGTTGTCACCCTGAAGAAAAGAAGTGTTGCAGAGTACCACAGACAGATCCTTGGAAAGACCTGCCTGCTGCCTTAGGAGGCAACACCAAGCAGCATTCCCTGGAAGAAATAACAGTGCCTTGCATAAAGCAAAAGGAATGTAGTGTTGCGGTCACTTCAAAGCAAAGTCAGTGACTGCTGAAATGCTGCTGTTGTGCATCAAGGAGCATGGTGCACCAAAGAATTTATTTGCCTCACCTGGAACTGGGAGACATTTTACTGTTCTCATCTTGGGCCAACAGTTTCTATAAATCAAGTTCCCCTCCCTGGGTTCTCAGAAGGTGAAACTAAATCAAAGCAGGAATGGTTTTACTGGAACAGGGTATGTTTTCAGGCCTCCTACGCATTTTATGGCTGAGAGAAAAGAATGTGAGTAATACTTTATATGCAAGCACAGCACTGAGGATATATCCATGCTTCTCCTGTAGCTGAGATTTCCTAAGCTAACTCAGAACCTAGTAACTTCTGGCTGCAATAGCACAGGCACAGGCCTGAACCAGAGTTAGAGGGGCTGGACCCCCTAAGCCCCAATCCCCAGGATTTCTGTATTTGGCAGACTGATGGGAAAGCAGAAATAACTACCAGTATATTCTATACACGTCTTATTTCAGGAGCACTTTCTGGCTAGTAAACACATGTGCTTCCCTTTTACCCAGCAAATGTGCACAGCTGCTGCTTCAGGAGGAGCTGACTGGAGGTGGCCATGACACTGCCCCAGGTCAGCCTTTCAGTTGTTCCTGCCAGTAGCTGGTGAAATCCATAAACAATCCATCTGATGGCTCTGGATCTGGCCTCTAATGCTGGGTCTAGGACCTGTCTCCGTGATGGTCTTTTCACAGCAATGTGCTGGCTGCTCACCAAAGGAATATGGTGACCATACTCTCATACTGTCCCAGCAGTTTTCCTCATATTTTTGTCTTCCCAGATCTCCTCTCCATGGAGAAGCTCTTCAGGCCATCCTATCCCATCCTTTTGTCTCTGAGTTCCTGCGGACACCTCATTTACTCCTACCTTCCCAAGGGTTCTTAGGTTCCACAGCCACATCTTTTCCTGCTAGCTTTTCCTCCCTTCTTCTTCTAGGCCCTGCCAGCAGTGGTTGTCAGTCTTAAACATTCTTTCCTTCACACCTTACCTGCCAAGAAGTAGAACCTTGGTGCCTACAGATTACTGCCTCCAGCCATGGTCTTTCCTGGGCGCTCATCTCTGGCCCAAGTACTCCCCTGCTCTCTTATTGCTGTTCCTTCTCCAGAGGAGCAACTTGATTTAGTTGGAACTAATTTTCCAGCACCTATCGCGTGAATCAGCTTTTGGCTATTACTAAAAGACTTCACCTTCCCTAGGTCTGAAACCCCCACCACTCTCTGCCAGACACATTTTCACCTCTTGTCCTTTCTTCCAACTTGACCTGACTTCCAGTAAAGCCTGAAACACCTTTCAACAACTTAACTATGACTGTTTCGCATTGATCCCTCTTCACCTATGTAACTTCACAGTCCAAGGAGTTCAGAATTCCAATAAAGCTTACAGGAAAAAGCCCTCTTTCTGATGGTGTAAGACTGAGCTAGCTCACATTTTTGCTTCTCATATCCTCCTGAAGACAGACCATGAGCCCATGCTTTTATCTCAGACAAGGAATTGGTTGTAAATCCTCAGTTTTTATAGTCCAGGGAATCACACCTGCTCTAGATCTAGAGATGCCATTTACCATGGGTCATGAAAAAATGACACTTCTTTGTCTTTAAAGGTGGCCTGTGACCACATGTGCTGTGGTATCTGACTGTCTGTAGGGTGCTGTTTGCCAAGTCAACAAGTCTTCTAGTCTTATGTGCACTGGCTCTTACCAGGAAAACAAATGCTGAAACCATGCCAGCTCCTAAGGGCAGATTTCTCAAACAAAAGCTACTCTCCAAATTGTAAAGCAGGTGGCATAAAACTTATCTGCTGGCACTGCCACTGCTGTGTCACAGATCATGTCAAGCACTGCTCATGCAGGGACAGGGGTAGATGGTATTCACCGTTTGCTGCTAGCTCATCCTGACAGACCAAGGATGTTGTACAAAACCTTGTCTAATCAATAGATATCTGTGGGTACAAAAGAATTCTCTCCTGAATTCTGCCTGAGTCAGGGGAAGGAGGAAAAAGAGGGAAGTTGCTCACATTGAATCATTTTTCTTTCTACCCCAGTGAAGTAAGAGCCGACCCAGGGATTTCCTGAGTTTTGCAAAAAGATCTTTGTCCCCTCCATCCTCGCTGCTAAGCAGGCATCAGAAAGGGGAGGGGAGGTGTCTGATCCTTGCATTTGCACCATGACATGCAGTGCGACAGCATTTGGCACCTGGGAGTCACAGACTGAGAAAGAGGTCCTAGGGTTGTGCTGAGACTGAATGGAGAGGCTGCCAAGGTGCCACTCGAGCATGTCATATGACCCACCATATGTCAGTCCAGGCACTGAGGCTGCAAGAAACTGTGAAATTTATCCATGAGTGTAGAGGTTATAAGCTGCTGGTAGAACCCCCAGGAGGCCAGTCTGGTATTTAATGGTCCACTGTGTGCCTGTACGAGAAGTATGTTGTCCCACCTGGTCCTGGACTTCTCAGCTGCAGGCCACTGGACCCTGAAAAATAAGACATCACTTCAATTTTGACCTGTGCACTGCCAGAGGACTTTGCCCTGAGCCAAGGTGAGGGGCAAGAAAGGAGTGAAGAGGGGTTTTTTTAGTATTTGATCAGAAAGATGTGCCTTGACCTCCAAAGGGATTTGGCACAGGTCACAGCCAGGAAGACCAAGTAGAGCAGTGACTTGTATCTATTCATCACCTCCCTGTCACCAAGTCTCAATCAATAAAGCAGAAACCACAGTTTTCCTCTCCCTGTGAGAGGTGAAAGATGCTTGCTCAGCTGGATTCCAGGAGATGTCTCAATGTAGATGGCATGGGAGATGGGGCGGTTGCAGGTGACAGGAATAGCCAAGAGAGTATCTAAGTGTGCTGAGCTCAGAGAGGGGACAAACCAAGGAATGGGTAAGAGTGAAAAGCAAAAGCTCAGAACAGCAGGAGCAAGTCTGTTGGGAGTTTTGTAAATCCGATGGGGCAACAGTGTGGTACTGTTAAGTACAGATCACTGCAGTTGTTCCTATTGTGAGCTTCACTTCACTCTTCCTGCACGCACATCTTTCCTGTGCTTGCCAATGTTCAACTGGGCTGCGGCAAGCAGTTGCTTCCTGGGAGGAGGATACGCAATCCACAATGGACTAGGCAACTGCACCACATGCTGTGGCTGGTTCAATATCCAGCCCTGTGTGTTGGCCCAGAAAGCTGTCTGTATGTTGCAGGTACAAAATGAGACAGGTGTAGCCACACAACCAAGGAATGTAGTACGCAGTCCTCAGTCATTGTCTTTTCCTCCATAAGTAATAACAGAGGACATGCCTGGCAGTTGTTATCCGCGGCCCAAATCAAAAACTGACTATGCATCTCCTTGTACACGCATGCACACACATATGTGATCGCACACACGTAAGGAGCAAGGACCAATGTAAAACCACCAAGAAATGCCAAGTTTGACTTTGGCTGAATTACAAGCTCTTGTCTTGAAATTGGGCCACATCTGAGAAGCAGGAATGCTGTGTATTGATCTCCCAATAACACATTATTGCTGCGTTATCTAAATGTGATGTGAAAGAGATATATTTTTATGATCTTTCGATAAAACAGGCAATGATTTTTCTTCTCATCTCACAGAGGCTTTGTCCTCTGCCTCCAGGGTACACAATTTTGAGATCTGGTGTCAGTGGGAAGATCCACTTCCACTGCCAGGTTCCACTTGTGCTGGAGAGGCCTCCAGGACAAGCTCACTGTAATTTAAAGTTTTTCCATCCCTCTCTTTGAGAAACTGTGTTACGCATGAGCTCTGTATGTTGGCCATCACATGTAAAATATGATGCCTTGTACTCCAGCATGTGGGCTGGGTGTCTTAAGTTCCACTGCAACAAATGCTGTCAGTAAAAACTCAAGCATAATTTTAGTGGGGTGGATCTACTCTGACACTAACTTTACATTTAAAGGCATGTTTGGAAGTGCCTTGGTGAAAAGGAAAGCAGGGGAGGCTTGAAGACTTTCACAGGGAGAATCATTACTGTTGAATTGAAAAGCTGCATTCGCATTTGAATGGTTTGATCACCATTTTCATTTCACTCTGTAACAGAAACTTCAGAAGGTGACTTTCTCCCTGTGCCTTGCTCTGCAGGATAAGAGAGACTATGAGGAATTTAAACAGTTAAAACCTCGATCGTGTCACGATCTCGTCTCACCGTGCTAGATGTACGAAATAAATGTAAAAGCCAACCCAGTTTCACAAAGCATTAAAACCTCACTGGAAAAGTACCACTAGAGGGGGCTGGTTGTACACAACGCAAATCAGGCTCCTGCACTGCAGAGTTTGAGGGACCGGGACCGCGGTCTCGGCGCCTCAACACCTCTGCAGGCATGTGCACCATGCAGCCCAAATCATAGAATCATAGAATGGTTTGGGTTGGAAGAGACCTTAAAGATCATCTAGTTCCAACCCCCTGCAATGGGCAGAGACACCTTCCACTAGACCAGGTTGCTCAAAACATCATCCAACTTGGCCTTGAGCGCTGCCAGGGATGGGGCAGCCTGTGCAAACACACCTCAGTGTAGCTGTAGCCACATAAACTGCAAAACCTGCCCAGAATCAGGACCAGAGCCCAGAGTGCTAACCTCAGCAATGTCGCATTGCTGTGTCTGTGCTGCTGTCTGCTCCAAAGGTGCACCTGCAGAGCCACCCCAGGCTGGAGATGAGCAAATGTTCATCCCGAGGAAGCAATGCCCACACACAGCAGCAGTTCCAGTGTCTGCTCCAGTGTCTGAAGAACACAGCTGCACCAGGTGTTCACTTCAGGCTCTGGGTCCTCATTCTCACATCTGCAAGCTTGCTTACCTCTATTCCTATATTCCCTAAACTCCTTTTACTGCTACCATTTTGTGAAAGACACACTGAATGCCGACACACTGAATGCCAACTCACTCTGCCGCTGCCAAGTGAGGAATGCAGAGAGCACAGTCTTCTTCCCCTGCCTGGTGGAAGCCTCTGATTCTGGTCCAGAAATCCTAAATGCATTTGGAGCTCTTTCAGTCTGAAGACACTTTCTATTAATTAGTCCTGGGAAGATTTACAGCCAATCCTGAAATAATGGAAGGAACCGCTTAGAGATATCTCTTGAGCACTTCAATGTCGGAAAACGTTTTTTCCTGGGGAGACACAGGACTACTGTTCCTTAAAGATCTATCTATTCAGGCAGGAATTGACACATACCACCTCCTTCATGCCAGTATAGTATAGCCCAGCTCTCACTTGGAAACCCGAGTGAAGCAGTGCTGCACTTAAGATGACGATAATGACAACGACGATGATTATGATGACAATAATGATATTATCAGCTTGTGTGGAAGACAATGTAACTGCAGCTCACAGTTCCTCCTTCACCAGAGCACAGGAGGTCATACATTTGCATATTTATCTGAGCCTGCAACCTCCTTTGCAGAAGCACCTACTGTACTCTGCAGTGATAGAAGTCATTTTCCTTGCTGTGAGCAGCCAGGAAGTGGTAAGACAAAGCCAAAGGCTGCTGACAAGATTATGGGGTTCCTGCTAGTTCCTGAGTGGAGGTGGTTGTTCAGACTACCTACTCTATAGTAGGCATTGAAACTGCTGCAGTGTCTAAATCAATTTTCTACTCTGTATGTTAAGGTTTAACACTTCCAAATGGCAATCTTCATGCAAGTGACCCAGTAATAATGACAAGGCAAATACAAGGAAAGAATACAATTCTCACCACCTAACACCAAGCCCGACCACGCAGTGCACCCCCACCCTTCCGGGTCTCTGCTCTCTGTCTTTACATCCTGGGCATGACGTGCTGTGGTATGGAATAACCTCTTTGGTCAGTTTGGGTCAGGTGTCCTGTCTCTGCTTCCTCCTGGCTTCCCCTCCTCCCTGGCAGAGCATGAAACTCAGAAAGTCCTTGGTCAGACCAAAACATCACCAAGCAGTAACCAAAACACTGGTGTTATCAGCACTGCTCCCAGGCCCAAAATCAAAAACACAGCGCTGCACCAGCTACCAAGAAGGAGAAAAATGGCTGCTGCTGCTGAACCCATGATGGGGAGTTAAAGCAGCAATGTTGGAACAGTGCTGAGCTTCTCTTGGCATGCCTTTGTCAGCACCATTATCTCTGGAGCTGTGGGCTTTCTGGCTCTCTGAACCCTAACCCTAACCCTAACCCTAAACCTAATTTGATGGCTTAGATCTGAGTCTGACGTCCTCCAGCTGAGTATGTGCCCCAGGTGAGAAATGTTTAGAAAGACGCATGTTGGTGCAGTGCTGTGCTTTACTTGGTGTGCCTTAGGCAGCATCTGCATCCCTGAAGCTCTAGGCTTTTTGGCTCTCTCAACACTAACCCTAACCCTATACTTAATTTCCATGGCATCCTGGATCTGAGACTGATGTCCTCCATCAGAATGGGTGTCCCAGCTGAGAATGGTGTTGAAGGAGCAGTGTTGCTGCAGTGCTGTGCTTCCCTTGGCATGTCTTGGGCAGGTGCCATTATCCCTGAAGTTGTGGGCTTTTTGGATCTCTGAACCCTAACCCTAACCCTAACACTAGTCTGCATGGCATCTTGGATCTGAGGCTAATGTCCTCCTGCAAAATTAATGTTTCAGATGAGAAAAGTGTTAAAGACTAATGTCGGTACAGTGCTGTGCTCCCCTTTTATGCCTTTGGGAGCCCCCATATCCCTGGAGTTATAGGCTTTGTGAGTTTCTGAACTCTGACCCAAAACCCAACCGTAATTTGCACAGCATGAAGCTTCCATCCTTCAGCCGAATGGGTGTCACAGATGAGAAACAATTTGAAGGAGCAATGTTGATGCAGTACTGTGCTTCCCTTGGCATGCCTTTGGCAGCACCAGAATTCCTGAAGCGTTAGTCTTTCTTGCTTTCTGAACTCTAACCCTATTTGTAACCCTGAATGTAAGCCTCATTTATATGGCCTATTGGCTCTGAAGCTTATGTCCTCCAGCTGAATAGGTTTCCCAGATGAGAAAAGTGTTGAAGGAACAATGTTGGTGCAGTGCCATGCTTATTTTGTCATGCCTTTGGCAGCATCAGTATCCCTGAAGCTCTAGGCTTTTTGGCTCTCTGAACCCTAACCCTAATCCTAAACGTTATTTGCTCTGCATCTTTGATCTGAGTCTGATGTCCTCCAGCTGCGTGGTTCTCCCAGATGAGAAAGGTGTTGAAGCAGCTATGCTGGTGCAGTGCTGTGCTTCCTTTGGCATTCCTTTGTCAGCACCAGTGTCCCTAGAGTTGTGGGCTTTCTGGCTCTGGGAACCCTAACGCTATCCCTAAAAATAACCCTAATCCTAATTTGCATGGCATCTTTGATGCGAGGCTGACTTCCTCTAACTGAATGTGTGCTGCATATTAGAATTTTGTTGAAGGAGCAATGTTGGTGCAGTATAGTGCTTCCCTTGGCATGCTTTTGGCAGCCCAAGAATCCCTGAAGCTCTAAGCTTTCTGTTTCTCTGAGTCTTAACCCTATCCATACACTAATTTGCATGGCATCTTGGAGCTGAAGTTGACTTCCTCCAGACTAATGCGTGTCCCAGATAAGAAAGGTGCTGAAAGAGCAATGTTTGTGCAGTGCAGTGCTTCCCCTGGTATGCCTTTTTCACCCCCAGAATCACTAATGCTGATGGATTTGTAGCTCTCTGAATACAAACCCTAACCCTAACAGTTTTTTGCACAGCATCGTGGATTTGAGGTTGACGACCTCCAGCCAAATTGGTGTCCCAGTTGAGAAAACTTTTGAAGGAGCAAAATGGTGCAGTGCCGTGCTTCTCTTGTCATGCCTTTGGCAGCACAAGTATCTGTGAAGCTCGAGTCTTTCTGGCTCTCTGAACCCTAACCCTAACCAGAACCCTATGTGCATCTTGAGCTAATTGCATCTTGAGCTGTGGCTGACGTCCTCCAGCCACATGGGTGTCCCAGATGAGAAAAGTGTTTTAGGAGCAATACTGGTGCAGTCCCATGCTCCCTTGGTCTACTTTTACCAGCTCTTGAATCCCTGAAGCTCGAGGCTTCCTTTTCTCTCTGTCTGAACCCTAAACCTATCCTTACCCTAATTTGTATGGTGTCTTGATCCGATGCTGACATCCTCCTGCCAAACCTATGTCCCAGATGAGAAACATGTTGAAAAAGCAATGCTGGTGGAGTGCCATTCTCCCCTCAGCATGCTTTTTTTAGCACGAGTATAACATGGAGCTGTCAGTTTTGTGGATCACTGAACCCTAACACTATCCCTGACCCTAATTTGCATGGCATCCTGGAGCTGAGGCTGACATCCTCCAGCCTAATAGGTGTCCTAGACGAGAAAGTTGTGGAAGGAGATATGTTGGTGCAGTGCTGTGCTTCCTTTGGCGTACCTTTGGCATACCTTTAGGCTTTCTGGCCCTTTGAACCCTAACCCAACCCTAACCCAACCCTAATCCAAATTTGCACGGCCTCTTAGATTTTTGGGTGATCCCCTGTGGCCAAATGGGTGTGTCAGATGAGAAAAGTTTTGAAGGAGCAATGTTGGGGCAGTGCCGTTCTCCCCTCTGCGTGCTTTTGTCAGCATGAGTATACATGGAGCTACAGGTTTTGTGGATCTCTGAACCCTAACCCTACCCCTAACCCTAACCCTAACTCTAAATTGCATTGCATTTTGAGGTGTGGCTGACATCTTCCAGGTGAATGGGTTTCCAAGATGAGAAAGGTTTTTAATGACTAATGTTTGCAGAGTGCTGTGCTTCCCTTGGCATGCCTTTGGCAGGACCAAGTATCCCTGGAGTTGTAGGATTTGTGGCTATCTTAAACACTAACCCTAACCCTATACCTAATTAGCATGGAATCCTGTATCTGAGTCTGATGTCCTCCAATCAAATGGCTGTCCCAGATGAGAAAAGTTTCGAAGCAGTAATGTTAGTACAGTGCTGTACTTCCCTTCGCATGCCTTTGGCAGCACCAGTATCCCTGAAGCTCTATACTCTCTGGGTCTCTGAACACTAACCCTAACCTTAACCTGAATTTGCATGGCATCTTGTGGCTGATGTCTTCCAGCAGAATGGGTGTCCTGTGCTCCTTTTGGCATGCCTTTGGCAGCAGCACTCTCCCTGAAGTTGAAGGATTTGTGGCTTTCTGAACCTGAACCCTAACTCCAACCCTAGTTTGCACCACATCTCGGAGCTGTGCCTGACATCCTCCAGCCCTAATGGGTGTCCCAGATTAGAATGGTGTTGAAGGAGCAGTATTGATGCAGTGCCGGCCCCTCCTTGCAATGCCTTTGGCAAAACCAGTATTCCTGAAGCTGTAGGCTTTGTGGATATCTGAACCCTAACCCTATCCCTAACCCTCATTTGCATGGCATCTTGGAGCTGAGGCTGACATCATCCAGACAAATGGGTGTCCTAAATGAGAAAGGTGTTGAAGGAGATATGCTGGTGCAGTGCCGTGCTTCCCCTGGCATGCCTTTGGTAGCACCAGTATCCCTGAAGCTCGAGGCTTTCTGGCCCTCTGAACCCTAACCTAACCCCACCCAAATTTGCATGGCATCTTGGATTTGTGCGTGAGGATGAGAAATTTTTTTAAAGAGAAACATTGACACAGTGCCCTGATCCCCTTGGCATGGATTTGGTAGTGCCTGTATACTTCGAGGTGTAGGTTTTGTGGCTTTCTGAACTCTAACCTTATCCTAATGGATAAGTTGGTGAAGACCAATGTTGGTGAAGTGCCATGCCTCCCTTGGCATCGCTTTGGCAGCACCAGTATCATTGAAGCTCTAGGCTTTCTGCCTCTCTGAACCTTAACTCTATCCCTAACACTAACCCTAAGCCTAATATACATGGCATCTTGGAGCCGAGGCTCATGTTCTCCAGCCAAATGAGTGTCTCAGATGAGAAAGGTGTTGAAGAAGCAATCCTGGCACAGTGCTGTGCTTCCCTTGCAATGCTTTTGCATCATCAGTCTCCCTGAAGCTGTATGGTTTCTGCTTCTCTGAACGCTAACCCTAGTCCTAACCCGAATTTTCATGGCATCCTGGAGCTGTGCTGATGTCCTCCAGACAAATGGGTGTCCCAGAAGAGAAAGATGTTGAAGGAGCAACACCGATGTAATGCTGTGCTTCCCTTGGCATGCCTTTGCCAGCCCCAGTATCCCCGCAGCTTTAAGCTTTGCGGCTTTCTGAACACTAACCTTATCCTAACCCTAATTTGCATGGCATTTTGAGATGATGATGACATCCTCTAGCCTGAACGGGTGTCCCAGATGAGAAAGGTATTAAAGGAGCAATACTGACGCAGTGCCGACCACCCCTTACAATGTCTTTGGCAAAACCAGTATCCCTGAAGCTTTAGGCTCTGCGGATCTCTGAACCCTAACTCTCTCCATAACCCTCTCCATGACCCTTCACCCTAACCTTCATTTGCATGGCATCTTGGAGCTGAGGCTGACATCCTCCAGCTGAATGGGTGTCCCATATGAGAAAGGTCTTTAAAGAGAAACACAGATGCAGTGCCATGATTCCCTTGGCATGTCTTTGGTAGCCCCTGTATCCCTGGAGTTGTAGGTTTTGTGGCTTTCTGAACTCTAACCTCCTCCTAACTCTAATTTGAATAGCATCTTGGATCGGTGGCTGTTGTCCTGTGGCCAAATGGGTGTCCCAGATGAAAAAGGTGTTGAAGAAGCAAAGTTGGTGATGCGCCATGCTCCTTTTGGCATGCTTTTTTCAGCCTTAGTATCCATGAAGCTGAAGGCCTTCTGGCTCTCTGAACCCTAATCCTAATTTGCATGGCATCTTGGATCTGATGTTGACATCTTCCAGCCAAATGGGTGTCCCATATGAGAAAGGTGTTGAAGGAGCAATGTTGGTACAGTGCCGTGCCTCCCTTGGCATGCCTTTAGCAGCACCAGCATCCCTGAAGCTTTAGGCTTTCTTCCTCTCTGGACCCTAACCCTATATCTAACACTAATCCTAAGCCTAATTTACATGGCATCCTGGATCTGAGGCTGACATTCTCTATCTGAATGGGTGTCAAAGATGAGAAACTTGTTGAAGGAGCAATGTTGGTGCAGTGCCATGCTACTTTTGGAATTATTTTGTCAGCCCCAGTATCTATGATGCTGTGGGCTTTGTGGATCTCTGAATGCTAACCCTAACCCGAGCCCTAATTTGCATTGCACCCTGGTTCTGAGGCTGATGTCCTGCAGCTGAATGGGCGTCCCAGCTGAGAAAGGTCTTTAAAGAGAAACATTGATGCAGTGTCATGTTGCCCTTTGTATGCCTTTGGCAGCTCCTGTGTCTCTGGCTCTCCTCCCTGTCGTGGTTTAAGCCCCTCACGCAGTTTGCTCACTCACCCCCCTTCTTTCTTCCCCCCAGCTCCTGGGGGGATGGGGAGGAGAATGGAAAGAATGCAACTCCCACAGGTTGAGATAAGAACAGTTTAGTAACTAAAGTATAACACAAATCACTACTGCTACCACCAATAATAATAATAATCACAAGAGAAATACAAGGGAAAAGAATACAGTTGCTCACCACCTATACCCAGCCCGACCCAGCAGTGAACCCCCACCCTTCTGGGTCTCTGCTCTCCGTTTACCCGTCCTGGGCATGACATGCTGTGGTATGGAATACCTCTTTGGTTAGTTTGGGTCAGGTGTCCTGTCTCTGCTTCCTGCCGGCTTCCCCTCCTCCCTGGCAAAGCATGAGGCTCAGAAAGTTCTTGGTCAGACCAAAATATTTTAAGCAGTAACTGAAAACATGGGTGTCATCAGCGCTGTTCCTAGGCCGAAAATCAAAAACACAACACTGCACCAGCTACCAAGGAGGAGAAAAATGACTGCTACTGCTGAACCCATGACACTCCCCCACCCAGAATGTGCTCTGGAGGCAATAGCTTCTGGGTCCTGTGTACAAGAGACAGTTTGGCTCTTCGGTCATATTCCTCATTCAGGCAGATAACTTTATTTGATTTCTTCTAGGACAAGAGATAGTGTCCTGGATGCTTTGGTCCTAGTCTGCTTATAGGATCATGAAAGCTTAAAAGCAAGGTAAGTTTAGGATGGTGTTTCTTTAGCAACAACAAATGAGGGTCATATATCACTCACGTAAAGTACTGTTTTTGCTGGAGTTTGCAAATACACTTTCAAGCACAAAAGCAAGACTTTCTGTACATTTGCATGAAAATCTGCCTTCATCTCTAACACATTTCTAAGATGCTGGAATATATTTCCTGGCCCCAAAAGAAAGCAATGTCAAAACCATGTAGGATTGTTTTGTACTGAGCAAATAGAAATGTCTTGATAATTTAGGAAGGTATTATTGTTTAATCTTTTTATGAATCTACACTTCTGTTTAATAAATAAGATGACATTTCAAAGGCAATGTGTCTTAGACAAATAAAAAATATGCTTTGCAAAACAGAAATTA
The DNA here is from genome assembly GCA_028858755.1 of Ara ararauna. Taxonomy (NCBI): domain Eukaryota; kingdom Metazoa; phylum Chordata; class Aves; order Psittaciformes; family Psittacidae; genus Ara; species Ara ararauna. The sequence continues at coordinate 104,052,663 of CM054378.1, read as the reverse complement.
AAACATTTAAAAGAAAGTTGAAAGTGTTGACCACTTCTATAATTCAACTAAATCGGAAAATTTTGGACCATTTTTTAATGGTGGCCAAGAAGCATCTGAAACACCAGAATACTGACTCTGAAATGAGGTACCTCTCCAGTTTTTTCCATTAATCTTTGCCATGATTCTGCCAGCTTCTTTACACAGGACTCTGAAATTTCTGTACACAGAGATCTTCACTGCAGCAACCAGTGGAACAGATTCCTGGAGTTTCTGGACAGAAAGCTGGATTTTCAGGAACAGAACCCCAACCTCAGCAAAGCATCAGGTCTCTCAGTTCTCCCATAGACAAAAATAATGCGATATGACAGGTCTTTATTTATCTTATTGGAAGCTGCAATGAAGCAAAGCTGCAGGGATCATTGTGTTTAGATGCTGCATAAAGTTACAAGATGTGCAGACTGTTCAATAAGGCAGCAGTGGAGAGACTCTAGGAATAACTGGAAGTCAGCCTGCTCCAGAAAAGGACACAGCACAACTGCAGCAATGTAGGGCTGTGCATGAGCCGAGAGGCAGGGCTGCTCTGACCTTGCTGTCCTGCAGACCCATCTGTGTCCCTGCATGTAGCTGCATCTCACAGTGTGGATCTGTCAGCCCACTCAAGGCTAGCTTGGAGCTCTCTGCAACATACAAAAGGTAAGACCTCACAAGGTTGGGACAATGCTGCGGTATTTAAGTACTTTTAAATAATTTAATGTAATTTAAGCAGCTTGCCTCAAAAAAAGAATGGGTGCAGCACAGCAAAGACTTCACTGGTGATGACCATGAACCAAGAATCTTTTTAATATGTGGCAAGGCCTGATGGTCTACTAAAAATAACTTGACAAGACTAGTTCTTTCCCTCTAAAAAAGTTAGAATAATAATAGTGCTGTTAGCAAATAATTCTCTTAATAAATAGTAGGCAAAGAGTAGAGAAGTTGAATAAAATAAGGAGAGGGGTCATTTGAGGATCTCAGTGGGTAAAGTGGGGAGTAGCTTGATTGATTTGATGCTTTAGAGATGATTTGTATAGCTGAGGAATTTATATACTGTTCACTTTTCAGCAAAAGGACCTATAAATACTTTTCTCTACAGCAACATAAGCGTATCTCTGGAAAGAACATGAAAAGTCAATAACTGGTTTTTCTAATACCAGAAAGAGAACTTCCAGCACTGTTTGTTTACATGTGATGGTGTTTCTGGTATCTCCATCTCTGTCACTGCCATTTTGTATTTTGGTCATACTCACAGAAATGGCTAATAGAGTGACATAGCTGGTTGATTTGACAATTAAATTTCTTATGCATATGGTACCAGAGAACCCCGAAATAAACAAGTATCAGACAAAATTTGCACCAAATTGCTACAACATGGAATACTTCTTATCACAGCTTACAAATAGAGACATAGCACAGCATAACATTTTCAGGTACTGAGGAAATTCATTGTGAAAGTTGACATTTCAACAGGTTTTCTAGATCATAGACACAGGAAAGAGAGCAGTAACAATTCTTTCACAGTTATGGAAAAAGGAATGGAATATTTACAGTTGATGTACACAGAGTATGAGATTGAGGTTCACTTAAAGCAGAATATATTCAACTAGAATTATTCCCAAAAATCTCTAATCAGTTATTCCTGATCCACCCTCTCACTCAGTATATTTACTCTGAGGTATTAAAAATCAATATGTGAAATGCACTATGTGCCTCAAAGGAAGAGCTTGCTTATCCAAATAACAGCTCATATTCTAATGGAAGCCTGTAGCAGACAGTTGGGTGAAGCCTACAAACCATTTATATCAGGGTGGCTTAGAAAACCATTTCCTCATGCCAACTTCCAAGGATTTGTGTCCTCTATGAAGGCAAAACCATAAATTCTGGCAGAGGATCCCACATGGGAGTTTGAGTGACGCTTCCTCTGGTTTATTCAGGTAGGAGACTAAACTGCTGGTTCAGACCCACCAATGGACAAAGTTTTGACCAGCAGGCAAATTCCCAGAAAACATGAAATATTAAATCCCTGGTTCCTTACCAAAAGCAAGAGGCACCTTCTCTCATTTTCCGCATCTGACAGCTACTTTGTATGATGCTGACATAACTTGGGTTGAATTACACTTTGGCAATAGGTATAGTGCTAAGCAAGTGCCAAGAAAATTATGCAGGCTGCATCAGAAAGAACACTAGAATCAGTAAAAGTATAGAGGAAATGGCAAAAGAAGGTGAGACGAGAAAAGAAGAAAAAAACAGTGAAGAATTTAAGGCAAGGGAGCCGTAGAAGAAATGCATGTAAACCAGTTATCCCTACAGCTACTCTAATGTTAACAAAGAGTTTTAAATCATTCTAAACACTTCTTTTTCATGCAGTGGTACGGTAAGAAATTTAATGTAATTTTTTCCATGGATGAGGTTACAAAGCCAAAAGATACTTTGAATGAAAGCTGCTATTGACTCTTACACACAGCAACATGAGTAATGTATCTTCAAAGGATATACCTGAAGGCTAAGAGCAATCTTCTGGTACAAGAAGCAACATAACTCTTCCACTTGGACCTAGAAATCAGTTTTGCCTCTTCGTCTTGCTTGCTTGCTATAAAATGGAAATTGGTTTCTCAAATATCCTTCACACTACTGTCATCAGGAGCATCATTAGAGTCTGTGATATAAAAAAGGATGTTAGGCACTACAGAACTTCTTAGGGGAAAGGAAACATCAGAAAATGAAGACTGAATGAGAAGTGTTCTGCAAACCTCCTGCATTTAATCCTTGAGATCCTTTTTTGCCATACTCAGACAAAACTTTCACACAGTAATCAATTAACTCATTAGTATCTTCATAAGGATATAAAGACTTCAGATGCTTTACAAACACTTTCCCTTTCAGTGGAAGAAGAGTAAGTCTTCATATACAGAAAAAAGGGGCCAGCAAATAGAATTGGATTATAGCCTACAGTAGTGGAGGTAGTTTGCCCTCCTCCATAGCTACTATTTGCAGTTAGAGGCACTACAGACTTCTCATTGTGCTGGAGCATGTTAAATCTGAAACTGTTCAGAAGTGACATCCTTCTCCAGAGTGCTTTAGGTATTGTAACTCTAACCTCACTGTCACTTCAATGCCAAATCAAGATTGCATATTTTGTTATAATTCCACTATATTGCTAATGCAACAGCTATAGTCCTCCAGAGTCAGCAAGTGCCTTGCTGCATTTCTGAGAATCTTATTTCCCATAATGCAGTTTTATGACTGTCAAACCATGTCACCCATCTAATTTCTCTGTTAAAAGTGACGTATACTGCTTGATCCTGTCTGTAAATGGCCCTTCCTTTTCAGGTTCAGGTAGCTTTAAGTAATGTATAGTATATACTTTTTCTTTCTTTTCCTCTTCTAAAAGTTCATCTGGTGAACCAGATTTTCTCAACCAAGGCTGTTTCTAAAGAGAAATGCAAAATAATAGTGGAAGACACGTTACATGTGCAAAAACTAAGTTCCTTTATACATATGGCTCAGAATCGTGCTTTTTATGCAGTTTTGCAGCTGACCACGGAGATATGACTCCTCTCTTCAGAAGAGGGGAAAGACTTTTTAAAGGGTGAATCAAATCTTCAGACAGCTGGCCAGTGATATTGCTTACCTCTCTTCGCTGATTACCAAAAGGCTTATGAATTCCATTTTCTCAGTTTATTCACCTCCATTCAATGACTGTGATGGGATTGCACTGAGTCCTCATGTCCTACACAACTGATGCAGAGATTCATTTCATACACCTCCCACTAGAACTGAACTTGACCTTTGCTACCTGGGCTATTCCCAAAGACCTTGTTCTAGAGTTCCGTTGGTTCCTTATATGGTCCCAAATTTCTGAACAGTACTGCAGCTAGTGGTCATTTAGTCCTGAACATTTTTATCAACAAAGAAATGGTTAGTAAATTATCCTTCATTCAGCTTGTGTATTTCAACAAGGTTGATGTTCTGTTCCCTCTGTTAGGGAGATGTTCTCTTTGTCAGGGAAACTCATTTCCAGGGACCTGCTGAGGGAGAAGTTATGCCTTATAGCTCTCTGCTACAATTCAGCTCTCAAAGAAAGCTGGGACTATTGACTTATCTCCCTGGCTTTCTTGCCCTCCACCACAGTGTTTGACAGCTTCCAGCCCTGTGCTGGGCACAGTCCATGCCCTGACATTTCTGCTGCCTTTTCAGCCAGCTGCTTCATTGTGTTACATCCTCACTTTCTGTACTCCCCTGCAGAGAAAAGGACTTTTATGCCACACCACACCATATCCTTTTCCTAGCCTGGGGCTCCCACGGTCAGGTCTCAGTCTCACACTTCATGAAGCACAAAACAATTCTATCCACCAAGACGATCGAACTACCATTGCTGAAGAACTGCCTGCTGATCAATGGCATGCTGTTGTATAAATATCATTCAGGTGCAATGGTTCCATTTGGAGAAATGAGTCTTGAACAAAATTTACTGGGCAGCTCGTAGATTCTTGTCTGGTTTACTATTTAAACACATGATCTATAAATAGCATCCATCACTAATATGTACTACTACAAGGACAGCCATCACAACAAAACTTTGTTTCAGGATAAAAGGTTTATCTATCACTTTTAAAATGGTTTAAATCACTGAAGCACAGCTCTGATAGTGAGCCAGAAATATTTACATCTGTTCAGGCAGCGCCAGACTGGAAATGTATTGTATGGAAGGACATCTTGCCAGCCCTTCAAAATAATATTTGGAAGGGCTTAATAATATCAAGGGGGGAATAACTATATCACCTGACTTTTCAACCTTATTTCTCTAACTGCAACTTCTTTACTATTTTTCATACTGCTACAAAGGTATTACTTTTCATATATTCATGTTGTTCCTTTTAAATTAATATTACATAATGATAACAAATATAGTCCGACATTTTTCTAACAAAACAAAAAGACAATTACCATTTATTTCAAACATCATTTTTTTTCTTTCTGTTTGCCTGCTTTATTGACTATGTCATGACTGAGGAGGTTTAGCTATTTAGATACTTCTAACACAACTACAGAGGCTAGATGGAAAAAAAGCTTGTTTCAGTGTCTTTAACCCAGTTTGTAGGGACAGCATTGTTTTTTCATGCTACCACTTTGTGCTGATCTTTACAAAAAAAAACTGCAAAATTTCTGCATGCTGCAGTTGTACAGCAGATTCTGGGGCTTGGCATTTTTGACAGAAGTCAGTGAACCTGACTTCAGGTGCCAGGATCCTTCTCTACAGATCTGTTTCCAGCATTGGTGCCTAGTTTCTAGCTTATATTTTATTACTTAAGTTAAAAATGTTTTTATTATAGCTCACGTGATTATTTTTCACTTTAATTTTTAAAGGTTATTCCTTAAATATTTAATAAATAGCTACTTTATGTAAAATGGAAAGAGTTTTTCATTCACACATACAGGCCCACAAAATGCCCAGTTATTTCTGAACTATACTGCACTGTGAGTCCTTTGTTTAAATTAGAAATCCTTGATGCTTTTAAAATAATATAAACCAACATGTGGCTTTTTTCATGGATGTATATTCTGAGAAAAGCAGGACCATTCCCCAACTGTTTCAAAAGTGATAGATAAACTTTTTATCCTGAAACAAAGTTCTGTTGTAATAGCTCTCCTTGTAGTAGTACCTATTAGTGATGGATGCTGTTTATAGATCATGTGTTTAGTAACCCTAATTTTTTTTATTTAATTTTTCATCTTCATTTGAGTTGTATCTCACTTTCCCTATGGAGTGACTCTATGTGATCTAATTTAATTTTTCTTGATGCCACCAGTTTTTCATGTTCTTTCTCACATATACGTATGAGTGAGGCGGAATGCCTCTCTTATTCAGTCGGTAGTGTTAAAGCCTGATAGGTGGAAGACCTAAGTTCCAGAACCTGCCTTGATGACTTTTCCACTGTTTACATGAAGAGCATCCCAAAGATAAGCAGGTCATACAGGTCACACTACAGTCTTATTCTCACTGCTCTGCACTAGTAGCTTAACTTCCAATCTATCTTCCTCTATGTCAATTTTAGAGAGCATATGGCATTTAAAACTATGCACTACAAGAATTTTCTTTATGCAATTTACCAAAATTCTCACTCGATTCAGATGATAGCTTAGGATGCAGAGGTCTACAAAGCAGGTTGCTCAGTCATTTTCTGCTTTGCCCTTGCTCCCGATGGATGAGTGAAGATATTTCAAAAACTCAGAAGAATCTGACAGGGCAAATAAAAAGAAACAGTCATCTCTAGTTTAAGGTGTTGAGCTATAAATGTCTGCTCAGATAAACCAGGTGATAAAAGAATCATAAAACAGGAGAAGTGGAGGAGGCCAAAAAAACGGCACTTGTTCACTTAATAAACGATTCCGCAGTTTCTTTAGTTATCATTAGTGTTTCAGGAAATAAATCACTGACGAAAAAAGAAAGTAAAATTGCTATTTTACTAGCTTTACTTGCAGTAAAGGATGTTTTTCAGAACCTCTGTCAGAAAAGGTGGGGCAACTGGAGTTTTTAGTCTCTGATCTAAAGGAGGAACAGTAAAATAGAGAAACACCCAACGTCAAGCTTTCTAAAAGCTCCCAGAAACAGTTTTCTGCTGGATAAACAGATTTAATAGGAGCAACAGTTTAACCCTCGTAAAAGGCTGATTCTGCAAGTAGCTTTTTCATGCTTCTTTGTGGTTTCCTCTTAGTTTATGAATACATGCAATGATAACTGTTTCAATTAAAAAAAAAAAAAACAGATTTGGTTTCAAAAATCCTCTTATTAGTAGCCAAGTTTAGCAAATCTCTGATTCACAGTAATTTTCAAGATTATCTACATGCAAAATTGCAGAGTTGTTTTGGTTTGGATGGATTTTTTTTGTAAGGCTAAAAACACATAAGACATCACACAATATAAAGATCTGGTACTAAAGAACTGAAAAGCAGAAGGAAAACACAAAAGGGAAAGCACTGATGAAGGTGACTTTGAAGAGAAACTGAAAGTGCCATCAGGAAACTAATGGTTCACAAGAAGATTTATTAAGGTCTAAAAAATGGTCACATACAGCTAAAAGCAAGGACACCTCAATGCAAAAATATTTCAATAATTTAAAGTAAATAAACTTGAAGCTTCAGTGCAATTTTGCATGTGGACAAGATTAATTTAAATGAGCGTAGCATTATATAAAACTGTGATGAAAAGAAAAAAAATACTGTGATGAAAAGAACAAACAATCCTGAATTATGTAAACAGGGCCGAGTTCTGATTTGACTCTTTGCTAATGTGCTTGAATGACAGTTAAACAAGCGGATGGGGAAAAGAAGAAGCAGGAGAAGCTTGAAAAGGAAGCCTGGAGTTCAGTTATAGCCATCCTGAGTTTGAATAAATGGTCAAACATTACAGCAAGATGAGTGACTACTGCACAAAAATAACTGGAATCTGGCATGATTCATGATGTTAACCAGGGGCTAGTGACAACATCCTTGCAATAAACTGGAGGCACAGGAGGAAGAATATAATATTAAAAACAAAACAAAACAAATAGAAACCCCAATAACATCAACAGAACCGCAATGAAGGAACTCTTAAAAAGCCAAAGAAGTCGAGTTCCAGGAACAGGAACAAAATACTCTATAGCTATGTCTGGACTTACCTGGTGATTCATTGCATCTTATCATCGCAGTCTTTTACTCTTCAGGATAAGGATTTTGGTACCTGATGCATGGATAACAGCATAGGGAATAATTCATCTTGGCAGATACCTCAGGAGGTCTCTACTTCAACCTCCTGCTCACAGCAGGGTTGACTATAAAGTCTGAGCAGATTACTTAGAGCTTTGCACAAGGATGGGGACCCCACAACCCCTCTGGGCAACCTCTGGGCCTTCTTCCAACATTGATAAAGATCAAAACATAGACTGCACACCCAGTTAGGGCACAATCTGAAGATAGATAAATGCTCTTTTTTCTCTCATTTATAGGTAACCTGTGTGAAAACTGGCTGACAGATCAAGAATAGTATGAAATGTCCACAGATATGGTTAAAAAAGAAATCATCAGTGCCTTGAGGAGCACTGCCTGCAAATTACATGGGGGTGGAATAGACTGTAAATAAATGAAGGACTAGGATGAAAATGGAGTGAAAGAACTCCTGACAGTGAGTGGACACAGAACATTCAATTGGCTCAGAGCCAGGGAAAGAGGTGAAAGTGCCAGAGGAAACCTGAAGTTACAGAAATGAGCAGTGTGGGTAAGAAGGAAAGTAGGAGCCTGGGGCAAATGCAGCACAGAAAAGAAACCCTAGTGTTTCCGGCAGGGGAGAAAGGTAAGAGTTGTTCAAGCTGCTAGAGACAGGAAGGAAAAAAGCAAGCCAAGGAGAGAGGGAACATGATTTTCTCATGAGATAAAATTGACCATTATAGTTGGTAAGATTCTATGTAAAAATCAAAATGAAAGCAGAACTGAGAAGTCTAAAGGCTGTGGCTGCAGAAGCATGGCTGTGGTCACTAATGTAGGTGCAATTTAGTGCAAGACACCAGACAATTGAGCCAACAAGACTCACCAATGCTTAAGGACGGAAGAAGAAAATGAGTAGTAGGGAAGTTCAGCCCCATGAATATGCAGGAACAGAATGAAAGATACAGTAACTAAGAAGATGATGAATCCTGACAGGCTGAGACCTTGCTAGGGGAGAAGAATGAAATCAGAGGCAGAAGGGGGATGGAGAGAACAATATGCAACAAACATATGATGAAGAGGAAGAAAGACACAGGTCGACTTCAGGAGTGGATCAAAAGAAATCTTGATACAGTTGTATCCTGCTCTAAGAATAGCCAGGTATCAGGAACTTTCTGCTGCATGGTATTAAAATCAAGTTAATGCTGACCAGGAAAAAGCATCTGTTCTGTGTATCAGCTTTGAGCAAAAGTCTTTACAGAGATACCCTTAAAAAAATTATTTTATTGAGCAGTATAGTAACTGTACAGTACAATGCACAGTACTAGTAAGATACAACATTGTGCTTGGTTTTGTTCTTCACCCTAAATCTTTCCCATCTTTGAGCTGGAATTTTCCCTTCTCCTTATTACCATTTTCACACCTTTACAGGCACCTTGCAGAGCACTGTCTGACGCAGGCAGAACATACGAACCCTTGACCAGACTCAACTACTGCCTCTGACGTAAGGTGAGGTAGCTCAGCCACAGCATCTGTGAACACTGTACACACGCACGGGGGACTTCTCACTCTGAAAGCTGCCCAAGAGAACAGGATCTGGGACAGCCGCTGAACATGAGCCAGCTTGTGCCCAGGCAGCCAGGAAGCCAAAGGCATCCTGGCCTGCATCAGCAACAGTGTGGCCAGCAGGGCCAGGGCAGTGATCGTTCCCCTGTACTGGCACTGGTGAGACTGCATCTCAAATCCTGTGTTCAGTTTGCGCCCCTCGCTGCAAGAGAGACACTGAGGTGTTGGAGCAGGTCCAGAGAAGGTCAACAAAGATGGCAAAGGAGGGTCTGAAGCACAAGTATGCTGAGGAACGGCTGAGGGAACTGGGGCGGTTTAGTCTGGAGAAGGCTCAGGGGAGACCTTATCACTCTCTACAACTGCCTGAAAGGAGGATGGAGCGAGACGGGGGTGGGTCTCTTCTCCCAAGTAACAAGTGGTAGAACAAGAGGTAACAGCCCCAAGCTGCTCTGTTTAGAGTGGATATTAGGAAAAATTTCTTCACCAAATGGGTGCTCAGGCTTTGGAACAGGCTGCCCAGGGCAGTGGTGGAATCACCGTCCCTGGAAGGGCTCAAAGACTGCACAGACGAGGTCTTTAGTGACATGGTTTGGTGCTGGACTTGGCAGTCCTGAGGTAATGGCTGGACTTGGTCTCAAAGGTCTTTTCCAACCGAGTCCGATCCTAGGATTCTCTGATTCAACCAATGCTGACAGGCTACCCCGGGCACTCCGCTGCCGGCCCCCGGGCTGGGAGCGGAGCCGCTCTCCGGGCCCCGGCCCACAGCAGATTCTCCTTCCTCCCTCCACAGCAGCGGCGCGGGTCCCTCTGAGCCATAAACCTCTGCCACTCGGGGCTAACCGGGGCTGGCGTCCCGCACCCTGCCGTAAGGCCACTGCAGCCGGAGGACGGCGGCCGGGACTCCAGCTCCCCGCTACCCTCCGCGGCGGGAGCCGCCGCCTCAGGGCTGGCCGCGGCTGCAGCGCGCGAGGCCAGCACAAGGGGGCGTGGCCACGGGGGGTGGGCGGGGCACGGCCGGCGGGAGCGGGCGAGGGGTCTGCGGCAGCGCGCCCGCCGCTGCCCCGCATCGCCTGTTGCGGCGCCGCTCCTCGCTGGTAACTACCCTCTCGTTGCAATTAACTGGTGGTGATGGCGATGATGATGATGGTTTCCCCTCTCGGGGCTCGCGGAGACGGTGTGAGGGCTGGGGGGCGGGCGTGGAGCCGCGCGGAGGGAACAGTGTATCGTTGGAGGGGCTGGAAGCGGGGCGCCGGTGCCGTGGGTCTCACGCCCTGCCCGGAGCCTGGGTGGGATAAGGTGCAAACGTCGTGTTCTTCGTGCCGAGCGGGTCGAGCTGGGCCAAACCTCCTCCAATTAGTCGCGGAAGTATAACTAATTTCAGCGGTGAACCCGGCTCCGCACTCCTGGTGTAAGCAAGCCCCGTTTGATCAAGCGTGGTAGAAATCTGGCCGGGGTATAAAGTCTGTTGGAAGTGACTTGGAAATGTGGAGCAGGGCAGAGCAGGGACTGGATGGGATGGGGAAGACTGGGATACCGAATTGGAGTCAGTTTTAACATCTCTGTTAGCTGAAAATGGTCTCATTAGGTTGCATTTAGGGACTGATGAGCAGTCTGCATTTACGTTACACAGGCTCTGATCACTCAGCATCGTTTTCTGTGTCAAAAGCTGCTTAGCTGATACATTTAACCTTAGTATTTATTTTTAAAACTCCTTTTGGTCCATAGGGTCCCACTAAGGACAACTTCTTTATAGGGGTAATAGTTTTGGGAATTTCTGAAGGGCATTTCTTTTGCTTCCCTATGGAAATGAAGAAGCTGGTTTGCATGTTGCAGATGACTCTGCTGTTTGTCCCCTGCCTGCAAGGGTAACATTTCCCTACCAGGCTGGCAGCAATCAATTCCCCTCTCTTGCTTCTGTTTTTCCTTTGCGCATACTCCACTGTGTAAAGTGAGTGGATTAGGCTGAGGGAAAAATTTGGATGTCTTTCCTCAAAAGAAACTGTATAAATTAAATGAAAGGTATGGCTGCAGCGGGTGTAATAGATGCCAGAGGGGAATTATTTATGTAACACACCAAAGCATTTACATTTTTTTTTAATGCAGTTGTCATCCAAGGGTCAATACTGTGCCCAAGTGATTTATTTTATCATTGGCTTTTGTGCTTAGTGATGAAATTCAAAGCAAAATATCTTGAGAAAGAAATACATGTTATGTGCGCGCCATGTGAAATCACAAGCTCTCCCCCATTAGACTGTAAGCTCATTTGGGCAGGTCCTCTTGTGTTTCTGTCTTTGCGCAGTAGTGATGGTTGCATATCCACCATGTGTGGCTACGCACTGCATGGTGCTCGGGACTGGTGGGGCACCTCTTCCCACTCTTGCACCCCTTTTTGTGGGAGGCAGAACAGGGGTGCTCATACCTGCCTTTGGGTTTGGAGTTGGGTACGACCAGGGTGAGCGTTCAGATCTGGGAGCCCAGACACACTCCCAATTCCCATGGTCAGATGTAGGTGCCTGCACTGAAGATGACATGCTGAGGAAGGCTAGAAGGATACCTGAAGGGTACCAGAATCCTCACACTGAAAAAAAGTTTGTATGTGTTCATGCCGTTGACAGCGAAATACTGGGTTGCAGTCTTCTGTTGGAGATAAATGTGGAACTTTAGAACTGGCAATAGGGATAATCCAACAAAATCTTGCAAAAATATTTAATCTTTCTTCTCCAAAGCACTGACTTCAGCAGGGTTAGTAGTTAACATGCACAAAGCTGAGTGTTTGAAGGGTGGGACACTGGGTTGGCGCACGTGCTGCAGATGATGGTACTGAGCTTGGGCTTGGCCAAGTCCCTTCTGCCAGGTCCCCACTGGCAGGGGCGGTAGGGGAAGCCTTTCCCGCAGTGCTGTCTGATGGCTCTGCAGCAGTGTACAAGCCAATGTTAAGTAGTATGTGGACCCCAGACTGAAAACCCTGCCTGTTGAATACCAGAGTGTGACGTAGGCTTCCTCCCATGAGGAAGTTTTGCATCCTGCATTCTGCGAATGGGATGAAATTTTGCTCTTATAGGAGCTCCCAGCAAAATTTCTCCAGCCTTCACTGGGACTGTGGTTTTCCTCATTTCAGATGAGAGGAACAAGGTGTCCTTTGTGTTTGTGAGAGCAAAGTGTATCTTTTTTTGTTTCAGCATAAAAAACAGTTACAAGACCTGTGCTTAGTATGCCATCTCACTCAACGGCTTGTGGGTGTCTGATGTGACAAGACACATGGGAGGTACTTTGGCCCACATCCCTAGCAGTGTCTGGCATTGATCTCCATTGATGATCGGTCTTGGGTGACTGGTTGGATGGTTCTTCCATCAGCTGCTTCCAAAATTATCCCCTCTATTCTTTTAACAACTTTTAAGGCATACTAATTGTGAGTGAGAAGATCAGCAACAGTGACAGTCCAGTAATGGTGTACGCTATAGATGTTATTCCTGAGTAAGAAGCCAAGATGAAACTCCCTTTCCCACATTACCATATCACATGGTGCTTCCTCACCATTAGCCATTTCTGGCTCTTGCATCCCATTGTCATCTCTACTACCGACCTGCAATTCATGAATTTTTTCATGTGCAATGCACACTTCAGGTAGCCCTTGCTAAAAAAATAAATAATCAGAAAACTAATACTTATAAAATTATTTTTAAAAAAATAATAAAACTAATACTTATAAAACTAATACTTCTAAAGCTCATAAATAATTATCCATGCCAAATCAGAGAAATGAGCAGCAAGGAACCATAGGCAGGGCGGTGTTGGGAGATCAAGAGAACTCAGAGATAGATGTCTTCTACTTCTCTGCATGCACATGTATAACCAGTGCTACTGCTAAATAATCAGACCTATTTATTTATGTATTTATGAATTTATTTATTTTACAGGTAACCTGCAGGTTTTCTCATGAAAATACAATAATTCATCAGAAATTACAGTCTCTTCCTTGCTATTATAGTCTATTCCTTGATGTTTTTGAAGGCTGGATAAAAAAATACCAATTGTAACAGTGTGGGTTAACAAAATGGAATGATTTTCATCAAGAAGAAGCTAGAACCATGCTGCTAGTCCTCCTACTGACCTTTAGTATTGGCAACATAGGGAGCACACAACTGGAAAATTCACAAATTGGTTATATCATTACATTGTGGACTTGAGGGATGGATTTCTAAATTGATGGTGGACTCTGCAAGGAAAAAAAATCTACTTTCATTCTCTCAGTATTTTGCTTTTTTCTGGCACAAACTATGCTGCCTTTGGGCAGAGACCCCCTGGAGAGTGCCTCAACTCTTGGGAGCCCTGAAGTTCATCCCACTGCATACAGGCTTAGGAGCCTGAGTGGATGCTCAGTGATAGGGAGGGGAATACTCCCTGTGTAAACTTCTGCAGTCTGTAGGCTTTTTCTTTTCCTTCCTACCCTGCCTAGTGACCTAGTGACCCATAGTATTTACAGCGCATTCATTTCCTTCTCAGTTAGGAGAAGACAACTATTCCAATTTCCTTCTTTCTTATGGGAAGATAGCTAGTCCAGCATTTTGAATAAACCTAATTTATTTTGAATTGGCTTTAGTTATATTTAATCTGTTTCTATTGTGATCATTCTTATACTTATTTTTTTAGATTTTTATTCTGAATCGATATCTACATATTTCCCTAGTTTAAAATTTCTGTATCTGTATTGGTTTTCATTATTGAACCTCCAATATTTACTCTTCCTTTCCTGTTGTGGTATTTTATCACTAGCAGACTGTTATTGGACTGTGATTGGACGCCCTTGACCATTACTGTTTCAGGAAGCCACTGAAGTTGTTTTGTATGGTTTTTTGCTTTAAAGAAAATTTCACCAGAAGATCAGCACATTTCATTTTGCTCTTGCAAGCCCATATGCTGCAGGAAGTGGACTGGTTTAGCTCATATGTATGAGCTAAGTAAATTACATCATGATTTTCCTTCCTCTAGTACTGCATTTTCGTGTAACTCACTGAGCATGAGATTTGTGTAGATGAACACCAGAGGTCCCTTCCAGCCAACCTATCCATGCTCCTTCCTTCTCAACCTGTTCAAACTGGGTACCACAGGATGCAAAAGCATGGTTAAAACTCTGGTGTCCAAGTATTTGGGACATCAGGGTGGCAGCACATGTCTTTTCATATCACACTTAAATCAGCGAATCCAAAAGTTCATTGGAAAAGGAGGTCAGCATCTTTCTGGAACTGATTTCCCCAAGATAAAGCCCTGTAAAACTGCAGTAAAAAAATATTTGTTTCAGAGATCTGAGTATTTTTACAAAGTGGTTTTGTTCCTGTAAGCAGAAATAGCTGTATTTCTTGGAAAAGTGGAATTTCTTTCCTCATTACAGTCCCTGTAACCATGCTGTTATGTTGCCTTGAAATGAAAGGGGTTTTGTTAACTTTTTACCAATGCTTGTTGCTGTCTGGGGATTGAATTGCCTGTCCCTTTCAGAACAGAAAAAAAAAATAAACTGAAGTTTAATTTTCTTGTGTGCCCAGGTAAAAGGGAGACAGTGTGCGGGGAAAAAGTAGAATTGAGTGAAAAAAAAAGTCATTGGGAAAAAAGCCAGAGCTATTGGGAGCTTTTTTGGTTGGTTGGGTTGGGCTTTTTTACTAATAGTTTGTTATGATTATTATGTTAAATAACAAGGGAGAAACCAAACCCCACTCTATTCTTAAGCAGAAGTCTCAAGTTGAATCACTGAAGACATACATAAAAATAGTATCTTCAGTAACAACCTTTTTGCTCCACGATTATGTAAAGGTACATGAGAACATTCTCTAATTTTTTATATAAACAAGTTTCTGAATGACTTCAAAGTGTTGTAAATATAATTTTTCTTCTACCGCTTATGGAAAGAACTCAGAAGGGGAGATTTCAGTCTATCTCATAGACAGATGCTTCTTTGCTTTTACAGGACCATAAATAATTTATGCCATATATAAAAATCTCCTTAGAAATTATTCAACCTTTACCCTACTTTTAGACTTGAAAGTGTCTGTGCTCCTAAATGTCAGCAAACTTTTCTAGCATTTATGTTCTTTGTTTTGTATACAGTCCTTGCTTGCCTGACATTCTGTAAAGAGTAAACATATGTAAACATAATATTCAGTTTGTGAGATTCTTACAATGAAGTATTGGTAATAAACTCTTGAAAACATCACTGGCTCCTATTAGTTAGCTTTGACAGACTATTTTTCTCTTCTCCTCCATATGTTTGCTGTCTTTATGTGTGGGCAGATGTCATGACTTGCTCCTCAGTTTTGTCACCTGCGTATCCAGGCCAGGGTTTTAAAAATAAAACGTAGATTTCAGATTATCCAGTTTAAGACACAAAGAAAATAGAGCAGTCTCTGGAAAGTCCTGAGCAGCTACTGTCAGAAAGCTCTACTGTACTCCTTAAGGTCCCAGGGAGGAGGATGCATCCAGGCTTTCTGGAAGACCTGCAGACTAGAAGTTTATGGAAGTCCTTGGGTTCTGGATCTGAGAGTTCACCTGGCTCTGTTCAGGGTTAGGGAAAACAGCAAAGGCCAGTCATCAGAAGTGGAAATAGCTTGAATTACATTTTGCAGGCACAGTGAGGTTATTTGCATATTAGTGACTTGATCAGCTTGGCTTTAATAAGGAATGTTAATCAGAGCTGTGATTCACACAGGAAGCATGGGCAGGGGCACGCAATGAGCAACAATGTCAGAACGTTTATTTTTGCTTATGAATTAAAATGAAGTAGTTTATGCGTTCTTGAAAAAAACAACTTAGTTTCTCGTAACAGCTCTATTTTCAAATATTCACTTTGCCATTCTCACGTGCCATAAACACGCTTTCCCATCAGTTTGGATCCTGCTCATCAGGGAGATCCTCACTGACTGCTTACCGATGTTGTAAGGCTAGGCAAAGTCCTAGCTTGGATGATCTCCCTTTGCTAAAAGCAATGCAAATCAGAGGAAGGCATCCTCTTCATCAAGAACCAAAAGCTAGATGCCCTGTCAAGATGGCTGGTGGGGTTGCTCCCATAAAGAAGCCACCTTTGAGTGTGGGGACAGGCTTCCCTCTACCTGGTGGGAGACACCTTTGGGACCATCAAGTCATAAGCCTGGGGCATCTGCTGAAAAAATAAACATAGAAAAGATAACATAGGCACCGCACGGATAGATAGTGTGAGTAACAATGGGGCAGAGGTAATAACACTGTGTTGCTCCCTGATGAGCTGGGGTCATCAACCACTGAAGGTCTCCCATGCTCATGAGAGCATGTTTCTCAGAACCAACACCAACCACAAGCACCTTAAAAAGCAGCTGTATTTCAATATGCATGTCAGTAGGAAGACTGATATTTGCAAAAGCTGTTGGGTTTTAGGTAGTACGGGAGGTGTCAATGTGCACAGGGCATTTGGGACAAATAATTAAAAAAAATATGTCCTACGAAGGGAATCTAATGTTTTGCACATTTTGCTTCTTGGTGCTGGTAAATGTTTTACAGGAAAAGGCAGTAATCAGCTTCTTTATTCTTATACTGCAAACAAGTTCTTATATTGTCTGTTTGTCCCAGAGAGATTGCTAGGTCAGAAAAAGATATCAAAGGAGAGAGAGTTCCTAGAAAATGACAAAATGATTTATAGGTAATCAGAGAAGGAAAATGTCCTTACTATAGATCCTGTAGAACCACCTTCAATCTCCTGTAAGTAACAGGATGACTGGCGCATTTTACATGTAATTTCTAGTATCAGAAGGAATCAAAGTATTTGTTAGTACTAATCCATTTTGGGGTTTTTTAAAAGAAATACCACCCTTCACCTGTCTTGTTTTCATGTGGGGTGTTCATTCAGTTAAGCTGTGATGCACCAGTGAGCCCCAGTATTTTAATGTGGATGCTGCAGACATGGATGAGAAAACAATTTGTCAAGCCAGTTCGAAATCAGCCTGCGGGTGAGTATTGGCATTTTACACTGATGTTCAGGTAACCGCAGCTGCCCTTGCTGCAAAGCTGTGAGTGCTCAAGCATTCACCTTTGTCTGAAGCTCTCGTTTGCATCCCAGTGTCCTGACTTCATCCTCATCTACTTTCACAATTACATGGCCCATGTGGATAGGAGGAGGAAGGACTGAATGACTACCCAATGGTTAGACAGCTTTTTCAAATCATGGGAGAACTCTTTCAGATATATATATATATGTATATATATTAAAAATATGTCCTGTGTGGGTTGTTGTTTTGTTTGGTTGGTTGGTTTGGGGTTTTTTTTTAATTGTTTTTTTTTTTTTTTAATAGGGGAAGTAGAATACATTAGTCAGCATCAGCTCAGCCACTACCAGCATTTAAGCTATCTTCTGTAAGCAAACTCAAGTATTTCTGCACCACTCTGCCTTCAGTGTCTACATGCCCTTAGTTAAATGGTTTTGTGCAACCAATGGAAACCAGAAACCCTAGGAGATGCAAGAGAGGTATCCCCTTAGGCTGTAACCACCATGTACCTGCCATGTATTTATCCTCTCATCCTTCCACTTGGAGCCTTTCTTGTGGTGGGATTTGAGGGCTCTCCTGTGTTGGCCCTGGTGCACAGAACCCATGCAGTGGCATGTCCCAGTAATTTTGGACAAAAGCATATAGTCTTTGCTTACACGCTGACTTACATTGCAAGGGCAGGTAGAAGACCTGCTGAAAAGATGGCCTTTAGTAAGAGCTGGGGTTTGTGCCTCCGGATAGATACCTGTGTGCTGGGAAGGAAGACCACAAAGCTCTGTGGGGGAGGCTGCAGAGCAGCTGGTGCAAGGGATCTTAATAAATGCACAGTTATTTCCCTCTCATTCATAAGTCAACATCTCTTGCAGTCATTGCTGGAACATACCCTTGGGCCTAGCAGCACAGTTCACATGCCAGCTGTCCTCACAGGGCCTCATTCATGCAGCTGTGGCCAGAAATGCACTTGCCAAAGGTGCCCCTGATCTTTAAGAAGAGAAAGCCCACAGTACTGATATGTCACTGGGATGTGGAAATACGCTTGTTTTTAAACCGAAAGGTAACAGCTCTTTAACCATAGAGGAAACAGAGGTTACAACATAAAGCTGAAACTACAGAGGAAATGTAAATAGGCTGAACTAAACCTGCTCTTTGCAAAGGCACCTGCAAACCCTCTTGTTTAAATGTGATTTGCAAGTCAGATCCTGCAGCATGAAGTCTAGGATGAGCTTGTAATATCAGTGTGCTGCACAGGAGCACAGTGGGTCTCATCTTTTTGTGAAATGAATCAGGAGAAGATTGGTTTGTAGGGGATCATTGCAGGACATCGGAGCCACCCCCAAGTTTTTCTTCCTCTTTATGTTGCAATTGCAGGAACAGTTCATGTGCTGAGGAGGATCAGGCAAACTGGTGGGATTTTCTTCATTGTGAGATTTTTGCCTGGCTTTGCTATGGCTTGGCTGTCCAGTGATTCTGACAGCTAAAACAGGTATTTCGTTACACACTAGTCAGTCATGTAATATGTAATGCTGTGAATGACATAGATACTTTCCACACTAATGCTTAGAAAAAGATTTAGAGATACTGTCATGTAGGAAACTCATTGCTGCTCATGTGAAACTTGTAACTCACAAGTGGGAAAAGGCAAAGAAGTGCCTGAAGGAGCATTAAACCAGCCAAAGCAAGTTTAACCAGCAGGCAGACTGCTCCTGCCACTCATGACACTAAATTGTCTTGCCTTTGAGCTATTTGGTGGTTTGTGCTGATCTTTTATCTCTGCCTCATTCCATCTCTCCTGTGTGTCTGTCCTTCAGTCCTGGCTAGCAAAGGGGATGGAATAAAAACCGAACGTGCTTCTGCTTTCTTCTTCCCCCTACCCTTCACAGCTCTCTGAATGATGTTGGTTGAGCAAACCTTCTGTCTATCTATTTGTTATATCTGGTTTCTCTTACCTCCCTTTATGTCTCACCTGTGGGAGTCCATGCCCTTTGGGCAAGCTTTCTTTCTTATCATCTGTCTTTCTTCATTCCTGGAACCACAGTGCCCAGAGGTTCCAGAAGCTATTTTAGAAACCACCCTAGGAACAAATAAGACATAAAGATGAAAAGGAAAAAAAAGCTGAGAACCCAGAAACATTCTGGAAGAAAAGTCCCCAGCTGCATTACCTATTCCTCTGTGCAAAACTGCCGTGTGGGGAAAGATGATTTCTGGCCAGTACTTTGCAGGGACTGAGGCCTTTTTCATCCTTGAGCAGTAATGTGGCTCATTATACCTGGTGCTGAATTTTGGAATGGACTCCATGGCCTGTCTCTACATATTGCCCATGGTAGTGATTGCCAGGTGTGTCTTTGCCGCTTGCTTTGGTGGGAACATGCCCAGAAGAGCAGGATTGGCAATTCTGATGCCACCAACAAGCACACACACACACACACAAGATACAGTTGTGGAGTTTTAATTTCTAGTGGTGAATCTTCCATCTCTCCGTGTTCTCTCAAAGGTCTTTCACTTCAAGCAGTCAGCAAAACTATTGTTTTCTCTTTTACAATGTGTGCCTGTATGATCGCTAAGTTAACTACCCAATAGAGAGGGGATTCCTGACCGTATTTTAGTTTTTTTAGCTTTGTTGGTTTTTAACATGTTAGCTAAACATGTTGTTTGCTAAAACTCATCCAGGTTGCCTCAAACTTTTGCTCAGGTGTGCAAAGCCTCACAGTCTTGGCCACTGTTATTGTCAAAGCTTGGCTACTGCTCTATATAAACTTCTATAATTTGGACGTGTCTTTGGATGAATACCCTTCAGTTTCCTTACAAAGCACATCCATATCTTTTCAACCTTATCTCAGCTGAGATCCCAAGAGGTATCAATGCCAAGAACTAGGATAGGAAGATATCTGACCAGTAAGATGGGGAAAAAAATGCAAGGATAAGCTTGGGTTTGCTTATTTGGGATGAGCAAAGCTGACACTGAAAACATGCAGGAATCGTAACTGGGGTTTTGTGGGGCTTGGTCTGATGCAGCCAAGACCAGCTGTAATCAGGGTGCATGATTGCTAGCAGGCAGAGAGGGACAGAAATATCTCCCCCTTCCCAAGCTTTTTCCCCTCATAATTGTTAGTTTACGCATGTCATGGATGGGATTCATCCCAAATACAAGCTCTGACTTGGAGGTTTTCTTAATCACCATGTAAAAACATTACTGGGTCTAGATTTGCGGGGAAAGAGGGTGGCCTCGTGCTCATTCCTTTTCCAAAAATGGAGATGTACCAGGTAAGAATTTTATTGGATTCAGGACCTTTGCGGAAAGACTGATGTCAGATACTGTGGAGACCCCGTTTCTGGTTAGGAAATGAAATCATTTATTTCCCGAAGGTCCAGGGTTGGCATAGGCTATACGAAGTGCCCACGTGTATGAGCGGCTAATACAATTGGTTAGCTATCACCGTCCATGTGGGTATTTTCACTTCTTCATTGGTTGATATCTTGCTCACTGGTTGCCTTGATTGGATGCCTGCTTCTCGCTGTCGTCCCCTCATTGGATACTGGTTCCTTGCTTCTTTCTTCCTTCTGATCTTGCCGAACTTTCCCTGCAATACTCCCCTATGGTCTCAAAACTTTCCCAGCAACATTCCTCTGCTATCTCAAAGCTCTCCCAGCAGCTAGTCTAGCTCAGAAATCCTTCACATCAAGGTCCTTTACACCCACAAGATACCTCTGTATTTAATTTCCACCCAAAAAAAAAACAAACCACACTATCTTTTTTTGTCTTCCTGCAGCTTCAGTCAATGCAGGATATGTTCCGAGTGTAAGGCTGTCACCCAGTGCAGCACATGGTCAGCCTAGTGCTGTCTTCTGTCCTTCGCCCACAGGGAGGGTGGTGAGTCTCCTTGATGCCGAGCCAGAAGAAGGGCTGGCTCTGCAAATACAACCATGGCAAGATTGGAAGCAAAACCCCCTCGATTTGGGCGTTTGATCTCCAGATTCTGTACTGAGATATTTTTTTTTTTGGATGTGCTGTAGAAACACAGCAAGTTCCTCATGGGGAAGGCGAACTTCCCCTCCCAACAGGGAACTAACTGCTTATACAGGTTTCTGAGCAGCAGTTTCTGTGCAGAATTTCAGACCATTGACCCCCAGGCTTGGAAAATGCAGGCGAGAGGCTGCAAAAAGAAGTGGGGCTTCTGAGCTGAATGTGAGCTGAGTACCATATTGTGAAGAATGCTGTCAGAAGTGCACTGATGAGGGCAGAACAAGCAGAAACTGCTAAGAGTTGGAGTCAAGGAGTGAGGAAATGGCAAGAGGTAGAGGGAGAAAGATAAAAAACATAGAATATGTGCAAAGAGAAAATGAGAGAATAAAGGGAAATGTGAAAGAAAAAAAATGGAAGAGGTACAGAAATACAATTTTAAGGAAGCTGAGTAAAAGAAAAAAAAAGTAAAATAAGCTAAAAGCAAAGCAAACAGCACAGGAGGTTAAAATTTCCAACATTTAAAAAGATATAAAATCAAAACATAGTGATAGACTATTCAAGAAGGTATGCATGCAAATGAGCCTGCATGCACATGACATTTTGATCAGTCCTCCATTTCCATCTGGATCTAAAGGAAATTGAATTATTCCTTTTTCTTGGCAAAGAGCTGCCTGCGGGGAATTTGTTTGGGAGAGTAACCTCATTTATAGCTGTGTGATTTTTTTCCTGCCATTGCACCAGTTTGCAGCAAGAAGACTGGTGCTAGAAATTCTAGCACTGGGATGGTGCTGCCTGGGTTCCCAGCAGGAGTGTTTTATCTTTGCTGTGACAGGCATCTTGGGTGCATGGTGGAGCTCTGCGCCCATGTAGTTGGCAAGGGAGGGGGTCTAGTAAAGCCCATTTTTGTACTGTACCAAAGTCACCTACTTACAGTTCGCTCACCAAACATCAAGTGAGACTGGGGCAGTGAGCGTAACAGATAAATAAAGTTGGTTAACTGTGAGACAGCTTCTGCCAGATCCATATTCTCAAAAAATCATGACTTTGTCTCCATCCAGCTTTGCAAAAACAACTGTCATAATAATTATAATTAAAAATAAAATATTTTTTTCCATCTGTTCCTCCATGCTTTTTACTCCTGCAAGCCTCTGGCCAGCTGAGCCAACGTCACATTTTCATACTCTACTAAAAAGATTATAAAGATTATAAGATTATATTTAATCATAAAGATTAAATATTTTCTGAGAGACAACCAGTACAAAAGCTAGGAAACAGGTTTGGGGCTGAGTCTGGGCATGACCAAGACTCTGGTTTTCACAGGAATGCAAAAGAAAAAGCCAACAAAGAGGTGTGCACCCTCCTGTTGCTGCAGTCAGGCTTGGGGGCTGGCTGAGAGTCATGGCCAGCTCGTCAGTGAACAGTGGCTGGGCTTTCCAACCTTTTCTTCTCTCTCCCCCACCAAGTAAAACCTAACATTAGCTCATGCACTGTGATTAATATTTCACTAGTACTCCCCATTGCAGCAAATGGCTGGTTCTGCTCAATAATTCATGGCTGGGCATGGCCTATTAAATTTGTAGTGGGGTGTACACTTTCCTGTTATTTATTTATCATTGCTTTCATTTTACAGGGTCTTTTTTTCCCTGCTATTTCATTTTTCACTTAAATGCCTCTCCTTCAAAGTTCAGATTGCTTGCAGGAAACTAATCTTGCTCCTTACACCTTTTAAGGAAGGCTAAGCTCTTACTGCAAGGGCCTGGGCCGTAAGGAAGACTTTCAGACACAGCCACTTCAGTGCAGGAGATCTCTTTGAAGCAAATGACTTTGGGAATTTGGTATGAAGTCTGACAGCCCAAAGTTCATCCATGGCCTCAGAGAAGTTTGCTTTCTGTTTCATAGGGATGTTCGGCTACTTCTGCTGTTGCAAAAACCTGCTTCAGGACCAGCAGGTGATCATTACCCTGTCTCCTTCTCTGCCAGCACGCACTGTTCTCTCCTGGGCCCCTGAAGATATATTTTGGGGAATGTAAATCTTTCTAGGCTGATTGTAGGTTGCACCCCCTGCTTAGAAGTGCTCTTTTTCTTTGCTTTGTGGAAACAGTCTACTCATAGCTTATTTGATCTTTGTGGCTCATCTTAATTGCTAAATAACATGGCTTTACAGTGAAACTGAATACAGATTTCCTTAGAAGACTCTAAGGCAGGTGTTCAAGGGCTGAGAATTTGGAAACTGTGAGCTGCACAAAGATGTAAAATCATAAACCAGTCTCCCAACTTAGGTTTAACAGGACATTACCCTCCTGGTCATTCTCCAAAGGAGAGGGTGAGGTTTGGAGAGCCACTGCTTCTGAGAATGACCCCACCAGACCCACGCTTTTCAGAACAAGAGAACTCTCTTTCCACATTCCTTTATCTCCAGATGTGCCAATATACAAACCTAGATGACCCTCCCTATCCAAGTGTCAATGCCTTGTTGCTGATTCACACACAGCTCTGCTGTGTGGCAAATTTACCTTCATTTTCTTCCCACCTATGTAGGCATGGGCCATCACCCTCCTCCATGCTACCTCCTTCCTCCTCCTCTCGCTCCATGCAGCAGCTGTGCAGGGCACTGCTGGGAATGATGATAGCAGAGGTTCATGGGGGTCAGTAGGTCCTGGCATGGAAGGTGGTGGTTGCATGGGGGCTGGTGATCCCATGTCTCAGGGAGGGAGAAGGCAGTGGTGGACGCCAGCTGGAGGAGAAGCTCTGCAGGGATAGGTCTGCTCCAATCCTTCCTGCATGGACAGACTGAGGCAAAGAGTGAGATGCTCTTGTTGCACCAATAAATATTTCATGGTATCGTGATTCCATCCCAAAAGCCCCCAGTATTCAAGTTGTGACAAGTTCAATGGGATTACCCACTATTGCTTTACATTCTCAAGGCTTCTTCTGGCAGATGTAATGTGGGAAGAAAACAGAGTAAAGGGTGTTATTTTCACAGGCATTCTGCAAAGCCCATAGTCTTTAGTGTTCTCTCTCCTGCAGGCATCACATGTGGCATTTCAGGATACATTGCTAACATAGTCCCAGCATCTGGTCAAATTACCTCCCCCCACCTGAGCACATGCCATCAGAGTAATGACTCCTGCTTCAGAAGGGCTCATTTACCTTTCAACAGCATTTAAGTTCCAAGTTCAGAAAGGAGGGAGGCATTTCAGTGTCTAAATCACTAGTGGCTACAAGAAGTGTCACTGTCTTTAAGAGGAACAACAACAGGGTCACACAGAATAAAGATGTGATTCAGATCACACCAAAGTGTAGTAGAAATTAGATAGGGTCCTATGTACTTACATAAGAGCAAGACATTTGTTTGAATGAGGTCACTTTTAAATATTTTCCATTGTTTTTTATTTGCTCTAATTTTTCATGGACCAGGAGGTTCCCCTCAAAGGGTTCATTTAAAATTGTGCTTTCATTAGAACAAAGGTACTTTGCAGGGTCCGCAGGAAGCTTCCACTGTCAGCTTGGAAGATGTGTGCTGCTGTCCCTGCTCTGCTCCCCACCATGCCCTTCCCATCCTGTGTATGTTTTTGGATAGAGAGCATGTCCACAATCCATGACAACCCATGACTGTATCAGCAGTGACAAGGAAGGCATTGTGTTATATGAATGTGATTTTGTGAAATAATGGCTTTTGGAGAAACTCATTCTCTGAAGTAGAAGCAGGCTGCAAGAAGGGAAAGGTCTTGGGAGGCTGCAGTGGGCAAACGCAAGAGCCAAGAGGTGGTAGTGCCAGAACAGGCCACCACAGGAATACCCTTCCCCAGTTCCCACAGGGGAACTGTTCACCTATAGCAGACCCCAACTCCCTTCTCAGTTGGGGATCCTTGTATGGACTGCCAGAACACAGTGCTGCCAAGTAAGATGCTGCTGTACCTGTTCTTAGGCAGAAGCCCCAGTTCCAGTATAATCCCCATTCATTAGTGGAAAGAGGGTCAGTGGTTTCCACCGGCCTTTTGGGTTGCTGCTTACCTCGCTAAGCAATATCTGAGTTTGATGATGGGGAATGTTGGCAGTCATCACCCTTCCTAAGGCTCCCCATGGCACCCGAGGGTGAAGGGGAGGAAGGTAAGAGCCTATTGGCAGGCAAGGAGGTGAGAGTGAACACACACTGCTGCTCAGAGCTGTGGGGCTGACACAAAGGCAGAGTAGAGCCGAGGCTGTTGGAGAGGAGGAGAAAAGTGGTGAAAGGGTTTGAAGTCCACAGTGACACAGTCTGGCTGACCTGCAGTGAAGTGTGGCTGCATTGCACAGACAGCAGGATGAGAGTGTCAGCCAGGCAAAAGGTAAGTGGAAAGAAAGGTCCCACAGGCACAGACAATAAAGGGCAAGGCTTTTGAAGTGTTTCAGTGGTGACAACACAGGGGAAAGGATTGATTTTGACCTGTTCAGCTGTGGCTCAGGGGCATGGTCTTTTCATAATCATAGTCCTCCCTCTGTTAGTTATTAGACATAGTGCATGCTAATATATGGTACTTAATTTGTAGACAATCATTTCAGCTGTTTCCTAATGTCTTTGCCCTCCCCTTCTGTAACTCTTCTGCCTTTCATGCAAGTAGATCACAAAGTAGCTGCATTGGGATTTTGGCCCTAAGACTGAACCTGTAAGTCAAGTGTATTATTTTTCTAATGCAGGACAGTAACGGCCATGTAACTCCATACCACAGCATGCCCTACAGTAACACTAGCCTGTTGCTAACCGTAAGCATACTTTATTGTAAAATAGAAGGTATTTATATTGAAGAGTTACAGAAATCGATACTATAATGACTGCCTGCAGTATCCTGCCCCATGTAAGAAATTGCATTTGAGATCATTGTCACATAATCACATATTGTCAGCATTACCACAAGCAAACTTCACAGAGGTACAAGTTAACCAAGTACAGGTAGGAGTTAACTATTGCACCCTACCAGTTAAATGTATTTTAGTGCTGCCCAATAGTCATAGAATCACAAAGTGGTTTGGGTTGGAAGGGACCTTAAGTATCATCTACTTCCAAACCCCCTGCACTAAAACAGGTTGCTCAAAGCCGCATCCAGCCTGGACTTGAACACTTCCAGGTTTGGGCAGCCACAACTTCTCAGTTGTCAAGAACTTCTTCCTAATATCTAATCTAAATCTCCCCTCTGTCATTTTAAAGCCATTCCCCCTTGTCCTATCTCCATGTGTCCTTGTGAAAGTTCCCTCTCCAGATTTCTTGTCAGGTTCTCTGGGCACTGGAAGCCCCCCTAAGGTCTCCCTGAGCCTTCTCTTTTCCAGCTGAACAACCCCAACTCTGAACAACCAAGACTCAGCCTGTCTTCACTGGACAGATGCTCCAGCCCTCTGAGCATCTTTGAGAGCCATCCTCTGGACTCTCTCCAACAGGTCCACATCCTTGTTGTCTGTGTGATGCTTCAAGGATGCACAGTGCAGAATTTAAATAGGGTTTATTATAGCAAGACTTCAGCTGGGGTTGTGTGTAAAGACTACTTAACAATGTTTGCTGAGACAGCATTATTAGGTATACACAGTGACATCCCAGTAGATCTTGAAATAGGGCATAAAAAGGGAAAGGGAATAATGGTTCCCATGGTAAATCTATCAAAATCTTTTGTTTATACTTGCCTTATAAATCCATCATACTTTAAATCTCATCCTATCTGTCCTTGTATTTCTAAGCTTGTTTGAGCCCTCTTTTAGCACAGCTGATGCCTATTGGTATGAATCAGTGCTGTGTACTTATGACACAGTATTGAACTCAATCTAAGTGATATGAATATAAAACATCATACCCCAAGATGGAAAATCTGAGTCCCTCACTTATTTTCTGCATAAACTACAATAACTCAAGAAAGGATGTTAAGAGTGCTTAGCAAACATCTCTGATAAGGAAAACCGCACCCCTAGTTTTCCTGTGCAAGATGTTAGATTTAAGGCATGCAACCATTTGGTGTCCTCTTTCCTACCTCAGAAAAGATATTGCAGCATTTAAGGAGATGTGGAGAGCAGAAGAAATACTTAAGGATTTCAAAAGGTCTGTAAGAAAAAAAGTTGGGGCAAGCATCAGGCTGGTGTTAAATATCCTAGAAAACAAAGAAGAGGAGCTGTGGCAGAGCCTATCAGATGGTGAAATACCATAGGGGAGGTATTTTTCAAATAGAATGAATTCATAAAAAAATGTCTGTAACATGTTTAACAAAATTACAAGTTTTGTTTTGTAAAAAAACCCAAAAAATCAGGAAAAAAAAACCAACAAAAACAAACACCAAAAAAATTTACACATTTCAATGTAGTTCTGAACACAGCAAATGTGCATGTGCTTCAAGGGTGGATCTCAACTATGGAGATTTGTTCATAAGATCATGAGAAAGCTCTCTACATCAGTATGTAGCTGATGGTCCAGCTGGTCTGATGAATTGTGAATGCAGCTTCTTCATTAAAGCCATTCAGTTTGGTCATTTTTCCAGCTGCCTTTTTTCAGAGGTAAAAGTCAGAACAGAAGTTGTTACAAAAGCTGAAGGATGATTCTTCAGCTTGTGGAAAGAGGTGGAAATTTTGCTGTTAAGGCAGGACATTTCCTAAAATCCCCGTGGGGTTGATGAATCACTTTCATCTATTGATGTTGTGTTTTCAGTTCTGCAAAGGCTTCTAATGCCGCATCACCAGGGTCGAAAGAGAGCTAATATCTGCACCCATCAAGCATTTTTATACTTTACCCTCAGTGTAGCTGGGAAAAGTATCCTTGAAATCAGTGTCAGTTGTGAGGCTGCACGAGGAGCACTGTGCCCTGTTTGAGGCCTCCCTGGACAAGAAAGGCTTTGACAAACTGTAGAAAGCCACCAGGATAGTCATCAGCTGGAGCACATGAGATCCAAGAAGAGCTGGAGAGGGCTGGACTTGTTCAGCCTGGAGAAGAGAGGGCTGAGAGGGATCTTCTTGGTGTCTAACACATAGCCTATAGAGAAGATGGAGGCAGCCTTTTGTCAGACATGCACACTGAGAATAAAAAGGTTACAAGTTGCACCAAGGGAAATTCCAGTCACATGTAAGGAAAAAACATTTTCACAGTGAGGACACTCAAACACTGGCAGAGGCTTCCCAGAGATGCTGAGGGGTCTCCATCCCTGGAGACACCGCCCCAAGCACTCCAACTTGACTTTGCAGCCAGCCCTGTGCTGAGCATAGGGTGGGACTGCAGATCTTGTTATGCAAGTTTAAAACATGGTACTCCTATCACCAGAGAGAGAAGGCGTTTTGTGCGTTTGTGCACATGCTTAGTGAGAGAGAACAGAACCAAAGAGGGGCAAAACTAAGAGGAACCAGTCACAACAGTGGAGCTGTTGTAGGAGTAGTGAGGTAGACTAGGTGGGTAGTAGTAGAGGCAGACCAGAATTTCCTTATAAAGACAAAATCTATTTCACTTCCTTCTCTGTGCTCACTCTTGGGCTTTCAGTGCTGGGCTTGACTAGCTGCTTTGCAGAAAAGGAGGACCTTCCTAGTGACGCAGCAACCTTTCGACATACTGCTTTGTACAGTTACCCAGCCTACAAGAAGTTTGGTTTTTCTTCTGTTGTTTTCTCTCTCTGTTGGATTTGCAGGGGTTGAGCTGTTGCTCTGGCAGTTTGGACCCACCACTTGAACCCAGGAGGTAAGACCATACCACCTGCTGTTTCTATGGCAAGCTGCCCTCATGGGGCGTACAAGCAGCTTAACTGCACAGGAAACTGTGGTCACCATAAAAAAACAGTGCAGGCTCTGTACTTGCATAAAGCATTTTCCAGTTGTCTTGTGCATGACATTTCTACTGACCTCCAGGAAAGTGTTTGATGTAGTTAATTGGGCAGAGTGGTCTTTAACTGAGTAGAGTGGCAGTCTGAATTTGCATTGGTTTGGCAGCGGTGGTAATGTAAGAAGCCATTATATAGATTACAGAGTGGATTCCTGTAAGAAGGTGATTGTGATGCCAGAGATGAAAAAACACAGATTCATAAAGCTAATGTATTTTGGCCTGTAGTTTTTATAATATACTCTGTTTACTGTTAGGACATTTATACTAGTCTTTTAGAAATGTAATTTTACTCTGAAGACAATAAATAAAACTGATTCATGATGGAGCCTGATTGTAGTAGTGACTTCTGCTTTAAAAACAGTGGTATGGAGTGGTTCTGACATGGAATTTGCCTTTTAAGATCTTGACTGTTGAAGTTGGTCAGGCCTGGCCCTTGTCGTCTTTGAGATTTCTGCTGAGACTGTGGATGATCCGTGACTTGTAAATGTCTGCAGACATTTTAAGTGGTTATATTGTGAACAGGGGCCTTTGGGCCAAACTTTTTGCTCTGTAAGAGCAGTAGACTTGCTGGTTTTGTCAGATAGTGTTTTCCTCAGCACATGGATTTGGTTTGAACACTATCTGTACAACTGGCCCTTAAGCCTGTCAGCAGCTTGACTTTTGAAGCAAATGGGACCTCAGGTCTTAGTAGCCAAAGTCACAGACAACATCAGCCTTCACTGCTGCAGGTGTAAATTTAAAACCTCTAGCAAATGGAGGTTAGATTGTGCCATCAGGAGTGCAGATGGGTGCTCAGCAGATGGCTCATGTCTTGATAAAAGCAGGTCACGCCCTGAAACCTCTCATGTAGAGGAACTCCAGCATGCATCGCTTTCCTCCCCTTTTGCCCTTCACACAGGAGCATTCTGCCCTTGTGAAACGGGGCAGAGGGCCTTCAGAGGGTCAGGACGGGGCTGGGGAAGATCTGCTGAGTGGACAGGAGATGTGGAAACCCCTTGTTTTCCTGTGGTGGGAAACTCCATCAGGGAGAGATGCGAGGGCCAGGAGGGACTGGGAGCTACATGCCTACTTGCTGGTAGCAAGAGCTGGGATTTCTGCTTCAGTCCTGTGAGGTCCACATTTACTTAGCTGAGAAGCTGAAGGCAGTGCTCATGCAATAGGTCAGAAAGAGTTTTTATATGTTACTGGTTTTGAATCTGCTTCCTCAATTGAAACCAAATAAGGATTTGGACTGAATACTGTTATGGTTATAAAATGTTTGAGAGTCTTTAGGAAAGTCACTGTACTTAAAGTAAGTCTAGTGGTGTTGCTTCTCTCTCCCTGCTCACAGAACCTAATGTGTACTCCATCATGTTTAATTATGCTACCATTTTTTTTAATCCCGTTTCCTTCTGATTTCAGTTAAAATACAGCTGTGTAGAATGGAGCAGACCTGTCCACTTGACAGAATCATACAGTAAAAGTCATCATCATATGTTTTTTTAAAGTACAAAAGAGGATGAGTAAAGGGGAAGGAAAGAGACAGGCAAAGATAGGAGAGTACAGTGCACTCAGAAATGAGCTGATTTTCAGACTCTTAGCCCTTTCATGAAAAAGAGCAGACTGTAGTGAAATGTTGATAGAAAACAAAATATTTCACAAAATTAAAAATATTTACTAATAAAAAAAAGGAAATGGTATTTAGATGCTGCAAGATGGAGTAGAGGGCTCTGCATTGGTCACTCCGTGCATCTGCAAAGTTATTAAAGGGGAAAGCTGTAGGACAGGAGATAAATCGCTGCTGCTGGATGAAACAAGTGGGGTGTTCCAGATATGGAGGCAGCACCCATGGGAGGGTGCTGAAAACTCCTACTGAAACCAGTGAAGAGCCCTGCAAAACTGAGGACAGAATACAGCTCCTGGCATGGGAGCAACAGCAACAGATTCATAAATCTAGGTGGAATCAGTCAAATGCAAACATGCATTTGTATCTAAAAATAATATATCCACCTCCTCTTTACAGCTGGAACATGTTTTTAGTGTTTTCCATGCACAGAGGAACTGTTTTCCTGCTAATAGGCTGGAAACACAGGTCATGTTCTCCTTTCCTTGTATCAGATACCAGGCTTTCACAGGACATTTGGGACTGAGTCAGTACTCTGTGACCTTCTGCCATTGGGCTGCAGTGTTATGACTGCCTCACAGGAATAGGAAGAGAGGTTTTTTCATCTGTCTGCCCAGGGTTTTGTGTCCTATCTGCCACTCCAGTCTTGATGGGGCAGAGGTGGGCTAGCTCCTCATACCTGTATCCAAAGCAGTCCTGTAGATGATATCTTTCTCCATCTTAGTGAAGGTGGAACTGGGTGGAGCAGGGCTTTCCTTGCCAAATAGGACATCTGCATCTGGAAGCTGTTTGTCAATTTGGGTTGGTTTGAAAAACAACTTTGGACAAAAAAGGAAAAAAAAAAAAAAAGGAGAGAGGAAAAAAAATCACAGGAAAGCAGCTGAGAATCGAAATTTTCCTTTTTCTATGGAAAAATGTTTTCACTTTAAATCTGGCTTGCGTTCCTAAAGGAATAGAAAACTTAAGTGACCCAACAAAAAATGTAGTGTCCTGGATCAATTTGTTCTTTTTAAAGAAAAATTCTACAGACTCTGATTGAAAAATAATATACATATATATAGACTCACTGGTAGGGTGTATCTGACAGATAAAAGACACATAAGGAGAGTATTTATGGGTTCACCGCACTGCTTCTTCAATATCTTCATTTCCTTGAAGGATTAGCACTCCCTGCCGCGGAGTGGTATATTGGAAGGAGACTTCTCTACAAATCCTCTGGATTTTCCCTTCCCAAGCCCTGATGACTCATATTTAATTTAGGACTTGGGCATTGCATTGACATATAAGGTCCTTTATAAAATGGAACATTAAGAAAATAACTCATGGGCATCACCATGTTGCTTTCTGAACTGTGATAAATGTCTTTGCTCTCTGTTTCTTCAAGTTGTATATAAAATATGTGAACTACAACAGCTTAATAATTCCAGTGCCTGCATACACAGTGAGATTTTGCTGTTGTAGCATTTTAAAATTTCCTATGAGACAAAGATTGTAATTTATTGTGAATCTTTACCATGTAGCAGAGAGGAACTATTTGCCACAATCTCAGAATGACTCCTCTCTGTGTTTTGTATGCTGATTTAAACAGCAAGATCCCACTCAGATTGAAGGCACTGTAATAGAGGTTACACGTTGCAAATAGAGCCAAGTGCATTTCTGTCTACTTTAGGATTTAAAATTTGTCATCATCTTTGAGGAAGTTAGAAAAACCTTTTACCCATGTAACGGGTTCAAACTTAAACAGGGGAAGTTTAGATTGGATATGAGGAAAAAATTCTTTACTGTAAGGGTGGTGAGGCACTGGAATGGGTTGCCCAGGGAAGTTGTGAATGCTCCATTGCTGGCGGTGTTCAAGGCTGGATTGGACATAGCCTTGGGTGGCATGGT
The DNA here is from genome assembly GCA_028858755.1 of Ara ararauna. Classification (NCBI taxonomy): domain Eukaryota; kingdom Metazoa; phylum Chordata; class Aves; order Psittaciformes; family Psittacidae; genus Ara; species Ara ararauna. The sequence continues at coordinate 104,020,126 of CM054378.1, read as the reverse complement.
TTAGTGGGAGGTGTCCCTGCCCCTGGCAGGGTGGTTGGAACTAGATGATCTTAAGGTCCTTTCCAACCCTAACTATTCTATGATTCTGTGATTCTAAATACAGAAATAATTGTACCACTAAGTGCACAACTCGAAAAAGGAACTTTTTATTATGAAACACCTCATAAATAATAATAAATATATGAGAAAGAAGCATGATAATAATAGTATGTTCATAATATAAAATTAATTAGGAGAAACACTATTCTGGATTATGCAAAAGAATATATTCAGGTGACTGCCAATAAGATGGTTTTGCCTCTTGCGTTTTAGTAGAAGGTTTTTTCTGATTTGCACAGGATGAAACTTTAATTGAGGAACTTCTAGGCCACACTGTTACAGTTACAGCATTTATTCTTCTTTCAACATGAGATCCACTGAATAATTTCTCTTTTTCTCACCCCTTAGTGACAACAAAAATGACAAAAACATGTCTTCAGAAGGAAAATACCTCTCAGAGCCTAACTCATTAATCTTCTCTTTTCTTGTCTCCTCCTCAGCCCTTCCATACTGTAGAAAATCAGCTGACTGACACACATCATTTGAATAGAAATTCATATAGATATATGGTCTTTAGTGTGGGACATTATGAGAGAAAGGTAGAGGGAAATATTTCTGTGGAGGAATACCCTATCAGGGATATTCTGATGAGTCACCAGGAATGAGGACGGACCCAAAGGTGGAAGAAGTATGGGACAAAGATTGAATATACTCCAGATACTCCCTTTTTTTCTGTCCTGCAAGATGTTTCAGATCTGTCACAAGAGTTTCTGCACAGTTCTGAGGTCACTTCTCTTATTACTGCCTGCTGGTAGCATTGTCTGGGGCAGGCTGTGTGTTTGGGGAGAATTGCTGGTGGTACCTCTTTAATACCAGTGAGGAAGGAAAGGCTAATGCAGAAAAGAGCTGGGGAAATAGCTGGACATTTGGAAATTGAATTCGTGCAAGAGATAAGAAAGAGAAAAGGAACTGGAGCTGAGAGCTCTCATACAGTAAAAGGCAGAGTTTTCTGCGTGGAGGGGTCCTATGCTACCCCATACAACTCTAACAGCTACATTTGCAACAGTGAGTGCCTCTTGTTTCAGAAAAAATAAACAAGTTTGAAGAGAAGATTGCAGAAGAGATAGGAAAGTTTCTATATGACAGGGACACACTTGCAGTCCTTTATCTGATCACTCTCCAACAGCTAGAGAAGCTCTGGAATTGCTAACAAAGTACTAGTGTGTTAAAATAAAGTTCTGATGGTAGAAATTGAGTAAATATTAGTAATTTATTCAACTTTCTCAGCACCAAACTTGCAGTTACCTTGATGATTTAAATATGTGTTTGTGAAATGTACTGTTGTCCCATGAAATCTGCTTTTTTGCTTTGGGAAAAGGTACAACTTGATGTCTAGCTGTAAAGTGTGGTTTCACATCTTCAAGGTTTTCATTGCCTTGCTTGCAGTAAAGCTTAAACACCAGAGAAGTGGAGAAAAACGTGAAACAAGGTAACTACTTAATAAGAGTCTCAGAAACCTTGAGGTTTTAATGGCTTTGCCATTTATTATTTATATTGCATGGTGAGTGCACACTTTGCCAAGTAATGTATAACCAGGCACCTTCTCAGATTATGGCTTCAAAATTGAAAGAGATAAAAGGACATCAATATTGCTGTGTTTCAATTTAGGAGTAACATTCAGGTTTGAGATTATTATAGTTCTTCCTTTATATTTCAGACTGAAAATAGTTTGTTATTAGATCTCTTAAAACATTGCTGCTATAGTAGGTTCTTCTTAGGATAAGGTCAAATAAAAGGACGCTTAAAGGCATGGCTGTACTGTATTGGTTTGAAAATGACAGCAGGAAAGGGAGTGCTCTGTAGAGGCTCTTTTGCGATCAGTTTGGTATGGTTGTCAGCAGCTTAGGTGAGACCATTTTCCCATTTCTACATTAACCTGAAACTCAGCAGTCTTCTGGGGAGGAAGGAGTGTATTTGCACAACTTTATTTTTGCTTTTGCAATAGTGGGTTTAAGCTGTTTGGCAAAAGAGAATGAAGTGTCACTTCCAGGCAATGTGTAATCTGGATGCCCTGATGCCATCTGAAGTTCAGTCTGTCTCAAACAGTATTTTATTTTCCTTATGAGTTTTTATTACCTTCCATTTCTTTCTGGTTGGCAGTTCCACTATCTTTCTTGCTCTGACCCATGGAGCTGTCTTCCCCTCCTCAGCGTCCTGCCTCCACATCTGAGCATGTGCTGACTTTCATCTTGTTCTCTCTAAGGAACTTGAATTCTTTCACTGATCTCTGATAACACCAAGTTCAAGATCCTTCCTCCCAGCTGCTGCTGCCCTTCAAAATCTCATCTGTGCTGAGAGCTAAGCTTTTTGTATTTGTTCCTTCCCAAACTCCCCTCCTTCTTGCCCAGCTTTTCCCTTTGCTTTTTGCTGTACACATCTGTGATCAAAGCCATTGCCTGGTTCTCATCGACTGATTCTCCCTTGGCTCCTTTCTCAGCTTCTCAACATCTATTCCCTTCAAATAAGCTATTTCTGCTCATTCATATCGCCCATCATCTCCACATATTCTCCTTTGCCATCCTCTGCATTTTTTTCTCTGTATCTGTCTTGTCATACTGATTTTGAAAATGATTTGGAGCAGGGCAGCGCAACTTATGCTTACAGTGCCTTGTGGGTTATCAGTAATTAAACTATTCATCCAGGGATATTGGATGCCCTCTTGATAGGATGGCCAAAGTATTTTCAGTTTGCATTGAGGTCAGTGAAGTGCTTAAAGTGTTTAGCCCCTGGAAGCAAATGAATCTGCTCTTGGCTGATAAAATCAGAAGGAAAATATTGGACATGACCTCCTCTGCCACTGTCCAGAAGCATTTTACATTTCTGTGTGCCTAAATATCATCATTTATTTTTAATGATCTTAGCAAAATAAGCTGTTTACATACTGAAAAGTAGCTTTTTGAAAATGGATTTATTACTTTTTGGTGTGTGTTGCTAAAGCTTTGGCCTTTAACTCTCTTGATTTCTGTATGGTTTGTTTTTACTACCTGAATAATTTAAAAAATAATAGCATTTTTAAATTGCGAATAGCTCTAAAACCTATAATCTGAAAATTCTGATTTTGATTAATTGAGTGGAATATGGATTTTCTTGATGATGGTGTGCGATTTTCATGTGTCCAGGTGCATTTTAGGGAATCCACATGTTGCAAAAAGAGCATGCAACATTAAGAGATTGGTAGTGAGGAATCAGAAGCAGGAAAGATACCAGGATGAAGATGGAAGACTATGGATCTAATTTTACCCTACTATACATTACCCACATTGCTAGTGGATCACAGGGATTTTTACAGGTAATCCTTGGAAGAAAGGTGGTTAGAACCACTTCTAGTATTATATAGTATTTCAGCAGCAATCATCATCTTGATTGTGCTGAAAACTGCACATGGGTTCTCTTGCTCCAGGAGCAACTGCATTATGGATTATACTGCATTTCTGTACTAATGAAGGCTCAAGTGAATGAACTGATTTTTCTCTGGAAGCTGTCCTCACCCTATAACCACAGTGATAAGGCAGAAAAAGAGTACATGATACTGCAGGGAGGCAGTAGACAAAAAGCTAAACACACAGATTGTCTTTGGGCTGTTTCAGAGCCATGTCCGTACTGGTTCTCACAGATACAAGGAATCAATGCTTGAGTTCAGGACAGCATTAAATCTGAAGCCCAGATAGGCTGTATACAACTCTCTGTCTCTGTAGAGAGCTAGAGCACATCTGTAATTTTTTACCTTATCCATGTATATCTTTCTATAAAGTTTGGAATCCAAGCCTCCAGGATGCAATGCTTGTTTTAGTCTAGGAACGAGGTATTTCAGGTATTTGTTTTTTCTCATTTGAAAGCTGTAGCTACAGCAACCACTTTCCAGGACCAACTCAGGTTTCCATTCTATTCTATTTAAATAGTTGCTTGGTTAATTAATTCTTAAAGAGACATAGGACACTAGAGTCATTCTTACAAATCTAGAATAATAGGTAGTTCATCTCATTAACAGTTTCCTCATGAATAGATGCAAGGGAGAGTAGGTGCATGAAAAAGCAGAAGGTTATAATGTGTATTTTCTGGCAGTGTATTAAATGATGTGATGAATGGATGTAAACTTTCCCTGTTTATTAAGAAAGGTGTGTAGAAAGGCAAAGTCTAATCCTTCCTCCTGTTTTATATCTTTGATGAGAGGAAAGGCAGTAAAACTTCCAGCTACCTATTCCTAAAGTGCCATCCAACCTCAGGCACTAACTTAGGTACCTTGAAGGGCAAGTCCCTAAATGCTCCCCATAGCCAGGAAGAGAAGTAGCCCTCAAGAAAGCCTGACCTGGTTGCTCTGAACACGCAGTGAAAGATCTTCTCTCTATCCATCCATCCATCCATCCATCCATCCATCCATGCATCCATCCATCCATGCATCCATCCATGCATCCATCCATCCATCCATCCATCCATCCATCCATCCATCCATCCATCCATCCATCCATCCATCCATCCATCCCACAAAGGTAACCAGCTTCTCATTAGGTACCCAAAGGTAGGCAGTGCAAATATCCTGGTGCAAATAATGAATGGCTCCAGCCCAGAAGCCCGGGGGCAGGCAGGGCTGCTGCTTCTTTGCCAGTGTTGGTGAAGAAACACAAGGTGAACTGTGCTTTCAAAAGGGGAATAACGTGAATGAGCATGGTTTTATCCACTTTCCCCATGAGACACAAAAGGTAGCAGATATAGGATTTAATTCCAATTAAATTAGCATTTAAACAAAAAACTATTGGGATTTGAGCAGGGCCTGGCAAAACAACAGGAGGGACATGTATGCAAGATTTTACCCCTTCACTTGATTTTAGGATGAAGAGAAGAGCTGGGCTTTCAGCTATGGGGAGCTGCTCTGAGACTTTGAAAATCCAGTTGAAACCCTCTCTTTTTCATCACAACTATAAACCCCAAAAGGCACCAAATAAAACCAAGTGCTTTCTTCTTGCAGACCTGTCACTCAGAGAAATAAGAAATGGCATCAACCGCACACTTCTCAGAGGAGGAGATGGCAGAGCTACAAGAGGCTTTCAGCAAAGTCGGTGGGTACAGCAAACAGGAAACACTGCAGAGTGTGAAGCCGTGGCAAGCTCTTTTCTCATGTACTGATTGGCCATAAGGAAACGGTCATTCACTCCAGTGCTGATCTGCTGTATCACGGAGACCACAGAAAGTCCTTTTCATGCCACTACAGTCCTCCTAGATGAAACCACATCAGCATGCTGCAGAGCAATGGCTTCTTACCAGAGACAGATGGCAGGGCAATGAGTGGCTTATGAAATACCCTCCAAAGCTGTACAGAAAACCATGTTGGAAATACTCTCATGTGTTTTCCTAAGAATATTGTTTATTCCTGACAAAGTATTTGGCAAGCAAAAAGTTTTTATTTTAGTGGAAATTGCTTACTTTGGGGAGGGAAAGTCTGGAGAGGACAAACGTGCAAATGGCCACAAAATTTGTAATCCCTTTACTATGACCTTTCAAGCCACATATATTTTTAAAGTGTGCATTTCCTTTCCAAGACTTTAAAGATCTCATCTGATTTGTCTCCTTTAAAGTCATGCAGACCATCACTGCCTACCCAGATTCTAAGAAAAGGTCCTTGTACCTCTCACAGCTTACTTAACTTTTATTAGCAGATCTGTCAGCCTCACTGGATTATGTATTAATCAGTTGCCCTTGCTGTTTCAGGTGACAGTTGTTTGATTTCTGAGCACACAGTAGTCCAGGCTGACAATCTTAAACATGTGGTCACTGTGTGCCACATACACCCAGTGCACTGACAAGGCAAATACTGGAAGGAGACTCTCATTCCTCTCCCAGACATTTCCTTCCCCAAGTCCAGACCCTTTTGTTGTATCATTTCAGAAATGGATAGGATGCTTTTTGCAATCTGCATTGATCCACGCTACTGATACTGAGAGACAAGTGCCTTTTTGCAGCATGCAATGAGCAACTCACATTGCAACTTCCCACGCAGGAAATTAACACATGCTTCTTTGAAATCACCTCAGCCTCTGGGCTGGGGGAAAAGAATCTGCAGACCAAGGAACACACAGATATACGAAATACAAATATAAATATGCAAGCATAAACGCCTATATATGTACATAATCATGTACATAACCATAGCTTTTTAACAAAAACTCTCCATGCAATAGATTCAGTTTTCTTTTTTACCTGTGGATATTTACACAAACTGGCAAAGAAAGGACTATATAACCTGTATTGGTGATCTTCTCATAAAATCCTACCCTGGATCTTGCATCTGGTTCAGCAGGATTATCTGTTTAGCACCATCTCAGAGAAACACACAAGTTTTTATTTTAAGGATGACCATATGCAGTTCCAAACATCTAAACTCATGATTTCTGATGATATTGGAAACAGGCCAAAATCACATTATACCTTTGAATATATGCAAGCGTAAGGTGGAACTTTGTACAGCATGAATTCCATTTTCTTTAGCTGTTCTGTAGACAGGATACTCACTCTTTAAATTATGTCTGTCTGTATGTAACCTCAGAAAGTAATTACATGCATCTAAACCTAGCTTTGTTAAGGTATTACTATATGTCTAAAGCACATATAAATTCATCACTGTCGGTTTTTGTTTGTTAAATGGTGATAGTAATTTTTTCTTGGGTGCGAATGACAGAACAGTGGTTGAAAATACTGGGTTTCAGGATAACAAATTTTTATGTATAACATACCCTTCCCAAGGTAAAATAAATGCAACAGCCTTTTTGTTTGTACATTTCATTGGGCTGATGTAGAATATAAATGTTTGCTTGAATCTTTGCAGATGTCAGTGGGAATGGCTTCATCCATACCAATGATTTAACTGATGTGTTGAAAGCAGCCAATCTCCCTCTCCCAGGATATAAAGCCAGAGAACTCATTCAGAATTTGACCACCACGGGGGATGGCAGGATCAGTTTTGATGAATTTATTTCAGTAAGTAAGATGCCATGCAGGATACTCAAGATGCTCCCTAGGGCACATCAGAGGCACAAACACAGGGTCTCATGGGCATCTAGCTTATCCAAGGAGTCCTCTCACTGGAAAAGATGAAAGAAAGAGATAACCCAACTAGAAATCCTTAAATTAACTGGGACAAGTTACATGAACACAGCTGCATATTGAATAGACTTCATATCTTTCACTTTGGTTGATTTAGCTGGATAAAGTTTTACAGTTATGAGTTGAAAAAGGTTTATATTCTGCCTAAATGGTTGTCGTGGTTTAAGCCCAGCTGGTAACCCAGAATCACACAGCCACTCACTCACTCTCCCCCTTCTCTCCTCACCCGCTCCTGGAGGTACACGGAGGAGAATCAAAAGAATGTAACTCCCATGGGTTGAGATAAGAACAGTCCAGTAACTAAGTTATAACACAAACCACTACTGCTGCAACCAGTAATAATAATGACCAGGGAAATTACAAGGGAAGAGCATACAACCGCTCACCACCCGCTTACCGATACCCAGCCTAACCCGAGCAGCAATCTGAGCCTTCCAGGTAGCTTCTCCCAGTTTATATACTGGGCATGACACGCTGTGGTATGGAATACTCCTTTGGCTAGTTTGTGTCAGGAGTCCTGTCTCTGCTTCCTCCCTGCTTCCCCTCCTCCCTGGCAGACTGAGAAAGTCCTTGGTCAGAGTAAACATTACTGAGCAGCAACTGAAAACACTGGTGTTATCAGCGATATTCTCAGGCTGAAAGTCAAAAACACAGCACTGCACCAGCTACTAAGAAGGAGAAAAATGACTGCTACTACTGAACCCAGGACAATGGTTACAAAAACTTTCATCAAATTGAAACTGAAAACTTTATGGGGCATTTTTTCATCTTTTTTCTGGCCTGAACTGGGGTAAAACCAAATGCTAAAATAGTGGAATTTCCCTCGGGATGGAGAAGTAGATTTTTGCTTGTCCTTTCTTCAAACCAAAACTGTTAAAGGCCCTCCTCCTGTACATTTTAGCTCTATGGTTTCATACCATATACATTTCTCTTACTTAGCAGATCTTTGTTCACATAGAAAGTAGAAGTTTTGTATGATCATTTTCTGCCACAGCAGATACACAGATTTTACACAGAAATCCACTGGATAATACACAAGCTGTGCTTCCCTATGTATGAAGCAGAGAAGATGTGTCTCATGGCCCAAGAGCAAACTGGTTTAACTTGGTTTAATTCTCTAAAATTTTATAATTGTCTCTCGTGTTTGAAAGATTTTCCAAGACTTGAAGAGTGATGATGTTGCTAAGTCGTTCCGAAAGCAAATCAACAAAAAGGAGGGGATCTGTGCTATCGGTGGGACATCCGAGCAGTCCAGTGCCGGCACACAGCACTCTTACTCAGGTAGGTACAGCTGACCTACACTGATAGCGACTAGGAACGAGTATGTTGTGGTAGTGATTCACATTATTCAGATTACCCTTGGCTATTGTGTTGTTACCTGTCCACTTCTGATATGATTCTGATACGGCCATTACTACCCATTACCACTACCTCTGATGGTTATCACTTGAGCAGAGTTACAGAGAGAAAATAAAGGTCAGGTTGAGGGTGAGGGGAGCACACCATCACAAATGCTTCCAAGGTCTCCACCCACCTGAGCACAGAGGATGCCTTTGAGTTACTGGAGCCCCTGCAAATGCTGCTGGTACAGGGTAGCCCTGTTGGACTATAGGGAACATTTGCCCACTACCCTCTGTATACTCTTTTAGTCCAATCCTGGCCAGGCTCTTCTAGATATTTAACATGTGGAGGGTGTAATATACAATACAGAATTCACTATTTAAACTTATTTGAAGTTATGTGGGATTTTGATTCAGCAAAATGATACAATGGATTAAATTGTGGTGCAACTACAAATTACGCTTAGCAGAGCATAGCAGCTGCAATATATAGTTGAATCACATGAACTTCATTACCAGTCTCTATAATACACCTGTTCTCATGGCACCAAGCAACCCCAGTCAGTGGGAGGGAACATGGAAGGTATATTAACCAGCCCAAGTTCATTGCTGCCTTCAGCTTATTTGCCTGTCTCCTTAGAGCATTCTTCCCTTGTAGGAGTTTGTTGATCAGTCAGACTGATGAACAGACTCCTCCAATCACACTGGTGGGTGAGTCTTCTCCCCCAGAAGTTCTGCCTTTGTAAACGAAATGATGGTAAAAGCATTGCAACAGCAGACTGATTGGTTTGATGTTGTGTTCACAGAGGAAGAAAAGTATGCCTTTGTCAACTGGATTAATAAAGCCCTTGAGAAGGACCCTGACTGTAAGCATGTGGTCCCGATGAATCCAGAAACAGATGACCTCTTCCAGGCAGTTGGTGATGGCATAGTGCTTTGGTAAATAATACCTATCTTTCTCACAACTGGGAACCATGAGTCTGCAGAAACTCACATCTCTGCTTAACGGGAAGCTGCTAACCTTACATTAAGATCATGAATCTTCACAGATTCAGGGCCCTAATAATGCTAGGGGGTTTTCCTTCTTTTATCTTCACAAATATACATCTTCTTTTATGTTAAATGAGAGTTTCTCTTTTCCTATGGGCCCTTGCAATAAGATGAATTCAGTGAAATTTGAGGAGTTACTTGGGTTTATTTTTGCGCAAGGACTTTTGGGGGTTCACACAAAGCAGCAAAAGATAGTGAGTGCTTTCACAGAAATTTTCGGCCAAATAAACTTCTCAAACAACTTCACTGTATGGCATTCTTTGCCTCACACCTATAGTACAATCTGCATGTGACCCAGAAGAATTTCTTGCATGCATGCCTGTGTGTACCTGGCAAAACAGAGGCTATCTATATTTGTTCAGTAACACTCCAACTCTTTGACTGGTCCTACAGCATAGTGATAAAAGATGTACCTGTATTTTTTGTGCGCATATCTAGTAGTGTATTTCTTGTTGTTTCTTCTTTTATTTCCAGTAAGATGATCAATTTCTCAGTGCCAGATACCATTGATGAGAGAACAATCAACAAAAAGAAACTCACACCCTTCACAATACAGGTACTAAAATACAAAACGGTTCTTTGTTTTTCCCCTTAGGATGCTTTGATATAACCACTTAGAATCATAGAATCATAGAATAGTTAGGGTTGGAAAGGACCTTAAGATCATCTAGTTCCAACCACCCTACCAGGGGCAGGGACACCTCCCACTAAACCACGCCACCCAAGGCTATGTCCAATCCAGCTGATACCATGGTCCTGCCAAACACAATCAAAGTTTTTTGTGGCAAAGTGAGATGCTCAGGTCTACATCCTAAAACCATGAAGATTTATGTTTCTGTTTCTTTCCAAACATATGAGCAATCTGACTAAACAAACTGGTTTTGGGTTTGCACTTAGCCCAATGTATTATGTTTACCAGTTCACACAGCAATATGTAGAGATATATTTTTATATGAACAGCACCTACATATCTGGATACAGAATATAAATAGATATATGGAAGAGATACAAACCTAACCCAGTTTAGCCCTCAGCTACTCTGATTTGATGGAACATTAGCCAGGTTCAAATAAGCTCAGAAGCCATTAAATTGGATTTTTATGCTGTATACCACATTTTTCAGTTCTAATCATTTTGTTCAGCAGCATAGCTTAGTGATGCAGCTCAGATCGATCGCTGTCACACATAGACATGATTTGATCAATAAAGCTTCCACTTTAACTTAACCCTTTTAAAGCTCTCTGGTGGAGAAAAGGCAATTAATTGGAAATGCTCCAATATTTCTACCTTATGAGAATTTACACTATGTCTCTCTCTGCATTTTGTATCTAATCAAAACTCTGTCATGCCAGTGGTGATGAAATTCATGTGAAAAATTGCAGATCTGTGTGATAAATTATATTTTCCAGGCTTCTTTGCCCATTCTACTTGCCCTGTGTTTACCAAGTCACCTTTCTGAATAGTGCAGACCAGATTTTCTTATACTGTTTTTTATAAATGGGAAGAAAATGGCAAAGGAACATAATGTTCCTGAAGCTTCACTTTCTTTCTGCCCCTCACTGTGAAAGACAGAATCCCTCCACTTCCACTGGACGCTGCCAAACCAGGACTTCATGCTCCAAAATTCATAAAGAAGATATCCAGACTTGGTCAGTTCTGACCTGGGCTGAATGTCAAAGTTAAAAACCCAGCAGGTTCATCCATACTGATTCCTATGACATAACGCTGTTTATACACACTGCTAGCTAGCAACTTATTCCTATCTTAGGTGTTAGGTCTTTTGCATAGTGCTTAGAGAGATGAGCCTGGAATATCTGATGGCTGATTAGGTTGTATCTCCCTTATTTCTTCATGTGTGTAAAGACAGAGGTGGATAGCTTGCCCCATGCTAAAGCTAACTCTGAACTTGAACATCTGCTTATGCATTAGCTGTAGGGAGAGCCTGGCTTTGATAACCAGGTCTGATCCCAGATATCTCTGTGAATACAGATGTGTGCTCTGAGCTCCAATGCCTTTTGACATGGAGTTTTTCACCTTTGCCGAAAAGCTCCTTTCCATCTTCAAGTTGGAACCCAGAACTTTCAGGACTTAAAGGGGGCTTATAAGAAAGATGGGGACAAACTTTTTAGCAGGGCCTGTTGTGATAGGACAAAGGTAATGGTTTTGAACTAAAAGAGGGTAGATTAGGACTAGATAGAAGGAAGAAACTTTTTACAGTGAGGATGATGAAACACTGGCACAGGTTGCCCAGAGAGGTGGTGGCTGCAGCATCCCTGGAGACATTCAAGGCCAGGTTTGACAGGGCTTTGAGCAATCTGATCTAGTTGAATATGTCCCTGTTTATTGCAGGGGGGTTGGACTAGGTGACCTTTGAATGTCCTTTCCAACCCAAACCGTTCTATGATTCTGTGTTTCTATGATTCTGTGATTCTATGTACATAAATGCCTTCACAGTGAAGCTACTTGTTTATTTCACTGGTTTTGTCTGTCCTCCCTTCCTGTATCCTCAGTTCTCCAGTTGCTGCATCATTCAGAAGTTCTCTTCTTTCCCTAGGAAAATCTGAACCTTGCCCTGAACTCTGCCTCAGCCATTGGGTGCCATGTTGTTAACATCGGAGCTGAAGACTTAAAAGAAGGGAAACCTTACCTGGTATTGGGTCTTTTATGGCAAGTCATTAAAATTGGACTCTTTGCTGACATAGAGATCAGCAGGAATGAAGGTATGTATGGCTCTTCATTTCAGTGCTCTACTGTTATCACTGAACAGCCTTTAGGATAAAGCTCTTTTAAAAAAAATCTTGATTTAATTTTTTCTTCAAGTATTTTTTGCCTGTCTTCTTGCCTGCTCTAATTTCCCTTACTCTTCACAAGTTCCAGTACTCCAAAGACCAAGGTTACGTGTGGGCTTGTATGTGCAGAGTGAGTTTCATTCTCATTGGGTCAAGAATGATGGTCTACACTGAGGTATATTGGTGTTTTGGCATTAAATTTGGGATAAGGAAATGCTACACTGCATTTAGAAAGCTTTGCTCTTTTCTTTCTCTTGATTGTCAAACATCTCCTCTTTCTTTATGAAATCAGAATTATAGGATCACAGACTAATTTAGGCTAGAAGGAACCTCGAGAGATCCACCTTGGAGGTCTTCTGGTTCAGCCATCCGACCACCTATTTCAAGCAGTACCATCTCAAGGCTAGGTGAGGTTGCTCAGGTCCTTTTCCAGTGCTCTCTGGGCAGCCTATTTCAGAGCCCAACCACTCTTGTGAATCTTTTTTTTCCTTACCTCTAGTTGGAATTTCCTTTCCTGCACCTTGTGACTTCAACTTCTCATTCTTTTGCTGTGCATACTGGGAAAATGCATTTTTGGCCCCTCTGTTGTTGGAGATATTTATTCTCTTCTCAGACCTCTTTCCAGGCTAAAGAAACTTAGTTTTCTCATCCTCTTTTCATAGATCATGTACTGCAGCTGAACCATCTTGGTTTCTCTCCACTAAACTCACTGCAGTTTATCAATGCCTCTCTTGTACTGAAAAGCCCCAGACTGGACACAGCACTCCAGTTGTGTCTTACCAATGCCAGATTTCTCCGTGAAGTATTTTCAGTGTGAGGCTGTGATTATGTACATGTGATCCACAAGGCACCTTACCTTGCTGCTTTGTTTCTTCTACCTCTGAATAGTCAGCTCAACCAACAGTGACACTGCTTTCCTCCAGTTCCAGTGCAGGTGTTGCCTTCATTGCTTCCCCCCTAGCACATTTCTATTCCTTCCATAACCAAAGCCACCAGTTCCCATTCCTTCATAGGTAGCCATACCCTGCTTAAAAGCTATTTTTCCATTTACAGTATTTTCTCCTTCACTCCTCATCTCAGATTTAAGTTTGTCAGCGTAGAGAAGCCAAGATAATTTTGATTTCTTTTCAGGTTCCGTCTTGTCCTGATAGCCCTTCTCTCCAACTGTTCTGCGTGAAACTCCCCTTTCTTGACTATGGAACACTGTATTTCCAATGAGCTCTCACAAGCACATGGTATCAAGGCAGTAATACATCCCAACCTCTAGGGTAAATAGTGGCATGCACTAAAATCATGTTTGGGTTTCCCCTGGCCATATCACATGCTGGCTCAGAGTAGCTCAGAAGACATCTAGTACACTCAAGTTGCTCTCATCCTCTGTTCATATAAGCTTTTAGCTAATAGCAGTTATTTATTTTAATTCCCTAGTAAATGTCTTTGAACATGGCACTATTAAACTACATTCCATTTTTTATTACTGTCATCTAGCTCTTTCTGTCTGATTTCCTGATCATCCTCTGTATTGACTATGCCACCTAGTGAATATCATCATCCAATTTTTAGCAAGTTGCTAATATATGTGCCAAGGTAATTGATGCAAAAAAGATGAGAACATTAATCCAAAAATAAATCCATGATCCACTTCCACAAGAATCCTTCTTTCACCCTACTTCAATGTTAATGTTTCTCTCTTCATAAAATACACTGTCCACTTCCAAATGCTTTTCTTATCCCCTTCTGGTTCAGTTTAACCCCATAGTACCCAGTATCAAATTATCTGTGGAACTCTAGACATGGTTTCCTTTCTGTAGCAAGTCCATATTTCTTTCAAGGAATCCTGCATTTACGAGGGCTGATCCTTCCCTCCTGCCTCTTTCTCCTTTTATGAACATAACTACTATGCCAATATTTTATATAAATAGGATATCTTCTCCAACTGACAGATGAGTTAACCCTACTGGCCCATGAGCTCATGGAGTTACATGCAAGTTCTTCAGAATACCTGTGTGGATCCAGTTTCAGTGTAAACGCCACTGAGATTTCATCTAAGCTGCAAAAACTCTGTGTTCATTTTTTCATTCCCATCTTGCCCCTAAGCTTAATATCACTGCACCCAGCTCTGGATGCCTCAGCACAGAAAATATATGGAACTGTTGCAGTGGGTCCGGAAGAGGGCAACAGAAATGTTCAGAAGGCTGAAGCACCTCTCCATGAGAAAAGGCTGAGAGTTGAGGTTCTTCAGGCAGTAGAAGAGAAGGCTTCAGGGAGACTTCAGCAGCCTGAAGTACTTAAAGGGGGTTATGAGAAAGATGGGGACAAGGGTTTTAGCACAGCCTGTTGTGATAGGACAAGGGCAATGGTTTTAAACTAAAAGAGGGTAGATTTAGACTAGATATAAGAAAGAAATTTTTTACAATGAGGGAGCTGAAATACTGGAGCAGGTTTCAAAGAGAGGTGGTGGATGTGCCATCCCTGGAAGTGTTCAAGGTCAGGTTGGACAGGGCTCTGAGCAACCTGATCTAGCTGAAGATGTCCCTGTTCATTACAGGGGTTAGGACTAGATGACCTTTAAAGGTCTGTTCCAACCCAAACTATTCTACACTTCTATGATTGTCTTTTAATTAAGATCTGAGGCAAGGAAATAGGGTAGTTCTTAGACCACACTGAATTTGGTTTGAGTTTCTATTTGATCCACTACTAGGTCCACAACCAATAGCCTTGTCCCTACTTTATTGATGAAACCCTTTTCCTCTTTATGTTCTCTGTCATGCTAACTTAGCTTTAATTTTGGCAACACTTTGGTCCTTTGCTTTTAGAAACTGGGGTAGCGAAATTTCAGAGAAAATAGTTATACATTCTCCTCTATAACTATTCACAACATCATTATTTTCCTCTTTCTCCCCTGCTTAGCGTTGATTGCTCTTCTGAGAGAAGGAGAGAGCCTGGAGGATCTGATGAAGTTGTCTCCAGAGGAACTGCTGCTGAGATGGGCTAACTATCACCTGGAGAATGCAGGATGCAACAAAGTCAATAACTTCAGCTCAGACATCAAGGTATGAGAAACACTTACCAACAACAGCAAACCAGCAGCTCCACATCCAAATCCCTCTTCTCCAAACAGGGATTGTTCAGTGAACCAATCCAAGCAGCTGAGGCTGCTCCGCCAAATACTTGGGGCCAGGCAGATAAAATCATTTTAGTGTGGTTTACCTTTCTGCTTAGTAGTATTCCTCCCTCTCCTGATCTCAAAGCCCCAGCACACCACATGGCTAGGAAACAAATGGCTGCTGGTTCTGAACACAGCATATGGACTCTACCACTGTATTTTCAGTTCCCTGTCTCTATTGCTTTCCTTCCTAAAAGTCCTTAAATTCCTCTTGACCCGGCTTCAGTTTGTAAAAGGTAGACCTTACCCAGACATGTAACTAGGCATAGAAGAAGAGGATGGGGATCTTCCAATTCCTCCACTTGATCTTTCCTTCAGTAAAGCACCTGGGTTATGTGCCCCTGTGTCCCAACCTTTGCTATATCCCTGCACGCACTTACCTCCACATTTTAATTCAGTGGGACTATTCAAAATAATATAGCTAGATAGGGAGGCACTTGCAAGGATGCGTCTCTAGTATATGCAGCATATGTCATGTACTTGGGACTTCATGGGCTTGTGAGTGCAAATTTCAGCAGAGCTTTTTCTGTAGGGCCTTTACTCTTCCTAGGCAAATATATCTGAACCTCAGTGGTGCATTCTGGTGAGTTTCGGATGCTAAAGCTACAGTGTGAGAATCGGCCAGCATCCTAGGGCTGTAGTGGAGGGTGTCTGAGCTTCCAGGGAAGCCAGGGGATGGCCAGCACACCAACCTCACCAGCCATGATCCAACCTGCCTGCTCCCACTATAGCATGGGAAAAGCTGTATTTTGAAGAGTATTATTTGAGTTAGTTAGTCAAGTCCCTAGATACTAACATAGAGTCATAGAATCATAGAATCATGGAATAGTTAGGGTTGGAAAGGACCTTAAGATCATCTAGTTACAACCACCCTGCCGTGGGCAGGGACACCTCCCACTAAACCATGTCACCCAAGGCTTTGTGCAATCTCGCCCTGAACACTGCCAGCAATGGAGCATTCACAACTTCCCTGGGCAACCCATTCCAGTGCCTCACCACTCTTACGGTAAAGAACTTCTTCCTTATATCCAATCCAAACTTCCCCTGTTTAAGTTTGAACCCGTTACCCCTTGTCCTATCACTACAGTCCCTAATGAAGAGTCCCTCCCCAGCATCCCTATAGGCCCCCTTCAGATCCTGGAAGGCTGCTATGAGGTCTCCACACAGCCTTCTCTTCTCCAGGATGAACAGCCCCAACTTGCTCATCCTATCTTCATATGGGAGATGCTCCAGTCCCCGATCATCCTTGTGGCCCTCCTCTGGACTTGTCCCAGCAGTTGCATGCCCTTTTTATGTTGAGGACACCAGAACTGCACACAGTACTCCAAGTGAGGTCTCACAAAAGCACAGTAGGGGGACAGGACTTGTAGCTTTGTTTTCAGTTGTTTATTACTGAAGTGAGATTAATATTTTCCACACATGGAAGTAACAGTACATTTCACAAAAGATTAGATGCAACATGTTAAATCTTTGTCTTTTTCCTGCCCTTTTGCCTGAAAAATGCTGATACTGTTGTCGGTTTTAACTTTTGTCCTTGAAAACTATGCTTTCTCTTCCATAACTGTTCCAGTATTGCTTTGAAATCTGCTTTAAACATCTGCTTTCTCCTTCTGCATTTTCTTTCATTAAATGCTCAGCAGCCTGACTTCTACAGCATTATAAAGGTATGCATTTTCTTATCTCTAATTTAATGTTCAGATTAAGCCAATTCTAATACCTTTTTGTTGTTGCTGTCCTTTTTGTGAGTAAGTGCAACATAGCATTTTGTCTCAGGCGCTGAGCGTTCTGCAGCATATATATATTGGCTTGGAGAAGAAACAGATCTGGCAAATACAGCATAAAGTAGGAATTGCTAAGTGCTTCCAGCTTAATTAATTTAATTATGTAGCCCAAAGATTGATGCAATAAAAATGAAGCATGCAGGCACATTGTTCAGAGGAGCACTGGCATGCAGTACCTGAGCCTTAGATGTAATTTTTCCTCCCTTTAATTTCTCTGTCTGTCACAGGACTCAAGAGCTTATTACCATCTGCTGAACCAGGTTGCCCCCAAGGGAGATGAAGAAGGCATTCCGGCTATTACTATTGACATGTCAGGATTAAGGGTAAAATGAGATAAGCTTAGAGTAAATGCCGATATTTTCTGTCTGTTACTTGCATTGCTGGCCAGCACAGAGTTGCACTGGGGTACCAGTACAAGGAAACTCTTTTGAGCATTGCAACCTGATCTTGTATTTCAGAAATCAAAGCTTTCAAAGAATTAAATGGTGTGTTTTCATTAGATATTATTGCTGAAACTGAAACAACCATTGAATGAGACCAACTACTAACATGTAACTAGTATATTTAAATCTATTTCTTTGTGAATTTCATCAATCCATCTGCCTCTACATGGAATATAACTGTAAAAGCATTAGGGTGAGATGGCTGGATTGTAGGTAAAGCCCATTTGAAAACACAGATATGATGTTTGTAAAAGTGGGAAAGGAAATAGTTATAAATCCAACAAGGACCTGCTTTAACAGCCTCACATGTAGCTCCACGTGAGCTCTGAGTGGTTCTTGCGTGCAGTGCCAGGTGGTGGGGTGAGGCTGATGTTCCCATTTTCTCCTGGAGCAGGAGAAGGATGATGTCCAGCGAGCAGAGTGCATGCTGCAGCAGGCGGAGCGGCTGGGCTGCCGGCAGTTCGTCACTGCCACCGATGTTGTGCGGGGGAACCCAAAGCTAAACTTGGCCTTCATCGCCAACTTGTTCAACAAATACCCTGCCCTGCATAAGCCAGAGAACCAGGACATCAACTGGAGCTCTATTGAAGGTGAGGAGAATGCAAATAAAGGATGTTTCTGGAAACCCGTGTCACAGTATTCCCAGCTCTGAGGCAATGATACGTTAACCTAACCTCATGTCCTTCAAATATAGTCACTGCACCGCTAGCACAGGCAGCCTTGAGAAAGGGAGGCTGCTCTTCTCCTGCATGTGGCTTCTTGTATTTTGGAGGTCTATTCTGTGGATAGCGCATGTTAAAAGACAAAAATGTCTGTGGGATATCTGAACCAGTGCAGACTATTGGGTATGCTGGCTAGTTGAAATTAGGGTTGAATTAGCATTCCCTTAATTGAGAGTATAATTTAAAACTCAGATCTTGCATAAACCTGCTGCCTGCTTGCTTTGGGTTGGAGTCAGGACCACTGCTGTATGGATCATTTGCTGAGCTTCAGGTCCTTCTTTTTCAGCCTCATAATGAAACTGTTTATGCTAGAGCACAGGCTGTACTTGATTTCCTGAAGGCATTTCAAGGCCAATCTGCCTAAGTGCTATAATATATAGGGCATGAAGAAATATTACGTGCTGCACCATGCTCTCTTATTTCACGTGTCAACCATTGTCTCCTTCTGTTTATGGTTCAGTGCACTGTAAATTCTGAGTTATGGATTCATCACAGGACACTTATTTTACTGGAGCGTTGTATTTTGCAGGCCTGTTGATTGATGTATCTGTTGTTTTAGGTGAGACAAGGGAAGAGAGGACATTCAGGAACTGGATGAACTCTCTGGGTGTTAATCCACATGTAAATCATTTATATAGGTAAGAAGAGGTATTCCACTTTCTTCAGATGATAAATTCAGCCACCAAATTGCTTAAAAAACAAAACCTTTTGGACCCTATAAGAGTATTAAGAATATATGCTTTTTGTTTTGTTTGCTTTTTTTCAATAGAAAACTATCTTTAGCTCCACTAATAGTTTAGTTGCGTTCCTTTCCTCTGACCTTTGGCAACAATATATCTTTTCTATTGTTTTCAGTGATCTGTCAGATGCCTTGGTCATCTTCCAGCTCTACGAAAAGATCAAAGTGCCAGTAGACTGGAACAGAGTGAACAAACCACCATATCCTAAACTGGGTGGCAACATGAAGAAGGTAAAAAAAGTTGGAATAGCTCTAGTAGCGATGCTCTATCCTCAAACGATGTCTATATCTTTTCAAACAGCAATACGGGCACTCACATTGATCTCAAGTCCCAAGTAGAGCACATTAAATGATATATTTGTCTAGTCAGTGAATAATTTTTCTTCCTGAAAAAGAAACGTACCTTTGACTCACTGGCTCTTTTGACAGGTGAATAATATTTGTAAAGTAAAAAGACTCAACACCTTTGGTGTCAATATTTAAGAATGGTATTTGCAGGCCACTTTTGCTGCTGTCTTAGTTGCCAATTATAATTCATCTTCACTGTAAGTCATATGGCACCAGCTTAATTGCAGCTGTCTGGATCATTGCCCTCCACATCAAATGAAGACAGTGATGATAAACATTCTTGACCAGATGCCTCAAGAACTGATCACAGAGTTGAGGCTAAATACAAAGCTTTCTCCCACCTATCTGGATGAGTAATTCCATCCAGTTAAGCTAGAGTGATTAACTGACCACAGTATTGACTGGGACACTAATCCTTTGTCTCAGTGCAACGCTGTGATGTTGGATGTACTCGTGAGCCATAGATTTGTATTATCCAGGGAAATCAGTTTTTCAGGTCCTGATGGTGAAGTATAACATTTCCTTCTATGTTAACTGTTTACCATGGTATTTTGGAACTGGCTGCTGATAGTCAAACAGCTGTATTATCACAGAGCCTCGGAGCTCCTTTTTGCCCAGGAGGATCAGGACTAAGCAACCAAAAGAATTTAAAGTAACAGTGTCTTGTCTTCTTTTTTTTCTGTATTTTTGAACTGCACTAATTGACCATGTCATTTACAGCTTGAAAATTGCAACTATGCAGTGGAACTGGGAAAGAATCAAGCCAAATTTTCCCTTGTTGGCATCGCTGGGCAAGATCTGAATGAAGGAAACCGTACACTCACGCTGGCCTTAGTCTGGCAGTTGATGAGAAGGTATGGCAGCCAGGCACAAACTGCAAACAGTATAGTCAGTTTGCATTGTGATAGTCTCCTGCTGCTATCACTGAGAAGGCTCAACATGCTTTCTTACTACTCTGTTTGCAGTTATATGCAAAGACAGAGTAACCTTTTGGTCGCTCCTAGTTAGGGATGCAGTCAGGAAGCACATCATCTCGTGGGCAAGGCCATTACAGGCAACTCATGTAGAATATTATTATTGTCATTGTCTGTATAGCATGAATAAATGTTCATTGCATGAAAGAGAAAAAAATAAGTTGATGGTCTCTGTATCAGAGAATGGGAAGAATGTACTGGAAACAAGAAATTGATGAAGAAGGTCTGTAATCTGCTACCTGAAGTGGATGCAATGAAGTAGCTCTCCCCACTTTAATGTAATTCTCTGTGTATGTGTGCATTTGTGTGCATGTTTAAGAGCTCCATAACTTTGTGTAAAGAGACCCATTCAGTCTATAAAGCAAGGTACAGGTTTATCAGGCAGTTAATTAATCTAGGGATGCGATTACTTGCCATCAATTTTGGATGTCTTTCCAAGGTGTATGCTGACATATAAGCAAAAATTCCAGGCTTGTGTTTATGAAGAAGGTCAGTTTAGATGAGCATAACAATTCCCTTCTGGCCTTAAAGCCAGTGATAATTTTTTTAAGCACTATGAGAAAGGGTCATGTACACCAAGGTCCACTAAAAGGCACCTTTTACAATTCTGAAAATCAAAAAACTTCTGACACTCCCAAAACAGTGATAAAGGAATTGGGGATGAATTAGACCCATTAGATCAATTATCATGTTACAGTATAATTCATATATGATCTGAAGGTGTGGGAAGCAGGGCAATATCAGGTCTTAGGGGACTGTTGGGGTGATGTCTGTCAAGTTGCACTTGTACAGGATGGTTCTGAGGTTACGGTAGACTTTGAGCAAATGCTGATATCCTGGCTTCCCTCTTAAGGTACACCCTGAATATCCTTGAAGACATTGGTGGTGGAGAGAAGGTTAATGATGAAATCATTGTCAGCTGGGTCAATGAAACACTGACTGAAGCCAGGAAGGATTCAACCATCTCCAGTTTCAAGGTATATTTTTTTTTGTTAGAAGTCTCTGGTTAGGAATCCCTTATCCAGTGTGTCTGTTATGTTACGTATGTTGCCTGTATATAGATGTATATATGCATATACATGCACACACTACATTTTTTTATATAATTAACTACATAGTTTGGTTATTTTTCATTCCCTTTTAAAAGCATGTTCAGATATACAGATTTTATTCAAGGGGCTTTATTATGAAAAGCTAACAGAAACATGATATGAACATGACAGGAAACACCTTGAATGCCAGTTTGACATTGGAAATCAGAGTACAGGGCCAGGATTGATGACTGGAACTAAGCAAGAATTGCTGTGCTGTCAATTATTAAACAACAGCAATTACAAATGACAGTATTACAAAGAACAATAACAACACATTTTATAATCCGGTAGACTATTCGGGGGTACCTCACCCTATTTTGCAAGGTACCATGTAAACAAAGGGACAGACCAATTCCAGAGAGCTTTTAATTTTGCTAACACATCTGCAACACTTTCCAAGGTGGGGAACACTCCGTGGATGTAAATCAGCAGTTTGCATGAGGCAAGGACAGATCCATCAGACTTCACATAATGAGCTCAGGAGACACACAGCTGGTCCCCTTGCACCTCCCATCAGTAGATGTGTATCAGCATCATCTCCCCATAGAAAACAAGTTCATTAGCCCAGCACTCCATCTTTTGCTTTAATGACATTGCGTTCTATGACAAGGTGACCTGCCTGATTGAAGAGGGAAAGGCTGTGGATGTTGTCTACCTAGATGTTAGTAAAGCCTTTGACACCATTTCCCACAGCCTTTTCCTGAAGAAATAGGCTGCAAGATTGGTGTTGGTCTCTTGTCCCAGGTAACAAGTGATAGGACAAGAGGAAATGGCCTCAAGTTGCACCAGGGGAGGTGTAGATTAGATGTTAGGAAAAATTTCTTCACTGAAAGAGCTGTCAAACATTGCAACAGGCTGCCCAGGGAAGTGGTGTAGTCACCATCCCTGGAGGTACTGAAAAGATATGTAGATGTGGCACTTAGTGATGTGGTTTAGTGGTGGACTTGGCCACATTACATTAATGGTTGGACTTGGTCTTAAAGGTCTTTTCCAGACTAAATGATTCTATGATGTCTTATCCATTGGACAGAAAAAACAAAAAACACCATAAATCCTTTAAATTGTTCTTAGTCTGGCTTAGATGAAAAATGATGCTAAGCAGCCCTTTGTGAAGATCTAAATGGTATTTGACTGAGCTGTCCATTGTTCTTGATCCTAGACTCAGGCTTTGTGGGAGATCTGTCATTCTGTTGTTGCATCTAATTGTATTTTTCATCCATGCAGGATAGCAAAATCAGCACCAGCATGCCAGTCCTGGATCTCATTGATGCCATTCAACCAGGATCAATCAAATATGACCTCTTGAAAACAGAGGACCTGAATGATGAGGAAAAACTAAATAATGCTAAGTATGTTTCTGCCAAGTGACACTTACATGAGTTAGCTGCTCTGTCTTTGAAAACTGCTCTGCTACCATTCTCATCTGGCACAACCTCAGCTAATATCTCCAGAGTTAGAAGCATGAAGGCTAGGAGTTAGGCAGTAAAAGAGACTATCATGGAAATGAAGTGTGTGATGCTATATATAATTCCTGCTTTATAATTCCCTTGAAGGGATCAAAATCACTTGGCTTCACAAGCCCTTATTTTCTCTTATTAAATTTAAAACTCTTTCAGAGATCAGGGAACAATGCCAACAATAGTGAGCCGTGGAAACCAGTGATTAGAGGTCAGGATACCTCTTCAGTCACATACAGGTGGAACAAGGGCATATTTAAGAGAGAAGGGGGAGAACAGGATTCATGCCTGAAAAACTGGGTTTATGGATGTGGATATTGATTTTTTCTCCTGAGTGCAAATCCAGCAGAGAGCCAATCCTGGGGACTTCTCCCTTTCCTTTCAGAGTTACACAAATCATCATTATCCCAGTCATCATCAGTTTAGCTTCTGTTTTGCTATGTGGCAACTACAGTCAGAGCTGCCATAATTTTTATAAATACCACTGTTCTTTTTCCTTTCCATTTCCTACCATCTGTTCTTTCTTTCCTTGCAATCCCACATGTGCTTCTAACTATACTTTATTTCTTCATCCCTCTGCTGATGTTTTCCTCTTCTCCCCTTCCCCCCTGTTGTCCCAGCCCTCTTCCTCTACATTTTTGCGAGAATTTCACAAATGTATGTGCTCTGCAGCAGGAAGAACCTGGATTTTCTAGCTTTTTTTTGTAAAAAAATAGAACAGCCAGTAGCAGTGCAACAGTGCACTTTGAGCAGGGAGATGGGAAGCTCAGCTTACCAATTCTGGGTGTGACTCAGGCAGAAGAGAAGCCCCTGAATGTTGATTTCCAACAACACCAGCATCAGCTGTTGATTTCCAACAAGACCAACATTTCCAATCTCCACCAACATCAGTCTTCCATTTTCCATCCTTGTAAATTTCTATTTATGTGCAAAGACTGAGTCACAGAGATTGAGGGGGAGCAAGGCCAGAACGGCTGGTTGTGAGGATAATCTTTCAGGGGATGGGAGAAGAAATGTTTCATACAAAAATTCAACCTGCAGTCTCCCATGCTGCAGATACTCAGTGTTCTACCATCTGGGAATATGTTCTACATTTTACTAGAAATGTAGTCCTCTCTGAAGCTTATACATTCCTATAGAAAAGTTTACTTTTGATGAATCAATAAGTTCCAAACTCATTCTGGTGTTAGTCATATAAAAGACTTCTTAACAGAGGGAAAATTAATACTGCTGCACTGATTTGTTTGCTTGCTTGTTTGACCTCTACATTGCAGGTATGCTATCTCTATGGCAAGAAAAATTGGAGCAAGAGTCTATGCCCTTCCAGAAGACCTGGTTGAAGTAAAACCCAAAATGGTCATGACAGTGTTTGCTTGCCTTATGGGAAAAGGCATGAAGAAAGTTTAAAGCACAAAACACTTGTACTGATGCCTGGTGTTCACCCTTTTGATTCCCTCAAACTGGATGCTCTTCTCTGTATCAAGGAATATGCAGGGTGCTCATGCTTTAAAGGCACGGATGTTAACACGGTTCAGATCATACTAAAGTTGTGTATCCCCATGTATCCAGGAAATGTTTTCTTTTGAACAGTAATATGTGCTTGACTTTTTTTTTTTACCTTATTTTGCACTTCACTAGATATAACTATTTCATATTCCTGAATCAGTTTTCATACTTTTATTAATGGATACCAGGGTATTCTGTCAGAGTGCACCTGGAGATCTTCATTTTGGGAGATAAAGACAGCTTTTAGGATTATGAAATGTTATATACTGCTTCTGCCTGAAAATGTCTTCATGCTTTTGGTAGCATTTCTGCCATACTTTCCTTCGGTTTGCACCTGGGATAACAAAAGTGTATCCCTAAGCCAATGCAAGCACTAGTGACTGTATTTTTTGAATGGTAGGATCCTCTTAGGAAATTCTCGTGGAAAGAGAGAAGTGTCTGGGTTCTGCAGTGTGTTGCTGATATGTGGACAGGGCAGTACTTTTCCCTGAAAGTTACACCTCTGCTGTCAGAGGCGTTACTCACAAAGTACATTACTACTCACTGAAAAAAATATATAACCTGGTCCTCCAAGAACATCCGAAGTTTGGAACCTTTGCAGGGAATGCTCTCCAATGGATAATTCATTTGTATGTCATAATATACTTAAAGCATAAGCAGATTGGAAAGCATGATGGATATGAAAGCCACGTTAAAGAAACTAAGGGGATACACTCAGTTAGTAGGAATATAAGAAGTGAACCAGAGGAACACAAAGTGACATACTTGTGTAGCAAATACAAATTAAACTCTGATAACTTCACAAACTTACACTCCGAGGGCTGTGGCCTGGATTCAGGAGAGCCACTTAAAACTGCGCTTGCGTATGAAACATCTACTAAAATGCTTCCCTGAACCGAGGCTGGGATCCTCAACAGAGCTAAATCAGCACAGCTTTGCAGCTAACAAGGGACTGTCAGTTTGCCTCAGTTAAGGACCTAGCCCTGTCTATGGATAGTCAGTGGGATATATTTGCACTGAATCTCTTCTTTGGCATGATTAATTTACTGTTCTGGCCTTTACGTGGATTTTACTGTGGTGAAATGCAAAAGGAGGGAATTTTGCCTTAATGCAATCCCGTTCACGCAGTCTCCGTTCCCTCCCTCTCTCTCTCCCTCCCATTCAGCCCCTCCAGAATTGCCTTAATAAAGAATCAATATTCAATGACATGAGAAGTCTCTCCAAATAAAATGTTCTATAAAGCCAAATGTGTAGTCTTTGCTTTTAGTAATGCATGGGCTAATGGGGAAGAGTGTATCATAGAGCTGAAATAGGGACAGATGTAAAAATCCCCAAACAATTGTGGGCTCACTGAGGATGTATCCTCCATATTGTTATACTGCTGATGGCAGAAAGCAGGAAGAATTATTTCCAAGGTCATTTCTGAGCATGCCACTCCAAGACACTGCCAAAGATGGGACTCTGCTGGCAGGACCTGCAGCCTGACCCAGTACGACTTTTCCCATTCAGTGCAATACCCGTCATTGTCTTCCTTTGCTCGTATACGCACAAACTTTGGCTCTTTTAGCATTCTGCAGTGCAAACAGACTACTTTGTTTCTGTACTAATGTTCAGATCCTGCTTCTGATCAGATCTGGGCACCCTGTTCCTCCATGAATGTATGTATTTAATACAGGTGTGAAAGGTGCAGCATCCTAAGACCGATTTTATCTGGTCACAGTATTTCCCAGTGCTGGCAGAGAAGGAGAACACCTCTAGTGTTACACAATGGAGACATAACCCCAGCTTACTGCCCAGCAAGGTGGAGTTACCAGAGCATCACCCCTATGCTGCTGCTCCTCTTCCCGGGCACAGGACCCGCTGTTGCCATTCAAGAGGGGTGGCACTGAAAAGGTGACTGTTCTTCCCTTGTATTGCTTTACTTGAGAGTCCTACAGAGCTAAATCAGAGTGACGAAAATGCGGACAACAGCATTTCTATCGGGTGGGATGACCATGTGTTTTGTGTGTGTTGCATGCACGTTTGCAAAGAGCAAGGGACCATTTTCGGCTTGATACAGAGTGTAGATCTGGAAAGGCCAGGTAATTGGGCCTGAGGACAGCCTTGCTCCAGGTTCCCCATCTCAGAAAGATGCCCTCACCCCAGACTCAGGGGTAGATGTGAGGCATGAAGTAGGTGATGGATGGTAGATGGCATCAGCACCAGGGTAAGAGGAGGGGCTTTTCCCTTGGTCCCAGACAAATGCAAGCAGCAGCTATCCCCAGAGAGAAGGGATTTTCAGGCATTTCCCACTCACCAGCCCTTAGCAACTCAGTTTTTTGCACAGGGGTAGGATTTTTAGAGAAGTCTGCTGAGAGAGGCAGGGAGAGGAGGCTTTCACGCATCATGCATTTCTCAGTGGTGTGGTGTCTGTGGAGATTAAAACCTGCCTCTAGCTCAGGCTCTGGTGATGTACACTGTTACTCGAAGCATATTTTGTGAAGAGGGCTTCTTTTCCTCCTCCTCAGCACTGGAGCCAGGCACCCTGCCGTACAGCCGTCTCCTTTGCTAGCCCCTTGTGCCACAGGCTGCGTTTTGGGACGCTCGTTCTGAGCCTCAGCCTGCAGCCGGCCTCTGCACCAGCCCTGGACCAGTGCAGGAGCGAGAGCTAACCGCGAGATGGCACTCGCTCTGTCTGGAGGTTTAGCGGCTGCCTCGATCGAGTTCAGAAAATGCTCTCCTGTGGGAAATGGAGTAAAATAGGGATATTTAACCCTAGGCAAAACGCTAGCAGCTGCCAGCGCGCAAAAGGGAATAAGTGTTGTTGTCAGGGACACTATAGCAAATGCCTTACCAGTTCTTCGTTTTTATCTCTATAATCTCCCTTGAAAACTAAATATGTCATGGGCCTGGAGTATGGGAATAGCTGCATTCTGTTGAAGGAGTAAAAACATTCTCACTTTTCAATGCACCTCTGTTTAATTGGGTATTCTGTTTATTTGAGGCACTTGAGGCTTTGCTTTCATGAACTGGTAACAGAAGCCTGCAATAAGGTTCCCAGCAGATGCTGATGGGGTTAAACCTATGACAAACATCACAAAACAAACAGGATCTGGATTTTTTTGCTGTTGCTTTTCTCCAACTTTTTCCATCACTCTTAGAAAAAGCAGCTGTCTGGGATTCACTCCCAAATCAAGCTGGCTTTGTAAGCCCTTCCATTATTGATTTTCATTGCACAATTAATCATAATTTTCAATGCTTCAGAAAGGCTTAAACATTTATACAAATAAAAATAAAGTGTCAGCAGTTACTTTAAGTAGGAGAAAAAACCATGAGGGCAATCAATCCACGTGCTTCAGGGTACAGCCTGATCAGCAGATGGACTCAGATGGAAATATCCCCCCACAGTGTAGTAAAACATAATTAGGTGCATGATAAAGATTTTACACTTTCTTGTACATCATCTATCCTAGCTAGAAACCATCTATTCTGGCCTTAAAAAGAGGATAACAAGCAGTAGGGCTGGCCGCTGTGCTCCTGTACAGATAAAGTCATGTTTCTGCTTCCTCCAGGGGTGGAACCGAACCAAAAACCCAAGCTGAAATCACTCCTCTTTCCAAGTGCGGCTTAATTCTGCTGTAAGCCTCATCAAAAACTTCAGGACTTGGTGTCCATTGCTGCCTAACTGAGAAGCAGCTTCCATCTGTCTCTTGCTTGGAAAATGGGACCATGATACTGGCAGATGGCTGCAAAAAGCACATGAGCAGCATTGGTCATAGAGCAAGCACTTGGCTACCACTGCTTTCAGCTTGACTCAGAAATGGTTCCTGATGCCGCTGATCTTGCAAACCCGTCTGTTGAGCTGCTACTGTGACTGTCCAGCTCTCCATTGTCTGTTGCTCCTGGCAGCCTCCTCCAGTGCCTGGAAAATGGAATCAAGCATTTGGGAGTGTTTTTCTTGAGGCTGCTCAGTCACTTTACGTTCAGCACTTTCCAGGCAAGTAGACAATGTGAGCAGCAGGAATTAGCACACTGAATTCCTGAGCACCAGCCTTATTGCCTGCTGTGTGGTGAGCAATGTCAGAGTTAAAATTTATCCATAAACCTAACAAGCTGTTCACTAAGTATGTCAGGAAATAGAGGAGCTCTGTGCACTCGTAAGGTGATATCTGTGGACTTTATCCAGCTTAGTGTGGGAAAATTCTGAATTAGGAGCAACATCACTTAATAATGCTCTAATTTTGTTCATATTTTTTATGTCAATCAGCGCTCAGTGGCATTTCTCTTCTGCCATTGAGTTGTTGCCCTGATGGTTCCTTTGCTGCTCTCAAAGTAACACACAGCTCTGAGTCTCATTTCTCAGACTAAGCATTAAAAGTAATGCTTAGCCTGAGAACTAAGCATGAGTTTAGTTCTCAGCATTAGTGAGAGCATTGTTTTTCATTGCACCTTATTTACTTTTTGAGCCCTGATCACTTTTTAAAGGCATGTTTTACAGAAAACCCGATTTAGTGCACGTTATTACAGGTCCATGATAAATTGTCCGAAGCCAATAAGGGCCACAATTCACACAGGCCATGTGCTCACAGCTAATGACATGTCTGAAGTCTGTGAAAAGAGCAGAAAGCTACATAATCAATCACTCATAGAAGCACTGAACTCCTTCAAGGCACACACTCGTTTAGTGCGCAGTCTTGAGGATCTCAAGAGATACAGCAACGGAGAGCTGTAACCACGCAAAACATGGAGAGGAACCCCACACATCTACTTGGGAAATCTCCTAGCACATAATTGACATGCACAGTGCTGCTTTGACTGAAACAAGCAGAAAAGCAATGTCACATTGCCAGGCAACTCCAGCAGCCTACAGTGTTCTCCTGGCTCTTCACTGCAGTTAAGCAAACTGGACACCTTGGAGCACATTTTGGTTTGTCACTGAGGTGGGGAGATGTCTTCTGACCAGCTACGCAGTAACATTCCCTCCCTTGAATTTGCAGCCCTGGCAGAACACCCTGCACATCTGAGAGGTGGTGGATAAGCCTTAGGTGTATCAACCTGTCCACACCTTCTCCTTATAACCTGCATCTGTTTGGGTGCTAGTGAAACAGACCTGTGAACATGCCAGTGAAAGGCTCAACCAGTCACATCAGTGAAAAGCAACAGAGCTCTCTGAGGAGGAATGTAGGCCCCCACCATCAGCCCTACCTCCAATGCTGGAGCTATGCTGCCCATGCAACTTGCTGCTTGCATGGTGATAGACCTTACAGAACAGTCAAATGACTCTAGAAACTTTCCAAATTCACCACTGAAGCCAAATTCTAGGATTATAGGTTCTGCTGATTTTAGAGGTTGTGAACTTGAATGGGACCAAGGTTGGAAACCTCCTTGGCTTGACGAGCTTCACAAGATGTGGGAACAACCTACTAATTCAGGTTCAGCTTCTGCTGACCTGGTGGCACCCATTTGGGAGCACCCAGGGGCTTTGAGCCTCATGGAGGAACAAATTCTCATAAAATACTTTCACTATGGGCTTCTCATACAAGCTCTGGGCAGGGGAATGCAGAACATGTATACAATACAGCACCCTCTCTAGCTACAGTGATCTCCTACAGGTTTGCAAATGACACCCCAAACAGGAATCATGGTGCTTTCAGAGAACGGTCCTTGGATGCAGATTGCAGAAACTTTAAGCACAGATGCCGTTAGATGCAAGAGCAGTTGCACCATGCTGGGCTGGAGCAGTCACATAGAAGTGCCACTGCTTTGTTGGGGGTCTGCAACTGCAGCGCTGAGAGGGCACTGTAGGTAAGCTCACCTTCCCTATCCCTGGATGGATAGAAGAGAAGTCAAGTGCGTATTTGGACACATTTGTACAAGAGGTTTTCCAGTGGGAGAGTGATGAGTCCCTCTGCAGTATGGCTCTGCTTGTGGCTGAGAGTGAGATGTGCCAACCTGAGGTGGGGACTGTACCAACTGAAAAGGGTGAATGAAAGGGGGCAGGAGCTTTGCTCCATGAAGCTTCTCTTCACCAGCATCCTCAAGCAGGTCTAGACATCCTCCAAACAGGTCGCAGCATCCTCCAAAATCCAAAGGAAGGTCCCACTCTTCTAATCTCTACCAGATGCCATGCAAGCAGTATAAACAAGTGCAAGCAGTGCGAACAAGCGCAAGTAGTGCAGAGAAGACTAGCAATAACTGTTGATGCATGCAGAGACAGGCAGAACACATTATTAGTCCAGGGCTAACTGCTTTCCTGATATGTACATACATGCACCTAAGTACATAGAGATAGTGACAGATGTGCATCCACTCGCTTGCAACTTAGGTGCTCTCTGTAGGTGGTACTTGGAGATACTTTCTCCAATGCTCAGTAGCTTTTCCTGGAGTGCTCCTGTGGTTCCCTTTGATATCCTTTTTTAAACGAAGTTAAGCTTGCTTTGCAAGTACTTCTTGTTAAGATACTGGCAAATAAATCAGTATCTACTGCCATTAAGAAAAGATGATTCACTTGTTTGGGTGGGAGTTGATAATAGACCTTCAGGAAACGGAGCTGACGAAAATGTTTAACCAGTACTGACACCTCCTTACCTCCCCAAAATGGCACATACACTACAGCATCTTTCTCCCTGCTGACCCTGGAAAGCTAAACAGTAAGGAGAGTAGAAAAAAATTTAATAAGGTAGGTTGGTGTAACTGAATCCTCAAAAAACCGAAGTGAACATGTACATGAGGGAGAAATGCTGGAACCACAAAAATTCAGACATAGTTCAGATTGTCCCTTCCTGGTGGTTTCATGGGCTGCAAAATCGTTTCCAGAATGAAATGACAGAGGTTGGTGACATTGGCCATGTATGTAAATGATCACAGTGTCCTAAGGAGATTAATTGGTTCATGAATAAAGATGAGGAGCTGAGGTGTGCAAGGAGAAATCATTTATCAATTATATGCCTTGGAAAACCGAAAGATGATGTGGCCTTAACGGCTGAATGGGTTTGAAAGGGAGACTTGTAAATTGAGTTCTAATTCTGTTCTGCTGTATTCATAATAAAGAGCTGTTAAACTAATTGCATCCTTGTGTGGCTCATGAGCAATGGCACTCAGCTGCATCCCACAGCAAGCAACAGAGATCAGAGTTTATTTAGATTTCAGTCGTTCTTTGCCTCATCTAGGAAGGATGCTAACCAGTTACTTTTGGCCTCATCAGTAGTTTTAATGCACAAAAAAAAGGGCAAGTGTCTATAAATATTTTTCAGGAGATTAACATTGTATTTGAATATGAATTTAAAGAACCAAGAAGGACAGCACAGACGGACTTGGCTTTTGTGTTCTGCTTCAGTTGCTTGGATCCATCGTGATTACCTATCCCTGGAGGGATTCGTTGCTGATTAACTGGAAACAAGAGGATTCTGAAGGGTCAAAACAACAGCAAAATATGCTAATCCCAAACAGGAAAAAGGATCTGAGGGATGAGGCTGCTGGTAACAGCTGACCTCTCGCCCTCCTGCCCCTTCTGTGTGCTTGTTAACAGGTTCACTGTTAAAAACAGACAGTATCAACCTAACATGGGCTCTGGCACACGCTGAAATACTGACTCAGATCTGAGAATCTCGATGCAGGAAGAGGCTTGTTATTTAACATCTTGCTGCTGGACACTGTGAAAGCCCAGGATCAAAGAGACAGCCACACTTGGGTTCTGGTTGAGCTTAGAGGAAATTTCGTGACACTTGGCTGCTGAAAGCCAAGGATGTCACTGATGGGAGTCACTGGAGATTACCCAGTGGCACTGCTGCAACTGCTCAAGACCATCTCCCTGCAGCAATGCCATCAGTTACTCTTTTGACTTGCTCTATCTGACCACTTTCTTGGGTCTGGCTCTCCTTCACCAGCAAGAGCAGCTGCAGGAGCCCAGCACAACGGCCAGGCACAGCACAGCATCTCAGTGTATGCTGGTGCAGTGGGTGCTTGAGCAGTGATAGATACCCTGACTTAGCTGGAACATGGGTACCTGGCCTCTTCTGCTGCCACCTTTTTGGGCACTGACATCTTAAACCTCCACACAAAGATGTGCCAGAGCCTGGTCTGGGTGAGGTATAACATCTGTACAGCATCCAGAGGACATTAGGGTTACTATATATGATTGTGGAGAGGGAGGGGAGAGACAGCAGATTCAGCCTAAAGAGTGGAAATCTCCCTTTAGAATTGCCTCTGAGGTGTCATTATACTTAAAAAAGCAATATAATAATGGCACCGGGAAGCTTATATACTGCCAGTCCTAAATCTCACATGTGCAGTTTTCAACAAAGAAATCAACAGACTACTACTTTGTTAATTATCTGCTCTGAAAACTAGGACCTGATTATCCCTTATTAAATAAAAGCCTGTGCATGTCCCAGAGCTACTCTAACAGTTAACAGAAACCAACTGTCCCTCATTACTACAAGGCTTCTGGTCACATCTGCTATGGTAACACTTGCAGGCACCAGTTCATCACAGCCTGTGGTCTACCCATTGTAGAAGGAATAATTAATCCAGGTGCAGCAAAACCTTTGAACTTTCAACCAAGCAGCTCTTCCTCAGGGAAAGCTGATTCATCAGGAGCAAAAAAGGATCAGTTTTGATGAATTTCCTAATTAGAGAAAAACACATTTATTCAGGAAAGGAGCTTTTGAACAGCTGAAATCGCCCCTTGCAACAGTTTCTAAATTCAGTTTGATTTCCTCCAGGTAAAACAATAAAAAATAATAAAAAAAAGAAGTATAGAAATGCAAGTTAATTTTCAATAAAAATATGAAAAGCCTTGAAATTGAGTAAAAATCAAACAATGGTTGAAATTATGAAAATTACATGTTTTGATTAACTCAATTGCTTTTATAGTGCCCTTCACAGTGTTTTTTAAGACTGCATTATTCTTCCCAGCTTATCTGGGAAATATTTCTCAGGTTCTCAGAAATTCTTAAAGGTTAATAAAAATTCACTGTTGTAGGTGGAGCAAATATATCTTAATTTATGACTTTTGTAGCCCAGAATAACTCTTACTGCTTCTGACCATAGCAAAGACCTGAATGTCCAAGCTGAGGGAGGGAGATATTCAGAACCTGTGGTGTTGGTGTTCATTGGAACAAACACAGCCTCCTACCTCTAAGCCAGTCATCCCAGCTCCAACGGCTATGAATAGGAGCAGGTGTTTCATTACACTCTGAGATGTCTATACAGATCACAGATGGATTAGTCCTGAAAAGAGGCCACTTCTCTGCAATGCCAATGCAAGCAGCATGAGATGGCTCACTCAGGTATAGTGATCTGCACTGGGAAAGAATGAAGTTAGAGATGATGTTCCTAAGAGGATGAGACAAGTGGATAGTGGGAATGTCAACATACGGACAAATGATGACTTCTATCAGCTGGGTGGAAGTAGGGAAGTTAATGCTTAAGTTTCTTTTTTTTTTTTGGTCTTCCATCCTACATTTACTTTTCTGTTTACTGTGTTTCAACATGTGCAGTGCCTTAACCACCACAAGACTCTAGTTTGTCCTTCCTCAGAATTTCCTTTAGTGTCTTAGTTTCCTCAAGCACCCATTTTTGCTTTTTTGGGGGGTGTGAAATAGTTCCAGTGCATAGCAGAAACCAAAGACCAAGTAGGAAAACAGCAGCTTTCAGACAGAGTGTGAACCACCTCCTTGCAACAAGCTGAAGAACCCACAGCAGAAGTGACCAACATAAAAAAGAGTCTCACACCTAACATTTTCCCAAACTTTCTTCTCAGGTAGTTAGTAGAAAGTGTTCCCTTTTCCCACTTCATTAACAATTTAAGTCATAAAGAAATATGATCTTTTATTTCCTTTGTTACCAGCAACCCCACTCCATCAGCTTTTCAATTTCCTCTGTTGCACCTATCTCAGCAGGTTCGATTTTTCTTTGAATTTGTATCTGTGCATCAGACATTTCCAGACAAAAGCATGACTGGATGGCCAAGCTTCATCTCCTGTATTTTACCCTCTGTTGGCAGCTTCCTTTTGCCTGTGTGAGGGAAGAACATCTGAACCCCTGGTTTAAAAATCAACCCCTGTGGCACAGCACTTCTCTTGCTGGGAATGGCCTCTGCACCTTACCAGAACTTCCTATTTGTTTGAACAACATCTAGAAAAGATAAAATAGGAGCTACAAAATCTAGGTAAGGTGTCAGTGTTTTTTCATTTTCCCTTTGGTGTCCAGTTTGTGCTCAACTCCTGTTCGGGGAGTTTCAGTGTTGGTGTATAGTCGCAGGTATTATAAACCCAGGGTACTCACTAGGTAGCATCATTCACTTCTGCTGACTTTAGCCATCTAAAATTTAGCTGTCTGGCTTCTTAGGACAGATGTACCCTCCTAAGTAAAAAATGCCAGGACTGAATTTGAGCTTGGAAGCCTTGATTGCCCACCTAACTGGAGCCCTGGCTCTGATCCAGACCACTCCAGAGCTGTTTTAGAGGAGTCTGGTGGATGCAGTCTAGTCCATGTTACCTAACCTTAGCTCCAGAGCCTACTTCCAGGCATTTTTCATGCAGTTGTATAGCTATAACCCTAAGCTACACCTGCAGCATCAAATAAATTAGTTTCCCCATTCATTCCCAGGTCTTGGCTCCCTGGTGTCCCCTTTGCATGTATATTGATTCATTTCTTGGTCCTCTTCTGGAATGAATTCCCTCTGGAAGAAAACCATGTTGCTTTTCTGGGGACCACTTACCTGAAGAATCTTTTGTGTCACACATCAGGCTTGGTTCCCTCATTCTGCTCCTACATGACATACTCAGTCAATAGCTAACATGTCAAATTGATTCAGCTTTCTGGCATCTCCTGACTGGACAATTATGGATAGAAATATAGGAGGAAAAGCTTAGGGCATGCAAAAATTAATAATGAGATGAAGAGTCACTGGCACATTTCTTGAAAAGCTAACCTCATATGACATATGGAAAATACAGGGACATCCGAACATCACAGAAAAGAGGACACAGAGCAGAACAAGCAATCTGAAATCCTTGGATGAACCAGCTGTTAACCAAAGAGATAGTGACCAGCTGCAGAAGATGGAGACCAAATTGATGTGCTCTATCCTAAACAAGAGGAACATCCCTCAATAACAAGTAGGTATCACATCATGCTTGCTCCTTGTTTTCTCTGCTAGCAAATGCCAGCAAAAGAAGCTTCTCTGCTCAGGATTTTTCCATTTGGACTCCACAGTGGGAGTGTGATTAACCTCACTCCCACTCCAGCTTCATGCTTGGCGGTGATGTGTTATACGAGTTCTGAATGCAGAGCACGCTGCCAGACCTCTGTAAACATTACAGGATCACAAAAACTTTGTGCTATGTGTTCTTTCTTATGTCTGTGGTTCTTAGCCACAGTGAAATGACTCGAAGGCTGAGATGACAAAGTGACTAGTCAATATGAAAATGCCCAAAATGTACTTTATCCTTTTGGAGGTGGACAACATCAATATGAGCAGGACCTCCCCAGGGAGCTCTGTCATATTGACTTAGCCATCAGGAGCTTGGGAGCTTGGGCTTGAGATGAGAGAGAGTATTAAATTTTAACCACTCTTTAAATAACATTTTTTAAATCAATAATGTGGGTCCTGAACCCTCAGCTTTCTGATTGCATTCGGTTTCATTGTGTATGCCATGAAGATGAAGTTTTGCCTGCTCTTTTTTACCCTACTTATCTGGATTGAAGAGAAGCACGTCTTCACTCTTCCAAGGTAAATATCTGCTGGTGCTACTGGGCTTTTAGAGTGTGATGAGTGGGACAGGGAACATACTGAGGCAGAATATCTCCAAGTTGCATAAGAAAACATTTGGCAAAGGCTGACACTTATTTATGGGTCTTGTAATTGGATATGTGGTTCAATTTAACATATAGATGGTGAAGGCAATTAAATTATTCTAAGTCTTCTTTGCATCCATAAATCCTATGTTTTTAATCATATTAAAACTATTCTTTTTGGTCTAAGTGCCAGTCAATTCTGTTCATTCAGTGCTTTTGAATGCCAATAAAGGGCATTCTGAAACTTAATGGGATAAAATAATTTGTTTCATCTGCCTTATAGAAAGATCTTAAATGAATTACTTCTTGAGGTAGAAAGGGAAACCATTTCAGAAAGTGCTAACAATCTGTTTTCTTTCTAAAGCAGCTTTTATGATTGTTCTTCCAGTCATAAATCATTTTTGAATAACCATTTGGTATTTGTACAATGTTCTAGAAGCAGCTTTATTGTTACCTATCGATAAATTTCAGAAATGCCCTGGAACCAAACTCTTTCTCAAAACACAAAGGCATATGTCAGAGATGAAGACAGGCACAGTGCTTTGATTTCCTACATGTACAGATGATTTAAAAAACTGAAATGTTTTAATAGGTAGAACTAAAAGGATAAGCCCCTCATGGTGATATTAAGCAAGCTGAACAACCTCCAGGAATCACTATTAAACACAACCTGCTCACAGGAATGAAACACCCACACGAATAATAGTGAATTACGTCTCACAGCCCCACTGTAACTCCACACCACATGCCAGTGGCAGATCTGTGAGAGGTGAACACCACTGAGTTCATGCCTCAGAAGAGGATATTTCATCCCCATTTGTGTTACAATCATGTTTTGCTGTGGATTGCTACAGGTGTGAGGAGGGTTACAGTGGGGGACAGTTAAACATGGTTTTAGGTTAATAGGTGGACAATAAAATATGTTTTTAGTTAATTCAGTTGGGCAATATTGCTCTGTGCTACTTGAAGGTTCATGTATTTCATAGTTTAATAAAATGCTGAATATCTGACCCTTACAGAAGAATACAAAATTTCCCACTGGAAAGCCTGAATCTAACCCTCCCAGCCCTGGTTATAAAAATGGCTAAAACAATGAGATTTTAAAGGTGACATATCTGACTTTCTATTTTTATTTGGGTGCTAGTGTGGAAGGATTTAATGGTCATGCATTAAAACTCACCTTTGCAAGGTTATAGTGTGGTTACTGCATTGTGAGACTTGTGAAAGAGCTGGGAACAGTGGAAAGACACACAGCTCACTTGTAGGGAAAGGGCAAGAGTGGGGACTGATTGAGAGATAGCAAGGTGGGAGAATACACAGCCCATAGGCAGACATCTGTGCTCAAGGCAGATGAACAGCTTACATGGTCCAGGAGAACAGGTGATGATGCTGGCAGCACTCCTCTAGTGACACTACCTGCCAGAGCCAGGGTAAGACATTCAGCTGAAGACAAGTAGAGAGGTCTCTTTTCTGGAGATGATAGTCACAACATGCAAGATTCAAATGAAGTCAGGCTATGAGAACAGAGAGACACATCCCTGCTGGTCCCTTCGTTTTGTGGCATGTGATTCTGATGGCATTCCTGGTAACAGAGAAATGCAGTGGAGGGGAAGGATGAAGAGACTGACATGCCTGCAGAGAGGCAGCACTGATTTGCAACTATCTGTGAGATGGTGGTCAGGGCCTCTGGATGGGATTCAGCTGACTATATGGGATTTCTATAGAGTTCTGCATGGGAACAAGTCCCCTGCACTTCCTGTACAGCTAGTGGAGAAAAATATGTGTATATAGGTTATAACTCATTCCAGTTTAGCACACACATCTAAATTCGCTCAGGTTAACCAGACCCTGAAAGTGCCTGTTTCTTTATTAGGAGTGACAAGCTCAGGTTAAGATATCAAAACCATATAAAATGAACTGTAATGTATCTCACTCACTCTGTCCTAGCTACAAGGCAAGGCCTGAGCACTGAAGTGTGGGGGTGGCTGCTGGACTTACTTTTGTCACCCAAAGAAAAGGTAGAGGTAAAACAGATGGGGAACAATGACAGAGTCCAGTGGGACCCTGGCAGAAAGTTAGAGGGGAATAAGAAGGAACCTCTTAAGGACAAACTTAAAGAGCAACTGGGGAAGCAGGGTATGAGGACAAAAAGTGGAAGTGTGTTCAAGATGAACATGTCTAACCAGGGCAATAGGAAGTAAAAGGAAGCTGTGGATGGGAGGTTGCTTCTGAGATTTGTATAAAGGCAACAATTAGAGCTTCTCCTCAAAGCAAAGGAACTGAGAAGCTGAACGACTACAATTTCAGCTGTTACTACTCCCCAGGTTAAACATGGCTACAAGAGCAAGGGCAAAACTCAGATCAGTTTGTTCAGTGCATTCATGTCCTACCAATGAGAGCTACAGAGGAATCGCTGCTAGCTATGACCTGTCCAGTACTTATCACACTCAGTTGAAATATTTGTGCAGCAAATGGTGAGGTGCAAGTACATCCCAGCTTCCTCATTATAGCCTCTCAGGCTGTGGGAATCACAGGACGAAGCCAGGTGCAGCAGCCCTTTTCTGGCCTCCCCTCTGAAAAGACTCCCCCAGATACAAGACAAATTCGCTTTTAAAGTAGCCCCAAACACACACTGTGGATTGCATTTGCCTAAAGAAATAGGCAAAATGCCAAGTCTGCCTATCCCTGATTACTTTTTGATGCTCTGTCAAATGATGGTGGAGGCAAAAATAGGGCTGGCATATTGCTGGTTCTACATGAGAAACAACAGTGATTGCTTTGAGCCTGGCTAAAAGTAGAAAAGATAAATTACCTGGTTGCCAGATGCTGTCAGGTCTCTGCTTGAAATCAGTCACAACACTGAGTTGTGACAACCGTGTTATGCAGCTTGAAAACACTAGCTCTGATAGCCCTGCCTGTTTTCTTTTCAGAACAGTCTTTGCAGACACGGCTGGCAGGGGCTTTCACAGTGTCAGGTTTATACACTGCTGCCAACTCCACACGATTAGAGGGCTGAGAGCCAGCCCAGCCCAGAGAATGGGAATAAGTGTTTGACATTCCCCTGAGTGTGCTCCTTCTACACAGACAAATTATTTTAATTATCTATCCAGTGCAATTTTGAACTACAGAGCTTGCAGGGAACTGGAAATCAGGACTGGATTTACAATGCAAAAATGGTGTTTTTTCTTTCCAGAAAGTGAATTTCACTTCTGTCGCCAATAGTGGGGCCAGTCATGGAGTAGCTGAGTAGCACCATCTCACGTACTGCATATCCAGACCATGGCGTTCAAGTAGAAGGGGAATATCGAGGACAGTGGTATAGACCAACTGAAACAATACCTGGCAGAGGGACAGAAATCAGGAGACTGGGACAGCTGGACTTCAGTAGGAATGATGATGGCGGTAGCCTCTGCTCATCTATAAAACATCATGTTTTGCTTCTGCCCACCTGGAAGGGCTTTTTCCAGGATGCGACAGTTCATGTCTCTGCTAAACAGTGGCTGAGACCACGGAACTCAGGGAACAACAGCAGAGCTGTCTTCCCAGTCTAGGCTAGTTTTCCACTGGTGCTGCTGCACTCGGGTGTAGCTGGGGCTGGTTGCTGTTGTGCTGGTACCAGCTCCCAGGACAGTTCTCATAGTCCAGCAGTAAATATTGGCTACCAAAGCCCTGCACTACCTCTTTCATGGATTTTGCTGTCTGGCAGAAGCAAAGGCTGGAATGGATCTCAGCATCTTCATTATTGAATCTTCTTTGAATTCATGGCAGCCAAGCCAGGGAAGACGAGAAAGGCCAAGCCTGCTTCTCTGCTTTCACATGACTTAGAGTTCCAAGTACCTGTGCTTTACTTAAATAACCTTCTTTTTCAGAGATGAAGTTTTGTGCGCTCTTCCACAAACAGACAAACAGGTTGAAGCTCTTCAGGATTTATTGAACACCACTGAGGTAAACAGACCCCTCTGCCTCTCTTGTCTCTAGGCCAGTTTCTTTCCCCAGGTGCACTAATATTGCTTTTCCTACCAGAGAAAGATTTAGCCCACTTTTATTCACTTGTTCCAATATAGCAACTCAACAAATGCCTGGTTTTCATTGCTCCACTATCTTCTGACTTACATGAGGAGGCTCCTCCTTCAAAAAGTTGAAGTAATGCATTATACCAGAGCTCAGATTTCTGCAACTGATTTTGTGTAGTAAGATATTGAAAAACTGGCAAAGCACAAACACACAGTAAATAGAAATACATTTGCTAGGGAACTATAGCATTTTAGACCAATGCAATCTTGACCTATATGACTTGCACAGCTTTGAAGATCAGTACTGGATTTTTATGGTATTTTTCTTAAAGCGGCATTTAAAAGATAAAAATCTCTTAAACAATAGTTTTTTAAAAGAAAACAACCAAAACCCAAAAAGCATTTTAACCTTTCATTGAAGACTAGAGTATTTAATTAAAATGAGTCATCTCTTCCTCTTCAAAAGCATTTGCCCAACCACATCCTCCCAGTTTGAAGCCAGCACTCTGCAACAAAGGTGCAACCATTCCATCAACCAATATAATTTACAGTATGATTGAGGATGTGTCACAGATGGATGACAACTTTCAGTGGTGCCTATACCCAGTCTTTCTGCCTTTCTTGGCTACTGTTTATTTTAAGTCCACCCCAAAATCCTACCAGTCTTCTGCTGTCCCTATAAGCATATTTTCATCCTTCCCTTTAGTTCTCACAAACCTTGAAAACCTTCCTTCCTCTTTTCCACCTCCACAAGTCAACTCACATATCCATCTCCTTTCCTGTACCAAAACAAATCTTCCCTCCTCCATTTCTTCCTCACCACCATCATTCTTCACTTCCTTGTATGCAGGAGCCCCAAGAAGTCATTAAGAACAACTGCAGTACATTCAGTGCAGAGAGAGCATGTGCTGCTTTCTACCAAGTCACTTATGTGAATATCCAAGCCGAACATTTTTCAGGCGTTATAAACTGACCATTTTTTTTCTTATGGCTACAAATTGAGCAAGTTATAAGAAGAAAAGAGAAAGGGAATGGGAGAAGGAAAGGGAAAGGGAAGCCATAAACAGTACCTCCTAACAAATTTTAATGGTTCCGATCTAGCAATCTAGCAAGGAAGAAGCACATGAAAATTAGCATCTTACAAGAAGAATTATGAGGCTAATTATAGGTGCTACTCTTGCAGTTGGAACCAAAAACCTAAAGCAAAGGAAATGCTTTATGCTTGCAGCACACACATTGCACATAGCCTCCATCAGAAGACCCAGATGCAGGAACACCTACAAGCAAGTCTTTT
The DNA here is from genome assembly GCA_028858755.1 of Ara ararauna. Taxonomy (NCBI): domain Eukaryota; kingdom Metazoa; phylum Chordata; class Aves; order Psittaciformes; family Psittacidae; genus Ara; species Ara ararauna. The sequence continues at coordinate 103,978,435 of CM054378.1, read as the reverse complement.
CTTGCTGCCCTTGGAGCAGTATTGACCATTGCGATGATGGGTAAAGAGACCAATAATCATATGCATTATCAGAGTTTCCCATTTACCCCCATTCATTGCTCCCCTGCCAACTCAGCTGTGTCAATACAGAGTTCCTCGGTTTTCCTCACTCTCCATTCAAAGAATGCCTTCCAGTGCAGACAGCAGCCTAGCTAGGGAAACAGGAAAATCAGTGCTGGGCAGCTAAGCATCCAGCTTGCATCTTAGATGGGTTTTCCAAACAATGCTGAACCATGTGATGCTGTTACTACCCTGTCAATAACATGTGAGGTGACTATACTGAGTCTAGCTCAGCCATTTGTATAGCACACTGCAGTAATATATCCAGGGGCCAAATGTTTTCCCACTTACTGTTCCAAAGTGTTGATTAAAAGCATGGATGAGTTTTCTGTAAGATTTTGCAGACACATTCTCTCTGAGATATGAGTGAGGTAAACAGCTGACAACTGCTACATGCCTGGAAACATCATGTCTAAGTTGAAGATAATAATGCAACTACACCAGAAAGGAAAAAAAGAAACCCTTTTGCCTCGCAACTCCATGTTGCATGTTTTCAAAAATGCATCCAAAGATTATGTTGATCTTTTCCACACTGTAAATTCATAACTAAATTTCTGCTTACTGTCACCCCTAGATCTTTTGGCATTATTGGTTTTAAAGTTTCCATCTTTTATTGAATATGTTGGCTTCTGATTTTATTATTGTGAAAGATTTAATTTTACCAAGAATCTCATTTTCTTATTTTGCTCCCATTTCTAATCTCTGTATTGCTGCTTCAACTTGACTTATATTTAAACCCCTTCTGGCATTTATTTCCTCCCTGATCAAAGTCATCAGCGAATACAATAACTACAAAGACTAGCCTGATCTTCATTAATTCTCCAAATACCCTCAGGGAAAATAACTCTCAGCAGACTTTAAAACATGTAACACAATACCCAGCTGAGCATATCTATTATACCAGAAATACTATCTCGGAAAAGGTTATGTTCCTATCTTTGTTCCTGATGTATGAATTTATGTGCAGTAGTCATTATAAACATGTCTTAAATACACACATTTTATTTCCAGCAGTAGCAGAATGCTGAAACACAACACAGGGAACATTAAACTGCTTGTTACAAGTGGTCTCTTAAATTGAAAACATATGCTTTGATTATTTTTGAAATACTTCTTAAAGGTCAGTACGAATATTTTTCTTTCCTAGGTTAAAAAAAATACATAAAATGCTTTTGGAAACTTTGCAGGTCATTCTCTGGCAACCTGTTGTGGTTGAAAACATTAAGAAGGACAGAGAAGTCCATTTCTACGTCAGGGCATCCAGCATAAATAGCATAAAAGCTCAGTTAAGGCAACTGACCATCCAACACAAGTATGTATTTTTTTATTTGTTGCCATGAATGCTTCTGTAAAGTTGTTTGCCACTTATTTCACAGGACATTGCGCTCTTTTTCAGAGTCTCCCTGGGAGATGTTCAAGGACTTATTGAAAAACAGATTATCAATGACACAGTCAACCCGCGCATATCTTCATCATATTATGAAAACTACCATTCGATGAAAGAAGTAAGACATTTTTGCTGTAATCCTCTATAGATTCAAAGGCTGAAATTTGTCTCATGGTTGAGAATGGAGATAAGGAAAGAAATCATCATCAGGTAAATGATTACCATTGTATCACTCAGCCACTGAGAGTTGTATTTACTGTAATGCCTTCATAAAGAAAAAAGCCCTAGACAAAATCTCTCATTTTTGCCTCAAACTGCCGTTTAAATACAGTTAATACAGAAGGAAAATGAAGTCACAAAACAACATACAAACATTTTAAACATGAAATGAACTGCAATTTAATCAAGTAGAAGTAAAGAGGAATTTCAGGGCTACATTTGGACTATGTTGTGACTGTATCTTAGTGGTTTCTTAATGAGAAATTACAGAGAGACAAGTGATAAGTGGGCTGAATTGCTAGTTTTTCTTTCTCATCAGCTAAAGAGGCAGGATTTCGGGAGGAAGAATTAATCAAAGTCTAGACCACGTTCAGGGATGAAGGAAAACAATAGGGAGAAGATCAATTTGCTAACTTCATCCTTGCAGATATATTATTGGATGGAAGAAGCAGTGAAAGTCCATTCTGATCTCCTCCAGAAAATATATATTGGATCATCATACGAAAAACGACCGCTTTATGTTCTGAAGGTACGGCTGCGACTTACTGCAAAACCTTTCCAAGCACGAATGTCAGCAAGTGATGGGTTTTGGCCAGAACACTTTCTTAAATCTATACTTATATGCATATTTTTGTGGGGTTCAGAATTTTCCTAAATTCTTCTAATAAGGTGTATTGCATTTGCAAAGGCATTTGACCACATTAGGCTCCTTGTTGGGTCACAAGAAAGTTATCCAAACGCATGAAATACTGGTGTGGTGGATACCCTCCTCGTTTAACTATGAATCTAGTTTGTTGCCCTGCTTAGTTGGTGACCTACTCATTTGACCTTAGGTCTTGCTGTAGTCTTGATGCTATGTTAGGAGCTTGCTGCAAGCAGTCTGAACATGGCTCTCTGACAGCATGTGAACATAACTGACAGCAGTATCCTGGCCCAGTATCAGACTAAGCTCTCTTTACAAGACAGATGTTTCTTCTTCCATCTTGGTTACCCTTTTCACTTCTACTTTTAGGTGGTTCACTTTGCAATGGTGCCATTTTAATACAAGTTCTCTTTTGTCAGCTTTCTAAAAGCCTGGAAAAATCCAAAAGTGCCATATGGATTGACTGTGGTATCCATGCTAGAGAATGGATTTCTCCTGCTTTTTGCCTATGGTTCATAGGCCATGTGAGTAGCTAAACACATCTGATTAGCACTTTCAAAGCAATGCAAAAAATCTTGATTCTCTACCCAATTGCACTAGAAGCTCCATAAAGTCTTAATCCACAACACCATCATGAGTTTTGTGTCTAAGCTGCATATGTAGCAGCGAGTGTGTGTGCACATATGTGTGTGTGAGTAGATGGAGGGGGGATGTGTGCGAGAGACAGAAAGTCATATGGATCAAGTGCAAAACAGCTCAGATGTATTCTCAAGTACATGAAAGAAACTTAAAAGTTTCTTCAAATGTGCAGCAAATTCAACAGAGATGTTTACAGTTATGAACGGTCATGGATGGAGAGGGCATGTCAGGAAAAGCAAGTATTTGGTAATCTACTACACCACATGGATCCAAGGAATGATCTTGGCTCTGAATCACACAGCACATGGTGGCTTATGCCCATATTACTGCAGCTGGCACTGCCTGGAGTAGATCAGAGGAGACCCAGAGCGAGCTCAAGCAGTCCTACAAACCCTGGCTTTTCCCTACATGCCTTCCTAGAGCAATACCTAGAGGTATCTCTTACTCCAAGCATGGCATAGCTCCATACCAGCATGAACACCAGCAATCTCTATTTATCACTTGCTGTGATGTGTCACCTACTGCTGTGCCTGCTGCTACTGCTCCTCTGCCTCCTGCCTCCACATTATTTATTTGTGCTCCTGCTTTTTTCTGGTCTGCCTCATTCAGAGAATGAGGCCACACAAGCCGTCTTCTTTTGAAGGTACCATCCCCCCTAGAGACACCTTCATTTCAGACCTCCAGAACACGATCACATCTGCCAGCCACAGGCATAGTACCAGCTCATGGGAACTGGTAAATCACTGATGGGATGAGACTGTAGTATGGGCTTAGCCCAAAACCAGCCTTGATGTGCAGTTGCAGACCAATGGTCGCTTCTGACCTTTAGTATTTTTGATACCTACACTGCTCAGAATAGTGAACAAAGAATTCAACATCCATGGTTTTCACCTGTATCTTAACATACGTTGCCTTGGTCTTGCAGAATTTAAGGCATCTCTGCTCAACTCTGTTAAGCTGCTGGCCCAATTCCTAGTACGTACCAGGAAAAGGCTCCTAATGCCTTTCTGGCCCAGACAAGGTTGCCCAGCTTGCTCAGTTAATATCCTGAGATATTATTTACTGTTTTCACAAAAGCAAAGTTCATTGTAAAAATATGCTAGATGAGATTGAGACTTCACAATCACCAGTACTGTAGCCAGAGAAACAACATAGTTGAGTCCTTCAAACATGAATTACAGTTTATTCATGATGGAACTAAATAATAAGGATGATAACAATAATCGTCATCATCATGTGTTTATGTCTGTCCTCAGTCACAACTATAAAATCTCAGTGTCTATAATATTTGAAAAGATATTGCAGGAGCTAGGAGCAGATACAGCAGAATGTACCTTGTGACCCACCGATAATCCCAGCCTTTAAGGTTTCCTTGGAGAGAAATGTATTTTCCCTTTTCCTGCTGCTCCAAATAATTACCAGCTGCGCTGTCATTTTGCCAGTGACAAGTCCCTGCAGCATTTTTCAGAAGTAACAAGCCGAACATTTAGGTTCAGAATCCTTTTGATCAAACTTATGTGTTTTAAATTCAAATTTTATTTCTGTATCACTTCATAAAAGTAACATTTCAAAATCTGACATTAATCCACATCTGCACACGCACATTAAAATCACTAGCTCTCTCTAGCAAATCCTAGGCATTCTTTATAATGGGTTCACTCTTTATCATTTAGTTCTGTAGAAAGATTGACACTTCCCATTTAGTCAGAGAAAGTCCATTGCCTCAGTAAAATGAGGAAGGATTTAAAATTAAATAAAGTGGTTTAAGTAAGACATAAATAATAATAATAAAAATATTATATTATTAATGACTTAATATATTTTAATAGTAATAAACCCACTTATCTAGGTTAAAATTTATCCCCGTATCATGGACCAACAATCAGTTACATAAGAAAGAAGAAATAATGTTATATACAGCAGCCATTTGAAATATTACTTGTTATTTTTGGGCCTGCTTTATTTTTTGGCCTGATTTATTTTATATACCACTACTTTTGTGGTATTTTCAGTGGGAGGGAGAGTTCCTATCTTTTATACAACTAGCAGAAGCTCAAACCTTCCTCTTAATAAGCTTCAACTCTATCTCATGACCACCAATTAACACTGGATTGCAGTGTATCTGATTGACTGTGCCAATCAAATGCCTCTCCCTGGCATTTCTAACCAAAGAGCTACTTTGCTTTTTACCAGTTTCTGTGATGGGATGCATCTCTACCAGGAGACAGGCTGGTCTGATAATTGCACAATTATTTTACATAGGCCATCAGGTGCCTTTCTAGGAAGGTAAGAAAGCCACTGTTACAAATGCTTTTAATAAGTTTCTCCTGTGCTTCATAGGCAATCCACGTGCGTGAGAGAGATCAGACCATGACAGCTCTTCTGGAGCACTTTGACTTCTACGTCATGCCTGTGATCAATGTGGATGGCTACGAGTACACATGGAGCCATCCTTCTGTACGTAGAGCTTTTCTGACAGCCTATGCAACACACTGATATGTTATTTATGGGAACCATCAGTGAGCATACTTAGGGCATCATTTCCATCCTGGAACTGCATGCCCCAAACTCTTAACCTGTGCTTGGAATTTCTGCATCTTTGCCCTATGTCAAAACCAACAAATTTTGCAACAAATTGGCATCTGATCCACAGCACCTCGGTGTCTTCCAAAATGCCAGAAATGCGTCTGGAAATGACAGAATCTCACCTTGGGATTTTAATACTTCTAGAGGTCAGGGAATGCCTGTGTCAGCCTTCAGCAGCAAGGTTACAACTACTGGCACAATCCAGCACAAGCTGGAGAGAACGCTGCATCACACAAAGCACAGCCAATAACTCACTCCTTCCTCCTGTAAGTAGCCCCATTTTCTGTGTACCTTTTGTTTCTTATACACGAAGGTACAATATGCATCTTTTGCCCAAGATTTTATGTATTGGTTGCAAATTCCAAGCTGTTGAGATGGTTCTTTGGTTTTTAGATCATTCACTGAAGTTAAAAAAAACCCAACAGTCCTCCTCCACTCTTTTACTCATTCAATCTTAACCCAGCCTGGCTCACATTTGGACAACTATGTATATATACCTCAACAGCTGCACACCAAATTTCCAACTTTCCACATGCTGTCAGCAATGCCTACAGAAAGGTTGGACTTGGGAGTTCTAAACTCGTATTTCTGGCCAAACTGTATGTCTCCTCCTCTCCTTCCAAAGTCTAAATCCATTGAAGTCAGACCAGATGTGACCACTTCTTATCCTACCCAGTATTGTCTTTTATCATCCAGCCTTGCTGGCAAGCAGACTGTGGTTTTATAATCTGCCTTGGTCTTTTGCATCTTCCTTGCCACATGACCTATAAAGGCACAATTGGGAAGTCACATTAAACTAACCAGTGAGATGATGCACTGTTTTTCTCAGCTTTTCCCCTGAACATGGCTTGTGTGTCCGTTTCCATAGAATCGGCTGTGGAGAAAGAGTCGCTCATCGCATGGTAACAGCAAGTGCATTGGTACCGACATGAACAGGAATTTTGATGCACACTGGTGTGGTATGGCATAACTTCCTTCCTACTGTACCCCTGCCTCACTTTTAGCCTTTAAAATTCATTATTTTGAAAAAAAAAAATCAATTTCTATTTCACAGAGTTGATATAAAGACAAAAGTAGCTGAATATCTGTTATGAACAAGTGAACACTTCCCCAACTTCAGACACTTTTTGTTGGGACTCAGGATTTTTCCTCCCCAGATGCCACACTGGGGATTAACCTCTTCCCAGCACCATGACAAGAGAGAGGGGGACCAGGACCCTGGATCCTGCCCCTTGCATCACACCATGTCACATGTGGTGCAGGCTATTAATGGGAGGGATGAAAGAGGGAAGAGCTGGCCCTTGCCATGTCAACCAAGAGCTGTTGCACCACCCAGTTGAATAAACGCTTCACAATGCTGCATTAACTGATCACCCCAGTCATCCTCCAGCAATGCCTACCTGACCATGATTTTTTGGTTCCCAGGGTTTGCTGTTGTCGAGGCTATATCACATATACTTACCTACAGGCAGTTTAGTACCTGCCAGGTTTTTAATGCAGAATAGCTACCTTAAAATGTTAACCTACAGGTCAGATCTGGTTACACACAGTACTGACAGTAATGTCCTGTATGACTTTTTGTCATTTTACTCCCTTATTAAACTGGGAATAAATATATTTACCATCCATAGCTATTATATGGGGAAACCCACACATTTTTTCAGGCACAAAATGATGAAGATGGAGACCACATAGATCTGAAAGTGATATTCAGTATGAATGTGTATTTATATTCAGTATAAATTCTAACTCTATAAATATAATTTGGAGAAGTCTGAAGGAATAACAGCAAAAACTTATGTGATACAGATACTAGTTTCAAGGTTATACAATGTAGTGCATTCAACTTGTCAAGCACTTTTGGTGCAAACAACTTCTGAAGTGGAGAGATGATTCTATTTTACAAAGAACAGAAGAAAACAGGTAGATTAGGAAGTGCTTCCTCTCTAAGTAAATCTTTGGACAAAATATACACCTTCTTACAGGGGTGTCATGGGTTCAGCAGCATCAGTCATTTTTCTCCTTCTTGGTAGCTGGCGCAGCAGCGTGTTTTTGATTTTGGGCCTGGGAACAGCGCTGATAACACCAGTGTTTTCAGTTACTGCTTGGTAATGTTTTGGTCTGACCAAGGACTTTCTGAGTCTCATGCTCTGCCAGGGAGGAGGGGAAGCCGGCAGGAAGCAGAGACAGGACACCTGACCCAAACTGACCAAAGAGGTATTCCATGCCACAGCACGTCATGCCCAGGATGTAAAAGAGAGAGCAGAGACCAGGAAGGGTGGGGGTTCACTGCTTGGTCGGGCTGGGTATAGGTGGTGAGCGATCGTATTCTTTCCTTGTACTTGCCTTGTCATTATTATTATTGGTGGTAGCAGCAGTGGTCTTGTGTTATACTTCAGTTGCTAAACTGTTCTTATCTCAACCTGTGGGAGTTGCATTCTTTTGATTCTCCTCCCCATCCACCTGGGAGCGGGGGAAGAAAGAGAGGGGAGTGAGTGAGAGAATGGGCTGCATGATTTACAGCTTAAACCACAACAAGGGGACAACCAGAACATCTTACTTAAGTAACCAGAGAAGCATGCGTACTGTTTTCAGCCATGCTATGCTCCTCTCTTTTAGACATGCTTAGAAATATAGAAGAAAGAAGCCTCAGCACCTTGTAGGGTCACTGGAGAAAAAAAATGTAAAGATGAATCTAAGGACCAAGTCAGATGCTTGTAATAACTTAAACAGATGATTGTAAGGCTGTCCATAAGTTTCTACTTCTTTTAGTTATACTTACATATATATACATGTACATATAGTCAGTAAAATGCTGAAAAACAAACCCCTGTTCTTCTTAGCTAGCATAAAAATATTGTTTATACTGATTCAGATACATTAGCGACTGGTACCAACAGTTCAGCAGACTTACCCAGAACATATTAACTGTAAAATCTCCATTATTGCTGTTCAACAAGATTCTCAGAAGAACCAAGCTGGAGTTTTATCACTTTATAATACTGCTGCAATTATTAGTAGCTGTGTCAATTGAATACAATAACACAATTGTGTTCATGGGAAAAGGCCACAAATTCATGGGAACCTGCAATTTAACCTTGCTAAGCAGAGAAGGGTTCTTGTCAGGGGTGCCAAATGTTCAGACTTCCACTGGCTTCAGATTTGCTTGTGAATGCACTTTGAGCCACTGCAAAATCCCAGGTTTCAGCTGTATGTATTTAAAGCTGTTTTTCCTCTTTAGCTGCTCAGATAACAACTCTATGAAGTTTATGAGCAAATCCCTCATGGTTTTTATGAAGAGCAAAATATACTAAATGCACTGATACTGTATGTTTTTCTTTTATACCAGTATGAAGCAAAATTATTCCACAAAAAGCAATGCACTAACTTGGAATTTGCTCTGTGGAACTAATTTTGAGTGGAACCTGGATTTAAATTTTTCACCACATTTTCCATATCGTTTCTTTAGCTGCCTGCTCTCAGTATGATCATGAATTTCAGAAAGCAGACAGAACATTTATCTAAGGTTGCCAGTCAACAGGTTCTTCATTGCCTTTTTCCTTGGAGAGTTCTCACTTCTTTGTAAAACAAAACAGTGTAAAATTTAACATTCTCATTTTGCCTCTTTTGTATGACTTTGCTTAAATGCCAGGAACTGTTTATATTTTCATGTGCATGAATTTTCATGGACTGTCTGTGAAATCCCCCTTGATTCAGAAATATTAAGGTTTATACTTACATCACAGAACATAAATGTACCACAGCCCTCTCTGCCCCAGTACCCTTGTTTCTGACCTCCCATCCTGCATCTCCCAAAGCCTCATTGTCACCACTTCTCCCACACAGCCTTCTCTCTTCACTGTATTATTTCTGCTTCTTTATACAAGGGGCATTTATTTTTAGCCACTGATATTATAAAGGAGCTTGCAGCATATGTGGAGCAGTTCAATGCATGAAAATACAGGTTTATTCATAATATCGACAACCAGGTACCACCCTATCACCTAAACTTTCTGTCTATTGCAACTACATTTCATGCAAATACACCTTTATGGAGCCTTGAAACTTTTAATTAAAGCATATACATATATATGTTTTAATTAAATATGAAATTAAATATTTTATATATTGATTTATAAAAAAATATATATTTTATATATATATATCAATCACAATTTTAAAGCGTTTTTGGGATCCAGGTATGCTCCCTGATACTTTGTGGCATGATATAGCTCTTCCTTAGATATCACTGGCACCAAAAGATGTTTCCTTCTTTCCTGTATTTTAAGATAACAGCTTGTGTTTCTTCCTCAGGGCTGCAACTCTGCAGATATAACTGGCATTATTGTTTTCTGGAAGATGGGCATCTGTCAAAACATACCAGTGCCCAAGGATGAAGAAAGTCTTGTGGGTGTTAAAGTACTCAGTGAGCTTTATCCCTGCATAAGATTTAAAGATAAAATGTCCATTTAAACTAGAGATAGTAGCAAAGGGGAAAACTTACAAATGTATTAAAACATGGAGACCTGACATTTAACATTAAAGATCCTGGCTGCTTCCAGAAAGTTACTTGGTCTTATTCTGAAAAGAGCAAAAATGGTGAATCCTAGTCGTCTTCTTGGTAACTTGTTCCAATGCATAGTTTTTTTCATTCTGAACAACCTTCACTTTGATTTGTGTTTCTCCAACTTCCAGTTTGCAGGGGTTTTCCCCCCAAGATTAAATAATCACTTAGAACTGTCTTTTTCTTGTAGTACTTCTAGATTTTGAGAAGGGATCTCATGATTTTGTTCTAGGTGAATTTAAATAGAACATATTCATCCCCTTCTCTAAGACATTTTATCAGGTCTTTGAGTCATTCTTTTTCCTTCACCTTCTCCATTTTTTTTTTTTCAAGTGTATAGCAGGTGAGAGATCCCACCAGGGTCACACTGATTTCTAGAAGCATGAAAGTTCTTTCCACAGCATGGCCATGTCCATTTCTTCTGTATCAGCATCATACTCTGCTCTTTTCTTAAACAGAACTGCAGAAGATGAGAAGGAGTAATGCTGTGCACTTCTTTCTTACAGGAGAAGGAGCATCTCCCTATGAATGTCATGAGATATACTGCGGACCCTACCCTGAGTCTGAGCCTGAAGTGAAAGCAGTGGCTCGGTTTATCAGAGATCACAAAGACATAATTAAAGCCTACATAACCATGCACTCTTACTCCCAATTGGTATTGTTTCCATACTCTTACACTATGGAAAAAAGCAAAGACCATGATGAACTGGTAAGTCTTCCCAGCTCCTGAAGTTTCACATTTATTTCAGAAATTGCTCCCCTGCTTGGTTAGGCTTCTAATGAGGGACACACAGTGCTCTAAGGATCAGGAATTAGGAAATTAGATTTCTCTTGATGTTCCTAAGAACTTAAAGAAGTCTGGGCTGATCTAGCAGAGTGCAACTTATCAAGCTGCTTCTGAAGACTATGTAAAAATAAAAATACTTATTACAGATTGATAACACAACAACCCCTGATACATTGAAGCTGAAGAGCAAAGTCTTGTTTTACTGGGCACTTTGAAAAGATATTTTGTTAATTCCTGATTATGTTGCATGGTTTACATACATCCTTGTCCTGGGTTCAGCAGTAGCAGTTATTTTTCTCCTTCTTGGTAGCTGGTGCAGCAGCGTGTTTTTGACTTTCGGCCTGGGAACCACGCTGATAACACCAGTGTTTTCAGTTACTGCTTAGAATGTTTTGGTCTGACCAAGGACTTTCTGAGCCTCACGCTCTGCCAGGGAGGAGGGGAAGCCAGGAGGAAGCAGAGACAGGACATCTGACCCAAACTAACCAAAGAGGTTATTCCATACCACAGCACGTCATGCCCAGGATGTAAAAAACTAGAGGCAGTTACCGGAAGGGTGGGGTGCACTCCTGGGTCGGGCTTGGTATCAGGTGGTGAGCGGTTGTATTCTCTTCCCTTGTATTTGTATTCCCTTGTCATTATTATTATTGGTGGTAGCAGCAGTGGTTTGTGTTACACCTTAGTTACTGGACTGTTCTTATCTCAGCCCGTGGGAATTACATTCTTTCGATTCTCCTCTCCATCCCTCCGTGAGTGGGGGGAAGAAAGAGGGGGAAGTGAGTGAGCAAACTGCGTGAGAGGCTTAAACCACGACAATCCTAAAAGTACTTGTGTGTGTAACTGAAAAAATGCCCTCCATACACCTAAGCAATGAGGTATTCTTGTAGCCACTTGCTACTTCTAAGGTTTAATAGTAGAATTCCCTCAATGAAAATCTATGTCAATACTACATAAATCAATAGTGACTTAAAATACTGTGTTGAAAAAGGAAAAATATGAGACAAGAGGGAAAAAATGGTCTGACAACAGTTTGCTGCCTGAAGTGATGGTAAGGTCCCATATATATTTTTTACATAGCTACAGCAGAATTGCAAACTGTGGCATTGGCATATGCTGAAAATTTTAACCAAGTTCTGTGGCTTTTCTAGAGCCTTTAATAACAGCATTTAACTAATGTGAGTTAACACAGAACACAGCGTATGTAAATCCTAACTGCATACATATTAACTATTATCACAAGGCTCTAAAGCTAAGAATGTTGTTTAATTTCAGGAAAGTCTGGCAAAGAAAGCAGCTAAAGCTATAAGGAGGACAACAAAGAAAATTTACAGACCTGGTGCTGGTGCACAAACAATTTGTAAGTATGACTTTACTGCAAGAAAGCATATCTTTGCTAGCATCAGAAGACAGCTTTTGAGCAGAAAACTAAAGTTCTGGTTCTAGGTAACTTACCTATTTTCCCTTCTCATACAGATTTAGCTCCTGGAGGGTCAGATGACTGGGCTTATGATCTTGGCATTAAATATTCTTTTACCATTGAGCTTCGGGACACAGGAACTTACGGATTTTTGCTTCCTCCTCAAGAAATTAAACCAACTTGCTTAGAAGCACTTTCTGCTGTCAAAGAGATAGCTCAACATGTTCTTCAAAATTTGTGATGTTGAATATAATTTGTTCCAGCACGACTGCTCTTAGTTAGTTCAACCAATAATAAAAAAACCCTTTGCTCTTTAGTAAAATTATTTATACATGGGCAAAAGAAAACAGAATGACTGCACCCTCTGTATTTCATTTTAGAATACATGACATTTTTTCTACCATACTTATATACCTGTAACAGTAGTTCAGTGCACTATGTACATATATACTGAACACTGTAAGGGGAAAACAAGATAATCTTATGTCCCTCTAGATGGTGGGAGCTCCAGATGATGTAACATCAAATAGGCCTCCGATTGACATGCGTCATTCTGGGCAGACCCAGAAAAGATTCATGCATTTTGGTCATTCAAGCTGTTACAGGATTTCCTCACAAAAAACCTAACCTATCCATCATTTTCACTGTTGAATGAAGGGTGTTCACATGAGAACTTCCCGCTGCATCTTTAGAGAAAGGCAACGACACACCAGAGGCCAAATCCAGCGGGAGCTGCCCAAAGGCTCCTCCACTACAATCAGCTGCTACGTTTATCCTATGGCCAAGGATTAGCACAGAACAACACAGGCTTCAAGACTTTAAATCAGGGCCTCTAGCAACAGGACAAGACGCACGGTTTTAAACAGAAAAAGGGTAAATTTAGGCTAGATATGAGAAAGAAATTCTTCCCTGTGAGGGTGCTGAGGCACTGGCACAGGTTGTCCAGAGAAGCTGTGGCTGCCCCATCCCGGGCAGTGTTCAACGCCAGGCTGGACAGGGCTCGGAGCAGCCTGGTCTAGTGGAAGATGTCCTTGCCCACAGCAAGGGGGGGGGTTGGAACGAGATGGTCTTTAAGGTCTTTTCCATCCCAAACCATCCCGTTTGCACCTCAGCCACAGTGTTTATCAGCCCCACAGCCGTGATCGGCACAAGCCGAGAAACCAGCCTGGCAAGCCCGAGGAGGGCGCGAGGAACAGCCAGCGCTGCCGCAGAACGCCGCCCGCCCCGAGCCCCCCGCAGCTCGGCGGCGCCGGGCGGGCAGCGCAGGCAGGTTCCTCCCGCAGACCGACCGGGCCGCCTTCCGCGCCCTCCTCCGACATGGCGGCGCTACCGCTTCCGCCCGGTGCCCTCTACTGCTGCCCGCCCTTCCTTGACGCCATCACCAGCGGCGGCGCGGCGGGCGGCGCGAGGGCCGCCGGGAAGGCGGCGCGCGGCGGGAGCGGCGGTGGCGGCTGCGGTTCCCCATCGTCCGCGGCGCGCGGGGGCAGGGCGGGCGGCGCCGGGCGGCGGGAGCGGGCGGCGCTCCTCGTCTTCCTCTCCGTGTCGCTCCGCGCTCAGGCCCGGGAGGACGGACTCCCCCCTCGCCCCCTCCCACCCTCTCCGCCCCGGGCGGCGGCGGAGGAGGCGGCGGGGAGCGGCGCGGCAGCGGAAGGAGCAGGTGAGTGCGGCGGTACGACCGGGGGCGCGGAGGGAGGGAAGGGAAAGGCCGTGAGGGAAGGAGAGGGTGGGTTAGGCCGGGTCCTGCGTCTCTTTCCCCGCGCCCCACGGCGGGCTCGGTGCCGGAGCTGCGGGGAAGGGCCGCGGTGCCGCCCGCCCAGGCCGGTGCGCGGCGGGGGCCTCCCCGAGGAGGGAGCGCTGCTGAGCGGGCCTGCCGGTGCTGCCCGCCAGCCGTTTGCGCGGGGTGAGGTGCCATCCGTCGGTGACTATGCCGGAGCCCGCCTCCCGCGTACTTGGATCTTCCCTGTTGATGGTTTTTTTCCCCTTCAGTGGGGCTCTTCTCCCACTTTCTGGCAGTAAACCAGTTTCTGCTTCATGCGCTTAGAGGGTCGACTAATTTCGTTGGTGTTAATTCAGTCATCACCATTTCTTTAGACAGTGGTCTCAGCTAGCTCCCATTCCTTCCAGAACTTGTATGCCAGGCATGTTGGGTTAGTGTTGCGGATGAACTCCTTAGGTCCTCACCTTTGACTTCTCTGCTGGCTTCTCCCTCCGTCACTGGTTTCTTGTCAACCTTCTGCCAGACTGTTTGAAGAACAGGTTTTGACTGATAGCGGGATAGGGATCAGGACCTTAAGAGATTTTGCTGTGGTAGTGCAACGCTTAGGGTACCTCTGTGCAGATTGGTGCGGTCAGACTCGGCCCATCAACTGAGTATATCTGGAAACTATGGAAGTGTGGTTGTATGTGGCTGTGCCCAAGATAATCCATTCTGCTCCTCAGCATGCTTGCTATGGTGTGACAACGTGCTAATGTGCTCCAGCGTTCAGATTGGAAAAAACACGTATCCAACAAACTTGGCATGAAGACATAGTGAACTGGGGTCTATCCGCACAAGTCTGCATAGACTGTCCTTTAGTTTGGTGGATCACCTTCTTTGAGGATGAGGATTTTGTTAGACAAGATATGGAATACTGGATACTTTCTTTTGTGATGCTAGGGCCTGATTTTTTAATTTATTTATTTACATGTAGAAGGCCAACTGTGATTTTATACTTGTGAAAACATAACTAGCAGTTGCTTATCACTACTAGTGGATGTATGTTAAATGAGAGGTAGGGTCAACTTAATATGGTGACGGGTTAACAGCACGGAGTTGTTAAAATAGACTTGGAATGATTTCTAGGGTTTTGTCAAACAGACCTCTTTGTGGGAGGTAAGAGTGTTAGACTGACATCATATAAATGCAGCCGGTATTGGACTAATTTTTTGAAAGTTGGGTAACAATGCATTTTACTATTTTATCATTATTTTTAGGTAATAAACCAGTGGAGCTCCTTCCAGTATCTCTATTTTATTTGTAGTGGAAACATTAACACTGTAATCAGAAACAAAACCTTTTCAGGTAAAAGCTCTTCACTTGGAAAAGTGGAGGGAAGCACTGACATTTTCCTCTTCCTAAGGTGTTATTTAGCTGTCAACAGGTATTAGTTTATCTAGGGTGTTGCAATCAGTTTGTACCTGAACTTCTGTAGGGTTATAAAATTATAATTTTGTTTGTTACTTTAAATGGCATATTATTTGTCATTTCACAGATAGGATTTTCTTGATGTTTAACCTGTGTGTGGTGTGCATGCATGCATGCACAGACATTGATTGACATGCCTGCTAGGGGTGTCTTGGACTTTCTTGAAGAAATTATATCTCATTATATTTTTTCCTGAACATTGCTGTTGTTCTGTTACATCTCAGTTTCAAGTTGTCCTGTAGAAGCAGGATTGTTTTTTGCAAATGACTGGATTAGGTTTTTCTAGTAGAAAAGCAAGTGTTTCAGGTGTGCTTCTATTGATCGTGGCTTATGTAATATCATACTTCTTTTGGAAAAAAATGCTAAGCATGCTTGACCCCAAAATGGAGGAGTACTGATAATAAAAATACAGAATTTCATTGAATATTGTGTTAATCGTCATGCTTCATTGATTTCAGTTACTTGGATAGTGCCCACTAGGTATACTCACTTCTCTCAAGTCTGTCTTATGTTCTAGATTTACTCATGAAGTAACACTCTGAGGTACATTTTATTTCTAATGGTAGTATAATTAATGTCATTAACAGTTTGTCTCTCGCCCAGTAAAAGTTATTCCATTTAAAGAATAACATAGATTCATCTGTAGGTTATTGGAGTGTTAAAATATTCCTAAATTATTACTAACAATTTCTGTGGATCTTATTTATGTATTGGAAAGCAATACTTTACAGTCAAAACCTTAGCTATAGAATTTATTTTAGGAGTATAAAGTTAATTTCACTTAGTAGTAGTAAGCTGTTTCAGAAGTTGCAGACACTTCAGTGCCTCCAGGTAGATACAGCAATACAATGTCATGTACTTGAAATATAGAAGTACGTAGTTTTCTACTTAGAAGCTTAAAAAAATAATAATTATAGAAGTAATTAGCTTAAATGTTGAAATATGAATGCTCAGGGCTCAGCCCACACTGATAATCAGTGCTTTCTAATCCATGTGAGTGTTTGATAAGGAAATGTTAGTTCAGAGACACAGGCATTTGGTGGAAAGGAAGATCATTGAACTGGCCATTAGTGTGGGATTTATTGCAGAATGGTGATCATCAGGGATAAAGCAGTGCAAGATGAAAATGAGGGAGAATTGAGCAAGTTAAGGGAATGTTTATGGGATGTTCCATTTCAATTGTTCTTGATTATCCATTAATATGCAGTCTGAAAAATATGAAAATTAAGCAATTTTGGGTTTCCCCTTATTGTACTTGTTTATAAGCAAGGAAACTTGTCACTAGCATAAAACTGCTGTTAGGCATCTGAGGTTTTCAACTGCAATATTGTTTAAATAGTGTCTTTATTTTTCCAACTTGCTTGGGCTTTTGAAGAACGAAAATGGGACTGACTGCATTTCCAGATACAGTCTCTCTAATGTAATGCTTGACAGAGTGAAAATTCCTCAGTTTGCCTCTGAATAGCATGTCCGGGCTCTAAACCTTCAGCCTGTATAACAGTTATGTTCACTTAAAGTGAAATCTCATACAGTTCTGGTTGCAAGAGCAACCAGAAGAACTCTTGTGATAGAATTGACAAAATGCTGCCTAAAATAGTAATTTTTTTTTGTTTGTTACTCTTAGCTTTTTTTTTTTTTTTTTCTTTTCATTTAACACAGAGTTTTTTTTACAAACCATAGAAAAATCAGGATTGGATGGCATTCTCTTAATTTCCTTCTAGGAAATTATTGGCCAAAATGTCAGGAAATAGGTAGTTGGAATGAAGGTACCTGTTCAGTTATGATGGTGTTTCCCCTTTCATCCTCTCCATGTCTAGAACTATCCTCTTAAGCTTAGTCATCATCTTAACTTGCCATGGAAGTCAATTCAAAGAAGGTAATATTTGCTGGGTAAAAATTAAAATTTAAAATAAGATGTTTTGCCTCTGTTTCCTTGAAATAGAAGGACATTGAAATTAGGAGGCAAAATAAATGTAAATTTTATGTATTATGTACTACTATCATGTTAGTGTGTATTGTACTTGCGTATTAGATGCACTCGTTTTATCTGTCCTTCATGTGTTGAACCTTCTGCCTATGCCATTGCCAGTGCCGTTCTGCTAACCCTTTTTATTTCAGATATAGCTCTTTTTACTGCAAATATTTAAACCAAAATCAGTATTTGGTATATGATTGTCTTATTAAAAATGCTTTTGCATATGTCAGTCAATTTTTGTATCCTCTGTTAAAGCGTGTAGCTGCATGAAACCTTACAAATTCAGTGGGGGTTTTTGCTGACATGCAGTGGGAAACAATCCTGAAATGGAAGGGTGCTCAGCTGGGTGAGATGTGGTATTGTTTTGCTTTCTACCTTTAATGGTTTATTCTGTCAGACTTTGTAACTACTGCTGCACATTGAGCTGTCCACAATGACTCCTAATTATTTTTCTCAGAAGACTGGACTAATTCAAACTCATAAAGTATTTAGATAAAATCATTTCTCCTTGTGTGCATTACATTTTATTTATTTGCATTTCATCTGCTGTTGTATTACTCAATTTTCTAACTCGGGTAGATCTTTCTGGAAATCTCTGTTCTCCACAGTTTTTACTAACCTAAATAATTTCCGACTACTGGAAAGTTGTACTGTTTCACTGTCTGCTTCCACTAATTGTCGTTAACCATTGTTTTTAATGTCTGGTATACACCACATGGTTAACTTCTACCATCTCTGAGCATCTCGGTTAATGTCTTGGTTATCTGAAACTTACTTATGATAGAGACCAAATTCTTCAGATAATCAAAGGGTTGGAGAAGTAGTTACTAGAGCTGAGCTGAGAAATCTCTCAAGTACGGAGTTTAAGCTTGCTTTCTTCTGTTGCTTGTAAAGGAGCTGTAGTGCCTAGCAAGAGCTTCAGCACAGTTTTCTTTGTAGAAAGTGCACAAATGTCAGTCTTCTAGGGAAGCCTTGTCCTTGAAGTAACCATAGGATTCAGATAATGAAGTTCCATCAAAATAAAAGGGAGAAAACCAGGTATTGTCCGAGTACCAAGTGTAAAATATGTTACAGCAGTGTTACTTTTTTTTTTTTGTACATTTGTCCACATCTATACTTTTTTTTTTTTTTCCCCTGTAGAATGGAACTTTACAATCTGAATGCTATGAGAATATATTACTGATCAGATCAGTGAAAATTTGTAGTAATCCAGTCTGGAGGGTGTTAGCTTAAATTTGTATTATTCTGACTGTATGGATGAGTTTTTTGTGAGGTGTGGATAGGAGCAGAAGAGATAGCAGAAGAGTAGGTGATTAGAGTTTGGCTAATCATGTTGTACTGAGTAATGAGCTCTAGAGTGATGGCACTGTGACAAAGAGGTGATTTT
Organism: Ara ararauna; assembly: GCA_028858755.1. Lineage (NCBI taxonomy): Eukaryota > Metazoa > Chordata > Aves > Psittaciformes > Psittacidae > Ara > Ara ararauna. Next base: position 103,959,548 of record CM054378.1, on the reverse strand, counting down.
TTGAGCTGTGTATAAATCATCCATAAACTGGCAGATTTTCCCAGACTGAAATAATTTCCATGTAGATCAAGTAGCATTTAAATAATGGACGATGGTGTTTGGACTCCAGTTTGCCCTTTTTCTGCAATCTGTCTCTAGATGTGTATCTTCCCTTTTTTTTAAAAAATGGTTTTTTTTCTGTATTCAGTAACTCCTCAGGTAAGAGAAATTGTGACTTATTTATCAAACTTATGCTGTACTTGCTTTCAAATTTTTTTTTTTTTAATGCAAGGAGTTACTTCTTAAGAAACTTAAGTATATCCCTGGTTTGTGGGGTTTTTTGTTTGGGTTTTTTTGTTTGTTTTTGTTTGTTTTTTGTTTGTTTTTGAGGTTGATGTTTTTTGTGGGTGAGTGTTTTTTTTGTGGGGTTTTCTTTTACATTTGTTTGGTTTTAGTGGGTTTTTTGGAGGTTTTTTTTGTGGGTTGGTTGGTTGGTTGGTTTGTTTTGTTCATTGTCTTTCTAAACTCAGGTGATTGCAAATAATTGTAGGATACAAACCAGTAACAAATACAGACTGTGGATGGTATCAAGGTGATTTTCAGTATGATACCAAGTTGGCATTTCACACATCAAAATGAGGGGGGTGGATGGAGCTCTCATTTTCTGGATATCTGTTTCTGAAAATGGGAGCCATTCCTAGTTTCTTAGAACCTGTTTCCAAGAGGTTGGTGAAGTAGCATTAAAGGTTCTTTTTTTACCTGGAGTCACTTCAGCTCCTGCACACAAAATACATGTTGAAGGCAAGCATCTGTTCTGTGTGGTGTTTGGTACCAAAATGAATAACATAACGTATATGATCTTTCCCAAAGGGAAGCTGAAGAATCCAGAAAAGGTCTTAAAATAAAATGAAGAACTGTCATTACTGGTGCTCAGCTGACTTGTTCAAATCAGAGGCATTCCTTGTTATTAGATATATTTTACTCATTTATGATTTTCATTCTTTCTTCATCATCTCTGCAGCAACTCTTGCAACGTGTATCATACTATTTTATTAACGTGAGTTCAGTGTCCATAGCCTCAAACTGAAGGATTTTACAGTTTTGCTTTTTTTTTTTGGTTGAAGTAGTACAAAATGTCAAAAATTAGAAGGAAGGTCACAGTGGAAAATACCAAGACCATATCCGATAGCACATCCCGAAGACCCAGTGTGTTTGAAAGGCTTGGACCCAGCACTGGAATTACTGCAGAGGTGAGTTATAAAAGTGTTCTTCTCCTCTCCACGCCAGCATCTTCTTTTCCAGGATTTAGGTGGTGGGAAAGTGTAGCTCACAAGTACCAAATACTCAGATGTCACTGATGCTAGTAAAGGTGAAAAGAACTCCTTAACGCATGGATGTCCAACATACTAATAACTAGAATATTCAGATAACATGTGTTGTCCCAGCTTGTGGAGAGGGGCAGTAGTACTGTACATATTAATAGAATTTACACCAACCTGAATTTTTCTCTGCCAGACCTGATGCTCATTGTTGGGTTTTGTTTTTTTTTTATTATATTACTGGTGGACAGAAATTACAGATAAGTGGGAGTTAATGTGGAGTCATTTCTTTGTTCTGCCACACTCACACCGATGGTATTTCCAGAAATGAGTGTGAAATTCACCCAGTGATGTCTGTCTCTTAGACACAGTGCCGTAACTGGCTGAAGACTGGCAACTGCCTCTATGGGAACACATGTAGATTCGTACATGGCCCTTCACCACGAGGTAAAGGCTATAGCAGCAGTTATAGAAGGTAAATCAAGAACTCACTTTGAATTCTTCACATGCTGTAGGAAAAATAGCTTTTGCAACTATGTCTTTTGTTTTGTTTCTTTTTAAGTGAAATACTGTTGTGTGCCTAATGGTATGTTTTATCAATAACCAATTGCATTGTGAAGCTGCTCAAGACAATTTAGCAACTTGCAGTGGGTTTTCTCAGGATTTGTGTGTATGTAGCTTTATAAAATGAACAGAATCCACTGAGTGCAGATTAACGTCTTAGATTACTCGAAATGAGAAGTTTAAGTGCCTTAATACTTTTTTTGTGGTGTCGCTGCAGCTTCTGATATGCCTTTCTGTCCCTTACTAAAATGCTGTCTTGCAGCTACTTTCTGCAGCCCTCGCATACTTGCATCCCTTCTGCCTTTGCTCTATTGTTTGGTGAATAAGGTGTCTATCCTTTCTCTCCTGTTGTGAGAAAACAATTCTCTTCAAGATGTAGTTCTATGACTTTATCTGTCAGATACAGAACAGATATCCTGCATCATAGGAGGAGATCCAAAAAGCAACTCCATTTTTCAAATGAGAGTATTTTTACTATCTGCCTCTTCGTTTGTTACTGTAATTTAAAAACGCTGGGTTTCTCAACTGTCCTTTTTGTGGCATAACACCTTACTTAACTGAAACAAAACATGGCAGTAACTTTGTAATATTCTTGCTATGCAGAACAGAAAATACAGTTTCAGCATAGTACCTCTTTATATGAAGGCTTCACATTTTAGAAACAGCTGCCCTTCATAATGCTACAGCAGTGTCAGTGTTGCCTCTAGATTACAGATGGGCACACTAAAGTATCAGAGTGTAAAGCCACAACAGGAAGGTTGGCATGAGATTAGGGTTCTGTTTCTGTCTCTTTTTCCTAGTCTTGTGGCATACTCTCAGGATGATCTTGACTTGACTTGTTTAATCTTTCATTGTTTCTAAGGTGGTAGCAGCTGGGATGCAAAATACATCACTGAGTTTAATGTTTCTTTCGGTGTGTAAAAAAATTTTACTCTGTTCTGTACTCAGTGTTCCGAATGGGAAAAATGAATGATTTACTGGTAAAAATTAAATTTTAAAACTTTTAGAATGTCACTTTCTGCTTGCTTTCAGTGTTTAGAACACTCAGTACGTAGTTCTACTTGGTCATTTGAAGAAAAGTGACATTTCTTTTAATGGTTAAAGCTGTGTTTCTGCTTCACTGTCACTACTGACATTTAAGAATAATGTCAGTTTACTTCTTTTTATTGCTAGCTTTTTTCACTGGGACTATATGAAAAAGTCAAAGGACAAATCTTCCTACTTATCTGCTTGATACATTTAGCATTTAAGTGTTCTTAAAAAGAGGGAGGAAGCCTCTACCTGCCTTACACATACACACACACCAGAACAGACAAATGAAAAAAGCATGCTTGTCTTCAAAAGTTTCTGGTAATGCTTCATGGCTACGCACAGAAAAAACTGATTTATGTACATGATAAAATGATGACAATTTCATGCCATTTAATATTACAGAGAGTTTTACAAATGTTATCCAGAATTTTGAATGCAGTTTTATTGGCTTCTTGCAAGCCAAGCTCATGCTACTCCCACAGCAGTTCAGTTCAAGCAGTATTCTTGTTCAGGTATCTGGGACAACATAATGGTGGTGTGTCTGCGTGCATTCAGCCAGACCTGCTGGTAAAGGCTTTTGTCTGCTTTGCAAGCAGTTTGGTAGGACAAGGCAAGTCTTGCTGCCTTTCTGTCTTGCCCTTTCAGTAGCATACCTGTCTGAAATAAATCTCACTGTTAATGTTTTTTATCTGACTATAACACTTCCCAAAACTCAGAATCTCACCAGGCAGTAGGAAAACTTGACTCTAAAGTGTGAAGAAGACTCTTAAGTCTAGTTTCACTATAACTCCATTTTGGCATTGATGCTGCCTCTCACAGCATGAATTTTAATCTTGCTGTTACAAAAAGTGTAACCTAGCATGTTTGAGCATGCAAAACTTTCCTGATGAGGATAGTAAGAATTTGTTAATAGACCTGCCAGTCTTCCAGGCATCCGAAGTATGGAGAAGCTAACAAGAAAAGAGCTGTGTGTAAACATGCTATCCCGCAAGGAGCTTTCCTCTCTTGCTCCACTTGTAAGTTGTTGGATAGTTGCTTGGCTGCTTCCTGCTGGTTCCCTTATACCGTATACATATGTATCTATGCCATCGTAACTTCCCTTTTTTAGCCTGTCTGATCATGTTCATTCTGGATCATTAAACCATTTTTAAAAACCAAACCAGCAGTGATATTGGGTAAGAACTTCCAGATTTCGTGAGGTTCAAATATTACTGTATGGGAAACTGAAAAAAATGGAACAATATTTCATGAGCAATTATAATACGTACATTGCACACTAATAATTGTCATCTGCTAATGCCTGCATGTGTGTGCACACAAACATACACAGATATGCTCAAAAAGTATGTTGTAATGTGTGCCTGCTGCTGGGTAGTTACTCCTGACACTGTTAAGAGGTACAGAAGCAAATGGAGGGGCTGTTACGAACGTTTATTTTCTAACCAAGCTGCTGAATATGCAGAACTGAACTGTTGCACAAGTAATGCAGTTTAAAATGGCTTAATGTCACTGCTTAAATTTTGAAATTATGAAATTGTACATTTTAGGCCCTACTTAAGAAGTAAGCCCAGCACAAAATATTAAGTCATTTTGTTGTCAAGTAGTTTTCTGCTTTCAGTGTACAGGGATAATGCTGTGGAACCTTTTGTGTGAAAGATTCTACCAGTTATAGTCTAGCCACATGTTTAACTGTAGAGGTAAAACTATAGTTACCTGTTGGAATTCAGCAGTGTGTATTACGTGTAATAATCAAAGATCCCTTTTGGAGGGGGAGCAAGTGGAAGGTTAGGTAGAAAAGAAGCCAAATTAAAGTTGTGGTGTACCTGAAAGAAAAACAGACCTCTTGTTTTTCTGTGCATTAAGCTAAAGTATCTGAAAACTCTTCAGTTTTCTGAATAATTGTTTCTTAAAATTTGACAAATTTTCAGTCTTAATTTATTAGACTTTTTTGGGGATTATGATGATTTTGGGGAAGGAGTGCTAGGATGCTTACCATGACACTTTGTCCCAGTGTTCTCCTAAAGCTGAAGAAGAAAAGAAAACAACAAAACCAAACAACCCACTAACTAACTCCAAGCCTGGAGCTGTAGCTTTTTTCATTTCTGTGATTTCTTGGTAACTTTTGTAATCTTTAAGTAGATTTGAATAATAAGTTTTTTCTTCCCTCCAATACTGAAAAAGATATTAATTGAGGGTGAAATGGTTTCAGTGGTTTTTCACTCTCGTATATAGCTTTTTTTAAAAAAAAAAAAAAAAGTACTAAAAACCAAATACATGAGCTGCATTCAGTGGAAGTTCTGTTGCTTTCTCCTTCAGCTACTGTTTTTTATACCTGAAATTGCTCCTGTTGAGGAACAATATTACATTAGCTTACATTTTTTTGCCTTTAAAATTAATTTTCACTTTCACAAATTCAAATCCTTTGTGTCATAGCTAAGTATTATTAAAAATTAAGGCATATATTGCCAGTTTAGTGTTTGAAGACATTTTATTTGTTGAGGTAGCTGATGGTTAGAATGCTTTGGGGTGTTTCCATAATGCAAAGGAATAATCTTTCTAAGATGGGTGAGGGGAAAAAAAAAGCTTGAATACCTTTGCTAAACTAATACCTTTTCTAAAGTTAGATACTTTAAAGATGATATGCATACAAAGAAGATAACTTGTTTATATTTGTATGCTGGATATTATTTGATCCTTAGTGCTGAAAGAAGCAGCATGCTACCATTTTGTACCTTTCCTCCCATCTCGATTGAGCTGTATTTAAAATTTTTTGAAGAATTAAATGCATTTAAAATGAGAGCAGTCGCTCGTCTTTTTCTTCTTGGATCCTAAAACACTTAACCTTATGGCGCAGTTTAAAGAATTAAATATTGACAACATTGCAAAAGATTAAGTGGAAACCAATTACTGTTTTTCAAATATGCACAGGTTGAAAATGAAATCATTAATTTAGATTTTTGTATGCATAAACTATGAAAGAGAGTTTACGCTGTACTTGTGTAACAGAGGAAGGGTGGGAGAAATGACACTTTCTAAATGGAAACCCTAATTCAGTCTGAAAAACAAATGCAAACTTCCTTATTCAAATAGTACATATAACTTCTAATCAACTAAGGCAGTATCAATATCTCTGTATGATTCTTTAGCATAAACTGATAGGTACAGATCCAGCACTTTCATACATCTATTTCATGGAACAATCTGTAGGTTAACAGCTGACAGCCATCACAGAAGTACAAAGCTCAATATCAGCCCGGATTTATATGAAGAGAAAATTTGTTTTCTTGAACTGAAGAATCATTTGAAGCAGCTCTTATATCCATCCGCTTTGCTTAGGAACTTGTTTGAATGCAAAGGTTGTTATCTTTAAACTTGTAAGGGATAAATGAACTTGTGAATCCATACTAAGGTGACAAAATTACGTGGATGTGGTAGGGTAGGATGTTCCCCTTCCCTTCCTATAATACCTTTCTACAGAAAATGTATGTTGACATTACATGACTGCCAGATTTCATCCAGTGTTTTGTAATGAAGTAACAAAGGAATTATGTTACTGCAAAATGAAAAATGGAGGAGACCTCCAGGAGTGAATTTCTGGTGCATGGTCTTGCAACAGTGTTTTTTCTGTGGCAGTCGCGCTAAGGTAATGGGAAGATGGCACTTAGATCATGTTATCTCCCCTTGCGGGCTTCATCTGTATTCAGAGTTGTGCTTCTGTATGACTGTCATTGCTAGTCTAAAGTAATTTGACTCGGCATTAATTGTGTTTTTTATATATATATATATATATATATATACACACATATATATAAAAGATACATACTAAAATGGTGCAGCTTAGAATATGGAGAAGGCTAAAGATATCTTGAAAGACTTGGTAAGGGTGATTGTGGAACACAGTGATGGTCAGAAAAAGATTTATTCTGGATAAGATCACCTGAAGCTGATCTGAAGTAGTAACCGAGTCATGTCATATGCATGTACAAGTGAGTCAAGTCTTCCTTGATGTTTTGAAAGAGTTGGTTTTTTAGAATGCTTTAAGCTAATTAGAACAGAGTATTTTTTTATTCATCTATTTCACTTCTGGGTGGGAGGTTTAGCTTCTTTATGTATATGCTAAATAAAAAAAGTAATAGCTTGTATTTGTTTAGAAATAGTCCCACAGAACTGGTTATATTATGTTTCTGTATTAAACAGGTCACCAGAAAGACCCACTGGAGATCTTCGGGAAAGAATGAAGAACAAACGTCAAGATGTTGAAGCAGAGCCACAGAAGCGAAGTACAGAGGAATCATCCTCTCCTGTTAGGGTAAGAATGGAGTTTGCAGAACTCCAGAATCCCTCAGTAGCAATTGGGCAGTGTGTCCTAGAAGCCTGATCGTGGTGACTTGTAATATATAAAATGTTTTAATGAACTGATCATTTTGTACATAGCATGTGGCATATTTTATTATGAAGTGTCTTAACAATTGTATTATATTGCAATTTTGTAGCGCTTTCTGGTCTTGTGGTGCCCAAAGATTTTACAAACCCCACAGACTAAAATATATTATGGATACTGATATTTATTATTTAATAACAGTGCAGACTCTGGTTATTACCAAGAAAGTGTATTAACTGTTGTTCCAGTCATCCACTGTTTTTCCCCCCCCAGCACTTACTCATATCCATTGTTTACATGCATTCTGATTCCAGTTGTTCCAAATTTGTTTTTGATGAGACCACACAGTTACTGTTGTGCTGGTTAATTTCGCCTTCCTCCTCACAGACTCATCAGCCATCCTAACTGCTCATTTTTGGATTTTGCAAAAAATTCATCCATTATCATTCTCATTTTATTATCATCTTTCTGCAGTCTTATACGCCTCAAATATCAGAACTTAGTTGTTTTTGAATCATATTATCTGTTCCTGATGTTACAAATGGATAGGGGCAGAGTTGGTAGTGTGACCCTGAACCCGTGTAACAGTAGCACCAGTGTATTCCTGCATCATGTTTTTTAAGACCATTTTCATATGAATAATGACTAAAAATTTTTATCTGTGAAAAATCAGGTTTACTTCTGCAGATATTAACAGCATTCTGTTTTTATTTCTTCTTGGTCTGTTCCAACTTGCTGTATAAAATGAATTTTTATGTCAGGTGTAAAGAAATCAACAGCAGCTGCTATCATTAAATTAAGAGAATGGCTTACCTTTCAATCATGTTTTCAGTTGCTGTTAATTTATGTAAACTTTTGATCTTTTTACTCTTTTACTTGAATGTGTTTCTTTTATTTTTCTAATAGTTTGAATAAACTGTTCAGTTATTGAGTACATGGTTGGTGGGAGAAGTGTTTTTGTCCAACCGTTATTAAAAATTTATCGTAACTTCTTCTGTCCAACTGACAACTGTACAACTTTGATTTTGATGTAATTCTTACTTTTGGTAAGAATTCCTGCTTTTTATAGTGTTCTATTAATGTAATAATAAAGTACATTTAAACAACTAAAACCCAAATGAAGATGAACTTGAAGCAGGAATCAAAAGACATCATAGAATTAGTGGGTCTGTTAAAGTACCCAAGAATTATTTACAGGGTAAGCACACTGCAGAGGAAAAAAAATTACTCTGCTTCAATCTCATAAAACAGAAGGCTGAGGAAACCACTGAGCTTTTTATTATTTACATGGAGGCAACTTTCAAATGTGAGATATCCAAAGAAAATATTCTGGAACAATAAATGAAGAGGGACAGTCATCAAGAGTTGCATTGCAAAGAACCAGGATATCTAAAAGAACAGAAGACTGAACTGGCTGAACTGCTAACAAAAATCTTGCTCCATCAATAGAGCTACTACTATGGTGGAGGTCTAATATCTGATGTTTCCATCTCTTACTAAAGCTTTTGGGAAAGCAGAGGGGCTGGATAAAAAAATCTTAACTTTGTTTTGAAATAATGAAAAGTAGCTTGTTCCATAAAAAGTTTCGTAATTGTATTTTTTTTATCTTTTTTTTTTAAAGACCAGCACTGTTCCTTCAGGCAGAATTTGTGCTTCGCCAGTCTACTAGCATGAAACTTTAACAGAGTGTAGGGGTTAAGAAAGAACTGTTTGATACAGGTGAAACCTTAAATAGCTTCTCTTGAAACAAGGCTTTTGAGGCATATTAGGTAGTTGAAGAATAGCAGGTATAATATTGTCAGGCTTAGAAGCTAGCTAAGGGGAAAATTTTAGATTAATTTCAAATGATAAAGTTACAGAGGATGTTATGGTGCTTCATCTAAAGACCTGTAACTTTTTAAGAATGTAAAAATAATGTTGGAGATCCCTAATGTCAGACTTTACAGAAGATATGAAAACAGTTGAGATTACTGAAGTTTGAGGAATGCCACAGAGGTTGGGGAAAGATAGGTTTTGTCAGTACAATGGCAGGTGAAACTCAGTGTTGGCAAGTGCAAGGTAATGCACAATTAAGAATGTATGTAAAACAAAGAATCATGAATGAATATTTGAAAAGTAACTGAAGCCATCCAGTAGAAAAAGAAGTTATTGTGGACAGCTCAATAAAACTATCTGTTCAAAGTGCAGTCACAGTTGCAGAAGCAAACACTCAGATATATAAAAATGGAATAGAAAATCATCAATATTATGTTGTAGAAATTCATGGTCCAGTTTTATTTGAAATGCTGTTTGGTTGTAATCACCTGTATGCAAGAAAATACAAAGGTATTTTTGAAGTGGGCAAGGAAGTGAGAGACTGGAGAGAAAAAAGGACATGTGGCGAATGTATGTAATGTATGGTTGAGAGAATGTAAATTAGATGCGTCATGTTCATACTTTATCCCAGTAGAAAGAGCGGCAAATTTTAAATGATGAGGGGAAATGTTGTTTGTGTTATATATGACAATTCTACCTGATTGCCAGAAGATACATGCCAAAACCTGAATAGGTTCCACACAAAGTTGAGACAATATAACTAGTATAAAATCATCTTAGAAGACATTTCTTTTTCTTTGGAGACGTAAGATAACTAGCACAATCTGTATGTATTTAGAAAGAAACTTCCTATAAGGGCATCTTATAGAATATATTCCTTATATCTTCATGTCTTGTAATGTTATTTTCAGAGACAATATGCTGCGTTACATGGGCAACTACATTGAACTCAATTGTTTCTGTATTTCTCAGATTTGTGCTCAGAATTACTTCAGCACTGTCTGTAGTGTATCAATTATTATACAAATAGATTAGGTTCATGCTGCTACTATATTTAGTTGGAAATTTTTATGTTGAAATTTTCTTTGTATTATGAAGACAGCTACATTGGAGTATATGAAGTATTAGCAAAGGTGTTACCTGGGAGGTGTGTGTGATTCAGGAGAAATAGTGGGAAGAACTTAATGTACATTTAGGAAAGGGTTTTTGTAAGGATTGTATATTACCTGTTTCGTATCTGTGCTCTTTATCAGTATGGCGTTTGAATGTCTCTCCTAGAAATGGAAGTCAGCATTGTCTTCCATCTCTGAAATGGAAACAGTGCCTGTTAATTTCAGGGAAACTTCAGATTCATTTTCTTGTACATTTGTGTGGTGTGGTAGTAGTTTACACTATAAAGGTATTATACCTAGAGCAAAATAGTACTATGCTTGCCTAAAAGATTCTATCTGTAATACATGATAGCTTATTTTAGATTTAAAGAAATCTGTGCTTTTGAATTAGTTTATATTTCTGCTTTGTGTACATGTGCTGATAAGGCTGAAACTGAAGTTTCTGCCTTGTAAGAATTGTAGGTTGTGAGAGTCTTATAAATATTCTCTCTACTGGTGTTGGTAAGATAATACTTCTTGGCTAGAAGTATGTTTTGCCAACCGGATGAGTCGTTTTGTGCTTGGCCAGACTCCTCTGGCTGTGGTGGGGAATTTATTCAAGTAGACATCAAGTCTTGTGCTGTAGGGTGCTGATCGTATCTTATGGGGTTTGGATCGTCAACTTAAGTAGATGTTAAATTAAATAAAATCTCACAGAATTCAGCCATAATGTCGTGGGTTTGTGTTTTTTTGGTTTTTTTTTTTTTTTTTCCTAAGTAGCATTTCTTCTGAATGTTAACTTGACTGATAATTAAACTGTAATCCTCTAACACATGTAAATAGTCTAACTGTGAGCACATGCCTGAGAACAGCAAGATCAGGTCTACTAGCTTGTTTACTCTCAGGACAATCCACAGTTCCTTTTTTTTTTTTTTTTGATAAATAAATGTATTATTGTGAAAGTTTATTATTTCTTGCCTAGTAAGTGGGATTTTTTCAGAGTCTGCAGAAAAATAGTTCACAAGTGTGGTTAAATTTGATACAGCGTCTTCAAGTGCAAGTCAAAGACATTCTGCTAGCCTTTGGAGCTTGCCTTACTTTGTTCTTGGCTTACTAAGGGAGAGACAAAAATACCTCTGTGAAGTACAAGCAGGTCTATAGGAAGGAAATATTTCCCATAGTATGAGGGAATTAAATGCGTTGTAAGTGGAATAAGTATAATGAAAGGAATACCTTGAAGATTTTGCAATGAGAAAATTCAAATATGTCTTCTAAACCATCATAATTTAAATTCTTGATTTGTGACCCAAGGAATAGATACTCAATTTCTAAACTGAGATTTGTTTTTCAAGACGCAGTGTTACCAGAATCTTTCTCCTGGCAAATAAATTGAAGTCATTTAGTGTATAAATGGGCTCGGATCAAGTTGTCCAGACTTGTAAAATAGCATGTTACAAAAAAATTGTTTACTCCCTTTCCCTATATTCAGTAATTCAATAAAATTCCTTTCGTAGATGTTTGTGCTCTCAATTCTTCTGTGGAAGTATAATTGTGTCACTACTGAACCACTCCACTGAAAGGAGAAAATAGAGGTTGTTTCTAGATGCTTGTGTTTAGTTGTAAGTTTGGAGATGTAGGCAATACTACACAGGTTGTGTAGTATTTTCAACATGGGTTATTAAATTGATCTTGAAGCATTCTAACTTACTTGTGTGGTCTCAGCTGACAAGTGATTTTGGAATTGGCTTTGAGAAGTTTGGTTTTCTTTAAATCAGTATATAGAGGATGTCCTAAAATGTGTATTTCAGTTTGCTAGTAAAAAGTAGTGTTGGACTAATAGAAACTAGTGTTCGTATTTCAGAAATTGTTTATTGTTTGTTTGTATTGTAGGAGTTGGAGTATAGAGTGGAAGTACACTGTTTAATACAACAGATGCAGTCTTCAAGGAGGGCAGTCTAGAAAAATTGATAGTCTGAGAAAATAAAAGAGTGGTTGCAGGCAGGCTTGTTGATGAAGTTAGGGTTTTCAAATCTCATTAGGGGAATTTTCTTTTAAAGTAACTTGCTTTGTATAGTACAGTTCTTGCTTTTAGACTGAAATGTCTTTAGTGCCTCTTGTGATGGCTTAGGTGATGTCAGTAACCAACATGACTTGATAGGTAGCGTCTTGTGCGTCATTTTAGAGATCCTGTCATGAAATGGAGAAACCTCTCTTTCACCTCCTACCACCTTTTTTTTCCTTATTCTACATGCTGCTTTAAATTAAACATGACACAAATTAGTTCTTTACTGTTAAACTCCTTTGTGTTACATAGCAACTGGTCGCTTCTGAGCCTTTGAATATGGTACACTGAATGCCTCAAGATGAGAGGCTTGAGAATAACTGTGCACTGAAGCATCTGGTTTAGTTCAGTAGGTAAAATAAATACAGTACTTGTTCTGTCATCATATCATTAAGCTGGAGATAAGATTTTAACATTTAGTGAGTAAAAAGGAATAGTTGAATTTTACTCACTTGGGAGTGACTATCCACAAGCTTATGTTATTTCCTTACTCTATTTCTAAGGTAATGTTAAGGATTTAAGTTAAGTAAAAATCTAAGTCCCAGTAAGAAATAGCTAGTGAAATTCTCAGGTGTCTCCTTCTCTTGGTATAAAATTAAAGGTTTCTACGTATCAACACTGAAGAATCCCCAAAAGGCAAAAGAAGGCACTATGGGAGGTGAGAACAAAAGGGATATGGAACAGACTTTCCTTATTTGCTTTCTGTTTTCCTACTTAATAAATTAACCTGAGATACTTCTAAGCTTGAATGTTTTCTTTTTTTTTATTATTTTTATTTTTTTTCAAACAGTGAAAAAACTTTGTCCTGTATTCCACTTGATCCGAGGTAGATTGATTATTTAGGGAATGTCACTTCAGCATTGGCAATGATTTAACTATGTATCAGTTACTACTGGAATTTAGCTGTGGGGGAAAGAACAGCAGGGGTTCAGTTAGCTTTTGAAATTTCTCTTCTTTCCTGTAAGAACAGTCTTTGGCTTCCTTAGGAGTCCACAGGACCATCTGCCACATGCAGAATGGTGCTGCTGCGATAGTTAAACTCGACTAATAGCTCAGGGCCAGTGAAAGTTCAAATATAAAGTTATCAACAAAGCTTGATTCCAGTGTGTTGCTTTAGACTTTTTTTCCCCCCTTCCTTATGCCAGCCAAGAGTCTCTGGGGTTTTTATTTTTTTTTTTTTTTTTTTATTTCCCCCAATTCTTTGTCCTCTGGAGAGTTAAATGGTTCAGCTTCTGAGGCTCATCTGCCTTACATAAAAGTATTCTTATTTGCAACGGAGAACTCTCACTCAAGCTGGTAAAATTATACTCTTCCAATGTTTGTTAAGCTATCAGTCTCAAGAACCTGATCTGTTCTTTCAGTTCCTGTTTTAAGCTTTGTTCTCTGATACATGCTTGATTCTTGCCCTGCCCCTAAACCTTCTTACTTTATGAAACCTGTCTTTACTCCATCTGCTATTTTGCATACTGATTATTTGAAATCGCATTTGATCATGTTGCCTGTGGAATCTCTGCTTATTTAAGAAGGTATTTGTTCAGCAGGCTAAAGGGAGAAATACTTTTTGAACTATAAAAAAGAAACAGCCAAAATGTCATGTAAAATGTACCTTCTTCTTCAGGCTTCTTTTAAAATAAAGATGTTTACTCTAATGCAGCATTTTTCCCCTTATAGAAAGAGTCTTCACGAGGAAGGCACAGAGAAAAAGAGGATATCAAAATTACAAAGGAGAGAACGCCAGAAAGTGAAGAGGAAAATGGGGATTGGGAAACAAATAGAGAAGGTAAGTGTAATGAAACGAATGGTCCCTCTATGGCTCTATGAATTACAAGATTACTGGGCTGCATGTAAAGTAGAATGTTTGAAGACTTGGTCTCTAAACAGAATACTTTTATGGAGTAGCCATTAATTTTTAATTTTGGAGGTGAGCAAAGAAGCAGTCTTTGCTTTGTAGTTGGGCTGCTACACTGCTAAAACCAACTTATTTTGAAAACGCGTGCGTTTTTTCTCTTTTAAAGACTCCTCAAACAAGAAAGTTGGCCATAGGCTGCTCTACAGCAGAAACTTTCACATTTAGATCACTAGTTGAATCCAAGTTACATCCAAAGTAATTTCAGAATTGAGCAGTCCGAGGAGAGAGAATAACTCCTTTGAATTAAAAAGTCAGCAGGGTTTTGTTGCATAATTTGTAATGGTGTAGACAGTCTTATTAACAAGGGCTTCATTGAATGAGTATAACAACAGTCTGAAAACACTCCCGGAGTAGTAGGAGTCTTGCATTGCCTTCTGTACTCATTTTTGTTTGCATGGGCTTTTTTGTTTTGTTTAATGGTTAAAGGCTGATTTTGTTGTCCTTGTTTATAATATTTGTTTAAGATGTGGACAGTTGAGAAAAAAACTGCCTGTTTTCTCCTGAGTTTCACTTTTGTTAGAGACCAAGCTCACCTGACAGTGAAATTATGACAGGTTCTAATGAACTGTAGCATTTGTGTAGTTTTGTGTCACTGTTTCAGAAGTAGTTACAATATTGCAATAGAAGATGAGAATCCTGATCCATTCTAAGTGAATTCAGATATAGTGAAGGTATTTGCAATTAAGTATACTACAAGTTGTTTGTGGGATGAAGCTCCTCTGTAGATTTCATTAAGTAGGTGAATTTAGCATGTGAGGTAAGCGTTGCAAATACTGTTTTGCGTGTCACAGTACATGAATAGAAGCTGTGATATATTTTCACTCCTTTCTAAATTTTCTTTTCAGCATGATTTAAGAAACAGCAACCTATGACATGTATACATGGAAGTAGAATCTTAAGTCAAAAATGTCTGGAACATAGAACCCTCAAGTTTTATATAAATATATAGTATGAATGTCTGAAGTTCTACACATTGAGGCTTTCATCTTGAGAACTGTGTTTTATCAAAATAATGTTGATTGTGGCTATATGGCTGAAGTAGAATTACCGTCTGTTAAGTTCTACTGAGTGCTGTATAAGCAGGTAGATGGACTGGGAAAGAACCTATGCTGTTAGGAACTGCCTCTCTATAAGCTGTTCCCATGTGTTTGTGGCACATAAAGGGCATTTGTAGAATGAGTTCAGTTATTGCAGAACCTTTTATATAGTTCTTGTGTGTAGGAGGGGGAGTGAAAGCTAATAACTTCTTAATGAAATCATCTTTTCTCTGACAGTTATTTTCCTAAAGTGCTTTTAGAGCATTAGACTTAAATAGCCTTATAATAAGAGATGCAAACACAGTGAGTAAACTGCTTTGATTTTCAGTAAGATTTCAGTTGCAAAGCTTGAAACATATGCTATTAACTAGCCATGACTTAATGAAAAAGTGAGAAAAATAGCACCTTTTCTGATACGAGAACCAAACATTGATAATATTTAAACACAGAAATAAACTCTTGTAGTGTGCATTAATCCAGTAAGAGAGGTTATACAGACCTCTTATTTTAAATTCAATTTGTAGATATAATTAAGCATATCAATTGATTTGCGAGATACTCTATTAAAGAAAGCCCTCTAGTATCATGCATCAGTATTTAGATCTCTTTCATATGAGATTTCACAGTTAAGTAGTGCTCTACATATTTTTGCACTTCATGAAGATATACTCCTTTTTGTTATTTAAATATAAACAAATGGTTTACTGAGTTTTCCTTGTTAACTAAGCTTAATTGATGCAAATCTCTGAAAGAAGGTGTTTTTGTTAATGGAGTTTAAAAACTTAACTGCAGTTTCTGTGGAACTAACTGGAGTTATTTCAAGTTTATACACAATTAAAGAGATTTGGCTTAGCTTCATTGATCCATTCATGCAGTGCTTAAAAGTCACTGAAATATTTATGCATTGCATCCAGTATGCTAAATATTATTTCGTATGTAATTGTTTACTTATCTATTTACCTTTTTTTTTTTTAATATAGACTCTGATAATGGAGATGTTAACTATGATTATGATCATGAGCTGTCTTTGGAAATGAAGCGCCAAAAGATTCAGAGAGAACTCATGAAATTGGAGCAGGAAAATATGGAGAAACGAGAGGATATAGTCATTAAAAAAGAGGTTTGTATTATGTCAATAAGAAATTAAAAATAAAAATTCAGCGGCCACTTCATAGCCTTCTGATTGTTTCCTGGAAGACTTAAGCTTCCTGGGCTACAAATGCATTATTGTATTACATAGTAGTAAATAACTGGCGCATGTGTAACTTACTATGGGGCTTGGATGTTAGTTGTGAGAACCTGGTCAATCATCCAGCACCATAACCAAGTGTTCTGCCTTATGAAGTCTGCTATTAAATGAGTAGGACATGCTTGAATGCTCACTGGGTACATATGGATCTTAAACTTTGAGTTATAGTTTTTGTGATATATTACAGAGTGCATCATCTTATCTGCCCCCATCCTTTTCCTGTCATCTTCCTTTTATGATGTTCTCTGAAAATGATACAGTTAGTTTATTTGAAGTATATTTGTACATGGTTAAGATCTCAGATGTAGGCTGTTACTGAATTTACGTATTTAACACATACAGTTAAGCTTTTGAGCATCAGTAACAGTTAATATATTCTTTTCCTCAAGATTTCTCCAGAGGTGGTTAGATCTAAGTTATCACCATCGCCATCACCAAGGAAGTCTAGCAAATCTCCAAAACGAAGATCCAGTCCCAAATCATCATCTTCAGCTAGTAAGAAAGAGAAGAAAGCATCTACCATATCTTCCCCACTCCTGGATCAGCAGAGGTCAGTATGTAAACGCATCTTCCAAGAAAAGTGAGAAGAGAGACCCACGCTGATTTTTATTACTGGTTTTTTTCAGAAATAATATGGGTTTTCATTATCCTTGCTTTCAGGACTTTTGATTCTGTAACTTTAGGAGAAGTTCTGTAAATTGTGCACTGTGAATCATCTTATGCAGAAAACTGTTGCATTAATATAGCTGCCAGTTGATTAATTTCACGGTTTACAAGCAGATCTTTTCTTTCTGAATGTCCAGAATATCTGAGAGGTGATGAGGAAATATAAACCAATAAGAAAGTGGGAAGCAGTTTTATTTTGAGATGCTGCAGCCTATGAAGTGACTCTTCTAGACTGAAGTGAAACTTTTATAATTTAACTACCTGCACATTCTGTTGGTATTGCATATTGCTGGTCAAGAAATAATGTTTGACTTTCAATGCAGGAAATTTTTCTGGATTCAGGAGGGGGAAAGGAAGTGGGGGATGTGAAGGGGAGGGAAAACACAAGGTATGTGAAAATCACAGGAAGTTTGAACTGGGTACCTTGCCACCAAGTCAATCTCCAAAACCTGTTCCTAACTTACTGCTGGCTGCAGGACCTTTTGAATGACTGCAGCACTTAGAAAAGAGAGAAATTACTGCAGCAGGGTAAGCAGACACATCTGTATTTGCCAAGCAAAAATCCCCTTTAAAACAGGGACAAAACAATGTTGTTTCTGCTATGAGAATGTGCAACATGGGGTAGTGTGCTGCTGACATTCAGTATGCAGTGCTATCTAATTCATAGGGTTTATGTCAATGGTAGTTTATATGAAAAAATATATACCGTTTCATATCATGGGATGCATAGTCAAAAATATTCTTTATCCTGTGTCAGGTAGTTAACATTAAATTCAAGCCATGAGTTGTTAGGTCATTTTGTGTATGTGATTGGGGTTTTGCATTGCAGACGTGGGAGTCTAAACAGACAAGATGCTTTATGGAATTCTGGTTCTCTGATGTGTGCAGTTCATGCAAGGGCATTTTAACTTTGAAAACTAGTTCTGTCTGAACAGGAGAAATTCCTATTTTTGTTCACGTGCTTCAGAAATAAAGGTTATAAATGGAAGAGCTCAGTGTGTATTTTTGCCATCTACATTCACCCTTCAGTCAAGTAGAGTTATTGAACACTGCTTTGCTAATGGAGTGGTGAATCCCATCCTAAAAGCTTCAAGGCCCTTTACGTAATAACTTTCCTGCCAGCATCTGAGAAATCATTGTTTGAAATAGTTGGCAGTCCTTCATGTTTCTTCTCCCCTGTTAATCTATCTCTAGGAGTTCTAAAAGTAACCAGAGTAAAAAGAAAGGTCCCCGTACCCCTAGTCCTCCTCCTCCAGTACAAGAGGAAACTCCCCTGGGGAAGAAGCATAAAGAAAAACATAAAGCAAAAGAACGTTCAGAAGAAAAGACAAGGGAGTTGAAAGAAAGAGGCCGTGACTTTGAAAGGCACAAGGAGAAAAAAGAGAAGCAGAGGTAAGTTATGTTGCATTATTAGCTTTTAACATTAATGTAACCTTGCTTTTAAAGTTATCTTTCATAGAACACTGAATATTAAGGGATTTATACTTGCTTTGCCAACAACGATTTTGGTACTCATTAAATATTTAAAGTGTGCTATATAGAAGTATTGATGGACTAATTAATAGATTGGTAGGTTTTAATTATATAACTTAGTAAGTCTGTAAAATACCCTTTTGAAAGATCCATTACTTCTCAGGAATTGGACTTTCACCCGTGGAGCAATTCATGTGCCAAAATCTTTATCAAAGTCATTCACTTGTCCTCTTGCCTGCTCTTATGAAATCTTAAAGAACTATTATCTTTCTAATTTGGCACTGGAAGGTTTGAACTACCTAATACTCAGTAGGTTAGAAGTGTTTCTGAAGTAGTCAGACTACTGTGATTTTAGAATTACTTTGCTTTTGCACATATAAATTATGTGTGTGTATATATATATATCTCAAATGATGGACTAATATGATTGTTATTTTCTGAAGCATGTGTCTATTTAAGTTGAAAAATACAACATCTGCATTTTTAAGTCCTGTATTCCCTTGATGAAAATAGGGTACATGTTCATGTTTACTTTGTAACTGGCATAACAAAGGAGTGGAAGACCAGTAGATGTGTATTTTTAATTGATTATATAAATTATACCATATTTAGTTTAGACTATATTATTTTACTCATGCTTGTACACTCCCATTACTGGAAGGAGTTCATAAGCAACAGAAAAGAACATTGTAGGTAGTGCTAAAGGATCAAGAGAGTACTTGGCTTATTATTCTACTATAACCAGGTATTGCTGTGTTGACTGCAGCTTTTTATTTCAGTGCTGTTTTTTTGTCTTTTTTTTTTGTCTAAATAATAAAAATTAAGAAAGATTCATCAAGTCTTCATCATGTACAGTAAGTGAAATAGTTGAGAGTTCTGACAGATCCCTTTGATTCATTTGCAACTGTGATTAGTGTTTGAAAATGTCTGTGAGCTTGAGATTTCCTCAATAAAGTTACGATATTACAGAAATTTTTTAATAGAGTAGCAGGATAATTCTACAGGGATAGGAATTCTGTTTCATGGACACATGAAATACTAGGTATAATTACGAGAATATAATTTTGGAATTACCATATTCTAGTTTTGTATTTTACAGTCTAGTAGTTAGCAGGAAATTCAGTGCGCATCTTGCATTCTTGAGTTTTGCTAGATTAAGGTAATTTCATATGTTAAATTATGGGTGGAATATATGTTTCTATAAGATGGTTCTTGATCTTGTAAGCACAGGTTCTGTCTTGGAGTTGCAGTAGTGCCATATTATACCTGTTGAACAAGCTGCTGTTTATGTTTCCCAGGGATGCCTCTGAAAGCTCCCATAGACAGAAGCGTTCTCCTAGTCCTGCAGATCATTCTGGCAGTAATTCTTCCCCTTCCAGGGAGTATTCACCACCTACTTCAAGGCGAAGGCAAACCTCTCGAGCTCCAGCTAAGTCAACCACTCACAAGCATAACTTCTCGCCGTCTCGCAGGTGGGAGGTCAATTGCATGGGTTTTGTTTCCATGAATAGTTGTAGTTTAGAAACTTCTGTTGGTTTGTGTGTCTGTTGTGAATATGTGCGTGCCTCAAACACTTGAGCTCTGGGAATTTTGGGTTGGTTTTTTTTTTTTTTTTTTTGCCAAGTTACTACACTGAGAATACCTGTGTTATCAAGAACACAAGTCATGGTGCAGGCTTCCATTTATCACTCCCTCTCATATGTTTTGGCTTCAGGTGGAACTTCAAAAGTCTAATATGAGACATAGTCAGCCTGTGAACTTTCTTATTTCTTACCTTGTCCCTTCTTAAAAAGTAGAGAACGTGAGAAGCCTTCCATCTTGGAGATGAGGAAGGAGCAGAGTTTCTCTGCTCTGAAGTGGGGTAAGGTGATACACAGATCCTGGCTCTACACACATCTTTCATGAAAAGCAAACACAATTGGCTGAACAGTACAGTACGAGAATGTCGTGGTTTAAGACTAACTCACGCAGTCTCTCTCTCTCACTCACTTCCCCCTCTTTCTTCCCCCCGCTCCCGGAGGGATGGGAAGGAGAATCAAAAAGAATGCAACTCCCACAGGTTGAGATAAGAACAGTTTAGTAACTAAAGTATAACACAAGACCACTACTGCTACCACCAATAATAATAATGACAAGGCAAATACAAGGAAAGAATACAATTGCTCACCACCTATACCCAGCCCGACCGAGCAGTGCACCCCCACCCTTCTGGGTCTCTGCTCTCTGCTCTTCCATCCTGGGCATGACGTGCTGTGGTATGGAATAACCTCTTTGGTGAGTTTGGGTCAGGTGTCCTGTCTCTGCTTCCTGCCGGCTTCCCCTCCTCCCTGGCAGAGCATGAGACTCAGAAAGTCCTTGGCCAGACCAAAGCATCACTAAGCAGTAACCGAAACACTGGTGTTATCAGCGCTGCTCCCAGGCCCAAAATTAAAAGCACAGTGCTGCACCAGCTACCAAGAAGGAGAAAAATGGCTGCTGCTGCTGAACCCATGACAGAGAACAATTTCAGAGACCCTTCTTGCGGGAAGCTTCAGGGCAGTGATCATCCTGCCAGTTCTAGGGGCCTTGGAAAAAAATCTTAGCACCCATTAAAAAGGAAGGAGGAGAGTTCTTATTTTGGTCTGAAGGAGTCTGTAAGCTCAGGTTTAGAATGGCAGTGCTAAATACTACTGCAGTCCTATGTTTGTATAATGGAGAGGGAAGCATCCTTCGGCACTTCTTTTGAAGGGTGGAAGGAAGACACCAAATGTCATATATATCTGCATGCTGATAAAACAAGCAACATATACCCATCCATTCAGCAATCCTGAGAGTCATAAGCAAGCTCTTTTGCCACTATGGTGACTCAGTTCAGCTGAACAATGTTGCGTTGTTTTAATTTAAATGTCACTGATGGACATTTTCTCTCAATTAGATTGTTTATAGGGAAGGGAATAAAGCAGCCTGTTCCCCCAGCAGCCAGTGGGGAGACTGAAAAATAGCTTTGCAGCACCCTTTTCTCCATTTATTTATTTATTTTTTTCCTTATCTACTCTGTATTTTGCTCATTACCACCTGCTTGGGGGTTCTGTGCAGATGTATCAAGTGTGTGGAAAGGAACATTAAGCAGGGAAGATAAATGGGCCTTCTAGAAGCATGGAAGGATATTTTAAATGTTTTATTTGTCTCCAGACCATTGATAACTTTCCATGCAAGCCAATTTTGTTGACCCCATGTTCCATGATAATGGTTTCATGGGGAAAAGTAAATGTAGTCTTAGTTTAAAGACATGGAATTGCGTTGTATTCTGTCAGTCATTTCTGACCTTGGCGGAATTTTGCTTTGAGTGCTTTGGAAATTTTGCTACGAATTCCAGGCCATCTGTTTCATCTGTATGTGATAGTATCACATACAAATTGTCACTTTAAAGGCTGGGATATTGCTGAAGATTGCAGAGGTACTGCTGCCTTTGATAAAGTAGCCCCTCATTTGTGAATCACCCAAAACTGAGAGCTTCATCTGCATGATCTGGATATTTATTTGAAGTCACCAAAACTGTATATGGAAATTCAAAAGTGGGAACTAAACTACTTAAGTGGGATTTTTGAATATGGGTTGTCCATGTGTGTTTTTTCTGACTCCTGCTTTTCTCATTGGAATCTCTAGAATTTTGTGAAGCAGAAGAGAGTTGTGAGTTAAGGTTAATGCATATTTCGTGCAAAAACGTACTTGCAAATCACTTTGATGCTGATAAGGGAAAAATGCCCTCAATACTAAGCTCAAGGGCTTGAAATGTGTATTCACATTAGACTCTGTATGGGATAATGTATTACAAGGAGATTTTTTTTACTGTTGTGTAAATAATCTTTAGTTGAGCAATGGGATTTGGTGTTGATCAATGAAAAAATTAACATGAGCTAGCGGTGTGCGCTCACAGCCCAGAAAGCCAACCGTATCCTGGGCTGCATCAAAAGGAGCGTGACCAGAAGGTCAAAGGAGGTGATCCTGCCTTTCTACTCAGTTCTCGTGAGACCTCACTTGGAGTATTGAGTACAGTTCTGGTGTCCTCAACATAAAAAGGACATGGAACTGTTGGAACAAGTCCAGAAGAGGGCCACGAGGATGATCAGGGGACTGGAGCACCTCCTCTATGAAGATAGGCTGAGAAAGTTGGGGCTGTTCAGCCTGGAGAAGGTTGCATGGAGACCTCAGCAGCCTTCCATTATCTGAAGGGGGGCTATAGGGATGCTGGGAGGGGCTCTTCAGTAAGGACTATAGTGAAGGTTATTATATTATATTAGTGACTATAGGGACAAGGGGTAATGGGTTGAAACTTAAATGGGACAAGTTTAGACTGGATATAAGGAAGAAGTTCTTTACTGTAAGGGTGGTGAGGCACTGGAATGGGTTGCCCAGGGAAGTTGTGAATGCTCCATCGCTGGCAGTGTTCAAGGCCAGGTTGGACAGAGCCTTGGGTGACATGGTTTAGTGTGAGGTGTCCCTGCCCATGGCAGGGGGGTTGGAACTTAGTTATCTTAAGGTCCTTTCCAACCCTAACTATTCTATGTTTCTATGGTTTTGAAGGTGGGAGGCGCTTTATCTGTTTTTTCTCATCCTATTAGCTATGAGTTTTCCTTCTTTGTGTAAATGTTCATGTTTGCTAAAACCTTTAAGTAGATGTGCATATGGGTTTTCTGGATCAAGGCCTATATTGTTTAAACATCAATGCTTATAAGAAAAGAAAGAAGTTAAAAATGCACAAGAAGGTGACACTGTTTCTTTTATAAAGAATTGAACGCTGTTGGAAACAAAAGAAAAAAAAAATCCCCTTAGGTAACGCTGTGTAAAATGTTAACTGCCTGATTTTTCCATGAATTCCAGAAAGCATTTTCTGTTGATCAGAACAGTTGTTCTTGGTTTGGGGGTGGGGGAGAAAATAACGCTTTTTTCTGACTCCTCTCTCCCTTCCGCCAGGAGGTAGCTGTGTAATATAATTTTGATTGAACAGCTTGTTCTTGGATAAATAAACTATTGCCATTTAAAGATTAGCATACTTTGAAAGGGTATTCTTGGTACCCTTGAGGGAAGACTAGTTTGGTGTTTTATAGAAACAGCATTTTCAGCAGCAAAGAGTAGAGAATGCTCAAATTGTTTTAATCACTCTTTTTTTTTGTAGGGCATAGTAAGAACCTTTCAAATCAGGTTATTACACGTGTGCCTATTCTAACTCTTTATTTGCAGATCTGCTTCCCCGTCAGGTCAGCATCATTCTCCCATATCCTCCAGACATCACTCCTCTTCATCGCAGTCAGGCTCCTCTATTCAAAGACATTCTCCTTCCCCACACCGCAAAAGAACTCCTTCTCCATCATATCAAAGGACAGCTTCCCCACCTGCTAGGCGATCATCTTCTCCATATCCCCCGCACTCTTCCTCTTCTCCTCAGAGGAAGCGAAGTCCTTCGAGACACCGATCTCCTGGAAGAGAAAAGGGAAGACATGATCGTGATCGCACTTCACAGTCTCATGACAGGCGCCACGAAAGGCGGGATGGTATGAATAAAAAATAACAGTTCAGAGTAATTTTTATTTCATTGCAAGCTGCGTTTTGAAACTTGATTTTCAAGCTGTGGCATCTGTCCCAGTGGCTAGGGGTGAAGAAAATATGGGCTGTATTATAGTTCCTGTGCTGGTGGTGCTGTCTTCAGGGACTATGTTCCTCACGGGACTGCTTATATAGGCTCAGCTGATTGTAAAGGTCCTGTAGGCATTTGTCTGGTGTTTCTTGTGTAATGACATGGTGGTATCAGTAGGTAAGTGAGCTTCTATTGGTATCAGGCATGTACTAGTGGATCAGCTGAATGACAGCAAGATACTTGTGAGTGACTACTACTCTTTTCTGTGAGGTTCCCAAATGCTAATCCAGTCCTCACTGATTGTTCTGTTGTCCTTTTAATTGACATTAAGTGAGGTGTGTGCAAAGAAACAGTCATTCCCTCTGGAAACCTGTAAAGCTGGTTGAGTAATTTGTGATGAGCAAACATGCCGTTTCACTCAAGAGACAGCTTTCAAAGAGTACATACGTCAGCTTTTTGTTGGACTGGTTGTAAACTTACCTTCCTGTAGCAGTAACATTATAAATACATAATTAGAAAAGAAAAAGGCTTTGGCAATGAGGTTTTAAAAGCAAGTGGTCTAAATATAGCTTAAATTTCCTGAAAATATATGTGTATGGATTAAAAATGAATCTATGATTGGAGGAAAAAATGATCCTACCTTAAAATTATTAAGTGTGTTTGCTCTAATATGTTTGAAATTTATTTTTTTTTTATACTTACTGTCTTTTGAATAAGTAAATATTTGTAAAGTGCAGATTCAAATTCACAAAAAGATCTTTAGGGCTTACTGAATGTATATGTAAATACGCAACATGATCTCCTACTTACATATTAATTTTGATTTGCTGTATGTCAGAAGTATATTTTGACAGTATTATTTTAGTGAGCGCTAAACTTTTGCTTGCTTTAATTAGGTGTATAACTTTCTTTTAAATATTTTACAGAAACTAGAGGAAAAAGGGAAAAAGAAAGAGAATCAAGAGATGATCGTGATTATGACCAGGAGCAGAGTACCTCCAGGGATCACAGAGATGACAGAGAGTCCCGTGATGGAAGAGATCGGAGAGAGACAAGAGACAACAGAGATCGGAGGGAGACAAGGGAATCCAGAGACACTCGAGACTCCAGAGATACAAGGGATTATAGCAGAGATACTAAAGATAGTCGTGATCAGAGAGACTCACGCTCCACACGGGATTCCCATGACTACAGAGACAGAGAGAGTCGTGATGCCCATAAAAAGGATGACCAGTATCAGGAGGACTTGCGCAGCTATGGAAGATCACATGGCAGAGAAGAGAGCTCTCGGGCCGAAACAAGGAATGACTCCAGAAGTGACTCCAGAAATGAGAGCAGAAGTGATAGAACTGGCAGAAGTCGAGGCAGAGGTCCAGAATTATCTGACAAGGGTATTGCATTATTAAAAAAACTAATAAGGATCCCTATAGTTGGATATTGAATATTGGCATTCATACTACCTTGTTTGATATTTGATAAGGAGGTGCTGCCAAACAGCTCATGCTTTTAAGGCTATATTCAATTCTTTTGTCATTAAATTAGAACAGTTGCTTAAATTTATAGGACTTACGTGTTCTCCATTCTTTAAAGTAGCATAACATTGATATTCTGCCATCCCATTTTAAAACAAACCCTAACCTTTATACCAGTCTGATTCTGCAGCCCTAGGCTTTTCCATGGGCTACAAATACAAGTGAGAGGCAGCTACAAGAAAGCTGGAGAGCGACTTTTTACAGGGGCATGTTGGGATATGACAAGGGGGAATGGCTTTAAACTGAAAGAGGGTGGATTTAGATTAGCTATAAGCAAGAAATTCTGCATTGTGAGGGTGGTGAGGCAGTGGAGCAGGCTGCCCAGAAAAGCTTTGGCTGCCCCATCCCTGTCAGTGTTAAAAGGCCAGGTTGGATGGAGCTTTGAGCAACCTGGCCAAGTGGAAAGGGTGCCTTCCTATGGCAGGGGGATTGGAAGTAGATGATCTCTAAGGTAGTTTCCAACCCAAACCATTCTATGATTCTGTGTGTAGTTGAAGATTCATAGAGGCCAGTGTGTTTCAGAGTACTGGGCAGCAGGTTTTTGGTGTTCTCTGAAAATCTACTGCCTGTCATAGGTACCTGAAAACCACCTTTCACAGCTCTCCCTGCCCCGCCACCCTACCCCTTCTTGACTGACCAAAATAAAAAGAACAAAATGGGGATTTTAACTTTTAGCAATATTTTTGAAAGTCTGATGCACTTTGTGGAACAGCTTCACTTTTAACCATCTATAGAAAATATATTTTGTCTTTCTCAGGCTTATTGAGGCAGGGAAATGCCATATAATTTTTACAGAAAAAACTATCTCAACTTTCTCTGCTTATTCCTGCTGCACAGTCTATAAGCTTACATGCTGCTCAGAATAAAAGTGACCTGGCTTTTGGACTGTTCTGTTCCTACCCAGGAGATCTATGCTATGACCAGGGCATGGTGATTTAGAAAATCTTGATTTTTGCAGTTTGAAAATAACAACTTTACAATTAAAATATCTGAAATTGAAGTTGTTGGTTAAATAGAGTTTGGCACTACAGTTTCTATTTCCATGAACAATTAATTCAAGTTTATTAAAAGTTACTACTTTAATTGGTATAAATATCAGTGGTTTTCCATACATGTGGAAACTGATCTTTTATATTGCTGCATCTATTAGGAAGTCGCGGAACTAGAGGATCCCAGGCTGATGGTCACAGCAGTAGTGGAACCTACCATGACAGCTGGGAATCAAGGAGCAGCTACCCTGACCGGGATCGCTATGACAGTAGAGAGCAAGCAAGGGATTCCTCTTTTGAAAGAAGACATGGTGAACGCGACAGGCGTGACAATAGAGAAAGAGGTATTTCCATGTGTATTTCTACACTTACATATGTAATCAAATGTATACGTATGAATGTATGTGTTTCTGGTCCCTCCTTTTTCTTCCTTGTTCTGCCCCCACACCATTAATTCATAAATAACTCGTTTGGCACCGCACACTGACAGTGGTCTTTGACACCGCACACTGACAGTGGTCTTGTCCTTGATGTAAGTTAACTTCTGTAGTAAGATCTCTCATCGGCAGTGTATGAATGAATGCTATGGCTTTTCTCCCTCCCTATAGCTAGATGTTGTCACCTTCTGTTTTTATTCATCCAAATAGTCTTTACACAAGCTAAACTTCTTCAGGAGATTTCATTGCACAACTTCAGTGTGAAACATCTTTTCCTCTTCTTTGCCTCCACTTCCACTTCATATGCATACACGTATAAGCTTAGAGTCATAATTGCATTTAATTACTTTGGCGCCTGCTAGAGTACTGTGTCTTTAAGGAACTTAGTACCAGCTTTCACTCAATGAATTAACAGGAGTCAGGGAAATGAAGGTAGCATGGAACTGAAAAGAGGAGCCGTGAATAATAAGTGTGAAATTACAGCGGATTTTATTATATTGAGTTTTGATTTGGAAGTGATAGATATGTTCTAGCTGTTGCTTATCTTAATTTTTATAAAGGGATATTTTGTAGCATCAAGGGGTGCTTTTTGGCCCATTGAAATGTATCTGTTGTTGCTTGTTCTTGTGGAAGGTTCTGCTTTAGATTCTCTCTCGTCTTCAAGGCAGGATTTCAACAGACCTAATCTCCAGGCTTCCTTTTTCTTGTTAGCTGAAAAATCCTGCAGTCTGAATGTGTCCTGGGGGTTGGCTTTTGCAGAGTAGCTTTCATCTCTTCCACCTTCCCACCCCAGAAAATCCTAGATATATTACAATGTAATTTATGCTCTTCATATCATTACAAGTTCATAAATTATTCAGAATTAAAAGAAAACCTGAATCAAGATTAAAAAACACCTTCGAAGAAAATACATATAATCACAATAAAATAAATCGTAGAAGGGAAGTTGCTTTGAATGGGTTCTGTTTCGCTTTTAGGAGAAAAGCGTAAAGAGGGAATGGAGATAAAATTTGTTGTTTTCTTCCTTGAAAAATTAGATCACTATTTGTGGTAGTAAATCTTCCTCAGAGTTATAATTCAAAATGTAGTTTCCATAATTAGACCACAGTCTTAATGTTTGTCATTCAGAGAAGAATTGAGATAGATTTTGGTTGCTATTTGGTTGTATAATATGTAAGGAATCATTTTAGTAAGATTTTAAAATGCAAGCTTGCACATTTGAGCTGCCTTTATTCAACTAAGGCAAATAAGTTGGATGTTCCGAACAACCACTGGAACAGCACTTCAAAAAATTAAGTCATGTAAGAAGTGCTGAATATCCACATTTAATTGTCTAATAAATTTCCAGTATCTTGATTCATGTAAGACTTCCATGTGTATGTTTTGTCGCCAAAACTGACGTAATAAATAGGAGTTACAGAACTTCCATATAAAAACTAACACTTAGTATGCACAGTAAATCATATTATAATATTATAGGCACCGTTGGAAGAATGTGAAACCTGTTCGCAGAGCCAATTGCATGGATTGATGATTTCCCTTTTACAAAAATAAGTGTTACATCTATGGCAGAAATGTCACTCAAGTTTGCTTTTAATTTTATCTGGTACCAGGAGAGCAGCAACTCATTGTTAATTCGCTCAGAAATGAAAATTGATTAAACTGATGGAAATGCACATATTATTGATTTGGTCCTTTTCAAATACTGCCTGCTTGCTCCTGGTGGATGTTGTCTCAATTTATAGCAAAGTGCACTCTTGGCCTCAAGAGTAATGGACCAAAAAATACCAACTTATATTTATGCCATTTTCTGCTCTTTTTTATAGTGCTTTCAATATATACTGTGGAAAAATAGTTTTATCGATATGTTGTAGTTCAAATACTATTTACAGCAGCATAGAAATTGTTATGAAGTGGTCAAAATTTATAGAAATATATATTAAAAAGTCTGAAATATAATTAATAAAATGCAGCAAAATCTGTGGAAAGTAAATAAATCAGGTTTCTCTCCTTCTCGATCAGTTGTTTTCTATGTAAGTTTAGTTTTCTCCCTCTTATCTACTTATCAAGCTTCTAAAACTTTAAGACTCTAATGAATACATATGAAAATTTCTAGCAGTTCTGCTTGCCCTAGCTCATCCTCACCTCTCCCTTTCCTGTGGGTTTGGTTGTGTATTTCTGGGGAGAGATCTCTTCTGTGATGAGACAGGCCAGAATTTCTGATTTTGCAGTAACTTACTGTGTATTATAAACAGTGTGAATTCTTGTAAAGCCTGTGACTTTTAACAGGCTTAGGAAGTAAAATTTTCATATAGAAATCTTAGCATTGCATATCTATGTCATTCAGAGCTTTTTAAGCTCTTATACCAGATTTTGAATCATTGAGCAATATAATAGTAATAGCTAGGCTGTGAGGTATATACTTACCTTTAGAAGCTATTCAGAAAAATCTAGTAGAAAACAAAAATTTTATAGTAGTTTTTGGTTAAAATAAGGAAAGCGTATTAAATATTGAAAAGCCTTTTAAATATTGAAAAAAACCTTTCAAAATTAGTACTGCTTTTTGTCTTCTTCCCTTCCCAAAGAGCATCTCCATGTTTCTGCAGGAAGTTACTTTTCATTTAAGGCAAACCAATATCTGAATTGTCAAAACAAAAGCTGTTGGTTTTTTTATTAGTGTAGTGGAAGCAGTTTATGTCCCTTTAGCACTTGGTAATCAAACCTGCTTCTCTTCACAGATCAGAGAGCAAGCTCACCGGTACGGCATCAAGGACGAAGTGATGACCTTGAGCGGGATGATAGAAGAGAAGAGCGAAGGGGAGATCGGTCTGATGACAGGAGAGAGGAAAGGGCCCGGGAGAGGGAGCGAGAAAGGGAGCGGGACCGAGAGAGGGAAAGGGAAAGAGATCGGGAAAGAGAAAGGGAGAAGGAAAGAGAGTTGGAGCGAGATCGTGCTCGGGAACGGGAGAGGGAAAGAGAGCGGGACAAAGACAGGGACCGTGAGCGGGACCGAGACAGGGACCATGACAGGGAAAGGGAACGAGAGAGGGAGAGGGAGAAGGAACGAGAGCGAGAGCGGGAGGAACGAGAAAGGGAGCGGGAGCGAGAAAGAGATCGTGAGCGGGAACGAGAAAGGGACAGAGGTCGAGACAGGGATAAAGAAAGAGACCGCCAGAGAGACTGGGACGACAAAGAAAAAGGAAGGGAAGACCGTAGGGATAAGAGAGAAGATATCCGAGAAGAAAGAAGCTCAAGAGATGTCCATGAGGAGAGAAAATCCAAGTGAGTAGGTCCGGATGTTACTTCGGTTTAAGAAATGAAAAAGAAGGTAGTCTTTACTGCTGATTTCAGTATGTTAGTAAGCAAGGGAGTATCATAAGGGAGAAGATCGCCTGCTTATGCAGGGGCCTACTCTGGCACCATTTCTACCCTGTGTCTGTATGGCACACACTGATGACCCCAAAGTCAGTACTATGGTGATGAAATTAATCCAATGCTTTGTTAGTGCAAAGTTGTGGAACCACTCAGGAGCTAGCAATTGAGTCAGACAGTGTCATTTTCCTCTCTAAGTATACTTGCATGGCCTTGCCTTTAATAAATGCAGGCATTCTTGGAAACATAATAGCAGTCTGTGGTAGCTTTTGAAGCCTGGAAAGTCAGATAGCAGCTAACAAGGTCAGGGTTCATGACTTTATTTGTTAAATTTCTGTGGAACATGCATTACCCTTTGCACTACTAAATTTTCAATACCAGGAGGCTACCAGTGAAGATGTGAACAATATCCTGAGTGAATGTGTGGTGCCTCCTTTAAGTGCATAGCACTGATGCACTTTTTTCTTTTTTTTTTTTTTTTTCTTTTCATTTAATACAATAAAATTCTCGCTGCTTTCTCAATACTGGTCAAAGCAGTGTTGCCCTGAATGGTTGCTTTGCTTGGAAATTATGAGTAGCTTTTGCGTGAGGGAATTGTGGATTCCTATAAATCAGCATGGGCTCCACCAATCCCCAGCAAGCATCTAAGTGGGGGTTTAGCTGCCAGCTGGGGGCAATGCACTGCAAGTTTTATTGCCACAAGGAAAAAATTATCTTAATAATCTTTGATAGCTTTTGCTAAAAAGATAGTTGTCTGAAGTGGTTGCGTTTTAGTTTAAGGTATCTTTCAGTATGGTCAGAAAACTGATCGTGCTTGCAGTTTGGAATAACAACTTAGAAAACTACAGAACTGCTGGCATCCTTAGCTGTGTTGTCTTCTGTATGAGTTGCTTAGACTTCAGGAATTGTATTGATTACTCAGTGAGTGAATGTTTTCTTTAAAGAATCCTGAAGTATTTTGGCTGTACATGTTTCTTCTGCAGGAAGCGTCACAGAAATGAAAGCAGTCCAAGTCCTCGTCAGTCACCCAAACGTCGCCGTGAGCACTCTCCTGATAGTGATAATTACAACAGTGGAGATGATAAAAGTAAGTAGGAGCGGGCTGCCTCTGCAATTGGATCCATCTTACTCTCTGCTTATGGAAAATAACTTGCAATCTTAAATAGACAAAACATGGGGAAAGCTTTTGTAAGTGTCCTCCTCCACATATTTTTATGACTATTTTTGTTAATCTGTACATTTGTCTCTTATCTTAATTTTGTCACTATGTGTTATGTCTGCCAGGTGATAGTGAATTCCACATCAGTTGTTTAAGATGCATGTTTACCAAAATGGAAAGAAGTCTGTTGCTACTGCAGTGGTTGAAAAACTTCAGAAATGTAACTGAAATAATGGATCATATGTTTTAATTTACACTTTTTTTTCATGCACAAGATACCAAATGTTCACATGTTCTCCTTCCTAAACAATACAGTGCATCCTTTTTCCCATTTTGTAGATGAAAAGCACAGACTTCTGAGCCAGGTTGTGCGGCCCCAGGATTCCCGGTCTCTGAGCCCCTCTCATATTTCAGAAGAGCGTCAGAGTCGGTGGAAAGAAGAAGAGCGAAAATCAGACAGAAAGGAAAGTTCCCGGCGTTATGAAGAGCCAGAGTTTAAAGAGAGGGTTTCTTCAGCAGATAAGCAAAGAGAGCAGCCAGATGTGTCAGAAAGCTCCCGCTCCAGGGTTCAGGAAAATCTTGGACACCGTCCCTCTGAAGAAGGGGATGCTTCTGACAGAGTGCACGATGACAGCAAGAAGAAGTCTAAGGTACAGAAAAAGGCCACAAAGAAGAAGAAAGATGATGACAGTGGGGTGGAACGGTACACTAATGAGTCAACGACTGAGGAAAGCCAGGTCTTTTCACCCAAGAAAGGTCAAAAAAAGAAAAATGTAGAGAAAAAGCGGAAGAGATCCAAGGGTGATTCTGAAGTTTCTGATGAAGAGATTGTTCCACATCATAAAAAGAAGAAAGGCCCAAGAACCCCCCCTGTAACAAAAGAAGAATTGGTTGAAGCACCGCCTGAGAAAGCTGTGGCAGAAGTCCCCCAAAAAAGAGAGGATACAACATTTAGTGACTGGTCAGATGAAGATGTTCCTGAGCGTGGTGACATTGTTGTTCCAGAAAGAAGCACTGAGGATTCCCATAGAAAAAGTCACAGGACGAGAGGAGAAAAGGTGGAAGCCCCTCATGTTACTATAGAGGATGGACCACACCGTAAACCTGTGGATCAGAAGCGTAGCAGCAGCCTTGGTAGCAATCGGAGCCACGCCTCAAGCAGACTTAGATCTCCTTCCAATGAGTCAGCTCATCGCAGTGGAGATGACCAGACTGGACGGAAGAGGATCCTGCACAGTAGCTCTAGAGACAGGGACAGGGACAGAGAAAAGAAAAGCTTAGAAATCACTGGGGAACGGAAGTCAAGAATTGATCAGTTGAAACGAGGGGAACCCAGTCGCAGCACATCTTCAGGTAACACGATACATTTCAATGAGACTGACCTACTGTTTTGTATAGAAGTCCAAAGGCGAAAATCCCAATTCATTCTTGGCTGTATGCTCTTTTCATTTCTAGTCAGTGTGAAGGGGGGGGGGGGGGGGGATGCCCTCTGCAATTCATTGTAAAGCTAGAGTGAATTAAGATTCCTGCAAGTGTTACCATATTTGAAAAGCTGATCCTCAGCGGGCAGGATTATCACTTTGTTTACACAAGAACAGTTAGATTCAGTTCATGTTGTCTGGGGAATAAAGTAATTTATAGGACAAAAAAGCCCCAACCTTGTAGAAGGAGAAAATGCTTGTGCTAACAGAACATTGAGATAGTTCTGTCATCTAAATAATGTTCTTAAACTCATCGTTAACATTTTGATATGAAAATTCTGAAATCTATGCAAAATGGAGTAGATACCTTCCTCCTAAAGCACTTTGGCTCTCTGTTCTCCTTGTGGTTACATGCCTGAAACGATTTTTCTGAATTTATCATTTGCTAGCCAAATTATTTCTAGCTTTTAGAAGATACATTTTGAAAATATAGCCTTTTTCTTTGCGTATATTTCTCAGTTAAAATGATGTACCTTTGGTTTGGCTTCTGTTATAGTGGAAAGTAGCCACTAAAAATCTTTTGCATGGGTGGGATAAATTTCTTATATTTCTAAGTAAGGTTAAAGCTATAGGCAACCTGAAAGCATTATTTATTTTAAGATGATGCTTTTGAGAAGTACATTTTCATACCTGAATCTTTAAAATGCTTTGGTCTAGTAAAATATTACGTTTATGTGCTGCAGTCACTGTATGTATTTAAAATATTCTATTCAGATCGTCAAGATTCGAGAAGCCACAGTTCAAGAAGAAGTTCTCCTGAATCGGATCGTCAAGTCCATTCCAGATCTGGGTCCTTTGATAGCAGGGAAAGGCTTCAGGACCGAGATCGACATGAACATGATCGAGAACGAGAGAGAGAGAGGAGAGAGGGAAGACAGAGAGACTGGGACCGAGATGTTGACAAAGACTGGCCAAGGAGCAGGGAACGAGAGAGGCTCCGAGAACGGGAGAGGGAAAGGGAGAGAGAGAAACGACGGGAGCTGGACAGAGAGAGAGACAGACAGCTGCCTGATGCTGCTGAAAGAGAGAGAGACAGAACTCTTGACATCTCCTCTCAAAAAGAATCAACAAAACACAGTGAAATGAAACTGGACAGAGATCACGAAAAGGAATTTGATGGTGTTTGTCGGGATTCAGCAGCTTCAGAGAAGGAAAGAACAGACAAAGATTTAGGACCTTTACCAGGTTTTGAAGATGGAAATGAGGCTGAAAAGGTGGAGAGTTTAGAAGGTGAGATATTCTGTGAAATTTCCTGGAATGACAAATGGTTTATTCTTGCCTTTTTAATATAGTGCTGAATTGACCTATAGTAGATTTAAGGTTTGTTGAAGGGTTTATTGGCTCTCGCTTCTTTGCTGTGGAAGCAGAGACAATAAGAGAGAAACCTGATGAGCGTCTTCTTTAGTGTTAGTTGTGTATATTTGTTAATTTCTAAAGAAGTCTTGAGGCAGAGAAATGTAAATGATCTGAGGTATAATTTCACCAAGGTGTAATGTTTCTGAATAGGTAGTTTTTGAAGGCTAGTGCCAACATTTGATTGCCTTGTTATATCATTATAAGATATATTTCCTAGTGTGAAAGTGACAAGTAATGAGTGAAAAATAATTAGTGTTGACTTGGAACTGTTCTTCAGGGTTTTTTTCTGCAGTCCGATTATCATAGAAATGACTGTCTGATTAGTAGGTGAAACATATGTATGGCTTCGTATGACAGTCCAAAAATGGCTTTCCTGAGGTAATGGTATTAAATGCGGCTTCAGTTTGCTGGCCCTAATGATACTGGGGAAAGCATACTTGGAATTAATAATTAAATTAAGGGGCAAACAGTGACAAACTCTTAAGAGTTTTCCACATGGATTAGACAGCTTGACATCTACAATCTGTATTAACAATATAAAAGAAGAAAGAGTCTAAATCCAGGGTAACTGGTGTCCATTACTGTTACGTTTAGTAAGTTGAGGATTTTTGGTGGTTGCAGGACTTTTCTTCTCCAAAGTCTGTTGAGAAGAAAAAAGGCATTGTCAAATTTGGGATTTTTGAATGTTTGGGATAGTAAGACCTGAAGTCCATAGTCTTAGAAACAAATTAATTAAGCCTTTGTGATTTGACATAAAGATAACAGGGCATTGTCTCATCGTATTTGCATTCTTAATAAGAATTATCTATAGTGTTCATTGTTAAATTTGGGCAGTTAAATGTTGTCTGGAGAGAATGATGAGGAATATTTATTACTTACTCTATCTCCTACCTGATTACTTGCAAAGTGGTCATTAGGGGTGACTGGTACTGTTGAGAAGATCCTGTTTAAGGGGATTATCTGTGGAGTGGAAGCATTTATCAAAGATAGTATTTGAGCATGGGAAAGTCTGCTCTGTCTTAACGCAATGGAGAGATTTCAGCGGTTTTTAAGCTAGAGGA
This sequence comes from Ara ararauna, assembly GCA_028858755.1. Lineage (NCBI taxonomy): Eukaryota > Metazoa > Chordata > Aves > Psittaciformes > Psittacidae > Ara > Ara ararauna. Next base: position 103,923,970 of record CM054378.1, on the reverse strand, counting down.
AGGAATGGTACAATAAATCTGAGAGTACAATGTGATAACTTCAGAAGAGTTGGTGAAAGGCTGTTCCTGGGTATATCATGTGGTTCCAAGAGGGCACCTGTAACTAACAGGCCGTGGAAATTGTGTTCTTGGGTCCAACCTTTCAGCAGACTTCTTGTAAGTGTTTTAATGTGTATCCTTCAGTGTATTTTTCGGAGGTTGTCTTGTAAATTCTCTGAAAATTATCGTGTAGGAAGTTATGGTATATTTAGGATTTGCTTTTTTTAGAAAAATGTCTTTATAAATACTGGATGGCATTCCACTTAATCAAGGCATAGTATATAGCATGCTTATGACTTTCTACGGTTTAGTGTACTTTATTGTCTTTCATTAGTTTATTACTCCTGCTTATATTGCTCCTTTTCGCTGACCACTATGTCATGGTTTTAATGCAGAATTAATAATGAAGTAGATTTCTGGAAAAGAGCAGTACAGATACAGTTTTTTTATCATGTAGTAAGAGCTATGGATTATTATTTTTAATTGCTTCATAGGGTAATTCTTTAATGGTTCATCTGTGCTGTCCAAGCACGTGTTTATGGTGAGCTAGTGTATCTGGTAGATCAGTGTGGAGGCAGAAGGTGGATCATAGACAGTGAATATTTAAAATCTTAAGACACAAAATGAAATCTAGTACAGATCACCTTAATTTCCTTTTAAAGTGGAAAAACCTTTTAGAAAATGAAACATAATTTACAAAGCTGATGATGTTAAGGAGGTGTCTGGCATTTACTTGGACGAATTACTGTGGTTTATTGTCTGACAAAATGTGTGAGGATGTAATTACTAAATTATTTTAATGACTTAAACCTTAATGTGTTTGCTGTAGCAGTGGGCTTAAATAATGCCCAAGATGCTCTGTGCTTCCTCCAAAGTGCTGCCAGGTGGTCTGAGTAGTTAATTTATGCTCTGCTAGCATGTCTTTTACGTGCTTTTTTCATGCTGATTTTTAGGCGAGTTGAGTTTTCTTTTTCAGTTCTTCTTTTGTAGCTTTCACAAAGGCAAGCAACAACAAAAAAAATAAGGGGCAAGTTAAAGCAAAGGCAATTTCCCTTCTGGCTAAGGGAGCTGGAAGATGCTAGAATAGTCATCCACAGGGGAGGAACCCTGTAAAGTCTGTCTAGTTCGTATAGGCAAATCATAGCAAGTACTGTGGTAGAGAACCCTAAGAAAGCCTGAGTTTAGGGCAGTAGGGTTTCTGAATGCTTGAATGTGACTTTTCTGTCTTGGAAGTGAGAGAATAGCTTCAGGTGTTCCTTTCATAACCTGCATAACTTTGAGTGTCTTGTGTTTACAGGCTTTAAGGAATGTTTTTACATGTACAGAACAGGTACTCGTATATGCATGTAGTACGTGAATGGCAGGAGTGTAACAGCAGTGAAGAAGTTTGGAATGGCTTTCTAAAAACTCTTCTTGCGACTTCCGCAAAGAATCTAAAACCGTAAATAATTGCTTCATTCAGGATATCTTGCACCTTCTTATTTTGGGGGTTTGTTACTTTCTTTTGTAGAGCCTTTGGACTGCATCCTGAGTTTCCATAAGTTAATACTTCTTTCCATGTTGAATATACTTGTTCCCAAAAGCTGATAGGTTAGGTTGCTGAACCTCTGTTTTCAAGCTGCTTAAAAAATGTTTACTAAACAAGAATGATTCCTTTAAAGCAACAGTATGTATCTGTCTGCAGGAGGAGAAGATGAAGCAAAGATGGATGATGTGCAGTCACTGGGGTCTGGTGCTGGAGAATACGAGCCCATCAGTGATGATGAACTGGATGAAATTCTGGCAGGTGATGCTGAAAAGCGGGAAGATCAACAGGAAGATGAGAAGATGCCTGGTAAAAGTATAGCAAAACCCCTTTTTATTATTTGAATATAAATATTAGATGCATTTGCATATAAAGCAGTTGTGATATTGCCAGTATTTCTAAATTAGAAATGCAGTTTGTATTCTCTTCAGCATTTCTTTGTTCTGTAATAGGCAGGTAAGTCTGCAAAGCAGAGAGGTTAAGTACTGGAGCTGTATTGTGAAGTAATATTTAGCTTGTTTTATACAGTTAGAAGGGTAAGCTTTTTGGTTTTATAAAGATGTTTTCATTTATCCCATTTGTTTTGACCGTTATTGGGAACCGATATTTTTATGAACAGATTTTATCTATGCTTGAATGCTCCCCAAACGCACCGGGAAGCACATAGTTTTCTACTTGCCTTGAGTTCAGTTGGGTCATCTGGGCTGTGTCATTGGTGTTTGTATTTTTTATGCTAAACATACTAGAAAAGCAGTCATATGGCTATTAAATAGTATAACTTTCCTTTGGAAAGAAATATCCATCATCCAGAGTTGAAACATTAGCTTTTGAAGCATTTAATTTGGATCTGTCATAGCATGTTTAGTTTTACTGTGACTTCTGTGAACGAGTAAGTGATGTGTCCAGATCTGCTGGCAAAGCAGGATCTGAGCAGACTTCCACAAAGGATTTGCAATAAAAAATAAAGCAGAATATTAGGGGTAGGATTTTTTTTAATCCAAGAAGCTTTGTATTTGTTTGCTCCCTTTTTCTACCTAAGTGAATTTTGACACTTGTACCTGAAGTGTCCAAGGATCTGGCTTTGAGAGTTGCAGAACAATGCTTATCTGATATGCTTTGCTTTTAGGAGAGGGGGCTATACAACATATGTGAAATTAATCAACTTTGGTAAGGGATGATGATACAATAACTCTGTCAATGTTTTTGCAGATCCTGTGGATGTTATAGATGTAGATTGGTCCAGCCTTATGCCAAAGCAGCCAAAAGAACCACGTGAGCCTGGAGCTGCACTCTTAAAATTCACACCAGCTGCGGTTATGTTGAGAGTTGGCATTTCCAAACGTCTGGCAGGACCAGAACTCTTCACCAAAATTAAAGAAACTTGCCAGAGAGCATTAGAAAAGCCTAAAGGTAATTGTTTCTGTAGGGATCAAACTGCCTCTTGTACTTAGTGAAGTGTGCATTAATTCATTATTTTAGGTTTGAAGACCATACAAAGCATATAATGAGTATTGTGTGAAAATTACAGGAACATAATACCACTGCATATCAATCAAATTGGTGTTTTAATTCCAGCAATGGTGACGAGATCTTGAATAACAGCCTAAACAATTTTTCATCTTAGTGGAATACTATTTTTGTGAGACCATTCATGCTTTCCAAGCATGAAGTGTCAGCAGGTTTTTTGAGAGCTAAATGTCTTTTATAGCGATTTAGCAGTTATCTTGGAAGAAAGAGCAAGATTTCCTATTTTCTCTGAAGGTCTTCTGCATGTCCTCTAATTTTCATTCTGAGGATCGTCTCCAGAATACATAGATAGGAGGTTCTGGGTCAGAATGAAGGAGCTAAGTGAAATTTGTGTACTGTGTTTCTTCTAGAAGTAGGAAATTCAGTAATGCACGTCTGGCATGTGGGCAAAGTGTATGGCACAAGACATGCGTTATAGATGGGATGGGCATGAATTTACCAGTGCTGTTTACTGCAATTCTGTAGTGTAAGCAGGAGAGAGAATACTGATTTTTCTCTTTTGCCATCCCAGGAACCAGCTAGGCTTTCTGCAACAACTTGCATGGTAGAATTGTTTCTACAGGATTGTAAAAACTTTGCTTTCTGTAAGGTCTCTCTGCAAATTATTCCAGGATCTAAAATATGATAAAATCATGACTTCATAAATTATTTGTAGAGCCCCTGTTCTTAGACAATAGCGTATATTTCTGATTACTTTTTTTTTTAACTGTATAAATTCTAGTTCTTAATTTGGAAGAATACTTTTTAATTCTTTGCCACATTATTCGTTATGCAGTTGTCTCATTCACCTCACAGTCTCAGATAAGTAGAGAGTCAAAAAAAACTCCAACCCTTGCTTCTCCCAGCCCTGTTAATCTCCATGAATGTTACTGCTTGCTTGAGCCATTTAAATTGTGTAACTAGTAATCCTGGGCTGTTGCTACAAATATTTTCAATGCATCATAGGTAGCGTAATTTGAGGTGCGTATTTGGTATTAGTAAGTACTGTAAATGTCCCACTGAAATATTTGCATTCTTTTTATGCAGTGTTAGTTTTCTTCTAGTTTAAAAAAAAATTAAATAAATCTCCACTATTATGCTTAAGAATAGTGATAATAGGAGGCCCTCCAGCATTGCTTCTGAGCTGTCTTAAATGTACTCAGATTCAGCTGGACTTTGCTTTGGAGAGGAAGGGGGATTGCAGCACCTCCGATGATTTCCCTTTGGTGTGTGCAGTGTCTCACACATCAAAGTTGCTGCGTGTGGAACTGCCAGTCGGCTTTCAAGTGCAGGCATTTCCTGTGCCATCTGCTGATTCAAGGTTCCCTTCTATAGTGATTACACAGCCACAGCATATGTATTCTAAACAAAGGCACAAATATGGTACCCTGAAAAGTGAATGAATTTGAGCAAGATGTTTAGTGTGCATTGCAGTGGAAATACAGTGTTTTCACTTTGGATTGGTGGTATAATTCGCTTCCCTGTTTTATTCTTGAGTTTGGTGGTCCCTTCGTTGTTCTTATCGTGGTTACAAAGTTTCTGGTAATAGACTGAAATGAAGAAAAAAGGGAAGTGTTAGCTTTTTAATAATTATTCTTTTTCTTTGGAAACAAAAATCTGTAGTATGTGATGGAATTGAGATTTGTAGCTGACATCCCCTATTATATGCAGTTGTTTCCTCTAAGGGTGTGAACATGCTTACTTTCCAGATATGCTCAGCATCTGGCGCTATGCACTCTGCAAGCTGTCAGTGTTACCTCTGAAGTGGCCTTTTTGTTTCTTGTCACTTTTTTGTAATGTTGATTGTCCATTGAGGTTGTCTGGATGACTTCAGTGCAATTCTCTTTAACCTGCCCTTGATTTCCTGTAACTTTCTTGTTTCTTTTCACCCTCTCTAAAAACTAGTCTTACTCAGCTTCATCCAAATTCTCCAGGTGGTTTAAAAATGCATCTTTGTTCTGTTCTGTGTGTGCATGCTGCCAAATAATTTTTGCTTTTAGCTGCTTTATGTGCTCAGTTTTGATGGTGACTCTAGTAAGGTATTAGATTCTCTGATAAACACCCAATGTTTTACTCTATAGTGGTGGCTGCATTGGACTCAGCTACATACCCTACCATTTTTAATTTTTTTTTTTTTTCATTTATGTTATAAACTTCCTATTTATTGTAAAAGGGTTATAAATCAGTAAGCTGCAGACCAGCCATGTGTACCCTTTTTTGTCTTTGTCTGCATTTCACAGAAACAGACCAGTTGCAGAACAAAACTCCCCTCAGGATCCATCTTTTGTTAAAGTGATTAAAGTCTTATTGCTGCACACTGCTTCTTCTGATAAATGTATTAAAGGACTAGTCCTGCCACTTTGAGTATTGTTAACAAATACTTTAGATGAGCCAGTAGGAGGGGTAGCTCACTGGCATCTCTTGGCTTGTTCTTCAGGTTCATTCAGCGTCTATAAAAGAATTATTCTACATAGGAGTATTTCACTTTTGTATAGCCATACAAAAGGCCTGTGTGGACACTAGTATGGTTATCTGATGTCTTGCAGAGAATGGAAACTTAGACCACTTTCTGATTAATGCTAGTAGTAAACTCCTTTTGTCACACGTATCTGACCATAAATGAAATCACCTCTTCTGTCCCAGAGCTGTCACTAGATTTTTAGGCCTCTCAGTGATTGCTATCTCAACATTTATTTCCAGTGCTTGATGCTACATACAAGCGTACCTGTCCTTCCCTTTAAATGGTTGAGGATTTACTCAGATTTTATATAAACTTCAATATCCTTTTTTCTCAAACCTTGATATGGTTTAGAAGGCAGAAATACAAATAGTAAAACTTTAAGAAGTTTCATATTACTGGATATTGATATTCAGAGATACCGTGTATGTGTTGATCTCTGCAAATATCAATTCTTTCTAGATGCAGAAAACCTTTTTGAACATGAACTGGGGGCTTTGAACATGGCTGCGCTTCTGCGGAAAGAAGAGAGAGCTGGTCTTCTCAGTAATCTGGGCCCTTGCTGTAAAGCACTGTGCTTCCGAAGGGATTCTGCAATTCGTAAGCAGCTAATGAAGAATGAAAAGGCAAGTGCTTCATTTCCAGTGCTTGGTCAGAACATGGAAACACAGATTCCATTATGCAAAGCATTTCTCTAGGGAGAGAATTTTTGTATTTGTTGTTCTGAAGTAAGCCTGTTCCTTTGAATAATGGAGAACAGACTTTTATTTAAAGAAGTTGTAGGGTGTTCATTTTTTACTTAAGATGAGAATTTAAGATTGACACTAGACATGGGTGCTGTTTCTTATTTGAGGGTTTCAATTCTGAAGATACATTTTCTATATTTAGAGAATACATTCTAAAAATAATTTACTAAAATACAATTTCAGAGATAATTGTTGAGTAATTCTGCTTGACATTCCATGTATTTTTATAAGAATTATAGGATTCTGCTCTTCCAAGTCAAAATTGAAAGAAAAAAATACTTTAGCCATTTTTGCACTAGAGATTTTATGATCCTGCGTGCTAAATAGAAAAAACATTAATTCTCAAAGTCTTTTCTAGTGAATATGTATGATTAAACCTCTAATTATTGAGAGTACTTGAGGTTAATATCTCAGCTTGCATGTTAAAAGCCATTGTTTTCAGTTCTTTCTTTTTTTATTTTTCATTTTTAATTTCAACAGGGAGCAACGAAACAAACTTACACAAATTCTGCAGCAATGGACAGTGACTTGTTACGGTTGAGTCTACGGTTGTTCAAACGGAAGACTGTGTGCCAAGTTCCTGGGCAGGAAAAGACAGAAGATAGTAAAATTCCACAACCAGCTATGCAGCAAGAAGTGTGCGTGTCTTGAGCAAATGACCATGGTGGCACTTTCTAGTTGATTTCCCACTACCAGTGTTGGTATTGATGTTTAGAACCAGTTGGTTGGAAAGCAGCTGTAGAAGATGGAAGAAAATACTCTGTATGTACACAGATAAGAATTATTGGGTTTGGATGTGAATAAAAGGGGTAAAAAATAAACAACTTGTGTGAAGTTCTCTGCAAGTTTTATAATATTGAATCTTACACTGTAACATAAATCTGTTTTATGGTGCATGAAGTGTAATAATGTGAAGATGTCTGGTTTTAGCAGTTTATAACACTTCCTAATATTAAACTGAAGAAAACTGTTTGCATATCTCTTTCTTCATTATGAATGGGTTTTTCCACCACCACCCTGGTTCCTCAATGCACATAGGAAATTTCTTAAATAGCTTGCTTCCTCAGAGTCTACTTCCCCTTTCCAAATCCCTTTCTTATCACAGCAGCCTGTGGTGTGGATCTGAATTTTGATAGAACTCTAGCTCTTTTCCATCTTTAGTTTAATTTCTGCTAATTTCTGGACACAAAAATCTTGTCTAGTCACTTAAGACTTCCCTTCTTGTTGATGAAGGGAATTAGAAAAACTTCTAGGAAGTGATTTACGAGCAGTTTTAGATGTCTTCAAATGTATTTATGAGATTAACAGCATTTTGGAAATGCCTGCTGCTTACAAAGAAAGGCTAGTGAATCTGGTTTACATACTATTAAGTATCTGGCAGATAGAACCCATGCAGCCACCTGTGGGTATTTCGTGTTTGATGAGTTTCAGGAGGTTTTGGATGTTGGCAGTAAAGGCAGTGAGCAAGGATGGTTTGCTGGGTGTTAGAGATTTCAGGGTCCTGATTAGAGGTTTATCAAGCCTGGGCTCGATTTTGTAAGAATTGCTATCAGTTTGAGAAGTTAATATGTTCTGTGCAATCATTGGATTATACGAGTAAGGTATAACCCATATATTAGTATGTAAATATGCAACATAAATATATTACATATTTATGTACTCTGTGGAGGCCTCCATGTGAAACTGAGTCTTCTAAAACTTCAGACTAAGTCTCTGTAAACACCCCTCTACTTTTCCTGGGTTTAAAACTGTTGCTTTGAATTCTGCTCATAGAGGGTGGGGAAAAAAGATACTCATTTAATCTTGATACTGGCCTGCTGCAAAGCAGCTCATTTTCATTGTTCTCATTCAGGTTGAAAATTGGGTTATGAACCGCTGAATTTTTTAACAGTTGGTTTATATTAGTTTCTTACCCTTTTTCTTGAAGCTAGTACACTGAAGTGGGAAGTTGACAGTGCAGTTTAACAGCAGGCCTACCTCACATCTCTTGTGATTACTGACAGTTGTATTGGCCTTCAAGCAAAGGCCTAAATATGAATAGCAGTTCAAATACAAAGATTTTTTTACTATAATTCTTTCCTATACCACCTAGTTACATAACTGTCAGTAAAATGTTCTTATACTACATTTAAAGAAGCACTGTTAAGGAAAATGTGTGCGGGTTTCATTTATATTTTTGAAAGTGCCCCTACACTATATGTACATGTATCAAATATAAATGAAGTGAGAAATTTCTACCATTTGTTTCATTCTTAACGTGATTCGGGCAAAACTTTTATCTTTTTCACTTGTTGAACATTTCAGGGGGCCTAGTGAGCATTATTTTTAATGTCATTGGTGATTTTATATATGCTTATAAAAAAATAGTCTTAAACAGACTAGTACTTTAACCTGAGTAAAAGTTAACAAACCTGTTCTGTTCAGCATTTAAATGCACTTACCTATTTTATAGCTACAGTAACACTGCCTTTAAGCTGAAAGTATTAGCTCATTGCTTCCAATTATGTTAAAGCCCATTTTAATCTCTTTCTCTAAAAGACATAAAAATGTTTGATAGCTAGAAACAGCCTGTCAAAGACTGCAGTACACAATGTAGATTCACTGTGCACCATTTAATTACACTGTGCTTGCTTTAAACACTCTTCCTGTAAAACCGTCAAGGTGTATATATGCATTTAGTTTGCAGAAGAATATTTCACACCTCTCTAGAAAACGCAAAATAAAGCAGGCTTGTTGGGCTACTGTATCTTGTGAAGTGATAGCATCCCACTGAAGGTCAAAGCCAGTGCTGACCTGTACCATCATTTGTTGGAGTTAAACAAAAAAGATGCTGAAATTGCCTCTTACACATCTTTATTTTGATTCAGTTTGCAGGAGTACATTACAGCAGTGGTAGAAAACACGCCTGTTCCTATGGGAAGCACTTAAGATTTTTTTCCAAGCAATTCCCCTCTCAGCTGGCAGGAATTACTGCACAGGTAGAGCCCAGCAAGGGTGAAATTCCTGTGTATGAGCATTTTAGTCTCTGTCTTTGTAACAAAAAGCAGTGTTCAGTCTGCAGGGAATGTAAGTTACAAAACTGTCATCAGGTAGTTGTACAATAAGAACAAGAGATTTGCTGTTATTGCAGTTCCAGAAAAAAAGATGTGAAACTTGTCTGAATCAGAGAACTTGCTGTAGGACTTTCCATCCCTTTCCCTGTGTTGGTCATCAGATAGGATCTGCCTGCCTTGTTAGCCTCTTTCATCTCTTCTTTTCTCTCCATTTCTCTCCAAGCTTGATTTTGTGTTAAAAAGAGTAGATGAAAGAATTTTAGTACAGTTCTCATTTTGCAAGGCTTCAGCATGGCACATAAGAGCCTGTAATGATTCAGGCAAGGGTGTGCAGGCAGGGCTGAATGTGTGCCTCAGACGCTGTTGTGTGCTCTAGCTCCAAGTCTGAAAATGCGGAGAAGCATCTATCCCTACTCTGTTTCTGCTTTTTAAGCTGTGGCAGCAGCTTGAAAGCGGTCCCTGTACCAAAGTAGAGGTGTCAGCCCTTTCTACTGCTAAGCTCATGCTGTGCCTAGTTAGATGATAAATTAGTTTTAAGCTTCCCCGAGGTGCAGGCCGGAATGTGGAGCTGCAGAAGAAGCAGCTGCCACGTGTGCTGGTGTCGTGGTTTAAGTCCAGTCAGCCACGCAGCCCGGTCTCTCACTCACTTCCCCCTCTTTCTTCCCCCCCGCTCCCGGAGGGATGGGAAGGAGAATCGAAAAGAATGCAACTCCCACAGGTTGAGATAAGAACAGTTTAGTAACTAAAGTATAACACAAGACCACTACTGCTACCACCAATAGTAATAATGACGAGGCAAATACAAGGAAAGAATAAAATTCTCACCACCTAATACCAAGCCCAACCACGCAGTGCACCCCCCCACCCTTCCGGGTCTCTGCTCTCTGCTTTCCATCCTGGGCATGACGTGCTGTGGTATGGAATATCCTCTTTGGTGAGTTTGGGTCAGGTGTCCTGTCTCTGCTTCGTCCTGGTTTCCCCTCCTCCCTGGCAGAGCATGAAACTCAGAAAGTCCTTGGCCAGACCAAAACATCACTAAGCAGTAACCGAAACACTGGTGTTATCAGCGCTGCTCCCAGGCCGAAAGTCAAAAGCACAGCGCTGTACCGGCTACCAAGAAGGAGAAAAATGACTGCTGCTGCTGAGCCCATGACAGCTGGTAAGATGAGGCAGGCCTTCACCAGGTGAAACACTGTGCCCAGCTCTTGCAGCCATAACAGATTCACAGACAGAGCAGATTTTTTCAGCCTTGATGCAAATGGGACTATGACCTGTATCTTGGGATATTGTCATGTTCATTATCACAAATAATACTTTAAGGCTATTGCTGCTTCAGCTAGTGGAAGGAGATACTGATTTTGACAGCAGGCCATCTGCACAGCATACTTGACAGAGTTTAGACAATTGTCCTAAATTAAGGCTGTTTGAATTGCCTTGACGCACTTGTGTTCTCCCGTTTCTGCTGTAGGAATGCCCTTCAGCAGAGAGCAGGCTGCCTGGAGCTGCTCTGCCTGTACATGGCGGGGAACAGGATGCATGTTCAGTTCAAGCAGTTGCTACCAGCTTAAAGAGTTCAGGAGCCTCCTTTGTTCAGCACTAACGCTAGAAGTTAGTGCTTTTGTAAGAATCTTCGTAGAAAAAGTTGTTTCTACTGTACAGGTCTTCACCTTCATGCTGAGGGGAAGCCCAAGAAGATCATACTAAATGCTTGTTCTTGGTACACACATTGTATAATAGGTTAGGTTTTCTGAGCTATGTGGGTGTCCCGGGTTTTTGGATGCAATTTTAGGAAACTGCTTAAGAACGACAGATGTAGTGTTGCTAATAAAAAACTCTAAACAAAGCCCTAAACGTGGAAATAAAGCAAGTGACCAAGCATCAAGATGCAAGGGATTTCCTAAACCAAACTGGCATCCTCAGACTTTTGAAATTTTTCCCAGCAGAATCAATAAAGGAGGCCAAACACATGGGAGATGCAGGTGCTAAAATAGCATTCAAAACCCAAATAACTGAAGTTCTTTTGAAGAAGACAATGTTTTTATACTGAACAGCCAGTATCATTGCCTCTTCCCTATCAGTAGGCATCAATAGATGAAAGAAAGAATATAAGTCTATTCTGGGAATGTTTAACTTTTTGGTGTCAGCTTCCACTGCCAGGCATGCACCTACCACAGACTTGCTTTTTTCTCTGGTAATGAAGTCAAGGTATTATATTTAAAGACTGAAGTGTCAGAAGACATGCTGGAATGAGCTGCTGTGGTACAAAGCAATATGCTGCCAGATTTTAAGTGTATGTTCTCATGTGCAAGAGGTTGTGTTGGTTGCAAACATGCAGTTCCCGAAAAGAGGGATGATGGAAGTGACAGGTATTGGATGGGGATTTTAAGAAAACTTACAGCTTTGTGGAGGGTGGAAATGCTTTATGTCATCTACTTCATGACTAAATTTGTTGTTTGAAATATGTGTGTGAGAAGTGCTTATTAAGGCACTGTGCAGAAAATACTTGAGGAAGGATGTAGTAGAAATGGGAGAGAATTAAGTAGCATAGGTTGTAATTGGCAGCCTGGGCGTATGACTTCACACTTCATCCCTGGCAGTGTTCAAGGCCAGGTTGGATGGGGCCTTGAGCAACCTGGTCTAGTGGAAGGTGCACCAGCCTATGGCAAGAGGGTTGGAATTAGATGATCTTAAGGTCCCTTCCAGCCCAAACTATTCTGTGACTCTGTGAGCCAGGAGCTTGCTCATTAGAGTGATGGGAACGGATCTAGGAATTCTAACTGAGGACACAGGGAGACAGCTCTGGAAACAGGCAGTGTAGCCCTAACATGGCTTCAGATATGTTTCCACCAGGGAGAGGAGAGGTTTTACTACTTGCAGTAGTAACTGCACACTCTTACCTGGTCTCCCGTGGTCTGCTCTCCTATGCTTGCAGAAATGGGATTTAACCTGCAGACACAGGAAGCCCTGTGAAAGTGAGGAGATGCATGGAGTGTAAATGCTGAAACTGGGAATCCCCTGAAAAACTGGGAAAGTGAGAAATGGGGAGGAAAAACTGAAGGTCAGCAAAAGAACAGGTGAGCCTAAGCTGCCAATATGTACCTTTAAGATGGATACTGGAAGCCCTCCGAGGACCCGAATAGGTGCACACAAGGTTTACCTTCACTTTGAATTGCAAAGGTGCTTTGTGTCAGTATGAAACCTTCAGTTGCCTCTATCTCAGACATCATTACTGTGCCTGTGTCTTGCATGCTCACAGAAAATGTGTTAGCGAGAGGTTTCAGGGGATTTTTGAATCATCTCGCACAAGGTTACTAGAAAAAATTAAGCTGTAGCAAGTGAAGGATAAGGAAATGACATGAATTAAAAATTAACTGGGTAACAGAAGGTAAAGCAGAGTATTAAATGATCATGTCTCATCACAAACAGCTCAGACTGGGTGACCTCCCTGTACATTTGTGATTTGGGAAGCAGTTGACTGAGAAGGAAGATGAGAAAATTTGCAAATCACAGTTAAAACAGGAGAAACACTCAAGGAGATGCATTTGCTACCCTGTGGCCCATTCATTTAGCTCATTTAAAGTCCTGCCAGTCAGCATTAAGATGTCCAAGTTGTATTGGGTTTGCATGGTAACATTTTGGTAGTGAGGAGCTGGAGAGGTGGCTTCTGTGAGAATCTGCTGGAAGCTTCCCCCATATCTGACAGAGGCAACACCAGCCGGCTCCGAGAGGGATGCACCACTGGCCAAGTCTGAGCCCATCAGCAACGGTACCTCTGTGATAACATGTTGAAGAAGGGTGAAAAACCCTGTGCAACAGCTATTGCAGCTGGGGAGAGGAGCGAGAATGTGTGGTGTGAAAGAAACAACCTGCAGACACCAAGGTGCAATTAAGTAAGTAATACCAGTGCCAGAAGGGAAACTGCAGTTCGTGGTAAACTTCAATCTCATATATAGCTATGTGTAAGGCCAAAAATAGAAAAATACACAGAAAAGATGATATATGCAAAGGCAGAAACTAATGCAAGTAGGCTCCTAATGCAAGAAAGGTTATTACAAAATAGGTGAGAACTCAGAGAAGGCACGGAAGGTATTGTATCAGAGTTATTAGACTTCTTGGGACCATGTCTTTAGAAAGGAAAGGAATAATAGCAAGCATGATTAAATTACATGAAACAGGAGCAATATTAGGTATGATTAAAATATATGAAACAGTGGCCCAGAGGGAAGATGAAAGATACTTTTTTCCTGCTGCTCATGACAGAGTTTATTTGTAATTCAGTAAAATTAAAGAGTGACAGAATTGAATAATGAAACTGAAACTTTTATTTTTCATCACAGTTAGGCTGAGAGTTCAAGCTGCAGGACATTGCAGAAGCTAAAATCTAGCATGATTTCCAAAAGGACTGAGTGTGCTGCAAGTATATACAGATGTTCCTGGGAGGTAAGCCAAGGCTGCATCTATAAGAGCTAGTATGAATTTACATACAATGGGGAAGGCTCTTGAGCACTGTGAGCACCTGGTACCTAGCAGTTTGTTTCTGCGTGAGGAAGCTGTTCCAGCTCCTGAAATAGGATGGCTGCCTGTTGGGAAAAGCCCCTGATCCAGCTGCCAAATCACACAGACATTTGAACGGACAACAATTCAGTTTGGGACAGTCCAGGTTCAGTCACACAGTTGTTTAGACAATCATGCTCCTGTGCTTGGGAACCGTCCTGGGCATATTTGAGTCTTTTAGGATGCCATACGTGTGGGCTTAAACTGCAAACCTCTTGTAGACTGTGAGGCCTCCCAAGGAGGCTATGTCAGCATATGTCTTGACTCTGGTTGAATTAGGAGAACCTATTTGGTGGCTTTTGAGTTTTCTTTTGAGGTTTCTGGATAAGACCACTGTAAGTGGAAGATTTGTTGACAGCTAAATTGACTGTGGCATTTTTCCTGCACAATCCGAGTTGTTTGGTTGTTTGTTTTTTTTTTCTTTATGCAAAAGGTTTTCTTGCCAGCTTATCCTTTTGGATAAGCTTTGGATAACTTGCCTTTGGGCTGGCAAGTTGCCCAAATAATAAATGCACTGTTAAGTTCACACTTACCAGCAACTATTCTGTTCTGCACTTCCCCTAAGCACTGGTACCCCTCTTTGCAAATCTCATCTGATGCATGTACTGTCAAAACATAAACAGGCAACTGTGACTTCTCTGCTGTCTGCTCTGGAATGATAGCATAATCTATTTGCTGTATTCATTCCTTTCATTTCCATTTTTATTGCTATAATCTAACCCACTCTTTTTTTCTTTCTTTCTTGGTGCACAAATTATGAAGATGGCCTCGCCTATTCATCAGCAGGCTCTAAAGCATGTGTGGTGTGTGATGCATGATTCTATCTTGTTGTTTGATCTAGTTAATGCCACATTCATAGCTATACATAAAAAACGGGGAGTGCTTTCTGATGGCAGCTTAGTGTAAATAACTGGCCCAGATGAAAGCATGGAATCTTATCAGATCTGAAGCTTAAAGACCCAAGTCGGATAAACAGCACTTTTAAAGGGTTAAAACCTGTGAAAACCAGGTCCTCTTCATTGAATGGGCACAGGAGCCTTTTCCTGGAACACCAGACCAATGGCATCATCATCTACATGGAGATGTCATCACAGGGGTGCTGAGTAACCACAAGGTTCATTCATAAGGGAATGCTCAAATTAAGGTCCCACTTCAGCAACGTTTTAGGAAAAGCAATTTAATACTGCTCAAATACCATAGGAGAATAAAACAGTCTGATTTTGCATTAAATTGCTGGAGCCTGTAATAAAATGTACTGCGTAGTTAATAAATAAGGCAACTGGAGAGAGAATTTCAGAGCCAGACTTTTTTTCCTGGCAGCAGGCATATATCAGTTCCAGCCTCAACTCAGCCATGCACATCTGGATGGAAAGGAAAGATCATGTTTGTGTAGGGGAGATTCAACTCTGATTTTCACCTGTATAAACCAATGTGAACTGTGAAGAGAATAACATGATTAAATTGATATACTACTGAAGTGATAAATCCAATATCTGGAAAGATGTTTTCCTTCCCTGCTTGCTTCTGAACCATAGAAATTGTTTTTCAGCTCTTCAGTGAAGAAAAGCAGAGGAGGATTTATCAGGTGGTGAGTTTGGTTTTATTTTTTTTGAAATATTTTGTGTTGCTGTAAAGTACCTAATCATTGCTGTATTGATTTGTGTATCAAAAAAAGAATATTAGGTAAAGAGCAGCAGTTTCCTTGGCTTTTGTCCCTGGTTGTTAAATAAGTACATATACACGTTTTTGCTACAGTTTCCAGGGGGCAATTTGTCTGGTCTGGCCACGGGACCTTATACAGCCTTTCAGTTCTTTTCCAAAAAAAGGCCTATGGGAAGGATGAAGAAGGACTTTTTAGCAGGGCCTGGATTGAGGGGTAATGGTTTTAAACAAAAAGAAGGGCGATTCAGGCTGGATGTGAGGAAGAAGTTCTTTATGGTGAGGGTGATCAAATACTGGCACAGGTTGCCCAAAGAGGTGGTGGATGCACCATCCCTGGAGATGTTCAAGGCCAGGCTGGATGTGGTTCTGGGCAACCTGATCTAGTTGAAGATGTTCCTGCTCATGGCAGGGGGTTGGAACTGATGGCCTTTGAAAGTCCCTTCCAACCCAAACTGTTCTATGATTCTATTTAATCTGGAGACATAGTAACCTACTTTCATTTGATGAATGCTGACACTGTTCCGTAAAAGGATGGAGGAGAACTTAATGTAACCCTAAACTAAATTGTGTGGCTGGGTTTTTACCTCTTCTTCCTGCAAGACTTAGTTAGCTTTGTGATTCACCACACCCTACTGATTAAAAGCTGGGAATGTTTCTTCCCAGTCTTACAGAAAGATAATGTTATGCAGCTTTTGACCTGTATTAGTGGTGGGCAAAGCAACGTATAACCTAATTCCTATTATTTCTTAGCTGTCAGCCCAGGCCCACTCTGTCTTTCCACTGCTGGCATGTGCTGCTGTTTGCAGGCTGGCAGCTCCATGCAAGCTTGCTGGAAAAGGAATCACAAAAGGGTTGTTAGATGGCAATAGGAAGCTGTTGTAAATAAAAACATTAAGAAAGCCAACAGAAGTCTTAAGGGTGTTTAAAAATATGTTGTAAAGACCATCACAAAGACCATTGTAGAAATACAGTTATCCAGCACAGCCTTCTTTCTAATTGAGTCTTAGACCCCTGCTGGTTAAATGACTGTCTTTCTGTCTACGTGGTTAAATCTGCTTCTTTGTGGATAACTCTTTATGAACACTGCTCCTGTTACAAATTGTGAAGTACAATTTATATCAGCAATAAAACTTTTAACAATTGCTAAAGCAGTTAACCAGCTCACTAGAACATTCACCATCACAGATCTAGCCTTGGGAAGTTAACTAACAAACATGTTATTAACCACTGATGAGGAGCTGTTTGGAAGAGCTTATTGCTTAATTAATCTTTGTGCTGAGCTAATAAGAGTGTTAAATGGGCTTCTCTGTTGAATTGGGTTGTTAATACAGATTGCAAGTTCCCTCAGGGGGAACACTGAGACCAATGTGACATTAAAGTTAGCCATCCGACAACGAAGATATTTTGGGCATTAAAAATAACAAATCCAAACATTTTAGAATCATAGAATCATAGAATAGTTAGGGTTGGAAAGGACCTCAAGATCATCTAGTTCCAACCCCCCTGCCAGGGGAAGGGTCACCTCCCACTAAACCATGCCACCCAAGGCTGTGTCCAACCCAGCCTTGAACACCGCCAGCGATGAAGCATTCACAACTTCCCTGGGCAACCTATTCCAGTGCCTCAGCACCCTTACAGTAAAGAATTTCTTCCTCATATCCAATCCAAACTTCCCCTGTTTAAGTTGGAAACCATTACCCCTTGCTCTCTCACTACAGTTCCTCACGAGGAGTCCCTCCCCAGCATCCCTATAGGCCCCCTTCAGATACTGGAAGGCTGCTATGAGGTCTCCATGCAGCCTTCTCTTCTCCAGGCTGAACAGCCACAACTTTCTCAGCCTGTCTTCATACAGGAGGTGCTCCAGTCCCCTGATCATCCTTGTGGCCCTCCTCTGGACTTGCTCCAACAGTTCCATGTCCTTTTTATGTTGAGGACACCAGAACTGCACACAATACTCCAAGGGAGGTCTCACGAGAGCAGAGTAGAGGGACAGGATCACCTCCTTCAACCTGCTGGTCACGCTCCTTTTGATGCAGCCCAGGATACGGTTGGCTTTCTAGGCTGCAAGTTCACACTGCTGGCTCATGTTAAGTTTCTTATCTACCAAGACCCCCAAGTCCTTCTCTGCAGGGCTGCTCTGAATCTCTTCTCTGCCCAACCTGGAGCTGTGCCTGGGATTGCTCCAACCCAGGTGTAGGACCTTGCACTTGTCATGGTTAAACTTCATCAGGTTGGCATCAGCCCACCTCGCAAGCGTGTCAAGGTCCCTCTGGATGGCATTCCTTCCCTCCAATATGTCAACCGAACCACACAGCTTGGTGTCATCGGCAAACTTGCTGAGGGCGCACTCAATCCCACGGTCCATGTCACTGACAAAGATGTTGAACAAGACTGGTCCCAACACCGATCCGCAAGGGACACCACTCGTTACTGGTCTCCAGCTGGACATTGAGCCATTGAGCACTACTCTTCGTGTGTGGCCATCCAGCCAGTTCTTTATCCACCGAGTGGTCCACCTATCAAATTGATGTCTCTCCAACTTAGAGACAAGGATGTCATGTGGGACAGTGTCAAACGCTTTGCACAAGTCCAGGTAGATGACATCAACTGCTCTACCCCTGTCCATCAGTTCCGTAGCCCCATCATAGAAGGCCACCAGATTGGTCAGGCAGGATTTCCCCTTAGTGAAGCCATGCTGGCTGTCACCAAGCACCTCATTGTTTTTCATGTGCCTCAGCATGCCTTCCAGGAGAATCCACTCCAAGATTTTGCCAGGCACAGAGGTGAGGCTGACTGGTCTGTAGTTCCCCAGCTCATCCATTTTCCCCTTCTTTAAAATGGGGGTTATATTTCCCTTTTTCCAGTGGTCGGGAACTTCACCTGACTGCCATGATTTTTCAAATATGATGGACAGTGGCTTAGCAACTTCATTTGCCAGCTGCTTCAGGACCCGCGGATGGATTTCATCAGGTCCCATGGTCTTGTATACATTCAGGTTCCTAAGATGGTCTCAAACCAGATCCTCTCCTGCAGTGTGCCCAGGGTCTTCCTTCTCACAGTCCCTGTGTCTGCCTTCCAAGACTTGGGTGGTGTGGTCAGAGCATTTGCCAGTGAAGGCTGAGGCAAAGAAGTCATTAAGAACCTCAGCCTTCTCCAAATCCAGGGTAGCCAGTTCTCCCGATAGCTTCTGGAGAGGGCCCATGTTGTCCCTAGCCTGTCTTTTATTCACTATGTACCTGTAGAATCCCTTCCTGTTATCCTCAACATCCCTGGCCAAGTTTAATTCTAAGTGGGCCTTAGCTTTCTTAACCTGGTCCCTAGCTTCCCAGACAACATGCCTGTATTCTTCCCAGGCCGCCTGTCCTTGCTTCCACCTTTTATAAGCCTCTTTTTTCCTTTGAATTTTCCTCAACAGCTCCTTATCCATCCAAGGAGGTCTCCTGGCCCTCCTGCAGCACTTCCTTCTAGTCGGGATGTATCGCTCCTGAGCTTCATTAAGTACATCATAAGATTGAGTGGCTGTGTGAGTATTGAGTGAGTATATATGCATGTATAAATTACCATGCTCTTTCCTCTTCTTGTAAGAAAGCTGTATCACTCAGTGTTTAAATTCAGTGTTTTTTCCACTGTTCTATTGCGGCATAAATTGAATGTGTCACACTTACCCGTAGTAAGCAAGTTACCCTGATCTGGAAGGCAGAATCTGAAGCAAACTCTAATGTCATCTGCTCATGCTAGAGACAAACAAGATCAAAAATCTCTTCATATTAATGAGTTGAATAAACCTTCTGCTTGATACGATTTTATGCAACAGTAAAAGGCAGTGACCCAGTTGCCATTGTGCTTCCTGGCATTTTTAGTAGTGAGTGGTTAGGTCTCAGCCATGAAGCAAGGTGTCTATACTTCAACTCCCTTTCAACATGCATATTATGGGAGAAGAGAAAGGTTCCATAAAAAGAAAGGTTGGAAAGGAGTTATTCACCCTTGAATGTCTGGTGGTAGTAACTCAGAAGGGATATTGGTCTGTCACTACAGTTACTTCCATGCCAGTCCCTGTCCCCCATGAGACACAATTCCATTCTTACATGCAACTCAGAGGTGTTGACTCTGCGTATGTTTGCATCCCATAATCTGAATATTATACTCAATGTGTGATTACCATTTCTTTTGCGTGAAAAAGACTAGGCAAAGCATTTATGGCATGAAAGTAGCAATATGACAGAATGCATTCATGCATACCCATATTTTTGATGGTGGGGTTTTATCTTGTCTGAATTCTTGCTGGCTTCAGGCTTAATATCCTGCACACCCCCTGTCTCACCAAAAGCCTGGGCGTGTTGAGATGAAGTGAAGTCCTTGTTTGTGTGACTCCTCTGTGCCTAACCTTTGACATCTTATGGGTTTATTTTATGATCTTTTGCCATACATACTTCAATATTGATGAGAATCTTGCACTAAGCGGATGTGGTCTTAGTACAGATCATCACTTAACGGCCTGTTGACTGGTTTCTCTATGTTGTCCATGTTGTCTCTAATGCATCACATCGAAGCACCAAGGCAAAACCTTCTGATTAGCACAGCCTTGGAGACCTCTAAATATTGTCTCACTTCATTACTACTGCAAAATGATCAATATGCCTCACCAAAATTAACTGTGCTTTGGACATCTCCCTTTCCTGATTACTGTGCATCTTTTATTCCTCAAGGATAATGGAGGTTTGTTCCCAGCCAAGATGTTATTCTGGTTGTAGGCACAGCTGCAGAGTCCCTCTGTGCCTGTCGCTTTTTCAGGAATGGATCTTAGCTTCTAATCAAAACCACTCTTTTTACTTGTGCACGTGATTTGTGTTTGGTGAGTATGAGTTGAAGTTCATGAATAGGAAATGATTGATTAGAATAATGCACCCCTGTGCTTTTTTAAATATCGGGATGAGGGCTGGAATACCTCATTGCTGACAGTCTACAGCATATGTCCACAATCAGAGATGTTGTTTTCCCACCCCTCGTTCCATGCTGACAATTTAATGTACTAGCTGAAGCTAATCTTATGTGTACAACAGCATATTGGCTTGATGTATTTATTACAGATAATTAATATTGCTCTAGCCAGTTATCTTCTCAATTACTATTTCCAGTTGCTTCATAGTTATTAAACTGTCACATTTCAAGTACAGTCCATGATGATATACAGAGGCCTGCTAAGTGAAAAACTTTTAGGTGGCTTTTTATTACTCATATCCCCAAGGTATACTGCTGTGGTCATGCTGTCTTCAAGTATATACTTGACCTGTACTTCATATGCACAATTAAAGGTTCAAATAAATATGCATGTTTTCTCTGCTTATTAAGCGAAATTCTAGACATGAAGAGAACATGAGAGGAGTTTCCACTGATGTCTCAACTAAGTAAATTGCTCACACTGGCTGCACCTGCCTGCTTCAGCTCTGCTCCACTCATCCATACTGCTGCTTTTATCATACATGCATTCACAGAAATCCATTTGCATGGAAATACAGCTCACTAGTTAAGCCCTTGCATTGTAAATCCAGCTTTAGTATTATCAGCAGTGCTCCCTGCTGTGCCTCAAGTGCCAGTAAACCACTCCTCCATGCAGTGAGTTGGAGGACCCATTGCACATCCTGCGTCTTCTAGGCTCTTGCTTTCCATTAAACCTTCTTTCATGAGCAAGGCCAGGTCCCTCTTGCTTCAGTGGAGGTCAGCTGAGCTGCTGCAGTAAGTGCAGGAACCTCCTTGATGCAACACCGCTAACTTGTTCTTGTGTTGTCCTCAGTAATATCTCCTTATGTATGTTCTTCTTGCAGATCCTTTCTGTACAGAAAGGATCTTTCTGACCTCCTCACCCAAGGGAGGGTGAGCTTCAGTGAGGAGGTCTAAGTGACAAGGTCAGAGACCGCAAAACCCTGTCCCCTCCAGCTCACCACCACATCTGTGGTTCTGAGCACTGTCAGCTGGCACTGAACAGGGACAGTGCTTGGGAAGAGAGGGAAGGAAAGCTGAAATAAAAAATTGGGGGAGGAAGAGTATGAATAAATGCCTGAAAAAAGAAGCGAGTGAACAAGAAAATGACAGCACAGATATTGTTAAATCTCTCATCATCAGATTGTGAAAATCTCCCTTCTACACAGAGAAAAATAATTTGCTCTCCAGCATAGCCCCAGCTCTCACCAAACTCATGTTGGATTTGGGGAATTGCCTTTCAGAAGGTTCTTCCCAACCGAAAAAATGTCACGGCTTTTTCCTGAAAGAAAGCTGAACACCAAAACTGGTCAGAAGTCCAGCTAAGGATAATCTTCAGTTCCAGTAGTCCTGTTTGTCCAGGACGGGGCTCCCCCTTCTCCTCTCTGCTGTTGGATCATGATATTTCATTTTCTCACAGTCTCTCAGGAGACCCTTTTGTTCTCAGCCACAACCCATTGGCTGCAATGGTGGCACCCACCCCATTTCCCCTCTCCTGTTTAGGTACGTTCCACCACTGCCACGACCTTCAGAGCTGATGTATGGAGCATCCCTGCAGGACTGTTCTTTCTGACATTGAGCGTGAGGCTGGGCAATAAAATGAGGAATTAGCAGGCGTTTGCATTCTGAAGTTAATGAGGAGCGTGAGCCTTCCAAACATCTGTTTCCCCTGTTTTCAAGGGGGCCTTTAATTTTCTTCTGGTTCTCATCCACGTGGCTACTGCCATTAACCATCAGACAGCAGTGCACTGGCTCTGGGAAACAGAGGCTGGCTGTGGAATAAAACCCCTCTAAATCACTGTACGTCTCAATTTTGGGGGACAGTTGTAACATCCATGGGGTTAGAAAACAGTTGGAAACCTTTGTGGTGATGAAAGAAACACAGGGAAAGCTGTGCTGTCTCCAGGCCTGGAGTTGGACTCAGGGCTGTACAAATGAGGACACAGGTCACAGGTGGCTGTGATCTCTCCCTGAGGTTCACTGTTGGTCTGTCTCTTCTGGACCCTGCTGAGTCCTAGGCTGGTGACTGTTGCCCAGGGAAAGAAGAAAGCCCTGATCCTAGGTTGGGAGAAAGGCCATAAAATCCAGAAATTAGCAACTTGCAGGGCAATAAGAATGAGAGGGAAGAACATTGTAAGAAAAACAAACAAACAAGCAGGACTGAGTGTTTAAGGAAAAAGAAGTCAGGGGGCGTGGAGGAAAGGGAACTCTGGGTAGTGGCCACTGTTCTGAGATGGACTCAGTGGACAAGGAGGCAGAACACTGTTCCCCCGTAAAACAAAGGCAGGGATGCAGCTACCAAAGATTAGTCATCTCCTGATCCAGGGAATGAATGGGGCAAACTGGCACCCTGTCATGAGCAAAACATAGAGGAGACCCCTTACAGAAGAAAATGCCAGAAAGGCATATAAAGGCAAATAAAACAACAAATCTTCCTGGTGTCTTTGCCTTTAACTTTCAAAGCCTTCCAAGAGGACATGTTGGTCAGCTGTTACACCCTTCCCTGATTTAGTGACACTGAAGTAGCCTTCGCTTCCCAGAGGCCCCCACTTCATTGCCTTTAATAACCTCATGAAGGGTAATGAAGCATCTCAGGTTTTGTGTCATGCTGTTTGGTGTGGTGAGGGTGGGACATGAGGGCTTTGGGACACCTGATCAGGGTTTCAAGATGGCTTTGAGAAGGGGCCTGGGGCAGGGATGAGGCATCCCAAGGCTCAGCCCTGGGGACAGGGTCTTGCTGCTGTTTCACACGAGAGCCTGGGGCACTGCCCCTGTGATTGCTGCCAGCTCTGCATCCTTTCTCAAATTCTCCCTAGTCTCTCCATGACTTTCATGTGGAAATTTGGAGCTGAGGCAGTACAAGGACACAGGATGGAGGGGGGTCATCTGAGACTCGCATCTGCTGCCCACCCACAGGCAGAGCTGGAGGTGGGTTTTATCATTTCCACTTGTCAAAAGAGTTCCTCCTTGTCAAAATCTAAGCACAATAATAGCCAGGGGGAGGCTTTAAGAGCCTGCTGCCAAAAGTGACTTTTATTATGCATCGCGCCGTTCGCAGTCATCCAAATGCTGCGATGTCCGTGCACACCTTAAATTATGGATCTGTGACAGCTGGATTCAGCACGGAGGTGTGGGAAGTCTCTGAGGTTTACCAAATAACAGGGAGAGAAAGGAAAATCAACATGTCACAGCAGTGTCTGTCTGCTGGCAGCCCTGCTGATTTAACTGGCTGAATGCTTTTAGTGGTGGTGTTGGATTTGCTTGGCTTTTAAAAGTAGAGAGGCTTTCAGGATTGCAGCCATTTTCAGATCAAACCAACCCCCCACTCCTGTCCCCATCTTCTTGTGAGGTGTTTTTTGGCTGGCAAATTGACTGATGAGGATTTGGTTCCAAGATGGTGCATTCAAGGTTGTAATAGAACGTTTTCTTTTTGGCCGTTTCCCTTTTAAGCAAGGTAACCAAGAAACCTTGATTTGTATCCGGGAATGCTGATTGCACTAAGTAGTTAAGTCCGTCAAGTTCCCAGTGGCACTTTCTGTCTGTGAGTTTCAGATAAAGACAGGGAGCTAAAGTAGCTTAATGGATTAAAGCAATTGCCTTCCTCACCTAGACACCTCGGCTGGAATCTGATTTTGGTGCTCAAGTGAAATTGCCCATTTCCTTCAGGAGGGGGAGGTGTGGACAGATAACCAGAGTTACCCAACTGGCCAAAAATTCCCATCTGGCAGCTAAGGGTGGCCATCAGCAGGACTGGGCCACTGGCACCGGTCGATGGGGTGGCCCACTGATGCATGTGTCCCTGCAACTTGCTCCTCTGACAGATATTCTCCTTATACAGCAGTTCTCAGAGAAGCTGTGGCTCCCCCATCTCTGGCAGTGTTCAAGGCCAGGTTGTATGGGGCTTGGAGCAACCTGGTCTAGGGAAGGTGGCTCTGCCCTGTGCAGGGGGGCTGGAACTAGGTGATCTTTGAGGTTCCTTCCAACCAAAATCAGTCTGTGATTCTGTGATTCCCAGCTGCTAAAAATGAACCCTTCTTTGACATGAAGCAACTATCCCTCACAGCAAAAGTGGAGCAGCTTGTCCCACTAATGAAAACATGGTGACAAATTCTGCCAAATTCTCATTCATTTGGAAAATGGTGTTTAGATTGAGGAGGTGCTAAGCGGTTAATCTTTCCATCAGACCAGGGAGAGGCTCTGGCTGTGAAAGCATCGGTAATTTACCATCCATTTAGATGTTGTAGCTTCTCATCTATTTGAAGGCTGATAGACATTGTTTTCTAAGTAATAGGGCATTCCCTGTAAAAAATATCATAGGTAATGGAAATATTAAAACAGAAGTTGAGATATCACCAATCTATATATTCAATCAATGCCAAATGCATTATGCAGTCAGAGTCTGCTTCCCCATACATGTCACTAGGACCACACCAGAATGCCAGAAAGCTCAGGAGCATTTCCAAGAATTGAATTGCTCCTATTTTAACTTTCCCTTTTTTTTCAGTTCACTTTGAGTTCCGGAACAGAATAACTGTAAATTGACCAAATGACCTGAGAGATCAGTGGAAAATCTGGCAGAGAACTCCCAACTTTTCATTTACAGGCTAGAACCACTTCCACAGGAGCAAAACACCTCTTAGGACTGTTCCTTTCACTCTTTGGTGTGGCTGTAATAAAAGTGAATTCTCTTAAAGGATCATTTTTGCTTCTGTGTGTAGCTGAGGCTCATCACTCCTTATTTCCCAAGACATCCCAGAGCACCTGAGAAAATGTGTCCTTGGAGGGTCCCCTCTTCATTACTGTCTTCTCCAAGGGAGAACATCACAATTTTGTCTCGCGACGGTACACTGCAGTTTTCACTAGGAGAATATTTCTCCAAGATAGATAGCCAGATTTTGATTAGGTAGAACAGAACCAGACGAGCTGAATCTGAAGAGTCAATGTGCCGGTTCTGTAAACTTTTTCCCATGTAATATCTAGAAAACCAGTTGATGAGAGTGTTAGGGAAGAGGAACCTATTTCTAACCTCTGTAAACAGAGGCTGATCACACACTGCTGGTTGTGAAGCTCATGTGAAACGTATCAGGGCCAGCACTTCACAGCAATGATGCATCTTTGTGACAGAGGAGAGAGACAGAAATACCACTTAATGCCAGATTAATCCAACACGATTTAATAATAAGGGGCAAAGGAACATACTTGTCATTTACAATCGGCTTTAAAATGCTTTTTGTTAGCTGCATATACTTCTCTGATCTAAGCTGCGCATTTAAACCCTCTTGATAGGTTCTCTCTGTTACTGTTTCTTACAGATCCTTGTTTTACTGCCCTCTTTTCTGTTAAAGAGCCTAGAAGACTGACCTTGATGTAGGAGACCACGTCATTGTCTCTGCACCATGCTACATGCTGTAACCATCACTCTCATGAGGCTGTAGAAGCAAGACTGCTCTGCAGTCCTAATGAAGGCAAAAGCTTTCCTTGCCAGTGAAGTGAGCAAATAAGATGGGAAATTGTTCCTTGATCCTATCTGCAGGTTTTTTTCTAGACTGCAGCCAGTCCTAATGGGGATTTTTTTTCCTCTATGGAATTAGGGACTTCTGTTATCTGTCCTGAAGTTTATTCAAGTTTGTCTATGAGAAGCCCAGAGTTTGAAAAATTGAAACACTTGGGAATTTCTTGGCAATGAAAACTTTTCAGATCATAAAAAGTCATTGAAAGATGCATGTTCTTGAAAATGCTTATTGAGTGGGAAAGCTGTTTTTCACTGGAAAACATGAAGAATAATTTTCTTCTTCACTGTAGCAGATCAAGTCACACCTCAGCCTGAGCTCCTTTCTTACACTGTTCTATTTCTGTTTATTTTGCCTCCTTTCCCCAAAATGCCCCTCTCTCCCTCTGCCACCATGGTCAAAGGGTCAATGCTTCCCAGTTCAGCCCCCCTCAGAAGGCTTACAGCATCGTTTTAATGTCCCAGAGACCAACAGGATTTTGTGGTGCTCCGGTGCTGGGGTGAAACCACCTGATTGATTCCCTATTTACTTCTGACTGTGGGAAGTGGAGAAGGTTGGATCCAGAAAGGGGAGCAGAACTCTGAAATTCAGGGTGCATGGTGTTTCTTCCAACCTCTGTTCCAGGCTCTGCCCAGACTTCTTGTGCAGCCAGCGATGGATCACTCAACCCCCCTGTGCACCTACAGAGATAGGCTATCATGCTCACTATTGACCCACCCCAATGCCCTTTCTGCCCCATGTGCTGTCACATAAAGATCCCAGGGATCCTCAGCTGAAATATCATAGTGCAGTGGCAGAATTACTAGGATATGGGTTTCTGCCTTACTCTTCTCCTGTTAGTTCAGATCCATGAGCTAAAGAAATTGCTATTTGCCCTAGTCAGCCATCGCATACTGTTTATTTAACTTACAAAATGCTAATAGGCTGGCGGTCAGAGGGTTAAGGGAAAGCAGTGACTAAATACTTGTAAATTGATGTAGTGCCCTGAGGGTACCTCTGCTGGTAATAAAGTGCATCTCATAAACAGATCTCGTGCTACGGTCCAGCAAAGCAAAGTGGAGTGGTTCCATCCCAAATTAACCATAAATGAGACTGACACTCTTAACACAAATCGAACGCCCCTCAGGGTGCCGCTTACATTAATTACAAAGCCTTGGAAAACTATCTAGAAGGGCTTTCCCTTCTTCAGGAGAAATTAATAGAAGGGATCTGCAAACAGGGAAAAATCAGACATACAAGAAGCAAAAGCCATTTAAATCCTTCTCTTTGCTCACCTTTCTCATGAAAATCAGTAATATTGGCAATAACTACATGTGAATTCCTCTGAGTGCTGCTCTCCTCCTCCACCACTCTCCGTGCCATGGCCTTCATGGTGGAGAAGTCCATCTTGTCCATGGATGTGGTCGCTTGCAAACATGCCATGAAAGGCAAGAAATCACCACTCCAAGGCTGGCAGCAGGAGGAAACAGGGCTGCAAGGGCAAAAACCACCTCAGGAAAACAAATGGGCTGGAAAGGCTTGACTCTCCAGTGGGTTTGAGAACGTCCATGTAGGCTGTGGGTGCTCCTACAGCTGAGATTGGGGTGCCACAGGTGCTCACCCCCAACCTCACCCTGCAGCACCCATATGTTCTCTGCGCCCAGTCTTGCTACAGGGACACGCCTCATGTTCTGGCTGCTGCCGTCCCCAAGCTTGCACCTCTGTCCTCCTCCCAAAGGGCTCCAGCCCCATACAGGCGCAGCCAGTGGTCAAAGAGCCAGGAGATATGGGGTTACCACGTCTCCTCCAGTGGTGTTTTGGAGAAACCAAAATGTGCTTTTTTCCTTTGCTGGAGGGAAAGTAAATTAGCGCCCATGAGCTAACATTAGTACCAGAGGGGTCAAGTCCTCCACCATGACTTTGTTTCTCTCGTGCACCAGAACATCATGATGGCATAACAGCAATGCAGATGAGGTGGCAACTCCTGGGCTGCACAGTAGATCAGGGGCTGAATGAGCTACGTATCACCAAAAAATGAAAAAAAGCCTCCGTATCTGAAGTTTGGGAGTGCAGTTTGTCACAGCTCCTCCCTTCTTGTGACAGGCTGTGGGACCAGAGCGCAGTACGTGTTCTCTGAGGCAGGATGGCTCCTCTTGAGCTTTGAACCAAAGCAGGTGGAAGGGTGAAGGTGCTACTTTGTTCTTTATCCTCCAGTTCTGCTACTTCGCATTTCAGATGCAGGGGCATGGTTTATAATCTAATTCCAAAACAAAGGCTTGGCATCTATTTTTTATGCTCTGTTAAGTAGCCTGTTTGGATTTTTATGATTCAACTAATATTTGTGGGAGTTTTCATTGCGAGCAGCCATCCAATAGCAACATTAAATAAAAAGTGGAGTCTCTTTATTGATTTGCTTTTAGTTAAAAACAAACATGTCATATATAATAGAGATGTACACTGTTTGTAGATCGTAGAGAGCACATTTATAAAGCTATCGAAAGCATTAAATGGAATATATCACAGCTACCTTTCCAAATCATTCAAACAGGGATGTTTACACACCTAAAATGCTGACAGTCCTTCTGGCAAACTTTTAATACAATCGTTTGGTTTGCTCTTTAAATGCCTGGCATATTTTAACCCTGGAGATAAATGAATCTCAGTGGGATTGCTGAGTAATTAAGAAAAGTGTCTCTGATGGGCTTGCTTCATACAGAGAGGTGAAATAACACCGGCAGAGTCAGCTGATCATTTGATGTCTCTACATTTAAGAAAAAGAAGGCAAACTCCAGTGTGAGCCATTGTCACACTGTGTGGCAGGGATTGCTTTCAAACAAGTTGGGGTTCCAGTGCTCCTGCATCACAGTTTTATAAATTGCCATTTAAAATGGAAACCAGCCTATGTTCTGGAAGGAAGCCTCTCGAGACCCCCTTAGCCAGAGCACTATGGCCTCAAGGCTGCAGGTCAAGGCTCATCTGCTCAGTTGAGCTTTCCTTGATTGAGGGCAAGAGCTCAGTGGGTAGGTGGCAGTGGTGGAAGGGCTAGGGGAGGAAAGGTTTGCTGCTGCTAGCTATTCACTGGCAAAAGATCCACAGGAGCTGTTTATTTTCCAATAATGGGTCAAGATACAGTCAGGATGTTCTTGATAACCTGCTTTTAGGCTTTGTGTTGAGATATCTGGATGCTCTGTTTTACTGAAGGTGCAGATTCTTTTTTTGGTAGGAAATACCAAATAGAGATTGAAACACTGAGCCCCCAGCAAAAGAAATCAAGCCTTGAATTACTGCCTGACTCTTTGATGTTCCGTGATTAGCAACGTATGCAGTTTCAGTCCCAGTCCTATTATGCACAAATCACACTGGGAATTCTCCCACAGCTATTACTGCCAGCAGAGGGATGTTTTCACACAGAGACATTTAACTCAAAACAGTCACTTTGCTGGAAAAATCTTTCTCGAGGGCAGGCTCTGGAGTTTTCCTTTTGGTGTAAGGTAGCAGAGCTAAATCCCAGGCTGGGAGCTTGCAGCCTTGATCTGTGCTGGCTGTGCTGAGGTCAGGCTTTACTCACCTCTTGGGAGTCAGCTGTATCACAGTCAGAAACATGTAGCGTCAGCTGGGATTTTCGCTGACAAAATTGCTCTCGGCTTCAACGCCTGTCCTCTGGCATGGAAAGCATTCCAGGAGGAAGGTGGTTGTATCCCCAGAGATGGTAGCCGATCTCATTATGAAAAACATTAGTTATTCACTGGAAAACAGACCCGGAATTAAGACATTAGGCAATTGCCCCTTTAAATGATTATTTTTGACTACAAGACGTTGTTATTACTGGCGGAGAGGCGGCTGCAGGAACAGGCCATTTGACAATTGTGTCTGAGAGCAGGGGACAGAAGCGCCTGTTTATTTGCTATATAAATCAAATTAATTTAGTTAAATTTACAAAGGCAGGAAGAAAAGCAATAAGGTCTGTCCTGTGGCTGTGCCCTGAAACAGAGGCAACACTGCCAGTATTGAAACTGCGCTCCCCAGGGAGACCAAGAGTGCAATGTAGCTGCAAGTATTTATTTGGCTGTTGCCATTTCCAGTGCTACATATTTTAAATGTATTTCAAGCGCTGCTGAAAACCTATACTGGTGAGAAACCACCTACCCAGAGGGACCCAGTGGGATGACATGCCCACCAGCATGAAGGGAGCTCTGAGGAAAACAGTGAATTAAGCATTTATAACCCAGGTTAATAACTCCAGATGTAGCGCCTTCTGACACACAAGGAAGGTGGGTTATTTATAGGCACATGTCCTGGAACCCTAGCTCTCACCTCCTGCCCTTTCCCCCTGCCCCTTTCCACTTATCCACCAATATCTTCTGCCTTGTCCATGACTCCAAACACGTCTGAAGCATGGCAGAGCATCACTTTTCCACCTGCAATACAAAAAGAGGTGGTTGGAACTAGATGATCTTCAGGTCCTTTCCAACCCTAACTATTCTATGATTCTATGATTCTATGATAAAAAGAGGTCATACTTTGACAACCTCCCCCAGTATTTCTCACCTCAGCATTTGCCTTATTAATCAAGGCAGGACAGATGTGATGCAGATTCTGGGCATCACAGACTGTCTCTAGCTCACAGGATGTGAGACCCGATGCAGAGAAAGAAGTGGTCACCACAGGACGTAGCCTGGAGAGAGCTGTGTGGCTTTTACTGAGCTGGCCAGTTGGTGATGACAGGCATTGGTCTGCTTCACCTCTGCTGACATCAGCATAATTGCAAGGGTCTGTTAAGCTGAAGGACAGCTCAAAAATTCATTTCAGGGATGGCTAGCCATCTCTGGTTTTAACTCTGAGAAGATCCTGAAGGTGAAGTAAATGGTTTAAGAGCAAAATTCTGCTATCAGATACCTGTCCATAAATGCCACAGGTGTCATAGAAGCACCATATGTGAATATGGGAAGAAGATTTGGTGCATCAGGTGAGGCCCTTCTTGTTTAGCGTCTGTTTATGTGCACGCTTTCTGAGCAGACAAGTTACTGCACCATCTCTGATCTAGGTGGGCTCAAGCTTAGGTATCTCTGGGCTGAAAAAATGCCACTGCTAGGATGCCTTTGGTGCATGTACAGATGCGAAAAGATAAGGTCCAGACAAGCTGTTACTGAGTGAAGCTCATGAGGGATAGATGCCTCTGGTGATACACTGGGACATGGTAATCATCTTAACACCACTTGGCTCTGAGTACTACCTCCCATCCATGTTGCTCTCTGAATCCCCTGTGCCATTAGCTAATTGAGCTTTACAACAATACCTCAGTGACACTGACACTGGCAGGCATGCTTTTCAAATGACTAAACATGGATTTGGAAAAGCTTTTTGTCCCACCTGGCTAATAGTAACCAGTGGGACCTGCAAACGTTTCCATGGCAGGAGCTGGTGAGACCTTCAGATAGCGGTGGTGGCCCTTGGTGCTCACCAGCAGGGCATGGGAGGCTACTGCTGGGCACTGTCTTAGAGACTCTTGGGGAAAGGGTTTAGAAATTTGGGAAATGGGTCTGAAATTTGGACTTGGTGGCACATATCCAAACATCCCCAGCCCATGTCTGCTGGCGAAGGGTATGGCTAACAATGGGGAACTCCACTGCCCAGAGCAGGATGGGGACTGGAAGGGATACAGATGCTCTTGCACTGATGTACCCAGACTAATTTGGGGTAACCTGGGCTCTGAGGCCTTGACTTGAGCCAGGCAAGGGGGATGCCTTGGACAGGGAGAGAAGCATGGACAAAGCACATACCTCTACAGCAGGCACGACCCTTTGCAGAGACTATTTCCTCACAGATCATGGTAACAACTGGCATTCCTGCACTGCTGGCCAAGTATTGCCAGTGACAAGCAGGTCCTCACTGAAGCAGCCCCTGCCATGACACCCACTGTCCAGGTGGGATGTACAGGGGCTTCTGTGGGGTTGCAGGATGCCATGTACTGGAGCTGCTGCTTGCATGTCAATACCCAGCTTGCTGAGCTTAGGGTTCATCTCACCTGGTTATGGAGGAGTGTGGCGCTATGTCTGTGTGAATCACACATGTACAATCAGTGGAGGTGATTCGGTACTTTATGTAGTGCATCATCTAATCCATTTTAGATATCTCCTTTAAGCTGAGATGCCCCAGACCTGCTTCTCTCCACTGTCCCAGGTGGCATAGCTGGCTAACTCAGGTGTAGGCATCCACTAGAGGAAGATGTGCGTGACCTCCAATGGTTGGAAAATCCTTGATGAATGCCTCCTAAATCCACCTCAGGATTTGAAGACAGAAAAGTCCAAGAACAGGAAAATGCAGACATAGGATCCAGAGCTGTGAAGAAAGCCTGAATTATTTATCATTCTTGTGACCCAGAACAGCAGGGACTTCAGTCTCTCTAGCTGGGTCATTTGGATACAGCCTTACACCTCTTCATTGCGCAGGGGAGCCAGGAGCAGCACAACCTGGTTCAGCAGGGCTCATCTGCACACCCAGAAGCTGCTCAAACTTAGACATGAGCACAGCAAGTCTGTCTCATTCCTGCTACCTGCCTGTCCTTTTCATGTCTCCATGCATGTGTCTCTGTGTCTGTTTTTAAGCATGTGGACTGAAAAAGAAGCCTGTCATTTCTCTGGCAGGGTCCTGGGCAGGCCCCCACCATCGTCATTACAAACCAGCCCTGGAGAGGACACTAAAGACATTAAAGGGTAACAACTGTGCTGCCACCAGTCTGCATTGTTGACTGCTGCTTCCCCCAGCTGAGTGCACCTCTGGGAGTGACATGCCAGCCCACAGAGCGTGACCACAGACAGCCTCTCAGGTGGGCTCCCTGGCAAACGAGAAACTCTCTAGCCCTTAAACCTGCTCAGAATTAGATGCTGCCTCTGAGCAAGCTGCTGCACAAGCTATTGGCAGGAAAAGGAGCCTCCTTCATCCAGTGCTGCTGGCTCATGGAGCTTTTTCTGTCCAACACAATGCAACTGAGGTGGCTGCAGTCCATCCACCCTTGCACTGGTATGTCCTGGGGCAGCAGGACTCTCCTCTGGGCACTGTGTTAGGCTGGCAATTGAAAGCAATACATCCTTATAGTAATGTGGGCACCAGGCAGCCACTATGAGTAGAAAATGATGGCTGTTACTGTATCTAATAAGGGGCATGAAAATGTAAAGTGTCTCTATCGAGCTGCTGGCTTGCTGGTGAGAGTTAAAGGAGATGCTCTCTCGGGTATAACATTTGCAGAGAGAAGTGGCATGAGATATTGCCATAAACTCTCCCGTTAATAAGCGAGCAGAGGAAGAGAGAGCATGCCAAATGCAGCAGTGTGAGGGGACAAAATAAAGAAGGCAGCAACCTTTTTCCCTAGGCTGCAGATATTCCCAAAGGAGAAATGAAGAATTCCCCTCTTGACCCAGCAACTGGAAAAATCATGTACTGCTGATAATAATGCAGGAAGGATGGCTTTGAAAGGAATAAAAGAAAAACACTTTTGCCATATTAGTGTCCTTCAATACCAGAGGGAAATGTAAGTTTCCGCCGAAGGAGATTAGCAGGAAAAGCCCAGCTCAGCAACCGTGCATTGACGATTCTCTGCAGGTCAGGGGGTACAGAAATTACTTTTGCCCTGTGACAGATGGGGGAGACGTGGCTCAAGCATGTGAATAATGGCGCGTCCATTCCCCATTATTCTGGTGATGGTGTTGGCTGTGCAGCATTGCAAAGCAGCCCTGAGGGCAATGGCCATGCACAGTTGAAGGCGAGAGGGAGGAGGAAGGCAGAGCTGAGGAAAGGTCAGGAAGAACCTCAGAATTCTGCAGTTGGTTCCAGTTCAGTAAATTCTGTTTTCTCCCCAGTTTTATAAGGTTATCTGTGGCATTTATTGCAGAATCACAGAATCATTAGAATTGGGAGGAACCTCTCGAGATCATCTCATCCAACTGCCCTGCCAAGGCAGGGCCACCTAGTGTAGGTCGCACAGGCAAGTTTTGAATGTCTCCAGAGGGGGAGAGTCCACAACCCCCCTGGGCAGCCTGTTCCAGTGCTCTGCCACCCTCGATGTAAAGAAGTTCTTCCTCATGTTGAGGTGAAACTTCCTGTGGTTTAGTTTATGGCCATTGCTCCTTGTCCTATTGCTGTGTACCACTGATAGGATGAGCCATTTATCACTGATATCTTAATTGTCATGTCATTTAACTGCTTTAAAAACTGATTTTGATGGGTTTTGCCCAATAAAAGCTGTCCTTTTAAGAAAGTTAGGTTTGTTGAGATGTTTAAGATCAGTTTCCTCTTAAAGCACCCATACAATCCCAATGCAGCTGTTGCTTATATTGCTGCATAGAGTCAAAATGGATTTTTTAAAA
Organism: Ara ararauna; assembly: GCA_028858755.1. Taxonomy (NCBI): domain Eukaryota; kingdom Metazoa; phylum Chordata; class Aves; order Psittaciformes; family Psittacidae; genus Ara; species Ara ararauna. The sequence continues at coordinate 103,889,598 of CM054378.1, read as the reverse complement.
CCTGTTCAGCAAAACAATTCTCCACAAACAAATAAAGCACTTCCGTAAAGCCAACAACTTTTGACAGTACTTTGCTCATGAAAAAATAGAGAATTTTTTAACACAAGAAAAAAGGCTCACTGATTTTCTCGCCTCTCATCTGTGTAGATGCTACAGGAGACAAGGGCAGGAAGCACCTCCATGCATTTTCCAGGGAGGTTTGAGGTTCTCCTTTCTGCCCACAGGCAGCTCTGGTTTCCATGTGTCTGCGCTGAAGTGCTGTTTAGTCTGCCTTGTAAGTGAAGAGGAGGCGGGTGAATGGGGCCCCAAGGAATGAATGTGTCATGCTGTAACCAGTGCATCACAATGCTGTGATCCAAATGGGTGATTTTGCTTCTGCACTCATCAGCAGTCAGGAGCAGATCAGGCTGAAGAAGAGATGAGGAAAAGGAAGAGAAAATTAGTAGAGGATCTGCGAAAGTGACATCTTGGGCAAGAAAAGTGCTTTGCAAATGAAACTGTTGAGTTTGCTGAAGGAGGTCTTAGGTAAAAACTATCTTTGCATGGAGAAGAGCTGTGGTGATAGAGGCTACACCATCTCAGCAAGGGAAAGCTCAATGACTTTCTGCAGGCAGAAGCTTATGCAGATAAATAATTCAGACTGGAAGTATGATGAAAAATGCTAGTGGTGAAGACAAATAAATTTTGGAAGAACTTATTAGGAAGTGCCACTGGTCTCCTTCTTGCTTAAAAACTCTGGATTGCAACAGAGGAAAATGATAATTAATAGTGCAAACACATCTCCTCAAAACCTGCTGTGAGATTCAGGAGAGCAGATGAAGCTTCATACAAGGATGTAGAAAACTGCCTGATGTCCCAGTCGGGTAAGGGGAAATGCATCCTCAGCATGCCCCATTACCCCCATGACTATGAAGGGAGCTGCGCTGATGCACTCAGATGTAGACACTCACAGGAGAGGTGGCTAGCTGGCATGCCATGGATCTTGCTCCTCCAGCCTGTCCAAGCAGAAAATGGGCTTGAGCCTTAGCTAGATGGGGGCACCAACACATTTAAGTAGCCAGCTAGCATCCCTAGAAGGTAGGGCTGAGAGTATAAAAGAGGTCTTTCCTGGCACCCATGCTGGCTGTTGTTACTTGATGACAGCAACAGGTTTGCTTGGCTTAGCTCCTTCCCCAAGGAAATATAAATAGTGGAGCCAAGAGTATGTCCCACATCAGCCAGCCCTGCCAGAAATCCTACCAGCAGTCAAAAACAGCAAGCAGGCTGGTAAGCTGCCAGGATGGATTCTCATGATGCTTAACAGCATCCCCTTCTCCCGTCCTTGGGATAAAGACTGGTGCTGGTGCTGCCTGAGACAGGTTACGTTTCCCTTATGGCTGTCTGTAATGGAGGGCAGCATGGTGCCATCGGCATGGAAATCATCCCATGGATGTCAGTGAGACATAGACATAGGGACAAGAAAGAACTTGGGTTTGCTATACCTGTGGTGTCTGGCAAGGCAGAAAGGGAGAGGAAGCAGCACGTAGGAAGGTCACCCCCAAAAGTGCTTAGTCAGAAAGGTAAAGAAATCCAGTTGAAACCCAAGCTCTGCAATTTAACATTGGGTTTGTACTAAGGGATGCATCTCCCAGGCTGCTCTCCTGCCAAATTGCATGGTGCCTGGGCACTCATGGTTTCCCACAAGCATTTTTCTTTCACCTCAGTGCCTCAGACCAAAAGCAAAGGGGGCAAACCGGAAAGTTAGTGCTGCTTTTATGTGCAGCAGATCCTGTCATTGTACTAACCTCACGTAGCTGCATCAGAAGCTGAGCTGTTGGAGTGTTATAATCCCATGTGTATTACAGTGATGCCACTAGAGCTGCTAATTTGGCAAAATCTGGATCCTAATGAAGATTTAGCCTATGGCATTTAGCCATGTCACACTTGCATGTTATGGAATTAACTATCTTGGAAATAATGGCTGCAGGCACCATTAATTTGTAACCAGAAGTTAAATAGGATTCTTTCCATGTGGACTTGTTCCACCTCCCTCTGGCTGGATCCACAAGTAATAGATGTAGTCATAGGGGCTGCATGTGGGTCTCAGGACACGAACAATATGGGCAATAAAACGTTTCCCAGAAGTGTTGCTACGAAAGTGAATGTGTGCTGAGCAGGAGTTAACTTCAGGTGCACTGAGTTTTGTTTTCCTCCTTTTCCACACATATTGCTGTCAGGGAGATGCTCCTCAGAAGGTCACGTGTAGAATGTGAGATGGGCAGAGATGCATATGGGGGTTTGGGCACTGCAAAGGTCCCTCACCCACCCTTGAAGGTGGTCTTATCTTTGCAAGAATGGCAATCCTTTCTGTATGCCAGCCCAGCGGCCAGGATGTTTATTTAGGTTGAAGATGTCACTGTGTGCTGTGGGATCAGGGATGCCGCTTCTGTCCTCCCAGGAAGGCAGCTGCGTCTCAGAGGGGCTGGACCGCAGCACTGCCAGAGCTCAAGGCTGACTGGACAACAGCGATGGGGGGTGCCATCTCTGCTCCCCAAGAATGTGGTCATGCCCCCCATGTTTAGGCATTCAAATGAGTTGATCAGTAAAACAGAAATAATCCCAGGGGTTTAGGTGGTGATAACCAATGTAAATAGCAAAGACCTTTTTTTCCTTTGAGGCTTTGAGGGCAGAAGTGCTCTCACTGATAACTTGCAGACTGAAATTTGCTGCTATGAAGTGTTTGTGAAGCTACCAACTACAAATCAGGAAGGCATAAATAATAAATAGCTGGATGCTCACAGTTACTTCGGGAATGGAGAAAAGGACACGTTTAAGCAAATCAATTCACTCACTTGTCCTCAAGTCTGTCTGAAAATATTCTCAAAGTGTCTCTCAGCGCTGCAAAAATTATCCCTCATTTACAAGCGAATGTTAAGAACTGAGAGATACATATTCCTCCTGTCCTCAATGCTGGGGGGGCGGAATTACGTTGTCAGCTGTTCCAGCATTCACAATTTCCCACTTATTTATCCACTCAGGCCTCCTTTTTTACTTTACGTTTTATTTTTTGTACGCACAGGCTCTCTGCAGCCTGGCAGAGCCAGTATTGCAGTATTGATTTAGTAAGAGGCAGTTGTGACAATCCAGTCCCAGGCTGAAGCCTGCGCTGTATGGGGGCTGCTTTACCCAGAGCAGCAGCCTCACACTCAGCACAGGACTCATGTTTAAAAGAAGCAAAAAAGAAAAGAAAGGAAAGCTACTTTCATCTGTTCTGCTTTGAAGGGAAAACCGATTACCAAGGCTAAATAAGCCATCTGAGTCCTCAGCTAGCAAGCCTGAATAGCACCCTGATAGGAAGTTCTGGCAGAGAGCTAATTAAATTAACCCTCTTTGATTTATTAACAAGCAGAGCAACATATCACACAGGGTTGTCCCATGAAATGAGTGTTCTTTCTGATTCCCTTGGCTGCTTTGGTGTAGTCACCTCCTGGAAAAGCCAGTTATGGCGATTCAAGTTTAATGAGACTCAATGGCTAGAAAAGGATCCCTGCCCACCAACAGAGATACACACTGGTAATAATACACAAAAGCATGTTATTTTCCTTGCACTTCCCTAATTCTTTTTTAATGCCTAGGACTATCTAATAGCTAATATGTAATTTCCTACCCACCAATATGCAGATGAATGACAAGCAAAAGCCTTCTGCATGTTTAATTATTGTGTTGATTTAGAAGCTACTTTTCCCTCAGTGCAAGTTTCTCTCTGTGTGCTCTCATGCATCATGTATTTCATTATATTTAGAAACATGCCCCGTGCCTTTTTATGCTCTCATGGTTCCAACATACAGTAATTACCATGTTTTGTGTGCAATGGACCTGATCCACCAGCAAGTGTAAATCAGGAAAACATTGCTGACTTTAAATGGAGTTATTTCAGCTTACACCAGACCTGAGACCTGAACTCTGTTATTTTTAGTGGTGAGGGAAGCTTTGTGTGTGTGCTGGGACCCTTCTGAAGCAGCAGAATATAAAATTTAGGAAACTTCAGAGTGGTGATGATCCAAATCAAAGCCAGCAAACGCACAGACGTGAATCTATTTATATAGCGAGCTCTACTTCTGTTTAACCCTTGCAAGGAACTGTAACTCTCTTTGAATATTTGATTTCTCTCGTTCAGCAAAACACAGTCTACTTAATCTATTTTTGCTACTTTCTAACAGTTTCACTGGTGGGCTTCTTCCCTATGCCTTACGTTTAGCTTGGGCATCCAAATGGTCTTTCGTTAAATTAAGGCAATTAATAAATGGAGACGTTAAGCAATCAATTTTGTCTGCATATCTCCACAGCCTTACGTATGACTGGCTGTAATCACGAGATAAATGCAAAGTGCTGATGTATGGTAATGTTCAATAATACATTCTTCACCAGGCTCAATTCATCAGGGAGTTTCTGGAGGGGAGGCATTTGTTATTGGCTGTCTCCGGACCTCAAGGATAACATTTCTGTCCTTTCCATTGGCCGCCCTGCTGCTGCAAGCCTCTTCCCGTCTTATTTTGATGATGAATATGAAGGCATGCTAAGCTGTGCCAGAGCGTAGCTCACACCGCCTGCACTCCCTCCCGGGCTCAAGGACTCAGGGGCTCCCTCGCTGCTTCCCCTGCCTACCGCCAGCAGCAGCAGCAGCACCAGCAGCAGCAGCAGCAACGCCAAAAGTTGTGATGCTTTTCTTCACCCAGTGCTTTGGGGCTGTGTTAGATCTTATTCATCTGCGGTTTCAACACTACAAGGCAAAGAGGGTTTTCTCAGCTGCCGGGCAACTTGTCTGCGTTGTCAACCCAACGCACAGCCTAAAGGTGAGTTACAAATATTTTTTCTCTTCTGACATCTTCTCGTCTTCCCCCCCCCCTCCCCCCCCCCCAACTGCGTTTCTCTGCATGGAATTGAAATGGTGCTCTCGCAACACGGGGAGAGTGCCGTTAACACATTGCAGCCCTGGCAGAGGGGATGTTTGCATTGTCTTCCTGCATGATTCGCTTCGGAGTGAAGGAGAAGCAATCCTCTGCTCCAAGCGATCGTGGGAAGTCCCCCTCCCCAAAGTTTCCTCATCCCTTTCACCCATGTGAAAGGCATGTTGCAAGTGCCTGGAAAAAATGAAAGGAAAAGTTAGTTGGATGAATTCATATTCGTTTTTGGTAGAAGAATGCTGGGGGGTCTCCCGGGCTGACGACTAAGCACAGCAGGATGCTGCCAGGCAGTAGGGAGCAGGGAGAGGGGGGGTGGCAGCAGAGGGGTCTCCGGCTGCTGGTCTTGTTTGCTTTTTGGAGGAAAAAGGCTGTCACTGTCTCCTGGAAGGAGTCTGAAGGCGTTTCTCTGGCACTGGAACTGTCCTTAAGCTGTTTGCAAGGTGAATCTATTTTAGGCAGGAGAATACATTTGCCTTAATGCAAAACTATTTATAGTTCCCATGAAACATTTTTCTTACTCGCGCAGTTCTGGATTTTCACTAAGTGGCAACAGCTCCGTCTATGCCAGAGCCCTGATGTTTGGACGTAGAGAAGGAGCAACAGGGGGAGAAAGCAACTGGGAGGCTTTAATTACTTTATCACAGTAGTGAATGACCAACTTTAACAAAGTGCCTCCTGTTTTGTGGGAAGTCCTTGAGGACCTGACCTGTGATGCCGCTCCGCTAGCCCAACACATGAGAAATGAGTTTAATTCAGGACAACTTATCTCTGAATCTGCTGGGGTCCCTGCAAGGAACTCGGAGGTGTTGCTGGGAGCATCTTTCCTGAACTGTGGGTCCGTGGGAGGTCCACTGATGGGTTAAATGCCTCTTCAGAGCAGATTTCCCGGAGTTGTATTTTCAGCCTCAGGCTGTGCTCCAGCAGGGAGAGGTTGTTCCTAGCAGGGCACCAGCTCCAGGAGGATTTCACTGCAAGGAAAGCATTTCACTGGAAGCACTGTGCTAAGCCTGATGAGTGCTGCCAGCCAGGGCAGGCATTCCCAAGGGACACACTACTGGGGTGCTGGCTCACCTCTCCCAGCATTGCTCCTCTGCTGACACAAGCTGTTTAAAAATGTGCATCCTTGTCATTATCTGAAAGGATACAAACAGATAACACAAGCAACCGAGTTCCTAGGTGCATGGAGAGATTCTGTAGGTGAATGCTTCTGTGCCCGACCCCTTTTATGTGGCTGTCCCCTGCTACTTTCATCTAGAATTTTAATTAAAAAAAGAAAAAGAGCAGAAAAAAGGTTATTGAAGGTCACAATGCAATTTAAGTGCCTGTGGCACTGTCTGATGAGGTCCCATAAGCACACAGAGGGGTGTCTGCTGACTGCTCCACTGGTATCTAGGACTAGACCTGAATTTATCAGTTCAGGTCCTCTTGAGCTGCAGATTTGCTGTTGTGGGAGCTGCAGCATTTTACCTTTGAGCATACCAGAAAAAGTTGATGCTTCTGTTTGTTGAACACAGAGGGCATTTCAGTTTATTAAAATCCCCCATGACCAAGCACTTCACTGCTCAGAACCAAAGCCTGGTAGAGAGATGAGCAATCTAAGTACTGTCTTGACAGCTCTTGATATTAGGATGCAAAACTCTCTTGGAGACAAATAGGAGCCTCTAGGAAAAGGTCCAACATATCAATGAAGCTCCAATGAGAATTGTCTCAATTTGAGTGGGAATTGCTCCCCTGATAGGATTGCAGTGGGAACCCTGTGGCACATGTTTCCCCACACAGGTCTGTTGAGACACCAGATAGATGGACAAGCTGACAAGAAACCTCTCTGCTCTGAAAAAGAAATCCTGACTGCAAAGCGAAATGTGCTTGGAAGGTGCTCCCGAGTTACCCAGCTCACACCCAGCTGGGTGAATATGGTGGGCTTTAGCGCTGATCTGCTTTCAAGGTGCTCAGTGTGGCTCCCACCATCTCTGTAATGAACCCATCACCACTCAGTGTCAAGGTGGGTCAGGCCCCTGTGTGCCCAGCACAACACTACTGGTGCCAATCCTCGAACACCAGCTACCTGTTAGCAAGACACCCCACCCCACCAGCTCTTGCCTGGTGGTGGAGAGGTGGTCACCTCCAGCCAGCATAGCATCTTGTCCAAAGTCTGGTGTCAGAGACAAGCCAGATGAATCTGCTTCTTGCGGTGCCCGTTTCTCCCCCTGGGATGCACAGGGAAGCTGTGGTTGCTCCCTAAAGCAAAATGGAAAGGGATTTCTGAAGCTGGGACAGGGAGTTCCCCCCCCCCAGCCCATCCTCTATGCTGAACACCATTAAAAATGGAAGGGATGAACATATTTCTCTGAGATAATTTACATTATCATCACTACTGAGATGCTTTGCAGTCTATTATTTCTATCTGGGTCATTTCAACTGTAACATTTTGTTGACAGCCCCCAAATTTATCTGAACAATTGACAAGTGGAGTGAAAGCTGTATTAAGGTATGCGGTCGATGAATACATGCCTGCTAGGAAACAAGAGCTAGGAGCAATGTCATTTCTCTCCTTTCACTTCAGAGTTTAAATGTTTGTGCTTACTCCAGAATTGTAAGATCTTTGCAAAGATATATTTTATCCTGTATCTCCACAGCACCCGGGTGAGGGGGGTCCTGGCTCACTGGTGCAAATGATAAATGACAGGCATCGTATTCTGATGTGATTATGCAATTGACATCCCTCACATAGGCCAGATACTCAGTCAGTGCCAACACATATAAATCCATTAAAGTCAAATTGCAGCAGGGCCTCTCTTCTCACTCCTTCCATCTAGGGGAGTGCTCGGGTATGGTGGTGGTATCCAGCCTACCCAGAGGACTCATGGCCGGTGAACACATAACATGTGTCAGATTTGGCATCATGTAAAGCTCTCAGTGAGCAGCAGAGGGCAGGGGAGCCCTGATACCCTCCAGGGAAAACCAGCGCCAGCTTGTGCTGTCACAGACCCATAGCTAGACCAAGGGGAGCCTGGGGTAAAACTATGTCAGCACGCTGTCACCGCAGTCACAGCCCGGATCTCCAGCCCTGACCAGAGCCCATCACTTCTTCCTTTAGGAGACATCCGGAGGTTAGCAGAGTAGCACACACTTAGAATGAAACCTGTGCCTTTCTTCCCACTGAAAGGCTCATTAACTGGAAAGGCTGATGAGAGCTTCAGTGTATCTTAAAGGACAAGATGGCAAGAGTGTCAGCACAGACACCTCTATTGATCTGCTGCTATTTTCCCTGTGCACGACAGGCTGACACAGGCAGCTTTAAACAAGGCAGCCGTCCCCCTCTGTTTTGCCTGTTTGACAGGGGTATGAATGGGGTGAGGGGGTTGTTTCAGAGCCGCTTTGTCCTTCTGTCTGCTTTCTACTCTTTGTCCAGCCGCAATATTCCCCAGGCAGGCATAGCAGCAGCACCTTATGAAGCACTGCTATGCTGGGATCAAAATTCACTTGCCAAGCAGAGAAAACCACATATTTACTGCACTTCTATAGGTCACCTTCTTTCTCAGTCATATTATACGCATTACCTTGTAACCTGCCTGCCTTCAAGCATATGGTCACCATGACATCTTCCCTTGGAGATGCAACAGAGCTCTCCAGCCATTTGGCTGCTCCTACCCAAGGCCATGTTAATTAGAGGAGCACTTCTGCTGCTGGCTGCAGAGAAAGTTTTAAGATGTTCCGTGTGCATGGAAGAAATGAGTGTTTGCTGGTCCTGTGGAGATAAGGCTCAGTGAGTTCCTGTGCATTTTCACTCTGTTAATAGCAATTGTCCCCAGCGCTGCTAATTGCAACCTAGGGAGGAGCAAAGGTGGGTGGTGTGTCCTTGCTCCTTAGCTGGCATCCCTGTCCCAAAAACCAGCCATAGCACATGGCAGGGGACTGCTGTGCAATAACAGCCCAGCTGGTACTGATGCCTTGCGGGGTGCTGTGTACAGCTGGGTAGAAGAGATTTTCTCCATTCAACGAGTCACCAGCTTTTTACACGCAACTTTAACTCTTTGGAGAGCGTGAAAAATGTTCTTGTAAAGAGTAAAAAACTGTGGTTAAGTTGTGCTTGTAAAACCCACTCATCTCTGTCTCTGTAGGACTTCAATGAACTCACTGAATTACAAAAAGAAGCATAAAGGAGGGCATAAATAGTTCAATTTTATATTCAAAAAGGGTCATAGCATGGTTTATGGGGCCAAGATGTCTTCTAGCTATTTTTTAAAGCAACAAGCGAATCAGCTCTGAGTTAGGGAAGGGATTTGAATCCTGTTATAACAGTTTGGCTCTGCACACAGTGGCCAGCCAAATAGCATTGTAATCCACTTTATCTCCAGCAGGATTAAAGTGCTACAGTGCATTATAACCCCATGAGTTTTATTTATTTATGTGGTGGAAAGGAAGAGAGGGACTCTGAAGCCTGCTGCTAACAACCCGCAGGCATCCTCTGACACCATCTCATCCTGGACATGATCTCATGACCATCATCTCATGACCATCTCATCTCTAATCTCAAATCTCCCGTGCAGGGCTGTGATTTGGGGAACCCAAGTGGTGTTTGGCCCCAGTGTCCCGCAGGATTGTGACAGTCACAATGAGAGGGGCTGCAAAATCCCCTGCTGCCTGCAAACGCAGGCTCCTGGCAAGGCACTGGGTCCCATCCCAGCCATGGGACAGGGCTGTGTGGGCACTTGGCACCTCAGATATATAAACCCTTGTGTAAGGATGAGGACAGCAGCAAGCAGCGCTGCTTCACCACCCCTCACTCAGCCTTGCCTCTGTTTGAAAGGATGTCAGCAGGCAAAACTGGAAACCAAGATGACCATGACCACCCTGGGAGCCTCTATGCATGTGCCCACATCCACCTGCAATGCTGCATGCTCCAGCAGCTCTCCCAGAGGACTCTCCATCCACCAATGCCACTGCTTGGTCACAGGAGATCTCCTCGGCTGTAACCCATTAAGCTTGAACCCACAGACCCAGTACCTGTGCAACCCACAGTGCAGGGTGGCATGGGCTTTACTCTAAGCATGCTGCAAAGCAGGGCAACTTCAAGCTCCAGCGTGGTCTCCCAGAGTAACAGTCATGGTGTCTGCTTGATGGAGGGAGAAGGAGGGAAAAGCTGCCATGTCAGAAGACACTGTGTTAATATGCTCCAGTTTCCTTTGCCCCACCTCCTACCTCTAATTAATTACTGCTGTTAACTGGCCCTGCCTGTCATGCTACAGCTCTGGATACGGGACAGAGTGGGCAAGCATCGAGTCTTTTCCTTCTCGTGCTTGATTTTGGGGTGAATTTCAATAACAAACCTGATCTAGTTGCAGGACATTTCAAGTCAGAGGCTATCAATGAAGACAGTGCTGTTAGTATAGTATTAGAGAAATGCCTTTCCCCTCGACAGGGTTTTTGACAGCAGGGTAAGGAGTAGCCATCAGACACCACCACATATTGCTTTGTAATCCACCCACTCTGCTACTGCTCAGCTTATTAAGAATTTCTCAGTGCAACCTTTTGGGTTAGACATAACAGCCCACATACATCCCTCAAGAGAAATACTGCCCCAAAGAAATTGTGGTAGCTAACACAGGGGCTGCAGAGGAAATAGGGACGTTTTAATATAAGCCTTGATTACATGAAATGAGTGCTTCTCAGCAGATGTAAGTCTTCCGAGGACATTCCCACTACTGGCATTAATCAACACACATTGTTGGTTGCCTCAGTAGAATATGACTATGGTCCTGCAAGACCCAGATGTTAAATAGTCCCAGGCCACATTCCCAAGCATCATGATTTTTGCCTCAAAATCATGATTGACAGAGTATAGATTTTTGTTTAGCCATTAAGAGTCTCTCCTGGCATCAAAGGACATTCCCAGCACGCTTAGCTGGGGGGCACACAGAAACTTCCACTTTTTAATCAGAGACAATCTGAGGTTCTTAATTAATCCTAAAAATCAAGTTTAAAGCACAGTGGATCCCAAGAGCTCCTGTAAAGCAAGGGAAGGGAGCTGCTGTGACTGTGCCCTGTCTCTCCTGGGCTTTGGCACTTTCTACACCATAGAAAGCCCATAATCTTTGTCCTGCCTTGCTCAGAGTTGGAACTTTATGTCCCTCCTGGCACCCCCAAAAGCCTTTCCATCACAATGGGCAATGAGCGTCTCCCAGGCAGGTTCAAAAGTGGGAAAAAGTGTGAATCCTGCAGTAGTTTCACAGGGTGGCAGGAGGAAGGACAGTCTTTACCCAGCTTTCCTAGGGGCTGAGTGACCATGGGAGCAATGACTGTGATGGACTGCTTTCAACACCTCTCAGCCGCATTACCACAGGCACACACAGCTGGCCAGGGCACAGCATGGTGCTGAGGCATGGTCCTTCTTGGAGCTGCCAGAGGTGGGTGCCAGGAGGCCCTGGAGGCATCAAAAAGGAGAGAAGTCCTTTGGAGAGCTGAACAAAATTCAGGTAACATGCTAGGCCTGGCTTTGGTGTGATTTTTACAACAGAAGCAAGTGGAGCTGAGCCACCATCAAGTTCAGCTGATCTCAGTCCAGCTTCTTGATGGAGCTGGAGAGAGCCTGGGCCTGAAGTGTCTGCTTAGGTTTGGCTGAACATGGACGCAACTTACCATCCCACCTCTGTATGCACGTCCTGTATTTGGAAATGAAAAGCACGGATGCTGAGACATTAAATACCTTATCAGATTGTGTTATTTTTGTGTATTTCTTTCCGTAGCTTGTCTCTTTATTAAGTACCTTTCTTTCTGTGCTATTGTCCTCATGCTGCCCATTCTCTGCTATATCTCCTATATGCCTTCATCTATTGCTCAAAAACCTAATTTTGGGCTTGTTTTACTCCTGCTGAAAGGAAAGCATCACTAACTTCACTGCAACTTTGGATCTCTCATTTTCCTCTAAGCTCTTTCAGAAGAAATCACGATCATTCAGTCCTCAGCTTGTTTAGTGCCACCAATTTCCCAGTGACAGATTAAGTCCTGCTTCAAAATGATTGCCAGCAAGATGAGGAGAGCTACAAAACCCAGCTAAATGTTGCTGTGGATGCAGCTGGCAAGGAAGTGAAGTGCCTCACATGCCTGCAAAAGCTAATTGCCATTGTGCTCTGGATGGGGCTCAGGCAGGCAGATCCAGTGGGAGGTGCCACAACTGCCCATTTTCCACCCAGCACAGTAAGCCATGATCATGATCCCTTCACCAGTGCTGGCAAAAGAGAATATCTTTCCTCTGCTTTAGTGTGGTGAAGCAAATCTGCTTTCAGCAGGGACTTAAGCTGGTGGTCTGGTGTATGCGCTGTCGAAGTCCTTTCTGCTTCCATGCCTCAGGAGCAAGCAGCTAGACAAAGCAGTGGCCTCAGCTAATTCTCACAACCTCCCACAAAGCTCTTACTCCTGAGGATTATTGAGGGCTATGCTGGATGGCAAAATTCCAGTTGTGCATGGGGGTGTCCTGAAAATTGCTCTGGGTGACCTGCTGCTAATAGCCACCTACAATACCCCACTTGGCTCTCCCACAGTGCTCTCCTTTGAAGAGGGGAGAGTGTCCTGGCACTGCTGGCACTGGGTAAACTGACTGGCATACATGCAGTGTACAATTTGAACCACTTTCATTTAATTAGAGGCATTTCTGAGCATCTTACATAACATTAATGGGTTTATCTTTAGCTTTCCCCTTCAGTCTAAGCAGCAACATAGAAGTGCCACTGAGGGTGAACAGCAGAGACCTACGAGTAGTTGGCATGCTTTTTTTGGTGTGCTTCCTTTAACAGGTAGAAATGTTTGAAACAACTTTGGGAAGGGATTAACCAGTTATTTCCAGACCAGATGCAGTGCTTTCAGTCCTAGTCTTTTCTTCCAAAGCAATTCTGAGCTGATCCAAATTGAAACCCCCATGCCATGGGCAGGGACACCTCATATTAGACCATGTCACCCAAGACTCCATCCAACGTGGCCTGGAACACAGCCAGGGATGGAGCATTCACAGCTTCCTTGTGCAACCCATTCCAGTGCCTCACCACCCTCAGAGTAAAGAATTTCTTCCTTACGTCTAACCTGAACTTCTTTCCAGGTTGTCCTCCTCAGTAAAAAATAGATCATTTGCACAGCTTTAGTGATGTTACTGGTATTTAAAGGTTCAAATATTAAGCTCCTGATTGGCTGGCAAATTGTCCATCAACCCTGGGGAAATGTGTGGCAGAGGGGAGACATGGATGAATATTGTAAACGAAAGATAGCACACTCTCTCACATCAAATGCCAGCTGAAATAGAAAGAGAAACAGAGAAATGGATCATAAATGAGACGAAAAAAGATGAAATCAGTAATATCCCCTTGTGCAGAAAACAAACACTACAGATGAGCAAGGAGGCGGATGCTACGGAGCAGAAAACCGCATCAACAGAGGATGAAAATGTTCGCCCACTCTTTGGAACTGACATGTGGAAAATAAGCAAAGTAATAGGTGTGAAAATGGAGTAAATAATCACCACAGAAGGATTACATAGAGCAGCTACGGATGGTTACGGTCACCTTCAGGCTTTGTGGAAATGAGAGACTGAAATGGAAATAGCAGGAGGGTGGCAGGTAGGCTGATCATGGTAGTGACCTGAACTCCGCAAAACCACTCAGGGGCTCAGGGTCAAGCATGTGCACAGATTCAAAAATCTGTATGTTTTGCAGAATCAGACTCTTATTCAGACATACTTATTCCAAAAAACTTGATCCAGCAAAAGACCGTATGAAAAACCTGCTGGAGTACAGCAAACTTATCCACCTCTTCTGAAGAGCACAGGGTGGATTGAAGACATCTTCCTCTTCAGCAGCGAAGTCATCCTAGATATCTCACTGCTGCATTGTGCCATCTGTCCAGATGAGGATACTTGTTTGCACATGAGGATGTGTTATCTCCGCTGGTCGGACCCCTGTAGTATGAAAAGGCATGCTACAGACCAGTGGGGCCAATGCTTTGCTTATAGGGTAGTATTGTGAGTTCACTTGTACTACCTGAGAGCTGAGGACATCTCTGTGGTGCAACATCTTTTGGAGTCTAGAATCAATGAAATGCTCCTTATGGAAAAGAAAACCCAATCAGGATAATTGTCTCCTTAAGGTAAATACAGAAGTTTGGACACAGTAACAGCAAGTATCATATTCATTACTATTTTACACAGGTTCAGGTAAGGTAATCTGACAACCTTCTTTCCACTTTCCAAAAGCAAGCTTTGAGGGAGATTTCAGGTGTAGCATAAAAAGGTTTGGCAACATGACTGCAGGGTGAGAACTTTCAGTTTATTTCTACTAGAAAAAACTTCTCATAAAGAAAAAAATAGCGTATAACTTTTTGGACTAACAACAGAGATTTTCATGCAAAACATGCAAATAAACCATCAATGCTCTCACCGAGGAGAACAAGGACCAGACGTAAGCTGAAACAAGGGATATTTTGACTACATACGAGGCAAAATGACCTTCTCATAGAAATGGTGAGGCACTAGAACAGGCTGCACAGAGAGGCTCTGCCATCTGCATCCTTGGAGATTTTAAAAACCCTGAACAACCTGACCTATCTTTGCAGCTGACTGTCCTTTGTGCAAGGGTTGGTGATGCCCCGAGGTTCTTTCCCACCTGAATTGTTCTGACCCTGCAATCCTGTATAAAAACAGATCTTGGTGTGCAAGGAGGAATGCAGCAGTATTAGGGTTTCAAGACTCATCATCGAATGGTCGCATTAGCAACTAAGCCAAAGTCATATAGAATCACAGAATGGTCTGGGTTGGAAGGGACCTTGAAGATCATCTAGTTCCAACCCCCCTGCCATGCTCAGGAACAAATATTTGAAAGACATGTCTGAAAAGAATGAGGAAGGCAAACAGATGGACATGTGTGACACACTCAGAAATCCAAGGATCAATATGGCATACCAACGTCAGTGAAAAATTACGGTGCTATACCAGCTACAGAAGTAGCTGGTAATTTAAACTCATCAGAAATACAAATCCTGATGGTAGTTCAAAGCCCAGGGATATTACCAGCTAATTAAATCAGTCTAGATTAGAAAGGAGGCCACTGTGTTAGATGAGGGATGGCAAGGAGAGCCAAACATATTTCAAAATATACTTTGGAATAAGCATCCATATTGGTAATTACAATCAATACAAAATAAACTCCAAAGGGGAGAGGACAGATTGCTCAACATCTATTAGAAAAGAGAGCACTGTGGCACAAGAGTAAACATGTTCCCAAGGAGCACTGAGTGAAGCAAATAACATGGAGCAGGTCACATGGAGCAAATAATCCACTCGGATAAATCTGCCTTTCATTCTCCATATAGGATGGCTGCCAGCAGAAAAAACTCTCCCTGGGCTTATTCAAGTAACTGCTTCATGATTACTTTCCCCCTACAGCAGGATCCCTAATGCTTCAGACCCACTTTTTGGCATGCAAGCTGTGTTGATTAGCTATGCAAAGAGGTAAAAAGCAGAGATTCTACTTAAGTAGCATCGTTCCCTGCCTGGATACTGGTTCTGCTCCCAGGCTCTATGGAGTCCGTTTCTGTTTATCTTTGATCAGTGAAATACAGAGGTGTTACACAGGCTGCGGTGACTTAGGATGAGATAGCATCAGTAAAGGTAAGAAAATGCTGCTTTGTCCAGCCTTTTTAGGCCAGCTCATGATTTGCAGTATGGAAGTCTGTAGGTCACCTGTGTTTCGTTGGGGCAGCTTAAAATATCGCCATCCCACATGACTTTATTGGTCCCTTGAAATCTGTCATTGCCCTGGTGCAGGGCCAGCAAAGGGGGAGATAAAGGTTGGTCCTCATGCCACTCCTAACCCATTTCATAGGCCTTTGTGGGTTTATTAGAAGAGTTTGCATTAGTATGTCTGACTGAGGAGGCAGCTGAAATGCAGGCACTCTTTACCACGGCTGTAGGTACATGAGCCCTGGCAGTGGCCATGCAGGCACTGAGATCAGGAATGTCCTAGGCCACTGTAGCAAGCTTCACTAGAAAGTATCTGACAGGAGCCTGAGGCATCAGTCCTTGAAAAATGTTTTGCTAGTGATTAAGGTTTGTTGGCTGGGAGAGATGGCTGTGTTTCTTTTTCTCTCCTCTCATTCCTATGAAGAAGTTGTGATGAGGTCAGGGGTTTGTGTGGCTCATTTAGTTTTCTCTTTGCCATCATTGTGACAAACGTTTTTAGGGAACCTCTTTGTCCCTGTTGAGTAAAGCAATATCCTATATAAATACTTACCTCAAGGCATGTACCCAGGTTTAGACCTCTCATTATCTGTGTTTTAGGGAGTGGCTAGAAAGACATGTTTTCCACAGCCACAAGCCAACCTGGGCAGAATGCATACTTAAAGGCAGCAGCAATGCAGCAAGAGCAAGTTCCTTACAAATACGGGTGTGTTTACTTGCAGACAGTTCATGCCTATTCCCAGGTCAAGATTTAAATTGTGGGAAGAAAACAAGACACAAATGCTTGCAGTTATTCATTATCATTTCATCTTGTTTCCCCATTATAGTCAAACTGGAATGTTTCTTGCAATTATAATTCCAGCCCTGGAATCTCCAGGGTCTAAATCATATGGGAAATAATACAGCTTTAAAAATAAACCAAAACTTTCACTGAGTTTTTTCTGCCATAGAAAACATTTCAAAAAAGAGGCTCATAAACATTAAGGTCATGCACAAACATAACCACTGGTTTGTAAATAACTGATTATAAAGACTGAATTTTCTTTCAGGCTATTGGTGAAAGACAAAGGCACTATCAGAAAACATATCTGAAGCCTGCTTAATCTCCAGGAGCTTCACAAGGCAACACATAATTTAGTGCTGCAGCTCACTGGTGAGGTATCTCTTAATAATTCTCTTAATAATAAGCTAGTGATTAGAAAACCACATCCCAGTTCACAGATAAATCCAAGCTGCATCTGGGTGTTTTGCCTATTTGCTGCTTTAACTAAAGAAACTTTAATTTGCCAGAGGCCAATCAACAGCATATAGCATGAGAACTCAGCCTGAAAAAACAGACGTTGGGGACGGGAAGACCTTTTCTTTACTCACTCATAAGGAAAATTTATTGATGTCAAAAGCAGACTTTCAGTGGTTTTTTTTAATAGTAACTTTTGCTTCTTGACTTTTACAACACAGAAGAAACTTTCAGATCCAGTAGCTTCTGAGTTGTTTTTCATGGAAAAGGACCTTGATGCTCTCTACAGGCAAGTCATGCAATGGGCTGCAACCAACTCCAGTCCTGGCTGACCCATAACTACAGCTCAGACACTCCAGTAAGACCTGTGCCACTTGGTGTTTGCAAATAGTTGAGGGTTAAAAGATGAGCAAGAACATAGCCCAGCCTCTGCAGTCAAGAGGTCCTACAGCCTAAGCCCAGTTTTAAGTATCATTTGTTTCCCTGGTGGCAAACAAGCCTACCTCTTGGTGGGTATCACTAGGCTTACCCAAGAGCCATCTAATAAGCATCTATTCCGAAGTTGGGCAAGATCAGGCTGAGCTCCCTGAGAGCACTCATCAGTGGCTGACCCAATGCTCTGAGCCCAGCTACAGCTAACGCTGGCAGAGTTTGCTGTGCTTACCTGTGTACCCAAAACTGCTTTTAAAAACAGAGCCTTTGAGATCACCAACAGCACCATAAAGCTGTCCATCTCCTGCCCCACTTGCTCCAGGAGCTGAGGTGTGAGAAAGAACAGAGCAGAGATACAGCAGAGGCTGGATACAAGCCAGGCTGAGCTGAGCAGACAAATAGCTGCATTAGGCGGGTGCTGTGCCTGAACTAATAAGCCCTGCAGGAGACAGGATCTGTTCACTGCAGCACCCTGCCAAGGCATTGTGGTTTATCTTCCTCCAAACCTGATGGGCACATCCACATGCTGCAAAGGTCCATTGTGCAGCCAGAGCTGCAGGATGGATCAGCTAGCCTGGGATGCAGGCATATACACCTTTAGTTCTCCATCTTTAAATGAGGTAGGGGACAATGTTCTTTAACATCAGTCAGGTGGTTTGGAATGGAGGCCAAAATACTAAAATCTCCTGTAGTAGGTTAAGCTGCTGTATGTGTGTGAGGGACTCATCCACAAAACTGGTCCTGTTGCCATAAATATTGTGAATCTGATGATCCTTTTGGTGTTGATAAGGCTGGTGGGATTTGTTCTTCCAACCTCACAGTCAGGCTGTAAATATGTAAGACCAAAAATGAGGATGCTGAAGCTTAATTGTAGCCACCTAAGTTTATAATATTTTTACCTTAATCCCTTAATGATGATTATACCGTGAGTAGAAAATATAAAGTATTTTAGCAGCACTAAGTAATACTTAGAAGGCTCATTAATCCACAGTTAATATGCAGCCACTACTGAGAGGGAATGAAGCAATCATGCTGCCTCAGCACTACGCAACATGCCATCCCCACTTGCCTTTAGGAGGGAAGTGGAGGATGTCTGCTCTACCTGGGACTGCTGCAGGAGGTGGACCATGAGGCATGTGCAGCCTACTCACCTCCCTTGTCACTGGGCACTGAGGTTTGGGACAGGTCTGTGCCAACACCTTGACTTTTCACCTAACATAGACAGCAAAGTTGGCCCCTTTTACTTTCCAAACAGAGTGAAATTCAGGCACCTAGGTCAAAGGTGGTGTTTTGGAAAAGTGGGTGTCAGTGCAGCAGCCCATGTGCTTTTCCCTCTCAAAGTCAAAACCCTTGGGAGGTCAATCATAAATCATCTAGGCTTCACCACGTATAAATGTGTAGGAGTATTCATCAGCCTTATCTTCACTGATAAACAAAAATGCTCTTCATCAGTTTGGGTTTTCTTGGTTTCCCTGCACACAACAGCAATTACACTGTGCCTCATTCAGACCATGATGAGTTCCCAGGGGTGAAGCAGGGGCAGAAATCACAGTGTCTGCAGTACAGCCATACAGTCTCTGGGCTTTAATTCTAAGGGGGAATAAATACTCATAGAAAATGTCCTAATGGCACATGGCAAATAAAAATACTTATCATCTCAGTGATCTTCAGGAGGTTCTTAACTGGCAGAAAATTCAAGGAGGTACCATGCACTGCTTAGAACAGGGTAAAATGCGAATGGCATGTCAGGCACTAATAAATGTACCTGTACTATGTGGTCAAAGACAAGATCTTCCTTTGTCCTGTCAGGGAACTTAATATTCCAGGTGCCTACCACCACAGGAAATGAGTAATGATGAGTCTAAATGATTCCTGTGTGCATGTACTGCCTTCACTTCCATTGTTTGAGGTAAGGCTAAGGCCATCCCTGCTCACCAGTCTTTGTGACCTGCTCAACTACATCCAGATGCAATATAGTGTCATGGCCAAATGTCCAAAAAGGCTCAAATCCCATCAACCTGGGGTGGCTGCAAACAAAGAGAGGAGCAGGAGCAGGAAGTATGCCTTTCTAGTGGGCTTGCCTCTAAAACCCAGTCCCAAAGCTGAAGAAGGAAAGAAATGTATGTGCTCACAGGGTTAAATCCTTCTCTGCATAAGAGTTGCAGGGGTGCAGAGCCCAAGCCTGCAGCTGTGCTCTGTGGCTTATGCATGGGTGCTGTCCTGGTAGGAAGCTGTAGCGTATGCTCAGCACTGGCAGCCGCCCTAAAATTCATGGCCAGGAAACAAGGAGTGTGAACAGGTCATCCTCAAAATGTCACAGTTTGCTGCAAATCAGCCCCCTCCTACATGCTCTGTGCTGCCCTCTTTGCTAATGTGGGAGCATCCGCTGCACCTCCTCTAATCCAGAAGTTATAAATGCCACACCACAATGTGATGCCCCAATTATTCAGAATTTTTATCTAAGCATAATCGCTTGATGTCATTTGATTACCATAAAGCAGCTGCCTTATGGCATCCAAAATACATCTATTTGACTCAATTTTACAGTATGGTAATTAACTATCAATGACTTATTTAAAACATATTTACAGAGGGAAATGTCAGAGATGCATCACTTTTTCATGCCCAGTAAATGCACCCGCAATAACCAATTTCGTATTTAATTAGCTTGCTTATGAGTTCACCTCTGAGAAAAATTATTCCAGAGGACATGTTAGCTATGATGCTTAAGCAGATACTCAGATAGAGAATGCACCAGCTGCAGGTCAGTAACAATTTCTTGCTTTGTTATGTCAGTGTGTTATGGTGTTCATACAGGCTTAACAAAGTTATGGCATTCACATAATTTTTAAATTTAACTATTAACCACACAGAAAATCAATATGCAATAGAACAATGTTCATTAAGCAAACCATAAATCAACCCTTCTGTAGACACACAGCAGGTATCAAAGACTTTCATAAACCTCCTAGCCTGTCATGATCAAGGGAAAGGAGGCTGTTACCATGAACAGCACATTTCTGTGCATCGGATCCTGGTTAAGATATATGCACCCTAAAAAATATCAGTTGGGAAGGGAATTTGTGTCTCTCCGGGCCTAGTAACAATGTGATACTTCAATGTGTAGCTCTCTGGACAAGATGTGTACTCACAGCATGTTCATCCATCACTGAGGGCAAGCATCTGGAGGGAGCCGGAGAAGTTGTTGGCAGGGGTGGGCAAAAAGAGAAATCGCATTTTGAAACCTCCCCGACATAACACAGGGTGAAGACTCGGTGAGGGTACAGTGACATTTTCTTGCCTCCTAGACATAAATTCACATTGTTTAAAGCTAGAAGAGGCTCTTATGGTAATCTAACCAGGCCAGCTGCACAAGATCCTTTCTCAGGAGCTTAAGGCCCTAACTTCAGCTCCCTGATGCCTTTTAGAAAGACCTCTACTTTGGACACAATGACTTTAATTGACAAAGATCACATGCCCATGGGCAAAATATGATCTTTTCAGAAATGCTACTGTCAGCAGGAGTCGTGGTTTAAGCCCAGCCGTAACTCATACAGTCGCTCTCTCACTCCTCCCCTTGCTCCCCCTCCCCACTCCTGGAGGGATGGAGAGGAGAATCAAAAGAATATAACTCCCAGGGATTGAGATAAGAGCAGTCCAGTAACTAAGGTATTACACAAACCACTGCTGCTACCACCAATAATAATAATAAGGGAAATAACAAGGGAAGAAAATACAACCGCTCACCACCTGCCGACCGATACCCAGCCTGACTGAGCATTGATCTCACCCTTCCAGATAACTGCCCCCAGTTTGTATACCGGTTATGATGTGCTGTGGTATGGAGTACCTCTTTGGTTAGTTTGGGTCAGGTGTCCTGTCTCTGCTTCCTCCCAGCTTCCCCTTCTCCCTGGCAGAGCGTGAGGCTCAGAAAGTCCTTGGTCAGACTAAACATGACTGAGCAGCAACTGAAGACGTTGGTGTTATCAGTGCTGTTCCCAGGCTGAAAGTCAAAAACACAGCGCTGCACCAGCTACTAAGAAGGAGAAAAATGACTGCTACTGCTGAACCCAGGACAGCAGGAAAAAAACCCTACATTTGATTACCTTGGAAGGCTCAGGGGAAGCTGGGAAGACTCTGTTCAGTGTTTTCTTTTTCCTGAATGTTAATAGCAGCAACTCGAGATAGCACACAAAAGCCTGGTAATTAAGGATCCCCTCCCTCCTGTTCAGGAGAACTTTGATATCCCCACAGAAACACTGCATCCGTTGTAAAAAAACACAGTAACATTGAGGGGTTTAGAGGGGAAAAAATGAAATAACCCCAGAAAAATCAATTACAGCTGGTTGACAACAGAGGTCTGTATTGATTTGGTGAGATTCCGCCTCCTCGGAATAGCTTTGCAATAGCCTTAAGTTCCCTACGTGCTCACCTGTTCCCTCCAAGGTGTCTTTTCCCTGTGCTCCTCTCTCTACCAGCTTTTGCAGGTGCAGTTACAGCTCATCTCTACTGCTGGATCAGCACTTTTTGCTCTCTGAGGCTTTGTGAAAGTCACCCCAGCTTGCAAACCCTCTGACTGGTGCTTCAGCACTCTGTAAAAGCCAGCAGTGTCTGTGCACATCACTTACCACCACAGCAGAGTCCAGGCTCTCCCCAGTGCTTTCTCACAGTAGCTGCAGCTTCCTCCCTCTGCCCCATTTTCCCAAATTGCCCCTTTATTTTTCTCCCAGTCACATCCTGACCCATCCAGCTGGTTTCTCAAACCAGGAGCAGGCAGAGAGCATCTTCCTTGCTCCTGTGAGCTCCTGAAGAAGCCCTGGTCATCCCACATCAGGGAAATCAGCCATGGGCTTCCTGCTCCCCCAGCCCCAGGAGTACCAGTGTTACAGTGCCTTAATGCCTCACTTCTGCTCTAGTTAAATATCAAAACTCCTGTTTCAGGGGACTGGATCTTCTTGTACTTTCTTTTCCTGCAGGAGAGAGTCCATGGCTCATTGGTCTGGAAAATATCATGCTTGCCTTTGGCAAATAGCCAGGCTTTCATAAAATACTCCTCAAGTGGAAACTCCCAGTCCAGTTATAAATACTGTCACCTACATTTTAGAGCTGGAAAAACCAAGGCCTCTTCTCTGAGATTAAAGCTAGATCTATGACACAGAAAGGAGAAAGCCCCTTTCTCCTCTCTTTTCATTAAGAAAGTGTTCTCAGCAATTCTGCAGAACAAGAGATGAAACCTCTTCTGAAGTCAGGGAAAGTCTCAGGGGCTCAGCACTTACAGGTTCACACCTTTGCATCAGCAAAAAGAAGGGGCTTTTTTTGAAGTTGATCAAAATAGATTTGATTTTGAAGTTACAGAAATTATGCTGGTTTTGGAGATAATCAGTCCAGGCACCTTCTACATACAACAAACAGAAATAATGCGCCAAAACAGAGAAAAGTAGATGCAACCTGATCGCAGCTATAGTCCAAAAAAGATGCCAGCTGAAGGACAGACACTATTCCCTATCTCACCTCAAAATACATAACCAGGACCTGTATGAGGACATTTCAGCTCCTGACTGTTGTTTCAGACCCAACAGTCTAGATAATAAGTTAAGAAACTTAGTTTCAAACCTGTGCTACATTGTCTTAAGATTACATTAAACTTGTTATCCAAATCATTAGAAAAATGAAGACTTTGTTGAGTCTCCAGGGGCAAAAGTAATAATTTCATGCAAGACGCCTTTTGTTTGTCCCTGAGGTCAGTGCCTAGGCACTGCCCATGGAGTGCTGTCTTCCAGCTATGCCTCCACTAGTAACAGCCATGGAGCGGAGACCTACAGCAAATGTCTTCTGATGATTAAGAGAAACAAGAAGTTTAGATTGATTTAAATCTGTGGTAGGATGCACTTAGAACTAAACTGCAGCTAAGTTTCATGTTCCTGTTTCACATCAGGGACTGCATTGTGCTCGTTTCTTTGAGATTTTATCCACCTTTGAGCTGGAACTGGAGAATGGAGAGCGGAAATGGGAGATGGTTTCAGTGCTAAAAAGGGGGACTGAGTTTTGGTACCTTCCCTTTGGATGTGTTTGGTCATGTCCCCATGGGGCAAGTGACAACCCAGGGGTGCATGATGGCACTCTGATGAGCAGCAGCTCTGAAGCTCAGCCTGGCTTTTGGCTATTCTGAAAACCAAGCTCCATTGACAGCAACGAGGTAATTGTCCTGCAAGTGTTCAAATCTGCATTTTTCTGATCACTCAAATTCACTGTGAAACTGATGATGGTGCAGGGCTTGTATTTTTCTGCTGTCTTTTTCTGCCTTTTAATATAGCCAAGTGGTCCCCTATTAGCAGACATGCATTAAACTTCTTGGCACCGTATGTTCAGCACTGAGACCAGGAAATGATAATTTTGGGGCCACTGCTAAGAAAATGTGTTGAAGTGTCTCAGGGCAGAGTGAAAATCTAGTACTTGGGGATTAATTATCTGGAATTTAATAAGGCCAAAAGCCAGGTAGCAATTAAATGTCTGGAGATGGAGAGGGTAGTTTCATAACTGACTTCAGCGGTGAGGCTGGCTTAAGAAGTTTTTGCTCTCTCGTCTCAGTCTGTTATCAAATTACCATTTTGGGGGTTATTCTGTGAACCTGATTGCTGAAGTGATCTGCATTTCAAACTCTTTTGGGGGATTATGTTTGAGCTGTGACATTTCAAAAGTAGGCTCAGGTTTCTGCTGGATTGGCACAACGAAGAAGATGTACGTATGTGCATGCATACACATGTGCATTTAGACAGGTCAGCATAAATGAATTGAGGAAATTATGTTTGCATGGAGAAAGTACAGTATCAAAGTCCAAGACTGGCAGGCTATGTCTATGCTGCTAAATTAAAGAGGGACAGGAAACAGCCTCTTGCCTGAAGCTGAATGTCAATGGTTCAGATGGTTAGTTAGCTTTCACTGTAACAATTTCACCTTGGAGAGATGTAGCTGGAGTGGTACACACAGAGAGAGGGAGTGAGCTGATAATTTGGGTATGTGGATCACCAAGACTATGGTGCTTGGGTTTATTACTTGATCTTCTTTTGCTGGACATAGCCATATATCCCTTTTCACTAAACATATCCAGCTCCAAATACTGGCTTTGAGGTTTAAAAATCCAAAAGACAATATCTGTCTGATGTAATTAAATTCAGAATATTTTTATTTGAATTTTGACTTTCTTAATTTTTGTTTATATTATGTAAAGATATGAATAAAAGAAAGTTTTTTTTTTCATAGCAAATTATACTTTGAATAAGTCAACAGGAAACTGTACTTTTTCCTGATTTATGTAAACAAGTTATTGTCCCCTGTACTTGGCACTGGTGAGGCCTCAAATCCTGTGTTCAGTTCTGGGCCCCTCACTACAAAAAAGGCATTGAGGTGTGGAGCAGGTCCAGAGAAGGGCAAAGAAGTTGGTGAAGGGTCTGGAGCACAAGTATGTTGAGGAACAGCTGAGGGAACTGGTGATGTTTGGTCCGGAGAAGAGAAGGCTCAGGGAGACCTTACCGCTCTCTGCAACTGCCTGAAAGGAGGTTGTAGTGAGGTGAGTGTCGGTCTCTTCTCCCAGGAAGTGATAGGAAAAGAAGAAATGGACTAAAGTTGTGATAGGGGAGGTTTAGATTGGATATTAGGAAAAAATTCTTCACCAAAAGGGCTGTCAAGCATTGGAACAGGCTGCCCAGGGCAGTGGTCGAGTCACCATCCCTGAAGGTATTTAAAAGAAGTGTAGATGTGCATAGGGACATAGTTTAGTGGTGGACTTGGCAGACCTGGGGTAACAGTTGGATTCAATGATCTTAAATGGTCTTTTCCAACCTAAATGATTCTGTGATTCTAAGAAATATGTGAACAGTTCCTATTTAGTGGTTTTAAGAAAAGCATGTTGCATGGTAAAACTCCTGACCTCTGTATCACCTGGCGTATAGGTGTCTACTTTAAATCAGTCCTATGCCCTATTTCATCCAGTCCAGCTTTTCTGCAGAGTTCATTTTTCTCTCTGTGTACATTAACCATATCACTGCAGTTCTTGCTGTCATAGAAAGGAGATCAGACATAACCCCTGTTTTCTCCATACAGTATTCAACTCTGGTTATGTAAAATATTACAATAAATTATTGCATCAACCACGGTGCAGACAACAGGATCAAAAAGCTATGGAGTGACATGTGCAATATGAAATTATAGGCACTGCCTGGCTAGGTATATGTACATATATTAGTTTGCATATGGACCTAGGAGAAGATTTGTGGAACTGGAGATATTTTTGAAAATCAAGAATCAGGATATAACCACCCTGGGCTTGAGCAGAGCCTTTTTTACCTCTTACAAAAAGCCTGATGGTTTTTCTGACAGCCACAGAGCAGCTCTCTATCACATATTTTGTTTTTAAAGCTTTAATGAGATCAGCCATAGCTCAGCTTTCCTTAACTCTCTGCAGGCTTGTACCAACACAGATGTTCACGAAGAAGAGATAATGGTTTAAAAGCTCTAATTTTGTTATCCTCTCTTCAATCTAAGCTGATCCTAATGTGATTAGGAAAGTCCTTTCCTACTTAGGCAGGGTCAATTTGTCTCAGTGGAGGTGCGGAAAGGAGACACTGAGGGTGCCAGTGATGGCTTCATGCTCAGAAATGTTAACATGGTGGCTTGGAGACTTGTTAATGCAGTGTCCTTCATCACATAAAAAGGCAGGGGAGAGTGACCCACTTTAGTCATTCCTTCTTTGTTTGCATTTATCTGGAAGCAATGAGCTGACACGTTTCCACAAGTGCCGATGATCTTAAGGTCCTTTCCAACCCTAACTGTTATATGATCCTATAATTCTGTATGCGCGCTTTATACAAAAAGAGGCTGCCAAACCTGGTCTCTGTGGTTGCACCAGATCAAGCTGCGTTTCTCACATCTGATTTATCGCATAGCTTCATCTCAGTGAAGTGAAGGACCACAAGAAACCCAGTGCACCAGGCACCTGCGGCATGAGGCAGCAAGTTGTAGACTGGAGGGTTGGGGTGGTGGTGTGTTTTAACCCCAGCTGACAACTAAGCACCACGCAGCTGCTCGCTCACTCATCTCCGGTGGTATGGGGAGAGAATCGGAAAAGTGAGAAAACTCATGGACTGAGATAAAAGCAGTTTAACAGGTAAAGCAAAAGCCCCACACAGTCAAAGCAAACCAAGGAATTAATTCACCACTTCCCATGGTCAGGCAGGTGCTCAGCCATCCCCAGGAAAGCAGGGCTCCATTGCACATAACAGCTACTTGGGAAGACAAACACTATCACTCCAAATGTCCCTGCTTCCTTCTTCTTCCCCCAGATTTACATGTTGAGCATGACACTGTATGGTGTGGAACACCCCTTTGGTCAGTTTCTGCTGCTCCAGCTGTGTCCTCTCCCAACTCCTTGTGTACCCCCAGTCTACTCGCTAGTGGAGTGGCGTGAGGAGCAGAAAAGGCCTTGGCTCTGTGTAAGTGCTGCTCAGCAATAACAAAAACATCCCTTAATTATCAACACTGTTTCAATACAAATCCAAAACACAGCCTCATACCAGCTACTGTGAAGAAAATTAACTCTACAGAAGCCAAAATCAGCACAAGTGGGCTCTGGAGTCATGCTTTTTTTGGAGTTATGTGCCACTAGATTAGGGCAGGAGCAGCAGGAAATGAAGGGCAGAGCTGTAGGATGAAGCCC
Source organism: Ara ararauna (assembly GCA_028858755.1). Lineage (NCBI taxonomy): Eukaryota > Metazoa > Chordata > Aves > Psittaciformes > Psittacidae > Ara > Ara ararauna. The sequence goes on along the minus strand of CM054378.1, from coordinate 103,862,554 downwards.
ATCAGAGGAGAGGCACATGATATAAATGATGCTAAATGTGCCTGTGGTTAGGCAAAATATTGTGTTACCTTATCCCTACTCAGCCCCTGCCCTCACCATCACACTTGAAACATGAGCAGGCTACCACAGCACAGGTTAACCTCCATCTGTATGGGCTGAAGACCATATGTCCAGTCTTCACTACCAGCTCAGCCCATTTTCTTGGGGGACACCTCTGACAGAGCTAACATGCCACTCCGGGCCTCATGCTGACATGCTTCTCTGACCTCTCATTTCTTATGCGCTGATTTTCTGGTCATCCTGATGGAAAACACAAAATTACCCCTGCAATTCCAGTTGCTGGTGCTCCATACTGTTTGCTGTCCATGCAGTCCCTCCACTGCAGACAGCTGGTGTTACGTTTCCTGCTATCTTTTCCTATAGATGTTTTCAGTGCAGGTCTGGGGGCTATCATTTGGGCTGTTTGTGCTCCCTGAATTTTCTCTGTGTTATGGTGGTGGATACCATGGACCAGCTCATTTGTTGTTTGCCCCCTATACCTTATCACAGCATTGTACTGCAAAGTCTTTCCCCACTCCTGGATTAAGCTCAGAGACAGCTCAGCACTCTGGGTTATCTTTTCCATAAATGGCACAAACACAAGTTTGTCTCCAAACGTGTCATTCTCAGTATTTCAAAATTCTTCATTTCCTTCATTGTCAGTCTTAGCTTTGTGTGCCAAACTGCTCTTTTGTGAAGTGTGGGTATCCCTGCAGCTGGCATTTTTCAAACAGGATTTTTAGGATTACAATAGTAATACTTCTAAGGCTTTATACAAAGTGAGAAGTTTTTGTTTTCTTCCATGATGCAAACAGATGTTATAAACTTCTAGCAAAATGTCTACTTCTAGGCTGTGGCTTCTTGAGTGTTCTAGGGCACTGGAGCCTGGACATGCTGTTCCCATTTCCTTCATGTTTCAGCAATGCTGCCAGGACACTACAGAGTTTGGTTTATTTCATGCAAATGTCAATTTTCCGGTTTCCTTTCCTTCTGATCTTCACTAATTTTTCTTGCCTATTTGCTCTTTGTGGTGGTGAACAACCCTGCTCAAACACCTACCACCTGCTCACTCACTCCCCACCAGCAGAATGGGGAAAAGAATTGGAGAAACAATAGTGAGAAAAACTCAGGAGTCAAGATAAAGACAGTTTAATAAGTGAAGAAAAGAGAAAACAAAGAACAAGTGATCAAATGCAGTCATTTGCCACCTTCCACCAGCAGACCAGTGTCCAGCTGGTCTCCAAGCAAGGACTACTTTGGAAAGACAACCTTCTGAATTTATTGCTGAGGATGGTGTGGAATATAACTTTGATCAGCTGGGGTCATCTGTCCTGATGTGTCCACTCGAAACCTCTCACCCAGTCCCAGGTAACTTGCTGGGGGGCAGAGTGTGAAACAGAGTCCTCGATGCTGTGCAAACACTTCTTAGCAATAGCTAAAATATCTGTGCGTTATCAACACTGTTCTGGTCACAGATCAGTGCAGCATCCAGTGGGCTGCTGTGAAAAAAGTTATCTCCATCCCAGCCAGACCCAGTGCTTCTTACTTTGATTTCACTCCACATGCTCAGTGACTCCTCCCTTCGTGCACACTGCTCTTCTCTGGTGCCAAATATAAAAGATACCCAGCCAAATGGAGGGTCCCATTTTACCCAGTAGAGGGAAATAAGCATGCTTGGAATAGATGCAAAAGCAGATCAAGAGATGAGCCCAGATGACTATGCTATTTACCTTGACTGTTAGGAGAGCCTATACTGACTAGATCATATGCAGATAGATGCCTGTGAACTTGTGATGTTAGGTAAGATGAGTCACACTTTGAGTTGTTTTTGAAACCTTTCAGTGATCTCAAAACTTTGAAACACAGCACATAAAACTTTAACCAGATTTCTCTTTTTGAGATCCTAGATACTCTAGCCCAGCAGACTGTCACCTTCCAGTACCTAAATGGTCCACATCTTGTTCTGTGATTCTTACTAAAAACTGAATATTTGACCTTAAAAAGAGTCAACACTGTGACGTACTACATACATCACTTTCCACTGGTGTACAACTGGAAATACAACTCCTGCTTCATTTTTCACTCCTATGCCTTTGTGGTGAACATCAACACCAATAACTCACAGTGAAAGTGTTTCATTTTCGTTAGCTGAAGGGATGGTGAAGATTAAAGGGAGAGCAAGAACAAAGAAGACAGATTTTCTTCAATTGGTCTTGCTGGCTTTCTATGCTGGAGAGAGGAAACTGCAACCTTCGTCTTCTAGGTCACTTTGTTCAGGCACCTTTTATTATGCACAAAGAGATTCTGTAAGCAGGGTGTACAAAAAAGTACAAAACAGTTGTTTATCAGTTGACACAGACAAGAGATAGCCGGATTTAATGTGCTACCAGGCTAAGTGTTAGTATGTTTGGTGTCCCCAGTAAGACACCTGAAGAATCCTTGCTGGCCAAGCAGTCAGCCAGCAGGTAAGAAAGGGTTGGCATTTGTGACAGGTCCTCAGTGCTGCTGAGTCTCCAGTTTCCAACTCTCTGTGCTTCCATCCTAGGGTTTTATATCTTCCCATGCTGGCATTTTTCTTCTTGACTCCTTGGGTTGTTCCCTCTCCCCATCTCAGCAATCCTACCTCTGTTTGCCTTTTCACTTTTCCCATCTCGTGAGTCTACAGACTTTCTCCCAGTCTTACTCAGCGGTTTGAGACAAAGCTATGTTGCTGGGTTGAAGCAGAGCCAGACACTGAATTCCTGAATCACAGAGAGATTCATCTCTAGGAAGAGAGAAGGTTGCAAGTGTGTCAGGACATAAGTGATTTATGGGAGCACAGATAGTGATTTTTTTTGCTGGGCACCCAGATCAGCAGTGCTGGTGTGGATATGTGTATGCCCTGGGTTCAGCTGTAGCAGTTATTTTTCTCCTTCTTCATAGCTGGTGCAGTGCTGTGTTTTTGACTTTCAGCACGAGAACAACACTGATAACACTGATGTTTTTAGTTGGTGCTAAGTATCAAGTAGCGCTTACCCCCATCAAGGAATTTCAGTCTCATGCTCTGCCAGTGAGGAGGGGCACGGGGAGCCGGGAGGAAACAGAGACATGACACCTGACTTAGGGTGGCCAAAGAGGTATTCCATACCACAGCATGTCATGCCCAGTACAAAGTGGAGGCAGTTACCTGAAAGACCCAGATTGCTGCTCTTGTCAGGCTGGGTATCAGTTGGCGGGTGGTAAAAAATTGTATTCTGTTTATTGTTTTCTTTTGCTTTTCCTCTTTAAGTTTAATATTCTCTCTCATTATCCCCCTTATCATTATTATTATTTGTGGTAGCAGTAGTGGTTTGTGCTGTACCTTAGTTATTGGACTGTTCTTATCTCAACCATGGGAGTTACATTATTTTGATTCCCCTCCCCATCCCTTCAGGAGTGGGGGGAAGAAGGGGAGGAAGTGAATGCATGGCTGCATGGTTCTGAGTTACCAGCTGGGCTTAAGCATAAGCATATTATGACTGATAGGTCTTGGCACACCACCAGTATTGTGTGCCTACATCTAGGGAACCCCATGCAAGCATTCCAGACTGAATCCCTAATCTTGCTGAGCTCAGTTTAATTTTTCCTGCCCTCTTCTGCAGCCACAGGCACCACCAGGCTCAGGTCTCATTGGCAGAGCAGAGCCCTCCACTACCTGGACCCTCCTTTTGAATGCATTTTCCCAATATCTTAATTCAAAGTGTCCCTTTTCTCAGCTAGCAGTATGAGACCCATTTAGTGCAAGCTTGAGTGTGACACCACAGAGCAGAGTAGCACTTCTGTTGTAATAGACTGAGATACCCAAAGATTTCAGTGGTCCCCAAGTACATAGAGACTCAGAGCAGCCCTGTGGAGAAGGACTTGGGGGTGTTGGTAGATAAGAAACTTAACATGAGCTGTCTTCAGTGTGCGCTCGCAGCCCAGAAAGCCAACCGTATCCTGGGCTGCATCAAAAAGAACGTGACCAGCAGGTCAAGGGAGGTGATCCTGCCCCTCTACTCTGCTCTTGTGAGACCTCCCTTGGAGTATTGTGTGCAGTTCTGGTGTCTTCAACATATAAAGGACATGGAACTGTTGGAACAAGTCCAGAGGAGGGCCACGAGGATGATCAGGGGACTGGAGCACCTCCCATATGAAGACAGGCTGAGAAAGCTGGGGCTGTTCATCCTGGAGAATAGAAGGCTGTGTGGAGACCTCATAGCATCCTTCCACTATCTGAAGGGGGCCTATAGGGATGGTGGGAGGGACTGTTCATGAGGGACTGTGGTGATAGGACAAGGGGTAACGGGTTCAAACTTAAAGAGGGGAAGTTTAGATTGGATATGAGGAAGAAATTCTTTCCTGTAAGGGTGGTGAGGCACTGGAATGGGTTGCCCAGGGAAGCTGTGAATGCTCCGTTGCTGGCGGTGTTCAAGGCTGGATTGGACAGAGCCTTGGGTGGCATAGTTTAGTGTGAGATGTCCCTGCCCACAGCAGGGGGGTTGGAACTAGATGATCTTAAGGTGTTTTCCAACCCTAACTATTCTATGATTCTGTATAAGGGATAGATAAGTTTCCATGATGGATGATGCCTTAGCCAGTGTAAGGGCAAACTGTGATATTTCCTTTACCTGTCCAACATGACCTGTTGGTGATTCAGGGCAAGATCCAGCTCCTAAAATACAGTTAGATGCTATTTCTTCTCTAACTCCCTTTAGCTACTGTCTCCTGTAAAATACAATCCATGGAAACTAGGACTGGATCCTAAATTTACCCTGCCTCATGTCAGGATGCGAACTGTGAAATCCCCTGCTGTCCCTGTGTCTCCCTGCTCCCAACAGTGCAGCTCCATAGCAGAGGTGCAGTGGAGCTGTGCTGGTTTTTTTCTGCCAAGGATTTGCATTTATCTTGGTTCACCCTGGCTGTAGTCCTTTTTAAGGTACTTGTTATGCTCAGTGCTGGAGAAATATCAACAGCAGAAATAAAGAGGGTGGCACAACAGCAAAGCAGCCAAGCGAGAAATCCCCCACTCCAGCTCAAATGAGTCTCGTTCTGGCCACTCAGCATCTGCTCTTCTCCCTGGAGCCATGGCTCCTATAACAGCAATGTCTACGAAACCTTGAAGTGCCTCCACTGAAACACAATGTTACCTGCACACAGCAGAGCATGGTCAACTGAATGCGACCCTTTGCCAGATGACTTCAGTTGTGCTGATGGGATTTGGATACATAATAAGAAGCCAAATATACCGTTGCTCCAGAGTGCCAGTACCAGGAAACAAATGACATAAAAGGAAAGTAATGCACTCCTGTGCCTGTACTCTACCCTTAAAATTAATTCCCTGTAACTGAAACCAATTGTTCACATAAATCTCACCCTGCTTTTAAGCTAGGACATAACCTCAGCTTAATTGATATTTGTGCTTGAAGACAAAAAAATCAATTTGGCACCTCTAAAGAGCCTTTAGGATTTTCACAGAGAAAGACGTTCTGTGGTAAACGAGCTTGTCTTTTTATAGGCTCAGGTCTGTGAATACGATATGCCTTTGATAGTTACACATATGGACTTGGAAATAAATACACCTTGTGGATGCATCCTTGCCTCGGTCTCCTTAGTCAAATGCCTGGACAATTGAAAACTTGCACAGATAGCTCCCAAATTCTTACCTTTGCTGTCTCACTACTCCAGGGTAAGGTGCCTGTTTATAGTTATTTATCAGTGTGTACACAATCAGGTCCTGGGGAGGCATCTGAAATCTGGGTATGCCATTTACATTCCTGTTTTATTGTTCTTTAGCCACTATCCACCCAGTAATAACCTCAGATTCAGGTGATAACCTCAGATTCAGGTGAAAGTGCACAGATTAGATGGGAATTTTACCATCAAACCCGCAGTGTGGGCAATTCAGCATAAAAATAATAAAGAAAGCTCAGCCCCATTTCTGAGTGATCAGACTTGGGATGGGGTTAGCTGCATACCCTCACAAGCATATCCTCCGTTAAAGCTCTGAACCAAGCAGGTAGGAGAGCAAGGAGTCTGTGCTAGATTTTGAAATGAGCTTTTACAGCAGGTTCACTGCACTCTTATCATGCCTTGTAACACACAGTGCCTCTATGTCCTACAATTTATGTGCTAAGTATTTCTAATATAGCAAACGCATTGATTTCAAGGGCAGTTTGCAAAGCGATGTGACTCTTCAAATGACAGGGAAAGCAAAGCCTGAATGCCCTCTTCTAACCATAGAAGAGCTGCAGTACGGCTGAGCGGTTGAAATCAGTCCAAAAAGGCTGCTGATGCAACATGTACTTGAAGGAAGAGATGGTTTTTACACAGTGCTTTATGAAAACAAACACATACCTGACATTTGACTGCATCTTGACTTAAGATACCAAAAGAAAAAGCCTTATACAGGAAAGTGCTCATTATTTTCCCTTCCAAATGACCGAGTGCATAAGAAAGGTGCCAAAAGATGTCCCTGAAGGCTGACAGTCTCTGTGCAACCATTAACCTTCAAGAGCTTGGGAAGGAACATGGGAACTCCCCTGATGTGAATTTCTGCCTCTTGCCTACACAAGGTGTGCCACCCCTGAGTGTGGGAAATCTGGGTACAGCTGTATCCACCAAGCCACAGAAGGACAAGGACACAGCACCAACTTGCAATCATCCATGATGTGTGATGGCCTCCCTGGATTTGTCCCATGCCAGCAAGCACTCTCCTTGATGGGCTCAGAGACCAAGGGCTGTTTCCACCAGGCAAGTTGAGCTATATGGACAAAGATGTGCCAATAGTCCTCAGGGCCAGGGAATGGCTCCCAGCCTATTTTATTAACTTGTATAAAGGAAGACCAGGCTGGTAAATTAGAAATGAGGCCTGAGTTTGAGGTGTGGTCCTCGACCACCTGCACTACTTCTTCCTTGGCACAGCTTCAGACTATCCTGTCTCCCATCAATGAAAGTGCGTCTGTAAGCCAGGTTGTGTCACTTGGGCTTGGGACCAAAGATCTGTCCCTAGACCTCCTTTATTTGGCAGTTTAAGCCTTGCATATAAACCTGTATTATTGTCCTTTAAAGCCTGCAAGTCATGGTGAAAACAGGGATGCTTTCTTTGTCACATGGAGTCTTTCATATGAGGGACAAGCTGGTATAGAGGTTATCAGCTGAGTTTGTCAGCTAGATGGTCAGTGTTAAAGCACATTTCACATGGCAAAAAGAGGGCATAGAGGTACTCCAGCTGGCCAGCTGAGATTCTGAAGGCAGCCCAAGTTTAGAGTGGGGTGTTGACAGCCTCATCTCATGGCTCAGTTAGGGCAGAGTTCAGGAATGAGCAGAGATGTTATTAGGAGAGTCTAAATTCATAAAAGAACTACTCTGAAGGACATGAAGACAAAAATGGGACCATGTTTGAGGCAACATGGGGACAAGCCAGTGCAGGGCCAGGCAGATGAGACAGAATCAAAGGACTTGAAGATGACCAGGAAGCCCAGGAGCAAAGGCAGGAGCATGGTGGGATTAGTCTCACATGAGTGTAGGAGTTGAAAACCAGATGTCTGCATCTGAGCTCAGCTTAGTTGCCCTCAACTTCCCTTACAGGCAGTGGTGCACATTACAAGTGATACCAGAATCAGGACAATGCCAGACTGAGCTGGTGGCATGGTTTAGTGGGAGGTGTCCCTGCCCATGGCAGGAGGGTTGGAACTAGAAGATCTTAAGGTCCTTTCCAACCCTAACTATTCTATGGTTCTATAACTCTACTGCTTTACAGCTTCAGATGGTTTAAGTTAATCCTGATGTTATTCCATACACAGGCTTTTTTAATTTTTCAGCCTGCATTCCTTTAACTGCAGTCAGCTGTGTAAGGCCAGTGCAAGGAACTCCACCAAAAGGATATTTGCAAGTCAGCTTAGGTTGATATTGCTGCTCATTTTTACATTTGGCTGGTAAGAAGGAGTTACAGCTTACCTTGTACCATATCTTTGTGAAACTTTTTTTTACCTCAGTTTCTCATCCTGAAACATTCACGTTCCTCTCATCTTCTGCCACTGTCAACTTGATGTCCATCACTTGGAAGTGTGATAGTGTCTCCCCTTTCCTGTTTTCTCACTGTCCCGTTTACTTCACTGGCCAAATTGCATGGCTTAAAAAATTGCAGGCAGCTGTCTCTGTCACCAGGGCTTGGCACCTTTGTAAGTATGAAAGGAAATAAAATACTGAGCAATTAGAAGTGAAAATGAAACATGCCGCAGTATGGCAGATCACCACAATGTTGAGGTTCTTGAAACACAAGGGTGTTTTTTTTCTTTGAACCATTCTCATTTCACATCATCTATGTAACTACTCTGTAACCAAGGGCAGTACTGGGACAGCAGCTATTTAACACAACGCTGCGTCTTCTCCATAACCTATTAATTTGGATGATCTCCGGCCAGTTTAAGTCACAGCTGATTCAGATCCTGTACATCTCTGCTGCTGATGATTGCATTCTGATAAAAGGCAACAGGGTAAAAGAAAGAAAGCAGCGTAGGCCTGCTCCTCCATTTACTTAATGTATCCTCAGTAGCATTTCCCTGTAATATGTATGTTATCAATCAATACTTGATATAATTTTAGCAAATGGTGCTGGAGCAAGCTCAAAAGCTAAAGCAGATCTTTGTGTAAAACAGGCAGCAGGAAAAAATGAAGAGAAAGCTCATGTGGGAAGCAAAATGGATATGTGACTTGCAGGTCCAACTTGCAATGACCTCACAACCTCAGGTCCACCAGAAAGACAACGCATCTATGGGAAAAGAGCATTTGTGATGCATGAGTAGGGACTGCAGAGATAGAAAGGGGGTGGTAGGTTTCCCGCTGTAACTGCATCAGCACTTTCTGTGGAAACAGGTTTTCCACTACCTGCCCTGGAGTTTGCTGCTCCCATCAGCACTGACAAGACCTCAAGCAGGGATAAGGTTAATGACCTGTATTCTAAGACGATGAGCACTGGGTCTGCTCTGGTTTGCAGTGGTGGAGGAGGTATGTTCATACACCCCTGCTCTGTACTAGAGTGCACTGGCCTAAGTGGCTATGGATGGAGGAAAGCAGTGAAGACATTAAGACCTTCATTGACCATTTAACTTCTGGGCTGTGATCTAAATCTGCAGCAGGTCTTGACATATCACTTCACAAGATAACCTTGCAGATCCTTCTGTTTGTGCTTCCCTGAGCCCATGAAAACAGGGCAGTCAGCTCTGCTTTAGAAGAGTTATAGGTCTGATTTCCTTCCATGCTAAGTTGAAATCCCAGTGTAGAGAGGAAAGATATAACCCAGCCCCACAGAGTAAGGATAGGATACTGCTCTGAGTACTTTCTCTGCCTGTGGATGCACTAAATATATCTCTATGAACTAAGGACATGTCATGGGTTCAGCAGCAGCAGTCATTTTTCTCCTTCTTGGTAGCTGGTGCAGTGCTGTGTTTTTGATTTTGGGCCTGGGAACAGCGCTGATAACACCAGTGTTTGCAGTTACTGCTTGGTAATGTTTTGGTCTGGCCAAGGACTTTCTGAGTCTCATGCTCTGCCAGGGAGGAGGGGAAGCCAGGAGGAAGCAGAGACAGGACACCTGACCCAAACTCACCAAAGAGGTTATTCCATACCACAGCACGTCATGCCCAGGATGGAAGAGCAGAGAGCAGAGACCCGGAAGGGTGGGGGTCCACTGCTTGGTCAGGCTGAGTATAGGTGGTGAGCAATTGTATTCTTTTCCCTTGTATTTCTCTTGCCATTATTATTATTGGTGGCAGCAGTAGTGGTCTGTGTTATACTTTAGTTACTAAACTGTTCTTATCTCAACCTGTGGGAGTTGCATTCTTTCTATTCTCCTCCCCATCTGCCCGGGAGCAGGGGGAAGAAAGAGAGGGGAGTGAGTGAGCGGGCTGCGTGATTTACAGCTTTAACCATGACAGGACAATAAGACCATTTTCCATCCTATGTTAGATCAGAAAAAGGAACAGCTAGTCAACTAATGACTAGCTAGTAGTTGATTAAGTGGCAGCTGATTCTTACAATTTTCTTTCCTTGAATACATGAATATACGAGATAACGCAAGGGCACTGTGACACACAAAGGAAAAGCCCCGTGAGTCAGGGTGAGTTGCAGGGAGGAGCAGCGCTACTGGATCACATTCGAGGATCCAGGGTGCAGACAGAGCACAGGCTCAGACCAGGACAGGCACTACTGTGCTAACTACAAGTGCATGATATACAGCCCCCACAGTCTAGGGGCAGGAGGGTCTGCGCAGAAGCCAAATATGTATGTCTTGAGCTTGAGACTCTTCAGGACTGCTAATTTTGCCTTCCTACAGCTCAGAGTCGGGTTATCTATGATATTCTTCAGTTTTTCTCATCAAACTTTGAAAGCTATTTGTTTCCCACCACTGAGGATGTTTTTGAAGGAGAACCAGCTTTGATACCTGGCAGCAGGGACCAATATGCAATCAGCATCAGGCTAAGTGAACAGAGGCCTGCCACAGCAGCTGCTGTTGAGAGGGAGCTGTCCTATTCACTCAATCCCTTTTGATTCAAAAACTCTTTGGTGGGCAATTTAGCTGTGGGGAATGATAGGGGGAAAAGGACCAAGTAAATGCACAGCTAACTGCTCCTTTGTCTGTATGAAGTCCAACATGCAGCAGTCAGATAGCACTTCCAGGTAGGAATGGGAGGAATCCAGTGGAAGTGAAAAGTCCTGTTGGGCTCTGTGATTCAGGCTCATGGCTTCAGGTCCTGTTGTCACTGAGCTTTTACCATATGTAAATCTAGAAAGAGCCTCTGGTAAAGGCAGTTTTCATCTCATTATCAATTTAATTTCTGTGATAACCCTGCTAGGGTTCTTAATTTCTTGTGTTAACAAATGAGATGACCCATCTGCAATCTCTAATAAGAACCCTGGGTCAGTGATCATTCATTTGTTACAGCACTTCTCGCCTGGAGGACAGAGATGAAAATTTGTGCTCCTAATGGCAAGAGCTGTATATTAGTTTTATTTCACTGCTAAATCTAGAGGCCTGAAAATTAGGATGACGAGCTCTTAGCTGGGAAGAGAATGTGTCAGCTCAAAGGATTTTCTGCATTAGGCAAATAAGCAGCTCATAATCACCCATTAAATAGTCACAGTGGCTGTCTCCTAACACCTTTTGCTACTCCAAGTTGTGGCTTTTGTGCTACACTGAACATGGTGAAACTTTTCAAGTCTGATGTCTATCTGTGGGCCAGCAACCCCAGTTCCATTTCTAGTCAAAGAAGACAAATGAACACCTCCTGAAGGTGCTGCACAGTGATTTCATCTTTTCCTGAAGATTGGCGTGTTCAAAATAGGGATAAACAGAAGTTTAGACTGGATATAAGGAGGAAGTTCTTTTCTGTAAGGGTGGTGAGGCACTGGAATGGGTTGCCCAGGGAAGTTGTGAATGCTCCATTGCTGGCGGTGTTCCAGGCTGGGTTGGACATAGCCTTGGGTGGCATGGTTTAGTGGGAGGTGTCCCTGCATCACAGAACGGTTAGGGTTGGAAAGGACCTTAAGGTCATCTAGTTCCACCCCCAATAGTGAATTGCTATGTGAAGCTACATCTTATCTCCGTTAGTAAGAGAGCTTTATGTGCGTAGCCCAGATTTGAACATGTCTATCTTTTAGACATACAGATTTAGATGAGACAAATCCCACCCAAAAATTATCGAGTTGTTTGTCACAGTTGTTTCTTCTGCTAAGTAATGCTATCACAGAATCACAGAACAGTTGGGGTTGGAAAGCGCGTCTGGAAACCATCTAGTCCAACTCCTTGCTGAAGCAGGTTAACCTAGAGCAGGTTGCAATGATAGTGTCCAGGCAGGTTTTGAATGTCTCCAGAAAGGAAGACTCCACAACCTCTCTGGAGCCTGTTCCAGTTCTCTGTCACCCTCAAATGAAAGTTCTTCCTCATACATCAGATGGAAACTCCTGAGTTTCAGTTTGTGCCCATTGCCCCTAATCCTGTGACTGGGCACCAATGAAAAGAGTCTGGCCCCATCCTCTTGACACCCAACCCTTAAGATACTTGTACGCACTGATAAGATCCCTCTCAGACTTCTCTCAGCTAAACATGCCCAGCTCTCTCAGTCTTTACTCATAAGAGAAATGCTCCAGTCCCCCAGTCATCTTTCTAGCTCTCTGCTGGACCCTGTCCAGTGATTCCTTGTCTTTCTTGAACTGGAGAGCAAAGAACTGGACACAGTACTCCAGATGTGGCCTCACCAGGGCTGTGTAGAGGTGGAGGATCACCTCCCTCAACCTGGTAGCCACTCGTTCTAATGCACCCTAAGATACTATTGGCCTCCCTGGCCACGAGGGCACATTGCCAGCTCATGGTTAACTTGCTGTCCACCAGACACCCTTGTCCTTCTCCACAGAACTGCTTTCCAGCAGGTCAGTTCCGAGCCTGACTGGTAGATGGGGTTACTCCTGCCTAGGTGCAGGACCCTACACTTGCCTTTGTTGAACTTCATTAAGTTTCTCTCCACACAATTCTCCAGACTACCAAGGTCCCGCTGAATAGCAGCACAGCTTCCAGCTGCATCGGCCACTCCTCCCAGTTTCGTATCATCAGTGAACTTGCTGAAGGTACACTACGTCCTTAATCCAGGTAATTGATGAAGAAGCTGAGTAAGACTAGGCTCAATACTGACCCATGGGGAACACCACTAGCTACATGCCTCCAACTAGACTCTGCACTGCTGAGCACAACCCTCTAAGCTCTGCCATTCAACCAGTTCTCAATCCACCTCACTATCCACTCATCTAACCTGCAATTCCTTAGCTTACCTATGAGAGTATTATAGGAGACAGTGTCAAAAACTGTGCTGAAATCAAGGTAGATAACATCCACTGCTTTCCCTTCATCCACCCTTATCCTTGAAGTCTTTGCAATCCTATGGGTCTAAAAGATGCTATTCTGAGTTAGCATGTACTTGCTGACACTTTGGAAATTGAGGGTAAGCCATCACTGCATGTTCATAGTGTGGAAAGAAAGGAAATCAAGGATTTTAAAGACAGATAGAAGCTATGTTGACAGGGTCAAACTGCCTTTACTGAGCAAGCCACTGCTGGTGAAGTCACAGAAACAGTTGAGTGCCTCCTCCTGGGAAAGTGGTGTGTCTATTGCAGTAATTACACACGTGACTCTTCACTCCAGGGTCACATCCCTACAGGGAGCAGGGACTGCAGCTGGGAGCTCAGTGGCCTGAGCCCTGGGTGGTGAAGCAGTGACCTCTCTTGCACATGTGCACCCTGGCCTAGGGAGCTGGTAGGCAGCACTGCAGCATGAGAGACTGAGAGCAGGTCTTCCCTAGATATCCCCATCCCTGAGCTGCCACCCTTCCTTTCTTCAGCCCTGACAACCCTTTGGGAAGAAGAAGAGAGGTTTGTCCTGGGAAAGAAAGGTGAAATGCCTTTGATGTGGTTAAATGAATGGTCTGTCATCTTGTTCAATAACAAGTCACACAGAAAGTTCTATAGAAAGCTGAAAATACAGAAAATCACAGTCCATCCCACTTTCAAATCCTCAAACCCTGTAAGTGTATCAGAATTGTACAATTATTCACTTTCATGATGCTCACAGTATGGAGTATTGTACATCAGGCAAAGCACTGCAAACTCAGAGGCTGTCAGTACAGTACCTTTCTTCAAGCATGAATGTTAACTTAGAAAGTTGTTGTGTTTTTTTCTTCAACAAAACCCTTTGAAGTTTCACTCTATTAATAGATATGGAACACTGCCTTCTCTGGCTAAGCTGAGCCTCCCTTTCTGTTCTTTCTTTCTACCTGCATCCTCCACATGTGAAGAAAACTTTGAGAAGAACTATTCTTTGAGAATTTGAGGGGGAGGAAGAAGGAACAGGCTATGATTTGCACAAAATTAGAAGTATTTGTGACACAAGCCAAATGTTCCCACTAAAATGTCCCTTTCCTTAGTGCAAAGAATATACCAATGAAGCATCAGCATACGTACACAAACTAAGAACATTTTCCCAGACTTGCAGTTTGTTTTTCATGACCTAAGCTAATGGTTTGCATTGGTTTTCTGAATTGTTTTGCATTTTTTCTCATTTCTTAAGGCTGACTGCACAAACTGAAGACACACTTTCAGCTGACAGTGGAATAAGGATGAATTTTGGGTTGCCTTGTGACAGGGAGACTGTTTTCATCCAGTGCTATACTCAGTTCAGGTACCCAGAGCAAGAGCAAGCTGAAACCTCAGGGTTAGGTCACTAGTGGAGAAGGTGCAGGGATGTGTCAGGAAAGGGAGAGTTACTCTGAGCCCAGCACAATCTATTTTCCCTTCTTCTCTTCCTAACGCTCCTGAAACCTGAACATGACTTCCACCACACCAGGCCATTGTGGATGTGTTTGAGGTGCCCACTGCTGACTGGTATCAGAGATGCGTCAGCAGGAGGGAGGCAGGCATGATTTTAAGCCACTCTTGCAGCTCATAGAATCACCGTAACCACAGAAGTTCCAACCCAAAGGTTGGAAGAGACCTTAAAGATCATCCAGTTCCAACCCAAAGGTTGGAAGGGACCTCAAAGATCATCCAGTTCCAGCCCTTTGCCATGGACAGGGACACCTTTCACTAGATCAGGTTGCTCAAAGCCCCATCCAGCCTGACCTTGAACACTGCCACAGACACAGCTCTCAGGAGACGGTCTTAACCAAAAATGAGGAGTGTCTTTCAGCTCCTACATTACCCAGTGGCTGCTACAGAGATAATGTAGAGACAGGGAGCCAGTGTTAGCAGCATTGCATGCCCTGTGCTCCCTCCCTGCTCCACCTACCTGGCCTCAGTCTGAGGTTTGAACTAAGCTGACACAGGCTTAATTGCACATTACCCTGTGACAGTTGTGAGAGCAATGTGATACAGGGCAAATCCTTGGCCAGGAGGTGTGTGTGGATGGGATTGGAGACACTGGTCACACCAAGAGAGGTCACAGGCTTGCTCAACAGCCACCACCTCATCCTTTCTCTCCTTCCAATGGACCAGTAATGTTTGTGTCGTCCTTTGGCACTCCCAGGGTACATTTCTGAAAGAGCAGTTAGTGGATTTAAATGTCATATAATTGTGATAGCTGGAGGTTGCCTGATGGAAATGAAGAATTTCGATTGTCTCAGGGTGGATTTGGTCTAATTATCTCAGATGACACCAGCAAATCAGTTCCTCTTGGAGACATGCTGTTACTGTAGTAACTTGTAAATGAATATTGGATGATGAGTTATTAGAGGCAGCCTGAACTGGTAAATTTATGAGCACAGTGGGCAATCATTTCTTCTTTTTTTTTTATTTTTTATCCTTTTCCATATTAATTTCCTTTTTGGTATGAATGTAAAACACAAATCAATGGGTCAGATATAAGGCTCTTGTGAACTTCGCCTTCCCTATCAGACAGAGCAGATGCAGCTTGGAACTACTTTATCACTTTGTTTTTAATTAAAGCCTATAATGGTTTTGCACTTTACCCAAAATACAAAGTGGATAAAGGATGCAGTGAATCTTCAGATAATGCTACATTTTGTATTATCTCTTTTTACATATGCAGGCCATTCACTACGTCACCTAGCTCCACAACCAGCATTACCTCATGAATGATCTGGCGATAAACAGTGGTTATACCCTGCCCTTTTGGAGTAAAAGTTGATAGTGTATGCCTTAGCTTCCAATACTTGCCTTGTGTGGTCAAAGGGGATGATATTTAGAGGTATCACCCTTGCTTAGAACAAGGTATAAAGTCTTCTTCTAGTCCAAAGAGAAGAGGGTAAATGACTCCATGCCGCAGTGCATCTGCAGTTGCAATGCAACATCAGATATTTCGCACTATGGTTTGTTGTCACTGTATTGTGCCCAGTCCTAAAGTGCAGTGAAGAGAATTCAAGTTGCAAATCAGGTTCCAGGGGCACGTCCCACCTTTCATCCCAGCTTCTTCCACACCTGTAATTGCTTTAGCTCTTCTGTGAGGCTGGGCAGTCTGCCAGGAGGAGGGTCAGGCTCTCCCAGAACTGAACCAGAGATGTCAGACTCTCTTCCCTTGTCCAAAAACGCTGTACCCTCTATTTTCATAGAAGGCCATCAAATTTGTGAGTTACAACTTTCCCTCAATGAAACCATGTTGGCTCTCACCAATGACCTCCTTATTTTCCATGTGCCTAAGCATGGTTTCCAGGATGATCTGCTCCATAATCTTGCCGAGCACCAAGGTGAGACTGACTGTTGTCTCCAGGTCTTCCTTTTTATCTTTTTTAAAAATGAGGGTTGTGTTTCCCCTTTTTCAATCAGTGGTAACTTCACTGGACTGCCACGACTTCTCAAATATGATGGATAGTGGCTTAGCAACTTCATCTGCCAGTTACCACAGGACCCACAAACACACTTCATCAGGTCCCACAGGCTTGTGCATCTTCAGGTTCCTTAGAGGATCTCAAACCTGACCTTATCCTAAAGCAGGTGCTTCTTAATTCTTCCAGTCCCTGCCTTTGCTTTCTGCAACTTGTGTGGTGTGGCTGGAGCACTCACAGGTGAAGACTGAGGCAAAAAAGTCAGTGAGTACCTCAATCTTCTCCATATCCTGGGTAACCAGATCTCCCATTTCCTCGTGGAAAGGGCCAACATTTTCCCTAGTCTTCCTTTACCATTGGCATACCTATAGAAGGTTTTCTTGTTGCCCTTGACGTCCCTGGCCACATTTAATTCTATCAGGACTTTAGCTGTTTGGATATTCATACTTGTTAAGTCCTTGGAGCAGGCACAAGGCAATTACCACAGAGTATATGATGTATATCAACTTGACAACCTGCCAGACCTCCACAGGTCCAGATGCTTCCATTTCATCCATTTTATCTCTATGCTTTTCATTTGTTTTGGCTAGCAAATAACTGTGCCAGATGCCCCACTGGAATTGCCCATGTGCATGGTTTTGTTTGTATCTACTCCAAGCGTTTTGTTTCTCAAAGAAAAAAAAGAAAGTGATCTTGGGTAAGATCCAGCGAACACAGCAGGTAAACAAGGATTTGACTGGTTTTCCATGACCCATCTGCAGCTTTGGCTGAGGGTCAGCAAGGTGGTGCATCTCCCTTCAGCCTGAAGCACCGGAGGTTTCAGTGGCCTCTCACCTGGACTGGGAATGGTCCATCAAATTTGGGTTTAAAGCAGGAGAGCTGAAAAGCATGACCTGCCAGTGTCTACATCTGGGTCCCTCTCAGAAAGTACCTATGAGACTGAAACCCTTTAGTATAGATCCTGTTTATATTTCATTATAATTACATAGCTTTCAATATATTGAAGAGCATCAAGTTTCTTGATATTTTTTTGCTTGCACTTCAAATCTGAATGACAGTTTATGTTGATTTTTGAAAAGCAAGAGGTTTAATTTGAGTATAATGTATTTTCACCTGGGGTGCATTTAAAATGCTGCAACATTTTTGCTACATCTCTCACAGAAAGAATTTATTTTTCTTCCAAAATACTTCTAAAAATATATGACCTCATCTAAATTTCAGGGTCCTGCTGACAGAGAGCAGTGTGGACATGTATTAAAGCAGCATTTTTTCTGCCTACTCCGAGGTTTGTAATTAGCATGAGAACAACCATTAACACATCCCATGCGCTGTATAACCAAGTCATGCCTGATTACGTTGTAAAGTGAGATGAACAAAATGAGCTTGAAGTTGTCCTCTCTCTGCCATTTGATAGAAGGGAAAACAAATCCTACCACTGCCAAAGCTGCAACTAATATTCAGCGCTTAAGAAATTCAACTGATGCATTCATAATGAACAGAATTTTGTGTAATTAAAATTTTAAATAAATCCCCAGCATGAGCCCTGGCTTGGACTTCTTAATTTCAGATGTGGAAGTACAGGTTTTGACAAAATACGCTGAGCGTTTGAGGTTTTTTTCCTTCTCTCTTCTTTCATCTGAGAGATTTCCAAAATCTCATTAGCATACTAAAACATAGCAGGAGAGAAATTAAATGAAGACCAGGATTAAAAGACTCACTACTTTCTTCATGTCACCTTTATAGTTCTTTTGAGCATCTGTCCCCAGAGTGGGTGTAAGTAACGTGGAGGTGGATGCTAGTGGGTGGCAAAGCTTTTATGAGGCAGAAAGAAGCTGAGAATTAGAAAATTATTGGAGGCAGTTTCCATACAGATGAGGAGAAGTAATCAGACGCTGAGAAACCAAGGAAGAGAGGAATACAGTAAGAAAACTGAATAAATGGCACAATTCACTGGCCAATTTGTTTCAACAGAAACCGTGAAAGTTGCCATGGAGCTCTCACTCGAAGCATCCCACAGCTGCAGGCCTGGTCCCTCCTTGCCTGTGGAAATCTTTCTGTCAAAGCTAAAAATCCACCAAGTTCTCATGGCACATTTCCAGGCTGCTCACCTACCTACAGGGTGAGCGCATCCCTCTCTGTCCCTTGTCACACCACATAGGGTGGTGGAGATGAGATGAGTGATGGCACGTTTGCAAAGAGGTCTTATAGCTGGGAGGAAGACCATGCGACCATGCTCCCCTGGAGTGCTGGACTCCATTCATGCTTCTGCCTGGAAAGCCCTGTATGACACTGGAGAGTCACTTTCAGCAAGCTGTTCACAGATGGCTTCAGTTGGTCGATCTCTGCTCCTGAGTTGCTCAATCTGAAATCTTAGACCTGTTTTGTGGATAGTTTAATCACTCGTAGCTGCAACTAAGGTTAATGGAGGTTGGATTTTGAAAATATCAAGTGCTCCAGGAGGCAATTCTACTATGAAAAAACAGGGACTGTGTAATAAAAGCTGGACAACAAAATATGGCCAATACACTTAGATCTTTAGTCTCTTTGTGCCTAGATTCCTTGACCCTAAACAGAGAAATAATACTGCCATTGTACTTCAGCTGAACATCATATGTATCAGCTGACAGACGCCAGTGATGCATAGACAGCCACAGCAATGAGATCCATAGAAGAAAAAATACCTAAATTAACTCAGAGGCAGTTTGGAAGAAAAATACACTGTCCCAAATTTGGGACTGTTTTCCCAAGAACAACAAAAATAAGCTCATCATCAGAATGCATGGGCCTCTGTCCCCCAAGGTCCCACTATTTTTTAAATACAAAAGGTGCCAGAATTACTTAATCTGGAAAAACCAGTGAGTTTCCCATCTTCATTACTCTCAGAAACATTTGGAGCAGACCTGTAAATATTACTAGTCTATACATAAACACACGTATGTGTGTTTACATAGGTGTATGTATAGTTTAATATGTCTTTTAAAGTCAGGTGTTATCACAAACAACATAAGCTTTACAAAGTTGTACGCAGTAGGAAACTGGATCTCAGAGTGGGGTCTGCTGTAGCAAGAGTTAGCACAGGGCAATGTTAGCGCAGGTGGTGGGCTGGTAACAGGGGCGATGAGCACAGCCCTTTTCAACCCCTGGCTCCCACCAAAGGGCACACAGCTGCCGTGAACATAAATGGCTCCAACCAACCCTCCTGTAATCCAGCCAAGAAAGGGGTAGCTGAGGGTAAGAAGAGCTTGGATCCACAAAGGGAGAAGATATGGGTTCCCTCTCCAGAGGAGGATAAAGTTGCAATGTCTCATGGTGTGCTAAAAGCTGGACCTGGGTGGAGGGGGAGCACTGTCTGCTGGTTTGGGTTGGCTGGCATGCCCAATGGCTTTATTTTCATCTCTGCTATTTTCTGCATGACCCTGCTCAGAAGCCCCATCACAGAATCGTAAAATGGTTAGGATTAGATAGGACCTTAAAATAATCTAGTTCCAATGCCACTGCCATGGGCAGGGACACATTCCATTAGACCAGGTTGCTCAAAGCCCCATCAAGCCTAGCCTTGGACCTCAGACTACACTGTTGACTTCCCCAAGCAAATAGCCTAGCCCATAGGTGAATTAATGAGTGTTTGCAAAGTTGTGTGTAATCACTGGGTAAAATGCAATTGCATAGGTGTGAAGTGTCTGGAAAAGGGTGATTATTCCCAGCACCTGCTTTACTGTCAGAAACCCTCATTGGGCAGTGAACCAGTCCTTGTCCTCACTCCTTGGGATGTTCTTGACATGCACTGGCAGTGTTCACAGGCATGTAAAAGGCTGATTTTTTTACACATTATGTGTGTTACTCTAAGTAAAAATATGAATGAGGCATCCAGACTCCTAGTATAACACTGGGAAACAATGGAAAGTGCAATAAGGTGACATTTAACCTTCATTCTGAAGACCTGCACAGTGTTTATTCTTCCACAACGCAGCAGTGCTACTCTCCCTTCTTTTAGTCCAGGTCATCAGGGTCAAGGTCCTCTTCCCTGGGGTGGGAGAACTGGATTCAAATCTCCCTGACCCTGAGGGGTTTGCAGTGAGCAAATTCCCCCTTTGCAGCAAGCAAATTCCTGACTTGCAAATGGGGAGTACAAGCCAATGTGAGGCATTTGGCTGCTCGGGCAGCAGCCCACTTTACTCTCCCATTTGAAGCTGCGCTAATGTGCAGCAGAGAAGCAGGGCTTGAGGGATCACAGTGTATAAGATGCCTGCACCCCACAGGGCTGGGAGCTCAGCTAGCAGAGGTGCACTGTGGGTTGATGCCTCTGTTTCCACGATTTTTGCTATAGTTGACCTAAAGTATTTGTTAGTTAAGATACAAAAGCATGAGAAACAATACTAAATTCCTCTCTCCTGGCTGCGTGCCTCAGCTTTGCAGCTGCAGAGATATGCTTGTGTCTTCTCTACCTCTTGGTGATCTTTGAGCTCTCTACTTCTTGAATCTATGCTTTGACCTTCCCATGGGTTTTTATGAACTTACTGTGACTGGAGGTGTAATAGTGATAAGGAGCCCCATGTGAACAGGCATCCATTTCTTTCCCCATGGACTGTGCTGTCTCCAGTGCAGCAGGAGAAGCCCATAGTTGTATAACAATTTTCTGACCAAAATCGGGGTGTGCCCTTCTGCTCCTTGTCTAGAAACCAGTAAAACCTCTGTGGGTCTGCCCCACGCATGGGTTTGGTCCTGGCTGCATGTAGAGAGCAGTGCCCAGGGGAATGTTCCTTCGGCATCTCTTGGGCACTCTGGTTCCCTGCACAGGCTGAAAAAGCTGATGTGCTTTCTCCTCAGATATCACCTTAGAACATTTGGACAGACAAGTCACACCTAGAGCAGTTCAATGCATTTTTAGCAGAAAGTCTGTAGAAAGGCTGGAGCAGGACTCAGAAGCCCTGTGTCCCAGTCCAAACATAACCTTTGTTTTTAATAAGAAAAGCACTGTGTGTTTATAAATTGCTCTTTTCCAAATGACTTGTTCTTAAAAAGAATTACACTGTAATAAGCTGCATCATTAAAAAGACATTTCTCTATGAGTGGCAGAGCCTGGTTTCCTGTGGTTTGGAGTCTTGTGGTGAGATTATCTTGTGTCTAATGAGGAGCGCCGTGGCTGAAGCCTTTTCTCCTGTTCATAAAGACGCTGTCTCAAGTGGGTTCTCTGGTGTCTGTAGTACATTTGGAATGAAACCACTGTTGTTTAGGTTCTCTCCTATCTGGCAATGCAATGTTGCCCGTGTAGCAAGCTGTTCCTTCCTGGAGACACAAAGGGGCCATATTTCTCTACCCTGCTGCCTCTTCTCACAGAACCAGTTAAAAATTAAAGCCTTTGAGATTTCTATCACACAGTTAAATTTGACTGAAACTGGCTAAAAGATAATTGAGAATAATACTGGACTGACAAAATACAATAAACCTAATTTTATTAGGTATTTGAGCAATAAATGATGGAAAGTAAACACTGGAGCAGATTAAACATGGAAAAAAATGATCATAAATATTTATTCAAGCTTTTAAATGCACTCAAGATGACCATTTTATGCCCCTTTTGCATTTAAATTTTAAAGGTTTGATTCACAGCCATATGAAAGAGCAACAAAGGCACAGGAACCTCAGTTGTTACACTCATACCTTAAAAGTAAAATAATAGTTTTTTTGAGACTTTTTTCACAGGTATCAGGATTTTGTAAACTTTCTTTCGGAATATTACAAAATCTAGAATTTCGAAATAGGAATGTTGAATAATTCAGAAAACAGATTTTGAAGATGATTCTTACCAAGTCAGAGAATAAAAAGGGATCATGCGGTATCTGCTGGATTTCCAGAATTTTCAATAAACCTGAACTGAACAAAGTCAGACCAAAAATCCTTTGCTGAAGTGATTCATGGTAATTTTTCAAAAATGTGAGATGTGAAAGGGAATTCTCAATTATTTGTGCACACACACACACATACAAAAAATAATCAAAACTTAAGGAAAGAAGAAAGATACATTGAATAAATTCCTCATTCCTTATTTTGCCAGTTCCTAAGCCACAGAAAAGTGCTTGTCATAGAGTGATTTTTGGAGATACTGGCGTTTTCTTACCTTGGATATAGCTCAGATGGATGAGCTACCATTGCTCTCCATGCTTATCAAATCAGGAGAATGTATTTTAAAATTCAATTACATTCTCAGTGGAAATGTTTTCTCTGACTCTGGTAATCTTCGGAGAAGAATTATACACAGTCTATAAAGCTTCACATTTCAAAAACCTAATTTTGAATGTTATTCAAGAGGTTAATTTAAGATTCATCTTCCTAAAGAGGAGTTAAATAAAACTGATAGAAGGCTGGAACTTGCTGAGTGGTTGAGAGGTTTATCAGCATGTGAGTATGAGTTCATTAGTTTTAATTAGTATAATCACTAATGTTGCATTAACAGTTTGGTGAGAGAAAGTAATTGCTCACACCCACTGTATTAGATTGGGAGATAAGAATTCGTTTTATGAGGCAATTAGCATTTCAGGGATTTTTTTTAAAAGGCTTTTACAATCAGCTATTGCAGTCACCTCCTTATCCAAAGAGAGTTTAAATTAGCCATAACTTTCATCCTAATGAGATGCAAAAAGTAACGTTGAATTAAGTGTGAACCAGCAATCCCACCGTGATAAGCGGGCAGCTAAAGCCACAAACCTCGATTAGTTTATAATGACCTGTTTTATTTCCCAGGCAATGATAGTAATTTATCTGTCCTCAATTCATTATCTTCTTGGAAAGTTTATATTTCTGAATTTTATACAGCAAAACAAAAAAAATGAGGAAGGGAAAAGTAGAACAGTACTATTGAATAATTCTCTAAAGAAAAAGCTGCAAGGTTCAATAACAGATCTTAAATAGTCTATTATTCTTTATATCAAATGTCAGAGGAAAAAGAAATGGCTCCCTTTGACACTTAGTGCCTTGGGAAGAAGCAACAATTTCACAGCAGTAACAATCACAACCCTGCTCTGCCCATCGCATTCCTTGGCAGATAATGACAAAATGGAAATGAAGATCCAGGACTTTGTCATCCTGGTTGGCAAGGAAGCCCTAGTCATCTGAGAATTAGGACAGCTGACCCAAGAGATTGCCTTCCAAAACATCCTGGAAGGCCAAAGTGCGAGTTCTGGTGGGAAAAACTGCTTGTAGTAAGTGTTTACTCTCGTGTCAAAGCTTAATGAAGAACATCGTGGTATCCATAGAGAAATGAGACAACACACCATTTGCAACATATCTGGCACCTATTATATGTGATTATGCTTGCTTCTGGTTAAAATAAATCTCTACTCAAGAAGAGCTGAAAAAAAGCCCAGATCTGCTATGACATGGATGTGGCATGGAGGAGAACAACAGTTAGATGTTAGAACCATACTGTTGTTCCTGTAATTTTGGGTATATATGTTAAAATCAGCAGATGTGGGGCAACATTGAAGGAATTACATGAATATTCCTAAAGCATATTGTAAAGAAAAAAGTACTTATATATGTATGTACTTTTAATGCTTATACCATTTATAAACATCTCCAAAGGATTTCAGGAAGAGACAATGCCCTCCTACTTTTAATCATCTAAAATTAAGGTACAAATGGACAGATTGGTTCTCAGCCATGCTGACGGCAGCCAGTGCTACCTTTAGGAGGTGTATTACTCCAGCTAAGATCTGAATCCACCCCTAGGAAGGTCTGCCTACCTCTATTGACAGCAGAGGCAGTCCTTGGTAACCACGATTCTGCCTCTTGTGACTGAGGTAAATGCTTGAAATTGGATAGGATGAATCATGACTGGCATGCTTGTGCCTTAGGGTTTGTCTATGCACAGGGTTATTGCGGAGAGCGATTACTCTTCCTGAATAGCATTACATGAGGATACACTTTTGGTGGAATAAGACTCATTTCTCTTCTATAATATCTGCTTGACAGGGGCAGACCAGTTTGCTTCCCGGTCCTTATTGTCCTGGGTTCAGAAGTAGCAGTCATTTTTCTCCTTAGTAGCTGGCATTACTGTGTTTTTGGCTTTCGGCCTGGGAACAGTGCTGATAACACCAGTGTTTTTAGCTGCTGCTCAGTAATGTTTACTCTGACCAAGGACTTTCTGAGCCTCATGCTCTGCCAGGGAGAAGGGGAAGCAGGGAGGAAGCAGAGACAGGATACCTGACCCAAACTGACCAAAGAGGTATTCCATACCACAGCACATCATGCCCAGTATATAAACTGGGGGCAGTTACTCGGAAGGGTGACGTCACTGCTCAGGTCAGGCTGGGTATTGGTCGGCAGGTGGTGAGCAGTTGTATTCTCTTCCCTTGTTGTTTCCCTTATCATTATTATTATTGGTGGCAGCAGCAGTGGTTTGTGTTATACCTTAGTTACTGGACTGTTCTTATCTCAATCCGTGGGTGTCACATTCTTTTGATTCTCCTCTCCATCCTTCTGGGAACGGGGGGTAGGAAGAGGGAGGGGAGTGAGCAAGCGGCTGTGTGGCTGAGTTGCTGACTGGGCTTAAACCATGACACTTATGTAGAATAGAAGAAGTTCTTCTGCAAGAATTGCTGCCTTCTTAGATAGCTGCCCTACCTTAATCCAAATTTACTTCAGTATAAAAATGCCCTAAATTTGCCACCCCTTCACCTTTGAGAGCCATTTAAGATTTATGAAGGTAAGTGCATCAATTAAACCCAAATACATTGACCATAAATAAATAAATAAATAAATGAAGGCATCTTATACAATAAAAACTGACTTTCATTTCTAAAATTATGGGTGTTATAAAGCATATTGTTTTAGGAGAAATGCCTCTGTATTTTTCCTGTGTGTTTCATTAAAGAATAATAAAGCCATACATATTTCATTTCCTTGTTCTGAGCTGCAAGAGCCGTAACTATATAAAATGCCCCATGCTGTCCTTGCTTTGATGGGCTTTTTTTCCTTTTAATCAGATTTCCCCCCAAACTAATGAAATCGCTCTTTAAGCACATACATCACTTTCATGTGAAGTGACTTATCATGGCTGAAATGGTTTCTCTCTTCTCCTGGAGAACAAGGCAACTGCCGACACATTTGCTGTGCAGATCCGGATCTGTATTGCACCTATCTCCAAAGAACTGAGTTCCTGGCGTTCCCACCAGTGATGTTTTCTGAGTTGTATGAGGTGACAGATGTCTGCAGGGTCTTCGCCTTGCATATCTGCGCTGGTTCCCAGTCACCTGCTATCACATGTAATTTCTCTTTTCTTGCAGTATGCATCGACTCGCTGTGCAGCTGCACAGACATCTACGGAGCAAGGCATCCTTCCTCCCTGCCATCACCACGAAGCAGTACATGACCCCCAGCTGGTTCCCTGCACTTGCCCACTCTTCTCCTGCCCATGGAAAGGGCACCTGGAAGTGGTGGTGTCCCACCTGAGGCAGACCCACCGTATCAATATCCTTCAGGGGGCAGAGATTGTCTTCCTGGCCACGGACATGCACTTGCCTGCACCCACAGACTGGATCATCATGCACTCTTGCCTTGGCCACCAGTTTTTGCTGGTTCTCAGGAAGCAGGAGAAGTACGAAGGCCATCCCCAGTTCTTTGCCACGATGATGCTGATTGGCACGCCAACCCAAGCCGACAACTTCACCTACCGGCTTGAGCTCAACAGGAACCAGAGGCGTCTCAAGTGGGAGGCGACACCCAGGTCGGTACTGGAGTGTGTTGACTCTGTCATTTCAGACGGGGATTGTCTTGTGCTGAACACTTCCCTGGCTCAACTTTTTTCCGACAATGGAAGCCTAGCAATAGGAATTGCAATAACCACCAGCAAAGTTCACAATGCCGAAGCTGAAATGTGAGAGGGAAGAGGAAAAGGAGGAGAAGGAATAACAGTGGTGCTCTAGCTGCCTTGGAAGAGCCAGAACTTGCGGACTTTTTGGGGGGGTCTCAGGTCTTTTATGGTATTTAGTACTTGTCCACAGTGGGCATTATGTAAACATCCTGTGGTTACGGTCTCTGTGTCATGTATTTACCATTTTGTTAATACAATTTTATGAGAAATTTTAAAGAGGCTAATCAATTTATTGTCCCCCTCCAACAACACTGGAAACAATACTTTCTGCTGGAAAGGGCACCCAGGGTGACTCATAGACAACTTTGGTCTCATAGACAACTTTGATCTGAGCATTCTATGCAAATGTGTTTCCTGCATTATCTGCCTAATTGCCCAGTATTAAAGAGGCCCTGTGCTTGGTAAAAGGTGAAGCATTTGACTAACGGACAAGAAGACTCAGGTTTCCACATTAGCAATAGTGATTTAAGCCTTACACTGTGGTCACAACCAAGTCCCAGGGAGCTTGCAGTTTCAGAGCTCCCTTCAGCATCTGAGAAAACAACCTTCACCACACAAACAATGAAAGTTTCAGGAGAAAAAGTTACCAACTCAGCTGAGCTGGGACCTGGGAAGCCTCACCCTGCATAAAATAAGGGATGACAGCTAGTGGGTAGTCACTGTGAGCATGGTTAAATCTCACTTTTGTGTCATAATGAGCAATGAGAGGCTTGCTAGATGGTCTGGCTCCAGGATGGATATAGCCATAGCCAACCTTTGGAGCATTCACTTTTTTAACTGCTGTTTCCTTAGCATTCGAAAGAGATTTTCAGAAAATAAAGTATCAGGACAGTCTTAAGTTGTGTACTGATCATGCTATTGAATGCTGTGCCCCTTAGACCCACAGTGTGTGCTGCTAAATATTGACTTAAACTAGCGCAGCTGGAATATCTGTTAGCAAATTGTCTATGAAATTTGAAATGCTCTCCTTTTTAAAAAGAAAACAAAACCATACCACTAACGTGTCACACACACCCCCCCCCCCCATACATTTGGACCTTTTTCTTCTACTAAGGATGTTTCACACATGGTGACAGTCACAAGAAGACATGGGTTTCTCTAAGAGCTTCTCCTTTGGCTGGCTCCTTGGGAAGAGTCTGAGGCAGGTGTTGGCCATCTCCTGACACTCGGTCCCATCTGTAGTCAATCGTGTTTCCTCCATAGCCAACAACAGCAGTGAAATCCCACCACGGTGATACGTGGAAAGACAGAGACAGGGCTCTACAGGCAGTGTGACACAAGAAGCATGGGAAATTGTCTTTTCCTGTTTTCCATTCTGCCTGTACGTGGCTGTGGTCTGGCTGCTACTGAAAGGTTTTTCAATAAGCAGCTGGTGGGTTGGGTCAGTTAGTAGCTAGAGAGAATGAGGGTCATCACTTAAGTCCCTTGACGAGCCAAGGAAGTGGGGGGAAGTGAGCTAAGAACAGTCTCTGTGTTTCAAAAGGCATCTTGCTGTAGCTAGCTTTGGGTAGGCAAAGCCACTGATACTAATCTCTCCCACCAGCTGCTCTCCTGGGAATTATGATAAATGACTCATAAAGTAAAACCAATCACAATTTTCCCGAGATGAATGCTACGCAGGTAATGCCCTCCTAGTTGCAGATGCACCTCTCCTCCTTACCTGGGCTTTCATATTCATAGAGGAGCCAGAGCCTCTTGCTGATCATGACCACACAAGCTGAGGTCTGAAGCAGAAGTCTCAGTCCCTGTAAGAGTGTGCTGAGGCATACCTTCACAGCTCTCCCAGCCCTCCATTTAGGGGGCCAGGAGGGCATGCTGGTTTGCAGTGCTTTACTGGAACATGCAGGCTTCAAAGTGGCTTGTCTTTTCCCTGCAATGTTAAATATTCAGAACCAGCAATCGCTACCCTTTCCCTAAATGACGGCCATAAATAAATCGTTGGCACTTTTGTGGACTGAAACTGGCTTCTCCAGCTCCTCCGGCAAAAATTCTGCTGCTGAATTAAAAAGAAGCCAAAGCAATAAAACCCCAATAAAAACAGTTCCTCCAGCTTAAACTTCCTGAGCTCTTTGAACACTGTTTTCGAGTCCTAATGTAATGCTGCTTTTGTTGCCTGATCACAACCAGTTCAATATTCCTTGGGTATTCACTTGTTCCAGAATACTTACTTCTTACTAGGTGGCACCTTTTGTTCTTGAAATATCTACTGAAATGAAAAATGCACTGATTGGTATTTTGGGGCATGTTCCTTGCCAAAGGACCAGTTTATTTCTGGCAGAATGAGTGTGACAGCAACTTTCTGGGATCCCAGTTTTCCTGGATGGGCATCTCCATCTCTTAGTAGCATCCTGGTTTTCTGGTTCTGATGGGGCAGGAGGCACAGTAGAAATGTGACCTCCCTGACATGGACTTCCTCACATCCTCCATGTCCTCCTCCCAGGGCTTTCTCATGACCACACCAACTGTTTAGCCTTTCTATTTCCTACTCAATCCTCCCCCTCATCTGGTGGCCACTTTTCTCAGCCTATTCTCAAGTTCTCAAACTGGGTTTCACCCTTCCGCTTCCCCAGCCTATGGCACTTCTTGACTCCTGCTTTTGCCTCTTGGGTGCCATTGTTTATATTGTTCTTTCTGCTCTTTGTAGTCAACTTCTTGCTTTACTACAAGTAACCTACTTGCTTTACTACAAGTAACCTACTTGCTTGGCTTTCTCTACAGCTGCAAAGCCCCAGCTGTGGCAGGGATGTCAGAAATCCAGATATGTTGTAGTACTGATGAAAATCTGCCCAGTAAGACTCCCAGTACAGAAAAGAAGGACACATTCTGGGGAGAAAGGAGATACAGATGCCTAAATCTAGCCTTCATAAACATCCCAGTATAAAACTCAAATATTTAAGGGTATATTTAAGGACTTAATACCATGGAAGACATTCTAATTCTGTCATAATTTAAAGCCTATGAGCAACTCTTCACTGCCATAAAGCAAAGGTGAAGCAAATATTCTGCATGGTGGGACATAAATCCTAAAATGCTGGCAGGTAGGAGCAACAATGAAATTCAGTTTATGTGCAGTCTTTCACTGCCTATGATATAACACTTTTTACAGCTCTGTACTCATGGTTGAAAGGCAGTTGTAGCTTGACTTCCAAAATTTGGGCAGAAATTGGGGCTTCTAGAATTCATTTTGTATTCTGATATTTTGCATCTTTAGAATGTATTATACCCAGTCACTCCAAATTCCTTCCTTTCTTAAAAGCAGCCTTACATCTCTTTGAAGTAAGCAAGTACCCTTCATTTGATGCAAGAGAAAACATCTTGCAAAATTGTTATGCAGCTGTTGTAGAATTCTGTTTTCCTGCCTTCCTGAGAGGAGTGTTCCCTCTTTGTATTTTGTTTATTTATATATTTATTTATTTTACATAAACAAAGTTGTAGGGGGCTTTTTGTTGCGGGATGGTTTTGGTTTTGGGTTTTTTTCTTAAGTTTTCACATATCCGTGTTTGCGGATGGATTTTCTTGTGCCTAGATTAGCAGAGTGCAACATTATTTTCATCAGGCTGAGCCAGATGGATTGTTGCCAGACCCACTAGAAAACCTACTTTGGCTCTTCTGCACTATCCATCAGACGCAGTGTGAATGTTAATGTCAGATCTGCAGTAAAACAGCATTAGTGCTTTCAGCTCAATCCCATTATGAATTAAGCTCACATCATATATCCATGACTCGTTATAAATCAGCTGAAGCACCCTGAGTCTCATCTTGAAGATGACAAAGGATCTTGCTGCGGCAGTGCCAGTTGAAGGGCTTGCTGAGAAGTAGGGCAGTAGTCCTCTTCCCACTGGACTCTGATATCACATCCTTTTCATACCACCCTTTGTGAATACAGGCCAGTAAATTGCTGAAGAAAGGAGGGATGGTGAATTCTGGACAATGAAATCGTTATAACAGAAACGAATGTTTACAATAAATTGCTAGATACTACTGCATGGCTTTCTCTTTTGGGCAACAGAGGAATGAAACCCAGTTGGCAGTACTGTAGTATAAGTGATTTATCTTGCTTTTCTAGCTCATAAACACCTGAAAAACACTTCAACCAGAGAAGAGTCTGAGTCTGTCAGAACACACTCAGAGATGCAATTCTACAATAAAAATGTTTTCACATGGAGGAGCTACAGCTTCTGAACTCCTCAGACACAAACATAGTTTTCAATCCTTTTTTCTTTAAAAATCCAATTAATTCTGCATGCCTACACCATCTGGGTGAAGGGTGGAAAACAAAGATCGCCACATCATCACCAGAACCATTCACACAAAAAGATGTTTCATCTTCTGCATAGATGACCCAGAAGGAAACAAGGACAGCAAGGTAGCACAGGACAGTGCCTGCAGGCTCTGGAGGTGAACACATACAACTGAGGGCAGAGCAAAGCCTCCAGAGAAAAACATTACTCAACAGAAATCAGAGAGAGTGAGGTCACAACAGGGGTTGTTGGGAAAATGACTGGGACATCCTGAGACCACCAAACCAGTGGGGAGCTGCGGGTCCATGCAGGGGCGTGTCTCTTCATATCAGCATCTTCCACCCAGCAAAAGAGTCTCGGGCCTGCGGGTACCCTTGTCATTAGAGCAGTGTAGATGAGAGGATCAGCTCTTGGCATTGTGAGTCTGCATGCGAATGGCCCTGATGCTGCATAGTTAGTGCTGCCACCCAGCCCCACTCCTATCCCAAGGCTCCTCTGGTTTTTGTGGGTACCCAGCTACCTGCAGCTGCTAGCTCAGGCACCTAACAGTTTTGGTGTCATTCACCTGCATAACTCCCACCAAAGTAGAAAAGTATTTGCTGAAAGCCTCCAAAAAAATCTCTGGCAGAACATCAAATTAAACCTATACCGCTTACATTCGGTTAGGACTATGATCACTTTTTCTTTCTCTTTCCACAAAGGCAATAGACTAATGCATAGCTTTTTTATCCCACTCTGGGCTCTGCCTCTCCAGAAGATTCATGTGAAGGATTAGCAGGCAGTCATCTTCTTCAAGAGAAGGATGAGGACTAGCATTCATTGCAAAGATGGCTATTCTTGCAGTACTTTCACAAAGGGACCCCAGGCTCAAAAAACCCCAGCCTAACAAGCCTTAGTGGGAGGCAGATGGGAAAGACCTATTACAAAGCCTGCTGCCCTTCAACTAAAATGAGCTTTCTATCTTCCAGGTACTGAAAATTCTCCTGAGACATTTCCTATCTGAATACATCACTTAATCTTGTAAAGAGCCCCAAGACTGAGGGGTTCTTGCTGCTAGAAATTGCATCAAGTAGCCTTATTGAAGATAAATGACTTTGAACTTTCATGACAACAGTGATGAACTGCTTCAACATCCATGTGGAGCAGGATGAAAAATCAGAGCTTTTAGACAAAGAATTAACTTATTCAAATGCAAACATGAGATTTGGGGCAGAGGTTTCAGGTGATCTTAAATGCGCTTTCCTTATAGCTGCAGACTGGATGTCTGCATAGCAAGAGTCATTTCACTGCCAGTCAGGCCCTATTGGCTTGAGTTCAAGAGAAACTCACGTATTCTTCCTTTCTGTACCAAGGGAGACCACTTTAAAAAGAAAAGTAAACACTGTCACGTATGAAACAAGTCTGGAATGGATCTGTCTTTTCAGACTGGACTGTCTGGCCAGCAGACTATGTGGAGAGTGCTACATCTCCTACCTATTCAGAATGAAACAAGTCACAGGCGCAATGCCTGTAGACACTTTCTTCCTGTTACAATTCCTGCTTCAACTATTGAAGGCAACAGCTATCAGTCAGCTGGCTATAAGACTTTGATGTCTTTAAGACTGTTCTCTAAAAATCTACTAATATTGACTTTTAGGCCAAGATGGTTTTAGGGCACAAGACAACAATGCTCCAGTGAGGATCTGCGAGGCTCATCAGTGTGGGTGCCTAGGAGAGATACAGGCGAACTCGACATCTTTGCCTCTGCTTTTCACAGTAGGAGCACTAGATACACCTTCAGGGATCAGTCTGGGTCTCTCCTAATAAAGTCTGGCAAATGGCTGGACCGTGGAAATGGATACCATCAGTTCTGGAGATGTTCAGCCCAACAGCAGCCAAAACCAATGTGAGTCACTCTCTTAGCTTTGAGAAGTAGAATAGGCTCTTGCAGTAGGTTCCTGATCCACAGAATAGTCCCTGGGAACTACAGTAATACAAATCAACAATTGTATAATATAATAACATAAAATAATAATGAAGTGAGGCCTTTTAGAACTGATAAAATCTTCAAAAGTAGCAGCGGATACTGAAAGGGATCATTATCCAAAATGATCTTCATGTGATGCCAGTGCTATTCCCTAATTGAGGTGTAGAAGATGATATCCAGAAAGAGCAATAGTCTCAGGGTTACCCTGATTACTCGAAGAAATGCTGAACTAAAAATAAATAGCTAGGAGAGCCCTGAGTGAAGCAGGAGTGTATTGGTGTTGCCTGTGGGTGGCAGTTTCTTGTGGCATGTGCCCTTGGAAAAGGATTTCCAGCAACAGAGAGCATTGAACTTCAGAATGTCACAGCCCCTGCCCTGCCACTTCCAGGGTTAAGAAGAAATACTTAAGCAGGACTGCAAAAAAAAGAGCATAAATATCCACACAACAGGGTGACCAGTGTGAGAGCTGCCAAAGACATCTGTCCAGCCTCCTCTGAGTGAGCCTCCATGCCACTTCTCTGCTGGATTGGCAGAAGACAGGGACAGTCCCAGGTCCAAGGAAGACTGGCTGCATTCCTGACAGCCTGTAATTGTTGTTGCTATTGTACAGCAATGTGTGTGATAACTCCTGTGTTGAAAACTGGCAGAGATTAAACCTGGGCCCTCCGGCAGTGTACATCTGTACCAGTTGATGCTGACATCCAGGCTGTGGGTTATGGAAAACTCCCTGGCTCCATTGCCTGTTCTGCAGGATGGACATATGTCAGCTGGTGG
Organism: Ara ararauna; assembly: GCA_028858755.1. Taxonomy (NCBI): domain Eukaryota; kingdom Metazoa; phylum Chordata; class Aves; order Psittaciformes; family Psittacidae; genus Ara; species Ara ararauna. The sequence goes on along the minus strand of CM054378.1, from coordinate 103,829,341 downwards.
TTATGTACACATTGAGAAGTCATGTTGAAAAAACTTTTTCTACATGTCCTTAGTGCATTGAGGGAGCATACTTAATCATAGTGTCTGTGCTGGATTGCATCTCACCTATGCCTCCTGATTGCTCTTCCTCTCTTAGCTGGAAACCTGGAGGAACCAGAGCTGCGTCACTGGCCATGCAGGTATCCAGGCCACTGAGGCTAGCAGAGAGCCATCATGGGGGTGTCCATTCTGGAGGGTCCATCACTGTGCGTAGAAACTCCAAACAGCACAAACCCAAATACTCATAAGTCTTTGAATCATAGAACCATAGAATGATTTGGGTCGGAAAGGACCTTAAAGATCATTTAGTTCCAAGCCCACCTGCCATGGGTAGGAACACCTTCTGCTAGAATAGGTTGCACAAAGCCCTGTCCAACCTGGCCTTCAACACTGCCAGGGATGGGGCAGCCACAGCTTCTATGTCAAACTTGTTCAGTGCCTCACCACCCTCACAGTGATGAATTTCTTCCTAGTATCAGATTTACCCTCTAAGTAGTATAAGCCTTAACTTCAGAAATCCTCCTATCCAGAGAAAAAGAGGTAATTTTTCTGAACAAAATGCATTCATCTTCACTCAAATTGCAGCTTAATTACAGCCCTACCATGACCCATGAAATTTCCCTTACAGTGATGGTTGCACTTCCCACTGAGACTCGAAGGCTATCAGGTCAAACAGACCACACTTTGGGCTCGCAGCTCCTCAGTGGCTGACACGACTGCTTCTCTGTGTCAGCATAGAGTAGCTCTTCTCCAGAGTTTACAATACTCCCTAGGTTCAGGATTGCTGCAGAAACCCCATCTGCGCTATTCAGCCTCAAGATCAGAGTGATCCTTTCCAGCCCTAGATTTGGAAAGCAGTTATGTTCACATTGCTTGCTGTGAGGTCCATGATCCAACTACAGGTGAGCCAGCATAAGCACAGAAGCCACTCTGCCATAACAGTACTGCCCCTTTACCAGGTTAACTCACTTGCTCAGCCCATGGGGAGTCAGTTGCCCATCCTGGAGCTAAATTAACCCTACAGATTGCAACCATGTACAAAGCTGATACACTGCCTAATATGACAAAACCCATTTTCCTCTCCTGATTGCCTCGAGCAGACACCACAGTTGTAGAGACAGGTCTGAACCATTACAGCTAAGTTAGGAGCTATGCTGCAGGTGAAAATTGACACTGGGACAAAATGGCATCAAAATCTAACTTGGACACAAGGAGTGGTGGAATTCATTTGCAGTGAAGTGCCCAAATGCAAACATGTCAGCAATAAAACATTCCTAGTCTACAAGACATGAGGTTTTTCTGGGGCAACCTTTAGTTTTGGTGATAATGCCCTGGCAGAAAGCTGGCACAGCCTGGCTTTCAGACCCATTGGACTGGGCAGCAGCCAAGAAGAGCATTTATTCATTACATGTAAAGTGAGCAAATAGCCCAGGGAATGGAGTCAATAAACATGGAGCCTCATAGCTCCGTTTTCACAGAGTGACCTTTCAAAGTATAATTGCATGTTAAAAGACTCGATGGCAGTCATCTCTGATCAGAGAAGCACTAACTGACTTGGCTTGGGGACTAATTTGCTGTCAAGCAGGAGTGTGCTGGAAAGGGTCTGTGTAGTTAGAGGCTGCTTTTGGCTAGCTTCCACATGAGGCTGTGATCAGGAGAGGTCCTTTTGACTCCACAGCTACACAAACGTTTGGTCTCAGGTCCTCTAGGAAAAGGAAGATATAACAATTGTGATGCTGGGAAGCATTTTTATTGTCACTAAAATGCCTATGGCTTACTGCTCTCTTCTCATCCAGGGGTAATGACTAACTCAAATCACTTCATCTGGGGGACAATTTGATTGTGGTCACAGTGAAGCATAATCCTGAAAATGGTCCTCAGTCCCTTGGACCAGAGCCTTCAGGCTACAGCTCCAGCTCAAGCACCATCGTGGGGTGTGGGGTCATCACTGCCAAGGCTGTCCCTCATCATCTGACCCCAGTCACCTTCCCTAGCAAGCAGCCTTGTCTCCAACCCAAACACCACACAAAGCTATCTCTATTCCTCCACAGGTGGTAATCCCATCTCCCTGCTGTGCTTGAAAGCCTTCCCTTTAATTCTTCTAAAAAGAAAATTTCGCAGCTGAAAAAGTGAACCCAAACCACCTCTATGTTGTGTCAACATAATTGCACAAGACCTTGTATTCCCAAAGGGTTATGGGATCCTAGCTATCTCTTCAACCTGGTGTTAGATGCCATATGTCATAACACACTGTCATTTCACAGGATAGATACATTTAACCCTAAGGCAAACAAGTGCAAGACATTGCAAAGCACACAGCAGGCAGAAAATCAGCAAGAGATTGTGAGATAGGGTTCAGTTTCAGTTAGTTAGAAAGAAGCATCAAGGAGTTCAATAAAGAGTGCTTGCAGCTGGGCTGCAAGGCGGGCATCCCTGAAGCTCAGCAGAGGACTATGGAGAAGAGGCATTTCTGGAACATGACTATTCCATGATTTAATTACAATTCAGGTCACTTAATCCAAACACTTATCTTAAACTCTGAGGCATCCAAGCCTTGAGTAGCCATGAATGCTGCAGAATGTTATGGGAAGCAGTGTCAAAGGCTTTACCGAAGTCTAGGTAGATGACATCCACAGCCTTTCCCTCATTTACTAATCAGGTCATCTTGTCCTGGAAAGAGATCAGATTAATTAAGCAGGACCTGCCTCTCATAAACCCATACTGACTGGACCTGATCACCTGACTGTCCTCTACGTGCTGTGTGATCACTCAAGATGATCTGCTCCATCACCTTCCCCAGCAAAAAGGTCAGGCTGACAGGCCTATAATTTACTGGATCCCCGGATCCCCCTTCCACCACTTCTTGTAGATGGGTGACGTATTTGCTAACTTCCAGTTAACTGGGACCTCCCCTATTGGCCAGAACTGCTGGTATATTATGGAAAGTATCTCAGTGAGCACTTCCAGTAGCTCTTTAAGTACCCTCGGGTGGATCCCATCTGGCCCCATAGACCTGTATGTGTCTAAGAGGTGTAGCAGATCTCTGACCATTTTCTCTTGGATTATAGAGGATTCAGTCTGCTCCCTGTCCTTGCCTTCCAGCTCCAGGGATGGGTACCCTGAGAACAGCTGGTCTTATTACTAAAACCTGAGCCAAAGAAGGCATTAAGTACCTCAGCCTTTTCCTCATCCTTTGTCACTAGGTTTCCCTCCACATCCAATAAAGGATGGAGATTCTCCTTAGCTCTCCTTTTGTTGCTAATGTATTTATGGCAACTTTTTAAATTGTCTTTTATGTTAGTAGCCAGATTAAGTTCTAGTTGGGCTTAGATGCTTCTGATTGTCTTCTTGCATAACCTCTCAACACCCTTGTAGTCCTCCTGAGTTGCCTTCCTTCCAACAGTTTTAAAATCTCTTTTTTGCTGAGTTCCAGCCAAAGCTCTCTGTCCACCCAGGACAGTCTTCTTCCCAATGGGTACATCTTTCAGCATATGGCGCAACCTGCTCATGTGACTTTAAGATTAACTTCTTAAAGAATGTCCAGCCTTCCTGAACTCCTTTGCCCCTCAGGACCTCCCCCAAAGGGGCTATGTCAACCAGTCTCCTACACAGGACAAAGTCTGCCCTCCAGAAGTCAAGGTAGCAGTTCTGCTGATCCCCCTCCTTATTTCTCAGAGAATCAAAAACTCTATCATTTATGATAACTATGCCCAAGACAGCCTCCAGCCACTACATCACCCACAAGTCCTTCTCTGTTCATAAAGACAGATCCAGCAGGACACCTTCCCTAACTGGCTCAATCACCAGCTCTGTGAGGAAATTATTTTCCACACACACCAGGAGCTTCCTAGGCTGTTGCTCCTCTTCGGTACTGTGTTTCCAGCAGATATCTGGTAAGTTGAAGTCCCCCACAAGAGCAAGAGCTAGCAATTGTGAGACTTCTCCCAGCTGCCTATAGAACATTTTGTCCACCTCTTCACCTGGTTGGTTGGTCTATAATAGAATCCCACCATGGTAGCTGCCTTCTTGGCCTTCCCCTTGATTCATACACATAAAACCTCAAACTTATTATCACCATCATTAAGCTCTAGACAATCAAAACACTCCCTTACATACAGAGCAACCCCACCACTTCCCCTTCCTTGCCTATCCCTTCGGAAGAGTTTATAGCCAATCATTGCATCCACATATGATGTCAAAGCTCCTAAAGTAGCTGCTTCATTTAAGGACCATTGCATAGCAATTTTTCCCTAGGACCTCAGTCAGGAAATCTTCACATATATGCTTAAGCATTTCAATGGATAAGGAAGGACTGAGCATAGGTAACCTGCCTGAACCCAGGTGAGGTATACCAGATTGCAATTTATATAAAGGAAGTAGCATAGGAATAGGTAAGAAATTTACTACACAAATCTGAAGCAGTGTTTTCTTTCACATGTTTTTTTGACATATACTTGTATTTGTTTATGTTCGTATTCCACACTCGCCCACATTGTATGAAGTGCTCTACTTTAACATGCAGTGATATCTCAGAGAGAATTTCTTAATCTGAACCAATGTGTATCATTTTCTTGAAATTCTTATGATGATTTATTACATGAAAGAATAACAATAAACCTTTCCAGTGGTATCTGTAAAACTTTTCACAATGTCTGCCATGAAAAATGCCATTAAATCCTGTTTGGCATTCTCAGCTTGTATCACCAGCTTGCATAGGAGGGCTACTTTTATGAAGAGAGTAGTGCATCATGAGAGGGTAGAAATGAAATATTAGGAAGAAAAGAACAATTGCCAAAGTGCACTGCCTGCTAAAGCTTGCCTTACAATTTGTTATTGCCTACCTGTCATCTTCTACAGTTACAACCGATTTGAAAAGAAAAGCATTGCCGTCACCAAAGGCAAAACACAGGGCCCAGTACTCCCACCTTGGGCTCTTCCCAGTTGCCCTTGTGAGTTGGATTCAGCACTGCCTGAATTTGTGGTGGGAGCTTGAAAATACACGTGGGAATCAGAGTTTGTTCCTGTGTCTAGCCCGAAGCTGGCCATGTGGGGAAACAAAGAAATGGGTTCTTGGTGCTTTCTAATCTTTCCGTCATTTCACTGAATGGAAATAACATGAGGCTACTCCTCATTTTTTGCAGTCTTTGGGAGCTGATTTGTGTTTGTTTGATTTTTCTCCTAGCCAATTAACAGGGAATATATTTTAGCACTACCCCATACATTGTCAAGGACCTTCACAGACTAATTCTTTAATTTCAGGTTGGTTATCTGCAAGATCAGAATTGTGCAGAATCTCTAACCCTGTGCCTGACAATTCCTTTTAACAGCAATCTTTTTCTTTGCTCTCTTATTGCCAAAACCTGTTTTAGGCACTCATGAAGCTTGATAGAAATTGCCTTGAAAAGAGCTGAGTGATCAAAACTGACCAGATGTGCAAGATGAATATTCATGGTTTATTGGAGCAACCTCCACTGTCTTCTCAGAGCGGCGTACCTTCAGCTGACCTGTTGTCTCTCATACAAATTACTGCCTCATTACCACTCATTCCTCTGGAAAATAGCTGCAAGGGACAGAGAACTCATGTTAAATAATTCAGCAAAACTGTGAAAGAAAACTGCATCTGATCCAAAGTAGAGGCATCTGAAATTTTCTACCATATGCAAATGAAAGCGGACTTGAAGGGACTAAATGAACCAACTTTTCCCATTGGACATGAAGCATGGATGTCATCCCCACTGATTTTAAACATCCTGAAGATGTGTCTATTTTTCCCTTGTAGTGGGTGGAGGTACGGAACTTTGAGGAAGTGACCCATTTCAGCTATAGAATCATAGAATAGTTAGGATTGGAAAGGATCTTAAGATCATCTAGTTCCAACCCCCCTGCCAGGGGCAGGGACACCTCTCACTAAACCATGTCACCCAAGGCTTTGTGCAACCTCGCCCTGAACACTGCCAGCAATGGAGCATTCACAGCTTCCTTGGGCAACCCATTCCAGCGCCTCACCACCCTTATGGTAAAGAACTTCTTCCTTATATCCAATCCAAACTTCCCCTGTTTAAGTTGGAACCCATTACCCCTTGTCCTCTCACTACAGTCCCTCATGAAGAGTCCCTCCCACCATCCCTATAGGGCCCCTTTGGATATTGGAAGGCTGCTATGAGGTCCCCACACAGCCTTCTCTTCTCCAGGCTGAACAGCCCCAACTTTCTCAGCCTATCTTCATACAGGAAGTGCTCCAGTCCCCTGATCATCCTCATGGCCCTCCTCTGGACTTGTTCCAACAGTTCCATGTCCTTTTTATGTTGAGGACACCAGAACTGCGCACAATACTCCAAGTGAGGTCTCACAAGAGCAGAGTAGAGGGGCAGGATCACCTCCCTCGACCTGCTGGTCACACTCCTTTTGATGCAGCCCAGGATACGGTTGGCTTTCTGGGCTGCAAGTTCACACTGAAGACGGCTCATGTTAAGTTTCTCATCGACCAACACCCCCAAGTCCTTCTCTGCAGGGCTACTCTGAATCTCTTCTCCACCCAACCTGTAGCTGTGCCTGGGATTGCTCCCACCCAGGTGGAGGACCTTGCACTTGGCATGGTTAAACTTCATCAGGTTGGCATCAGCCCACCTCACAAGCGTGTCAAGGTCCCTCTGGATGGCATTCCTTCCCTCCAGTGTATCAATCGAAGCACACAGCTTGGTGTCATTGGTGAACTTGCTGAGGGCGCACTCAATCCCACTGTCCATGTCACCAACAAAGATGTTGAACAAGACTGGTCCCAACACCGATCCGCAAGGGACACCACTCGTTACTGGTCTCCAGCTGGACACTGAGCCATTGAGCACTACTCTTTGCATGCGGTCATCCAGCCAGCTCTTTATCCACCCAGTGGTCCACCTATCAAATTGATGTCTCTCCAACTTAGAGAAAAGGATGTAATGTGGGACAGTGTCAAACGCTTTGCACAAGTCCAGGTAGATGACATCAACTGCTCTACCCCTGTCCATCAGTTCCGTAGCCCCATCATAGAAGGCCACCAGATTGGTCAGGCAGGATTTCCCCTTAGTGAAGCCATGCTGGCTGTCACCAAGCACCTCATTGTTTTTCATGTGCCTCAGCATGCCTTCCAGGAGAATCCACTCCAAGATTTTGCCAGGCACAGAGGTGAGGCTGACTGGTCTGTAGTTCCCCGGCTCATCCATTTTCCCCTTCTTTAAAATGGGGGTTATATTTCCCTTTTTCCAGTGGTCGGGAACTTCACCTGACTGCCATGATTTTTCAAATATGATGGACAGTGGCTTAGCAACTTCATTTGCCAGCTGCTTCAGGACCTGCGGATGGCTTTCATCGGGTACATGGACTTGTGTATGTGCAGGTTCCTAAGATGGTCTCAAACCAGATCCTCTTCTACAGTGGGCCCAAGGTCTTCATTCTCACATTCCCTATGTCTGCCTTCCAAGACTTGGGTGGTGTGGTCAGAGCATTTGCCAGTGAAGACTGAGTCAAAGAATTCATTAAGAACCTCAGCCTTCTCCAAATCCAGGGTAGCCAGTTCTTCTGATAACTTCCAGAGGGGGCCCACATTGTGCCTAGTCTTTTATTTGCAATGTACCTATAGAATCTCTTCTTGTTATCTTTCACATCCCTGGCCAAGTTTAATTCTAAGTGGGCCTTAGCTTTCCTAACCTGATCCCTAGCTTCCCGGACAACATCACTGTATTCTTCCCAGGCCGCCTGTCCTTGCTTCCACCTTTTATAAGCCTCTTTTTTCCTTTGAATTTTCTTCAGCAGCTGCTTATCCATCCAAGGAGGTCTCCTGGCCCTCCTGCAGCACTTCCTTCTAGTTGGTACCCAACACTTCTGAGCTTGTAGCAGATGATCCTTGAATATCAACCAACAGTCTTGTGCCCCCCTGCCCTCTAGGGCTATGTCCCACGGAACCGTACTAATCAGGTTCCTGAAGAGGCCAAACTCTGCTCTCTTGAAGTCCAGGGCAGTGAGCTTGCTGCATGCTCTTCTCACTGTCCTGAGGATCTCGAATTCGATCATCTCATGACCACTGCAATCAAGGCTGCCCTGGAGCGTCACGTTTCCAACCAGCCCTTCCCTGTTGGTGAGGAAGAGGTCAAGTATGGCACCCCTCCTTGTCGGCTCCTCTATTACTTGCAGAAGGAAGTTGTCTTCCACACAATCGAGGAACCTCCTGACAGACAGCTACGTTGGGAGGAAATGAATAAAGTCATTACATTGCTAATATCAACCTCTGTTCTTTCTTGGGGGCTTAAACCTCCAGGAAAACCAGAGTGAAACCTACTCCAAACACTGCTGGCTAGAAGTGAAGGGTGCCTTGTGCTTGCACACCTGCCATTATCTAAAATCCCCTGGGGCAATAATTAATTTACTAGCTGGCAATAACAGAAGGTTACCAAAAAAGCATCCTGGGCTGTGGGTTAGCATCCGTCTCCAGTTCAGCAGCAAGCAGAGAATTTCATTTCCTTTATCCTCACTTTCTGTGGCCTGCCAGCACAATACTGGACTCTGTGTTAACAAGGCCTAAAAAGGAAGACTCTGTATTTTACAGGATTAACAACTTTGTTCATGGAAGACACACACAAAAAAAAAAAGAGCTGATGATGGAAAAGGGAGAACTGACAGGTGATTTTCCTCCACTTCCCCATCAGCAAATGTACTGGTGGTTGCAGAGCAGTCTCTTGTTCTCAGAGATGTGCCTTAAAACCCGAGGTAGGAAGAGGCAGAGCGCTTTTTGTGAACTGAAATGATGTTTGAGGAAGGCAGTATTCCTTTAATACAACCAAATTTCATGTGCAGTAAGAACAGGGGCTAAAAATAGACCAGGATGCTAATAAGGGCCTGGCGCACACCAGCTGTACAATGAAATTATGATTCTTTTTGAAAATACAGTAATTTAAAGGGTTGTTTCTTTTTGTTTCTTTCTGCTGCTGCAAAGTGTTCAGAAACACAAGGCTGTTTGGGTCTTCAGGTTTTTCTCCATAATCTTAGGAGAACGAAATGTTAATGGAAAAAGGAGAAAACGACAAGAGTTGTTTTATTTTCCTGAGGCTGCTCACACGTGACCAGCAAACAAAGTGTGCCAGAGAGGGCTTTCATAACATTTCAGGTAGATCTCCACACAGCCCAAGATGTGATATCAGGATATTTCTTATACAGAAGAACTTTGTTTTTCCCCAGTTTGTAGGTCATGGGGCCTGAAGTATCCACACTGTTTTTATTCCAGCCCAAAGTTTAGACATGTGGTTTGTGCAAGAGATAAGCAAACCAAGGTGAGCTCCACCTGGACCTTCTTGCAAGCCTGGGATATTTCTGTAGCTTCGTGGTGTTTACCAAGCTCTACACTGTTCCCCAGGAGATCACATGTGATACATGTCCTCCATTGCAGGCACTGCTGGGAGCTCCTTGTCTTCAGCTTAGTCACTTCTCCTGAAACCCACCTGGCATCTCCAGGTCAGCCCAGGACACTCGCTTCAGTGGGACACCCAATTCCCTGGCTGCCCATATAGCTTACACATGGACTTTCCTAAAGGATGAAACATCACACCACCTTGGGAGAGACATGGAGCAGAGGAAAGGGCTTGCTTGCATCTGTGAGCAGCATGGGAACAACAGAACAGAAATCCAGCCTTGGTTGCAGCTGCTAGTGGTGGGACTGAGCCATCCCTAGCTCTGGTGCACGCAGGAAAAATTGGTTCAGGCATGATAAGGACATTGAAAGGCACAATTGAAAACCAGATGCTTAAAACACATCTCTGAAGGAAACCAGGCTGAAAATCAGAGCAAGAAGCCATAAATGTTTATTAAATATATCTTTTTTTCCTTTCAGAGACAGCCAACTGTGCTTATTAGCAGCCTACATAGGTGGACCATAAAGCATGTAGCAGATCAGCAGCTGTTTTCTGGTACACGCACACTTGTCTCCTATAAATACTATTCCAGGAGGTATAAAGAGGTATTGTCTCTTAATACTTCCATTAAACAGAGCCACACAGATGGTAATTAATGCATCACGACATGACTAAACTATAAGAAGAAATTGCTGCAACAAGAAGTCACCACAAGAACAGCAGGATTCAGATTCGTGTTTGTCTTCAGATTGACTCCTTTTTTGCTTGAAGAATTAGGGACCAGCTTTTCCACATTACAAAAGATTTATTTGTCTGCTTTCCTGAGTTTTGGGTCACAATGGAGCTTTGTTATTTTTAATAGATTCATGTACTCCTTCCCTAGCGCTTTGTCAAATAATAATACTTGCAAGGTAATAAAAGGAAAAAGAAAACACAAAGAAAAGAACCACTCCCTGTGGCATAAGTCCCAGGTAGGTGAATGCATATGTTCATTTGTGTGCACGTGTGTATAGGAGAGGGGTTGTTTATTGCACCGCCCAGCACAGAATTAAATAATTTATGTACCATCTACATGCAAATGCATCTTTCATTTAGGTAATAAACTGCACCCTTGTATAATTTACCCACACAATAGAGCTGCGAGGACATGGCTACTAATCTTCAAAAATCAACTGTGCCTTTTCAAAAGGGATTTTTGTCTTTCTATGAATTGATCAAACTTGACAAGTAATTTCAACCTAATGTTCACGGCTATCCTCCTCTCTCCTCACCATCTGTAGGTGAGAAATCCTATTTTGTGGAAGTGACAGGGTAATGCAGGAGGCTGAACACATCTGTAGAAAAAAAAAAAAGTGGTTTTCCCAGAGCTACAGGCAAAACAAGGGTGGATTCAGGAAGGATATGAGTGGTTTTGAACAAGTGATAAATTCTTCATGCCTGAAACTGTATGCATAGTGTCGCGTTTTTTAAGCCACTAAGTTTAATGAGAGCAACTAAGGGATTAAAATGTCTCTGTGTGTAAAATGCTATGGTGGGAATGCTCCAGTGAAAAAGCCTTGCTCTTGTTAATAAATATAATGAAGACTCTCAGAAGAAATTCATTCTGCAAACTTATTGCATCAATGAAATCTGCATTATGGACAAAGAGACTGAATGTAAACTCAATTTGCTTCCAGATTTATTTATAAAAATATCAGCTTTGACTGAAAGCTGATGAGTCCTGCATCAAGCAGTACAGGTGAAATTGGAAAAAGGCCAGTTATCATCCTGACAGGACCACTGACATGACTGAGATCAATCCAAAGCAATTTGCACAGCTACAAGACAATCTTGTGCAAATTTTGGGGTTTTTCTCCCAGGAAGTATGATGACAACTTCTTAGGGCTCTTTTTGACCATATCAGGACACTTCAGGGAATACAGAGCAGCCCCCATGCACCAGTGAATGGAGATTCTGGTATCCCTAGGCTGAGAGTATCCAACCCCAAACATAAGCATATCTGTGTGCGATGCATATAAATATATTAATGCAAAAAATTATATTTTTTTTATTTATAAAACCTTCTGTGCACATGATTTCCCCCTTTCTGAATCACTGCTGCTCCTGAGAAATCATTCAGGGCTCTTTTCCATAGCAAGTAGGAGGTTGTCATATGGGACACCAGCTGCCCTCACACTCAGCCCAAAGTGAAACGGTGTTTTTACTCACCATGCCTACATCTGCATAACTGGACGCAGGAGTGTCCTCAGCTGCTGGGTCCTGCTGCACATCTGCGTGTGTTCTGCCTCCAAGAGCTCCAAGCCAGGCTTTTTCCCACACTCACACTCTACCTCCCACGCCAAGGGATCCCCTACATACTCTTTTCAACTCCTTTTGGGGGCTGCTTATTGTCATCTTTGGGGCAGACCTGCTAAATATGAGCTAAAGTATTCATTTCATGAGTATGAAGAGGGTATGTGGTGGTCAGCAGGCAAGAGATGACTGAAGACCAGTTGCAGATCAGGTTGAACCATCTGGCTGTGCAAGGCATGAGGGACAGCAGGAGGGTGGCAACTCACTTTGGTGTCACAAGAATTTCTGAAGTTCTGAAATCTGCTTTAATTTTCCCATTGGATGAAATGCCTTAGCTTCTGATGGCTTTCACAGAAGGGGATTAGGTCAAAACAGATTGAAAACATCCTTTGGAAGATTGAAAAGATCAAGGCTTTCAAGTCTTTCTGTATTTCCTCCTTTTGTTTCCCTCCCTCAAGGATATAACCAGACAGTCCACCTCGAACTTCACAAAAGCAGAATGGGAAAATACAGTCAAAATCAATATATGACCACAAAAGACCTTCTTCAGGGAAAAAAAATAAATAACAAACAAAAAAGCTGGGAAAACTCTCACATTTTTTATTAAGGGAAAATAAAATTTTGCAACTAGCCTAAACACATTTTCCTCCCAGAAATCGCAGCTGAAATAAAAACTAATCTTCCTTCTATTGTCTGGTAAGTGGCCACTCTGTTAACTCCTCAACCAAGATGATTACCTTCATTTTGAGGTCTGGTCATTGCTGGTTAATGAGGGTCATTGGCGTTTCTGATCGCACAAGCAAGAGCTGATTCCTTAGATTTGCCCCATGAGGGCACTAGGAGCAATAATTCAATGGAGCAATGGCAGGTTGGTCAAGCAAGGACAGAGACAAGACTCTTTTGGTCACAGAACTCACCAGAACGGGATTTCTGAGCCAGAAAAATTCCAGGTATGTTTGTTTCTATTTCAGTAAGAGGAATGGGATTTCATTTCCATTTTATGTGAATAAGTAGTGTTTTGTCAAAAAACATTGGCCTCTACTAACAACATTACTCTGGTAGGTAAAACAAAACAAAACAAACCCACTATAATCTTTCATCAATTTCTTGAATCATCTAGTCCTGAAGAATGGCGAACCTTTGGGCTTCCTGAGATTGTGAGCTTAAACCTGCAGTGAGGTCAGAGAGAGAGACTCCACTGCTAAGAGCTGCTCTGCTCAGCTTTTGCTCTGGGCCATCTATCAACTATCAGTCATGTCAGGCAGGACCAGACCTGTGGTTCTCATCACCAGTAGAAAAAAAGTTCATTAAGTTCTCCAAATCATTTGGGTCATTGAAGGGAGCAGGGCGAGAGCTCAATGCCAATGAAACCTTCATTTTTCTCTGAAAAGAGGCGGCAGCCTAAGTTACTGCCAATTTCCATAAAACCATAGAAGTCCAGCAGTATCAGTAAGATAGGATTCAGTCCACAGCTCCTCATTATTCAGAAGGATGGGAGGATATGGAGATGCCAGAGTAATCTGGAGCAGACAATGAAAGTTGTCGAGGCACCTCTGATTAAAGCTGCAAATCCTACAACCCTAACCTTAATCCCTGCCCTGTGGAAAAGGGAGATTAGCCTGGGTCCCAAAAAAAGATAACTCTATCTTTTCCTGAAGTTACATTCAATCTCTTCCCAGGAGACAGAGTGCATGGATATTGCTTTTTCTCTCCCCCTAATTAGGAAAATATAAGCAAGTAAACACTGGTTCTTGCACAGTAACTGGAGAAGCAGAGGGGGCTGCCTCTGATTGCTTTATTAGCTCTCTAATCCTATGCACACAGCCAGCGAAGCTGAGCAAAGGGGGTCTTTTCTAAAGGCCATCCAGCCCTGGGGGTTATACGGTGTTTTGCAAGATGCTGAAGCAATCCATCAGCTTCTGTTCCAATTTACACCAGTGTGAATCTGCAGCAAGTGGGTACGCTACCAGGGACAGTGCTGGCATGCCAAGGCATCGCGTCCCCCTCGGGTCTCCCATGCTCCTCTGATTGCTAGGAGCAGTTATCTAAATGGGGTTATATTCTACGTGATCTATGCACACAAGGGGTGATTGTGGTCACTCTGGGGCTCCTGGTCCAACCAAATCTTCACGTCACTAAAAGCTGCCTCCCACGCCAATGGGAGAGGCTGTGAAAGGCTGCTTTCTCAGCAACACACTAGCGGGGTACATTCATGTGTTTTGAACTAAGGAGCCCCCAACCTGCATCCAGGGCCTGTGATGGCTGATGTCCTCTGGAGATGGGGACAGAGGAAGCCCTATAACACAGTCAACAGCCAGTGGGATGAGCGTTCAGATGCTCAACATTGGTACATGGCGAAACACTCTCTCCTCTGGTGTAGTCCCACCACCCTCCACTTCAGTAAGCCCGTGGTGCATTTTCTGGGGGCTGACACCCCCGAGGCAGACGTGCAAGGCTTCATTGTACAGCCAACAGGGAAGGACTGTGCAGAGCAAAGGGGCTTTTTCCTGATTCCACTGGTGCCAACCATGTCACAGAAAGGCATGTCCTTCATGAATTTCCCTCCCTCGACTTTCTGAGCCACTGTACTCACCTCTGCCTCCATATGGGGCTGTTGTTTTTCAGCAGGAAAAAGCCAGTTTTGGAGGACAAGTTGGAGCAGAGAAGCCCTCCTGGAGAAGTGCAGCCATACAAGCGCTAGGGACCCACTGCAGAAGCCCTGCTCAGGAAGCCCTACTGTGGGGCACCAGGATGAGCCGACGTGATGGACAACTCAGAGCATGGAGAAGATGACAAAGTAGCAGCTTGCAACAACGTGACACTTTGTTTTTTGTCAGCCAGGCCCTGACTGTGCTCAGGTGGAGACAATAATAATGTGGTCTTGCTTTGTTTCCAAACCAAATGCAGGTGAGACCTTTGAGATTAACTAGAAACCCTGCTGACGTCTTTAAAACGCATCCATGGGAGGAATGCAAAGCATTAGCTGTAGTATTTATTTTGCATGGCATAACTGTGTTTTGAGAAGGAGAAGGTCGTGCTCATTAGCAGCATAAATGTACCAACCTGTGTTTTCAAGCTATTAATGTGGTGGCTAGTGTTAATGGAAATATAATAGAATGAGATGCTTTTAAAAGTATGGGATTTAGCACCATCAGCAGAAAAAAACCAAAAAAACATTGATGAAATTTTAATGAGAAAATCAGCTTGGAGTAATTTTACAAGTAATGATTATTTCCTTGATTTGACTTGCAAGGTATGCATGTGAGGACAGTGAACAATGCATTCATTCACCAACCTCTGTGGTGCGCTGACATGAGGGACCATCACAGCTTTCCATCACTGAAGCTGATCTGGAGGGATAGCATGGTGCTAAGTGGGCTAGAAGGGGCAGGGATTTGTCTCACCTAGCATGGGGTGCAAACAGAGCAGTCATCTCCACATGAACATCCCATTCTCAGCTCCCTTTACTGTCTGTAGGCAGAAATTGGTGCATTTAGCATCTGTGCCATCTGACTGCTTTCAGACTTCTGTGCTAGGAGAGGTCTTGCACCTTGAAGATGCCGATTTGACTTCACCGAGGATAATATTAACCATGTCTAGCTTGAGATCTCCACTACAAACTTGGCATTTGAAAACAGATAAAACTTGTTTAGTCCGTCTAAGATCCTCCTAAAGTGAAGCCAGTGTATATATCTACATCAGCCTTCTTCACGGATGGCATCAAAAATGTGCGTGGGCCCATGGAAGGAATAAGGGACACAGTGTTTCAGGGGTGGATCAAGATTATCTCTATACTGCATGTTCCAACTTGTTATACTTGAGCTTTCTTTATCACACAGTGGTGGTATAGAGGATTCTCAGGCAGGAAAAATTCTTCCTTGTCCAACAGGACTGCATCACCACAATTCTCTGCTTGGATCACATCTTCCTAACCTCACATGTTTGAGAAGCTGTAATCTGAGTAGTATGTTTAAATTTGTATGCATCTTAAAGGACACAGCCTCAGAGAGACATCTCTTGCTGTTCCTGGAATCTGACGTGTGGAATATCCTCTCCCCTTTTCCCAGCTCTGCAGCGGTTATAAAGAGATAACTTTTGCCACTCTCTATAAGGAAGATTGTCTCTGGTTCCCTATACAAGGGCTGAATCATGGTAGTAATCCAGGAGAGATATCCCCCGTGACAGACATTGTCCTGCCTTTAAGCTCCTAGTGCCAGCCACTGCTTCTGCAAAATTCATAAATTTTGGGGCGAGGAAGGAATAAATCGTCTAATCTGAGCTCCTTGACAGAACTAAGGGCCATTTGATTTCACTCAGTACCCTCACACTGAGTTCTGAACTCCTTGCTAAGCTATAGCATGCATTTTAGGAGGACATTCAGCAGCTTTCTAAGGTCACCACTGAGAAAACATAGACGTGAGGGTATCCAAGAGGATTGTTGCTTATGGTGCCCTCTGTTTTCGTATTGGTCACACTTCACAGCAAAAGTAAACTTACGCCCTGTCAGAATGACATGATTTGCTAATTTTATGCTCAGTGCTCTGTCCCCACATTACTGCTCACATAGATGAATGGTGTGTGAGCCCCCAGTGTGGGCTGGTTGCTTTGGCAGGCCGAAGTCCAGGAAATATGCTATTATTACCTGAGTTTTTTCTTTTTCTTTCTCTCTTTTTCTTTTTTTTCATTCTAGATTTTGAAAGGTTAAAGTGAAAACTGGAAGCCAAACCTTCATGCCTGAACTGCAGTGACTCTAATACAGCAAGGTAGCTCTGACCACTTCAGAACTGTAATACCCATGAAATCAAGTGGACACCTCTAATGTTCATAAGTCATTGGAGCGACTCTCCATCGTTTTCTTTTCCCCAGTAGATTTATCCTTCATTTACTTTTGTTTGTTTTCTTTCCAGCAGAGTATGAAATTTAAAATAGAAGTTCTACTCTGAGGGGAAAGGAGTGCAGGAGATGTTATAATTTATCTGAGCTGCTAACGCACAAGGGAAGGGCTCAGTGAAGACATTTTTTGTCACCTGCACTTTAAACTAGAGTATATTGCTCTGGAAGGTGTACCATATTGCAAGGAACCTTTAGTGCCATTTGTTGTATTGCTTCAAGCTTGGTTGCTCACAACTTAATTTCTCCAATGGTTTCTACCTAAAAGCAAATTGCATATTAGGAAATAACAATGCAAACATGGATCATGCAGGAACACGTTTCAGCATTAGCAGAGGCAGCAGTCACAGAAGCCTATGGGAAATTGTGGGGTGTGCAGAGCTCTTGCTTGCTAGTGCACATGGAGCCAAAAAGGATCAAGCAATGAATGTGGATCACTGACTCATGACCATTTTCTTGCTACCGCTCCTGCAAGTTTTATTTTAGTGAAATGTAACACCACAGGGGTCAATTTTAGTCACTGTCACAGATGACACAAAAACAGACGAGTCATATTTCTTTTTATTCTTACTTCACCAGCTGAATTTTCTGTGAACTGAACATGTTTGCTTGAGGTCCCGATTCAGCAGAGTACTTAAATATGCATTTAATACTCAAATGTTAATAGAATGGTTTGTAAAACAGTTTCAGGATGGAAAAATGTGTCTGTGCTAAGGCTATTTCTTCCTACGTCAAAGGGAAACAAACTATAGTATGGAACCTCTTTAATTTTCTGCCAGTTTTAACTTTTCTTTATACAGAAAGATGGACTTTATGGCAGCAGATTGTGTAGCACAGGAGTCAGAGATCTCTCATCCAGCTTTATAGTTTAAAATACAGATGTTTACATCTAAGCAAATTACTGTGGATTCCTTTACGGCTAAGGAAATAAGCACTCATTGGGTGCTGCCACAGGTCATCCATGGTAAGAGGGGACTCCTTGCACCCATGCTGGAGATATTTGCTGTAGCCATAGTGGGTCCCCACTGCCTTCCTCAGGGGTATGCCCAATTCTGCTTTCAAACGTGAAAACTTCTCGCCTTTGAGCTCAAGCTGTTGATTTCTTTCTTCAGTGAAAAAAACAGAAACAGTTGCTGATAACAGTGGCATTCCTTCCTTCATAATCCACTACAAAGAGGCAGGTAGTGCTACAAAGCCGCTCAGCTCACAGGATTCATTTGTGTTTTCAGCTCACTGTGAAGCTTGAAAGTACCATGTAAGCATTATTTGGACTGTGTTTTCAAGGCTGTCAGTCACCGGCCTTATTGCTGCATAATTGAGCATATTGCTATCCTCTGTAAACATCCACCAAACCTGTCTTGTAAGAGGGCATTATTTGTTTATTTCTGGACACCTTTAAAGGATCTGAAAATTGATTATATGCGTGTTTGTGCATGTATGCATATATATATGCTCAACATGTATGGAATAATTTGGAACTATGTTGGAAATAGACAAATCAGAAAAAGAATTAACCAGGCATGAACTGTGTTTCTTTATTTTGCCTCCGATACACATACTTGCCAAATGCTTTGTTTCCACTGTCACTGCCTGTTGCAACACAGATGTGGGATGGTAAAGTCATGGTGCTGAGGAAGCAAGATGGCTCCTGTCTCCCCAGATGAGTGAGACATCTCCAATCATAGTGTTTCCTGGGGTATTTACTGGGTGCACATACTGGTTAACTTAATAGCAGGACAGACAGAGGCCAGGCAGAAAGGAAAGCCATAGCTGAAGATGAACAATCTACCATTAAACAAGGTAATCCCAAGTGATGCTCCAGTTCTGGTTGTGAGGCTCATTTCTCCAAGGCTGGGTATAGCAGACAGTTAAGTCACTTCCTGTAGACCAAAAAAGCTGTTGTCAAGGAGCCTGGCCCACTTCCAGGGCATGTCAAGCACTAAGGTAAGATGGACAGGTCTTCAGATTGCTTTGCATGTGTTTAAATCCCTTTCCTGGACACTCTGTGACCAGGGGTATATTTTATTAAACCACTGTGAAAAAAAAAAAAACTTATCAGGCAGCTGCCTTTTTGTCTCTGCCTTCACCCCATCTCTCCCAGAGCAAGGGTGTGCTGCCTGCCCCTCTGTCACAGCCACTGGGCTGGGAGCAAGTCCTGGGAATGGGCCCCAGCTCCCTCCCTATTGCTCTCCCTTCCTTTGACTCCTTTCTGTATTGAAATCTGTGTGTTCCCCTCCATCAAAGATGCTGAAAAGCACACAGCTCTTACTGGGTGCTGTTATGGTGGGAGGCTCAGGGGTCTCAGAAGAGGGGGTGGATGCAGTGAAGGATTGAGGACTGATGGTTGACTCACCAGGAGGGTGCAAGTCCTGGGAAAGGGCTTGTCAACAGGTCCTTTGCCTAAATCCCCCCTCTCTCACACACCCTGCAAATGACTTCTTGAAGGGCCAGAAGCAATTCACTTTTCAGTAGGAAAGACCCCTTGCAATCCCTATGGGATCTCAGTACACCAGCTTTTCTAACACTACATCTCTCTAATGCATACATCAGCTGGGTGCAGACAACCACAAGGGACTTCAGCCATCCCTGGCTCTCCTAAGCATTTATTCAAAGAAATTAGCACAGCTCTGTGTCTGAGCAAGTCTGTCCTGCTAACACATAAGAAAAAAGTTTAAAAGGAGAAGAAGATAGGATGAGAAAGTTGGGGCTGTTCAGCCTGGAGAAGAGAAGGCTGCATGGAGATCTCATAGCAGCCTTCCAGTATCTGAAGGGGGCCTATAGGAATGCTGGGGAGGGACTCTTCATGAGGGACTGTAGTGAGAGGACAAGGGGTAACAGGTTCAAACTTAAACAGGGGAAGTTTAGATTGGATATGAGGAAGAAATTCTGTACTGTGAGGGTGGTGAGGCACTGGAATGGGCTGCCCAAGGAAGTTATGAATGCTCCATCACTGGCGGTGTTCAAGGCAGGATTGGACAGAGCCTTGGGTTGCATGGTTTAGTGTGAGGTGTCCCTGCCCGTGGGAGGGGGGTTGGAACTAGATGATCTTAAGGTCCTTTTCAAACCTAACTATTCTATAATTCTATGATTCTAAGGCAGGTCTTACTAGCATAACACAGCCCTCTTCCATTGTGCGCTTGTGAACTACAGCTATGCCAAGTGCCACCACGTTGGAGCAAGAGCCCTGTGGATGTACCCACCCAACAGATTTGCCCCAAGATGCAGTGGCAGAAATCTCAAAGCTAAATTATGAAGAGGAAACTTTTCAATGGGGCAATGCCTGTCCCTCCATTTTGCCTGATGACTTTTTTCACCTGTAAGAATTACACCTCAGTGTTTGCACTTGCCAAACACTTCCCTGCACACTTGCATCTCTCCCCACTTCCCTTTACCCCAGCAAAGAGGTGGAAGTGGCATCAGTTTTATAGGTGCTTGCTTTTCAATCCCAGGTGGAAAAGGTCCGTGTAAATTGCAAGGCTGACCTTCTGAAAATGAGGCCTTGAATTACTCCTCTCTTATATTTATCTTCCGATTTACCATATGGTGGGAAGATAAATTATATAGGTTAATTAGGAAGCCATGGAATTCCGTTCATCATTGTGCTATGCAATCACAAATGCAGCTCACCTTTAGGACCCTGAATATGCTGACATGCAGTCTTTTCTGCATGCCAGCCTTGTGGCATCTCCACAATAAAGGAGCAGGAGGGGGAGATGGCTGGAGTAACCAAGCAAACCAGGAAAAACAACCAGCTAAATTAAGTGCTTTCTAATCTAATACATTTAAGTCATACTCAATAAAGCTTGCCAACAATCCTTGGCCTCTCTGTTGCAAAGATCACAGAGGCATCTGATTAGAATAATGTGTGTCTTCTAAAAATCCTCTTTAAAAAAGATTTCCATTCTGGATAGGCAACATGTAATGAATTGGAAATGTCCTTTTCTGAGCATGGGGTGAAGAAGGCATTCACCAAGCCCACCCAGCCCTGGGAGCTCTACTGCTCCCTGCCTGCCACAAGATGGAAAACCCATCAGCTATGGCAAGCTTTTTCTCCTCTGCCAAAAGTTACGAAATAGGATAGAAATATCCCTGAACAGTCCTGCATTCAAGTAACTTCCTGAAATTACTTGAAATCCAAGCCCAGTTTTAGATGCCAGAAAAAGCATCGCACATCCAAGGCTCCCTAGGAGCCTCATCCCTCAGAAAAGAATTGATTTCAACGTGTGTTATGTGACTTACAGTAACTTGTAACAGGTAAGGCTCTTTGGGTTTGAGAGATGAGAATGAGCAAGGATTTGAGGAGATATTAGGAATACAATGGGGAAACAGATAACCATCATGTCACATCATGGGCAGAGGAGCAGAGCAAATCTGTGACATGGCCTGTCAAGAGAAAAGAAACGCGAATATTTTTTGAAGACTAATCTAAGGTTTTCATCTAAATCTTGTGAAAACCAGATCAGATGAAACCTTGTTTATATGTTATAAAAAAGTATAACATATGATATGATCGTGCAACACATGCTTTGTCGTGTCTGTTTATTTGCCTGGAGAAGAACAGCTCCACAGACTGTGTGCATCCACACTGTATCTGTGTTTATTCCCAGGAGTCTGGCCTTTCCTCTTACAGAACAGCTGGTATCCATGCCAGAATGTAGTACTTTCTTGAGTAGTCTTGGCCAATGTAATGCTCCAGGTCTAGAGAAGTTCTCTAGCAGGGTCACTTGCTGCTTCCCCCCCATCTTAGCAGAGCACATCAGCCTGAATAATGTCACAAGTGAGGTGTTCAGCCTTCTTGAGGAGGGTTGCATGTGTGTGTTGTGTTTCTCACATTGTGTTACAACCGAGAACCTGGGGTCTCTCAGACTGTACCTGAGCAAAGCTTTGGGCAGGGCAGCAATACTGAATACAGCAAAGCTCAAGATCCATTCCCATCATATCCTCATCAGAGGCCACTCTTGTTTGGTCAGAGCTCTGGCCTGGTGGGGTGGGATAACCTCCCTTTTTTAATCTGACAGCTAGGGGTGTGGGAGGTGATCAAAGCTGCATAGGCCTTTATTCCTTGCCCAACACCCACACCACCGGAAAATCCATTTGAAGATGAAAGCCCACAATAGCTGAGAAAATGTACATTCAAAACAGACTTTCTGCATTCTGACGCTTGAGGAGAGCCTGTAATATCAGTTGTATTTATCAGTTGTATCTAGAGTCCCCATGACCTCACACTTTCTTTGGAATATTGGATACGAATGAGGGCACAGCTTGTGACATCTGATACATGGAGAACCAGTGGGCTGTCTCAGATTTGCAAGCACATTGTAACTCAGCAATAAACCATACTTGAAACTTGGTGCCAGACCCTGCTTTTATTTGCTCTTGTAAAAAGGTTTCAATGCAGCATTAACATACTGTCATGGGTTCAGCAGTAGCAGTCATTTTTCTCCTTCTTGGTAGCTGGTGCAGAGCTGTGTTTTTGCTTTTGGGCCTGGGAACAGCACTGATAACACCCATGTTTTCAGTTACTGCTTGGTAATGTTTTGGTCTGGCCAAGGACTTTCTGAGTCTCATGCTCTGCCAGGGAGGAGGGGAAGCCGGGAGGAAGCAGAGACAGAACACCTGACCCAAACTGACCAAAGAGGTATTCCATGCCACAGCACGTCATGCCCAGGATGTGAAAATGGAGAGCAGAGACCCGGAAGGGTGGGGGTGCACTGCGTGGTTGGGCTGGGTATCAGGTGGTGAGCAATTGTATTCTTTCCTTGTATTTGCCTTGTCATTATTATTATTGGTGGTAGCAGTAGTGATTTGTGTTATACTTTAGTTGCTAAACTGTTCTTATCTCAACCTGTGGGAGTTGCATTCTTCTGATTCTCCTCCCCATCCACCTGGGAGCGGGGGGAAGAAAGAGAGGGGAGTGAGTGAGAGAAAGGGCTGCGTGATTTACGGCTTAAACCATGACACACACATACTGTTTTTACTGGGAATTAGACTGTCAACTTTAGTGTGGCATAGGCAATTTGTTGTACCAACAAGTAGTTGTTTACAGGCATGCAATTTTATGCCTAAGGCTAGCTTCTGCCAATCAGCAAGGGTTTGCACATATGGTGCAGATTTCCTACAAATAAGGAACTTAGGTGGAATAGCAGAACACTGGAAGGTTGCATAAAAGTTTGATAGTACCTCGAAGAGTTGTAATTTCTCCTTGCTTCTGCCATCTCAGAGGCATACAGCAATGCACTACCTCTAAACATTCCCTACATGTGTCCCATAGAAAATAACTTTTCCATTCTCTTTACAGAATGAAATTAGCACTGTTACAATTCATCTTCCAGGATGCTAAAAAATACATAAGGAACCTGTTTCTGATCTCCAGCTGAGGCAGTTTTATACTTTCAGTGTCAGTGAAACCTATTCCAATCCACTAGCTGTTTCTTTGTGGAGTGCTCTTCTGCAGTGCCCATGAAATCTCTGATTATTTAAAATACTTAAAAATAGCTATGGGTTAAGAGCACTTAAACCTTCTCATACTCCTCAGGGTAATTTAGAAAACCTGACAGGGTTTATCATTCTCTTCCTGAGCAGTATAATCTTTAACACTGTTGGCAGTGGAGTACCAGCTAGACGAAGGGATGATGAGTACTTACAAAATAACCTGTTGAAATAAAAATACAGTAAGAAAAAGGCTTGGGCATCTTTCAGTAATGACCTTCATCAGCTGAAATGTTTTCGTACTTTAAGTGAATTAATGAGCTATTATTAGTAGTGATCTTGGAGACTGTGATCAGAGAAAGCATTTTGCATAATACAAACAGTACACACAAATGGAAATACTGTCTGAAACAATCAGACAAGGGCTCTTTTGTTGTAATTAAATGTTAACACCTTCCTTGCTTCTTAAAATGTGTTTTGCACTTTACACTTTGATGTCCTCCCATGCCACCACCCAGTCACTATTTATGATACATCCACGTTTGTCATAGCAATGGAGGTTTTGAAAATGTTTTACCTGACTTTTAGCAGATGGATGCTAATGGGATATTTATTTACAGAATAAAATTAAATCAAAGCTGAATCTTAATGCACTATTTACACAATCAGCTTTGTTCCGAGCTGGTGAGCTGTTTTTCCCAGAACTCAGGACCCTTCAGTCACAGCTGCATCAAAGATGCAGCCACAGAGGATGGAGCTTAAACAATTTCCTAAAGCTAGAAGTCTTGATAAGAATCTATTATTCCATATTAGAATCCCATAATTTCTCCAGACACTGCCCTGACATCAAAGATGTATGTTAGGCCTTTGGCATAGCCCATGATCAAAAGAAAGATGCCCAATTTGCATTTGAAAACATTTCCATCTACTATATTTTTCTGAAAATTTGAAAGTTTTGTGATTTTGCCTCTTGCACCCAAAATAACAACAAAAAAAAATTATTAACCCAGAGCCATAAAAAAGGCTGAAAAGTTAGAAGACAACAGGGAAAGCCTCTGGCAAGGCTGCCTTCCTCCATCATTTGCAGAAGCCACCTTAGGTGGCTACAGGTGTCAATTACCACTTTCATTTAAGTGCCTCCACCTCCATGTAGGTAGGATGAATATTGCTTCAGAGAATGGTGGTAGTGTTTTAAAGATGTTAGATTTGAAATCAGCTAATGGCTTCCATAGGAAATATTTCTTCACTCACCTTATCTGAAGACTTGCTCTCCTCTTCTTCGCACCTGAATGCATAAGTATTGTGAGTAGTCTGTGCTCAAATTTGAATGTCAAAAAAAGATGACTTGTCCTGTTTGAGCACAAAGGTTTAGCGAACAACATCCGCCATATCCTGCATTTAAAAGTACACCCATGGCTAATTCTGTGCTGAACTGGAACTGACACTGGGAAGACCAAACTGGGCTGCTGAGAAGCCCAACAAACAGCCTGCACCATTATTGAGAGCATGGGTTTGGCCAGTGCCACAGCTTCCGTAGAACACCCCTGACTTTATGAAATTATAGAATCATAGATAGTTAGGGTTGGAAAGCACCTTAAGATCATCTAGTTCCAAACCGCCTGCCAGGGGCAGGGACACCTCCCACTAAACCATGCAACCCAAGGCTATGTCCTACCCTGCCTTGAACACTGCCAGTGATGGAGCATTCACAGCTTCCCTGGGCAACCCATTCCAGTGCCTCACCACCCTCACAGTAAAGAATTTCTTCCTCATATCCAATCTAAACTTCCCCTGTTTAAGTTTGAACCTATTACCCCTTGTCCTCTCACTACAGTCCCTCATGAAGAGTCCCTCCCCAGCATTCCTATAGCCCCTCTTGAGATATTGGAAGGTTGCTATGAGGTCTCCACGCAGCCTTCTCTTCTCCAGGCTGAACAGGCCCAACTTTCTCAGCCTATCTTCATACAGGAAGTGCTCCAGTCCCCTGATCATCCTCATGGCCCTCCTCTGGACTTGTTCCAACAGTTCCATGTCCTTTTTATGTTGAGGACACCAGAACTGCACACAATACTCCAAGTGAGGTCTCACAAAAGCTCATGTTCATTTTTTCATCAACCAACACCCCCAAGTCCTTCTCTGCAGGGCTGCTCTGAATCTCTTCTCTGCCCAACCTATAGCTGTGCCTGGGATTGCTCCCACCCAGGTGGAGGACCTTGCACTTGGCATGGTTAAACTTCATCAGGTTGGCATCAGCCCACCTCACAAGCGTGTCAAGGTCCCTCTGGATGGCATTCTTTCCCTCCAGTGTATCAACCGAACCGCACAGCTTGGTGTCATCGGCAAACTTGCTGAGGGTGCACTCAATCCCACTGTCCTTGTCACCAACAAAGATGTTGAACAAGACTGGTCCCAACACCGATCCGCAAGGGACACCACTCGTTACTGGTCTCCAGCTGGACATTGAGCCAATGAGCACAACTCTTTGCATGTGGCCATCCAGCCAGCTCTTTATCCACTGAGTGGTCCACCTATCAAATTGATGTCTCTCCAACTTAGAGACAAGGATGTCATGTGGGACAGTGTCAAACACTTTGCACAAGTCCAGGTAGATGACATCAACTGCTCTACCCCTGTCCATCAGTTCCGTAGCTCCATCATAGAAGGCCACAGAACTCTTAAAACTGTCTTGAGCAGTTAACAGGAGCAAACCAGAGCTCAAGGAAGCTCAAAGCACTGTGAAAAAATTAATAAATTACAATTTAGGGATGGGAGGGTGCTGTGGGACTGCCAAGATAAGCACAAAAAGCCAGGGCCAGGGTTATATGTTGATACTACAAAACCAGCTGTATTAGACTGCCTAATAAGAAAGGAGAACAGGAAAGTCAGCATTTGCACGGAACCCAGCTACAGGCAATAATCCAATTGGAAGGGAAGTAAGAGGTTGATGGTGACCTTGCCAAAAGGATAGCTTTCCAAAAATACTGACGAACGAGTAGTGCAAAAATAAGGACCTAATCAGAAACAATAAGAAGAAGAGAGCCAGAAAGTTTGTCTCTCTGCAAAAGATAAATTATACACTATACGAATGACATCCATACGTTCCAAACCATAATAGCTATTAATTTCCAGGGACTTGAAAATGAACAGGCTAGGAGAAAAAAAATTCAACTTACCTCATTTTTTCCCAAACCTGCCTAAATGTTATGATTGCTGTAAATACCTACTGCTGAGTTTTTCCTCCATTTGTACTTTAAATAGACTGCAAAAGCTGTGAGGCCAGCCCTCCTCACCCGTACCCACTCTGGATAGAGACCTGTAGGATACTGTGATGGTCCCTACTGAAGTGGTTAATACCACTCACTGGGGAATGGAACAAAGCAGAGAATGGGCAGTGCTTAGGACTGTCCTTTTGCAGTCCTATGTCACCGTGCAGGCAACTCAGTCAAATCTCACTATCTGTGCCCTCAACATTGAGTAACAGACCAGCAATAGTCATGTAGACCGAACAATCCTCGTGATCATCTGCCTTTCTACCACCACCCAGAAGTGGTCTTCCACTCTTTTCACCAACCCTGTCCAGCTTGTAACCAAATAAGGGTAGACTGGAGACTTGGTACCTTCTGGGATTATGAGAGTTTGTTTATCACTCAGTCCTCTGCAAGACTAAGCACCGGGCAGTCATTAAGGACATTGTTATCTCAGCACACGACAGACTTGAGAAACCGCAAAGACATGAGTCAATTCAAGTTCTTCATAAGACATGCCAAAAAACACACACTAGGTGTAGACTTTCTATTACCAAGAAGATCAAAGATCCAAAGCAGTGATCAAAGTATGAAGGGCTCACAAAACCTAATTCCCTCCAGGCACATCGTTAGCATTAGGGAGAAGTAGCGTGTTCCACTGAGGCTCCTACATGTGTTCCTGACAGTTAAGCTCTGCCCAAAATAACTCAATTTAATTCACAAAGTAATAATTTCATTCACAATGGAGACATCTGAGTCAGCTGCTTAATGAAGGCATCTCACAGAGAGTGAAGCCAGGGACTGGGACTGGCAGCACATGCTCTGGAGTTTGCACCACTTCACCACCTGCTGAAGAACCTCCTCTGCTCAGACCACCAAGCTCCTTATTCAGAGGGCAGGGTATGTCCCTTCTAACTCAGAGAGCTCCAAACTGAATGTCTAAGTTGGAAATAATTGCCCCCAAAGCAATTATAGAGGCAACAGAGCAGCATCTTGAAGACCTAACAGAAGAAGAAAATACCCCTTACATTACGTCTCTGAAGTAAAGAGTCATCACTGGTATTTGTCCTGGTGTTTACTCAGTGAAATACAAGGTGAAAGATAATTCATCCTTTAGGTAATCTGGTGCCACATCATTTAAGACACCTATAAACTAGAGTGACAACCTGTTTCTTGGGTCCTGTTGCAAGAGGTAAACATCACCATAACCTTTGCTTTGTTTTATAATAATGCTCCTACAATTGCTCTGCAGAAGTCTCCTCGCGCATGTCTTGTTAGATTACCTAAAGATTCCTGTATTCTGCCTGAAAGACTGTGACAACTTGCACTGCATTAGGGATGTCCAAGACAGAGGAAAATGCACTTCCAGGCACTCTGGCCACACAACTGAGGGTAGACCACATTTTTAAACATGAGCATATCAAAAAAGGTGCTGCAAGGACAAGGTGTAAAAGTCCAAAGATAAGCAGCAGCAGGAGCAAGGTGCAGGGGAGGTCACCACTTCCTCACCTGCCTGCACTGGGTGATGGAGAAGCACTGGTGTGGTATAGGCCTTAGCCAAGTCCCCAGCATGTGACAGCAAATTCTTGAGGGACATGAGGTCCTGCTTTCAGCTCTCCAAGTCCAACAGAAGGTTTCAGAAAGACAGCTCAGGCTCACAAAGCTGCCCAGGGGCTTTTGCTGTGCAAGGTCAGAGCATTGCCCTCTGCATGCCCTGTGGTACCACTAGAAATATCAGCGTTTCTCCAGGGTAGAAAGCGGTTAGCTCCATAACTGCATATGAATTTTTGCAGACAATGATACATTTGACCCATGGCCACAAAGAACGCTTGGTCTAAAAAGGCCACCAAAGTCTACAGGAATTTTCTTTCAGCAGTGAGCCATAAATAAAACACAAAGCAGTCTTTCCTATAAACACTGCATCCTAAAAGTGCCATGTATCAGCAAATAATCACCTCACTTGAAATCAGTAGGATTATTCAAATGTACCAAAACAAGGTGATTTGAGAAGAATTAAGCCTAATTAATGTACAAAACAATGAAGGCAATTTGCAAATAACCGAAGCAGAAGGGGACATGCTGTTCTGGTGGGAGATGTTTGCTTTATGGTTCTGCTATACTCTGAGGCGAGATATGGATTCTTTCCTGAGGAAGAGCTTTAAACAACGGAAAAATATAATCTAAGTGGGAATGTGGGACTGGAAAAAGCAGACAGCTAGAATGTATATGTACACATATACATGTATATATAGCACATATAATGTGGTTTTCTGTGTCCCATTGTCTCTCACCTGTGAGACTACAATTTCCATGGTCCACTGCTTACCCTATATGAAATAGGGAAGGCTGGTGTGTGGCAGAAGACTGAATTCAGCCATTGAACTTCGCCAGCCCCAAGAAATAAAGGGCCCACTGGCATCCAAATTCAGCACTCAGTTGGGATGCTCATTTTCAGGAAGGGCACATTTCTCTAAAAAATATGGCCAACACGAAGTACCTCAA
This sequence comes from Ara ararauna, assembly GCA_028858755.1. Taxonomy (NCBI): domain Eukaryota; kingdom Metazoa; phylum Chordata; class Aves; order Psittaciformes; family Psittacidae; genus Ara; species Ara ararauna. Next base: position 103,800,564 of record CM054378.1, on the reverse strand, counting down.
TTAAAGTGCAAAAAATCATTGTCTTTTTAAAATCTAGACCTTATTATCAGAAACATAAAAAAAGTGCTGAAAATTGTTTTCCTGACACCAGGAAAATTCATGGCAGTCACCCGCACTGTATAATCAGAAGGTGTAATACTTCAAAGTGAGGTAAGAAATTTTCAGAATAACACAATGTACCCCAGGCATTTTCAGTCTTTAATGGGATTTTATTAGGTTCCCTGGAGCAAGGAGAGAAGCTTTCTGGGAAATGGAACTAGGAGGTCTTAGCTTCACATCTCTCCAAGCTGATGCTCAGGTGCCAGATTCAGTCCTGCTTCTTCATACGTTGGGCAAGTGATGGCAATGAGCTCCTTTTCCAGCATTTCCATTTGAGCAGTAATGTCTGACACAGTGTTTTTCACAGCATTCAGCTGCAGCTTCAGTTTACTGTAATCTTCTTGGAAAGCTCTGTCCACATCACACAGGACATGACAGCCCTGTTTCTCCCCAATGATGTGACGGTTCACTTTCAGGAAAATGTCGAGGAGCTCGTGTAAGTCCTGAAGGGCCCGGAAGATTTCATACTCACTCTGCATGCTTGGGGCAGACTTGGTCTTATCCTGGGTTGCAGTGGGGTTTTTCTTTTTAGCTCCATGTTCCTGTTTGGGGGCTTGGCCAGGGTTACCTTCTTCCCCAGCTGTGATAGTGCCAGGGTCCTTCTGAAGATCTGAGCTGGTATCTTTGCTATCTTCATTGACTGTGATGGTGTTAGTGCCCTTCTGAGACTCTGAGCTGGCATCTTCGCTCTCTGTGATGGGTTTATGGTCTTCCCAGATGATGTGGACTCTTCTGTCATCCTGCTGCAAATCCTCTAAGACTTTTTTCTTTTCCTGAAATGCCTGGAGGGTTTTGTTGCTTGGGCTGAGCTGAAAACCTATATTCCTCTCTTGGAAGAATGGGAATGGCTTATTTTCCTTCTGGAGGCTTTGCTGAATGGCACCACTGTAAATAACCTGGACAGCTTTTTTCTGTGACTGCTGACATTGTAGAGCCTTGTTTTCTTCCCAGAGCATCCTGTTTTCTATCCGGAGGACTTGGTTTTCCTCCCAGAGTGCTCTATTCTCCTCCCAGATGCTCCACTCATTCTGTGCCTTCTTGCTAAAGACTTTCTGGGAAGGAAAGGATGGCTGGCAGCAAACTGCATTCACCCATTTACCATCAACAAAGACAAACATATCATCCCTCACTTTCATCCATGGGGCAACATATTCCACTTCAGGCTCTGCATGCTGCATGCTTTGGTTCATCAGATCAAAAGCAGACATGGCCTTTCTTTACTAAATTGAGGAGGACTGTGTGAAAAGACTTCTTCCAGGACTTCCAGGACTCCTCTGGCAAGGAGTAGGTGACACAACGTGGTTGGAGAAGTGTGATCAGGACTGAAAGAAAAAGGAATACAAATGCACAGAGTTACTGACAAAATTCAAGTTCAAGATTAAAGTACCTTGACAAACAAGTCAGTTCACACAGTGAGCTGTGTTGCCTCTTGGATTCTGAAAGGAATACATCAGAAACTTACTTTATAAAAGGTGAGAAAATTGGTATTGGTAGACAAAGCAGCTCTATGGCAGCACCACAAGCTTTGGGATAAAACCCTGGACTCTTATCACTCCACATCATTTTTACAGACATGTGAGGGACTAAAATGTAAGAACATCTTGCATCTCAGAATAGCCTGTTCCTAAATGACTGACAGACACAAGAATGAAAAACTGTTACGAGGCTAAAAACAACTTTTCAAAGCAAACCATTTTTAAAGGATCACAGCATAAAACTGGCCTCAAGAGCAGCTTTTTCTTATTGATGCTCAGTAGTAGCCCGTGTTAACAGCATACCACAAATATGCAGTGGCAGTTGTGCTTTTTGATCTTCAAATCCACAGAAGTGTAAACAGGAAGAGCACTGAGTGTCACAGGATGCACAAATAAAACTCCAAACCACAGCCCTGGGACACTGGGACCAGGGAGAGCTCTGTTGCTCTTTGCATGTTTTTCTGACAAGTTCTCATCACCATGGTCCAAAAACTGTCATGACCCACAGATAATTCCCCATTTTTCCTTCTCATCAATCCCATCTCTCTTTTCTTTATATCTTTTGATAGCTCCATTACTTTTCTTTCTTTCTAGCCTTGCAGGAGTGATTGCTCATATCTTTCCTACTGTCTGTCTGCTTCTTTTTCACATCATCAAAAAACCCATCTCTTTAAAATCTGTTCTGCGGGGCAGTACCTCCAATGCTTTCTCTTTCACTCACAAAACCCTCAGACTTAGCTGCACAACAGTCTTCCCTCCTTCCCTCTACATGAAATGCTATGGCTTATATCACTTTCTGAACACAAGTGAACCTGAGCAAATAAATTATTTCAGGGTTTTTTTGCATTAACAAAAACCAAGCAACCACACAAGAAAAACACCAAAAAAAAAATTGTGCAGAAGAAAATCTTATTTTCTTCAGTGTTTATCAAAACTCAATGGGTGTGACTTTCGTGGTGAAGTCACTGAATTGAGGTTGAACTGTTTTTATAACCAAATTTTTGGAATTCTTAGGGTTTCTGCGCAGCTTTCCTATGCACAGGGTTTCTAAGTACAAATGTGCCTTTTTCTAGTTAAAAAAAAAAGTTGGTTGTCAAATTTCACCTAGGTCTACCTCTCTCTGAGGTCCCACCAGCTGCCCTCTTCTCCCTTGGGAAACCCCATTCTGCTTTTTCATCTGCAAGGAGTTTTACCTTCATGCATTTTGCCCCTGTATCCCTGCCCCAAGCTTTAGGCACAGAATGACCACCACACACAAGCTCCTTACACCCTCCAGCTCTGCCATGGCATTGTGCACCCTCCCCATCCTATTTTTGCCTTCTCCTTTCCAAAACCTGCTGCTTCGCCCTTTCCCTGCCATCTCCAACATGCAGCATTGCACCTCTGGGCTCCTCCAGGTTACTTCTGAGAGCCAGCATCCATAGATCCTTCATTTACCAACTTCCCAGGCTTGTCCAAAATCTCAGAGAATTACTGTTTGCATTTAAAACCCAAAATCCCTTAATGCAGGGCAAAGCAATTGCAATACAGGTCTGCTTGCAGTAACAATTGATTTTTTTGCAATAGGATCTCTGTCTGACTTTCAGGGTTGTCTTCCACATCACCAGCTGGTTTCTCTCACGTCAGACTTATGTTTTTACTCCTCTGCTAAAAGGGATTTCACCCAAAACTCCCAGTTCAGGAGGTTTATGTCTGCACTTATACCATGTTCAGAGCCATATTTCACTCCTTTTCTTGCACCTTCTCCCCTGCAGCCTTTCCAACATCTCCCTTTCTTTGGAGTGCCAAGTCCTGTCATTTCTACCAACAGCCCCAAGATGAGAAGGTAAACTAGCTCAGGGATCATAAACCTTTATGTATCCATAGGAGGAGTAGAAAACATCCAGCATGATAAGCCCAGACCCACCTGCCACTGCACATCATGGGCAAGAAGCTAGAGTTGCTAAAGTCATATTTAAAGAATTTAGATGGCATGTTTTCAAGATAAACAGAAATGTATAATATATACAGCACTGAATAACATTATCTTGGGGACAATTAAACTTGACAGAGGCTCTGTCAGCTCTTTTGCACTGCAGGGGAGACATTGACCCAGGCTTGGAGAGATGCTTCAAGTTCTCCCACCACCCGTATCATTTACCCTTCATCTCTGAAGGAAACAACCCTGGGAGATGCTGGACAGCTGGGGTGGGTGGTCAGGACAGCTGGCTGGCGGGGGAAACCACATGAGACCGACCCGGGCTGGGTAATTCAGCAGCACTAAAGTACGCGGCTGATGTGTGCTCACCTGCTCAGCAGGGGTGGTGGTCTTCCTGCTGCCCGCACCACTGCCAAGCAGCCCGGTCTGAGGTCCTGCTCCTGCTGGGGTGCCTGGGTGCAGCTGGGGTGTGCAGCTGCTAATGGAAGGGACCCACTGTGATGCAAGTATTCCAGAACCAGCCCCCTGACACCTCTCCCTGGGGCTGGGAGCTCCTGAACACCCTCCTTGCACTTTTGTTTCCCCTCCCTGCTGGCCTCCCAGGCTTGTCGTTGATTTTTCCCAGCATTGCCCTTTTTTTTTTCTCATGGAAATGACTCTTCTCTTAGCTCAGCTCTCATGCCCTTTCCTGATCCCAAACTTCCCGATCTGCCTTTGATGCTCATAACTGAGAGCAGTTTGGGTGGATCCTTTCTCTATCACACCCTCTTGAAACAAACTTTGTTTTCATTGCAAATTTTCAAATTATGTTTGTTGCTGGACTGATTCTGATGCATTCAAAAATCATTTCCTTGTATACACTGTGTATTGTGCGCAGTTCTGGTGTCCTCAACATAAAAAGGACATGGAACTGTTGGAACAAGTCCAAAGGAGGGCCACAAGGATGAACAGGAGACTGTAGCACCTCCTGTATGAAGATAGGCTGAGAAAGTTGGGGCTGTTCAGCCTGGAGAAGAGAAGGCTGTGTGGAGACCTCACAGCAGCCTTCCACTATCTCAAGGGGGGCTATAGGGATGCTGGGGAGGGACTCTTCATGAGGGACTGTAGTGAGAGGACAAGGGGTAATGGGTTCAAACTTAAACAGGGGAAGTTTAGATTGGATATGAGGAAGAAATTCTTTACTGTGAGGGGGGTGAGGCACTGGAATGGGTTACCCAGGGAAGTTGTGAATGCTCCATCACTGGTGGTGTTCAAGGCAGGGTTGGACATAGCCTTGGGTGGCATGGTTTATTGTGAGGTGTCCCTGCCCCTGGCAGGGGGGTTGGAACTAGATGATCTTAAGGTGCTTTCCAACCCTAACTATTCTATGATTCTAAATGGTTTTCTAAGGGCAGCATGAGTTTGAAGTCTTTCTTTGACTATAAGTTCAACAGTAGTATATCACTGAACCCTATTAAGAAGAAAACAGAATATACAGGACATTAATGCATTACAAGTTTAAATGTTATTTGTAGCAACTATTCGCACTTCCATGTCTTTACATTTCTAATGATCTCATTCTCTTTCTTATCTGCTGCATCTTTCAGATGTGATTTTTTTTCCTCATCAGGGCTCTTGAATAATAAATACAGCAGTTCATTTTGTACCCAGTGAAAATTACCAACTTGGCATCAGACCCAAGGTGACTGCTATTGCTTCAGGAAGCTGGAGGTGCAGTTCAGCTTTGGTGTTAAAGATGATAAACTCTTGTATAAAATTCTTCTCGGTAATTTCTCCCTTGTTTATATTTAAACTTAGACAAAAAATAAAAACATCACAGGTTACTATGGCAACTCCTCAGGGAGCATTCTCCTTTATTCAAGCTCCAGGATCCTGCACAGGAAAACAGGAAAATGTCCTCAAAAGAGAAAGGAAAAGATTTTATCATGGGGCACTTGTGCTTGGTTTTCTATCAAATGGGAATTCAAGGGTGCAGCCAGTTTTCAGGAGAGGTGACTGAAATGGCTGATCAGAACTTCTGAAGCTGTGGACCACTGCAACAGACCTTTGATGAACAACTTAAGGTCCAAGAGCTGACGGGAAAGTGAGTTAATAGAGGCAAGTGCAGCATAAGACTGATCAACAGACAAAGTCTGCTTAATAGGAGCTGCTGAGAAATAAGTTAACAGTGTACTTTTGCCTTTTCTTATGCAGTTATTTTCCTTAAAGCTGAACAAAGTTATTCTGGCAAGTCATTTGTTTGCTGAAAATTAGGACTTCAAATACCAATGTATTAGGGTCAGATTTAGTGAACATCATCAGATGTGTGTACGTGTACAGCAGAACTGGAAATGCTGCAGCAGCTCACTGCAGAATTTTTTATAGCAGCTACACTGATTTCTGAGCTGGACTCTCAAAAGGACCAAGATGTCATTCACAAGATTACAAAAGCAGAAATAATGCTGAGTGTGTTCCCCTCCCTGCCAAGAGACAAGTAACCCCTTCTCTGTAAGAAGGGTTTGAACCAACTTCCCAGCTGAGTGGTTTGTCCGCAGCTTCAGACTGCTGTTGCACTATACAAAGAAATATATATTAATTGGAACCAAAGCCATATTCTACCTGCACACCTTACACCAGGCTGTTCAGCTGACCTTGCTGTCCTTTCTTCCAAAGATTATCTGTTTCTGGAACAGATCTAGCGGCTAAAAGTGGATGATCCCACAAACACTCATATAATATTCTCCACTTTGGAAACTTTTCTCACTGCTGGGCTGCAAGAGGTCACCATCCAGCGACGGGTTGGATGGGCAAAGTGCAGGGGGAGAGCAAAGTCTGAACTGCTGCCATGGAGATCTTGCAAGAAGTACCCTGGAGACCCTATTCCAGCCTCCTTCCCTTTGGGATTGATGGCATGTACAAACAGTAAAGTTCAGCCCTTTCCTTCATTTGCTTTTGGATTTAGAAGGCCTGCTAAAGTGCCTGCAATCAAAATAATCTGGATTCTATTTTATTTTATTTTATTTTATTTTATTTTATTTTATTTTATTTTATTTTATTTTATTTTTGTAAAAGCATGTTTCTTTGAATTTGGTTCATATTCTTTTTCTTTTTTATGAGTGTCTTATAGTCCCAAATCTTTATTTGATAACACCAAAGGCATCCACTGCCACTTTCTACCACTCCAAACACATTGGTGCTTCTGAAATGCCTGTTTCTGTTCTCATCAGCACAGACTGCTCTCACTGCACACTCATCCACTGCTCTCCAGGGCATTAAACCTGGATGCAAATCCTACTGAGTCACTGAAAAGATTCTTGCATATTTGAGTGATCTTGAATAATCTCCTGATCTCAGTAACTGCCTGGGAAGTAAAAACAATGTTTTCTTAGGTTTTAAGGCAGTGAAGTGCCTGGAAGGAGAGGTGGTGATATCTCAGCATCATATTCTGCGTAGGAACAGATGGGTGCACTTGCTCAGCAGTGTGGAAGTCAGTAATGAAAACCTTCAGAGCAGGGTTTTTTTCAGACAGTTAAATGGCTTGAGGGACACACTGATGTCACCATCTATTTGGACTAATTGTCCTTCCAGGGACATCATCAGAGTGCTGCTGCCAGTGTGCCTCAGCACAACCCTCATACATGCAATACTGTGCAAAACATCAAACTCTGCATACCCATGCCAACACCAGCCAGGATCCTTTGGTCAGCTGAGAGCTGAAATGGAAGATGGAAATACTTACTTTCATACCTTGCCTCTGGTCCTAATTTCACTTCAAACATTGGATAAACTGTCTGTCCCCATTTCCTTGTGCTCTCAGTGAGGTTGGGATACTGACTTTGTGACACGAGCTGTTAAGAGAGATTAATTCTTACTTGTGAAGTGCTCTGAACATGAAGAGCAATACAGTAAAGAAGTCCTATGTTCCACTCTTATCTATCCCTATGTTAGTAATGCACACGTTTACAAGCTGAAGCAAAACATTTGACTTTTACTTTTAAGTGATATCTTTCAGAGGTGCCAGGCTTTGGCTGTTCCACCTCAGAACTCATTCTTACCTTGCTTTCATTCTACTTTAGCTATGAATATTTTTAAAAATGTATTGAAACCATGTGCAGTCTCTTGGTCAACTCTAAGCCATTGCCTGTCAATGTCCTTTGAGTTGTGTTTCTGTGATACCACTTGTGAGCCTTGCCACAAAATACAGCCCAATTACTGTATCAGTCTCCTACTCCTGTCTAGTTGAACTTTACAGAGCAGAGTGTTGCTGAAACTGCCCATAAACAGTTTATTGTTGGGAAAATACTAGAAGTAGTGATGATAAGTGCACTTCTTTTTGTTGTGAGGGCAGAGGCATGCTCTACCAAAGGTGGTGGAGTGGCAGAGCTGACATTACACCCAAAGGAGCTCTTTGGTCTCACCTTACAGCAGGAGAATTCAGATGGGTACGGTCACCTGAAAGTGCCATGTGTGACCATGGGGTATCCAGTGTGGCCTCCAGGGTCCACTTCAGGAAACAGACCTGCCATCAGGCTGTGTTGAACCCACTGGCCCAGGTCTCTGATACCCACAAACCCCAAACAGCAATTGGGACTGGTGTTCAGGTAACAGACTTGAGCCCTTGGTGGCTTGTCAGTCAAGTGATGCTTTGTCCCTCATCACTGCACTGATCAGGTGTTGTGGTTTAAGCCTAGTCAGCCATGCAGTCTCTCTCTCACTCCCTCCCTTTCCTCCCCCTGATCCCAGAGGGATGGGGTGGAGAATCGAAAGAATGTAACTCCCACAGGTTGAGATAAGAACAGTCCGGTAACTAAGGTATAACACAAACCACTGCTGCTGCCAACAATAATAATAATGACAAGGGAAATAACAAGGGAAGAGAATACAACCGCTCACCACCCGCTGACCAATACCCAGCCCAACTGAGCAGTGATCTAGCCCTTCGGGTAACTGCCCCCAGTTTATATACTGGGCATGACATGCTGTGGTATGGAATACCTCTTTGGTCAGTTTGGGTCAGGTGTCCTGTCTCTGCTTCCTCCCGGCTTCCCCTCCTCCCTGGCAGAGCATGAGGCTCAGAAAGTCCTTGGTCAGAGTAAACATTACTAAGCAGCGGCTAAAAACATCGGTGTTATCAGAGTTGTTCCCAGGCTGAGAGTCAAAAACACAGCACTGCACCAGCTAGTAAGAAGGAGAAAAATGACTGCTACTGCTGAACCCAGGACTTTCTGACTGCAGGAAAGCTTAAACACTGTCTTGTAGGTATCACATGTAGATATCTCAAAGCAGTTGTCTATGGTTTGGAGGTAAATACTCCCTGGCCCACAGTGCTCTTGGACATGATGTGCCACCTCCTGAAGACATAGCTGTGTCTTCCTGAACTGACCACTCAGGAATCTGCTGTTGTTAACCTCCTTAATTGGGTGTCTAAAAGAGAACCTCACACCCTAGCAGAGAGCTCCAGCTCAGCTTGGTTCACATGTGCATCCTGCAAGGGAAGGTGGTGCTGCCAAGCCAACAACTACTGCATGGCCTGGGACAACTAAATAGGGTCAGCTTGGCAGAGCTGAAAGAGTCATGTTGAAAATAAAAGCCCTCTTCTCAGGGCTCACAAAAAGCCATGTGCAAAATCCCTGTCTGTCATGGACATCAAGCAAGAGACTGCAAAATGTGGGGGAGAGGGGAACACTAAGGAACATCTAATTTCATGTGCAAGGGCAGGAGCTGAGAGTCTCAATGGGCAGGAGCTGAGTTTCAGTGAGCAGAGCAGACCACAAGAGCACAAACTGGAGCTGCAATGTCCTGTGAATAGATGCGAAGCCTGCGAGTGGAGGGCATTTCAGGTCATTTTGAACACAGCAATCCTTCCACTTGACAAGTCTCGCTGGGTGAGACGAAGAGTCAGCAGCTCCATTCCTGATTGACAGGGAGAAAATTGAGGGCTCAGGCTTATTAAACAACCTCTAACAGTGATTTATGTGGTCCTGTACATTTTAATCTAACAAAAAATAAATTAAAATTATCTAATTAGCGAAGTGTGTAATCCTGCATATTAATTGTCTATTAGCCACTTCTTAATTATAATGGAATGTTTATCAAATAACATGTGATGGCCACGTAGCACCAATTTAAGTCATTATCAGACTAGCTCCTACTTCAATAAGGATCTGTTTAAATGAAATCTAACCATTTCATTTTATTTCAAAAGCTATAAAGAAGAGGAACCTAAGATCTTAAAAAATTAGTACCCCATTAGGGTTTGCTAGATACTATCCTATAAAGAGTGTTGCATGAAAGCCACATAAAAAAATTCATTCAGATGCTAACCTGGATGATTAAATGGCAGAACAAGATGGAAACCTACAAGGGAAGAAAGACATGTCTCATTCAGAAATACTGGCAAGCTCAGGTAATTCCTGTCTCTTGATTGCTTGACTTTAGAGCCTTAATGCTCAATTGACATGTGTTTGCGCTTGTGTATTTTCAGACATTTTAGAAGAAATTAATTGAGAAAATTTGATTATATGCAACCACATTGACCTCTACACGTCACCAGCATGACTAGTGACAACTCTGCAATTTGAATAAAACAGGGTGCATTTGCAATAGCAATAACAAGAACTTATCATTTTATACACAAAACCATGCTGTAGGGAGATACGCATGACATAAGGAAATAACTGTACTGCCAATGGTTTTCACAAGCGTATGCTGACTACCAAGGAACCTGGAGGCCGCAGAACACTAGGTTTGGATCTGGTGGATGGGCAGGGTTTCCTAGTAGCTCTTCACCATACCTTCTCCATCAGCTACTCTGTGCATCTTCTCTGTCTTCCTCAGCTGCTGCTGCGCCTGGTTTCTTTCTCCTATTCCTGTAGCTCACAAAGCAGCATCCATAGAATCATGGAACGATTGGGAGGGCTAGATAGAATGGGTTGGAAGGGATCTTAATAATCAGCTCTTTCCAACACCCTGCCATGGGCAGGGACACCTTTCACTAGACCAGGTTGCTCAAAGCCCCATCCAACCTAGCCTTGGACATTGAGAGGGGTGGGGTGTTCAGAATTTTTCTGGGCAACCTCTTCTGGTGAATCACTATGCAAATAGTGCTGCATACAACATTCTCAGTCCTTACAGGCATGTAAGATTTGTTATTATAAGGTCCATGAGGGCAACACAATTTTAACACCTGTTCGTCTCAGGGTTTAAACTGCTGCCAGAGTACTCTTTTAATGGTGTGCCAGAAGAAGAGGGGTAGAAGAAGAGAGTAGACAGTTCGATTCACAGTACTGCTGTTGAGCACACCTAGGAACAGTTAACTGGGCAATTTTAGAAACGTTATGCAACCCCTAGGAATGATTTTATACCAGAGAAGCAGCTGCTTTTACCCATTTCCCTCAACTTTTAGTATGCAAAGACTGTACTGTGTGAATGGCGATTACAAAAGTTACCTGGTCTTATAAAACTACTTGCAAACTTCTGTGCAAATCTGGGGTCACTGTCTGTCCAAGATCTCTGTAGTGGCACACAGAAAATAACAAGAACCAGAATGCACATCCACCCAGAGAAATGCAATGAGAAAGAAATAGGTTAAACTGTCTTCATATGTGTCCGGAGGATATCATTAACATTAATGTAGTCATAAAGCAGCACCTGCTGGCTCAACACAGCAAATCTTTGCCTACTACCAATTAACTCTTCAAAAAATAATAGAGAACAGTTTTAGCCCTTCTTTCCCCAAGCACAATAATAGTTTCCTGCTAAGAATTATTAATTATAATGTCCCTGCTCCTTTGCCTTGCTCAAATGAACAGCCCCATCAGTGGCATAAGCTTCATAGCAAGGTGTACCTCAACAGGAGCAAGTACGGAGTTCCTGGGCTCTAAAAAATATTATTCTACTTTTTACTAGTACTGTTGTTCTTTAGTTGGTGTAGGGCTTTTACTCTTAACCATCCAGAGCTAAAAAAGCACAGATCTCAGTCAAAGCACACATCTCAGCCAGGTGAAGGGATAAATTCCCAGAAGATGTTCTCCTTACTGTAATGCCAACAATTCAGTGAGCAAAGTCTGAGAAAACGACTTACATGGGGTGAGGCATGTGGTGAGATGGGGAGAAACACTCTTCAGACACAGCTGTAAACTTGTCCTGCACTGCTAAATGTGAACTGCAGTCAGATTGCTACCACAACTTATGGGAACGGTATTTGAGGTGATCCTTCTTCTGGGGCCAAGTGTAAGGCTCCGACCATGCATCTGCACATTAGCTGTGTGCTACTAGCTTGCACATCTCCTTGGTTCTCCTCCAGTGGCCTTTTTGTATCAGCTCTTCTCCAGTGCACTCAAGCAGTGGCAAACCACACCTTGTGAGAAGTTTCTGATATGGTGGCCCTGGGATGCAGACCTCCATCACACATGTACTGTCCAGCAGGCTCACTTATGTATGTATACAAAAGCTTTGGATATCTGATTTAAAACATAAAGGACACTGTCTCTCCTGAAAGGTGTCTCCGACAACATAAGTCATGTTATGTGACAGAGCTGCCAGCCATCTCAAGCACAAGCAGGCATCACTCCTGGCCTGAGCAGTGCAGGCTGTGCAAGAAGCAAAGATAAGCCTCTTCTGCTCGGGGCAAAGACAGCTCATCTCTTTCCAACTGTAAGCAGGGATGTGGTGGCAGAAATATGTTATTCCCATTAAAATATTTTGCATGGTATTTAACATGAGCATACAGTATGTGGCAGTCAGCCCACTAACTGAAACACTGTTTTGCATAATACAAACACTGAGGTTACACATTGTGCTGATGTTACTCTTCCTATCTTACCAAAGTCACTTTCTGCACAGAGAGAGTATTAGGAATATGATTTACTGTTTATTAGTGTCAGAGCTTTGCAGGTTATCACGGACCAAGTACCATGGTGCTCACTGCTGAATGGACAAACTCCAAGGACACTGGTTCCTGTACTTATAATGGAAAGGCATAACAGGTCAATAGCTCCTATCTAAAGCCAAATAGTTAATAGTCTGTAGCTTGCAGAAAGCATTACTACTGCTTCTTTAAGCCTGTGCCTGCTTGCATATTTAGTCACAAGTTAGAAGTGCACAGAAAAGAACAGTTGCTCTGGCCACAGAATCTCTGCAAACCCTTTTTTATGAGACAGCACAGTCTTTCCTGAGCCATGAAATGCTTTGTAGTATTTGCTGCTGCAATTGTCACATCTTCAGTATCTAACAAGGTACCTGGAGACTGTCCTCCTATTTCTAGCAACGATTTCTACATGACAGTAATAAGAAGACAGCATCCCGACACCACCTTTCTGAGGCAGAAATGGGCACTCTGGTGACCTGGGAAGACCCATCTGAAATGACTGATCCAAAGCCTGTTACAAACTTACAGACAAGATACATGTCATCAGCCCATATCTCCCTCACCTTACACCCCAATGCTGATTAATTTCTACAAGTCTAATCCCAAGAACTGATGAGTGACAAAAAAAATACATCTCTGGGGTTTGCAGGCAAATTTTTTTTGCAGTGCATCTTTATCGGCTTTGCCTGATTGATCAAAGATGCTGTTATCTGCTGTACTCCACAGGCTTATTGACTAGGTTCAGCCTCGCTCACCCCAAGCCTTCAAAATCACAAAAGTTGCTAGAAACAAAGACAGTTTAAAAAATAAATTAAAAAATAAAACAAAAACAAAAAAGAGGGGTTCTTCGTATTTGACATCTGGATTCCAAATCTTCATAGAGGTCAGATTTTCTTCTCACCCTTGAGAGACAGAAAAATTTACTTTCTTTCTGATGAAAGCAGATACTAACTTTACAAATAATGAGATAATTGCCTAATTATTTATTTTGGTTTTGTCATAATTACTTTTGCTCTGTGATTTTTTCCCCAGAATGTGTTTTCTTCTTGTATAGGGAGCAAAAGACAACACTATGAGCATCTACTTCATTCAACTCCACCTCAGAAGGGAAAAGCAGACAGGTAACTGGAGCTGGCTACTTCCATTTCCTCTGGCCAGTATAATTAGTAGCAACCCTTACAGATCTATCACCAGCCACTGTTTCCATTTCTCCCTCTTTGCACCAACTCCACCCCACTAAACACTGAGCCTTTAGAATCCATCTCCAACCATCTCCATTTACACCTACACATAACCCTCACATCTCTTTTCAAGAATGCCCAGGCAGTACTGTTTAAAGGCAAAAATTCAAATGCAATAAACACACTTGAGAAAATGAGACCACTAATTGCTGCCTCCTTGTTGAATCACATCACCTTTGATGCACAACTGTCACCAAAGCACAGATATACCTGGGTGATGTTTAGGGCTGAGCTGCAGATCTCCTGGGGGGCCTGCTAAGGAAACAGCTTCTGAGACATAGGTGAATGTTAATAGCAAGTGAAACGGCGTCCTTCTGTGAGATATCTCTGCTCGTAGGGAGGAAAAATATGTAACATTGGAAGGACAGATACTCACAGAAATATGAAGCAGCATTTCCTCCAAATTATTAACATAAAACACCAGGACCTGAGAAATAACATCAAACAACTTTCTTTTCCCCAAACAACAGAATCACTAGAGAACTTCCTAAGTAAAAAAAGGTGTATGTGGGTAACAAGAGTTTAACTAAAATCTGGTTGGACCATGAAGTTCATTAAAAAGACGTGTGTTTTAAATGCCTTGTCACTTGCATATACACATAAAATAAATTACAGAGATAGCTGCTCTTCATTATACTGACATCTTTTTGCAGTGTGTCTGAGAAACCACAGGTACAAGTTCACATACATATCACTGTGCAAAGTGCTTGTCGTAATCATTTTCATGGGGAAAAATAAGCATTTGCAGGATCATATATTTTATGTTGTAACTTCAGTTAATGCTCACATCAATCAGATTGTCAAAGCCGTTTACAGCCCTGCCTGGATATTTCCAGCTTTTGACATGCTATGTCAAGGAGAACCAGAATCCTTGAAACGTAATTTTGTCGCTCCCTCTCTACTTACAGCTTTCTTCACATCTTCGATTTTCCTGGTAAACTCTATATCATCTGCAGCTGCTTCAGAATCCCAGAGCCACCAGCTCATTAGCAATTCCAGAATCACATTATTTCTCTTTTCAGAAACTGCCCTGGATTTCCCACAAAGCTTTCGAGGACTAAGATCCCCAATATTTAGGTGGGTTCAACTGCCACATCCTTCTAACCTTTTGCTACGTCTGGCAAGTCATAATTTGCTGATTATAAGCTGTGTCTCTTCCGCAGTTCAGCTAAAGTTTAGAACTAGCCTAAGATATAATGGTCCCAAGAGAGGGTGTGAGAAGGAAGAAGGGCTGGAGGATCTATATTTTTTCTTGTGAAAATTGAAAAGTTTGGAATTAGAAATGACCCTTTCCTGTCTATTTTTGCCCAGATTATAATTATGGAGAAATCTAAAGATTTATCTCCATGCGTACCATGTATCACATAACAGGGACTCTGGAGTTGAGTATTTCAGGCCATAAAAGCACAGTGCTCATTAACCGAGTGAGTACCAGCACAGAAAATTTCTGGGAGCATCCAGTGAAAAGAGACAAGCCCAGATGTGCTTTACACCATCACCAAATGAGGTTAACTCAGCCTGATGGGCTGTCCTTAAGAGACAGGCTTTGGATATAACAAGCTCATGAGAAATGAATAGGTGCAATTTATTCAAAGGACCAAATACCTCACAGAAATGGGCAGGGGGAAGGGAGGAAAGTGCAGGTGGGGAGGAGAGCTGTCAAAAGTAGTCTAAAACTTGTGCAGGCAACTGCAGCATAAAACCCCAAACCAGTACTACCCTGAGACCTTGGCCATAAAGTTTAATGGCTTGTTATCTTTACAAAGCCTTCAGCAATACAGGAAGAAGTGCCTGTTTCCCCTCACTTTACATCTTTACTGTTGGACAGTTTATTTTTTCTCTCTCTCTCCCCCCACTTTAATCTAAACAATATATCTGGTTTGAGCACAGCTATAAAGCAGATTGCTAGCCGAGAGAGAGGCGTGTGCTGACAGGAAGCAGCCCCACTGCTGTCCCTTCCCAAGGTCATTCCCTGTTAACTACACCTGAGAACAACCAGAATGCAATGCTGTGATCAGCCACAAGTGTGCATGAAGGGCATCAAAGGGACAATGTGTCCCAGAAACTTGCTGGGATGTGCCTGGGCGCAGCAAGATCTCCAGCCTTTGAGGTGTTGTCAAGCATTGTTTTCCTTCAAGATGTCCATTGCACACCAGATTATAGAATGCTGTGTTAGGTTTGCACAAAGGGCAGCGTGAGCCTGACTGACAGACTGATGGGATAAAGACATCAGGAAAACGTTCAAAGTTTAGTATTGGCAGAAATCACGGGAAAGAACAGAAAGCCTCACAAATCTTGCTGCAAATAGACTTTTGCATGAATTTAATGGGGGGGGGGGGGGGGGAATGTGAAATTCCACGTAGATCCCATTTTAAGTCATATTAGTGATTTGAGATGCTTTGTCATTCTCTGCACTATATGAACTGCAGACTTTTTATTTCCCAGACTACTAATAACAGGCCCTATAATTAGGTATCTGTCCTTTGCAATCAGCACTACAGCTTTCTGTTCACAGGAGAAAAATTGTAGGGCAGAAGAGCCACTCAAGAGCATAGGAAAATGCTGTCACTGGCATAGAGTGACTGGTTAATGGTTTCAAAGTCATTATTAGGAGAGAACAGTTCCTTAATTTTGATATGTAGCATGCTAATAAAAACATTCTTGTTCATTTGTATATCAGATTGAACCCAACGAAGTTTTGGGTTCAAACACATCCTCTCAACCTGCAGTAATCAAACAAGACATCTCTTCTGATTTCCTCCTTCTCCATACCCATAAGCCATTTGCCTGGATGACTGGCCACAGACTGTCCTTGCTCATTAGTGCTGGTCAAGATTTGCTTTTGGAGTTTGAAATAGCAAGGCGATGTAGAAAGATATGCTGGAGAGGTGCTGCCTGGGTTTTACCCTCCTGTTTTGCCCCAGTTTAAGAGTGAGTATCAGACTGAAAACCATGTCTTTTGCTAATTTCTGTCCTTTGATTTGCAGTAAAGAGCCCAGTTGTCATCAGGCAAGACCCAGCCTGTTATCAACAGAAGTGAGTCAGGGTTTTTACATGCAAAGATAGCTCTTGCCAATCTTATTACATCCATTAGAAGCAGAAGAGCAAAAATTAATCCAATTACATTACCCTCAGTAAAGCAAAAGTCTGCTGTTCACTGCACTGTACTGTTGAGCCCACAACAGCTCCATGAGCCATTCTGGTGGGGATCCTGGACCCCCTTTAACTTCTGGAGAAGTAAACTTCCCCACCAAGTTGCCTTTGACTACATTTTTTAAATCAAATTCACGCCAGTGCAGCATCTTATCCTTCATGCCAGAAAAAACTGCGTCTGGAGGAAGGAAAGACAGCTCTCAGACATAATATTCTGCCCAGCACTTACCCAACAGTCTTTTCTCCGAGGTTTCCAAAGCCAGGAGGGTTATTTTCAGGGCCACACGTATTAAAATTAATGCTAAATCAAAAGGACTGCCTGCCGCGGGGCTTGATTGGATTTGGACAAAGAATGTCACTTTTTGAAGTCAACCCGCATGTAGATGGCTTTTTTTCACCACCTAATCATGATTGTGAGGACGTAAATCATGCGAATTACAATGAGCGGAGTTGATGAATGTGCACCACAGGAACTCCACCTTCCATCCCCTTAGAGGTCATCACTGGAGAAAGTCCTTTTCTAGGACTGAGTTTCTACTGCCTGACACAGCTTCTCCTTAGCCATGCTCTTTTGGGGGAGGTGAGAAGCATACTACCTTTGTTTCTGTTTTGTCTACAACCTGTCTCTCCTTTCAACTGGAAAATGAAGCCTGCTAAGTGTCTTTGCAATATAAAGGCTTCTTGTAAATTTTTTTCATTCACTTACAAACAGGCTTTTAATAACTGGATGTAAAGCAAAAATCCTCAGGAGCACAAGAGTGAAGTCTGTAAGTGCATGGGAATTCAGTCCTCTCAATATTTATGTTTAGCATTAAATACTTCATGCAAAAATAATGACTTTGACTCCTGAGGCCTTCCCTCTCTTATCTCAAGAACTGTTCATACACATGCTCTGAGATCTCTATGCAAATATAAAAAGGGGATTAAGTTGTATGTGTAGCAAATCCCCTTTCTACATTAAATAGGTAAGAACTAACAGTGGGCCTTTGGATTAAAAATAGGTCCCTGTCTGCTGAGCAGACTGAAGCATTCTTTCCTCTGGCTGCCTTGCCATGCAAGAATTGACCTTTTCCTAGTGAGAAATTTGAGTCAATTATTAAATCTATAGTATATTAGAGGTGTGTACCGTACAATACATGATTTTGATTTAAATTACTGTGTATTAGAGAATGCCCCCTGCCTCCACAAAAACACTCCTTGTTTTTCAACAGGAAGACAAGCCTCAGCCCCCATCTGATAGCACCATTCCATGAGAAACTTCCATGCCTGAACGGACGTTCTTAGGGTCACAAGGTGAAAATCAAAACTGTGGCTGTCCAGAACAGGAGGTGAGCATTGCCTTTTGCTCCAGACATTATCTTTAACCACCACCTGGTGCTTTCTCCTTGCCCTGTGCAGCAGAAGCCAGGAGGAGGAAAGCTCCTCCAGCCCCGCCAGCCCTCCAACCATCAACTTATCAATTGCGATTTCTCTGACCACATGCAAAAGTCAAACTCACTGAGATTTTGGTTCACTTTTTACCACTGGCCCTGCAAAAGAGGGAAACCTGGAAGTGTGGAGCTGAAGCTGCAAAGCACTCTGCAGCAAGGGCTGCAGACTTGGTCTTGGGGTTTTTT
This sequence comes from Ara ararauna, assembly GCA_028858755.1. Taxonomy (NCBI): domain Eukaryota; kingdom Metazoa; phylum Chordata; class Aves; order Psittaciformes; family Psittacidae; genus Ara; species Ara ararauna. The sequence continues at coordinate 103,782,214 of CM054378.1, read as the reverse complement.
TGCTTCACCTGCTGTCAGTTGTTCCATTGAAACAAAAACCAACACCAAGACACCACCACTGAGCACAGGACGAATTCCTCTTCATGTATTTTGTAAGGTCATACCCCAGCCCCACCATGAGGACAGTCACCAGTGTGCAAAATACGCTGCAGAATCTGATGGAAGGGTTCAAAGGAACTGGTTGCAAAGAGTAGAACACAGCTGGAGGCAGCAGAGATGCAGTCATGACTTCCTGATGACACCGGTACATCACAGAGCTGTACTTAAACAAGCATTCCCTTTAAACCTGGTTTCCTTTCAAGAAATCTCTGAATGAAATGAAAAGGCAGGTTTTGCCTGAGTCATTGGCATTTGCAACTTCCCTAGGATCCCAAGCCCTTTCAGCTCAGACACTCAGCTGCCAGAATAAGAAGCAACCTTATTTCACCCCTGGATGGAGGGTAAAAAGGTGTGTGTGTGTATATATATATATATAAAATATATATATATATAAAAGGCTTAAACCCAGCAAGCTGGAGAGCTCTTTTTGAAGACAGCAGGGTTGCTAATTCACTCTGGCAGCCTCGTGGAGTGAGCATGATGGTGTGCTGGGGATCACGGGGACAGCTCACGCCAGAGAAAGTTCAGGATGCAGCACAAAGCATAAAAACAACAGCAATGAAGCCCTCGGATAGAAACTGAGCACCATGAAGGTAGATGGGTCCAAGCATGAGGCCCCCAGAGTCTCCTTGTGGAGAAACACAGATAGGAAATTCTCCTGCCTCCTCTCAGGGCTTGCCTGGGTGAGATGCCTCAGGTACTGCAGTACCAGTCCTTCCCTGTGATGAGCTCTCAGGTCAGCATCCCACTCCCAGCAAGCCAGGCAGTCCTGAATTCTCTGGACTTTGCCTTGCACATCCTCCACCACAGCAAGTCCCTGCTCCCTCCATCCCCTGGGCCTGCACCAGGCTCCCTCAGCCCTGCTGAAATTTCGAGGAAGGATGGCAAGCTGGCAGCAGCACCCATCTCCCTTCCTGTCCTATTGTTACAACCTGGGACCATCAGCAGCTGGCCCTAAGAGGAGGACAATAGGACAATGGAACAACAAGGGGAAAAGTTCCACCAACACTCAGGGCCACTGAGGACCAAGAGGGTGTCATAGGTACCTCCCTAGCAGCAGGTCTCTGTCTGCCCCTACTAAGAGGATCCTCTCCTGCTCTCCTGGATTCTCCTGCCCAGATAGGCAAGCCTGTCCTGGGATGCCTGGGATGCCCAGGGTTTTACAGGGCAGAAGTTCTTTTGTGGCACCGCTGTGAGTGTCAGATGATGCTTTACCATTTACCTTCATGTTTACTTGTTGCTTTCCTTTCCTGTTTTCCCCTTCACCTGTGAGATGAAAAGCAAACTCCAGCATGAAAACCCTCAGCACATTAAGGGGGTTATGCAGGGAGGAGGAGGAAGTTGCAGGGTGCCCCAAGGGCTGTCCCCTTCCTGGCAGCAGGCAGTGGTGGAAGCACAAGGGTGAGTGCTGGGAAGGGGATACAGAGCTGACCTCCCCAGACCTCTCTTAAGTCAGACTTCCCTGAAATGTGGGAGAAACTGTTGTCCAGACCATACTATAACATACCGGGGCATGTAGTGACAGGATAAGGGGGAATGGCTTTAAACTGAGAGAGGGGAGATTTAGATTAGATATTAAGAAGGTCTTTACCAGTGTTACTGTGAGAGTGCTGAGGCAAAGGAGCAGGTTCCCCAGAGAAGTTGTGGCTGTCCCATCCCTAGATGGGACAGATTGGACAGGGCTTTGGGCAACTTGTAGTGAAAAGGGTCCCTGCCCATGGCAGGGGAGTGGAGCTGGATGATCTTTAAGGTCCCTTCCAACCCAAACCATTCTGTGATTCTGTGATACTGTAACTAAAAAAAGAGGTTAAAACTGAAAAAGAAGATAGATATTTTCTCCAAAATCTGCCAAGTCCTGGTGAGAGCTGAGTCAGTGCCCCCTCTGCCTCCACCCCAGACCCTCAGTCTGACAGACCCTGCAAATGGCATCTGGGGACAGCGCAGCCTTGCAGGCAGCCTCTTGCCAAAGTACCAGTGGATAGCATGTGGACAAATGGATTTTAGGGAATTTGGTAGGACTGTGCCTCAACAGGGTCAGTGCTGACACCGCTGGCTCTTAGCTTCTTTCTCAGTCTCTGTTTTCATAAACAATGTTCATATTCATTTACCTCTTTTTCATTATTTTTATCAAATTACACCTTCATAAATTTCTGCTTCAGAATTCGTAGTTTACTAGGCAGTTTCATGAATATATGTGTCATTTCCTAAGACTTTCCACAACATTTATGTATCTAGTTGCACACTTTAGAAAGCATAGCATAAAAAAGAGGCTCAGTTGGATAGCATAAATGCAGTTTATTCTGCCAGGGGAAGGAGGAGACATCAAAGAGCTTCTCAGTTCTTTCTCAGCACAACTGCCTGTGATTCTGTGATTTATTCTGCTCCAAGCCTGACGTAACTTTATTTACTCAGTATTGCTGCAAATTTACACCACTGGCACTTCATTGGGTGCATCATGACTACTACCTTTAGCTCTGTGTTTAGGGGCTAAGGGATCAGTTACACATAATTTGCCACCTGTAAGAAATGCTGTTCTGATCTCTACTAAAATGTTTGGCTTCTGCAGGGTGAAATGCAGCAGTGCATGGGCTTCCTTATCACGTTGTGGGATGTGGAGCAGGAGGCACTCTGCTGCTGATAGACCTTTGTGAGGTTGAGAGGATCAGGTACTGTGTGCCGAAATGAGCACAAAATGTTTCTACCTGCGGTGTGCTGCAGTGCTAGAAATCAAAGCCACAACCAGCAGTAACTTCAGCTTTGTTATCCAGAGTCAAACCCAGTAAATCTCTGTCTGCACTTTCAGATGAGTCTTTTTCCCTTCCAGAGCAGGAAAGAGCCGGAAGCACTGTCAATGTTAATCAGGGATTTCTGTGCTTTCAGACAATCTAACTTCAGTTTAGTACTTGTCTCTCATGACACAAATCCCAGAACATACACTAATAACTATGATTTACAGCTGGAGCTGCTTCATTTTACTGTGTCGTGTAATTGCTATCCTGTTGAAGAGCCAGGCTTTCTGAAGCATATTCATGCACTGTAGCTCCTCAGCTGTGTGTACAACATGAGTCCTGTATGCTCCGTGGCCCAGGCAATGGCAGCTGCTAAAATCAGGTTTGTTTTAAAATCCCAGTGGTAGAGGTTGGGACTCTGATTCTGCACGCCCCTCCTAAGCTGTTTATGCCTCTATATTACAAATGCAAAGGAATAGCAGAAGTTACTGATTTAACAGAATAAACGTTTAAAACTCTTAATTTTTGGGTGTTAGTGGCTGCAGGCAGAGGCATCTCATCCCTGCACCTCCAGAAACAGCACGGTCTTTATAACCTTGAGGCTGAGTGAATTCACCAGGACCTAGATCACTGCATATATGCCGTATATTTCTTTATTTCCTATAAGTCTGTTAATGGCCACTGCGGGTTACAGAAAGGTAAGCAGCCCCTCGGTTGGAGCCGATGTCACCACTATGGTGAGATCCAGACTTTTGGATGCGGCTCTTCCAACTGCCACTGCTGAGATGAGTATTACTGTCTCTGCCGCTGTTTACAGGAATGGTAGGATGCAATAACACGTAAGGGCTGCACAACAGGAGATCACTCAAGAGCCTTCTGTGTGATTTACGGCAAGCAATTGCTTTCCAAATGTCTTTGAAAGTACAAAGTGCAGAAATAGTTATTTTAGGAGATTGTTTTATCTACAAGACTAGTGGTTATAACTCGGAATTTGGAGATCAAGTCTGGACACAACTGCAACGGCAGAAATACGTGAAAAAATCTGCTTGCTTTTAATGGCCTTGTTCTGCAATTAAAGGCCATAAATGTTTATAAATATGTAATATTACATTGTATTATATTACATATTAAAAGTATATATGCACAATAATAATAGGAGTGTGTGCACACTATTAGGAAAGTAGTCAATTGCTTTCCTTGGATCTGTAAATAGATGCATATATATACACATGCAGCTGCTTCTTCAGCATTGAAGGAAGTGTAGACTCCCACAACCACAGCCTGCTCTTGGCAAGTGGTATTAAGCTGTAGCTCTGCCCATCAACAGCACCAACTGTGCCAGTGAGCCCCTTTGCTCCAACAAAACAGAAGGACTGCAGCAGCAGAGTCCCTTCACTGGGGCCCACAGTCCCTCCCGGGCTGTGGGTCTGGCAGTGTCTGAGAACAGCTATTGCATTATAAAGTCCTGCCACAAAGTCACAAAAGTAGACAAAGCAGAGGTGCCGTTAGATGCCGTTCATTGCATTGGGCTATAGAGCCAGACATTATAATTCCCGTAGGGTCAAACAGGCATTGCTTAGAGGAAAAGATACCCCCTACAAGTGCAAATATCTTGAAGACAGCAAATGAAAGCAGAGGCTGACTAAACTCATATTTACTTAGTTTTCCCACCAGACCCACTGTGCTGTGGAAATTCCCCTGCAATGTCTGTGTATGAAAGTCTCTCTAACCTTGTGTACATAGCACTCCTCTACATTTTGGGATATGTGCAAGGAGCTTATGACTGGAATTAATTTCCCTGACATTTTGTGGTACAACATGGAGTTTAATCCTCATTTGATGGCCCTGCACTCTCTGCCTTTTGCTGCTGCCTGGGGAGCTACAGCTGTGCAAACAATACCATTTCCCCTGAGATGATCCCACGGGAAGGTGTCACCTCTAGCTGCATGTTCACAGCACCCATTGGAGCTGCCTGGGATACTGGGTCCCACAAGTAGCTCTCAGCTTGACAATGTTTTCCTGGCATTCCTTGCACCCAACAGGTGACCCCAACCCAAGGGCCATGGTCATTGAAATGGGGAATTCAGATTGATTTTTAATGGGGGATGATGGGATTGCTCAGAGTAGGGACAACAAGGTTTTGATAGTGAAGCTGGCAGCTGTGATGGGAATACCCAAGTGGGGCCAGGCATCTCAGTTAGCCAGTCTCATTGGGCTCAGGGCAGTGCCCCAGAATGGAGATAGCAAGAGGTCCTGCCATGACCTCCCATGGACACATCCAACCTGGCCGTGGCTGAGAGCAGGGGGGCAATGAGATTGGACATGACAGCAAGAGCCAAAGAAATATGGGGGTAATGGCACCAGGGAGGCAATTCCACTGTTATTATCACAAACACAGTCATCGCTCTATCTTTGTCTCCCAATGAATCAGAGGAAATTGCCTCATGAACCCTTCGCCTTCCAGCTACTTCAGCTGTGTTTTGTTTCTCAAAGATCCAAATATTCTGACTAGATTTCAGCATATTATTATGAGAACAGAAGAGCTACAGAGAAAGTGAAGCTTCAGATGAAATAGCCAATAAATGTTGTTTTGAATTCACTTGCTTTTTATGGGGAGCTCTGATGTGAGGGACAGATATGGCTTTGGAGAAGATGTGTCATTGTGCTACAGATGTGTTTGTGAATACTTAGTGGACAATCTCCTGTAACATTGTAATGGGCAGCTTATCATTATCTGTTAGATTTTTAAGCCTGTCATTTTGATGTGACTGATTTTTCTATTTAATACTACTCCCCAGCTTACAAAAGCAAGAGCACTCTTCTTTGTGTGGCAATCCTATCTGGCCAGATTAGCAAAACGTTTATTTGCATTTTGCAAAAAAAGATAGGGCTTTGTGGTGGAATGTGTATCAGGCCAAGTGACAAATGTGATGCTTTGATATCAAAATCACAGAATGGCTCATGATGGAGAGGGGAAGGCGCACTTCCAAAGCAAAAAATCTTTAATTTTGGCACTTTCAAAATGTGGCATTTCATCCCTCTAATTTGCCATGAGCTTTTTGTTTTGTGCATTTCTTTTGACAAAAGCAAGCATGCAAACAAAAAAATCCCCATATTTAGAATTCAATAGAACTCTTCATTTGATCCTCTTCAGTTTCCTGAAAAAGTTCAACATGAACATTCAAGCACTGCATTTCAGACTGTGGGGAAACTGCTCATCCAGGAGTTGTGTGGTCTTGATGCACCCAGTGCCAAGGGAAGGTACTCTAAAAGCTACTGTCATTCATGTTGCTCAGTAGGACTGTCCTGATGAGCATGATGGCTCAGCCTGGAAGGTAAGGTACAAGCACAGAGCCAGAAGCTGTGTGTCCTGAAGGCTTTACCCACCTGATACATGATTTCCATAGGGTCAGCTATATGGTTTTGTGCGGAGTGGCACAGGGAGAATCACAGAATGATTTGAGTTGGAAGTGACCTTAAAGTTCATCAAGTTCCAACCCACCTGCCACCGGCAGGGACACACACCTTCTACTACACCAGGCTGCTCAAAGCCCCATCCAACCTGGCTTGGAAAAGTCCATTTGAAATAACTCTCCACCACAGGAAGAGAATTGGTAAGTCAGGATAGGAAGGGTGACAAGGCAACATAGACAAGTTGTATATTAAGGATGATATCTTGCCCTAGGCACTGGTGTTGCTGTTGCATAGAGCCGGGCAGATAAGATGAGCCTGCATGTTCACAGCTCACACGCTTCTGCTGGGTTTGAAAAGTGCTCATTTCAGTTGTGCTTTTATTAACTCAAATCCCTTATTTTTGCAAGAGAAAAGCTTTCAAAAGCCGTATTAATAATACACCATAAAATGTCCTTCAAACACTTGTTAAAAGGAAGAGTTCAAGGGTGGCAGCCAGTTTTAAGTAGTGATGGTGTGAGGGCTCACCCAAGTGAACTGCAGCATGAAGGAGAAATGCAGAGATTAAGAGAAGCCCCAGGCACGAATGTGGGGCCAGGACAGCCCCTGACATGCAGTCATGTGAAAATGACACTGGCTTGACCCAGAGCAGTCTCTGAGCTTGCCTATATATCCATGCATTGTGATCCAAGGCAAATGGCAGTTACAAGACTTTAAAGTGGGGAGACGAATGCAACTGTTGATTAGAGGAAACAGCTACCAAAACTTCTGGGTGAGACGTGACTTCCAAACCCAAGCAGGAGGGATATGATTATTACCCTTTGTTTGGCACTGCTGAGGCACATCAGAGGTGGTGTGTCTATTTTGGGGCTCCCCATTACAAGATACATGGGTGTACTGGAGCAAAGGGTCATGAAGACATGTAGAGATTGGAGCCTATATGCATAATAGGAGACTGAGAAAGCCAGGACTCTTCAGCCTGGAGGAGAAAATGCACCCATACATCTCATTGCTGCCTGTAGCTGACAAATGAGAGGCTGAGAAGAAATCAGCCAGACTCTTCTTGGAGCTGCACTACACTGGGATAAGGGGCAACAGACACATACTGGAGTATGGGAAACAGCAATTAAATATTAACAAAACTATATTCAGCATGAGAGTTGTTAAATACTGTAGTCACAAAGGCTGTAGGATCTCAGTCTGTGGAGGGATTTAAGATTTGACCAGACAAAGCCTCAATGCACATGATCTAGCTGACCTGCTTTTGCAAAAGGACAGCAGTACAATGATGAGTAGAGTTAATAACATCAGAGATTTCATTACAGTATAGTGGTGTAATTCAAAGTATGTAATTTAAAGATAGCATTTAAAGTATGATGAAGAAGCAAAGGAATCTTAACATTAATTTGTTACAAGAGAAATTACAGATTGCTCATGAAAGGCAGAAATGACAAACTTTTCCAAAGCTAGTTCTCTACGGAGATAAAAATAAGCGACACAATTAGATTACATGATAATGAGATACTTTCTGTCCCAGCAACAAAACATGCAGTGTTAGACTGCCACTGGTAAAGCCAAGTGCTTTAAAATCAGATGTAGACAGCTAGCCCAGACCAAAGAGTAGTAAAAAAGAAACCTTTGGGATCTCCCCAGATCATTGGTACTGGTTTTCACAAGTCCTGGATCAGAAGAAAAGTTCCAAAGAACTGAAAAAACTTACCCTGAGAGAAGCATAAGACAAGAATTAAAGATAGTCCTTAATGTGAATTAACACAGAGTTAGGGAATATGGCTTTTGCCAGACCAGCTCAGTGATTTCTTTTAGTGATATGTAGAAGTTTAATTGACAGAAGTATTGATACCCTATACATGTGCTTCTCTGTAGCATTTGAGTTCATTCTGTCAGACACTTGTATTAAGAACTAAACTAGGTCAGACTTGTGGATTAAAACTCACTAACCACCTTGTCTCAGACCTATGGTCCTTAGTACACAAGAATTCAAAAGAGATGACCGTTGCCGGAGTACCACAGAAACAGTGCTGGCTGGGTCCTCACCCTGTCAGTATCTTCACCACGCATGGTGCTGTGCTGCTCCTGCTTGGTTTTTGGCTACTCAGAAATTGTAGCTCTGGGGAAGCCCATCCAAGGGGTGAGGAGCATGTCCCATGGAGTGGTCCCCTGCCCATCTGTGGTGCTCACTTGTGCGCATGTTTGTGGGCTCCCACAGCTGGCAGGACACCACTCTGCCTGTGTGGACAGAGACAACTGCATAGTCTGGAGGTGATCCAAGGGTGCCCCAAAGCTGGCAACCAGGGCACTGAAAGGTTTTGGGCCTCCTGCATTGGTAAAAACACCTGTGAAGAGCTGTCTCTGCAGTCAGAGCAGAGGAGCATCATGCCCTATGGGAATTGGCAGGGAGAGGCGCAGAGGGGAAGAGAAGGTTGTGAAGCTCTAGTTCTGCCAAACTAACCTTATTACTTTTCCCTCCTTTCTCTTTTGACATTAAACAGGCTGAGAGGATGAAGGGAAGGTACAGACGCAATTAACTAGATATTGCAAACAGGAGGGTGAGATGCTTTTTATGGCTAGTTTATGTTTCAAACACACCACTATTCACAATAATGCAATAACAAAAAACATGCCGTATTTACCCTGGGTTTATTCACTGCAAGTCCTTTGAGATCTCCTTTTGTTTGTCTTTATTTAATTGGCATGGTCAGATGGCCACCAGCAGGTCCAATTAGGCAGATTCAATAGATTCCACTGTATATTTTTATTTTTTTCCTCATCAGCATGTAGCATAAAATGTCCAAAATAATTTGTCTGAGTACTAGTAATGAATATAAAACGCTTGTTCCAGCCTGCGTGCAGTAAGTTTCAGCTGTACAGTATTTTATAGCCAAAGTAAACTGGGTTAATAATGAAATCACTGATGCAGCCTTCAGACAGCCTTTGTGGAGAAGAGGGACTATTGTGTGTTATGTTGCAAGGTATTTGGTTGCTCAACTTTGGGCCTATCTGAACACAGACAGGCATTATGCTGTCCTTTGTCGCTGCCTAAAGCTTTGGCATTTAAGTGTTAGGTGGAACCTATATAAGAAAATCTCACCAATGGGACTTGGGTATGCCTTTGATACCAGGTATTTGTTTAAGTGCTTTGTTGAATTGAAGCCTAGTAGATCCTCTTGAAAAGAAAGTGATTTTCAATCTAATAAGGTTATCTTAGTGTGAACATTTTAACTACATCAATCAATATGCCCGTCAGGAGTAAATGACTAATGGGATTTCTCCTTTCTTTCTTTGTTACCAGAATGACGAATTGACTTTGCCTGTTGCTGAAGATTCTCATCTCCTTAATGCATTGCAGATATGTTTAATGGATGCAAGCTGCCATGGTCTGGCTGTAACCAGTACCAGCCAAAAATATTTCCCCATGGGACTGGGTCATCAGATTCCAGCTCTGCTCTCACAGTGAAAAATATGAAAAGGCTGGAAATGGAGTACACTGCTTCTAAAGAGGCCTTCACGAAGCAGAGAATACAAGATTATATTAAGCAGACTAATCTTGCTTGCTTGAACAAAGAGTCAGCTAGGAAAACCAGCACGGAGGCTGTCTGGGGTGCAGAGTCTGAAGGAGCCTCCTCGTCTTTCTCTGCAGAGCAGAGTAAAGAAGTTTGCTGGAAGACCTCTGAAGAGGTTTCAAGGAAAAGTAAGCTGCTAGGAGGTATTTTTCAGCAGTCTGTTAGAGGGAAGGAGAGGCAATAAAATGTCCGTACTTGATCTTTTCTGCACATTTCTGTTTGCATATGGTTACGTATGAGTGCCATGCCTGGGCACCTAAAATGGTGATGGATTTTAAGGAAAAACGTGTGCCTGCCCTTCCCTGCCTGCCAGCGAGTGCTGCAGTCGTGTGGGCAGCTAGGCTGGTTTGTACCATGTTTGGGGCAAAAACAGTGAGTTTCAAGGAGCACCAGACCTGAATCCCAACCATGGAGGGAGCTCAGCACAAATACAAGGTGCTAGTCTAGAAAAATGGGATTTTACCAGCAATTCAAACAGAAGCAGAGTGAAGTCAGGACTGAGTGTAAACAGAAAACCCCACCCCCTCCATTTTAGGCAGCATTTCTGACTTGCTGAGGTATTCAGAGTGCAAAGATTTAGTTTTGTCTGGATCCGAGTTGCTCTGGTCATGTAAATGCCAGCAAATTAATATTAGATGATTATCTCTCTTATTAAATATCTCAAGCTATGTTTACATTTTAAATATATATATTTATATACAACCTGCTTCTAACAGTATTTTACAGCTCAGTAAGTAATACAGGAGGCAGATAGGAGGGACAAATATGTAGTTAATCCATGGAGAGGAAAACCCTCTAAATCACGGTGTCGGGGGATGACTTTTTTAAGGATGGCAAGAACTTGTTCTTTTTTATCTCCGGCTGCCTGTGGTGACACAGCCCATCTCCTCTGCAAGCCAGGATGTGATCTGTGGCCGTATGGAGGACAGGATCACAGCCATCCCCCCGAGTGGGTGAGGAAGCGACAAGTGGACCCATCAAAAGCCAGTGGAAAGGGACCACACAGCAGCTGTGGGGAACAGTAGCTGTATCCTTGCATAGGGAGAGTCTGGCTTTCTGCAACAGAGATTGGATTTCAAACTGGGTCCCAAGAGGGACAATTTGGTCCTAGCCTAAGTATAAATCAGGCTTCCAGAGGAAAGATTGGACTTTTTCCTTATTTCTTCTTTGACCATGCTGTGAGCATGCATTCCACCCGATACAGGAGATCCCCTAGTGCAGCCCTCCTTGGCACAGCCAGAAATGCACAGCCAGCATGAAAGAGCCAGGCTAATCCCTGAAGTAAAGAGTTACCTGTTTCCTAGAGAATTCATGCATTGGTCCTCCTTGGGGTCTGGCGATCATAAGTGTTTTCTGCTCACTTTTGCGTTTTTCTCAATGCTAATTTGCCAGCTCCAAAGGATGAGGAAAATCGACTCTTTTGCACGTGTAAGGTTTATTTTTAAGAGCTTTTCACTTGGAAATCAAGTATTCTTAGCATGCATACACGTGAGCTGCATCCTTGAGGACAAATATGCCCCGGCAAGAGGCTGAGCATCTGAAACAGCTACAAGTGACTGGCAGCAAATGCATGCAGAAACCTGTCTCAGCGTTATCCCAGACAGCTTGTTTGATTTCCACATTGCAATTTAAAATTCAGATGAAACATGAAGTTTCTTTCAGCCTGTTTTAGTAGAAGGCTAGTATTTAGACACAAGTAGATTTACCAAGGAAAATCAAATATGAGAATGCCTTGTTGGTTAGTAAACAGTTAATATATCTTCAGGAATTTGTACACTACAACGATTCATGGGGCTTCTCTGGCCTTTTGCAATCTCTTTTCACAGTGTTTTGTGTTTTGTAAGAGTGGCTTATGTAATCTGGGCAGTAACCTTCATTCCAATGCTTTCTCTGGCTCCCTGCTCCCTGTCACAGCCATACTTCTCCTTTTATCAGTGTCTCCTACTCTTCTACATTTTCTTTCCCCCCGTCTCCTCTGCAACCCTACTGCCTCCCCAAATGTCTCCATGTCCACCCTCTTTCCCTAGACCTCTGCATGCCCCTTCCTCTCTCCCACCACCTTCTGCATATGCCCACCCTAAATCTCTCCCTGTGTCCTCTCTGATCTCTTGGAAATAACACCTCTTGGGATGTAGGCACTGAAGTAGGCTGCATAAGTGCATTATCTGACAGAGCATTTCAGCTGAGCTGATATGTGCAATTAACCCAGGAGATGGGGGCTGTAATAGCCCCCAGGTCTGCTGTGCTCTGCATGCAGAGGGAAACATGCAGCCTGTGGCCACCGAATTAATGCAAACCTGGAGAAGAGTTCTGCTCTGACAGCAAACCACTCAGGGCACTTCAACTGCCTGTATGAAGTGTTCAGGCAAAAATTACTAGCGTCCTCCCTGTTCTTGTAACATCATGACCTTCCCACAGAGGGGCAGCCCCAGTTTGCTATCCTCCATTGCCCCTCTGCAGCTGCACCAGCATGAGCAGAGAAAGTGAAACACCCATGGGAATATGGCTTCCCAAAGAGCCGGTAAAATCAAGAGACCCAAGCTGCTTACAGGCGAAACCTGAACGGAATGGCAAAGTAAATTAGCTTGTAACTCTTGTCTCTCCCTCTGCAAAGCCTGCCTCGGTCTCCAGCAACTTTTTTACGGCTTTTTTTTTTGGGGGAGCTTTTACTTTGCTCCTGCACAATTTATTATACCATTAAAACCGATGGGGAAAAATGTTCCTCGTTAAGGTGGGAAGGCTTTATCTGAAATACAAAATAATGAAATGGCAAGAAATCTCAGGGCAAGGGAAAAATCCCACTGTTCTGCACAAAAAAAAGGATTTTTCTTATTGTCATGTTTTAAAGAAAGCTTTTTCCTCCGCTCCAGCATCAGCTGCAGATCCCCCATCAGCGCAGCTCACTGGCTTTAAGCCGAAGGAATCCAAGTAAGGAGAGTAATTGGTAACATTTTTCTATATAATTCAGTCACGTTAGGCTGTATTTATGCCATACGTGGGTGAGCAGCAGGAACACCTAACAACTGGAGATTTACAATATGCCTGAGACATCCACAGCCTGTCAGCTGCTGCTGTGCCCTCACTATTAATAAACTGGAAGTAATGTCTGTCTAAGTGGTTGTCTTTGGGACCCTCAACATTTTCTGTATTAAAAGGGATGCTGCTGGCCTCTGCAGAGAGTGTTTTTATTACCTTCTGTTGCTGTTAGACAGATAAATCCTGTGCAGCATCTTTCGAAGCGGCTGCAATGTATGATTTTTGTTCTGCAGGCTGCTGCTCCAGCTGTAGGGGAAAGGGAGGTCTGATTCCCCAGTCACGGTAAATCAGTGTAATACCCCCTTTCACACTCCCAATGCTGCTGAAGCAATGTGGATTTACATGGTCCAGGGACGTAGCTCAGTCCTTTCAGCTGTTCAATGTAAATGTTAAACAATACCTGGTCTTCCTTACAGAAAGAAGAGGAGAAAAGAGAAGAGAATTTGAATAGACACACTTGCTCAAGAGGTGAATAAAGTCCAAGTTCTTCTGCAGTGTACTTTGAGTGGCACTCGGTTCATTGACAACATTCCAAATATGAATATTCGAAGGATGTTTTGGCTTTTTTTACATAAAGACGTTACCACATGTAACATGCTTGGCACTAAGGGAAATGGATATAAGCAGCAGCTTAAGAGAAGGCAGTTGTATTGCTACGTGAACATGCAGAAAGGTTTTTCTTCATTATAGGGTTATAAATTCATAACTTGCAGCCTGAAAGAGTGCAGGCTTTATTTCTTGCCCAAATTATTAAAGTGTTATGGTGTGAGGTAAAACCTCTGTTGTGATATCAAGGGGAATCAGCCTTATTGTTTCCAGGCTAACAGAAAATCACTACATAAATGCAAGAAAAACAAGAATTTCCAACCCATCTGAGAGGTTTGTGCCTTCCCTCGAGATGCAGAGCTGCTGCAGGGGGAACTGGAGGAGACCCAACAGCCCAGCTCCTCACAGAGCTGTCCTTCAGGGACCAGCCCCGATTTGGGGTGCAGCCACCTGCCCACACATTACTGGGGCTGCACCCGGGCCCCTCACAGGCAGGCAGATTGCTTGATCTGAGCACATCCTGTCCGTGAGCAAACACCAGCTTGACCTGTGGAGCAACCTAAGTCACCCACCAACCTCCCGGTCCCAGGAACAGGGGCTTCCACGACTTTGGGTTTGCTACCTGTCCCAGTTAACCTGCACATGGGCCTTTACTAGGCTCTGCTCCTCATAATTAAGGTGATGATGATGATGGTGTTTCACTACCTCAGCAGAGTTGGGAGAGCAAATACATGATGGAACACCAAAGCATCACTGCTCCCCCTACTCCTCTAAAGTTTCCATCCATGGATACATTAATTTGTGTGTGCTGTGCCCAGAATCCTTTATAATTCATAGGTAACTAATAAAAAAGCAGTGATGCATAAAGGCCTTGTTGAATTAATAATGCAAATAAATTAAAAAAAATCAAAAGCCCCTCACTCCTTCCCTTGAACCAGATGAAGTCAGGCTCCAACCACAGTTTGTCCAGTATCTTTTTTTTATCATTATTATTTTTTAATATCAAACACGACAATCAAAAATTGCTCCCTGCATTACACAGATAGAAGCAACTGGACGCATTGATTGCTCCATGATGCAGGTTCAGTGTAGTATACTGTGAACAGGGTGTGGAGGGAGGAGATTTTCTCAACCCATACTGTTTGCTCTGCCTATCAGTGCCCCAGGGAAGCTAAGATCCTTGTGCCCCACCAGTCTGTCAGTGTCCCATTATAGGGACCCTTCACTGAACAGTCCTGCAGGATTAGAGGACAATTTGACTGACTTGTTCAGGGAAATGCAACAACAGCATCAAGGGGACCCCTCAGCAGGTCTGCCCACTTTATATGAGTATCAAATTGAAACAGGGGAAGTTTAGATTGGATATGACGAAGAAATTCTTTACTGTAAGGGTGGTGAGGCACTGGAATGGGTTGCCCAGGGAAGTTGGGAATGCTCCATTGCTGATGGTGCTCAAGGCTGGATTGGACAGAGCCTTGGGTAGTATGGTTTAGTGGGAGGTGTCCCTGCCTGTGGCTGGGGGGTTGGAACTAGATGATCTTAAGGTCCTTTCCAAACCTAACTGTTCTATGATTCTCTGATTCTATGTTACCTGTTGCAGCAGCTGCTAGTGCCCACGAAGGGCTAAGACTGACAGTTTACAGAATAACACTCTATTAATATAAAATCGTTGACAAATTCAGGTTCGTGATTACCGGTGATAGGGACTGTCTGCAAAAACAAGCTTCAAGGGATACACAACCTGACTATAATCGCTAACAAAGGCTAGCATGAGTTCATTATTTAGCATAAGATAAAGTTCTTACCCAATAGGTGTCCCTATGGGAGAAGACAAGTTCAGCCCCTTGACTGATCCCAGAAGTTACAGTGCAGTCTTCCCTGCTTTCCCTTTCCTAATTTCACATATTTATACAATTTGATTCAGGTTAGTAGCTCCCCGTAACCCTCCCATCATGTACAGAGTGGTCAGTTAGTTTGCATAAGGTTTGCATTTCCATCAAAAGGACACCCTAGTCATGTTTTGCCAACACGTGAAGCTGTATGTTGACGATGTCCATGTGCTGTACAAGGCTTCAAGGGTAGTCTTTCCTGATTAGAGATACATTAGTTCAGTTTCTTAATCTACCTATACAGGAACAAAGCCTCCTCTTCCAGCTGTCAGTTCTCTATCAGAGATTGTTCACCCTGACCTCATAGGAGGCCCTTGTATCTGTCCAGGCTTCTCCATAGTAACATGGGTTTGAACTTTTTAACTCTATGCGTATGGAGCTTTAGTGACTCTGGTCATACACACTTTGTTACTGACGGGTGCAAAATCCTCTTGCTTTGGTTTTACAAATACAGATCTAGTTTATCTGTTTGGCAGCTGCTGTGTGGTTTATCAGTACATGGTGCCTTCAAATTCCTACTCCTACAGAGCGTGTAACAGAGCCTGGCCAAGGGGCCTTTGGTCCGCTCCACCCTCCATTCAGTTTCTCTTAGGATATGCCAAGATTGCAGGGTTGCCTGGGGAACTATCACTGGGTAGATTCCATGTGCGTCAACTGCACCCAATCCTGGAAGTAACAGCCGCATTTTACACTAAGGTTTCCTTAGTGTTATCATATACCTTTGGGGGGCTGGGAGGAGGTGGTCTCTCCCCCATTTCCCACAGTTTAGAATGATTTCATACCTTGACAGACAACTTGAGGTGAAATGAGAGGGTGGCAGGGGGTATGTAAAGCCCCAGTTGCTGCTGCATGTGCTGTGGTAAAGAAGGGGTGCCCAGCAGACTGTGTAGGGTGCAGCATGATGCGGTATCACCCAGCAGAGTGGGGGTCACCTAATGCCATTTGCAGAGGACAGTAAGTTCATTTAAAGCAGCCCTGTACAACATCTCAAGTACTCAGAACTCTAAGTTTCTGTTTAAAAATAAATGGCTTTTTGGCATCAATTTAATTATTTTTTTTTAAATGAATACAAGGTAAGCTTTTTTATTCAGTTGACTCAGTTGAAGCACTTTTGATAAGGATAAATGCCTTTTGCTACCCATATCCTGAGTTCTGTTCCTCTCCTATTAAGTAAGGTACCTTCCTGGTAAGCCAAGGCAATGCTGAGAACCTTGGGTGGTATCCCAGCAGCTGACAAGCATCACCAAGAGTGCTCTGAGCCCACACAACCCCAGCCCGCTCTGTCAAAGAGCAGGGATGCACTGATTTTGCAGTGACCTGCACCTCAAAGTCAGACTTGCTCTCCATCACCACCCTCCGTATTGACACTGAAGCTGAGGGATGACACCTGCTGATGTGGGACAATTCCTAGAGGTGCTCAGCATCTCCAGCCCATGCTGTTTCAGTGTGGGTTGTCTTGGTCAAGAGAGATGGTTGCAACCCGGAACAGAGGAATATTCCAGTTTTCAGCTTCTTGATTTTAATAGATCTTTTTGGGATAATGGATCCCGCTCTTCTTGCCTGAAAAGGGGGAATGAAATTCACTTGAAGCTCACATGTGTTTTGATGGGGCTGTCCTTGCAGTCTGCCAGCAGTGTGCAAAAGTCATGCAGAGAAGGACTCGGAGGTGTTGGTCGATGAAAAAATGAACATGAGCCAGCAGTGTGCGCTTGCAGCCCAGAAAGCCAACCGTATCCTGGGCTGCATCAAAAAGAACATGACCAGCAGGTCGAGGGAGGTGATCCTGCCCCTCTACTCTGCTCTTGTGAGACCTCACTTGGAGTATTGTGTGCAGTTCTGGTGTCCTCAACATAAAAAGGGCATGGAACTGTTGGAACAAGTCCAGAGGAGGGCCACGAGGATGATCAGGGGACTGGAGCACCTCCCGTATGAAGATAGGCTGGGAAAGTTGGGGCTGTTCAGCCTGGAGAAGAGAAGGCTGTGTGGAAACCTCACAGCAGCCTTCCACTATCTCAAGAGGGCCTATAGGAATGCTGGGGAGGGACTCTTCATGAGGGACTGTAGTGAGAGGACAAGGGGTAACGGGTTCAAACTTAAACAGGGGAAGTTTAGATTGGATATGAGGAAGAAATTCTTTACTGTAAGGGTGGTGAGGCACTGGAATTGGTTGCCCAGGGAAGTTGGGAATGCTCCATCGCTGGCGATGTTCAAGGCTGGATTGGACAGAGCCTTGGGTGGCATGGTTTAGTGGGAGGTGTCCCTGCCCTTGGTAGGGGGGTTGGAACTAGATGATCTTAAGGTCCTTTCCAAACCTAACTATTCTATGATTCCTCCCCTCCCTGCCTCCTGCAGTCCTGAGGGTGTCCCTCCGGGATGCCACCATCAAGACCGGCCTTTGCAACCATCCAAGGTCACTTTTCAAGGCCAGCATCTTCTTTTAGACTAGCACAACTCCTCCATCTCCAGCCATGTGGGTTCAAAAGGACAACTGAGGGCCTTCTGAACCGTTCACATATGTGATTCAAATCAATCACATTGATTTCCAAGGACACATTAGATACCTAACTGTTTTAGGGGATCCTGGAAAAGGGTTTCTCTGTGAGAGAAGCACAATGTTGTCACTAGGCTCTCTCAGCCCAGGAGGGTTTATGAAATGCTTAGCTAGCAAAATGAAAAGCATTAACTTCTTGGCTACAGCTTTCTGCCAAAAGATAGTCAGTGTGCTTCAATGCAGATGTCTCAGGGAAAAAATGTGCAGTGCATTAGAGAGCTGTGACTCATAGAATAATTATCCTCGTTTCTCATAGTTTATTAATAATTTAAACCCAATCTTGGTGTTATTGATCTATCATTGAATCGGAGATTTATTTCAGATCTGTAGTCACTGAAGCAGTAAATTTAATCCCCCTTCCCCTCCCACCCTTCCATCCACTAAACTCACTTTATAACTAAAACATGATGTTTTGGCTGTTTCAGTAATAGGAGAGGAGGAGAAGAAGAGCTCAGAGGCTGCGTGTGGCAGAAGCAGCCTTAAGCCCACAGAAGATCAGGGTAAGTGGCATTAAGGTTCTGGTTTTAATACACCTTTTTTGACCAAACCATCCTCTGTACATGATCTCAGGAATCTCCAAAAGGACCAAATGCTACCTGCTGGCATGCGCACTGCAACCAGATCCTAAACTAGTTTTGCCTGTTTTCATCTGAGTTTGCTTGCCCATTTGAGTCAGTGCCCAGTTAGCCATCAGTTTTACACACATCCCAGTTATGGATCCCAGTCCTACTCTTTGTCCTCTGTAAACACAGATATGAGCTCACTGAGGTAAGAGAGCCTGCATCATGTAGGCTGTTGGAAGGCACACAAGCTGTTGGGCCCAATCCTAATCTTCTTAGACTGGTGAAATCCTGAAGCAGCTGCTGAGGTGTCCGAGGAGTACCATGGGTGTAAAATTGATTTAACTGCATGGAGGATCAAGCTTAGAAAAGTATAATGTGAGGACTTCTACAGCAGTGCTCACTTGGCTGTACCATTTGCCTGATGCATTCACTGATATAAGCAGCAAAACCTGGCCTTTTAAAGGAAGCCAGGAATAGAAAACAGCATCCTTTTTGGCTGTAACATGCCCAGAAGAGTGATTTTTGTAGGCAAATGAAATATGTTTTTATTAGACCAATCACAGTATACAGTTGGGATGGAAAATGCGTTCTTGACAATACCAGCTCTTTCTCAGGTCTGAAAGAACACAATAAATGTGCCCAAATGTTCATTTGTTCTTTTCCATCTATATTAATGGATACAATAAAAGATATTACCATCCCCTGCCAGCCCATCCTTGATGCTGTCCTTTGACCCTGAAGCTGGAATCACAGCAAGTGGGGACTCCTGGCCACAATCTGGTCTTCTGCAGCTAGGGAAACGTGCAACAGAGCCAAGTTGTGATAGCATTGTTCTAAACAACAGAACTCAGTGTAACCAGGCAGAGAGGATGTGTTGGTCAGATTAAGTGCTGCATGTACCCCGAGTGTGTGCCCTTAACACATCTGATGTTTCTTGCCCAAGCAGGAGACATCCGTAGAGATGAACAGTGGGAAAACAAAGCACGACAAATTCAATGTAGTTTGTAACTATGTTTTCTAGAGGTATCATTCTTAATTAAATAGTCATGGACCTGGGTTTTCCTTGATTGGAGTTTGGGGAAGCTTTGGTGTTTGGTTTAGATTAGCTAAACCTAGAACAAGACCAGAGAAATGCTATTTCATTGGACAAGGATGATGCCAGCAGTAACATATCAGAGTGCAGATGCTGGCTGTTGTGGGGCTGTTTGGAGAGGAGCAAAGACAGGGAAATCCATGGCTGGAAATGCTGCTGGGCAGCTGGATCCCTGTGATGCTGGGTCCCTCCTGATGGCACTATTGTCATCGGCAGGTGAGAACTGCAAAGCCCAGACTGGTGGGTTGTGGGGTGTCAGTGACCACAGGAGGCAAGAAAGATGTGTAGTTTGTTAAAAAAACAGTTGGAAAAGGGGATGAAAGAAGGAAAACCGAGAATCTGAGAAAGAGGGCAAGAACTACTATATTAGAGAAGGAAAAAATATCAATAGTTGAGGGGAAATGAACAAAAAACTAGGGAGGACAGACCCCAGAAAGGAGAGCAAAATAAGAACAGAGAGTAGGAAAGAGGCAGAGCATGAAAGGCAGTGGAAAAGCACACAGGTAAGGCATTGAAAGGGGAGGTGGATATAAATTAGAAGCAGAACTTAAAGGAGGAGAAATTTAGCAAAATTGCAAAATGAAAACTGCAAAGCAAAGAGCAGCTGACTCCAGACGGCAGAGCAGAGACAGGCTCAGCGAGGCAACACTCCTGGCTGTCCACTGAAAGTCTGATTTCAAGGTAGTGCAGACAAGGTAAATCCTCTTTTCTTCTGTTTGGATATCTGCAGTCCTCAAAGGAATCAGGCTGTGAAAGAAAGACCTGGGATGCAAAGCACGTCCTTTGTTTTTGGGATAAAAAGGGGAGAAGGCAAACAGAAGAGGATTTTGCTTTTCCTGCCTTTTTTTTTTTTTCCCCCTCTTTTATTTTTCTTTTCAGTTTTTTATTTTCACAACAAGCTTTGACACACATCTGTAGGTAGAGAATGGTTGCCATGCTTCATGGTGAGGTCTGCTCCGTTATTTTCCAGAATAGATGCCAGGCCAAAGGAGCAGCACAACTGCAGAGTTGCTGCCTGTGCTACCTCCCTCTGACCACCCCAAACCTCTCAGTCTTCCATCACTGGGGATGCAGCAGCTTGAAACTTGCAGGAGAATTCCTGGAAATCCAGCTCTATGCCTTCTCCTGCAGCTCATCCCTCCATCTCTACTTTTGCTTGTCAGGCATTTGTATAAATAGGATTAACATCTGCAGTTACACTTAGCTAGGTTGCAAATTACACAGGCTATCAAGCCTTGTGCTTCAGGGCATCCACTGATAACCATCAGAGGTGCAAAAATGAGTTTTTCCAATAACAGAATATTGCATGATTGACTGGGGACATCATGGGGCAGACTGGATTAGCGTCTGCCATCAGTGTCAGTTATATGCCATTACAGCATCAAAGCACCAGGCGTGGGTGAGCTGCTTACATCCAGGCAGCGCTGGAGACGGCTGGGTCCGGAGGGGTAGGATTGGTTGTCAAAACCAGCACTGATTTCTGTAGCTGCTTATACAATGTGCCTCCAGCAAAGCCATGCTCCCTGCTTCTGTTTGCCTATATCCTGGGCTGCATGCCTTCAGCTTGTCAGGGGAGCCTTCCCTCTTCATCTGACTCTGGAAGGATCAAGAGGTACCAGAGGGTCTGGGACAGCCTATAACAGGAGGCTAGAAGGTACCTAACTGGAAGGTCTGATGACCCTATTTTTACTGTGCTTCCACTGGACCATGATAGGGGTGGAGGTCCCCATTAGCTCTCTATTATGTATGGACAGCTTTGCCCACCTCCAGCTTTCAGCCACCTCATTTCCTTCATCTTAGCAGTGTCTTATTTGAATGGAAGAGCAAGAATTGACAGAAAATCTAAAATAAGAAACATAATTAGCAGCAAAACTTTAATTCCCCTTTCTAAGCCATTTCTAAACGTGTTAGTGCGTATTTATTGAACCTGGCTTGACATTTAGACAGTTCCTTTTAACGCTAATAGGGTTGATTACCAGGTTGAATCCTACTGCACTGAGGAAACGGCTGCTCAGTATTCAGAGCTGCCAGCCTCCTCCTGCACAGAAATAATCACTTTTCTTCACAAGAAATATGTATTATTCAGCACAAATAGATTACAATAAGGCCATCGTGAGAGTGAGGAGCCTGCACCAGTCATGCTGCATGCATGAGGCATGTGGCCATGGGGTACCAAGGGTCTGTCTTCATGGGGCTAAAAGCTCCCTTCAGGGACAGTGGGACAGTGCCAATCCACATGCTGGGAGCTGGATTTGGTTTGCCCTGGCTCACCCCCTTTGCTGGGGTGGCAAGATCCCCCAGCCACTGACAGGTAGGGAGCTCCGAGCAGGAGGAGTGGGTGAGAGGGGCAGCCACAACAGGAGAGGGAGAGGGAGAGAGAAAAGGAGAAGAAGAGGAAAAGGGAAAAGAAGAGGGAGATGAAGAGGAAGAAGGAGAGGGAGAGGGTGAGGGAGAGGGAGAGGAAAAAGAAGAGGAAGAGGAAGACACCTGATTTCTCCAGATTGCATCCAAGATTCCTGCACTTGCCTACTTGTAGTTCACACTCTACATTCAAGACTCTTGTCTTCCTCCCTCTCCTGCAGAGCTAAAGGCAGCAGGGACTTTTTCTTAATGGAAAACTAGGTGAAATAAAAGTGGGTGGTGATTTTTTTCCCATAACAGTCACCATGAGAGTGTTGCTTCAGTGTGTGCAATGGATCCTTTCGTGCTCCCTCTCCTGAAGATCAATTGATCAGCCTAATGTGTGATTGTCCTCCTGTTTCAATGCATATCATCATTACTCCTTCAGGGCTGCTGCAAAATAGCACAGGTGTCTATAAGAATAGAACTTGTCCTTACAGTTACTTTAAATTAGGCTTTATAGGTGAAAATGGTCAGGTTTCAAAAAATAAGCCTCACCTCCACATTACTGAGCATGCAATGTCAACATGAGGCTGCTTTGACGGTGCAGCAGCCTCCAGAATTAGGGCAGGCTGCCAAATGCGGAGAGTGACAAGCTGACCCAGCTCAACAGGCTTTGCCAATGGCTAGCCAAGTCCAGGGGGATTACCCTGATCTGGGAAGCAGAGATACTTGAGCTCAGGAATTTCCTCCAGGGTGTGATTACCTTATAATAGCAACTATCCTTCATCCTCATTTCTAGCTGGAAAGGAGGTGCAAATCAAGGCTCCCAGTTTGTGTCTGTCAGCTGGTAAACAGCCAAGGCATGACTTTTAAGAAACCTTGGAAAAGTGCACGGGACACAAACGGTCTGTCATTAAGGTGGTGAGGTTCCAGCCAGAAGAGGCACTTATATATTGCGTCTGCAGAGCGTCCAAGTGTTTGTTTTTTATTTACTGGGGGAACACTTGAGTGAATGACTCAGATTTGGACCGACCAAGACACTGCTGAACATTTTCCTTTTTTCATCCTCCCATTGTTCATAATTATACATTCTCTTTCAATGACGCCTTGGAACAATAAAACCCAAGATGATCCAGGCCAGGCTGGGGGAAGGCTGACTGCCGTAAAACATCCTTGTTCTGAGACACAGCCACCACGAGGTCGAAGGTAGCCAGCACTCAGATGGGTTGCTCTTTTCCTCAGTCGCTAAGGTCTGCTTCAGGGGTCCACCAACTGCCACAAGGGTCGTATCTTTGTCTTCCACAGGAGGTGTATCCCGTGAGAAGGTATCCATGCTCTGAAATGGTTGGCCTACAGAGGCTTTTGCTTTGGGAGCTAAAGGAAAAAGGGATGCACCTGCCTGCAGGTGTTGGTGAAGAGTTTTTAAGCTAAGAATTGTGCCTGCTGTGTCGAGTCTGGAAAGCCACCAGGCAGCTCTGTCTCTGTGATGCAGGGGCTATTTTAGAGATGGTGGCAGGCAGCAGCACCAGACACCTCAGGCTACATTTAAGCTGCTTTGCCTTAGTGGGAGATAGAGCCTGGTGTGCAATGCAGGACATAGGGATGATGGCAAAAAGTCAGCCCACAGATTGCACCTGGCCCAGCATCCTGCCATGGACAACAGCCAGCAGGTGCTCAGGAAGCAGTACAAAACCAGAACAAAGGTGTGTTTATACTTCCCAGAATACTCTCCATTCCCCACCAGTCTGTGACTCAGGAACCTCCTGCACTGTAGACATGATCTCTGCATTTAATAGTCCTGGATGGATATTTCTTCCACAGATTAGTTTACACCCTATTGAACCAACACAAACTTTAAACATCCGCTGTTCCCTGTGGCACAGAGTGCCACAGCTAAAAACCTCCTCTGTTTATTCTGAACTTGTCACTTGATCGCTTCCTTTGATGATCACTCTCTTCCTTTGAAGAGCACTGAATAATGTGAACAGCTGTTCCGCAGTCACGCCACTCTTCCCATCACGAAATTCGGTCATATTTTTCCTTCAGTCATTTTTGCTTCCAAGATAAGAAGTCTTAATCTATTCAGTCATTCCGTGAATGGAAGCCCTTTTATGCCTTTGATCATCTTCAATTGCCTTCTTCTGTAACTTTTCTATTTCTTCTGTATCATATTTGAGATTGGTGAATCTGGACTGCACAATAGCATTCAAGAGATGGGATTTATACAGCAACATAATGATTTCCTGTTTTGCTCTCTCTTCCTCTCCTAATAATTTCTAGCTTTCTGTTTGCTTTTTTGATTGCTACTCAGTGTTGAACTGACATTTGCATAGAGCTATCTATTATAACCTGAAAATTTCACTCCCAGGTGGAAATAGCCAGCTCAGAGCCCATTATTTTGTACGTAAAGCTAGGATTGTCTTTCCCCGTGCGCATCACTTTGCATTTATCTACATCAGATTTCATCTGTGATTCTATTACCATTTTATTCAGTGCCACAAGGGTCTTTCCGCAACTCCTCACAGCCAGTCCTTTGCCTCAACCACCCTGAATATTGTCAGCAAGCTTCTCCTCTCTTTGCTCTCAGCTATTCTGAGATTATTTATTAATATCTGGAAGCATGGGACAACGTTCAGGCTAATTTAGCATGTTTCCTTCTCAAATTTGAAATGCCAGGTGCCAAGCAGAAGGAAGAAATGCAGCTTCCCAAGCTCTTAAGGTGTCACTGAAGATCAGTAGGTGTTTCTGGGGATGGACAGCACTGTGCCTAACCAGCATGTCTACCTCTCTCCTTGCACAAATAGATTCCTGGGATGTGTGTTTGCCCCTCCACCAGGCTGAACAGGACCAGTGGGAGATGGACACGGTTATGGTAGCCCTTTCTCCTGCTGAAGCTGGGCCCAGGCACAAAGAGGTGCACGGGAGTCCTGGGACCCCAGGAGGGGAGGTGGAGGAGAAACAATGGATGGCAAAGCCTTTCTCTGAGTAAATCTCTGCACACAAAGTTGTGAGATGTCACTTTGAATGCATAGGAGCTAATTGGCAGCTCTTCCTTGCAAAAAGCATGTCGAGCTTGCCCAAGAGAGTCTAAGGCTGGAGTTGGATGAGAAGCCTCTGTCCATGGGAGGAAAGCAGTAGGATGATGGGTTGGCAACTGCCCTCTACCTGGGTGAGGTGAGACCTAGCTGGTCTGTTAGTAAGAGAAACCAGAAGTTACCAATGATGAGCACACTTTCAGTGGTGGTTTCTTCCCATGGAGCAGTACCTTGCAGCAGTGCCCAGCAGGGATCAGTACAATGAGGGGCACGCCTTCCTGCTGGGGCATTCTTGTTTGCGATAAGAGGTTGAAGAGTTGTTGCTGCTATTTGTAGCCAAAAGGAGTCGGGCTGAGCATCACTCAGCCCCAGAGGCGAGCAGGAAATGAATTCACCTAGGCAAAAATCAGAAGAGAAAGTGATCTACTTCATTGGACGGTTCCCCCACCCCTGCGCAGGGGTGCACCTTGGAGCAGCAGGGTCACACAGAGCATGTTTCCATCTCCTCCCCAGAACCAGTGATTTCTTGTTGCAGCTTTGGAGCCAGGCAGCGTAGGATTTGCAGCTCTCTGGTGAGGCGCCTTTCAGAACAGGCACGTGGCTTCCAGAAAAATGCTCTGCAGAGGCGGTTTGATGTTCCTGCAGCTGCAAGGGAAGAAAAAAGGCAGTGTCTCTTCCCTGATAATGGAGCAAAAATTGCTCCGAAAGGCAGGGGCTCTCCCCTTTAAGAGACTGAAGCTTGACTGTAAGAAAACCAGGATCTGTTTGATGAGAAAAGAAGTGGTCAGGCGTCAGTGGCTCAGGCACAAAGTCTCTTGAGCTGCAGGAAGCCTTGTGTCTCCTGGAAAAAAATGTGCACTCATGCAAAACAAAAAAACCCCCCCTAGTTTCACAGATCCACAGCACAAGCCAGAAATTCAAGAGAAGTCAGATCCACTGATACCGCAGCCATCAACCCCCTCCTCTCAGTGGGTAAGGTGCTCAGCCACCTTAATCATAAAGGCAGAAGTCTCTATTTCCACCTCATTTAAAGCCATTCCCTCCCCCTCATCCCATCACTATATGCCCTTGTAAAAAGTCCCTCTCCATATTTCTTTTAGACTCCCTTTAGGCACTGGAAGCTGCTTTAAGATCTCTCCAGAGCCTTCTCTTCTCCAGGCTGAACAACCTCAACTCTCTCAGCCTGTCTTCATAGGAGAGGTGCTCCAATCCCCCGAGCATCTTTGTGGCCTCCTCTGGATTCACTTCAACAAGTCCATGTTCCTCTTGTGTTGGGTCCCCAGAGCTGGATGCAGCACTGCTGGGGGTCTCCTGAGAGCAGAGTAGAGGGGGAGAATTCCTTCCCTCGACCTGCTGGTCACACTGCTGGTGATGAAGCCCAGGATACAGCTGGTTTCTGGCTGCAAGAGCATGCTGCCAGCTCATGTTGAACTTCTAATCCACCAACAGCCCCAAATCCTTCTCCTCAGGGCTGCTTTCAATCCAATCTCTGCCCAGCCTGTATTTGTACTTGGGATTGTCCTATCAGGAAGGAGAAAAGCTAATCATGAATGTTTCCACCACAAATGCTTTGCAAACACAGGTTATTTTCTCTTTCCAAAATGCAAACATGCTCATTTCCCTTGAAGTTTCTCTATATATCAGAAATATCAGGATTGCCTTAAAAACTGAGCGTGCCTTGTTTTTCATGCAATTTCTCAAAAGTTTCATTTTTTAAAGGGAGCTGCTTTTTAAAAATAGTTTAAAATTTTTAAAGTTTTAGGGATTTTAAAAAGGCCTACAGCCTTTTTTTGCTCTTTTTTCCACTTTCTCAGTGCTTCACAGGATGTTAAAAGAAGGCAAAATTAAAAAGCTGTTCCTGTTTTCATATGAAAAACTATGACTTTCCATTGAGCTCTTAAGAAGGAGCCGTAAACATGCCAGCAGCATTTATTTGGGAGCACAGATATTTGAATACAACCTACGCTTCCCGACATGATATATACACATACTAAAAAGGCGTTCCAGTGTTACACTATATGCAGTGGGTTTGGTTGCCTTAATGAGAACAACTTAGACTTAAGCCCAATTGAGTTTTTACAAGATTAATGATGCTGATGCTGCATTTCCTTTGCCCTTGAGGAGACCACTCGGACAGAAGGCTCTGAAAAATGCATCTTTTGCAGTGCCCCTGAAAAGCGAGTCACAACAGTGGTGGGTCTGAGGGGACAGCTCCAGGAAAATGGGAGCCTACCGATACATGGTAGGCATGGCTGTAACATGATGAGGCGAAAATGTTGGGACAGTAATTGGCTGAGGGAGACCAGTCCCAGGCTCTGCTGTGAGCAGAACAGCCCGATCACCAGGCCTCTTCACTTTTGTCCCAGAGGATTTCTCTGGTGGGAGCTTACTTATGGCACTGCACTGCTGCACCAAGCATTGAGGCATCCTCATGTCAGTCCTATGATGGTACCACTGGCAAGGAATATCTAACATCTGCTCCCTGCAGAACATGCTGAGCACACAGCAGCACTGAATGGGGCCAGAGTAAAATGTTAGAGAGGATGGTTCAGTGGTGCCAAGGCAATACTTGCCTGAGAACCCCTACACAGCTCATTTTCACTGTAGAACCCTTAAAAGGCACTGAATAGCTTGATGAGGAGCAGCTAGAGCTGTGGGCTCAGCAGCCATCAGCTGCTTCATCTCTGCAATTTTGGCAGTGGACCTGGTTTGAGCCTTTTGGGACGGTCTGTGTTCCGGCTCTGCAGGGGTCAGCAGCATACATGGCATGCAGTGATTGGTCCCACCAGCCATGCAAGCTGAGTGTTAACCTGAAAGAGCAGTCCGGGGCACAACATACAGATGGGGTGAAGCAGGGCACCCAGCCACACAGCAGAGACTCTGTGGGGCTGGATGGGACCCCCTGCCAGCTCAGCCCCCTGCAGCACACTCCTCTCTGCCCTCCCCTGCATCTCCTCTCCCTTCCCAAACCAGACAGCACTGCAGTTCCTGCAGACATGCAAGAAAATGACCTGTGATTTAGCACACAATCAGAGGTATTGTTGGCTTTTTTATTCTCTACATAGAAGCCTATTATACTGCTCTCCCCTCCTGAAATGTAGGGGTAGCAAATCCTCCTGCCTGGGGCCGTCTGTCTTTTTAGCCTCATAAAAGCCAAAAAAATGAAAGTAGAAACAAAATCGTTGGTTTATTGCTTTTTCATTCTGCTCCATCCCTCACAACCGGGAAGTAATTCCTAGCTATTCTGCAGAGCCAGAATGTGCATCTTCAGGATATAAATCAGTGCTGCAGCTATGGCTGGGGTCAGCCACTTCCCGTGTATGAAATGCCTCCACAGGGGAGCTGCTGTGGTCAAGCCACTCGAGTTCCCACGACAGAGGAAACCTTTGTGCACGTGACAATTTGCTGCTGCTCCTAATGATGGTGCTAAAAGGGAACACAAGGTCTCCGCACTTCCCCCCTCTCCTAGATTCTCTCCACTCTTTCCAGAGAAGCAGGCAGTAATGCTCCTTATTCCTATTAGAAAGCATTAAACCCAGCTCCCTTGTAACGCTGGGAGCTAAGCCCTTAGCAAAGAAATATTTCTGTTTCACTTGTCAGTGTGTTGCAGGATAAATTACTTGTGTGTCTGATGGAAAGAGGGCCCTTGGCAAATTATATCATCAGAGAGCAGCTGATAACGTAACATAAGAGCTGAGCCTTGTACATGAAATGCAAAAACAGAAGTGAAGGATGAGCTTTCCTCAGGTTTTTAAAAGGATTTAAGTAAGAAGTCAGAAAGCAAACAAAAAAACCCAAAGTTAGGTGGAAAGTGCAGATTGTGATGTTTTGGCGATTCTCTGAGGCTGGTACTACTGCGGGGAAAGGAAAGCCTGGGGCAGACTATCCCTGTCCCCTGTGTCCAGAGGCAGGCATTCCCATGGAACTACTCCCACACTCCTACCTGCCTCCCGCCATCTTACTTTTGCTTCTGCAGCATTGCCATTCTCCTGATCCCATAAGATGCCATTATCCTGATGGACAGACATTTTTTTCTCCTGTTCCCAGGACACGCTAACCCCAGTCTCCAAAGTTTCCCTTCAGAAAACCAGTATCTGGGGGAATCAGTAAATCCCATCTTGGTTTTACAAATCCTCCCTGTGCCGAGACAATTAATGGACATCTTAAATGCTTAACTGACCATTACAAATCATTTTAAATAGCCTTTGCCATAAAGCTTCCATCAGACTCCTGCAATCCCACCATTCTCCTGCAGTCGTGTTGTCCTTTCATCTGTCACACAGCAACCAGGTTTTTACAGCCTGGCCCCGAGCTGATCCCCAGAAGTACTCAACCATCACAGAGATCTCACCATAAGTCTCTCCTGACTCCACTGGAGCACACGCTTGCCATTGGTGTTAGCCATGTACTGGCTGATGCTTTGCCACTGAGCTGGGGGAAGCTGCTATGGCCTTTCTCAGCACTTGTAAATTAAGGGCAATGCTAAGTGACAGCTCTGATACGTACAAAGATAGTACAATGGCTTTGATGAGAAGAAAACAGAAATCCTGTGAGTAGGTCGTCTGTCCCACATGTGGACCGGTTCAGGCTTGTCACGTCTGCTGCTGAAGCACATCAGAGCTGCAATGGTAGATTTTATTCTTTTTTCCTGCTGTTTTTTCCGAGCTGCAGCATGTGGTGATGCTGGGGGAGGCCGAGCCGCTCTCACAGCCCAGTGAGAATCAACTTCTTCATGCTTAGGCAGGAAGAACTTGATGTAACACACTCCGTGAATGATAAAAGGTCCCTATGTGCCACGGCTGGGGGATGCTCCAGCACCCAGAGCTGTATGCCCAGGCTGTCATGAGACAGGGAACATTGGTTTGGATTTGTATGCCAGAAACACAGGCTGTTTTCCACCAAACACTGCATTTCTTTCTCCTTTGTAGTTTGTCAAGGCCATTTCCTGTACCCAGCACCACACACACACGTGCAAGGACCTGTTTTTAACATAAAGGTTGCCAGAGCGAAAGAAATTACCGTGACCAGGGACTTCCAGAAGACGCAGACTTGCAATAGGAAGAGGGGGACTCATACAAACATGCCACAGAGCCCATGTTGCAGAGATTTTCTCTGCCCTTTGGGGACTCATCACTCCCCAAGGGGCCAGCCAATTTCTGTAATGTCCTTTTAGTGTAGGACAAAAACTATCACCAAAACCATCTCCCTGACCTAATAAATGAGGTCCCAGCAGTGTCTCCTTGATCTCAAAAGTAAGATGTTTGGTCCAACTGCACACAAACCTGGCATTTGGGACTGGGAAGTTGCTGACTCTGGATCCATCCAGCTTTGTGTTTGTCAGGGCTGCCCTGGAGCCCTGGCACTGGGATCTTCTTGGACCAGGCAGAGGCCAGCCAGAAGCCCTGGAAGTGGCATAACTTCAGCCACTACACTCACAGCCCTCCTTTCCAGTCCCCTATCATGAAACCTAATGGCCACAACACCATTAAAATCCTGTCTCAGGATCAAATTGTCTTATTGTTTGCCAGCCGTAGCAATCACATCCATTTCATGGTTCCAGCTCAAAGTGGAGAGCAGCAGCAGCAGGGAAACGGCCCAGTGGAGATACGCTTGGGGCTGCTGGATGGGGCTGGTCACAAGCTTTGGGGTAGAAAAATCACTGTTTCATTCAAAAGCAAATTTCCTGCCTGTGTGAATCTTAATGAAATTCCCTTCCAGGAAAGCATTTAGATAAGATTGAAATGCTGTTGCTGAAGGGTAAGAACAGCAAGTCTCACAAATTCATTTTGAAACACTGTTTCTTTTCAAAACATTTATATTAAATGTCAATACACACACAAAGCTTCTGATTTTATCTAAACAGCATTTGACTTAACATGAAACAAGCATCTGGGGAGAAGAATGCCAAAATACTTTGGCGCTCCTTGCAACTCAGGTTTCCCATCTCTGACCCATCCCTGGAGGTGGAAATGCTGCTCTAGCCACCCAGTGCAACTGTCCCAGCCTAATGTTGTGCATCCCTGTCCTTCACTGGGTGCAGACATGACTGGTCAGCTCTGAAGCACAGGTCACACATCACACTAGGAGCTCATGCTTGGTTTGAAGCTGTAGTCTCAGAGTGAAGGATTCAAGTTGTCTATCCTGGTGCAGGCACAAACTAAATGTTGACAACCCTCATAGCAATAGTCTCCCTGTGGTCACAGATGCACTGCTAATGAAGACATCTGGGGCAGCTATTCAGAAAGGTGGCAACAACCCAAGGTCAGTCTGCAGAAGCATAAAGCACTAGCACCTGCTCCTCTATCCCCAAAACTCAGACTTCTCAAGACCCACTGCTGTTCCTCATAGGCTTCTGCTTTTCACTTTGCAGGGGCTCTCTTTGTAGTTGAAAGACCCAGAGACGAGTCACCAACTTAGGTGGATGGAAAGCAAAGTGAAGCTCTTCAGTCTAAAAAGATTCAGCTCAGGAGCCTGCTGTCCAAAATACAGACAGTGTTGTAATACTTTTGGCAACCCCTCTCTTAGTGATACCACTTCCTTGTGTTTCAGTATCTTCTATCTGTGGGAAATACTGAAATGAAGTTATTAAGACCTGCAAGATGCAGTTACATCAGCATTTCAGAACTTTTCCTTCACCAAGGTGATAACAGTCACTTTGTGATGAAAACAAAGCTCCTTATTTCAAGCTCACAATGCCTATATCTTCCTGTACATCAAGTCCTTGTAACACTAAGCTCATCTCAGTTGAAGGCACTTGATGGACAGCAGTGGGGTTATACACTGAACCTGCAGTACTTTGAAGGAGATTGCTTCCTTCCTACAGCTGATGAACTGGACTTAGGGAACTATTTGTACCAAGTGTGACCAACGAGTCTGCTTTGGCTCTCACCCTGAGATTCCTGGGCTGGTGGAGAGGGATGATGAACAGCATCCAGCACAACAAAAGCTACGTTGGGGCACCACTGTTGTACGAAAAGAAGTGTGAATGCCTGGCCAGCTGCTCTGGCATTCACTTCATTTATGAGATATGTAATCCAAAGGGCCAAACCTTTTCAGGAGGCACCAAGCAGGCCCTGTACCGGTCAGAGGGAAGCCAAATTGCACAAGAAAGGAGTTCTTTTCTTTGTTCACTCAAATGACATTGTCAAAGCCAGAGGGTGAAGGGAAGCTTCACACTGACATTACAGAGGACAAACCACAAGCCTTTGGATGATGTGCTTCTACAAGAGCCAGAGGAACAGCATGTGGTAATAAGAAACTACAGATGGAAAAGTCTGTGAGTAACCAGGTAACACAAGCAGAGCTATCAAATACATTAATACTTGTGCTTTCTGCCACCAATTCCCAAGTTTTCTCTAAGTAAAAGCCAAGCCTTATGTTAAAATATGTTCTTGTATTACAGTTTCCTCCCCCTCACAAAATTGCAAGCAAAGAGACCACTTAGTCACACAAGATCATTTATCAGTAAAGAAAATACAAATTTACTTTTATTATAACCATAAAGAGGCGTTACTTTAACAATTAGCTGTACATTCAGCACTCAGGTATACATCTGTGCCAAAAAAAGTCAATTCTCTTACTGCTAAAAAAAGAACACTTCTCCTCAGTGATGCACTGCCTGTGCTTACAGGATGTTTATTGTCTCTGTATTACAGTTATCTTGACAGACAAGCCTCAGGATACAGAATATAGCTTTACTCTTGGACCAAAATAGGAGGCAACATTTTTATTTTAAAAAAATTAAAACCAGCAAGTTTCTAGTCAGATAATATAAAGCATCTTAAATTAATCTTTTGAAAGTATTTACACTATCTGTAAACGTAAATATCTGAAACTGTACATGTTTAAACAAATGCTCATTTAGCAAACAGGCTGTATAAACTGATTGCTCTTCTAATCTTTCAACCAGCTGTCCTAGAGCTGTCTGGGTATTCTAAAAGAGAAAAATACCCCAAGCACAAGAGTGACTACTGCAACTAGTTACCCTTCATGTCCTACCTGTACAATGTGTGTATTAAGTCAGTCATAACTCTGTACAGTGACCATGCAGTTCTTCTGTAAAACTATAAAAACCAAATATACATATATTACAAGGCACAGGACATTATTTTACAGCCTGTATTTCTACAAGTAAAAAAGAAGGGACAAGTTATCTTCCTTGTTAGTTCCTTTAGTTAATTTTTAAGGAGTCATGTAAGGTTCTATCAGTACCATTTATGTACCTCACAGCACCACTGCTGCAACACTTCTCATGGTAGGTTTAAACCCTACATTAGTGTCCAGCCATGTGATTTATAACAGGAACATCACTAAATCAAAACACCACCGATGTGCATGGAAATTTCGACATATTTAAAACTACAGAACAGGTTTTATAAATAAGTTAAAAGTCTGCCATGTTAAGTCACCACATTTTTTCTTTTGCAGTGCAGCACAATGAAGACTTACACACCGAGACACCCTAAAGCTGCTTGAAGTGTTTCATTCCATTAATGGCCAAGTGTTTAGCATTCAACTTTCCCAAACAGTGACTAATTGATGCACACTGAAAAGTGTGCATTGTTAACCAGTTACCAAGTTCTTACCCTCTGTTCACACTGCTGATCTGACAGGCTTGCACATTCAATTTCTGTCATCTCCAAACCCTCTTATTAGTACTTCTTCCAGCACACAAAGGCTGTAGAAATTCCAGTCCCAGTTCCCACTTTAAACTATGTGACACCACCATTTGATCTTGGGTAAGGAAAAAAAAACCACAACTCTAACCTAAGTACCTGAGAACCTCCATGTTAAGCTTTGCTGTAAAGTATCTGAAAACATACAGCTCCCTCAGAACTAACAGAAGTCAAATTGCAAAGCTTTTCATTGCAAATCCCAAGGATCTAAGATTCCTTCCATGATGAAGGCTAGAGCATGAAACTTTAGGTCAGACCTCACAGCTCCCAATCAGTATAAGAAAAAGAGCACATCCAGTGTTTCAAGAAATGCTTCACATGCAGGAAATAAAAGTTTTCCCAACTAAGAACCTGTGAATTATGTTCGAGCATGTGGTGGATCACCAGGATTTCCGTGGGAGTTAAAGAAAATCAGAGCATGCTTGCTTAAGTCAAATTGTCATACCAATGTGCTTACATCCAAGCCTTGCAAATACCTATTACTGCTCCCATTTGATTCTCAGCACTTTATTTCCAGTGTCTTTGAAAGTGCAACTTTTCACTGCATACATCAGATTACTAAAGGAAAACAAGGAAAGACTTTTACATTTAAAAAAAACAGGATTTCAACTTTGAAAACGTCTGGATAAGGCAGTAACTAAGCTTTCATAAGAGTGATCAGCAAAGGGGGTCTTGTTTTGTTTTCTCTCCCCAGTGTCCCAAGCCAATGAACAGGAAAACCTTTAACAAATCAATAAAACTGTTTTGTTTTGTTGGGTTTTTTTCCCCTAAAACAGGGTTAAGCAGCCTGGATATTGTTGATGCACACTGAACTGCACAATGGGATCCTTCGTTTACTTCAGGCAAATGTCTTTGCATTCCCTTCACCGGCTGGCATTCAGCTGAAGCTTTTTTCGAGCAGCCTCACTGTTGGGCTACTTGGACATCGATAAGAGTAAGTTCACCTGAAAGACAAAAGGAAAGCCTGTATTAGACACAGCAGCTAAGTTTCAGAATTGATGTCTTACGTTTAAACCTTTAAACAGGATTTCTAGGAAGCACATAGAGACTTGGACGTATCAGGAGAAGACAGCTACAAAACAACTGGCCAAAACTGCCAGTCAAATGCCTGCTCAGAGGCTTTTTAAAACACAATTGTTGACCACGCTGACTAGTTACTTCAGCAGTCACAACCTAATGTGTCAAAGTTTCTAAGATGATTTCATGCCTTGTCAAGCGATTCCAAAATATATGCACACCAGCAATGTAGTCTAATCCATAAACCAGATTTGCTGTTTAAATATTGGCATCCTGGGATAATCACGATTCTATTCACATTCCCTGGACAACTAAGGTCAAAGCAAGATTTTTTAAAACCTACCTGGCTTCTGTCAGAGCATCCTACTACAGAGATTTCTTAACCCCAATCATCTCCGAGACTAAAGAGCTTATCATGTAGGGTTACATTTCCATAAACATCTGCACATTTTCCCAATGCAATTCACTTCAAATAAACCCTTGTAATTCTTCCTCATGCTTCCCAAATGTAAAAGTTGCTGCTTTTTGTATTTGTCAAAAGCCAGGCTGCCTTCACACCCACAGGCTGTTTTAAAGCCTATTCACTAGCTTTCCTATCTCTCTGAAAAGATAATGCTCAGAAATGGCAAGACTCGTTGTACAACTCAGTCCCCAGCAACATCAATCACCACCTTCAGTTTAAAACCTCAATTGGATATTCATTAAAATAACCCAAACAAAACCTCCTTTTAGTTGAAAGCCTAGAGTTAAGAAAAAGCCCCGCGTTTAATCATCCAGGATTACGGGGAACAATAAATAAAGATTCTGAACACAGAAAATACTAAAAATGATAAAATGAATGTTAAATAAAGTCAGAGCCAGTCACATGAAAGAGCAACTGATAAAACAGGGAGTTTCAATATATACCTGTTCCATTGAAGGACAAGCTATGATCTGGAGATCCTCATTACTAAATTCTTCCCTTAACAAAGCATGGAGTTTCTGGAACATTTGCTGAATGTTATTCTTTTCAAGGAAAGAAGAAAAAAAAAAATCAATATTAAAAAACACAACACTCATCTCAAACACGAACCAGAATAAGCACAGTGTACATGGAATAGCTACTGAAGTGGATCAGGTAGGGCAAAGTGGTCAAGCTTTAAGAGCTTTTCTTCTAAAGCAAGCCCCAAAACAGCCACAACATGTTGGCTGCGAGATAAAAACCTCAGCTACGACATGCTAAGCTGGAAAACCTGAGTCCTGTGACTTAACCTGGCAACTTAAAATTCAAGCTTTGTTCTTTCAATGGGTTTATAGTAATGAATCTGCATCATTCTCTCTGCATTCCAGCGCTTCCGCCCATGCATAACTGACCAAGCTATATTGGTTTTGGCTGGGACAGAGTTAATTTTCTTTACAGTAGCTCTTATGGTACCACATGGAAGATGCACAGAATGAAAAGAACCACTTAGTTGCCTGTAACGTGAGTTATGCAGGCTGAGTACTATGGAGAGCAGGACAAACTTTGTTTTGTTCAGGGTTTTTTTAAGCTAAACATAATCATTATAAAACTTGTTTTTTTCTCATGTGCCTTTTCAACAGGCTTCTCAGATCAGGGACACCACAGTGATTGTAATAGTTGTTCACTACTACAAATCCATGGTATCTGTTACTGGCTGGACTGGTAGCCTAGAATAAATCTACAGATATGTGTTTGTATGTGTGCCTGCATATATATACTTATATGCATACACACATTTACACAGATACGGTATATATATAGATATATAACTACACATACACAGAAATATAAGGTGAATGATCCCACAAAATGTGTTTAAAGTCTTTAACTAAATGAGGGTCCATCACCTACAGGAAGTCATGCTGAGGTCCACCTAGCAATACTCACTTTAACTGGCTTAAACAAAATTAATTCTGTATCTTTATTGGACAAGTATAATGACATGCTTCGTAATGTTGATGGCAGCTTTGTTTTTATTGTCTTGTAAGTGGAAGAGACCACATCGTTGATCTTTGCTGAAAGCAAAAGAAAATATGCTTAATAGGCTAAAATGGCATTCTGCAAGTTGAAAGCTACACTCCAGAGTATCACCTCCACTTCAATGGGGCTGATCATAACCACAGGTCTGAGTGAAAGGGAAAGACAGGGTGACTGGGCTGCGCAGCATCGAGCCATCATACAATCACAACATGCCAAACAGGGCTTTTCTTTTGGGACCTACTGAACACATCAGCCTCTCTTTCAATGAAGAAAATGCATGCAACCCATTTTTGCAGGCTACCACATCCTCCTGAGGTTCCTCAAGCCACAGCCTTCCAACACCAACAAAGTTCTGCGTAGGCTCCCCCCTAGAAAACTTGCCTGGGAAATAAACAGTGCTAGCAAAGAGAACAGCATATCACAAATTCTCCTTACTGACCACAGGCCGCATCTGTAAGAAGGAAGGCTGCACAGCCATCTGGACTGTGAATCAACTAGACAGGAATCTTCTCTCAGACAAGACCGTCTTTCTTTATTGCTAGGTATTTTAATGATTTTACAAGATCTTTGTTTAAAGGGCAGGGGAAAAATACATTTTGTAGCTTTAAAGTATCAAAGTTAGTATATTATGGTGGGTTTTTTCCTCAGTTTCTACTGTATCTAACCTTTTGACTACTCCTGCTTCCCAGGCAAATGACCCCAAGAAACAGCAGAAGTGGCTTAGATATGCCTCTACACACATAATTATCTCCAAATAAACATTAAAAATACTCCTGCAAAAGCAGGAGATGTTAAGCAGAAGCTGAAGTTAGTCCTTGACAGTGTCTGACCCATGAAGCAGCACTGAATTATGAATGAACATGTCAGGCTTTGCATTTTAAGAACATGAGGCAACAGAAGGTTCCAATGTATGAACTGGAATAAGCAGATTTCTCAGCATCACCCAGAAGCACAACTTTATAACGTGAAGAGCAAAACAACCCAGTAACATCTGAACTACTCCAAGTGTTCCTACAAAGCAATCACTTTTGAATTCTTAAGAAATGGAAACAAAGCTAGATTCCATTTTTTCAGTGACAGGAAAACTGAAAAGGAAGTAGGTACCAAATGTACAGACAATAAAAGCTTCAATGCAGACTCTTTTTTTTTTCCCCTACAAAAGCAAAAGCTTTATCATAATGCAATCAAATAATTCCTTAAGCACATTCCTTATGCAGTTGCGGAAATGCTGTTTCCATGCAAGAACAATCACAGCTTGAGAAATAGTCAAGTCATTCCTCTAGCGCACCAGTTAAATACATATTCTGAAGTTTGTCAAGTTTTGATTTAGAGATATCTTAAGACATTTAAAGTAGCACACAGGTAAAAATAGAAGCCAGGATTTTCAAGAAAAAAGACAGACAGTTCTCAGGTACTTAGAATCTTTCCAAATCCATCACAGTCTCACAGTCCAAATTAATCTGGCCAGCTTTTCAGATTCCTGTGGTTTAGAAGTAGGGCACACAACTCGTGACATTCTGAAATACTTAGGCCCCACGCAATGGAGCTTATATTGCTCTACCAGAAATGGAGAATGGAAAAGGGTCTTCTTCTCCATTTGATGAGAAGTTTTCAGAAGAAGTTTCAAAGAAGTAAATGAGAACAAAGAAAATACCTGGTTGCGCCCAAGGTTGCTGTGAAAGGCTGTACCTGGGACCTCCTTGAGCAGCTGTTGTTTTTAAAGCAGCTACCTAAAACAAGTACAATCAACAAAATTAGTTTCTTACAGTTGAATCCACACCAAAGTGACCAAGTAACAATTGCACAAGTCTCTACTGCAGTATCCCTTGTCCTCTCTTCTACGCCCTGACTTAACAACACACAGGGGAAGCAGCTTGACAGAAATGCAATCCAAAATTACAACCACGATCACTTTGAAAGTGAAATTCAAAAAAGGATTAAATTTACTAAGATGCTTAGGTACATAAGGATACAAAACCTCAAATGAGATTTATACTTAAGCAGGTCAGTCAAATGTCCCATATTCCCAATGAATCATTGAATCACTCGAACAATATGTCAATCTCACCAGTTACTCGTCTATATTTTAGACACGCCACTGATCCCTCACCCCAGCATGACAGGCATCAGTAAATTTAGTGCTGTAATCTTCTAAATTCTCAAAACACAGCAGCTGGGACATTTGTGATGTCCATGCAATGCTGCAGCCACAGTTTCTGAGATGTCATGCCACTTGTTTTCAGTACATATGGATCCACATCACACTTTCCATTTTCTAGAACAGATCCTGCTGCATGGTTTTCTCAAGATGCCTAGAAATCCTGGGCTCTAGAGCAGGTTCTAGAAAGAAGTGTATTGTAATGAGGCATCTTTTTGTTCCTATCCCCTAGGGTGCCTAGTCTTTCTGACCAAGTTTTATCAGGAACTTCTGTTGCAAACAGGACTTGGGGAGGAAAGTCCTGCTCAGCAAGCACTGCACTGGTGTAAAATATGCTGAGAACAGAACATTTAAACATACTTCACAACCATACTCTTAAGGCCTCCCTCGAAAACTCACATGACCCAAGATTTTTGTTTTTTGAAGGCTTACAAATTCACTCAAGGTAGGAGTTTTTCTGCAAACAGAAAAGCTGCCAACTGTTTCAACTCAATGAAACATTAAACCTTCTTTACCAAAGAGCATAAGGGATGCTTTCAAAAACAAACTATGTCATGTCCCTTTAATCCATTAATCTCAAAGGTGCCCAGAAAATTACTGTTGGAACTTAAAAGGAAACACGACCTTATAATAGGAAATGCCAGCATCTACAGCTAATCAAAATTAGCAGCTTCTCCTATACCAAATTTAATACCAATTCCCTTGTCTTACCAGTATTTCAGTTAGGTTAATGAACATACAACATGTTTGTACCTTTGTCATGAACTCTTCCAGCTGTTCTATAAACTGCTTGGTTTGCTGCTGAATAAACTGCTCACAAGCTGATTTCAGATGACGATCTACATCTTTCTTAGAGTCAATATAGTGTTCTCTGATTTCTGGGGTACCCTTGAACAGAAGACAACAATTCTCTCCTTTTTATTTGCCAAAGATCACCACCCGCTTAAATGACCCGATTTTTCTTAATACAATAAGACTCCATATTACCTCCAGTAAGAACTGTATCAAGGCGTTGTTGCTGTTTAGCCTAAAAAATCTTGAAACTGCCTTAGGGTTCAGGATTTTAAATGCTGCATCTGTGAATCATAAAGTCACTCACACTGTAAGTCAATGGGACTCAGTTCCAGGAATTAAAAACTTTAATCTCTCATTTATATACAAAAAATGGCCTAGCATGATTAGGACTATCACATTGATGACTGCACTATAGCTAGGTGCGGATGCACAAGTGCACATGCACAGAAGCACACAAAGCTTGATCAAAGTTTTTCACTGTCCCTATGGTAAACCTCAATCTAATAGCTGCACAGTCAAATCAGATAAATACATTACATGAACCTAACAAATGACTGATACTCACTATAGTGTTATCAACATGCAAACTGTGTGAGCTCTATTCCCTTTATATCTACAAGTGAAAGACTCTTACACAAGCTGTGTAGTTAAGCATTTATGAACAATATGCAGAATTTGGCCCAGGTTGCCTTGGACAACAAAGTACGGTTGCATGAAGTAACTTAGAACTGGCACTCTTTTCCTTTGTGCCTAATTATTTTAGTTAGGACTAAACAAGAAAACATCAAGGTTGATATACACTCATGTTTTGTGGTCTCTACAGAAGTCCCAAGAAGGAAAAGTAACAACGTCTGCAATTAGCACAAGATACTGACATTATTCCTATAGTGTTAACAGGATGTTGTCAACCTGAAATCTAATCAAATTGTAAACAAGTAAAACTATCAATACAGTTTCAATATGTCATATTGCTTAATGACATTCATTAATCACCCTACACATTCATCTGCCTTTTTTTTTTTTATTCATTTCAAAAGCAATTTTGCACACTTCTTGCTATATAAAACAACGTGAGGGAAACAAGATGAGTTAAAGAAATGCTGCTGAACGTATTACACAAAGAAGGAATACCAGACATGTAGGCATGTACGTTTTGCACTGAACTAAGAATCTGCACTCCTATGCAGTTAAAGGAGATTGAAGAAAAAGATTCATTTTGTTCTCAATTATTTCCCAGAAACTTCACTGATTCCACAAAGAGCTCAAATTCTGATTAGAAGCATACGAGCTAATCAGTGTAAAACTCATTTCTCTCCACTGTACACTTCACTTACATGAACCTTAGCATTACACTAGTTTTACATTAAGCAGTGTCCCTTTGTCTACAAATCCCAAATTAAATTTATGTACAAGAAAGATTGGCTAGGACACAGTAAAACTCCTATTAGTCGTGTTACTTTACTTATACAATTCAACCCAAATATAAAAGCCCTACTAGCCTGTGCTGCACTCCATTAAGAATTAAACATAACGTACATCTTTTCAACACCACCGCCATCCCCAAAATAAAGCATTCTTCCATTACTTACCACTACCATCTGCAAAGCACTGGCTGGCACAAAAATTTATTCAATTAAATGAAAATGGAGAACAAACTTGTGTGTCAGCCAGGACAAGACACCAAAAGGATGTATTTACCCTTTAACCTCCAGTCAACTAGAAACTACTCAACAGGTAAGAGGTTTCATTGATGTTCAAATGCAACATGTGAAATGGTTAGTGCAAGAATTGTTTGCCTCAGAGTTAAAACAGCAGCATATTAGATGGCAGGAAAGAAAAGTTATTTCTTCAGCTTCCTCTTCTGGAATAGAAGAAGAAACACTTGACATGCTTTCAATTATTCTTCCCAATATCCTTACAAGTCTGACAACTGCATGACAGTTCACTTTTGTATTTGAAAGGGTTTTCCTGCATTTTACCAAGAAACCATAGCACAATTTAAAAATCATGATCATGGGCACTACTCTATTTTCCCTTCATACAACAGACATGGTTGCTACATAAAACTAACCAGCAGTACTGTTTATTGAACTTGCAACATAAGAAATCCTTCTCCAAAACAAAAACTCACAGTAAGGTCTAAAGAATGATAATTAAAGATATTCCTTTAAAGTGTCAGAAAAGGGGAAAGACATCTTTGTGCAACAGTACATTACTTAGGTCTACTTAAAAAAGACTGGATAAATAAGTTAGGACAGCAGCAAAAAGCAAATGCATTTCATACATCAATAAAGAATTTGTTAGACACATCTTGAATAACCCTCAATAGAGAAATGGTTCTATTTTTTTCAGAGAAGATAAGAACAAAGTAAGAGATTAGAACAAGCGTACAGACCATTGCAAATGAACATAAAATAAACCCAGAACTTTTGCTGGCACATTCAGAGAGGATAACCCCATCCCATTCTGTAGCCAGCAGCTGTTTAGTACCTCTAGTTTTCTTAAGGTCCAGGGAAATTTCCTTAATGGTGAAATCAGTGTGGAAAGGAGCAATTTGTTCACGAAGAATCAAAAGATGTTTTATTAAGAAAAGCTGTCCGTCAACCTGGGTCTACAGCACAAGAGAAAGAACATGCATTACAAGAACAATTAAGTGAAGAGCATAATTTCAATGCCTTCGCTTTTATTAGTTACTTTAGATAACAAAATTAATACTAATAATCTTACTAACAAGCTTTTTCCATTAGCCTGTAGTGCCATTGCTACACTCTGAGACCAACAAATCCCACTTGTGTCTGGTTCCAACACACTGCTCTACAGAAGCAGACTTTATTTACATTTCTTAGAAGAATTAGATTCCAGAGATTACGTATTACTAAAAGTCCACATTAAATACAGGTATCCATTATTTGAAAGCTACAAACTTACTCTTCATAAAAGCCAGGAATTATTTCAAGTAATTCATATAATTTATAGTCAAAAAACATGAGGTTCTAGATTTTTTTTAATCATTATGATGATTTAAAAAAAACAAAAACCAAACAGTTTCTGTAATAACCTTGATTAACTGTGCTCTTGTGCAAAGGTCTTACAAGGCATTTTTCTCATGCCATTGAACACAAAGCTTAGTTAATTTCGAAACAGTACAGCAAAGATACAAAGAATAAAACAAGGCCAAGTTCACAACACCAAGACAATGAGTTTTGACCTGCTTGTTATTTCAGCTATGCGCTTTATACTGCGTGCTGCTTTTAACCTTTGAAGTTCATGGCTCATTGAGGTAAATGAGGAGGACTCAAGAATTCAAACTTGCTTTCGCAAGCTGGAAGAGAACTTCTTTTGATATAATGTTATATAAGACAGTAAAGAAGAAATTAGATTTAAATCTGCAGTTTGAATAACTAGAACTATTTACTAAATGTAAATTGGAAGGGTTTCTACATTTGTGGGTTTTTTAATCTTACATGCATAATTTCACCAGATTATGTTAAATGAACATGTATCAAGAACCGAGTGGTACAGATCTTAGTCCTGGGACAACCTATCTAGGGTTCACTGCAGGATGAATTTCATTCTCTGCAATACTTTAGGTCAAGGCTGAGGCGACGTACAGTGCTGAAATAGATAATTACTGTAGAACTCTGAATCAATTACATATGAAATAATTATTTGTTCAAGCTAGAAGGAAACGTGGTTTGAATTTCTTTTTACAGATAATATGCTATGATTTTTTAAAGGACACTCAAAAGAAATACTTCAAATCAGCTCTTCATTTCTAAAAGCAACTAAAACCTTTGTCATCGCTAAATATTCACTGCTAATACAAATCCAACAATTTTGGATTATACTAAGACTTCCTTTTTTTCCCATTAAATTCACTTCCTGTCTGTCAGGAATTTAGGAATTAGCAAGTTACTACAGTATTTGTATTAAAGGAAATGTGACAAAAGGAAAAAAGGTTTACTCCAGCTACTTAAAGCAACACAGTTACAATGACTTGATGAAACTGCACTGAATTCTAAGCAACACACTGGACCAAATGTTTTAATAACAGACACTTCTGAGCGGAGAATACTTAACAAATCTTCCCAGTGAACTTAATACTTCAAAAGACTTTTGAAAATTCAAACAATGGAGGCAGAGAGAAAGAGAAAAGAGTAATAGGCAATGAAAGCATAAAGGGAGCAGAGACTTCTAGCAGACATTTTTCTTTAGGTATCACTTGATTGATCACATGAGTTAGAGCAGCCTGTAAATACAATTGCTATGATTTGTATTCCACCTTTTCAGACAGGCTAGCACGGGAATCATTATCTTTGCTTTACAATACATTAACCATAACTAAAAGCTGGCAAATCCATCCGGTCTCTGGGGGCAGAGCAATATGGTTTCACTGAATTCTGAACAACTGCTTCATGGCTTTATAGATACACTGAAGGGGAAGAAAAAG
Source organism: Ara ararauna (assembly GCA_028858755.1). Classification (NCBI taxonomy): domain Eukaryota; kingdom Metazoa; phylum Chordata; class Aves; order Psittaciformes; family Psittacidae; genus Ara; species Ara ararauna. The sequence goes on along the minus strand of CM054378.1, from coordinate 103,738,262 downwards.
AAACCATACCCAAAGCACAGATTCTAACCTTGTTTTTGCTGATAGAATCAGCAGCTCCCAGCAGCGAGTGAATGCAGGCAGATAAAGCCTCCTGCGATAATCCCTGAAACACTGCCCTCTGCAGGGAAAAGGAAATGAGACAAAAAAAAAATGTTAGCAAAGCTTAAACAGAATTTAAGAGCTGTAGTTTACGAAGGATGCGCTTACCAGCACATAAAAGTCTAGATTAGTTAGCTACAAACACGTGGTCTAATTGCAATAAGACGAGGATGGAGTATTCATATATAAAAGGTTGCTACAGCATTTAGACAGCCTGGGTACAGGTATGGACTCAAGCATGCCCGGTTCACCCTCCGTCTCTGTCTCTGAATTTGCACCTGAATAGTGTCATTGGCAGTGATACCTCATGCATTCACAGCTAACAGCAGGAATGATGATTCCTGGGTAACCTGACTAGACACTTCATGTGTCAGGGTAACTATCTGTGTGCGCAATTTACACATGCAATAGACACGAGATCATTCCACTGAGCTTAACCTCAAGCAAACTCAAATTACTTCACTTGCACCAGGTTAGTAAACAAACATGACAGCTGCCATGGCCCAAGTGACATGGAGTAACTCATTAAGCTGCAACTAGATCACATGGCTGAGCTAGCTGTAGGAACACAGCTAGCCACCACCAGCACTCCAGCATAGTACATAACAGCCCTGACTGCCCTGAGACTTGCCAGTGCCACTTCATTCATGTCTTCTCCTATCTACAAGGTGCAGGCCAGGCGTAATAATAGCTCTACTAGAATATCTCAGCGAAAAACTAAATAAATCCCTGTGCAGATACACTATTACAAATGAGCCTTGCAAACAATGCAAAAATGACCTCATTTCCAAAGGTCTAGTTGAAAACAAGGGCAAATACTCATTTATCTTTAATGAGATTGATATATTAAACAACGAAGTATTAATATTTCCCAGCTTTTTAAGCAAATCGCATCTTGGTAGCAGTTTTACATAACACATATCAAAGATATTTTGAAATGCATTAGATGTACCTAATAAAGACACAACATACACAAAAGTAAAAACACTGGCATTATGTATCTCAGGGACTTACTAGACTTTTCTGCTTTTAGGTGACAGACATAAATCAAATTCTACAGGGCAAATCTCCAAATACTTCTGAAGTAAACACTGCTTTTGTTTCTGTTACAGAAGATTTCTACTGGCTCAAACTTTGGAAACGTCTCCCACATTTTGGAAGGTGGAAAGATGTGCCACAAAAATTTTTAAGAATTCCAAAATGTCTGAGTAGTAGAGCCACCATTTTTTAGACCAGAAACATCACTTTCTCTGATGTTCTGCAAAGCACATAGCAAGAAACATATTCATCCAGTAATTTCAGCAATAAAATCATTCTCTATAATTGACCCAGAACTCTCTATTTTTTCTTGTCCTATTCACTTCGCAACTTTGGTGTGATAAGTATCTTGAGCATCAGACAATGAAGTATTTCTGTAATAGCAAAAGCAATAGATGTAAAACCAGTGCCTTTTTTTCTAATTCTACAAATACAGAATTGTGTTGGTGACCTAAATTTGTCAGTTCACTCGATTTACATAAAGAGACTCAAAGATAACAGAGGCCAGTAATTGTCCATTTCAAATTTACATAAAAATATTTAGACATGGTACTGCACAATTCACTTAATAAAAAAATAGATAAAGAAATTTTTGCATACATCTATACATCTGTACAGTTTGGAGAGACACACTAGAGTCCTTCTGACAGTAGGATACCACATTCCATGCAGATCTGCCGGTGAAATTGTGGGCTGGTGCCTGGGATTAAGGGTTTCTGCTGAACCTGTTTAAAAGTAAAACACACACACGAAAAACTTGACTATCTCTCCTAACTGAAGGCAACTGCAATATCATAGAACCATAGAATGTTTTGGGTTGGAAGGGACCTTAAAGATCATCCAGTTCCTATCCCCCTGCCACAGGCAGGAACACCTTTCAATAGACCAGATTGTTCAAAGCCCCATCCAACATGGCCTTGAACACTGCTAGGGATGGGGCAGCCACAGCTTCTCTTGGCCAGTGTCTCACCACCTTTACAGCGAAGAATTTTTTCCTGTGTTTAATCTAAATCTCCCGTCTTTCAGTTTAAAGCTATGACCCTTTGCCCTGTCACTGCATGCCTTTGTAAAAAATCCCTCTCCAGATTTCTTGTAGGCCCCCTTTAAGCACTGGAAGCTGCCCCAAGGTCTCTCCTGAGCCTTCTCCAGGCTGAACATGCCCAACTCTCGCAGCCTGACTTCACAGGAGAGGCTTCGTATCAACTGCACTTTATCCTGACTCCACAGTAATATGACATACTTTATTACATGCACAGAGGTTAGGTTTGGCTTGAGGTTTTTTTCTTTCTGAGCAGTCAGTACTAGATTTCTCATGTGTGCAAAGCACATGGCTGTGAAAGACATGAATTTGCTTTCAGGCATGGCCCATCTGGACCTTTTTTAATGAGTTAAGTTTTACAGGCCTGTCTCCAAGGACGCACCCTCCCCCAGCTTAGCTCAACAGCTGAAATGATAAAAAAAATTACTGGAGGAAAAAAACCATAGGAGACAAAAAAATGGTTAGTGAATACACAACTACAGGAGCTGCTCAGGAAAAAAAAGGATAAATAAACCCCATTCTATCAACTGTTTAGTCCCTACTAACTCACGATACAAAAAAATATGTAGATAGGCTGAAGAGCATCCAGAGAAAAGCCACAAAGGTGATCAAAGGACTGGGCAACTTGTTGTATGAGGAAAGGCTGAGAGAACTGGATTTGTTCAACCTATAGAAAAGGAGGCTCAGGAGAGACCTTATTGCCATGTTTCACTATTTACAGGGTGGCTACAAAGATGATGGAGACATCCTTTTTACAAGGAGTCATATGGAAAAGACAAGGGATAATGGGCACAACTTAATCCTGGGGAGATTTTGATTGGACACAAGAGGAAAATTTTTAACAGTGAGAACAATCAGCCATTGGAATAATCTCCAAAGGGAAGTGGTGGGTTCCCCAGCATTGGACATTTAAGATTTGGCTGGACAGGGTGCTGGCACAACTAGCCTAGGTCATCCTTGCCTAGAAAGGTTGGACCAGATGATCCTTAAGGTCCCTTCCAACTTGGTATTCTATGATCCTATGAATTTTACTTCTTGAAGCTTTCTTTTCTGCTGGAGATAATCCTGGATTAAACATAGACTAAACAGTTGCAGAAAGTGTATGGTGTAAGCACCATGTTAGTAACAAAAAAAATAATGGCAAGACCAATTCTGTCATGAGGGAGTTGTAAACATAAAAAATTGCTCCTCCTCGGTAACCTTTGTAATAATTCCGTATGCCCAAAATGGATTTGCACAACACATGATGGACAAAAGTCTTGTATTACATTCATTTTGTCCCTAAGTCCTGGGAAACATCTGAGCCAGTAGCATCAGAACTCTGGTTCTAATTAGCAACCACTCATACAGGTAAAATATTAAGTTTTACCTAATGACAAAATAAGCACTTGTGAGGTTTTTGTGTCACCAGCGCAGGAATGGTCTAAAATAATTTAGCAGTATCTTTCTACCTTTTTTCAACAATAGATTTATTGTCATAGTAATTAGAAGTCCTGTAAGACCTTAGCTGTCAGTTTGAGGGTCCTAGGCTGTTTATTAGTCACTTCAGCTTCTCCGGTGGGCACTGAAATGGGAGAGGCACCTTCAAAGGGCAAATAATCTCTATTATCTCAGACACTTAACTTCACATTACACCATAGAGGTTCCTTCCACCTCCGGAATGCAGGTGGGATTTACAGGTTTTGTGAACGCTACACACTTGGCTTGAAGCAAGATGAGCTCCACCCTCAACATGATTTATGAAGCCCAGCTAGAAACAGCCAGAAAGACCTTTGTAGGCCTTGCAAGCCCAAAAGCAAGAAACTACCAAGTAATCAAAACGAATATGAGAAACAACTGACAAAGAGTTGAAAAAGGTGATGCTGGGAAAAACAACACTGGACCATTCTGAACAATTTAAAAGTAAAGGGAGAAATTCTTTATGGCTCTTAGACAAAAATTTAAAGGGCTGCAACACTCAAATGACTGACATTTAAAGAGCCACATTTCTTGGAATTTGCTTCCAGTTCACTGAAATTTATAGGCACAAAGGTCACATATTTTAAAAGACTATATTCTGAATTATTGTAAGCCACTAAAATTACTGACTAGTTTCAGTAAGTGGAAATGCATTCAAAGGAAGCAGCTGCCTTCCCAGGTAAAGGCACACAACAAAGATACTCCTGGATGCTGAAAGCATCCGTTTAGGAGACGTGCCTGACACACCAAACCACTCTTAGCACTTCTTAGTACAGCTAACAAACAGAGGAATCCTTAAGCATATATCGTGATGGTAGGGCTACTTTTCAGTAGAGAATACCATGGTTCAGTTTTATATAAAATATAATAGATGCTGTCAGCTATACAAGTAGCTGCTTCACAGAACAGATTCCACTGGAAGCACAAAGAAATGCCATACGAAGAACAAGATTAAGTTCTTCTCATTCAAAGAAAAAAGTTAATAAGAACCCCGAGACAAAGTTTACTTTCAAAATCTCTCACGAACCTCTCTAGGAAAATAACCCTTTAAAATACATGCAAGTTTCTCACTGATGGTTCAAGTTAATACTTGCTCTCCATGAGCTTTATGCATTAATTTGACAACATGAGATCTATTTCATACCAGATTTAACTAAGTTGCAGGACTCAGGATCTTCTAGCCGGACATCTGAAAATGAAGCTTCAGATGGCAGCTTCTTCTGTTCCTCTTTTAAACTCTGTGCAATTTGCTGCAGAGGAAGATATACCACAAAATTGTAATCTTTTTTTTCCTCCTTAATTTAAGCAGCATTATGCTGCTCTGTTTGCAATAGAGAAAAGCACACTAAACTGCAATAGGAGTCAGCTACACTCAGCTCCCCAGTGTTTCAAAAGCATTAAAAGTAATAGATGTTTCCAAAACAGTAGCAGAAACATTTCAGTACCAATTTAAGATTCACAAATATTACACAGATCTGAGTAAAGCACTGTTCTTTCCATTTTGCCTGGTTTTACTGATCTCTAAATAATAACCTGTGAAGTCACCTAGAAACTTAAATAGGAGAACCCAATTCAGCATTCACCTGAATTTCACACAGGTAATTCCTGTGATGCCTTTATTCCGATAAACGATATGTGCAGATGGCCTCAAAGTACTCTCTAGTTTATTCCCTGCAGGACTTCAACAAAAACTTTCCCCTAACATTACTCAACATTTCCACACTTCAACATTTTTCACTACTTGATCTGCTTCAAAGGAGTGAGAGACAGCAAGAATGGGCAAATAACTGCATTAATATTTGAGCAGAACAGCACAAGAAATAGTTCTGTCCTGTGCTTTTAACATTTTAATAATTCATTTACTCTCTAAATAGCAAGGTTTTAAGGTTTAAAAGCAATCAAGAAGCAAAAATGAATGTCAAACCAGGCAAAAACTGGAGTTTTTTGAGGACATATGAAGAGCAGCATAATTTCTCAGTTTATAATGAACTGTAAAACTCCCTTTCTTCTCCTCCTAACTGAACAGCCAGAGGACCCTAGATAGAAAATAAGGTCTTGTATAGACTAAATACCTGCACTACTTGCCCACAGAAGTTAAAACTAACATTAAAATGTTCTCACAATCATTTTTTTAATCCAGTTCTATTCACACCATTTTAGAAAACAAACAAATCTGCACTCCTAATAGCTAATACTGGTCAAACTTCTGATCACTAGTTGTTCTCAACATATAGATACCATTTAGCTACATGTTGTGTGGTGGGCATCTCAGTTATTATTTTTGCTTTTTCTTCAAAAGCTTTTTAGTCTTTAAACTTTCAATATAAAGGGCAAGTATCCTGCAGACTCACTAACTTCAGGATTTGTAAATGCTTTCCTAAAAAAACCTATGAATGTCCCCACCAAAGCATAAACTGTAACATAATAAAAACTTTAGAGATGTATTATGACAAGATTATTTCAACATGTGCTCAGTACTAAGAAGTTTCTTTCAGTGTTTGTCTGTCGACAGGCAAGAACGGAACACAGCAAAATACACATATATGTATACATGTAGCTATGAAGCTTCTGCGTTTTACTTAAGTAGTGCTCCGATTCTGAAGTCAAATAACAGCTACTCTACCAACTGGTCAGTTGCAATAAGTCCTCCAATTTTCTAAGCACCATCAACTATTCTGGCAGATAGATGGAAAGCAGAATAGAGTAATAAAATCTGGATCTTGCCAGTCCATGCTGGAATTGCCATTCTTGGTCATCTCAATCCTTTGACAGCTTGGGCTTCTCATTATAAAGTGAATGACAACTGTTATTTTGGGAAGGGTCTTTATTATGACTAATCCTTTCTATGCAATAATACTTTTCAGTTGCATATCAAATGCAGTTTGCTCTAGTCAAAGACTAATTTAAAGTCTTTCATTGATCACTTTTTTATTTCTGTGACTAGTTTCATTTTGAAATCTGTCATCAATAAAGTATTAACCTTTTAAAGTAGAATTAGCAAACAGAATCAGTTTGACTCCTTTCAATGGGAATATTGACTCAAAGGGCTTGGAACAACTACAGAAATAGCTAATACTGACAAGAACTTGAAAAAGGCTACTGGAAACCACTGCTGCCATATTAAATTATCAAAAGGTACAAGCAAGTCTCCCCTCAAACTGTTTGAGCATAGCATACACACATGTACCAAACATTAGTTGACCAGTAATTTTGAAAACAAACTTGCAGCTAACTGTACCTGTCTAAAGCTTCAACTCTGTCAATAAGCTGTCTTCAACTCCAGCTCAACTAGAAAATACACTGGGTAATACCTACTACTTCTGAAATTAAACAAAAATTTACTGTTATGAGAGAAAATGTAGAAGGTTCAGATTTAGATAAAAATATTAACTATGAGAACTATTGCTAGTTTTACCCAGTTTGATAAAGTGTTTTCTGACATCTAGTTTAGTGTCATAATTTAATCAGTAGGTGTCAGCTTGATAGCGTCAGTAATACATAATACATCTAAGAACTAGAAAATCACATGTGCAAAGCACTATACTGCACAATTGTATATGCTGCATATAAAAACTAAACCAATCAAGGGCAATAAAAAAAAGCTGATGCTATACCTCCATCATTTCCAACTTGTCAGGATATGCAAGATCACCAGGAGCAGGCTTGTAGCCTGTAATATCAGTCTGAATGTAAATGTGAGTCCTATAGACAAGGCGTTCTTGCACGTCTTCTAACATCTGCTTGACACCAGCTGCAAATGCACCCAGTTGTTCAGCTAACAAAGGTGAAAAAAAAAAAAGGCAAAAAAAAAGGCACGAATTTGTTAATTTGATTACAAAACAAGCTTATAGACACAGAAGTTTGAAGCATCACATATAGAACAGTCACAAAATTGCCTTGCTGCAGATGAAGTCAGACTATTTTTGCAACGGCATAATGCAGATTTGTGACAAAACTACTACAATTACTGAATTCCATATTTCAGTCACTTCAGCTCCCCAAATTTTCATTAGATTGTGAAAATGCAATCTCACACCGATCACACCAGATGCCGCGTTAGAAATAAGCTTTATAGTTATTTCAGACCTGGGAATGTCAAGTGGCATTTCAGCCTGGACACCAAACCAACATGCTTTGGTTCTATCACAGCCAAAGCCTGCAGTGTGACTGCTGAGAGCTGACAAGCTAACTCATCTACCTATCAGAACAGACGATCCAAAGCAGCTCACATCCAACTTAAGAACTACCGTATCAGCCTAAGTCTAAGTAGTAGAAAGTCACTTCTTAAGACCAGCCAAAAGATTATGTCACCAACTGTTATCTCATTCCAAAGAGTGCTACAATTCTGCTTCCAGGAAAATTAGCAATTCTTCATGACATTGGCACAGCTTCAGAGAGAAAGAGTTATGCTGTGCTATACACCAGCAACCAAGAATGATTTCCGTTTGTCGCCTGATGCAAGGTTAAGATTGTGAAATAATTCCAATCATACTAAGGGAATGAGATACCAGATTTTTTTCTGATGGTCAGCTCACTTCTACGAGACTGCGAGCTCTGAACACTTCCAAAACCCCAAAATCACTACTTAGCTACATAACTCCTCTGTTGAACTTACAACTTCTAGTCTGGGAAACACTAAATCAAGAAGAATGAAAAAATCAAGCTTGCATTTCCTTGTTTTATCGTCACGTATGAAGAAAGCCCCACACAGATGATGCATTAGCAGGGCCAAGCAAAGCAATTCTTCATATGAAAAGTTCATTTAAATCAATCCCGGTGCACATATACAGACTGGATGGTTGCTTGCTTGCATTTGTACAATCTAGAGAAAATAGGGCTCTATGACATCAGTAACACAGACCTTTCATTATAAATGAAAAAACATAATTTATTTAAAAATACCTTACCTCATCTTTGACACGTTTAAGACTTGTTAAAAAAAAAATCTGGGTTGTTTTTTTTTTTCCTATGGAATTTAAGAATTTTATCAGTTAAGATGAAAGTTAAAAACAACCAGATTCCATCTATCAGTTACCATTGTTCTGTACATGATCTTCAAGCATTTCATTCTTGAGAATCCCGCAGAGTTCAGAAAGTGTCTCTAAGTGAATGACATGGATGATCATTGGCCTCAGGACATCATACAGTGAAAGACACAACTTCTCCAAGAGTTCACTGTAAAGAAAAAGTAAAACAAAGCAAAACACTTTCAGGATCCTGAAATACCAAAATGAAATTGTATCACAAACATGAATTATCTTATAGCAAAGATTCTTAAAGGAGAGTGGGAAAAAAATGCAACACAGTATAACAGAAGACTTTAGAAAGGACTGTTCAAAACACAAATCCCTGATATCCTGCAAAGTCTTTAAAGGGATGTAGGATACTAACTGCTTAGAGTGGTGGCACAGTTTTTACTTTATTTTAAAATAAAACAACCAACCAACTAACCAGGACAAAACAAAAAACAACTCAACCTGTCACAAAGTGAATATACTGCAAACTGGTTTGCCTGGCTTCTGTGTAAAAATGCTGAGCTTTGAACCATACCCAGGTTTACCCTTGAGAAAAGGTTCATCTGATTGCAAGTATTCAATAGATCATTAGAACTAGAAGAGGGACACAAGGGGAGAACCCCGGTAACCTTTTCTGTAACAACTTCCAACACCGCAGCACATGCTTTCCCGTCTAACTGAAATTATGATACCAATGCAAAATGAAACACCAGGAATCCTACTTGGATTTATTTTTTTCTTTCCTGTACAAAGTGACACATATTTTGGTTAAGATGCCAGTAACATTCATTCTAGCCATTTTTGCCATTCTCAATGCTCCCTTTACTAATCACAGATTAGCTAATAATGCTGCTGCCAGTAGCTGAAAATTCAAGTGGTTCCCCAGTTAGACTTGGAAATATAAACACTAAGAATATGTAAGTATTTAGAGTGTGGTACAGTTGCCAAGTTTACTGCACTGTAATTTTTTTTCCTAATTCAAAAGAATGTCTGACAACAGGACAAGGACATTTCAGTTCCTTTCAGACTGTGGACAAAAAATGCTCACAAGAGAATGTTCACAGAAGAAATATTCTGAAGGTCTCTCTTGTATTCTATAGCTATACAAACAACTTGATGAAACAGCAACTCTCCATGCTATAAGCAGAAACAAAGAAGAAAGCTTCAACAGCCTTATTGTTAAATACAACACTCAACCTCAGATCTCTAATCTTGGATAGATTTTTGGTAAACTCCTTTATCTGTACATAGATACCTGGCTATTACATCTTCAGATCACCACAGCGCTTCAGAAAAAAAAAGGTTATTTATTATGTAGCTAAGAAATATCTAATAAAGTAGAAAGTATTTGAAACATTTTCCTCAAAATACTTTACTTAGATTTAGGCAAAAAGAGAAGAAAGTTCTTACAAAGGAAGTAAAACTACTTTCCATCAAGATTCAAAAACAATCAGAAGCCTATTCTCATTCTTGGTGTGAAGTGCAACAGGGATGAAATTTTTGTCTCAACAGCATTTTACACTGTTAACAATTAGGGATGTTTACTTCAGGATTTAGACTGAGATAGCTAAATTGGTTCTTAAGCCAATTTAGTTAAGTCACCTCAAACCCTGAGAATGCCCCACACAAGACCTCAATTTCCCAGAAAAAAGAAAGACTGCTACGACTCTGCCACTGTGGCTTATTTATAGTATGTGTCTACAGCTTTCCTTTAGCTTTAGAGGACAGGGAAGGTAGTGGGCAGTATTTTTTTTCAGGTTACACTTATTCAAGTCAAGCTGCACTTGATTTTAAGATAATACCAACTCAAAACTAGTGTTTTAGTTACATTAATAGGAATATACTTTATTTATGAACATAAATAGTTAGGAAGGGAACAACCTGCACAAATTGCAAAATTAAATATAATTATACAAACATGCCAGCCAATTGGAGAAGGGGCATAATCTACACAATTGCTCTAGTATTACAGGTCTGTTGCAAAAAACTTGCAATGCTTTTATAATGCCACCACCATGTGAAGACAGCAACCTGTCCCTCTTCTAGATCCAGGCAGACCATATACAGATACTGTTCTTGTCAGGTGCCTGCTACCCTGCCTTCTGTTCAGCCCACGTACAGACACATGCAAATATTCCTTGACAATAAGGGCAGCTCACTAACTCTAAATCCTTGGTGAAAAATAGCTGGAGTTCATCAGCTTAATTTTACATCAAAGTAAGTGAAAAGCATTTCTGCTACTGACTATGCAAGCCACTGGCACAGAGGCAGTACAAAACCAGCTGAGAGCTGTAGCACTGTAAGCTTTTACACCTATTTCCAAAGCAACTGTGTGTCTTCATCCCTTTCAGACCATCAACAGAGGATTTACATAGGTTGTTTATGGAGCAAGTAAACTGCCAGCTTTGCTTGAATTAAAAAAACAAAACCAAAAGAACATCAAATTCTAACACATAAGGGGATTTTTTTTCTTGCTAGTTCTTAACAAACCACTTCAATACAACCCTATTTGCATATAACATTGTCCGATGCACAGAAAATACAACATGCAGTAAAACAAAACTGGCATGTACCACCTACTCCAGTTTTGGTGTTGGTTTTGTGAAGAACTCATTGTAAAGCTGGTGCTCATCCTGGCATACATGGACCATAAAGGCACAACCGCTCCGTACCTGTATTCATAGAAATACAAATACTGGTTATTAAATTATTTTCCTGGCACCAGTAGCACAGGAGTTATTACATATATTATTGTATATTTTATCATTATATTATATATTGTATTATCATTACTACTACAGCTATGGTTAAATGGAAGCTTTGCAAAATTAAAAATTGAGATTGACTATAAAATTAAGGACCGAAAAAATGTCACTAAGTTCATTGTGCAATTTCTGTCCCTTTTCGGTTCAGATGAAATTTAAGTAACTACATTTAACACTCCTGCAAACCCCCCTTTGTGAGGCTGGTAGCAGAGTTTTTACAGAATAAATTAAAATATTAGTGAAATTTTAATGATCCAAAACCACAAACAAAAGTGACAATTCTGCATGTAAACAACTATTAAATAAGTACCTTTTACTTGGGGGAGGGGGGAATTAAAACATAACAAAAACCCCACAACACACAACTACTTTACCTACCAGAGCACAATGATCTCTGTTGTTCTGACTGGTTAATTCTGTAACAGTGCTAGCAATACTCGGACCAAGCAAAAGCTCCCTCTGGTCAAGGTAACATTGATGGATTTCATTGAGAACTTGCTGATATCTAGACAAGACGTTAAAACAGTAACTGCATCCCAAAGCTCATTTTCTATTAAACATAAAATTCATACTAACACCCTATTTTAGGGTAATAATTTCAATTTTTAAAACTTCCTTTTAAACAAATGATGTATTAAACAGTACTTAAACAAAATTAAAGATTTTCAAAACTTAGAACTGTTGAAAATGAACTGTGTAGACATACTCACTCTGGCATTTTTTCAGATCTTTGCTCTACTTGTTCAATAAGTGTCTACTCAATAAACAAAAAAAAATATAATCAGTAAACAATTTTTCTAATTGGAAAACAGTTTTCAGTATTTTTCCTATGGACACAATATGCAACCTTTGGACATTCACACTTGCACAGTATGCAATCCTTGCATTCACACTACTAACCAATTCAAACCCCATTTTCATAGCTTCCTTTTCAACAATTAGTTACCAACCTACTTACTCTGACTTTGGGAGCAGCTGCTCTGAACTTTACATAAAACAGTGTGAAGGCATTGTCAGAATTTGGCACAGCTGAAGGATCCTGAAAGAAGAGATGAGTAATTGGTTAAAAAGGAAAATATTGTATTTGGCTTCTAATAGTTAATGGCTGAAATAATAAGCTCTAAAAACAGGGCATTGGTTCTTTATGCTTCTACTGACAGTAGAACAGCACTCAGCCATTTTCTACCTAAAAAAGCTTTGTTTCAGAACTCTGATAAAGCCAGATGGAAGAATAAAAACCCCAAACAAAAGTTTCAACCAACAGTCTCTGCAGCAAAAGTAACATTTTCAATAATTATGCCATTCAAGGCCAGGTTGGACAGAGCCTTGGTCAACATGGTTTAGTGTGAGGTGTCCCTGCCCATGGCAGGGGGTTGGAACTAGATGATCTTAAGGTCCTTTCCAACCCTAACCATTCTATGATTCTTCATTAGAGACAACAATTTTTCTTTGGATCTGCCACAGATTGTGGCTCCTTAATCTGTAGTACTAAAATAGAAAAAAAAAAATCCCTTTTACGTGCCAGTAAAAGTGAGTCCCAGTATGGAGAAGCTAAGTTTCAGCTCGCATTCAAGCTTCAACTGGAATGTCAAGTTTTGAGGCAGTTGCCCCTGGGGCTCCCAAGCTTAACCAGGCAGACCTCTTGGACTTAGACAAAGCACCAATGAAGCAGAGCACATTTAGCCACCAGGTTTTTTTCCTTTTATCCCATTGATGACAGAGTGAAAAGCAGATATCCTTCCCCTGAAACAAGGTGGGGACAGGAAAACTCTTCTGCCTTCCCCACTTATTTTCATCCATTTGAGCATTCTGATCATCTTTCTACGAACACAGATCAAATCCCCAAATACTCACTTGTGAGAACTAACAAAGAACATGAAGATCTCATCAGTCCCTTTCCAGTCCTGACAAGGCCTCTTGTTGTGTTGCAATAGGAAATCTCAACACTTGATCACAACTAAAGGCCACTGGTCCACTACTGCATTTCTAGATCTAATGTTTGCTTTCACGTCAGAAAGCAGACATTAGATGTTTTGGAGAAATGTGCAAAACATCCACAAAATCCCCACAGAGAAGGAAAAGAGGTCATCTGAATCCTAAGAGAGGTCTCCTTCCTGACTTAAAACTGCATAGCAGCAATTCGAATCACTTCTTTCTGTAGACTTGCTTATTACAAGAGACATTCAATTCTGCTTGAATTCAGCTTAGTCGTCCATATCCATTGGCATCAAACCATACTATGTTGCTTTCTTTAGTTTTGTACCAAACATGAAAATCGTTTCATGCCATTTAATAAGGATCTTCACTCCAGCGGTATCCTTACCAAGTTTCCAATAAGATTGTCTAAAGTCCCCTTCTTTCATGTCTTTCAGTTCTCAATTCTAGCATCTCTATATTTCATTGGTTATTCCTAACAAGTTTGCCTGTAGCAGGACTGAGCATGAGGCATAGAACAATTAACTGGAGAAAAAAAAGTGGGTAGAAAGAGACATTTCCCTCTCCTTTCTCATCTGCCAAAATACTGCAGCATGAGATTACTAACGTTTTAATGAAACCAAAAAACCTCCCTACACACCTTTATGCCTAAATCACACTGGAGTGAGTAAAGCACCTAACTCGTCCCTGTGAATCTCTAACTTCTCGGTCAACACTTTAAAACTAACCAAAAGATACCACCATAACTGGTAGGAACCTGTCACAGCTATTCTCTGCAGCTACACAAACCTTTCAAAAATATTTATATGACAAAGAACACACAAAAATACTTACTGGAATATAATACTGACTCATGTCATAAGTCAGACTTGTGCTTTAACAGTTTTCATCCTACGACACCCAGCTCTTACATACTTTAAGTACTTCCTGCAACCTTTCTCTCTTTCTCCAACTACCCAACTCCAAAACAGATCCCACAGTATCCATCTTTCTCTTGTGCAGCCTCCCATTTGGCAACAGAGATAGCAATATGCATTAGAGCTGATTCATTAGAGCTCATTCAGAGCTACTGTGCACAAACTGGTTCAGGAAAGCAGGTTCTCTAGCCTGCTGGTCCCTGCCTCCCTAACAGTCATTTATCCACCTCTGGCCTTCACTGAGGTTACTGTCTGCCTACCTCATCACCCACTTCTCCATCTTCAATTTCCAGGACTTTTTAATTACTACTGTTTTAAAATCTTTTGGATCACTAGTTCTCTGACAGATTCAGTAGGAACTTGGCCAATCTACACACACACTGTGGAAAAGGACTGACCTGTTTTCAAACAAAACTGCTGGTACCTCCCAGCCTCCAGGAAATAAAAAGAGAAGAAAACTGTACAGTGTCACAACAGACATTTCAGGACAGCTCGAGTTACCACTTACTGATTCACCTTACCCTTTTCATTAACTGGCTTGTGAGGTTCTGCAGTGTATTCACAGTGTAAGTCTTGATAAGGTGCATAGCTTTAGAAAGGCATTGTTTAAACTTTATCAAATACACAGGATAATCTTTAAAATTTGGCTGAAAGAAATAAAAAATTCACCTTAATTATGAACAATAAGAGTAAAAAAAATATCAATACTTTAAATACTCTTTTTACTAGTTAGAAATGTAGTAGTTTATAAAAATTAGCAGAATGTTAAATATATTCAGTAAATATTCAAGTTTATAAACCATCATCATTGCTTTCTTACTGTATTTAGCAGACAGAATATTCTGGGAGGTGGAGGGAGGGAACAGCACAAAACCAGTATGAATACATAGTTTTGAAGCTATTAAAATTTAATCAAAACCAATACAGAATTACTTACATGTGATGAAATATATGCAATACAATCATCAAGCTTAGCCAGCATGGGAATGAATCCTTCACTGTTCACGGACAGCGTAGGGGAATTCAATTTCTTTGGAAAACAAGACAAAGCATCATTGTAAGGATCCCAAGTAACTTAGTGCTGGCGACAAACTTCAAAAGATGGGTAGACCTTCATTTTCTAATACTATTAACAGTGAAATAATACTTACTGTGTTGATGTTTTCCAGCTCATTAAAATAAGAAAGTTTCTGCTGGATGTTTTCAGCCAGGTCAACTAGTTCTGACTATTAAAAAACAATAAATAAAAGAAAATGAGCAACCTTGCAAGTAGTTTAAATACATATTTTATATGTATATAAATATATATATTACTCAGCCTCCCTTTCAGCTCTCAGCACACACCAGTGTTAACTAGCTCTATGTAACCTGAAACTAAATAAGTGCAATAAAAGATGCAGAACACAGCAGTGTTCTCTTGCTCTCGCTTACCAGAGAAAGACACATTACTCTCAATAGTGTATTTAAAACCACACATTTTTTACATGTTGGTCAGCATTCCACAGATAATACTGCATAAAAACAGCAGTGCTGTCATCAGTACTAGAGAACTGTAGAAATCCTGTATTTCAGGATTGGAGTCTTAAGTTCTCCCTTATCCAGTCATACTAAAAAGACATGTTTATTATATCACTGTTGGAGCAGTTTATGAGGAAAAAGAAAGTGTCTGGGAGAGAAGCTTGCAATTTAGATCTTTCTTCTTGCCATAATCATCTCAAAATACTTCTGTACTTGATATGAATTATTAATCTCAAAGTTGGCACTTGTCAGGCATCAGTTACAAAAGCTCCCCTAACGGGGTATCCTTCTTGATTACAGCATGTATCAACACATAGTCAACATTTTACTGTTCAGAGCCTGACAGCCTAGCTGCAGATGAAACTCACGAAAAATGAGGTCCAAAGCAAACAGAGGGATTGTCACCACAGCTCACAATTTTTCCCAGCCTGAGAACAAGCAAATTTAATCTATGGTATTTTAGAAGTTTCCAGTAATCCACCCACCAAAGATTACCTGCTCTTTCAAAAGCTGTTCACAGGCCTCATGCAGTGTTCCTGTCTTTGTGGAGACAAAAAGATACTGTTTTTGCAGTGACTCCAAGTGCTGAAGGGCACTATTCACATCGTTCAAGATAGCATCACACTGCTCCTGAAAGCCAGACAAGTAATTCCTCATCTGTCTGGAAAAAGAGAATCAACAGGTAACAGCAGTAAAAATTCACTTTCTCTATTTGCTAATCCAGCTGCCTATAGGGAACTGCAACTACCTTTCCCTCTCTAGGAATAAAAGACCACATGCATAAAGCGAGAGTGCACAATAAGCAGATGCTTCATGACCCGCAGAAATAACAGAGCTATAGGGCTGGGAATAGCCATCACAGTAACCCCATTTCCCTGACATTCCTTATATCAAGCCTACCCAGAAAGCACCAGCATGCACCACAGGTAGTCTAGAGCACATGAAGACTGTCTAAATGGACAGCACAAACACAGTGACTACTGCTGACTGCTGTCATCAGCCAAATTCTGCCTGCCTTGCTTCCAACAGTGGTGTTAATTTGGGTCTTCTCTTCTCTGCAATTTTCAGTTTCCATTTAGAAAACACTCTATTTTCCTACAGTAGCTGAAATTATCAAGAGGATTCAAAACTTCCTATGAGGACTGAAAGAGGTTTAAATGAAACAGATCCAGTATCTAATGTCACCCGCTTTGTCTAAGGCTCAATGCACACAGAAACTCTAAATGATCACTAAATACATGCCAACCATTCAGCTTGACCAAAACATCATTTAAATTAATTACTTTTGGATGTCAGCTAAAACTTCAGAGTTCTACTTTACCACATACAAAGCACCATGTAAAAATCACAGTTCTCTGTAGTCATGTGCAACCCTTTAGTGTACAACAGAAAAAGAAGTTACTTATTTTCCTCCTGTTCCTCTGGCCTCCTGCAAACAATTATGTATTGGCCATCCTATAAACCATTCACATCCACAGCACGCTTTTGTGTGCTATTACGAACATGTCAACTGACAAAATGCAAGGGTGCATTTTAGGTTGATAATGATAAGATCATTGGCTTAGTTTATGCCTAAACCTCTGCTTTTAAGAAACATCACGTCCTTAAATGTCAGAGTAAGATAACAGGAGACAGACCAAAGAAAAGCAGATTAAAACAGAAGAGGGGAATACAGCAGCATCTCTTTGTGGCTAAGGGCAAGTTTGTAAAGTCTCAAAGCACAAGCCAGCTTCCATAAAAGCCATCAGCAGCTTTGGTTAAGCCATTCAGCTGTACTTCAGACTCTCGAGGAGTAACTGTGCAAGTCAGTGGGAAAGGATTCTTCTGAGCCTGACAGAAAAGTCAGTTTGAAGAAAACAGCTCAGAATGCAAAGTCTCAATATCGGAGTTGAGCAAAGTGTCAAGGAATGCAGGGAATGTAGATACAGAATCACAGCCATAGTCACTGGGGAACCAAATGGCAGGAGCAGAAATGACTACCAACCACACCTGCTTACACAGTCTTGCCCTCAGAGGATGCCATTTCAGTAGCAGCAGCAGTAGTTGAAAAGGCATATGAAAGCTCCTAGACTGCTTTTGTCTACAGCCCTGTCTATAAGCCAAACCAATATAAATCTGTTTTACTATACTGGGGAGTTCAGAAGGAAATCTGCATCCCTTTTGACTTCTCTGCCACGAGGGCAATAGCCTTCAGGTGGGGAGTGGGGCATATTGCCTTGGAAAGCTTCAGCTCTTCCAACATATTCCCCCATTCCCTGCCAGCTGAACCCAAATGTGTGCTAACATTATATGGATGAGATTAAGCCCTTCAAGGTTTTAACTGCTTACAGTGAAAGGAACTGAGGAAGAACACGTACCTGTACTTGGCACCTTCGTCTTGATCCATCTGTGTTTGTACCTGAGCAAACCAGGAGAAGAACTAGAAGAGATTTTATGGTGTGAAAAATACAGACATCACCATGAAGTCAATTAAAAATAAAATCAGATCTATAAAATTAAGATGAGCTTTTGTTAAAAATAAGAGCTGTTTCAGAACTTAATTATTAATCAAGGAAACAAACTATAACTCTTTGGTTTAGGTTACTTCAAACTGAAACATTATATTCTATTCCCTTGCTAAATTAAAATAGAAAAGACTGAATTTAATCCATTTTTATTTGCACGAGAACAAGGCTGTCACATTGGAACAGGAGGGAGGGGGCACAACATTCTTTCATATTATGAGCAACACCACCTTGTGGAAGGGGTGTCTTACTCTCACAAAAGACTCCACTCAAAATGGGAAACGTATCTATCACTTAAGAGCTAAGAGTTAAGGATTTTTCCTCCAAGCTTCTTCATGCAACTTGAAAACATCCCCAAATATTCAACAAACCCACCAAAAGTTAGGCAAGAGACACAGAAACTCACATATTCTCTGAAGAAGATTATCACACATCGAAGGTTCTTCAGCATCACTTACCTGCTGTGCTGTTTCAATTTTTTCATCCTCCATCCCCAGTACTGCAAACCCTTTCAGAAGGACATCCTCTGTGGATTCTGGCACTGCAGCCATCAGCGTAACAGCTAGCGACTGAGACGTCAGGCTGCACAAATCTTCAATTGGAAGCTGCTCACAAAAACCCACAAACTTTGTTAGAGAACTTACTAAGAATTAGTATATTCAGCTCAACTACAATAACACAACCCAAAGCAACAACCTGAGAAAATTACAGGCATCTACTTTTGAATAAACAAATGCAATGGACATTTTATCTATGAATACGATAACATACCAACAACTACCATATCTATATATTCAGAAGCACCTAACAATTGGGAGTTTTTTTGGTTAAAGTTAGAAAATATTATACAGAATTTCATATAAGCACAAAATTTGCGTAAAAAAAGAAACTGAATGTACATGAGGGTGGTGAGACACTGGAATGGGCTGCCCAAGGAAGTTGTGAATGCTTCATCCCTGGGTTTTCAAGGCTGGGCTGGACAGAGCCTTGGGTGACACAGTTTAGTGTGAGTTGTCCCTGCCCTGCAGGGGGGGTAGAACTTCATGATATTAAGGTCCTTTCCAACCCTAACTATTCTATGATTCTATGTACCCAACATACTGATGAGCTACTATGTCAGGTTCTATACCCAGAGAAATGCACTAGAAAAGTATCTGAGAACAGAAGAATTCACAAAGCATGCAGAAGCAAAAATAAATGCCGTGTATGTTCTACACTGCATGGCAACACCACTGTACAGGAATTGTCAAGATGTTTTTATCAGATATTCAGAGATAACCCAAGACTTCATACTGCCAGAATTCACCTAGTGTTCCATATTCTTTCAGATGCGAGGTCCTGCACCTGGGTGGGGGCAATCCCAGGCACAAATACAGGCTGAGGGAGACTGGGTTGAGAGCAGCCGAGAAGGACTTGAGGGTGTTGATGGATTAGAAGGTCCATATGACCCGGTAACATGCACTTGCAGCCCAGAAAGCCAATTGTATGAGGGCTGCATCACCAACAGCATGACTAGCAGTCGAGGGAGGTAATTCTCCCTCTCTACTCTGCTCTCCTGAGACCCCACCTGCAGTCCTGCGTTCAGCTCTGGGGACCCCAACACAAGAGGGACATGGACCTGCTGGAACAGGTCCAGAGGAGGCCACAAAGATGCTCAGAGGGTTGGAGCACCTCTCCTATGGAGACAGGCTGAGAGAGTTGGGCTTTTTCAGCCTGGAGATGGATCTGCAGTGACCTTTCAGCACCCTCCTAGTACCTAAAGGGGACCTGCAAGAAACCTGGAGAGGGACATTTTATGGAGCCATGTAAGGATAGGACAAGATGGAATGGCTTTAAACTGAAAGAGGGTAGAGTTCATTAGACATTAGGAAATATCTAATCATATCTCTCTTCCCTCTCCTGGCCCCCAAAACAGGCAGGATCCCTAGCTGGGAGCCAGAGTTTCTCTTGTGACTACTACTGAGGAAACAGTCATAAGGGAAACCCTTTTCCTTGAGGAAAAGACAAGTCCATCAGAACCTGCTTTTTCAGAACAGCTAAGTCACCACTGTCCCAATACACTTCAGCAGAGGCCAAGACCAGCTGAACTACCCAATGTCTTGGCATCCCCGTTGTCCTGTACAGCAAATACAGTACCTGCCTTCTTGCAAAGCTTGTTTGGATCCTTAAAAACCTGCTCGGATAGCAGCATAAGCTTCTACAATCATTTTGAATACCTGCCAATATTTACTTGTGTACAGATACATATAGCTTACACAAAAACACAGACCAGGAAGCATGAAATGAAACAGGTGTACTTCAGGGAGGAATTGTTTTACCCCCTACTCTTTGTTATTTTGACCTTTCAGACACTTGGCGAGAGCCAGCTTTGTTGATTTTATGGCACTGTATCTATGTTCCTGTTCAAATACAAAACCTCCCATGAAAAATGTAGTTAAGGAATGCAAACATTTCGCTCCGCTTCCCTTTACAGACAAAGGAGTACTCATTAATAATCACCTCATCAGTCCAGTGTTTTATAACTGAACAGAAGAGCAGGTCTTCCATGGTAATAACAAATAATTAAGCTTTTTGCCACTATTCCTGTCTTTTATGTCTTGCTGAATCATCTGTAAGCTGTACTTGGAAATAACACTAGTGCCAGCAGCTATGCATTGATCAGGATCAAATTAAGAGGTCCAAAACTATTATTAGGAAGAGTTCTCCACAACGAGGGTGCTGAGGCACTGGCACAGGTTGCCCAGAGAAGCTGTGGCTGCCCCATCCCTGGCAGCGTTCAAGGCCAGGCTGGACTGGGCTTTGAGAAACCTCGTCTAGTGGAAGGTGCCCCTGCCCATGGCAGGGGGCTGGAACTAAATGAGCCTTAAGGTTCCTTCCAACACAGACCATTCCGTGATTCTGTGAAAACCACAGAAGTCCACGATGGCAGCTCTATTTCAGTAGAAAGAACTCGGATGAACCGAAGGAAGTTATAAGGCTAGGCAAAGAAATCTCTGTGGATTTTAGGCGGAATGCTTCCATCGCTGCCTACCAGCCCCTGCCACCCACGACGGGCGGCTTCACCGCGCCAGGAGGCCCTTGGAGGAAGGACGAGCCGTCCCGGGGGGCGAGGAAGGGGCTGCGGGCGCAGCGACGGAAGCGCTCGGCGCGCTGGGCCCCGACACCCGTCAGGAACGCAAACCGCCGGTGAGCCCCGTGGCCACCGGCGGGCAGCGGCAGCCCCGCAGGCACCCCCGGCCGCCTGGCGACGTGGCACTGCGGCGCCTCCCACCAGCCCGCCCGCCCGCGCCCCAGCCGGGCAGCGCCGCAGCCTCACCTCGGGCGGCACCGGCAAGTTCTCTGCCGCCGCCTTCAGCTCCAGCACCGAGTCGGTCTGCCGGTCGCTGAGCGGCGCGGCGGGCTGCGGGCGGCGGTCCCACAGGCTCAGGCGGTCCCGCACGTCCCTGCCCGCCGGCTCCGCGGGCGGCGGCTCCGCCATGCTGGCGGCGGAGGGAGGAGCGGCGGACGGGCCCGGAGCGGAGGGCGGCGGAACAGCGGCGCGGCGCTTCCGGGGAGGAGCCGCGCCCCGCGTCGCGTGACAGTAGCGTCATCGGTGAGAAGCGCGGCGCCGAGCGGAACGGCGCCCCCTGCCGGCGGGGAGGAGCTCGGTGTCCGCTGCGTGCCCGGGCCCGGACCCTGCACGGCAGCGGCCGCCCTCCCGCTGCCCGGGGCTGAGGGACGCCGGCGGCTGCTAGTCCTACCCGTACCCAGGGGCTTTCCTTCCCGAGGCCGCAGGACAGCCCCGGCGATGGCACCTTGCTCCAGGCAACCCCCGCTCCTCCGGGGCATCAACTCCCCACCCCAAACGAAATCACCTCTTGAGTTTTAAAGAGCTTTAGGCACTGCCTGCAACAGTCATTCTCAGGTGGGATCCTGAACCCCTAAGTTAAGGGTAGGAGATAGGAAATGTGAGAAGGATATGGAACTGCTGGAGCAAGTCCAGAGGAGGGCCACGAGGATGATCAGGGGACTGCAGCACCTCCCGTATGAAGATAGGCTGAGAAAGTTGGGGCTGTTCAGCCTGGAGAAGAGAAGGCTGCGTGGAGACCTCATAGCAGCCTTCCAGTATCTGAAGGGGGCCTATAGGGATGCTGGGGAGGGACTCTTCATTAGTGACTGTAAAGATAGAAAGAGAGTACATATGTTCATACTTCGTGAGGGTGGTGAGACACCGGCACAGGTTGCCCAGAGAAGCTGTGGCTGCCCCATCCCTGGCAGTGTTCAAGGCCAGGTTGGACACAGCTTGGGGAACCTGGGCTAGCAGGTGTTTGTGCCTGAGGCAGGGGGGTTGGAACTGGATGATCTTGAGGTCCTCTCCAGCCCAAGCCATCCTATAACTTTATGATTTCACCATTCTCACACCTTAAGTGCTCAGCAGTTCAGTTTAGTCCATCTTCCCTCCAGCATAATGGGTATAGCACATTCCACTCACACCCTGTCACTCCAAAGTGAGCAGTTCAGAGACATTACACAATGATTTGAAAACTTTTAATAGGGTTACAAAACCCATACAGTTAGCTTACATCATGTACAAAAATTTCTACAAGTATTTGTATTAAAGCACAGAAGAGCTGTGCAGAAAATCACTGCACAGAGCATAAGAACACACACATAGACAAACACTGTACTTCAGGAAAGAAAGTGCTTTCTGCATTTAAAAAAATCCATTTGTGGATCTTAGGAGAATATAGTAATTTTGAAGTCATAACAGTCCAAGTGGAATGTACAATTAACCAAAAATGTTTAAGAGATTTAACACAATGCTACAAAAATACAAAGCTATACATCCCACTTTGCCATCCTCTGTAAACACAGAGGAACCATCCCATGACTGACATTTTACATATTTCCTTGCCTGGAATTCACCAGCAGCAATTAAGGACCTCAATGTATTGTTTAGTTAATGGCCCTGAAGTCTAAGATACACATTTGAGCCAAAAGGTAATGCCTGAAGGAATTTGTGGTTGGCTTCTGCATGAAGTGTTTACTTGCATGTATGGAAGTACTCAGTAGTTCTGGGTTTGGGGGTCATCTTAAAGAAGGAAAATGGTCTTTATTGTGGATTTACCTTTGCAGGGGTCTTGTTCTTTTCCCCGTGGCACCTATACAAGTTTTACACTAAGCAGTTCAGGCTGTGTTGTATCTCAAATGATACATAACATCCTGCATTCATTAAAAGTAGTTTTCCCAACAACAGGAAAGGCATAGAAAGTTTCTCTGCAAGACACGCAGATGAGCATGGACTTGCTTGAACTTAATTCCTACTTGCAATTTACATATGCATATGTTGAAGAATCACACTGAAAATAATCAAGAATGGTATATGGGAGAACACTTGCAGCTATACAAAACTGACAGCTGTGGCAACCATGCTTTCAAAGGAAACTGGATTATTTGCAGCAACTTATGCCAACATCCAAGGTCTTAGAACACAGGAAAGCTCTAAAACCAGAAGCAGATTTTTATCTTGTAGCAGGTATTTTACTGAACTGGAAGCCTGAAAAGACATCCTGTGACACTTCCAGTTACTTTGAAACTATAAACCACCACAGTCAAATTGTATACCTTTATGGAAACAGAAACCCATCTCTGCAGCACTACCTGTCTTCCTTCGCAGGAAGGATTGTTCTTTGCCTCTTAAAAAACACTGTGCATCTAAATCTCAACAGCATAAAGCTGCATTACAGACCTTCACATTCAAGTACACGTACCCACCTGACAGAAGGAATGCCACCATGTTTGATTCTGTCTAGAAAACAGTGCACATCAGCCCCTGAGTCACATAAGTAAGCTGTTGTTACAGGAGCCAGTCAGCCTTGAAACCATTTCCAGGTTCTTCTCATTCAGAACAGTCTTCCAGTGACCTCTTCCTCTGGCCAGCATCTCAGACAACAAAGAGTAAATACTCAAGACAACTTACAAGTTGCTCTAAACTCAAACAGTACATTCACAGAATTCAGGATACAGTTCAGCATGTCAGTCTAATTTCTTCAGCTGTTCATATGTTAGAAAGAACTGGGACAGCTGATTAAGGAAAAGTTTCCTATTCACACGTGGAAAATGTGTAACCTCACCACTAAAGTACAGCTGCAACTGTGTGAAGCTTTGCTCCGCTTTGTTCCTTCCTATGCAGTCCCCATTCCTAACTTATCTGGGCAATTTTATTTAAAGCTAGGCTCCAAATCACAGAAATAGACAAGTAGGAAGTTGGAGGAACAGAAAAATGTTTTGCAAGGTAACATTCCAATATTTGCTCTATGTGAATCACAGATTCACTCTGACCAATGGCAGCTGATGAACAAAACTGTCAACTATCCAATTTTCCATTCATACAAAAGGAATATTTGTGCTGACATGACACTTTGCACACTGAGCAGTCTGTGAAACTGTCAATACTTGCTGTTTTATTGCTAGCTTCAGAGTTTTGCACACCTTGGAAAAGGATACAATGATATTCCAAGGACCAAGTCTTAACCAGTTTGGCCAAAACCCCTTATAGAGAGCAAAAAAGCCTTCATTCTTCCATGTCTGGGGAAAGAAAAACAAACAAACAAAACCCACAACACAGTAAGAACAAGTAATTCTTATTAGTGTGAAAACTAGGCAGCATCTCTTGAACATATTGTGTGGCGAGACAAAAACATTTCATTATATAAAGCCAAAATTGGAGAAGCCCACATTACTATGGTAGGTTAAGATGCAGGTCATTAAGTACCCAACCTAGATATGTCCAAATTACATTCCTGGACTTATTTTACCCCTATAAAATACCTTGCAGATGGTGTCTGTGTGTATATATACATACATATACATACACACACACCCATATATATATATAAACCTGCAGCTCACATCTGGTACCCCCTTGATATTTTCCTACTTAGCTTTATGGACTTCACAAAATTGCACTGGACAGTGCAACTTGTTCTACAATAGAATCTGCACTGTCCAGCCACTCTTCTCCATGTAAAAGGCCATCATGCTCCCACCTCATACCCAGTTTAGGCATTTAAGCAACCCAAGCCAAAATAATCAAAATCAGACACTGATATTGGCTTTGGCTGTACAAGCCTCTCCATTATGCAGTAAGCAGAGAAAATGATCTACCCCAGAAGATGTTCTTCAAGGACTGACCTATGAAGTTATTTCCTATCAATATATTAAATGTCACATCTTACAAAGTAAAGTAAGAGACAGTGCCCTCATCGAAGCACCAAAAGGAATCAGGTGCCTGCAGTACATACTGTCATTCTGTCAAGACAGTAGATGCTTTTCACACCAGTGTGTTATTGGCAGTGTAGGCCTTTTGAGCATTATGGCAAAAAGCATACCTAAGTTACTTGGAAGCTTAGAACAATTTTGAGCTCTATACCAAAATCATTTCTCAATGGCACCAGTCCCTACTTAAGTTGATAAAGCAACCACTTACTTGTAACAAGCAATCCAAAGTGCCCTTGTAGTTTGAGTGTCCCCCATGTTGTTGGCTTCTCTGATTCATCATGCGTGTTCTTACAACATCAATTGGGTTGGATGCAAGGGCTCCAGCTAACCCACAAGTAAAACTTGAGCTAGCAAAAGAAATGTTTAATGAAATTTAAGCTACCACATTTAGAGATGCACAAGAAATACTGCATGTTTTCTGGGGAGGCAGAATAATGAGCACTTAATGCTTTTATTTAAAAATGACATCTGCTTATAAACTTGAAAAATTACTTTTCATTTACTATAAAGCATCATTTTGAAGATCTGATACACAGCCCTCACATACATCTCTGGACACTTGAACAGATGTTTGTGTCTCAAAAGCAAACATTTCATTGGAACTTTCCTCTAACTTCAATGTGCACAGCTGAATGATTTGGACCACCCACAAAAAAAAAATAAATCCATGTTCAAAAGGAAGTTAAATCCAAATCCTAAATAAAATTAAATACCATGCTACATGCTACTTTTTCAGATACTACTGCATTAAAAAGTATAAACACATCAGAAGTATATTTAAATATATATTTTAAATGTATATTTAAATATATATTTTAAATATATATTTATATACAGTCTGGATGCTTGAACAGATGTCTGTGCATCTGTTAAATTAAATATATTTTAAATATATTTTAAATTTATATATTTAAATATCTCTATATATAGATGACAAATCAAATTACGGAACCCCCATAATGAGACCTAACCAATAAGGAGCTATGCAAACACTTTTGCAGACTTACAGGAAGTGAGTATATACGGTATCTCCCATAAATCCAGACATAATTAAGTGCTTCTTGGTAAGGTCATACACTGGCAGTTCTACTCCTACAACAACAGCAGCTCTCTGTGCTGTCAATGACACTCCCTAGCAAAAGAAAGAATACAGGTGAAGTTTTAAAATTAGCTTTGTGCACCAGCAGCAAACACTAGCTTTTTGTCATGGTTTAATCCCAGCCTGCAACTAAAGTACTATGCAGCTGCTCACTCCCCTTGCCCTCTGGTGGGATGTGGAAAAGACTCAGAAAAAGGTAAAACCCATAGCTTGAGATGAGAGCAGTTTAACAATTGAAGTAAAATGATTTAATAGAAATAGGAAAAAGAGAAATAAAACCCAAGACAGACAAATGATGCACAATACAATTGCTCACCACCCACTGACCTGTGCCCAGCCCATCCCTGAGCAACAATCAGCCCCTCCTGGCCAACTCCTCCCAGATTATATACCAAGTATGATGTCCTATGGTATGGAATACCCCTTTGGCTAGTTTGGGTCAGGTGTTCCATCTCTGCTCCCTCCTGGTTTCTTGTGCCCCTTCCCACTGGCAGAGCATGAGAGACTGAAAAGTTCCTGATCAGGGTAAGTACTACTGAGTAACAACACAAAATGATGTGTTATCAGTGTAATTCTCAGACTAAAGCCAAAACACAGCACTGCACCGGCTGCTAGGAAGAAAACTATCCCAGCCAAAACCAGGACACTCCAGTAATACAAAGCAACACAACATGAATGTGTTAAGAACACTGTGAAAACAAATAAGGCTAATTAGCACAAGTCTCAAATGTGTGTGCTCCAAAAGCCCACAAATTCAAATTAATAGATAGAACACTTAGAATCACAGACTGGTTAGGGTTGGAAAGGACCTTAAGATCATCTAGTTCCAACCCCCCTGCCATGGGCAGGGACGCCTCACACTAGACCATGTCACCCAAGGTTCTGTCCAACCTGGCCTTGAACACTGTCAGGGATGGAACATTTACTACTTTGAGCAACCTGTTCCAGTGCCTCACCACCATCACAGTAAAGAGCTTCTTCCTGACATCTAACCTGAACTTTCCCTGTTTAAGTTTGAACCCATTACCACTTGTCCTATCACTACAGTCTCTGATGATGAGTCCCTCTCTACCATCCATACTGCATAGCAATTTCAGTTCCTGTATGTTACTCCACCTCTGCTTATCGTCCAAATTCTTAGATCAACAGCAAGCTACAACCTCAACAACTGGATGATACTACATCCCTTAATACTGACTGAAAAACTGAGAAAATAAAGAATATGAACAGAAAAATAGAGATCAAGAAACTCTGCAGAGAAAAGCACACCAAGAAAAACATTTCTATTTTCCAGCTGTTTCAGAACAATTGCCCATTTTGGATCTTCAGTTGTTATACACTCACTGGCTGTAATTGGCATAAGAGACAACCTAGAAGACTGAGTATAAGAATTCCTGAGCTAGACAGGATGTTCATTAGTGCCTTCACTTCTAATTATTGTTTAGTATGTTTTAAAAAAAGCAGAGCATACAGATTGAGGGATGTCTTGCAAAGTGTTGCTAAACTAGTCCTGTAGCCAGTCACCCCAATTTAAGCCTCCTTTTAGCTCCCCTTTAGTAAGAGGCTAATCTCTGAACACAAGACTGGCAGTAAGCCTCCGTTATAACACACCAGGACACCAGCAATGCAGTTGTCCTAATAAACTACATCCATATTAGTTTCTCCATATTCTAACAGAGAATACTGTAGAAGTACATGAAATTCAGTTGAGCAAGCACACATGCTCAAAAAGTAGAATACAGCTCAATGAACTTGCCTTCCATAAGCCTTTAGTGCCTTCCTTTTGGTAGATCTGTATGAAGTTGCCCATCATTCCTCCTTGAATCACACTACCTTGGGCTTGCATTCTGATCTGCAATTTGTTTGAAAATCAGAATATAAATATTTTTCAAACTTGCAACAATAGTTTAATACAGTTCTATTGACATTTTAAGTTAACATCTTTCTAGTAAACTCAAGTTCTCTTAGAATAAAAATTAGCCAACATTAACTATGATGCAAGTTTTTGACTTAACTATCCAAATGCAGCTGCTAATTTTGAACAAGTACATGGTATAATTCTTAGCTGCATTAAGTCACTTCTATTTCTGTTCTTGCATACTACTCCATTTAGATTAGACTGACAGATGGGTTCTGCAGGATGTTCTTTACAGAGTTCTCACAGGAACATGTTAAAATGGAAGGTTAAAAAGATTAAGGCTTCAGCTAGTGAGAGCCATGGCATTCAGCCCTGTGGATTTCTAAGAAGGTATTTGGTAGTTACCATGTCAGGTTCCCAAGAACAAGTCTGGTGACAAGTAAGCTGGTACATGGACATAATTTTGGGAAATAACTAATTGTACCCACACTTCAAATAGTTTTATTTTTTTCATTAGAGGCATAAGTCATATGCTACAATTTTGTGAGTTAAATCCCATCAATCCTTCTGAGCTCTACAACATCCTAAGGTAATCATGTTACCACGAAGTATAGATGAAATATGCAGTGTGGCTTCCACACACAACACAGCATAAAAGTTAAGCCATATTATTCTCTCCACCCCAAGAAAATATTATATGGATCCAACTACCCCCCCCCCCCCCCCCCAGCCAGCCATCAGTTTCTTGGTGCATACTTCAAAATAATTAGTACGGACCAAAAGGAGATCCCAAGAATTCAGGATGTTACTGATTTTTAAAAGTCAAGAGATGAGAAAATAGGGTTACAGATCCTTTAGTCATCAGGATATTCTGCATTTCCTCAAGGAGAGGACAAAAAAGGCACAGGCGAATTCTAGATATTTACCTTTAAGACATCTGTAGGGTTGGCAATAGATGAAGAGATTACTCCCGAAAGAACACCACATAGAACATTTATCATCAGGGTTTCATCTATTCCATAAACAAAGAAGTTAAGCTGCAGATTTACAAAGCTTTAGCTGCATCAGGGCAGGACGATGCCACCCCTCCTTTAAGCAGAGAAAATACCAGTTACACAAGCCTTACAAACTGCTCTGACAAATTTTCCTTGCTGGTTCACTTTAATTGGTACATGGAAAGTCATTCTCAGTAGACTTGTTCAAACAGTTACAGTAAGATACCAAATGGAAGCAACCAGCTTCAAGCAAATCAGTCCTCAGTTAAATCGAAATAACCCACTCACCTTCTGGATGATCAACAAATGTTCTTTTTAAGCTCTGGTAAATGCCTATTTTTATAGTTCCATATGAAGCTTGCCGTAGCATTGCAGGTGCAATCCTGTAAAAATAGGTAATGATAATATTTACACTCTAAATTGCAAAAGGCTGATGAGCAAATACTTTCTAGAGCAGGAAACTGAACAAAAGATATCTACCAGAGAAAGGTCTGAGCATTTAAATCAATGATTTAAACTCACTATAGACAAAAGGTTCGGGGTTTGGGGTTCTTTTAACTGAAGACTGCAAGAACATGAATGAACTGTGGAAGGACTACTATTAGAGCATGCCTCAACTTGTAATCTATGAAATAGCTGGCAAGCCTGTCTGGAATGTAATCTGCAGATTACTTCTTTCCCCCACCATCTTGCATGTTTTAAAGAAAAGCATGTCCATTTATACACAAACATTAATACAATTTTTCATGAGATGGAACAACCATAGCAGCATTATATAGAACAACTTTATGCTTTCCTATCCCAACACCCCCCCCCCCCTCACCACCACCCCCCCCCCAAGTAGGTTTTGTTGTTTTGGTTTTGGGTTGGGTTTTTCTGTTTGTTTGTTTGGGGTTTCTTAAGATGAAATGCTATTGCAGAGTACAAAGGTTGAAGGAATCTAAGCTTGGACTTTCAACTTCCAGATTGAGGCTAACCAAATACCTTGTCATTCTGAAGCCCAAGAGTTTACATACTATGGGCTCATACTTATCAATAGACTGCTCATAAACCATTACTGCAAGTCAGTTAGTTTTACCCAGAGTACAAGGCTTTCAATCCTTCTTCTCTGCTTATTCTGACTAGTGCATGCACCATTCCACGGTAGCGGATCTCTTTATATTTGGAATCATTAACTTGACCTTGAACCTGGAGACGTGTTTTGGTCAGATCAATGGGAAAGGTACCTTACAGAAAAAACAGAAAATTAATTAAGTACTTAACCTAACCAAACACAAAGAACATGACATAAAAACCCAGCAACCTTTATTATATACCAAAATACATAAAAACACTCCCATAGGAAAAAAAGTCTTTTACCAAGACTTTCTTTTAAGCAAGTGCTTCATTTTATGTGACTTTGTTTCTTCTAAAAGCTTCTCAGAGGCCCTACCTCCTATGTTTGTTTCACATTAATTATATTTTTAGGAAATATGGTGTTGTCTGGTTGTAAACAGCCACACTGAATAGACTATGCAATCACAATGAAGTACAGAGTTTGGATGTGTGTTCTACCAACACATCTGAAGAACATTTAATTGAAGGCAAAGAAATAAATTCTATAGGACAAGCTATACAGATTCCAGCCTGGAATCTAAAAAAGCAATAGCTGCAGCACCCATTTCTGTCATTGCTTCCCTGTAGCCTATTGCTATGTCAAGTTCATATTCTCCATACTCCCTCATGAGAGGGGCTTAGAAGCCTATTCCTCTAAAGCTGGTCTTTAGGAAAGAGACCACCTCAACAATCAGTACTCACCTAAACACTAACAGGAGTCAGGATTAGCTACATCTGTTCTAATGAGGTTTACCAGACAAGCAAGGCTTTTTAGGAATTGCTTGTCTTTCTCACAAAGCTCTTGGCATCATTGGCCCCCTTCAGACAAGTCAAGTAAGAGACACTTCAAACTCAAGTTTGAACATTATTCATAAAAGAACATAGAAAAGGAAAACAAAATAGTATTTTTAAGTGTTGTTTTATACAACACAGACTTTACTAGACAAATTTCACATGCAAGCTCACCACATGCCAGGCTATGCTCTGCTACTATGAAAAAAAATAGACTTCCTTTATTTTCACATACATGCAATTCAGATAAGACTTCAAAAGGATGTTGGTATTTTAGGTTTGTCTTTAGAGTAGACACCAAGACATCAGATGCATTGCCTCACCATATCAATTATTCTATGATGCTCACTAACTGAATTTAGGTGTACAAATCTAATCAGCCGCTCAGAGTCAAGAAAAGGGAATTTCAACTGCAACATAGTTACCCAGAAAAGCGAAGAGCTTAACTTGCTTACTCTAGCAACACAAAAGCTGGCTATACTTATAACTACCACCGAGGAACAGATCAAACACCAAATAATAGAATACAAAAGTAAAGTTTGTATATAAACAAGACTCACAAGGGATGAGAGTGTACAGACAGAAATGTTCTGACACTAACAAAGTCCTGAGCAACTCCTTAGTCAGTATTAAGGAAAAAGCTTCCTATGCTTTAGAGCACCATATACTACTGATAATATGGAACCAAGCCTTTTTTTTAAAGAGACTGAGTACTGGAAGTTATCCAAGTAGTTAAGACAAAAGCTTACCACATTCTGCAGTGATTGATGCTAAACCTCCATAGATAAAGGGTTTCCAGTTTAGTGCCGACATCATTGATTATTCTTTCTGCAAAATAAGACAGTGCTTCTGTAAGTACATCTGTTATATAAATATATATGCTAACAAATGGACAAGACACAAAACTTTATTAATTAAGATGAACCTTCCAAGCACACCAAGGATAAAAGCATCTACTACCTTTTGTAATCTAAAGTCAGTAACACTACACAAAGGCATCTGGGCACAAATCAATGTCTCTACTATGCATTTGGGCCACCACTATTGTCACCATGAAAGGTTAAAATAGTTTGTCTCCTAGACATGACCTTAAGGAGCACTGCAGAGAATAACCTCCAACAACTCTTACCAAACTGAATTAGGTGGACCAAGTCCTGCAATCAAATGAAATTTTACAATAATCATTACTAAAATTATATTCCTTTTTTTTCTGGTATCAACATTAACATGAGCTGAGCTCCTACAGTTGGTCAGAAAATAAGGGTGTGCGCAACAATTTGCTTCCATTAAGGCCTATTTCTGCTACCAGTGTTCACAATGCTAATTCTTGTGAACATTATACCATTTTCATGTAGTCAGGTGCATAAGGCCTTTTACAGTAAAAAAGGCTGCTCTAACTTAGAAGTCAATTAAGTGACTTTGACAAAGTGACACAAATCATAATTAACTCTGGCACAGGCTTTTCAAGATGCTGAAATAATCCCATTACCTTAGAAAAGAGGCAAGAACTGCAAAACCAGACTAGTGCCCTCCCCAGAACAAAGTAGGCCTCTCCACAGCTTACTCTTCCCCCTTTTTATAATGTAAATACTTCCCATTCCCCATTTTCTAGAATATCCTCCCCTACACATTGAGTTCTACAGTTATCTGCTGCCAATGAATAAAAAACCCATTGCAGCTCAAAGCACAATTTCAAATACTCAACCACCAAGCACACACAAAACCATCTTACTCCTCAGGCTGCTGCCAAGATCACCACTGATGTAAAAATAATAAAAAAATTAAAAATAAAAAAAAAAAAACAGAAGAGGAAAAGGCAAGTAAGGACACACGCTACATTGCCAAGAAGAGCACAGTACAAAGATCAGGAGCCACAGGCTTAGACTATGCCAGCTTTGCAACACAAAAGCAGCGGAGCCACGCGGATATGACACTATGCCAGAGGGAGGCCACTTCCAGCTCCAAGTTCCTTGTATTCCTGTCCTGCCATGATTAATGGCAGATCATTTAATTAACAGAGACAGAGGCAAGCTTAGTTTCCCCACTATCAGCCATGCATGTGATCTTGAGAAACTTGTCAAAATTGACAATACAATCACCTTCCTCCCTCAACACATTAACAAATTTTTATCTACTACAAACACAAACATTCCTAAAATTAGAACACGTATCTGCATCTTTATTTCACTCTGCCTGGGCAATGAAGGCTACTCAGTTTCTCTATGTAATTCTGGGACACTGACATGATGCAGAAGCATGCAAACATCATCAAATAAAGTTTCCCATTTGCACACAGAACTACTAATGCTGGCTGAAGTTTCAATACATGCGTAGGACACCCTAATGCAGAAATTTTACAGCACATTGTTCCTCTGATGCATCCCAAGGTGAGGGCCTTACGCAGCACTGTCAAGGTTTGTACCTCTGAAAGGCTTAAAGCAGAGTGGCAGAGCTTATTTAAATATATAATCTCAAAAAAAAACATACACCAGCAAGCAATTCTGCCCTTTCACCTCAGCTGTTTCATTTTCATAGAACAGCAGAGGAGTTAGGATTGGAAAGGACCTTAAGATCAAATAGTTCCAACCCCCTGACACAAGCTCACACTAGACGATGTCACCCAAGGCTCTGCCCAACCTGGCCTTGAACACCGCCAGGGAGGGAGCATTTACCACTTATTTGGGCAACCCATTCCAGTGCCTCACCACCCTCATAGCAAAAAATTTCTCCCTTCTTATTTTCTGAATTCCCGTTTTGCTTTTTACTCAGAATTTCTTTCCTACTCTAATAAAAGCATCTCCTTTGAAGAATTCCGTGTCAGATAACTGGCAAGGTACTTAAAAGTTAGCCCTCATTAGAGTGAGGTCTTCAGGTCTTATTAAAAAATTATCATCAGTAAGATGACAGAGGTGACACTCACCCTAACAGCCACTGGGTTAAATTAATACAGAGAATCATTCACACACTGCAAAAGTTAGAAACAAGTCTGATTGCTTTTAATTGACAATGTAACTGAAATAAAATCAAAAGCCAAAGTTCCATAAAAGAACGAATGAATTAGGACAAATTTTAGGTATTTCCCTGTTTGGAAACAGGCTTTAAAAGAAATATATCTAATTCT
This sequence comes from Ara ararauna, assembly GCA_028858755.1. Lineage (NCBI taxonomy): Eukaryota > Metazoa > Chordata > Aves > Psittaciformes > Psittacidae > Ara > Ara ararauna. Next base: position 103,703,754 of record CM054378.1, on the reverse strand, counting down.
TTATTTGTTAAACATATTGCTAGCATACTAGCCACAGTATACTCCAGTTCACAGTAGTTTTAGCTATTTAAAATGAATTTGACTGTTACAAAAGGCTTACACTAATGAATTATTAGTCCTAAAAAGTTATTACCTGTAATATAAACATGCACATACAAGACAGTTATCCAAGCAATACTTTTTAACTGCATGGATTATCCTGCAGCCACACAGCTCAGTTCTTATTCAAGCAGTGAAGTATGATCAGAAAGAAAAAGGCTAGGGTGAAAGCTAGCAGCCGTCGTGGCAAGCCCTTGCAGAACAGCAGCTGCTCTACAAGTAGAGAAGCCAGTGAAACCCGTTCCCAACTAAAGGGATGCCCTACAGCAGTGCCTCCCTGAGCAGCACCTCCATCCTACTTTAAACAGCTGAAGCAGTGACACAAAGACACCTGCGAAGGGGCAAAGGGAGCAGGCAATAGCCCCTGCACCGACAAAACAACCTTTAACCAACGACCACCTACGAAACGAGGCACACCTTCATCAGGAGAGGAAAAGACGGCAAAGAAGAGGAAGCGGCATGTCCCTGCTCGGGGGTGGAGGGCTCTGGAGGGTGCCGAGCAATGCTCAGCAAACCTTCGCCCTCCTTCAGAGGCAGCGCGGTGAAGCTCACGAATACATACATACCTGCGCCCGGCCGGGAGATGACACCGCACCGCCAGAGCCTCCTCCGCCCACGTTCCGGTAAGCCGCCGCCCCGCCGCTGCCGGTTATAAGGCGCTACCCCGCTCCCCTCAGGAGGGGCGGCGGCGGCGGAGAGCGTGGCCCGGGCCGGCCCCGCCCCGCTCGGCCGTGTGGGCGGGCTTGCCGGGGGGAACAAGCCGGCGAAGGCCGGAGGAGGGTGTGCGTGGAAGGGGCGGATTTAAAGGGCCCGCGGAGGGGAATTGATTTGAGGGGGATGTCGAGCCCGTAATAAACCGGGGAGGGGAGGGAAGGGGAGGTAGAAATTGATCCCCCGTCTTTCCCGTCAGGAATCTCCCCAGCTGGCTTTTCGAGTCTTGTGGCTGTCCGGAGCAGTGTGGTATTTTCCACTAGTAATGCCAGCCGGGCGACTGTGCTAGTAATGTCGGGCGTTGCAGTCCTCCTCGGTTAGTGGACAGGATGCTCACCCCTCAGGGATCCTCCTCATCATTAGCTATAACGACATTATTTTGCCCCTAGGTGGGCAGTTGCATGGCTGCCCGTGCTGCCTAGCGACACCACAGCTGTATCTGGGTTAAGCTTCCTTAAACTGGTGCAGGAAACTTGGATATCTGCTCTGAGAAGGAACAGAAAGGGGCAGGGTGGGTTCAAATAGCTACTTTGCTCTTTAAAATACCCGGTTAAGTATTTTTGACAATATAGTTCAACAGGTGATTATTTTTTTTTTTTAATTATTTAATATTTGTGTTGGAAGGGACCTTCAAAGGTCATCTAGTCAAATTACGCAGCTTTGTGCAATTCTAATGCAATTTCTTTGCATTACCAATGTGAAATTATGCATGCAGCTTTACATTGCTTTGTAAATGTATATCCAATGCCTGCCCAGAAGGCTCAGGTTGTGCTATGGAGGGCACCGGTGGTGACAGGGGTGACCCAAAAGGGCAGGTCTCAGCTGAAGTACAGGTGTCAGTAACCAGCCCACCAAGGCTAGATGAAGGGGCAACTAGTCCGTTCTCTTGGGTCAGAGCCCAGGACTCCATCTGAAGTAGTTGAAGGTAGCTCCTTCTGTTCCCCCAAAGGCAACCTGTTCTGGCAACTCAGCACTCTCTCTTTCTAACTGAAGAGCTGCCAGACCTACTTGTAGGATCTACCCTGCTGCCACTGTCACTCCACTGCCTTGCAACTGGATGGCATGCCTTACCCCAAAAGGTCAAAACATCCTGCAGTACTGCTCTCCTCACTGATCTCAGGGCAAGGCTGGCAGCTGAGAAACTTTATTTCAGCTTACTGGCTGGTGGAAGAAGGGGTTCATGCCCATTCAGCTCCCATGAAGGAGCTGGCTATGGCCTTACCTGCATGTGTCAGTAAAACATAAGGAATTAAAAGTTGGGTCCCAGTGTGCTGGAAATGCCTCATACATTTAGTGAAAATACATTTCACTGCATCTCATACATGTAGTGAAAATACAACCACCCACATCCATCACAGACCTCCCAGAATTTTTCGTTTTGGTTGTTACGGTGTGGGGAGCCCATGGAGTTCGTGCTCCAGTTGCAGTGTGGCAAAGTTCTCTTTGCAGATGGGCCTCTTGGAAGGTCGGTACAAACCCACACCTCAGAATCCGTACTTGTGTTCAGACCCCTCCTAAACTCCTAAAAACTGTCTAGTCGTTTCCAAGTGTAACTCCATCAGGGAGATTCTTACTTGGGGTAAACTTCGAGTGGCTCCTTCCTTTTGCACAGAGATCATTTGAACTGATTCTATGCTGAGTGATTCAGCAGGACAGCCACTTCCGTTTCCCGACTTCCCAAATTTCTGTTTCCCGACTTCCCAAATTTCTGTTTCCCTTTAAGAAGGATTTTAGTTCCAGTTTGACCATAAGTTGTTCCTGCAGTTTGGCCAGTTTGGATTATCTCTGACGCAAACCAGTTCCTGCTCCCACATTACAGCTTCCACCTAATCACATTTTATAAGTACCTGTTAGTACTCAGCCCTGTACCTCTGAATACAAAGGAATTCAGGCTAACTTTTGTTACCTCCAGTGACTTTCAGATGGGTCCTCTGAACAGCCTCTTTTCTTCTCTTTTCAGCCAGATTCATACTACAACACATGTAATGCTTTTATCAACAGCCAATAGACTATTTCTGGCAGGCTGCCTTGAGCCTGACATCAGTGCCATGTCAGCAGTTGACTTTGGTGCTCAGCATCTTTTCACATGTCTCCGAATCATGCATGAGCTAACGGTATGCTACTGGTTGCGCAGTCTTACAACAGTTTTGTCCAAAGGCCAGTTCTTTCCTGCTGGGCTGTGTGGGGCCAAGGTTTAATTAATTAGTTCCCAGACCACCAACCTTACTGCTCCCAACTTTCCGCACACAGTTTTTAAGCAAAAGAGGACCACCCTCAAACAATTCTAAGAGAGAACTCTGCTTTTTGTGCACTGATTCTTGTTTGACCTTTTTCACTGCTACTTACAATGGAAAATAATTTCTCTTCTGATCTCTGTAGCAGTGAAAATGGTTTTGCTCAGTGACATGCTGCTTAAATGAATGGTTAGTGAAGTGACCCAGATGGTTATGGGCATTATTCAAACTGCCTTGTTGTTTTGAAACTAGTTGTAACCACTGGAGAGTTTCCTTTGTCCCTCGGAAACTTTCATGATTGTTAGTCACATAATTAATTTGCTTTGTTCATATCGATTGGCTGCATGATGGAGGCAAGTCTGGCACATGGGAACCAATTCCTTCCTGCCCTGCCACAGCCTTCTCATCTTCGGTGTTTGCACTTTCTGTCTGAGAAGGAGTTAATCTGACACCCAGTCATACAGCAGATGACTTTCTTGGAAGCAAATAAACACTCAACATGTTACTGGCATGTGTAAGACTACAAGACATATCAAACAGTCCCTCCATCATGTTTGCCAGGGGTAAAATCAGCTGCAGCCAAGTCCACCTACTTGTGATGCATTTCAGGCAGGCTGTGGAGTTAGGAGAATAAGGCTTGGGATACAGAATACAATCTGCAAGTGAGAGAGAGAACTAGGCTTGTTTGTTTTTTAAAGATAACCATCAAGACTGAAGTTTCTGCCTTGGTAACAGATTCTGCTGTGCAGAGTTCAATGAGAAAGCAAGGGAAGCAGGAATAACAGTAAATGTTGTTTTGTAGCCTTTTTGTTAATGTTTTCTGATAATCTGATTTGGGCTCTGGCACTGGCTAGAGTCAAAGGTCTTAATCGTCTCCTAGTTCTGTGTGTAAAAAAGGACCATGTTATTTGTTTGTAACGTGTAACATTACAAACAAAGGTGAAGGAACAGAGGACAGCTCCAGGCTTTGAGGGTGAAGGAACTGAGAATAGTTCCAGGCTTTGAGTGGGTAAGAGAGTTATACAGCATGAGTTCCCAGCAAGGCAATTCTAGTAAATGTAAACCTGTAATTCAGGCAAAATTTTCTGAAAGTGTTGCAATCTTCCAGCAGTTCCTGGGAAATTGATTTCTCTTCATTTCTCAGACTCCCTACAGAGATAATAATTCCTATGTATGTCACAGTGTTGGCTTTGATGTTATTTGAATGAAGAAATGAAAAGCCGTTCTCAGATAGGAAGGTACTACAGAAGGCCTTTCACTACTATAGAACACTTTCCAACCTCAACAGGTGATCTGAGAGGTTGGCTGTGGTCCTCTGATTGCTTGCCAAATAAAGATCAGGTACAATTGCTTCACAGAAGCTTTTGTCCAACATGGCACCACTGCTAACCAAGTAGCAGCTGCAAGAAATGATGCCAATGTGAATGTTAGTAGGTGCAACTCAAAGAAAAGCAAACATGTTTCTATGTGCAACTAAAAACCAGACAGCACATGGTGTAAGATATGACCTAGCCTTTTCCACAAGAGGAGATTATTTAGTGTTGAATGAAGGACAGAAAGGTCAGTGTGACGCCAAAGAACATGGTACATATGGTACGGTTTCTATCACTGTAAGTACACCCTTTAATTGGCAGTGGGAAATACCTGCTAGTGGAAATACGTATTTGCACTTGACTGTCCTATAAAAGCAGAGTTGCAGTTGAAATAGTTCTACAGCAAGAGAAGTGTGATTCATACAAGACAACGGACAGTGACATGTAATGGCAGGTGACCCAAGCCCATGTCCTTCAAGGACAGGACTCAGGTTGATCAAAACACAGACATGCCTATGTAGGAAAATTCAAACTTTCAGTGTTGTTGTTTTAGAGGATCCTCACTGTTCTCTTTCCTGCTTCCTGAATTTTGATCATTTTTCCATAGTACCTATAGAATATTTTGCATGAAATTATTACCCAAATAATCCAGCTTTTCTTCCGTTTACCACAGTCTGGCTTTGGGTAACCCAGCTTTTCCTAGCAGGATTTGAATACCATTTTCTTCCTTTTCAATTTAAAAATGTTTTTTACAGAATTTTGTAAAATTAACATTTAAGTATCATCACAATTTTTTTGAAATTAGAAGATTTTGAAAAGACAGAGTGCTTTCTGAAGAAGTACTTCCTTGCTTTGCAAACCTGCTGACTCACAGGCATGACAACACCAGGGTCCCAGAACTAACACTGTGTTTGGCCAAGATGAGCCGATTGCTGTTAACCTTGAGCAAGACGGGTTATTCTGCACAGCAGGGGAAAACAACTGTAGGATTTTGTCCTTGACACAAAGGACATATGTAATCTGTCATGAAAAACATATCTTGGACAAGTCAGTATATTTAGTGTGCAGTGGGATGCCTTACTGACACTGCAAAGCAGCAGCCACAGGCAGGAGCTCACATCTCCACTCACTTCAGCAACAAAGCCTAATAGAGTGGGAAAGCAGACATGGTCCAGGGGCTGGACAGGCACACACTGCAGTGATAGACACCCTGAGCTTCTACAGAAATGTGACAGCTGATGTGTTCAACCACCTCCCTCATTTCCCATAGTCGTCATTCACTGCACAGGGTTCAATGCATGCTGGCTTCTGGACTCGTGCCTTAGGTGACAGCAGCAGTGACCACAGCTATGTGCCTCGCAGCTGCAATAAGGGTATTCTGCAACATGGCAGCGCTGATGTAGCAGATCATTGCCAGCAAGGAGGATGCTCACTTCCATTCCAACATCCTGTTCCCATTCCCAGACATGGTTCTGGCCCTTTGCTCACACTGCTAATAACTCTCATCTGACTCACAAGCAGGTTCAACTCACTAAGTTTACAGAAGACGCCCATCAAGACCTAGGCTTTTGCAGCTGATGAAACTGAACTGGCTTCACATTGGCACCAGCACCAATGTAATAGAAGCAGTGCAGTGGGTTCCCTTTTGGAAACCTCAAACTATTAGAATGACTCAACACTCCAGAAGACCTAGCCACAATTACCTAGCACAGCAAATGCATTTGAGGGGTTGCAGTATGTATCCTGCCTTTAATGCCACATCCTAACTGTGGGAACTGCAAGCTGTCCTGTTCTTGCTATGTGGATAATCAAAGAAGAAGAAGAATTGCTGATAGTGCACCTGAATCTTGAGTAAGCCAGGGAGTGTTTGTGTGCAAGATCAAGCTAGGAAATAGCCTGAGGAGTGATTGTTTATAGAATGGAATTTATAGTGACTGAAAACAGTCACTGGGAATGATGTAGCTGCTGTTTGGCTTCATGGCTCAACCTATATCTGTATGCTATATATTACCATGCTTGAGCAAATAAAGCAGAACTAATTGTGAAAGCAGTGTTTTTGTGTTTAGCCTCTTTCTTAACAGATGCCGCACTAACACCTCTGGCCTCCTGTCTGGCTTGCAGTGTGAGGAGGAGGTGGACTTCCCCGGACATCACGCAATGCACTAACAACTTTTTCCAACCTTCTTCAAGGTCATGGAGCAGAGACTGCTCAAAGACTTGAAGGCTACCAGCCTTCAGTGTAAAAAAGGCTACCAGCCTTTACCAGTGTAAAATCTCATCTAAGGACTTCACATGGACTCCTACAGTACAGCTAAAAATGCAGAGCCTAATTCATGTAGGAAATGGGTTGGCCTTGTTTCAGCTCTAAGGCCATGGGGAATCCAGTCCTATAGAATCAAAAAAAGAGCCAAGAATTTTAATAACTTTTCATTTCAAGTGCAAAGGCAGCAAGAAGACAGAGAGAATACAGACAAAAAAGCAATTAAGGGTGACATAGATGGATGAGAGAAGATAGTGCAAATGAAGGCTGAGACAAGACATGAGCAGAACAGGCATGTCTAAATTGTGCAGAAGCTTTTACTGGTGCTAGACTGTCTGAAATGACAAGAGCTTTTTTGTAAGTGAAAAGAATAAGTGATCTTTTCAAAACAGATGGTCTGCCAGTTCTGTAATAGTTGACATGAGGATTAAGGCATTTAGGTAGCTTGTTCCAGAGGAGATTGCTTGTGGTGAAAGCTACTTCTGACACCTTCATCAGTCTGACAGCCAAAACATTCCAAGGAAAGTGGCTGGAGATTGAGCTGAACTTCCTGGAGAAGGTATTGAGGGACCATGGAAGACCACAGCACTGCACAGTCACACATCAGAAGACCCAGCATGGCCGTCCTTCAGGCTGTTTGGAGAGTAGGACTTGGCAGTAGATTATATACGTCACCCTGGATGGAGTTCAAACTTTGGAGGTTTGTAATATCTGTAAATCTTCCAGGAAACTAGCCCAGCTCTTGTAAGTCTGAAACATCTTGGATTTTAGAAGCTGTATATATATATGTGGTTCCAGAAGACATATATACACTGTTTTTATTATTTTTATGTCTGAAACTATGGTCTCCACCTGAAAGGCTTCTATAATAGGTGTATATGTTTGAAAATGTGGTAACTATAGAGGCTACACAACTTCATTTCAAATGCTTCTCAGTAATATGCAGATGACAGCACTGATGTTGATCCTAATGTGGATTGTCACTGCAAACTCCATTGTAACACTGAATTTTGGCAATTATAAACAGGATGCTCTGTATTTCTACAACCTTGGAGTACAGAAGCAGTTCCAGAAGCAAGGGAACTCCAGAAGATGCCTTTTGATTGATAAATGATCCTTAGAGCACCTGAAAGGAACAGGAGAGGTGCAAAGAGTGAGAAATGAAGCATATGATGTAGATGATCTTACTCTCTCCATACTACCTGGTACATCACAGAGGCATTTAAATTGTGTGGTTAAATACTAGGCGGGGAGAAATCAGTGGTGTGCAGAGTCCTGCAGTTCCATCTGGTTAATCTGAACAGAGCTCATTCAATTAGCTCAGCAAGTCTCTAATCAGCAAAAAAGATCTTAGTTTAACCACTGCCTTCATCACCACTGCAGAAGGGTATAGATCCCAGACTGAGCTGCCCTCTCATCTGGCCATGTTAACACATAGCTGTGTGTCAGTCTTTCTGATCTAAATGCTAAAACACCTAGATGGGTGCCAAGTGTCTGAAGAGTTGTTTCTGAAAAGCCCTCTAAGCTTTAGCGAGACACTGGCTTCTGGATACCTGCCAGAATTACAGTTCTAAGGGTTTACTTAAGCCTGCGTAGCCTCTGCAGGAGCTCTGTGCTATGCTGTGATCCCCTAGCAACTGTGATACGATTCAGAGCTGCAGCAGCAGGGAGACCTTCAAGATTTCCTTTACGTGTTGCAGGAACACAGCATTAGGAACAGAATACTTGACATACTGTCACAAATACAGCACTTCTCATAGCAGGAGAAATCATAATTGGGATTTTATGATCAAAGCTGTGTTTTATTTTGCTGTTTTGCATTAGAAACAATGAGAGCATTTTCACATTTTCATAAGTAACATTCTTTGGCAAAATAAGTTTACTCAGAAAGCTCAGCTGGACATATTTGTGGTTTGTTTTGTCTTGTTTTTTCTTAATTCCTCTAAGTCCACTGCAAAATATATCAGTTCTCCAGAAAACAATTGGTCAGAGAGGTCACAACATCCAGTGCTCTTTCTTCCAACAGTTTCAGCAACCCTAGAGCACATTTGTCAGGTTTGGAGGCATTTGCCATTCGTTGACTAGTGGCAATGGCATTGGGCCTAGAGCTTCTCACTGACATTTACTTCTTCCTCCTTTATTTTCCCTGCTTCATTTACTTCAAATGCCCTGAAACAACTAGCAATGTAAATGTTAATGAATGATAGGTCTATTAAATGGACCTAGGTTTACCTCCAAGTTTTAGCTGATCTCTCTTAGCCTTGTGAGGAATGCACTGAGAAAATGCTTGGAAAGGCAGAGCTTTGATTTGAGAGAGCAGTGGTGGGAGACTGATTATTATTTTGTGAAGGCCTCAGGGCATAAGTTTTGGAGGCAAAAATAGTTTTGAATGAAAATCAAGACCAAAATATGTCCCCCAGATTTTGTCAGGATGCCAAGAACTGCTCATCCTAAACCAAGGGTCTAACCTCATGTCTTGAAATATTAGTCTAGGCAAGGTAATGTTAAAAACTCCACGTGTACTAACACTAAAGGTGCTGCTGCAAAAGGTGCATCTGAATTTATGGAGCTGATGATCCTTTCTAGTGCACTTTAAACCTAAAGTCCTGCAGAGACATCAACATTAAGTATCACACTGTAAATACAGAGGTGTTGTCATGGGTTCAGCAGTAGCAGTCAAACACTGCTCTGAGGTCATATAGGTTTTGCTCTGTTTATTTTAGCTGACTGTGCCTACTGGGGTGAGGACTCAAAGGTGGCAAAGCATAATAGTCGTCACTTTGAATTTTGGATCATAGAATCATAGAATAGTTAGGTTTGGAAAGGACCTTAAGATCATCTAGTTCCAACCCCCCTGCCAGGGGCAGGGACACCTCCCACTAAACCATGTCACCCAAGGCTTTGTGCAACCTCGCCCTGAACACCGCCAGCAATGGAGCATTCACAACTTCCCTGGGCAACCCATTCCAGTGCCTCACCACCCTTATGGTAAAGAACTTCTTCCTTATATCCAATCCAAACTTCCCCTGTTTAAGTTGGAACCCATTACCCCTTGTCCTCTCACTACAGTCCCTAATGGAGAGTCCTTCCCCAGCATCTTTATAGGCCCCCTTCAGATATTGGAAGGCTGCTATGAGGTCTCCACGCAGCCTTCTCTTCTCCAGGCTGAACAGCCCCAACTTTCTCAGCCTGTCTTCATACAGGAGGTGCTCCAGTGCCCTGATCATCCTCGTGGTCCTCCTCTGGACTTGTTCCAATAGTTCTGTGTTCTTTTTATGTTGAGGACACCAGAACTGCACACAATACTCCAAGTGAGGTCTCACGAGAGCAGAGTAGAGGGGCAGAAATTTTTGATAATGGAGACTGTCTGGTTTTATTCATACTAATGCACTGGTCCATCTTGGCTCCAGTATACCTCAGTTTTAAAATCTCAAACTGAAATATTTGCCATCGCTGAAAGCCACAGATAGAGATACTTGCCACCCCATTCCCAACCTTACTTCATACCTGAACTGATGCTTGCAAACATGAACTTTAAAAGTCAAAGGGGCAGTCAGGAGCTCTGTGGAACAGGTCAAAATATGTAATAAATCCTCTCTCCCAGAACTGCATCTCAGCTCTCACTGCGTGTGTTTTGAGCCCAGATTTGAGTGTCTGAACTTTCCCCCCGGTAGCGCATGACAGAGCCAGTCCGTGCCAAGTTCCAAAACCAGCTCCAGAGACCTCTTCTGACCCCAGCGCAAGCAGCATGACCTGACTGTGGGGTCATTCAATGCTGGTATATTAAAAAGTAGGTCTTCTGCTTTCTGCTTCACACTCCTGTAATTGCATTAATGGATTCATGTCTGAGTTACTGCAAGCAGTACAAAGAGAAAAACGTACATCACTTACAGAATAAAAGTGTGACCACAAGAAAACAAGGAAGAGCAGTGCAAATTAAAGTTGTTAATACATTTGTAGAGAATCCATAAGGTCCCGTAGCAAATGCATCATGACTGTTGGCAATATAGTGCTGTATTTTATACCAGCTATAAATTAATCACAAGCATTTGTTAACATAAAGCTTGTCTGTGAATGCAAACTTACTGTGCCCTAATACAGCACAGATATGCAACATGTTAATTCATAATAACGGTGGCAATAATGATGATGCATCAGCTAAAACATTACCCAAACTGTGCTTATACACAGTAATAATTCAGACCATCCTTTATCTTAGTTTAAAAATGCTCAAATGCACTTCCTTGAAGAGCAAGCGTTGAAAAACAAGTGGGAAATCATAAAAGGATTGCACCTAAAATTTTGTAAATCTTCACTGTTTGGCTTAATTTCTTCTTGCTATACACTATTAACATAAAAAATCGTGTTTCAGCTAAGTCAAAATAAAGACATAGTGCCAATTGCCAGGGCACGGAAAATGAAACATCGCATTGAGACTCAGCTCTTGTCTTGCAAACCACATGATTAAAAAATGTAACAACTACAGTCATCTTAATATTCATAACTCTCTCTCCTCGTCGCACAGCTGCTCTTGGAAATCTTGTTCAGGATTCTCTGCTGGAGTAAGTATCCTGGTGGGAGGCTAAAGGCAGCTCCAAGGACTGAGAGGAGATGGTTAGCAGGTTCTTGTAGGTTATTGTAGAATGAAGTACAGAACCAAAGGAATCGGGGAGACAGAGAGAATTGGGTTAATTACTAGAAAAGATTTCTGATAAATGTTCATGAGGGTGAAGGAAGGTAGTGAGGGGAGAGCAGGGGTGCTGTGAGGGAAGATCGGGAGGGAAGAGGTGCAGCAGTCATGAGGTGTGAGGGGAGATTATGAGGGGATAGGAGAGGCAGCCATGAGGGATGAGACGAGATTGTGAGGGGAGAGGTGGGGCAGTCATGAGGGGAGATCCTGAGGGGACAGGAGGGTCAGCCATGAGGGGAAATTGTGAGGGGACAGGAGGGGTGGCCATGAGTGGTGAGGGCAGATCAAGAGGTGAGACCAGGGGCAACCATGGGGCATGAGGGGTGGCCATGAGGGGAGATCTGAAGTGGAGAGGAGGGGTGGCCATGAAGGGTAGGGGCAGCAGCTGTATAGTGTGGCGCTACTATAAGGAGGCAGCCATGAGGTGTGACTCTGACTGGAGATCATGAGTGGAGATCAGTTTGCTCTCAGTGACATGGTTTTTGACAGTCCTGGGGTAACAGTTGGGCTCCATGATCTTAAAGGTCTTTTCCAACCTAACTGATCCTTTGATACTATGATAATATTACTACTGTGTCAGACAGAACCTGAGCACATATAGCCAACACTCTTCATCTCTCGGAGTTAAAGGCTAAAGTTACAATTAAAAGGCTAAAGCTATCTGATCACTAGTACATTCTCCATGAGTTATATATGCAAGTCCATGTGTGCAGAATATGCAGTCTCACATATTTTTCATATAAAAAATACATAATTACTTAATGTTAACATTGTAGATAACATTGTCTGTTAATATAATGTTTAATTCTTTGAGATAGATACATGGATGATAACAGTATTGTTGGGATATTGGGGGGATAGCACAAACCTGTCTTTCTCCCTTTTGTGCCTCCTGGTAAATCCATAGCTATTCCAAGTTACAGTTTTTAAGCTAGTAGGTCCGTCATATTAATGGTGTAAAAGGGCAAATAAAGGGCTTCAAAATCCTGAATACAAATGAAATTGCACTGGTAATGAAAAGTGGAAGGAGCAGTGCCTCTTGCTATTCGCATCTCTGCAGCAGTGAGCCCAGGCTGCAATTCTTACATGCTTTGTAATACTCAGCCTTCTTCATTGAGGATCTCATCCCAAATATTGCCCTTCTGAGCTGTTAGTCCCAAGTCTACAAGGTACTTCTGTGTGGTCAGAGTTTCTGCCCACAGGTGCATGTTATGAATAAAGGGACTGAACCTGAAAGATGGAAGACCAAATTTAGTGTTTATAAATCAGGATTGGATGCAGAATCTGAAATGGTGCATTTTGTGCTCGTCATCAGCAAAGAACAAATGGAGAATTTGCTTTTTTTCTGACTGTATTTATTATATGAAGCATGTGAGCATAGGCTGTGCATAAAAGCCACGTCTTTAAATAGCACTGGCCACCAGCAGAAATCCAAAGGAGTGAGTAATGAACTCAGATTAACAGAAAAAAAGAAAAACTGTCCCAATTTCTCCAGCATTGCTCTTAGGTCCCTGAGTGGGGCTTCACCCCTTTGTCTTGCTGCAGAGGAGTTTGAAAGCAGAGGCAATTTCTATCCTGACATTTAGGAGCTGATGACAGCTCTAGGCAGCACTAGCCCACCATACCTTGCATGCTCTTGACACGTGTCTGCAACACCCACTGGAACCAAAACCAGCTCCTCAGCTTTTCTCGTGGATGTTCAGCACAAACCCGTGCATGAATAGTGAGGAAGTGCACCAAATAGACAAACAGAATCATTTACATACATTTGTTCAGCACAGTGCATCTGTTGCATAGTTTCCATATTCATGCCATTCTCAGTGAAGAATCATTTACTTTGTGCTGTAAGAGCAGATGCCCCCAAGCCTCCTTTTCTCCAGTTGCTCCTGTATATATTAATTAATTCAGTGGGATTTCTTCCTGGTTTCCTATCACCATAGAGTAAGAATGATTTGTTCTATCAGCCCTCACAGTAGGTAGATAAATATCAGTAGCCTCATTTCATGCATGGAGAACCTGTGACACGAGGGTTATGCACTGACTGCTGCTGCAGAGAAGAGTGACCATAAATGCCAGTTTTGGCCCACATGAATTGATGTGTTGCCTCCCACGTGTGTATTGTGCTCCCACACATGCTGTTGAGCTCTTGAAAATTGAAGGATGGCACAACCTCTTAGGAAAATCCATCAGATCAAGAGAGGTGATTCTCTCCCTCTACTTTGCTCTTGGGAGACCCCCAGTATTACTGTGTTCAGCTCTGGGGACCCAAGACAAGAGGAACATGGACCTGTTGGAGCGAGTCCAGAGGAGGCCACAAAGATGCTCAGGGGGCTGGAGTACCTCTCCTGTGGAGACAGGCTCAGAGAGCTGGGGTTGTTCAGCCTGGAGAAGAGAAGGCTCTGGGGAGACTTTAGAGCAGCTTCCAGTGCCTAAAGGGGGCTTATAAGAAAGAGAGAGAGACCTTTTACCAGGGCCTGCAGTGGTAAAGAGAAGGAGCAGCTTATTTAAACTGAAAAACATAGATTTAGGTTAGATATTAGGAAGAAATTCTTCACTGCGAGGGTGGTGAGACAGTGGCACAGGTTAACCTGAGAAGTTGTGGCTGCCCCACTGCACTCATTGTGGCTACTGTGGTTTTCATTTACAGCATCAAAATATGCACGCTCAACTTTGGATGTGCATATATGTCTTTTCCATCTGTTGATGCACTTTGCTTGCTTGCACACATATCAATGTCTGTGGGTTGAGGTATGCACATACGTCAGGATGTCCCAGGTGGGAAATTCATTATCATTTAATGCCTGATGAGCCACAGGTAGAGGAACAGAGAACTCAACCACACTGCAGAACATCTGAAAAATAAGACAGATGGAGCAGGCCTGAGGCTGCCCAGAAGACTGAGTAGGGTGGACATGATTTCTTGGCATAGCAGAAACAAAACAGCCTGACCTTGTAGCACCTCCACAATCCTTCACTTACCCAGGGATATCCAACACCGCCTTGGCTGGGCATTTGGGCTCAGCCATTAAAGAGTCAGGAAACTGACAGCAGCTAAACCACCTGACACGAGGGGTTTACTTGCTCTTTCAAATGTCAAAACCAGGTCAGAACTATGAGTCAGCAGAATTAGACCAGGAAAAATCCTCAGGGCAGCAGCTGACACAATTAGGATAGCTGGAGCTGGAAAGGCAGAGCGGGCAGTGGTCCTTCCTCACCTCAGCATGGCCCCACAGCTCGCCAAGGGTTATTTCAGGCCAGAGAAACTGCCAGAGATGATTCCCTAGCCTCCTTGTGATCTTCTTCCTCCCTCTTCCTTCTTAGAAACATCTCTCGCTGAGGCTGCATGTGATTGATACATTAATAAAGGGGATTCAAGGATATAGGAGATCTCTTCCAAACCCTTTATTCCACAAACCTACAAATCTATGCATAGGAAGGTAACATTTCAGTGTTAAATTTCCTGGCCTTCAGCAGTCCTTGCCTGAAGAGCTTCTTCCTAAGCCAGAAGTGCCTAATAGCTCTTTCTGCATTTTTTCCATGACTCTTTCTAATTGCTTTTGCAATAATCTAAAATGTTGGCATTCACAGCATCCTCAAACAATAAGTTCCACAATACAACTATACCCAGGGTGTTAAAAGGAGACTTCTTTTGCCTCTTCTGAACCTGCCACTTCATTGTTTTATTGATGTTCCCATAGCTCCTGAGAACTATAGCTGAGAGGTAGTGAATAATTGACATTTTTAACTTTCTCAGTGTCACTGTTAATTTCAAAGACTGCCATCATAGGCACCAGCCCGGCTATCTCTTTTTAAAGCTGCTGTGTCCTGTTCCAGTTTATTATTTTGTTCTTTGCCTCTCTTCTTGGTACTGCTACTACTTTTATAACATCCTTTGACACTGGGAGGCCAGAACTGCACCAGACGTTTGATATTTGGGCATACAGCAGTTATATACAAAATGCGCGTGTGTATGTGTATGCATATGTATTTACTTTCTGCGTGTGTATGCAGAAATATATATGGCAGGGATGTTTATGGTTTTTTCTCTATTTCTTTCTTAACATTTCATTAACAGTTTAGTCCTGTGATCGACACTGAGGACTGCTCTTCTGTTTTCACAGAAGTATCTATTACCACTTCAGGCAACTCTGCCCTGAATTGTATTCATTAGCTAAACTGCTAAACTCCTTTTGTATGTAAAGCTTCTTGGTAGAGATGGGCTGGCTCCTCTGTTTCTCCTCTCTACCTACAGTATCATGGCCCTGCAGATAGACTTCCATGTGCCCACTTGCCCAAGCGAACGAACCAAATAGTGAGGAACAACATCCTGGTCCATCCTGTGTGAAAGTGCTGACAGCTAATACAGAAATTTTTTTTGATACACATGGGAACTATGCAGCCAAGTGTCCATGTAGAATGAGCCAAACTGAGCTCCATAAGGATCTGAGCATCAGACAGACCCCTAAATCCACTTTAATGCAGGTTATGATTCATCCATTTCCCTTTATTTATAATACAGGGGAATGGGAGAACCCAGCCCCCAGCCCCTTTTTCAGTAATTGTTTGCTTTGCAGAGGAAGATGGAAATCTCCATCATCAGGAGATCTGAAAAACAAGGTAGACAAACATCTCCCCAGAGTGGTGCATGTCTAACTAATCCCCATGATGAAAGAAGACTGGTTGATTGACCTCTCAAGGTCCCTTCCTACCCTAATCTTGAAGTGTCTGAGATTATCAGGCATCTACAGACAGATAAACAGATCAGCATTTTCTTCTCAGAGCACGTTTATGGGGGACAATTTTCAAACAGCTTCTTCTACCATCCTTCCATTAAAACTTCCATTTCACAATGGCTCCGACAGAACTGCTGTAACCAATACAGAACTGCTAAACCAATATAAGCCAGAGGAATTCTAAATCACTCAGAAGCTGGGCCATTCCTCCAAACCCCCTAGCATATCCTTTGTCCCTTTTGATTTTCACAGACTGGGGAATATGGTAGACATAAAATCCTTGTCAGAAAAGAATAAATAACCAATCTGTCTTGGGATCTTTGAAAATAACAGCAGGTTTATTTTTGCAGCTGACAAGTGTTAAGAACTCAAGTTAATGGATTGACATTTAGGAAGATGTCTTCCAGAATTTGGTCTTTCAGTCCTGTTGCATCCTTTACCCTACAGTATTTTAAAGTGATGCTTTGCACAACTAGGAGACCAAAAGGTTGATCTACCCATTTCCTTATAATGCCATTCCTCCTATTCTCTGGAACATCTGCAACAAGGTTTTCTTTATAGTTGTAACTGTGTTCATTATTTATTACCTGCTGGCAAATCCAATGCCAGAACTTTAGGAATAACACCATTAACATGCCCCATGCTCTAATGACTATTTCTGTATTGACAAGACTGAGAGCTCAAACCGCATAACAATGAATCGAAAAGCATGCAGTGATGCATTAAAATGGCAGAACTCAATTTCAGGCTTCAAAACATTTGTGAAGAAAATGCCAGTTTGAAAAATGGCAGCTGAGTGAGTTTAGCATGGCAGGATTAGCCCTTCTAATGGTTAAAAACTCAACAGAGCCAAGCTCATTACATGGGGATGCTAATTATCTGGAGAGGATGGTATTTGTGTGCAGCATCCAACTGGCCAAGAGCCCAGAGAGGTTGTATCAGTTACAGGCCAAATATCAAGTTTTTCTTGTGCTGGCCCTGGGGCATTCCAGGTGACACGGCAATGGCACCAACACCAATGGAAAAACCTCTGGCATCCTACCAAGACGAGTAGAGCCTGGCTTGCCATCCACCGGCTCCTGTCCCGCCATCTAGTGGGGTGTCTCTGTATGTCACTGGCCCCCCAGTGAGTGGAGGTACATCTGGAGGGCAAACACAGAGGAGGTCTAGTCTTCTATTGAGTCTTCTGTGTAGGTATTGCTAAGTTCACTGAGGATGCAGTTCAGCTCAGTGTCTTCAAGGAGGAAAATCAAGCACAGAGGTTAGTTAGCCTCAGGAAAAAAAAAAAGCTGCTAAGCTTCAGAAGGGTGTCTGTACATAGAAGTTGTAACCTCGGCTCAAACTGCAGTACAACCAGCGGTGGTGTGGGACAGAGCTGGAAGCAGCCTCAGTGGGGCCATCTTTCCCCACATCTCAGCAGCTGTGTTTGAGCTCAGGCCCTTTCCTCACTCCCCATCCACTTTACATACTGCAGCTGTGCTATGCCTGGCCCTGTGTCTTGCATATCCCAGCCCTGGCTTAACTTTGGACCTACCACTCCATTGGCCTCACTGGGGCACCACGGGACTGAGCCTTTGCTGGAGAGGACACTGCTGCCTTGCCACCATCTGCACACCCAGCTTGCCGTCCCTTAAGTAACAGGCCGTGCTACTTCATGAGAACTTGGATTCAGCTCACTTAGCAAAAGGATCTAGTGGTGAGCCATCTCTGTTGTGGAGGTTAAATAGGATGAATTCCACCCTCATTCTTTGCAAAGCAACTGAAACAGCCAGCCAGACACTGCCATACTGGTGGAAGGGGGAAGGAGCAGGGTTATATTTTGGGGATATGTTTGGGGTTATGTTTTTTTTTGGAGCAGGGTTATGTTTGTAGATAAGTTTCTAAATCTACTGCTGTAAGAGCAGATCTCTCTGCAGAGACATCCAGGTTAACTACCTGCAGACCAAGCAGTGTCCCAGCAAGCACAAGTAGTTAAACCCTTCCCCTCAGGTTTGGTATGGAAGAAACCCTTTCTGCAGCATATCTCTAGTCAGAGTCAAAGGAACGTACTGTGTTGTGTTTAAACAGGACTAAAGCAGGGGCTCTACCAGGATTAAAGCTTCCATGCAGGCCCATCTTGTCTTGCAGGACAACAAGCACATTCTTTTCTGACAACTTCCCTTTTCTAAACCCCCTTGTTCATTCCGCGTACTGATATAAGAATATTATTTTTATCCAAACTGTGTAACCAATTGCCTAAACAGGAGTAAGTGACATCACATAGTTCATCTATAAATCACTGGGTGAGACAGAAGAGGGCTGGAAAGGATCTAGAGGAAGTCTGTCTCTCTGTTGTGGGCTGGAATCAGCTATTACCCATGTCATTCATGGTAGATCTAGCATGTTTCCTGACCTCACCTGACACCTCACACTTCTAGACTGTTCTCAGAAACCTGCAGGGACAGAGAACTAGATAGATAGCCTACTCCTTGTTTCTCTATTGACAGTACTGGGAAGCATTTCCAATGCCTTACCTAAAACTCCCTTGCAGCAAAATAAACCAAATCAAATTACTTCTATTTATTCCTGTTGCTTTTCTGAACCCCTGCCGATTATTCCATACCTTTTCCAAAGTGTGTTGCTAAAGGTGGAGTCAGCACTCTAGGAGGTATTAGCAGCACAGAATAGAGCTCAACCCCTCACATCTTTAAGACAGCAGAAGTTTCTTACATGTAACATCACCACATACATTCCAATATGGCATGGGCTCTTCTTAAAATAGGTAAGACAGGTGATGTCAGGAAAACTTCTTTCACTGAAAGGGTTGTCAGGCGCTGGAACAGGCTGCCCATGGAAGTAAGTGGTGGAGTCCTCATCCCTTGGAGGTATTTAAAAGACATGCAGTTGTGGCACTTAGGGTCTTGGTTTAGTGGTGGTCTTGGCAGTGCTACTTTAACAGTTGGACTTCACAATCTTATAGGTCTTCTCCATTCTAAAGGATTCTATGATTCCATGGTTCTGTGATTCTGGTTCAGCTTTGGATCTGCCAGTACCCCAGATGTTTTTCGCAGAACTGCTGCCCCGTTCTCTGTCCTGTGTCTGTAGCTGATGACATCTCTCTGTACTCAAGAGCACAACATCAGAGCTGCCATACGGAGCACAGCATGAGCTCAGCAACCCCTGGCATGTGCAGTACACACCCTCACACATCCATCCCCACGGGCAGAGTTTTAGGTAAGCTGGAATGATGCACGGAACGTCGCAGATAAAAAGGCTTTTTGTAGCTGTGCAGTGACCTCTCTGTCTGTCTAAAGAAGTGCAGCCAGCCGTCAAGTAAAACAGAGCTGTGGGTGTACAGCCAAGGAAGAAGCAGAGGATTTTCAGGGACCCAGAGCTGGATCAGAAAGAATTGTAAATACTATAACGTCAGCGTAACAACACTTACATTTCTTCTGAGTGCAGGAGGAGTTGTTGCTGAGCTGAAGACCTTTCTCATATCCTAAAAAGTGATTCCTTTGGGATTTCTTCATCTATCTATTCCAGTCTGACATATTCTATTTGTGAATAGATCAGACCTGATAAACTACACTGATGCTCAAAGTTCAGTTATTTCAAGTATCAGTCTTGGAACCTGTCTTAGTACACTGTCAATGTAGATCTGAATTATGACTTTTGGCTGGACATCCAAAAATCTCCAAGGATTGCCAGGGACGGAAAGGCTGGCTATATTGTGTAACCTAATAATAAGAAGGTTTAGGACCTCTTTATTGCCCATAACCTCCGTGGGGAAAGAACTCAAACAAAAGCAGTTAGAGCTACAATTTCCATCTGGGTGGGTGGAATGCAGGGCTACAAAGTCCCAGCTCCTGTTTCAGTCCTAAATTCCAGCCAGATTTGTGAAGACACAAGCTGATCATAGGCTTGTTATGCATCTTCCCTCCCAGTGCAAGAGCCGGGAGGTGCACTGGGGAAGAGGGTACTGGGCACAGACTGCCCTGCCAGGCCTCTCTGCAGTGCCAGGTCTCACTTGGTTGCTTAGACTTCTATTTTCCAGTTTCTCTCTACCAGGATCTGTCTATACAGATATACAGATTAAAATATATATATAAAATAGATATAAATATATCTATACACTTATATACACTGACTTTCGCAGCCTTTTACAAAAGTTAGAAGAATGTCCCTTAGGTCATAGGCAAGCCCCACCTCTCATTTCGTTCCACTGTCTGCACCTGGCTGGAGACTTGCCTGCAGGCAGGATCTCCTCCCTTTTCATACAGCTCAGTGAGAGTGGTCCCAATGAGCTGAAAACATACTGTTCACTTAGAGAAAGAACAGTGAAGTATCAGCTGTCATCTGCCATTTTAATCCAAGATACAAAATTATATCATATCATACCAGTTGCTAATATTTGATGAGAGTAACACTGCAATAATTCACAACGAGCTGTGTCTTCCATGCGAAAGGATTCTTGTGAGACTGCAGACACCTGCTTAGAAAATCCACCTCAAGTGATATTAAAAGCCCTATCTATAAAAACACAGGACTTTCATCAGTGCTTGGGGATTCACATGTTTCCAAAGATGAAGGACACTGTCAGGTAACCTGTCAGATCACTTTAGGTGTCAGTTCCCACCTAAAAGGACCCTTCTGCAGAGGGACCACCTTTTTATCCTATCACTCCAGAATGTGTTAACCTTGCCTAGATGTGAAAGGTGTTTGAAGGAGCTGCCTGCACAGACATGGAAAGCAGATGTGGAACACTCAGGTTTCTTCAAATGATGCTGATTGCAAGGCGGGGGGGAGGGGGAGAGGGAAGGAAGGCATTTCTAATATCAGCACATGACAGAATTATCTCTTAATATGGCATCACAGGAAATTTTCAGCACTGGTACCTCAGTGAAGTGCTTCTTGCAAAGCCTACGCCAATTAAAGTATCACTAACTTAGTCCTGGGATTTATTCAGAGCTGTCTGAGTTTGAATCAGTTTTAAAAGCCACTCAAGTTAAAAGGATGAAAACCTTGTCATGTCAACACTCCTGGTCTCATTTAAAGCTTTTTTCCCACTTGATATTGATTTAGCATAACTTCACGACAAATTGATGTTCACACAGGAGCCTTGACCTATTTAACTGACTCATTTTTAAGTAGTACCTCCCACTTCACAGCTGCAACTCTGAATACAGACCTACAGGTGAAGCAACCTGAAGGTCCATCTATCTCAGCACTTGTGCAAAGGATTTCTACCCTGACTCCAGTAGACAGGGCCAACCGCTGAATTTGTAAGAGGTTTCAATACTATAGGAAGATCCCTTTTTCTAGAACAATCTCTTCAAAAGAAAACCAAACTGAAGCACACCTACTAACTGGATGTTTTTAGCTGCATATTACACGATGAGAAGGAGCCAAATGTTCCCCTGTCACTCAACCCACTGCTAAAGATGTGTGGTTTGTATAAAAAAGGGCTATCTCTTATCAAGCCAGGCGCTACTGAGAAAAAAACAGATAAGCTTTTGAGCAGAAGCCCCTTCTTCAGGTCTGAAATAGCAGCAGTAGGGGAAGGTATTTCTTGAAGGTGAAGACCAGCAGAGAGCAACTGATAAATTTAATAAAGATTATGCAAGCAGCTAGACCATCTTAAAAAAAAATGATGTCTGATATCTGGAGCACTGATATCTGGAGCAGAGGAAGAGATAGCAGGGGAGGAGGAGATAAAAGGCGAGCACAAAGACAGCCTTGAGTAATTTACTGCCTGTGAAGGATGAGGGACAGGGAATTGTATCCTGTGCCCTGGTGCCTCCGTCAAGTCCAGGATCATTAGAAGCATTAAGCATTTTAAGCCCCATAATGTCTTTTGAAAGCATTTTGTCAATGTCCCCTAAGAATAAGGGTTCAAGGGAGGTCTACATTTATTTTGATCGTATCGGACTGCTGCAGAGAAGTATGTGCAAGGGGAGGAAAAGAGGCCTAGGTATTACTGTGCTTCTGCCTTTCATCTTGACCCTGACTGCTGGGCTTAATCTGTCTCATTTTTGAGTCATTGTAAATAAGTGAAGTTTCTTCCCCGTGAGGGTGGTGAGGCACTGGAACAGGTTGCCCAAAGAAGCTATAGATGCCTCATCCCTGGAAGTGTTCAAGGCCAGGTTGGATGGGCTTTGAGCAACCTGATCTAGTGGAAGGTGTCACTGCCTGTGGCAGAGGGGGGTGGAAATGAATGATCTATAAAGTCCTTTATAACTCAAACAATTCTATGATTCTATGATTCTATCTTTGCAAAAATAACGAAAAATAAACCTGTCCCAACCAGTCCTTCCACAAGCATAGAAGTGGTGTCTCCAAACAAACCCAACTTGATTAGTCTGAGGCAGTAATAACAGGAAGAGTCTAACAGCTTCTTAATTATTTGCCTATTAAAAATATATCACTTATGTGGAGAAGGCACGGCACTTAGTATCTGTCACAACCCTCACAAGGTGCCGAGCCCTCAGCAATGAGGACAGCCCCCCTGCAGTTAAGCCATTACAGACGATGGAGACCACAGGAGAAGGCAGTCACGCCAGCCAATATACACCTCATCAGGCTGTGAACATAGGGAGCATCACAGGTTTTTCTGAACATCACCTGTCTTACCCGTTTTAAGAAATGCCATATTGGAATACGTAAGTGGTGATGACACTGTGCCACCTCCAGCGCTGCGGGCAACTCACAGCAGCGCTTCTCCAGGTGTCTGGGAAAGGCTCAGAGTGGTTCTGCTTCAAAACTGAGCTTATGCCAGAGCTGAAGAGCCAGCAGGGATCATCCTCTCTAGCCAGCACTGCCGAGGCTGCACCTTGAATCCTGCGTTCAGTTCTCACCACAAGAAAGACATTGAGGTTCTGGAGCAGACCCAGAGAAGGGCAACGAAGCTGATGAAGGGTCTGGAGCCCAAGTACGATGAAGAACGGCTGAGGGAACTGGGGTTGTTTAGTCTGGAGAAGGCTATGGGGGGACCTTATCACTCTCTACAACTACCTGAAAGGATGGAGCGAGGAGGTGGCTGCCCTCTTTTCCCAAGTAACAAGTGACAGGACAAGAGGTAATGGCCTCAAGCTGCACCAGAGGAGGTTTAAGACTGGAGATTAGGAAAAAATTCTTCATTGAATCTTTCAGGTCAGTGGTGGAGTCACTGTCCCCGGAGGTGCTCACAAACCATGTAGATGAGGCCGTTAGCGACACGGTTTAGTGGTGGCCTTGGCAGTCCTGGGGTAACAGTTGGGTTTGATGATCTTAAAGGTCTTTTTTCCAACCTAGGTGATTCTGCTATTGATGCTCAGGCCAGTGAAGCACTCAGGAATAGGAAGCAGGCTACAGCGGCCGGGCGCATCTGCCACTCAAGGAACGCAGCCCGCTACTGCGACAGCCCGGCTTCACCTGAGGGCAAAGAGGGGCTGGACTTCCACCGCGGCCCCGCCTGCCCCGGCAGCACGGGCACTCAGCCGTCCCGCCGGCACGGCCGTAGCTCGGGGAGGCGGTTTGCGCTGCCGAACCCTCCCCATCACACACACACACACATATACACCCCCCGGCACCCACAGCCCCACCGCAGCCACCAACCGCCTCCCGCCCGGAACGGCCGCGCGGGGGCGCCGCGAGGGGAGGGGCGGGGCGGGCGGAGCGCGCGTGCGCGGTGACGCGCCGTGCCGTGCCCGCTATATGAGCTGCGGCAGGCGCTGACTCGGCCCTTTCCGCCGCGCTCCCGCCCGCTCTCGGGTCGCCGCGCAGAGACAGCGCCGCCGCGCCTGCCGCCGCCATGATCATCTACCGGGACTGCATCAGCCGTAAGGGCGGCGGCCCCGCGCCGGGGAGCGGGCCGGGAGGGCCGGGCGGGACGTCGCTGTGGCGGGCGGGGGGGAAGCGGCTGGCCGTGGCCTGCCGCCGGCTGCTGGGCCTGGCGGTGCCGCGCATGTGCAGTGCGGGCAGCCGCGCCGGGGATGGGGGGCAGTACCGTGCGGCCGGGCTGGAGCGGTGGGTCCGGGCGGGGGTGACGGGCGGGCGGGGAGGGGGCGCCAAGGGCGGAGGGTGACGCGGCGGCGTCCGCCTGTGTGTGTGTCCGTCCCCCGCAGAGGACGAGATGTTCTCGGACATCTACAAGATCCGGGAGGTGGCGAACGGCCTGTGCCTGGAAGTGGAGGGGAAGGTGAGTAGCCCATCCGCCTCGGGAAGGGGCTGCGATGGAGAGGGAAGGCAGGCCTCACCGCGGTGACTCAGAGCCGGGCTGGGGAGAGGGGTTGGCTTCCCTGCGAGGGGCCCTAGAGGGGGGACACGGCACGGTCCGGTGCCTGTGGCTGGGACAGGGACGGCCGCTACCGTGGTTGCTGTGTGGAAGTTCAGTGCTGGCGGTGTAGTGAATGTCAGGTGCTGGGAGAGGAGCCTGGCTTAAAAAGCCTGTGCTTGGGCTGCAGTCAGGTTCCTTGCGTTTAACTGTGGCTCTGAAGTCATGCCCTGCTGTCAGGTCATAGATGTGTAACAGCGGTAGCATTAAGATTTTTGCAGAGCCGTTAAGTTTCTTGATGTCTCTAAATCTAGATGGTCACCAGGACAGAGGGTCAAATTGATGACTCTCTAATTGGTGGCAATGCCTCTGCTGAAGGTCCTGAGGGAGATGGAACAGAAGCCACGGTCATAACTGGTGTTGATATAGTAATAAACCACCACCTGCAAGAAACCAGCTTTACAAAAGAATCCTACAAGAAGTACATCAAGGATTACATGAAAGCGTAAGTGTCAGCCGGCTTTTTCTTTAAATGGGATTGCAGAAGCTTTAGGTTGCTGAGATTTTAAAAACAGCATTGAACTTTGTTCCTGTAGTAGGTGTTAATTCTGATACAGGTGCCAAACTCGCTGCGAACTTGAATAATGTCTTAATACTTGGCAAAACTGGAGCTCTGAAGAATTGATAGTGGACTATCTGAGTTTATCTTGGCTGATGTACAGGACCTGGTCATGTACTTTGAATGTTATTTGTAACCTTACTGTTTTCCTTTGGATTTATCTGTACCAGATGTTTATGTGGAAGGGGGTGAGGTGGTGAAGAAAAGCTTCCTGAAGTTTTTGTAACTTGGCAGTTTAAATGTCCATAAGTAATGTGTGAATGGAACTTTTGCTAATTCAAGGTGTAACTTCTGTTGCTCATGGTTCAGTGGGTTAGTACTGAAGGAGAAAAGGCTTTGTGATAGAGAGAGTACTGTTTGTGCTGTGAAAATAGCTTGCTATATTTTTTTCTACCATTAGCTTGGGAGTAGATAGAGCTTGATACAAGTGTCAGGCACTGTTCTGCTAATTGACTAGCAAAGTTAAAATTTTGGGGCTTTTAAGAGGGGGAGGGGGAAACCAGCAAAATCAAATGGTTTAACTGCTAACAACTCTTTCTGCTAGGATGTGATGCTGCTCAATGGATTTATTAGGCTAGAACATGTTTTCAGATCTTTTTTTTTTTCCTTCCAGAATCAAAGCCAGACTTGAGGAGCACAAGCCAGAGAGAGTAAAGCCTTTCATGACAGGGGCTGCAGAACAAATCAAACACATCCTTGCGAATTTCAAAAACTACCAGGTAATGAAACTTATGTCTCCCTTCAGTAGTGTGGCAGTGATACAAGCTGTGATTGGTTCATTGGCTGAACTTGCTTGTTGAGAGTTTTGAGGACTCTGGGAGTCAGTACATTTAACTTGCCCTTCTCTGGGGGTGTTAGAGACTCTGAGAGTCAGAGAAAAGAAACAGCATAGAAACTTCTTGGGGTGTTTGGTGATCTCATTTCAGTTTGCAATGCTTTTGTAGATAGCTACATTTGTAGCTAGCACCATTTAGGAGCCGTGGAGTTTTAAGACTTGAAAGATGGATAATTTTGACACCTGCTGTGTCTTACTCTGCTGTTCATAGCAGTGTAGTAAAACTATAGAATGGTTTGGGTTAGAAGGGTACTTAAGGATCATCTAGTTCCAGTGCCCCTGCCGTGGGCAGGGGCACCTTCCCCTAGAGCAGGTTGCTCCAAGCCCCATCCAACCTGGCCTTGAACATTGCCAGGAATGGGGCATCTGCAGCTTCTCTTGTCAATATGTTCTACTGCCTTGATTACCCTCACAGTGGAGAATGTCTTCCTAATATCTAATTAATTATACCCTCTTTCAGTTTAAAGCCGTTTCCCCTTGTCCTGTCACAGAATTGCCTTGTAAAAAAGCCTTCTTCAGCTTCTTGCAGTCTCTCTGTGTACTTGAAAGCTGCTCTAAGATCTTCCCGGAGATTTCTCCAGGCTGAACAAGCCCAACTCAGCCTGTCTTCACAGGAGAGGTGTTACAGCCCTCTGATCATTTGCGTGGCCCTCCTCTGGACTTGCTTGAGCAGGTCCATGTCCCTCTTGTGCTGGGAGCCCCAGATCTGAGTGCAGCACTGCAGGAGGGGTTTCACAAGAGCAGAGTAGAGGGGTAGAATCACTTCCTTTGACGTGCTGGTCACGTGCCTTTTGATGCAGCCTTCATGCAGTTGGCTTTCTGGGCCTCAAATGCATGTTGGGTCATGTTGAGCTTATGAGCACCCTCAATCAAGTCCTTCTTAGGCTGCTGTCAATCCAGCCTCCCCCAGCCTGGATTTGTGCCTGGGATTGCCCTGAAGCAGGTGCAGGACCTTGCACTTGGCCCTGTTGAACTTCATGAAGCTCACACTGGCCCACCTCAAGCCTGTCAAGGTACTTGTGGATGGCATCCCTTCCTTCTGGTGTGCTGAAGTACTTAGGTGGTGCTAAAATGGATAAACTACAGAAAGCAAAATCCCTGCAGCTGGTGAGGGGGAGTTTTAAATTGAACTTAGAGATGTTATAGCTTTCTTGTTTAAAAAGGCACTTTCTCCTGGTGATAGCTCATTAAATGTCTCAGTAACTTGTTTCTCTGAAGTTCTTTGTAGGAGAGAACATGAATCCAGATGGTATGGTGGCTCTCCTGGATTTCCGTGAGGATGGTGTGACCCCATATATGATTTTCTTTAAGGATGGCTTAGAAATCGAGAAATGTGTAAGTACTGGGTGAATGTGCCCAACTACATGATTAGTTCTTTCAGTGAACCAGTTGTTCTCTTGTGGTGTTGTTAAAGTTGAACAGTAGCTGCCAGCTTAAAAACTTTAAAGGTTGAAGTCAGTACAGCCTTATTGGTGCTTTGTGTTATACACAGTACCCGAGACTTCCCTCGTGTGCTATTCAGTTATACCGAATGGGAAGCAGTTTTACTGCAGTGATTCATGGTGACTTCATGGCACAGAAATGCGGAAGGAGTTGCCTTTCTGAGATGTGTGTAACTACGTGATTTAAAGACAATGTTCTCTGAAATGCAGCACTTCTACTTTGCATCCCTCTTGTGGTGTTAATTGTGAAATATCTTACTTGATCATGCTCCCTCTTCTTTTGCTTGTTCTGATGCCTTTTTTTGTTATGCAAAAACTGTGTTTAAAAATTGCCCTAAATTTGGGAACATAGTAATAATCAAGTACTTCACCTTATATTGTCTGGAATCTCCAGCTGTTTGAGCCAAGGCATCTCCTGTTGTCTACTTTATCTTTAATGACTCTTTGTTGGAGTGTGGTTGCAACAAAACAGTCTTTGGATCCCGACACTTGCATTTTTAGGCTTATTTGGAGTGCCATGGAATTTGCTGTAGACTGGTACTATGGGGTTGCCAGTTGCTTTGCCCAGTCATTGTGGCCTCATGGAGTCT
The DNA here is from genome assembly GCA_028858755.1 of Ara ararauna. Lineage (NCBI taxonomy): Eukaryota > Metazoa > Chordata > Aves > Psittaciformes > Psittacidae > Ara > Ara ararauna. The sequence continues at coordinate 103,675,998 of CM054378.1, read as the reverse complement.
GTTTATAGCCAGCTAAATTTATCTGTAAAGCCTCCTGGAGGCTTCCTGGTATGCAAGTCATGTAAAGACGAACCAACTTGTAGTGTGGAACAGGAGCCCAACTAAAGGAATGCTCTTATTGGCCAGAACAGACACACCACCTCCTGCAGCCTGCCTGAGGAGGGGTAATATATGCCCTGCACTTGGGAACAGGCCCAGGTCACCTGGAAGGTGCCTTGTCAAAGCCGAAGCTTGTGTTCATCTCCCCTACCTGGGCAGGCCTTTTGGATGTGTAATTTGGGTATCTCCATCTACTTCAGGATGGAGTAAAAGAATAGTAGCAGGGTGTTCTAGAGGGGGAGCAAAAAAAAAGACCTATGATGGCCTCTTGGTACAGCTCTCGTAAGAGGCAGTTACGTACATTGTAAGCTTTAGTACTTATTTAGGATATGTTCTTAATTGAGAGGAAACCTGAAACTTGATCAAGCAAAAAGAGTATGAATGAGTATCCTGTCTGGCTTGCTCAGCAGCTGATGCCAGTTGCTCTGTGTGTTCATAAGAATGATCAGCATCCTCTGATAGACCACGAGCACTTTTCCTATTGCTCTCTGGTTTGCACTATGATGCAAAAATAACTTCCTTGCGCTTTCTGCCTGCCAGCCTGTGGCAGCTCAGATTGAATTAGGGAATACACAAGTTAAGTTATAGAAACTTACTGTCATGACCTTGAACTTACTGTCATGACCTTGAACTAACATTTGCTACTCTTGTTTCAGTAACAAATCAAACAGTATGGTTTTGGATCACCCGTCTTCATAGCTGGCTGCGGTTACTTCTTCATCGGCACAACACCAGGAATTGGCAATGTCTAACTGGACTGATGTCATCTTGAGCTTTATTCACTTATTTTGACCCTGATTTGGAGTGGAGGCATTGTTTTAAAAAAGAAAAAAAACCCCAACAAACATCTGTCATGTAGATTGTCTAAAATAAAACTCATTTAAATCCATTCTAGGTGATGGCTTTTGGTCTAATGTGTTTCTTAGGGTGACTTGCAGGAGAGATTGCAGCAAGGTGTTTGTCCCAGGATTTGGTACTGTCAGTAGCATAGCCTGGTCCTAGCACACTATGACTTGAAGACAGACTTCGTGCAGTTTCTGCCTGTGGTATTGGAGTGCAAGAGCAGGCTAAGGTCAATCAGGCAAAGCTTGGGAAATGTCATCATGATGGAGTGGATCACCTTCATCTTTCATGGTTGCAGAGACTTATCTCTGGAAGAGATACCAAGTTAATAACAAAACCCAAGAATGGAATGTGTGCTGCTGAGCTGCTTTGTCAGACAAGGATACTTGAATCTGTCCTCAGCTGTAGTATGACTTCAAGATCAAGGTAGGAGGATGGATGGAGCAGGAGTTTAACACCAGCACTCCCTCTGAGCCCAGCTACTGGGAACACTGTGGGGAGAGGGTTTTCCAACACAGGGTGGCTGTGGTACTGGCTCCTGTATATCTGACAGCTGTTGAGGAGCATATTAATGAGAACTCCCCAAACTGCAGGATTTTGGGGTGTTCTATACTTACTGGTGAGAGAAATGTTGGAATGGCCTGGCCCTGCCCTGGGCTTACACACAGCAGCTGTGTGTCTGGGCTTGAGACTTAACTGAGTGTTGAGAACTTGATGTTCCTGCTGTGTTCCCTGTTAGGAAGTGCATCTGTTTGACAGACCTGGAGCAAACAGCCGTTGCTTCTCTGGTTCTTGCTGAGATGCGACAGTAACAGGTTCCTTGCGCTTTCTACCTGTCTGACCTTATGGCAGCCTGGATTGAATAAAGGAACACAAGCACCTTTGCAGAGCCCCAGATGGGGCTGGGGGGGGCGCTTATGTTGCTGCTGACAACACAACTGTGTGCCTGTGGCCAGGGATGTTCCCTTGGGCTGCAAATCACTCATGATTTTCCACTGGTGGAGGCAGAGGTACAGGAGGTAAAGGTGCCGGAAGGTGAGGGCATGACCTGGTTGCTGCCTGCTCATCTGTGAGGCCTCAGGCCTCCGCTGCAGTTTTGGCATCTTTGCTGCCTTGTGTCAGGTTTGGCCTGAGCTAGGTTTCTGCAGGGGGTGAGATAGATGCAGCAGCAGGCTGGGAGGAGTAAGATACTGCCTGTGGAGGAGGGAGGGGAGCGTGACCTAGTTATCTCAGGGGTTCCTGTCTAGTTTACATACTCGCTATTTTAGTTGTGTGGGAACTTCATTTACATATCTTTCACTTTACCAAGAAGGGGGCTTGGACCAGCTGCACTTCTGGCTGAGGTACAGTAATGGTGTCATCTGAGCAAGGTGAAATGATGCTCCTCTGCCTTCACCCAATGGGGCTGAAAGGCAGGTTCACAGCCTAAATAAAATCCCTGTGAACCAACCCTCTTTCCTTGCAGAGGATTTTTTCAGTTGGGCCAGGTCAGGATGTTCTCTTGGCTTTTGTTAAAAGCTGTGAGCTGTAAAGGAGAGGGAGAGCAAGCACTCGCTTAGTTTGAGACTTCTGTTTCTCAGTGGAGTGAAGTTAGTGTCGGCAGGGCAATGCTTGCATGGCCACGCAGCCTCTGGTCTTGCTGTGCAGCCCCTAATACTCCGGGCTCGCACTTCCAGTGAGTTAAAACTTTTAAAGCTGAGTGGAGCTGGTATGTGGGAGTGGAAAGAGCTTTTGACCTGGCTTGACTGGTGAGGCTGGGATCCCCAGGGGCCAAGCCTGAAGCAAATCGTTGTGTAACAGCAGCATATGAATGTGGAGGTGCTGCTTTGAAAAGCCTGTGGTTTAAAAGCGTGCTGAGCGCAGCCTTGCTGTTGGGTTGAATGGCCTAGGGCGAGTTGTGATGTTGAACTGGTGTGTACATATGTGCCTAGCCAGTAGGTCACACTCTCATATGCTTTTCTGCAGGGTGGAGCCTATGATGGGAAGTCTCCCTTCTCTCCTCCTGTAGGAAAGGCAGTTCAGAGGCTCATGAGATGCAGGAGGTGGTTCTGTTCATCCCTCCAGTGAGCTGCAAGAGAAGTGATTTTGCTGCTGGCTGCACTGTGCTTCCCAAAAATGCACTGCTGCCTTCAGTCTTTCAGGGAAATGGACAAGTCTTCCTGCTCTGGTGCCAAGCCTGCCAGGCAGCAGGGAGGAGAGGTTAAACCACCCTTGACAGCAGAGGCAAACCATGGAGGTGACAAGCAGTGGTCTGGGCTGTGCTGCTGTGGCAGCTGCCCACAGTGAAGGCAGGGTATGTTGAGATCCGACTCCCTGTGGGAGTTGCAATGTGTTGTGAAGTGGGAGGCCTATGGCTGGTAAATGCACTTGTTAGCAGTCTGTGCTGCAGCTCTGAAGTGGAAATGAAGCTCGTGTATTTTCTTGCAACCCAATTCCCCTTCTTCTGTGCCTCTTCATTTCATGCAGCTGTTTTCTGGGGACTTGTCCTGGGTTCAGCAGCAGCAGTCATTTTTCTCCTTCTTAGTAGCTGGTGCAGCACTGTGGTTTTGACTCTCAGCCTGGGAACAACTCTGATAACACCGATGTTTTTAGTTGCTGCTCAGTGATGTTTACTCTGACCAAGGACTTTCTGAGTCTCATACTCTGCCAGGGAGGAGGGGAAGCCAGGAGGAAGCAGAGACAGGACACCTGACCCAAACTGACCAGAGAGGAATTCCACACCGCAGCACATCATGCCCACTATATAAACTGGGGCAGTTATCCGGAAGGGTTAGATCACTGCTCGGTCAGCAGGTGGTGAGCGGTTGTATTCTCTTCCCTTGCTATTTCCCTTATCATTATTATTATTGGTGGTAGCAGCAGTGGTTTGTGTTATACCTTAGTTACTGGACTGCTCTTATCTCAACCTGTGGGAGTTACAGTATTTCAATTCTCCTCCCCATCCCTCTTGGAGCCAGGGGGAGTGAGAGAGCGATTGCGTGGTTCTGAGTTACCATCTGGGCTTAAACCATGACAGGACTGAAAAGCTAAAGTGATTGGAGAAGGCAAAGCACACTGCTGTAATGCTACAGCTTTGGGGTTACTGAATTGATGAAAATGCCCCATCATAAGAAGTTACCTTGGTGCTGCTTAGACACAGCCTGAACTGAAGGACTTCATCCATGGCAGGCGGTTGGAACTGGATATGAGCTTTAAGGTCTCTTCCAACCTGAACCGGTATATGATACTGTGATAGCTTTAAAACCAGGTGGGTGGCAGTTCTGGAGCCTTTTGTAGCCCTCAGCTTTGGCACAAGGAAGGAGAACCTGCAGAGGGAAGGCCTATGTGAACAGATGCAGAGAGCAGACTGGCGGCTGCTGGCTTGGAGCAGGTGAGATGCCTCTACTCTACCTTAGGCTGCGCTTTCCCAGATGCAGCTGCTGTGAACTGGGATGTTTCGCCCTGCACCAGCCAGCATGTACATCTGTGTTGCTGCTGGCCCGCAGCAGGAGAAGAGCATTTAAACATGGTGTTCATTTAGCTCAGAGATGAATGTCTTGATAGGAGGAAAAAGGAAGCCTCACCAAGCGTGGAAGTCTTCTATAAACCACCTGAAATCTATTGCCAGGAGCACAATTGTGCTGGTTTGTGGCCCCCGCACCTTGGCTGCCTTTTGTTTGTAGCTGCAGCTGGGAGCTGTTAGGGAAAGATCACAGCCAAGTGGCTGTGGCCAGGGCTGGGGGCCAGCAAATGCTGGTGACCTGGAAGTATCTTATGCAGGAGTAGCGGGATGTTGTTGAGGATGTGCGTAGCTGATGCGTGTTTCAAGCCATTAGAGCAGCGTTCATTGCCTTCTTATGGTGGAAAGGATAAGCAACCCAAGAGGCCTTTTTAGACTATTTTCATGCTATACCAACTTCCCTGATGAGGCAGTGGCTGAATGTGGTGAGAAAAATGCTGAGCAATAGTTTCTCTGCAGCTTCCTGTTATCCAGGGAGCCAAGAGCTGGGATTCACTTCCCGGTCTGCTCCTACCACCAACAGCAGCACGAGGAAGCAGAGCTGGCACTTCAGAGAGCAGCCCCTTTCCTCCCATCCTCAGCAAGGTGTGCACATGCTGGCAGCCCTGCCAAAGCAATACAGCTGCTGGGTTTTACAGGGAACGTCCAAAAAATCACATATCCAGAAAGGAGTTAAGGATTAACTTCACGAATTCTTTGTAGCAGTGTAGTTGAGAAAAGGCCATGTAAAGCTGGATGTTCCCTCCCTGCTTGCTGGGTGCTCAGCAGGCAAAATGCTGCTGTTGCATACTGGAATAGGCTGGTTCAGGGGCTGAGGCTCATCTCTTCCTACAGCAGTGTCTGCACCTGGCCTGGGCACCCTTGGCCCCTCTGGTTGAGTCAGGGTGGGATGATTCTTTGCCTTCTGCAGCCATGTGGTCAAGCTGCCCACAAAAAAGCATTTAAGGGAGTCAGTGCAGCCTTTTACCCATTGGCTTGGGCTGCCCTGGCCCAGCAGCCATCTGGCAGCACATCCAGTTCATCTGTTGCAGTGGGGCTTAGGGTGTTCAGACCCCTATAAACCCACCTCAGTATTATGCTGAACGGGCAAGGCAGCAGCTGCCCACAAGTAGAAGGGTTTCATGTTTATGGCCACCTTGGTTACTGCAGTCTTTGCGAAGGACACGCAGGAGGGAGATGTGGCTGGGGGTGCTTGTGCTGGTGGACCCTGCGTAGAATCATAGAATAGTTAGGGCTGGAAAGGACCTTAGGATCATCTAGTTCCAACCCCCTGCCAGGGGCAGGGGCACCTCCCACTAAACCATGCCACCCAAGGCTCTGTCCAACCCAGCCTTGAACACCGCCAGCAATGGAGCATTCGCAGCTTCCCTGGGCAACCCATTCCAGTGCCTCACCACCCTTACACTAAAGAATTTCTTCCTCATATCCAATCTAAACTTCCCCCATTTAAGTTTGAACCCGTTACCCCTTGTCCTCTCACTACAGTCCCTCATGAAGAGTCCCTCCCCAGCATCCCTATAGGCCCCCTTCAGGTACTGGAAGGCTGCTATGAGGTCTGCATACAGCCTTCTCCAGGCTGAACAGCCCCAACTTTCTCAGCCTATCTATGTGCATGGACACAGCCCTTGCTGCTTGCAGCCCCCGTTGCTGGATTATAGTCTCTTCCTATAAATAGTCTCTTCCAGGCTTTGCTGGGTGGCAAAGGGAGGCTTTTCAGGAATCCATGCTGGCTTTTATGTGAGCCTCTCTGGAGCAACTTAGATGTGTGAAGCCCAGGCTGGTCAGTCGCAATTCTCACCCCCAGTGAACTGGTGGAAGCAGTTGGATGGGTGCAGACGTAGGCCCAGGAGGCTGAGGAAGGACCCTCTATCACTTCCTTTGTTGTTTTTAATCAAGCCTTTGCCCTTGCCTGTTGCTGTGGGGCTTGGTACTTGGTTCCCTGTCTGGAAGCTTCCACTGCCTCCTGGAGGTGCTCATGTCCTTGTAGAAGTCCCCCTGTCATGAATGAGCTCCAGAGGTAAAACTAATTAATGGGATAGAGGGGAAAAGGAGCAGCCATTCTCTTCAAGATTTAAAACCAACTACAGCAGCCTCTTCCTTCTCCTATTTATTTGCCTGTAGTTGCAAGCTCATTGTCTGCAGAAGCCCAGACCCCTGTGTAACACCATCAGGAGCAGAAAGCCCCTCTCAGATGGCTGTACTTCATTTCTTTGTTCCAATGCAATGAACTCAAAAAGGTTTTGAGTTTGATGAGAGCTGAAAGTGGAAGAGTTTGACCTTCTTGAGCCAGACCAGGTGTGAACTTTAAGACACTTGCTGCAGCACCGGGTGCAGAGCTCTTCGCCAGAGAGCCTTTTTGATCTTCCCTGTTTCAGTTTGTCATCCCTGTGGGAATAATTGAACACTCCCTGAGAAGGGTGACCCTGCAGCCTGGTGGCCACACTCAGCCTGAGTCAGGAGAGACAAGAAAGTCCTCCAGTCCTGCCACTGATGTGAGGAATGGGGTGGGTTGTACCCAACCACAGCTCTTGGAAGCAGAACCACTGTCCAGGTGAGCCCAGAGCAATGGCTCAGCTCTGATACTGTGTTAGTGAGGAGAATGAATTGTCAGGAGTCAGTAAACGCAGTCAGTAATGAAAATGCCATCCTGGAGACAGGGACATGAGGATGTGGGTGGGCTCAGCTGACACACGCAGGAGGTACCTTCAGCTGGAGCCAAGAAAGCTGGTGAAGAACTCCAAGCAGCTGGTGAAGAAAATGCGTAGCTGATTCAAAGCATGGATGGCTTTTAGGGAGCATCCATTGGGATCATGGCAGCTAGCGATGTCTTGACTGGGGCAGCTGCATCATGGTTGCCTCACATCAGCTCATGTCCATGCCAGTACCACCTGGGCTTACTGAGTATGAAGTTTCTCATTACTCAAATGGTCATTTGGGGGAATCACACAATCACCTGTGTTGGAAAAGACCTTAAAGATCATCAATTCCAACCGCTACCCCAAGTCCACCACTAACCCATGTCACTGAGGGCCTCATCTACAGGGTTTGTGAACACTTGCAGGGACGGTGGCCCCACCGCTGCCCTGGGCAGCCTGTTCAAGGCCTGAGCACCCTCTCGGTGAAGAAATTTGTTCCCAATATCCAGTCTAAGCCTCCCCTGGTGCAGCTTGAGGCCGTTACCTCTTGTCCTGTCGCTTGGTACCTGGGAGAAGAGACCAACCCCCACCTCACTCCATCCTTTCAGGCAGCTGTAGAGAGGGATAAGGTCCTCCTGAGCCTCCTCCAGCCTAAACCCCCTAGGTCCCTCAGCCATTCCTCATCATACTTGTGCTCCTGACCCTTCACCAGCTCTGTTGCCCTTCTCTGGACCCACTCCAGCACCTCAATGCCTCTCTTGTAGTGAGGGTCCCGGAACTGAACACAGTGTTTGAGGTGCGGCCTCACCAGTGCCAAGTACCGGTAAGAAATACTATTGCTGGAGTAGACATGCTAGTGAGTAGGCTTTTATTCTCATGTCATGGCATGTAGCACACTGATAATTCTGCTTGTGCCTATGGGACTCACTTGTGGACTGATGTTTTGACCACTAATATTCAAGAGCATCAGCACAAGCAGAATGAGACAGCAGCACATGGGAAGACCAGCAGGAAATCCATGTTCATCACTGCTGTGAGTTCAGGGTTTAAATTAATCCAAATGTGGGGGCTGGGGAATCAGACTTGAATGCCTACGAGCCTCCTCCTCCTCCCTTTTGACAGATGGCAATCCTGCTACCCTGCTAACAGTGCTTGCTGAGGACCCCTTGCACAACAAGCAGAGCAGAGCTGGAGGTTTTGTTGGCTGTGAAGTGAGGGGTCCAAATGAGGCTGCCCCCAATGCTAAATCATGACTGTAGCCTTGCATGAGGTGTGACCAGCCCCACAGTGCCATGAGTTACTGCAGAAGGGAGACTATGGAGCCCACAACAGTGTGTCTAAGCTGCTGCTTCTGTCTAGGGCAGTTTGTGCTGCAAGACCTCGTGGCATGGCTGCAGGCTGGATGATGACCTGCCAACAGCACCTAACAACTCCACCTCTACCTTTACTGTGTGCTCCCAACAGGCAGGAATCAGCAGTGTGCTGGAATGCACAGCACAGGTCCTGATGTTGGCACAGGAGAGCATCTTCAGTCCCTAGGTCAGCATCTCTGGGGGCTGCTTTACCCTTCCCTCATGCCACATGGGTTTTGTGGCTGCTTTTGGGGCTAGAATTCCAGTTGCACCTTAACAAGCTAGAAAGCCTTTAAATTAATGCAGGAAGCAGGTAAAAGAGTGCTTCACGAACTGCCTGGTTGCTGGACTGATCGCTGGCTATCTTCTCTTAGTTTATCCTGGTATAGCATTCCCTAGTTCCATTTGTGAAATCCAGTTTCCTCACTGTTGCCCATTTTATCTTGAAACGTGGTGCTACTCCAGAGAAGGCTGCAAACCAACCAGGGCACCTTGCCTTTCCCCAACCCTTCTGTTGCTTCTTGGTTGAAAACTCCAGTGCTCATTTACTTCTAGCACTCTCCACGTTTGTACTGATGCCCGTAAAAATCAGTCTTTTGTAAAACCCATAAACCCCAGCATGCTCTGCACACTTCCCGTTACTCCTAAGTAGAGTCTATATACCCTGTCCAAAGGCACTCTGCAGCTCAATAAAGTACCTACTTCACTTAGATCTTCTACCATTTCACACTGACTGATTAGGTCCCTCTCAACTGAACGCAAATTGTGAAGCAGTAAACTCAAATAAAACCAAAACTACGTTCCTGCTAAGCTAATCCTGCTGGGATCCCTCTAAAGGCAGCCTTTTCCCTCTGAAACAGCCAGTCATTTTTGCCTGCAGCACTGAATTACATTACTGTATCAGGATTGCGTGCCCTGCATGGTTTTAGAAGACTACATGAGGAGCAACACAAGGGAGAAACTGACCCAGACTTTCTAGGTACCTTAGGTGCTCAAACAGGACATGAACCCAGCAGAGAAGCCCAGCACATGGAAAGCTGAAGTCCTCATCCAACATGATTGTGAATGCAAGCCTTCAGAGGACTTGAACAGCACGAGAACAGCAACGTGTGCAGGCTTTGGCTATTGCTGGGGGGTACATCACATACTGTAGCAAGACATGAAGGCTGACTTCCTGGGTTTGTCTTGGCATCCTCAGCTATCTCCTGCAGCCATTATCAAGCTGGGTCCTGACTGGAGAACATGAGATCTGAGTCAATGAGTTATTTATGAAAGCATGCACACATCCATGGAATGTGGCCTGCTCTTCCAAAACTCTCAGCAGTCCACCTCCTACAGTCAACCTTCTAGGAACCGGCTGCTTCATGCCACAGGAAGCTCAGCACCAGCAGGAAGTGTTCCTGTGGAGAGATACATACACAAGCAATTCTAGAGAAAAGTGAATTGAGCAATAACGTGTGACTTGTGCGTAAGGATCAGAGTTGTTCTACAAACCTCTGAGGGCATCTAACCCTGCTCCAAACCTTTCATTGCTTCCAAGCAGACCAGTAACGGACTGTTTGCTTTTCATGCAGACCTACTGTTTTATTAGGGTGTGCTGAAGGGATGCAGACACCTGAAGGACCTGAGGGAATGTGAAAGCTGTGCTGTAAGACCTCACCTTCTGCTTCATTTACAGGTGTACCAATGAGGAGTTTCCACTCAGTTTTCTTTGCCTTTTTTCGTTTTTAAACTAAAAAGCTTTGAGAATCAACTGAAGTAGTCCCATCCCATCTGCCTCCCTGCTCCCTCCCAAAAAGGATGCTGAACAGACAATCCCTGCAATGTGCATTCCAAAAATGGGGGAACAGAGACACAAATACCCCAAGCCATCTTGCCCAAAACAGAGTAACCCAGCAGCAAAGCCAGCAATAAAAACCTTCATACCTACACTACCAGAACTTGTGTTCAGTCAATAATGTAGAACATTGTGTGGTACAAGTTAAAATAATGCTTTTATTGATATGCTCCAACATAAAACGTGTAACATCATCAAAACCAAACAGAAGAGAAATCTATTCCTTGATGAACTTACTTATTAGACAGACATTTCACTTTTTTTCTCAGTAATCACCTGGAGGAGTCACTGACCTGGGTATCAAACAGCCTTCACTTTAGGGCTTTTAGCTGTGTTCATTTGTTCCCATGGAGTCCAAGACTCTGATGAGCACCGCAGCTGTGGCTGTTCTTCCTAAAGCCTGATCCCAAAAGGAATATCATGTCCAACCCACCCAAACAGCGCACAAAGGGCTGTGTACCTTTGCAGCCTTGCAGGCGAAGCCCTGACAGATCCCAGCAGAAGGGAAGGTATTAACCTGGTTCTGCTGGAATGCAAACACAAACTTACAGGTTCTTCTAGGACACAGTTTCCTTCAAAGTCACTGAGGCTTGGAAAAATCCACAAAGCTACCAAGAAAAAGCAGGATCAGAACTCAAAGGATTTCTAATAAAGATAAATCTAAACCAAGTTTATTCTATAAATATTTTTTTCCTGTCAAAAGACAAAACACTTTAGAAACATACACGAAATATCCCTTGGGATTAAAAAACCCAAACCAACAAAGCTATGGAAAATAACAAAGTATCATTTGCCTTGATTTAACCTGCAGAACTGCTGTGCTCAGTCCTGTCAGTAAACCCACCACAGTTCCCTCAGTGCAACCACTCAAATTCCCTCTTGCTTCGTAAATGCTATCATTAATCACTCTTGTCTTCTCCTTGGTAGTGTCTGTATTCTGGCTTCAGCTCCCATGTGTTTTTGTGGGTCCCCTTCACGTTGTAGATGCCTATTTCTCTCAAAATTTCTTTCAAGTAGATCTGAAAGGAAACAAAAATCCACATTATACAGGCAGGCAATCACCATGGCTCCTACATAGCATCTCAATCTGCTCCATCGCACTGACTTGGTTCATAATCATCAGCTGGGCAGCAAGGTGGGCTGATGGGCACAAACTTGTGTGATAATGACTGAGACTTCAACCCCCCCGGCAGCAGCAGACCTGCTGGGGTGCAGAGAGGCAGGTACTAGCTAGGTGGATGCTTCACAGGCTGCTGAAATAAAGCTCCCAGCGCCTCTGGGAAGGCAATACTGAGGTTATAGAACCACAGAATGGTTTGTTAGAAGGGACCTTAAGAATCATCCAGTTCCAACCCCTCTGCCGTGGGCAGGGACACCTTCCACTAGACCAGGGTGCTCAAAGCCCCGTCCAACCTGGCCTTGAGCACTGCCAGGGATGGGGCAGCCACAACTTCTATGGGTAACCTGTGCCAGTTCCTCACCAGCCTTGCAGTGAAGAATTTCTTCCTTATAGCTAATCTAAATCTTCCATATATCAGCTTAAAGCCATTTCCCTTGTCCTGTCACTACAGGCCCTTGTAAAATGTCCCTCTTTGGATTTCCTGTAGACCCTTTAGGTTCTGGAAGGGTGTTGTAAGTTATCTCATGCATCTTCCTTCTGCTTGGATTCCTCCAAGCTCTTGGCTTTTTGTCTTGCTTTGGCTGGAATTGAAACTCCCCGCCTTACTCAGACCCCATCAAAGCCCCGAGCTGTTGGTTTTCATGCTGTTATGCAAAGCTTCAAGCATTCTACCAGATAAAATTTAGAGGAGAGCTGAGTAGGTGCCAGAGGATTTTCTAATATATTCAAATATTAAGGCTAGGGAGAGTACTTAAACCCCCCCAAGTTACACCAGCAGTATAACCTTCATCAGAACACAGCTCACTAATAGCACCCTCCTTGACCCTTTATAATAAACACCCGTAATTTGTTTCATTTTTTAAAGAGCCGTTTGCCTGCTTGTTTGTTTAAATATTAATGGGGACTGATGCAAGCAGATTGCCATGGCAACTGCAGACCACAGCTTAAGAATCCCCACATTACATTCATAATTGCTTTACTCCGTGCAATTTAGTTCTCTTTTGAGTGCACACTTTGACCTGGGGTTACTGGAGCCCTTGTATCTTTTGTACCTACAGTTCCACTAAGCTCAAATAGCAACATCTTCAACTCATCAAAAAAAGCAAGTATTTGTTGATGATATAGGAAAAAGGAAAGGCTGATTGCCCAGTCTCTTCCTTACGCTCTGCCCATTTTTTGCTAAGTGGGAAAATTGGGCTCTTTATTTATTTCCCATTCTCAGTCAGTCAGGAAAAGTCTCTTAGAGAAACTGATCATTACGCGCTCTCCAAGTGCACATCAAAAATTGACAAAGCAACAAAACCCCAGATCGCACACTAATGACGAGACTCCAGGTGGACTCATGGAGCAGAGTTCATCTTAAAAACCTATCAAAGCAACGAGGGGTCTTTGTCCAGAAGAAAGTTGCCTCCATCAGACTGCACATACAAAGTCGTTTCTCAGGCTCTTTTCTTCGAGCAGAGCGGCTGCGTGCAGTTCATTTTGCACTGCGGGGATGGCTCGTCAGTCTCCGAGGGTGCACAACGCAAACCCCAGCAGGTGGCAGCAGGAGAACAATGTACAGCTCAACACAGCTTCCCACGTCTCGACTAGAGCGGAGATGCTGTCATTATTCATCAATGTGCCTGCTACGACGGCAATTGGTGCGCAAACGTTTCTGTAGGATGACACTGCTGTTGTGCAACGCATCTTTTAAAGGTGAAAAGCAGTGTGGCCAGCAGGGCGAGGGAGGGCATCCTCCTCCTCTACTCAACCCTGGTGAGGCCACATCTGGAGTACTGTGTCCAGTGCTGGGCTCCTCAGTACAAGAAAGACAAGGAACTACTGGAAAGGGCCACAAGGGTGATGAGGGGTCTGGAGCATCTCTCTTATGAGGAAAGACTGAGGGAGATGGGCCTGTTTAGTCTAGAGAAGAGCAGACTGAGAGGGGATCTCATTAATGCATATACATATCTCAAAGGCAAGCACCAGGATGATGGTGCCATACTCTTTTCAGTGGTGCCCAGTGGCAGAACAAGGAGCAATGGCCATGAACTAAAACACAAGAAGCTTCACCTCAACATGAGGAAGAACTTCTTTACGTTGCAGGCGGCAGAGCACTGGAACAGGCTGCCCAGGGAGGCTGTGGAGCTTTCAGTAGTGTCACTGACAGACACTTCTAAAGATGGTGAGTGGGTGGAAGAAACACCCAGATTCAAGGTTGAATTCTGCTCCAGACCACACAGATTAATGAGAGTTGGGAAAACTGTAATTGCACTTAGTCCCTTAGAACACTGATATGGAGTTCCTGATCTAGAGACCTAGTCTGCATCTGAGAAGCCAGGTCACAAGGTGTGACGATGCTGCAAGGGCTCAGGCAGAATGAAACTGCTATGGCTGCACAGTTCATGGCTCCTGCTGTTCAGTGGCACTATCTTTGAGTTATGGCAGTTCTCACCTCACACTAGTTGCTCACGCCTCCAAATCACCTACCCAAAGATCACTTTTAATTTCAACTGGTTTTCAGGCCCAATTCCCCAGGCACTTCTGCTTCTCCCTAAAAAAAACTTCCAAGAGTTTTGAATCCACAGCCTAAAAAACGGAACAAAACCAACCTAAAGTGAATAGCAAGGTAACATCTGTGCCACAAGTGAGGGCACTCCAAGCTGGGACCATGAACTGCAGCAACTGAGGATCTACAATGTATTCCTATCTGCCCTCTCCGCTGCAGGGGAAACAACCAGCAGTGGTTTCAGGGGTGGCAGCAGAGTGTTAACCCAAAAACTCACTCTGTGCACACATAACAAGGAACTGTTGAAGCTTTTAGGCAATTAATCAGGGATAAACCTGCTGTACTGTACTGAACTTGAGAGCAAGTGGCTTGATGAGATGAGTTTGGAGGATGTTAAGATTTCCCTGCGGGATCTCTTCTCTTTCCATAAACCAGGACCCTCCACCTAGGTCTGCGCTGTGCCAGGTTGGCCTATACATCTTGGAGAAACTAAGACTACTCAGTTTGACACTGTATCACCAAGAGATATCTTCCACTTCCTCCAGTGAAGCCAAATACTAAAATTTAGAGCCTGGTGAGCGCTGATCAGGGGCCCACAGTTTCTCTCTGAAAGGGATCCAATATGTTTATATAGACCTAATTCTAACACAGAAGCTAATCTGTAGGCAAGCTGTTTGTACATTTAAGGCATCTTCTGCTTTGTTACACCTTCCCTCATGATTTTTTTACATAGAAAGGGAAATGTTATTATAGAATTAAGGGAAAAAAATTCTGAGAGAGGAGTCAACCTCTGAGCTCTGAAAACCCTTCTGAAACTGAGGGAAACCCGCTGTATTTAGGCCAGCCATTACTTAAAGCTGAAACACAAGAAAAAGCTGCAAACAATCAAAAGCATGTTATGTTCTCAGCCATCAAGTCCAAGTCTAGATTTACTGCACTATTTCCAAGGAGCACTCAGTATTTACATCTAGGTAGGTGTCAACAGATTCGACTACTACTGCGAGTTCTTATTTTTCATTAGAAAGGAAAACATAAACCCAGGTTTCCCAAATATAAGAGTAGTTTGTGTTCAGAATAGGCTTGCTTTGTGATTTCACGATCGCAAAATGAAGATGGCATCAATTTCCCGTGTAACATGCAACATACTCTGTAGCAAGGGTTTCATTTACTATTTACATTTACCATTACATAAGAAAAATAACCTTATTTATTTGTTCCTTCACTAATAAGGATGTTAATTCCCTTAGACAAACGTGTTTTAAATATTATCAGCCAGTGAGGTAAGCGCCTACAACTTCATTTTAACGGGAGCCAAGGAGACAGCAGCAGCATTTTTCCCCTCACATCTGAAAATAACTTCAACATTTAGAAACTTGGAGGAGAAATTACATACCCAGACGATCTTAGACAGTATGACAGAAAATAAAGCCGTGAGCACTCAGCAGAGATTAATTAACAGCCAGCCTCTGTACAGTGCAGGGAATGCATGCCTGTTCACCTGCTGGCATTTGGCTTTTTTTTGTCAGCTATAGCTCTCTGCAAACAATAAAGTCACAGTGGGCATTAGGAACGGATACTTCATTCTCAGATAAAATCCCCATAGCTGCACACCAGAGGCTGCAGTCGGCAGCACCAGGGGTGCTCACACACAGAGCAAACAGCAGCTGAGTGGCAGGAATAGAGGGACAGTATGTTTAAATGGAAATGGATGCTATTAGCAATTCCTTACACGAGTTTTTAATGGGAACCCAGATGGGAAATTAGGATAGCTTTAGATGATGCACTGAAAGATAGTTCTGAATTTATCACCATACTGGCTGAAGAAAGGCATCAGGAAGACAATTTGGGTCCTTTATTTTCTCAGAGGGTCTGCAGAAGCTGGATGGGCACAACACCTATGTCAAAAACCTGCTAAGAATGAACACAAACCCCTTAACTCACACACAGCTCAAAACTGAGATGGTACTCAGTGGAGGGGGGCTTAATGGTCTGACTAATCTCAGGAGCCCTACAGGACTTCTAGCCATCAACACAGAGACTCAAATAAGAAACACAGATGCAAAAATGTAGCCCAAATCACATGTGATGTTGGGTCAAATTAGTCTCCAATTTCCTTTTAATGTATCTTTATGACTAAAATGGTTAAAAAAAAAACCCAAAAGGCTAGATTTGCTGACATGAAAGCACCAGCACAGATTCACTATACTACAGGCAGAATATATTCAGGAGCATATGATGACAGCAGAGAAATTCATTTTAAGTGTAATAGAAGTATTCATGTGAGGTATTTTGCTCTATGTATCTAATTTAATAGCTACCCTATAAATCTAATCCTTGGGGCAGTGACTGAGTCAAAAATTGGGATTAATGTTTCCCAACTTTGGGTGCTTAATGAAGAAATTTGTGTTAGAAGCACAGGCTCCTCTGAGCTGATGCACAGACAGGTACATTTAAGAGGAAAATCACATCACAGAAAGAAGAAAACACTTGTTCTCCTGTGGCTTAAATGGTAGTTGTAGGTGACTATTTCGAGCTGAAGTCATGCTAGGTGGGATAATGGGATAAATCTGCACCTACTTACATTCAAAGTGACTGACATAGTGACTGTCACACCTATCTCTTAGAAAAATAAAAAAGCTTTACATTTTCTTGCCACTCTCTCCATATCTTCCTCCTATTCCTTCTTCCTTCTTAGCTCCCATGATCCAAATCCAAACACCTTCTGGCCACACAGATAAGAGTTGACTCATTAGATAAATGAATGAAATAGAAGACATGAATACTTTATCCAGATAGTTTCTCCCAAGGTACTGGAACACCATGAACCTGCTGTGTTTGAATTGGGTAACATCTTCGTGCAGCTTCTTAACCAAACAGATTGTGCACCTTATACAAATCCTCTGATACAGATCCATTTAATTCTAAATGTGAAGTGATAAAACTAGTAAACATCTCAATTTTCCCCCTCTTACAAAGGAATATTTTTTTTCCCATAATCCAGCTGTCACTGTTCCTTCTGCCTTGGCCCTAACAAATTTTGAAATTGTTGCTCCATTTAGACTTAAACATAATTAAGTCCCTTTAAGTTTTCTGGAAACTGCAGCTGGGTTGAGGATAGGCATCAAAGTTAGCAGTGAAAAACAGCAAAAGCACCAAACATACTTCACATGTCATTGTCTTCCCCAGCTCCTGCCTGGTCTGCTCAAGGAAAGCTTGAACAGGGGAAGGAGGAAAAGAACTGGGAAGTTATGGTTCATAGATGAAGGGGCTGTCAGATATTGCAGGATAACAAAACCAGCATGTAAACACATTGTCTTCATGGTCTTCCTGATGTGGAAACAAACATCAGAAATGTTTTTAAAAAATGAAACTAAATCCCAAGTATCAACCCCACAACTCTTAAGTCTAAAAATTGTTCTATTTGTGAAGGAAATCAAGTGATTTTGGGGGTGTTGGCTGATATGATGCCTGAGCTCCTAACAGGGACAATGAGTGCATTTAATACTAGTCACATGAAACACAGTTTTCTAGACCCACAGAAAAAGAGTAACCCCTGTTGCTATGCCAAGATAAGTTCAGAAACCAAAGGAAGGACTGACCACTCACACCCTTTACTGCCAACAGTAACAGAACTAGGCTGTTACTTCAGTGAGGACAGGAGGTAGAGCATGAGAGACATTCAGAGCATTACAGAAATCGGTTTCTAGCATTAAAGCAACCATTTAGGTTGTCTAAACCACCTCTGTCAAGAAAAAGCATACTCATTGCAACTCCTACAGAGTCCTACAACGGTGAACTTAAAACTTGATGATTTCTGTTTTAGAGAGCTGTTTCAAACACATATATAGTAAACTATTTTCTGGATATGGAAAATACAATAGGAACTACTGAAAATGGTTATATTACAAGACAGCTAATACATACCACTGGCTGTTTGGTTATGTCCACCAGGTCTTTAATATTGTAATACTGATGTTTCTCAAAGGCTGAAAAAAGCATGTCCAACACTTGTTGTTTATCAGCTCGAGCCCGTTTTCCATCCTCTTTCTTCTTCTTCTCATATTCAATCTATCAAATTCAAAACACATCTTAAAGACATTTGTATGTAACACTGTCTAAGTCTCAGTGCAAAACATTAAGGCATAAAAAACCTATTTCATAAAACACTGTTCAATGACTCAGTGCTTTTTGTCTGGAAAATTTTCTCTTGAGCATTCAAATGTTCTTTTCTGAACATAAACTAAGCATTTTATCCTCGGCACAATTAACCTTTTCAGATAGGTATCTCTACTTTAACCAGCTTCAGGAATACAGCCTGCATGATGTGCCCAAACCTGGAAAGAGAATTAGTATTAGTATAGGAATACATACTGATATGGTATTTTCACTCCACCTCTGTTGGTATCAGCTTCTGCAGTATAATGGCAAATTTCAAACCTACAAAATGCATTCTCTAGAAAACCCACAGACCAGCAGGGCTACATCCACTATCATAACAATCACCTGCACAAAGGATGCTCAAATGGCCCTTGGACACTGCGCCATCTGCTCCAGAAACAGCACTCAAGGCAATCACTACACCAATATAAAACCAAACTTCACCAAGTGAAGACACACTTTGAGCATGCAGATGGTATCCCTAAAAAGAGAAACCTGAGTAGCACATGCAAAGTTACAGTGCTCCAAAAAACCCCATTCCAAGCAAATAGAGGCCTCTTGTTGCCACACATCATCTTATTTCAGAATGAGCATTAAAAAGTACTTAACTATTACAGTTTGCACAAGACTGCCTCCAAAAATACTTTCAGCATTTCCTCAGATTAATCATCAGAAGCAAGATTTGCACAGGCCAGCACATTCTAAACAAATCCCAATCACCAACATCTGCCAGCACATCACCCCATCCATCCCCAGTACCACGCTCAATACCAGAAAACCATCAAGCTCCTTGGAACCAACAAAGATGATCCAGAAGGCAGTATAATTCATGAAACCATCAAGTGCTTTCAGGCACACTGTGTGGGTGAACCCAAAGAGGCACAACATACAGCAGAAAAGATGCTTGTGACCAATAAGGGACAGAAGCCTGGCTGTGAGATAATTTTGTATGGGAGTTGTTCTGCCTCTCATGTCTCAAACCTGATCCTCAGAAGGAAGACCTTCAGAGAAGAAGCATAGAAATGAAAATCACAGTTCTACTGGATACTAAAAATCTTATTTTTAATAAGGCAGATTAGCTTTTTGGCACAATTTTTTTTTTCCTATGTTTCTTTGCCAGCTAACTCCCTCCTACTCTCTCAGTGAAAATAGCCTCTATCTTGGTATCTGTCCCAAAGTGGCTAAAGACTATTACCACCTTTGCCATTGCTCACAGCTCTCTGGCCAGCCAACCTTCTCTTTCAAATCCTGAAACAGATGTACCTCATTAAATTGAATGCAGAACAACTGTTCCCAACTTGTAGCTTGAAGTTTGCCGTTTCTGCTTAAAACCTAAGATGGGCTTAGGCAACCCAATACTTGTCTGCTTTTCCAGCTGTATGTTAGTGTCATAAAAAATACAACCTCTCCACACAAACCCAGACTCTCAAGACAATCTCTGTGAACAACAGCAAAAAAATCCACAGCACAGCTTGTACCTCTTCAAATGACATACAGTGAAAACGTGCTTAGCTAGCAACTAGCCACTCGTACAACTCCCTCCATGAGGAGAAAAAATCGCTTTAAAATGGATGCTTCCTACACAAAGGGACAAAGTAACAATAAGGAAATTCTCAACATCCTCTCCCTGATGTTAAGTCTCTGACAGGACTATTTCATGACCAGGCATAAAATCATCATTACATGAATAATAGATTCCCAGAAAATAACATAAAGTGGCCTATTTAACCAAAACACAATCACATTTTTTTTCCCTAGTAAATTACAATGCCCAGCATTCTTCTTTCTCTACTATTTTAGTGCCTCAGCACACTCTTACCAGCAGGGGCTTCTATTTTACATTCTCGGGATGAGCTACAGTAAATCAAAGAAGAGTGCTTGTATTCCCTATACAAATGTAATGTGGGTTTTTTAATATTATTAATTAATTAAGAATGAATGAATTACAAGAAAGCTGAAGAGGCACTTTTTATAAAGGCGTGTAGTGGTAGAACAGGGGGGAATGGTTTTAAACTGAAAGAGGGTAGATCTAGATTAGATATTAGGAAAAAAATCTTTGCTATGAGGGTGGTGAGGCCCTGGCACAGGGTGCCCAGAGAAGCTGTGGCTGTCCCATCCCTGGAAGTGCTCAAGGTCAGGTTGGACGGGCCTTGGAGCAACCTGGTCTAGTGGAAGGTGTCCCTGCCCATGGCAGGGGGGTGGAACTGAATGATTTTTAAGGTCCCTTCCAATCCAAACCATTCTGTGATTATGTGATTAATGTATAAAATCAGCTGACAAAAAAAACCCTTGATTATCAAACCTTCCCTTTGCTGAAAAGTTATTTACAGCTGATATCCCTGCTGCCCATATCTTAATTAGAAAACACTCCAGCATTTTCCTCGAACTCCAGCAACAGCTCCCACTGCTGCATAAAAAACATAGAGAACATTGTGAAGTGAAAAAAAGCATGGTATATGTTGCTGTTTTCTTCTTTTTGTCTAATGCCTACCCTGCAAAGAAACCAGGAATGAAAAAAACCGAAAGGCTGTGTTGTAACTTGTTATGAGCAATCAGGATGTTTTATGCAGTAGGCTTAAAGCACTTTTTGAGACTCATATTACAGAACACATGTACATGGTAAGATTTCTTTAAATTTTCATGGGTTTTAAATTTAAAAAGCATCAAAATACAATTTGATTTCAAGGAAGGACCATTTTAGAACAAGCTGTTAAGTGCAGCAGTTGTGAGTTTATCCCTGCAAGATTTCACACAGGAATCAATTTCTCTTTGTTTACCTTCCCAGTATGTTGCTAAGCTTGCTGAAAAGCTGCCAAAATTGCCTTCCTGAAGGTCTCATTAATACTGAAGCTGATGTACTACACTGCTTTGGTAGAAAGCTGGTACAAAGGTGATATAAAAGTGAGACTAAGTCTGAAGTTTCACCCGAAAGAAGTCTGAAAGGTTTTCCCATCTCCTGGTGCACAGGTACTAACCTCTATAGTACAGGAGAGTGGGAAGAGTGGAAAGCACAAAGAAGCCTCTGAAGGGGTAACCAAGGACCACTAAAGTACTTTTCTGCTGTATTACAAACAAGAATTCAGTTGCAGAAAGATTCCAGCTGCAAGAATATTAACACTGCAACCTTATAAACTTTTATATGTGTAATATTTACAGATACGAAGAAAATGAAGGTCCCTTTCCCAGAGAAGAAAAGCTAGGCTACAATCCTGCATATGTTGTACTGGCATTGCAATTTCTTCTAATAAAAAGGTAGGCTTATTATAATTTATTGGGGAAAAAGAAATCATTTTCCCCATCCTTGTATTCAGGCAAGCTATTACTGTTTCCCATCTACATGTATTTTATTTCCCTCTTCCTTCTTGTCGTATGTTCATTTATGGGTACACAAGCTTAAGCCCCATTTAGTATTCTATCATCTCTTTGTTCAGGAAATGTTACCCTTTTCTTTCTTATTTAGTAGACACTAATTTTTTCCTCAGAAGCTCCCCAGAAGATGACTGAATGTATCAGTATGTGTGGTAGTTTGTACATGTTTTCTTCTTCCTTGTGAGAAGTCTTGTCCCCACCAGGGTTGTCATACGATTACCAGCAATGCACCAAGTGTTAAGAAAGCAACTGCTGCTTGAAAACAGCAGAAAAAAATTCAACCAAGAGGTTTTAAAAGTTCATGGACTTGTTCTCCCAGTTGTACACCCCTTCAGCCATCTAACCTGAACCTTAATAAAAGACTCAATAAAAAGGAAGGTGGTGTAGAAAGTAGTCGTGCCTGGCCCTTTAGAGTCAAGGCAAGGCCAAGAGTGATTCAAGTAATTCCTACTAGATTTTTCCCACTAGAACTCCTTTAAGCCTTTAAGTTAGATATGAAAAGTAAACACATGTCCAACAGATTTCCATTAGCATGAACAGCTATGTAACCAATAAAAACATTGCAATTAGGACACAAGAGCATCCTAACTTTTAAAAAACTTGGTTATGTCCTGCTTATACCCCCTAAAGCTCACACAAGACTTAGATTTTTCTGTGATGATACAATGACAGCAGTTTGTAACTGAAATGAAGACTGAAAGATTCTCTCCAGGTTGAAGTCATGCCGTTGTAATTATGCTAGTGTCAGGGAAATGACACAATATCTCACTAAAAAAAAGAAGCTGTACATCACTGTGGCTTCTTCCAGAATGAAAGGAGGAGAAGAACAGTAGCATCATAGAATCATAGAATAGTTAGGGTTGGAAAGGACCTTAAGATCATCTAGTTCCAACCCCCCTCCCACGGGCAGGGACACCTCCCACTAAACCATGCCACCCAAGGCTATGTCCAATCCAGCCTTGAACATCGCCAGCGATGGAGCATTCACAACTTCCCTGGGCAACCCATTCCAGTGCCTCACCACCCTTCCAGTAAAGAATTTCTTCCTCATATCCAATCTAAACTTCCCCTGTTTAACTTTGAACCCGTTACCCCTTGTACTCTCACTACAGTTCCTCATGAAGAGTCCCTCCCCAGCATCCCTATAGGCCCCCTTCAGATATTGGAAGGCTGCTATGAAACAATATACTCATATAAAATTGAATTTGCATAGCAGGATATACCAGTGTGACTATTTTGGTTAAATGTCATTCCCTTAGCTGAAATAGTTGTATTGGTATGCTCATCTATGTATAGATCAGGCTTTGAACAGTAACTACTACAAAACAGTCCCATGAGGGAGAAACGATTATTTTGAGTTCTGTGAAAACAGACTGCCTTTCAGAATGCTTAAATATCATCCTGCATATTGTCATTTGTTTTATGTAAATAAAATCTTAATAAAAAGTGTAAAAAGTTTAAATGACTAACACAGTGACTCGTTTTCAATATGACTTAACGTTTCCCACATTCAACAGTAACAGCGATTATATATGCATACTTACAAATTACTCAAAGAGGATCTTTAAGAAAAAGGACGTTATAGTTTTATGTACATCAACTGATCTGAAACAGCAGTGTGGGTGTAATATTGACAGAGCCAATGATGCTAATAACACATACTGTGAAGGTATGAAACTGTGAAAAATTATCAGCTGTTACTCTTTCTTACTTGTTGTCAGTTCCTCCAAAGGACTGGGAACTAATGATTCTTTTCAAGCCTTTTACCCACCTCCGTATGGTATTGTATCTGACTCAAAGGAGTGCTTCCACATGTCATAGCACAGAGCCAGAACTGCCTTTTATCCCCAAACTTTAAAATTACATTTAAAAAACAAACAATAGAGGAAGAATGCAATAAAGTCACTAGAAAAGGCTTGGGTAAAGGTGGTCTGCCCTCCATCCAGTAACATCAGACTGTCAGAATTCACAGACCTTAGCCCTAAGGGTGACACTGGTCTTGAGACAGAAAGAAGATTCCCAGAAGACCAAATTGGGGAGAAACCAGGTAACATGGAGTGTTTCCAAAGACAATGGCCAACAGTGAGACCTGAGCCAGACCCCTTCTGGAGAGAAGAAGGGAAAATGCTGAAATCTACTTACATTATATTGATGATTAGCCACAGGCTTATAGTTTGTGGTTACAGCTTTGTCCAGCTGCTGTGATAGCCTTACAGGTTTAGAAGATTCTTCTATCTGTAACCTGCAAAAGAGAAGAAAAAGAGAATTCATAAAAAGTTTAGACAGGAACACACTCAAGAAGAATTCTAAAAATCTGCAAGTATGAACCAGCCCTTATCAAAGGTCAGATGCAAACAAATCATACGGCAAAACAGATGCACTCGTCTGAATAACATTTTTCCTACTGTTTTTGCTCAAGTACACTGTGAACTATTAGGACACTATATAGTATAGAAGATACCGAAATGCTGAAAACCAAGCAGCTGTGACCACGTCTGAACACAAATTTCAGTCCAAGAGCCTAATGCTCAGGTGGAAGGGAAGCCCTTACTCTTAAAAGAGATCAAACCCAAACCAAATGAACCCAGAATCGCCAGCTGACTCAGCTGAGAGCTGAAACAGCTTTTGATCCACCCTGCTGACTCATGGAGCACAATAAAGACCAGACTCCATGACCTTCTCTTTGATATTTTAATGTAAAAATATAAATTCTCTTGGCCTTTCTTCGCCATTATAGTACAAATATAGTACAAAGCACAGATAACTGTTTTACGAGCACTTTTAAAACCATGAAGACAGGAAAATCCACCCGGGTTCAAACCAACGTACAATCAAGTCTCAATCATAGAGTTAACAATAGGTGACCTTCAGTCCCCTTTGGGAAAGACTCTGAGAAGGTCACAGGTTGAACACATTTTGTTAAGCTCATCTGTATGTAATTTAAAGCTCACTTATGATCATGTAGAAGGAGTGCTCCATTTACTTCAGGTTTAGCACTCAAGACTTAATACTTGAAGATGCAAGAAACCAAGGTTTAGAAAGGTACAGGACAAAGTCCCTTCAGAGAAAACAGTTTTATGGTACATACAATTAATATGCTACCAGCAATGTAGTTACTGTGTTTCCAGAAGTGTCTCTTACAGGCAGAAAAGTCAATTTTCACTAAACCAGGCCATACTTAAAAAACAGTGTTTGTGACAAAAAACAGTTTGTTTTTTGTCTTTCTGTAAAAATATAACGTACACCCAAAAAGCTACATTTAAATTCAGCATGCTCTGATTTAACACCTGAACAAACTAAATAGATTACATTTGAAGTAAGCAGTAAATGAAGAAATAAATTCTCTAGCTGTAGCAACTGGAAATAAAGCCAATTATACTTCATCGCCAGTACTGCTGGACAACAGTTGCTGGCAGTTTCATCTCACACAGAAACTTGCTTCCTCTTGAATCTGTGTAGACTTCTCATTTGTTTTATGGCTTTAATTACCCATAAGTGACCATTGCCTTGCATTCTACATTTCTAAATCCAGAGAAGGTACATCAATGTCTTCTTCTGTCCAAATGTAGCATGTTTTTTCTTTGCTTGAAGGAAAATCAATGGGAAGGGAAAAGAGCAGTGAACAACTTTTACTCCTGTTCTGGTAAATAAAAGTTGTTATCATCAGTGTTTATCTTTTGGCCTTCAATATAATTAAATGATTTTAAAGATTTCATTGATCTGGTTTCCAAAGGTTTTCTAAACTCATGTTTCACAAAGAGGCTCAGGCTAAAGCTAAATCAGTATCTTTTCTCCAAGTCGGTCTTTTTCTTCACTTTATTGCTTAATTTTTTTTTCTTTTTTGTCTCGATGGCTTTTTAAATATTTAAATAGTTTGGTTTTAATTTAAAAAAAAATATTTTCTTGCGGTTCTTTGCCATTTTTCCTATTGTTTTGACCGGGGCAGTTTTCCAGTCCCTCCTCCCCCCCGCTGTTGCTATTTTTCATTTCACTTCTCCCCTCTCACATTTTTCCATTCTGTAAAGGAGATTTCCTGCCCAACCTTGTTTACTGATATTGCTCTTGTTCATGAGACAGTGGCTCCAGGAGAAAGGGCTCCTTTCCCCTCCAACACCACTGCATCACCTTCACATGGACCAGATTGAGGTATTTGGTTTGTGAGATGTTTTTCCTTCTTATTACATCTGCAGCACATGTAACAGACAAGGTTCCTAACAATATTCAGATGCATCAGATGGTCTCAAGTTTTTGGGGAGCACTAGGATTTCAATGGTGGTACTTCTCCAGCATTAGATCCTCCTCGCACAGGGCTTTATATTCATTACTCTTTTACAATATAGACTCACAATATCTTCCATTTCTTCAGGAAAATAGCCAAAGAACATTAGCCCTTCAACAATGAAATGCCAGAACACTGAAACACCTGAATTGAACACCTCGGACTGTCCTCAAAGGGAAAAGCTTTAGAATGGTGATGTCAAATGCCCTCCAGCTCCTTAATAAATTAGATTTTTAAGTATGCGACTAACTGATGGCTCTTTAGCCTAGAGCTTATCACGAACTTCAAACACCACTCAGTGGTGAAGGTCTCTTCCTGTACTGGCATTTTAAAATTACAATACAGGAAATTTCAACCCCCGTTTTAGTGCCTCTTCCAGAAATTAATCCTTCTTTGCATAAAAGAACACCAGCAATTTATTTCTTAACATTTTTCACTTGCCATGCAGGATGTGCATTCCAGCTTTTTTATTTTAACCTGCTAATTTCCAAACCAGTGGAAAACCGAATGTGTAGGACAACTAATGCACATCTTGTAGGCCTCCAAATGTTGGTGGCGATGAAGTCATGTTTAACATGTGAAGCTCCCCAGCACACCATCTTGAAAGCAAAGAACAACTGGCCTGCTTAGGAAGCAGGATGGAAGCTTACCAAGTGAAAATGGAAATGGACAATGTAAGTTTGTTCGTGAAATGGCAGAGGATTTCAGAGAGATCTACATGTACCAACTAACAAAAGCACTGGCTACCAATGTACATGTCTCTGAAAAAAATTTCAGAGATATCAGTGTTGTACCTCAAGATTTCTTGCCAGAGGTTTCCAAATCACAACTCACAAATCTCACGTGGTCTCTAGAAAACACAGTCTCCTAAAAATGTATTATATTCCTGGCAAGCAATTACTGCACCTGCCACATGCCACTATGGAAATCTAAATGGGAAGCACGGTGGAGGCAAACCTTCGGCTCAGACGCCCCTATACAAATGCCCATAGCATGGGGAACAAACGACAGGAATTAGAGATGTGTGCACGTCTATGGGGGTAGGATATCGTAGGCATCACAGAAACATGGTGGGATGGCTCCTATGACTGGTGCGTTGGAATGGAAGGTTACAGGCTCTTTAAGAAAGACAGGCCTGGCAGACAGAGAGGGGCAGTTGCTATTTATGTTAGGGATAGGCTGGAGAGTATGGAACTCTGTCTGGGGACAGGTGAGCAGTCAATAGAGAGCTTGTGGGTGAGGGTTAAAGGGAGAACAGCGATGGGAGATGTTATTGTGGGGATCTGTTACAGACTGCCTGACCAAGAGGACTCTGTGGATTAAGCGCTCTATAGACAAATAGGAACAGCCTCAGGCTCGCATGCCCTTGTTCTCATGGGGGACTTCAACCACCCTGATATCTGTTGGAGGGATGGTACGGTCCAGCACAAGCAATCCAGGAAGTTCCTCGATTGTGTGGAAGACAGCTTCCTTCTGCAAGTAATAGAGGTGCCGACAAGGAGAGGTGCCGTGCTTGACCTCGTCCTCACCAACAGGGAAGGGCTGGTTGGAAATGTGACGCTCCGGGGCAGCCTTGATTGCAGCGATCATGAGATGGTCGAATTCAAGATCCTCAGGAGAGTGAGAAGAGCATGCAGTGAGCTCACTGCCCTGGACTTCAAGAGAGCAGACTCTGGCCTCTTCAGGAACCTGCTCAGTAAGATTCCATGGGATATAGCCTTAGAGGGCAGGGGGGCCCAAGACTCCTGGATGATATTCAAGGATCACCTGCTGCAAGCTCAGGAGCGATACATCCCTACTAGAAGGAAGTGCTGCAGGAGGGCCAGGAGACCTCCTTGGATGGATGAGGAGCTGCTGAGGAAAATTCAAAGGAAAAAAGAGGCTTATAAAAGGTGGAAGCAAGGACAGGCGGCTTGGGAAGAATACAGGGATGTTGTCTGGGAAGCTAGGAACCAGGTTAGGAAAGCTAAGGCCCACTTAGAATTAAACTTGGCTAGGGAAGTTAAGGATAACAGGAAGGGATTCTATAGGCACACGGCAAATAAAAGACAGGCTAGGGACAACGTGGGCCCTCTCCAGAAGCTATCGGGAGAACTGGCTACCCTGGATTTGGAGAAGGCTGAGGTTCTTAACAACTTCTTTTCCTCAGTCTTCACCGGCAAATGCTCTGACCACACCACCCAAGTCTTGGAAGGCAGACAGACACATTGACAGTGAGAAGGAAGACCCTGGGCCCACTGTAGGAGAGGATCTGGTCTGAGACCATCTGAAGCATCTGCACATACACAAGTCCACGGGACCTGATGAAATCCATCCGCGGGTCCTGAAGCAGCTGGCAAATGAAGTTGCTAAGCCACTGTCCATCATATTTGAAAAATCATGGCAGTCAGGTGAAGTTCCCGACCACTGGAAAAAGGGAAATATAACCCCCATTTTAAAGAAGGGGAAAATGGATGAGCCGGGGAACTATAGACCAGTCAGTCTCACCTCCGTGTCTGGCAAAATCTTGGAGCGGATTCTCCTGGAAGGCAGGCTGAGGCACATGAAAAACAATGAGGTGGTTGGTGACAGCCAGCATGGCTTCACTAAGGGGAAATCCTGCCTGACCAATCTGGTGGCCTTCTATGATGGGGCTACGGAACTGATGGACAGGGGTAGAACAGTTGATGTCATCGACCTGGACTTGTGCAAAGCGTTGGACACTGTCCCACATGTCATCCTTGTCTCAAAGTTGGAGAGACATCAATTTGATACGTGGACCACTTGGTGGATAAAGAACTGGCTGGATGGCCACATGCAAAGAGTTGTGCTCAATGGCTTAATGTCCAGCTGGAGACCAGTAACGAGTGGTGTCCCTCAGGGAGCGGTGCTGGGACCGGTCTTGTTCAACATCACTGTGGGTGACAAGGACAGTGGGATTGAGTGCGCCCTCAGCAACTTTGCCGATGACACCAAGCTGTGTGGTTCAGTTGATACTTTGGAGGGAAGGAATGCCATCCAGAGGGACCTTGACACGCTTGTGAGGTGGGCTGATGCCAACCTGATGAAGTTTAACCATGACAAGTGCAAGGTCCTCCACCTGGGTGGGAGCAATCCCAGGCACAGCCACAGGTTGGGCAGAGAAGAGATTCAGAGCAGCCCTGTGGAGAAGGGGTTGGGGGTGTTGGTCGATGAGAAAATGAACATGAGCCGGCTGCAGTGTGCGCTCGCAGCCCAGAAAGCCAACCGTATCCTGGGCTGCATCAAAAGGAGCCTGACCAGGAGGTTGAGGGAGGTGATCCTGCCCCTCTACTCTGCGCTTGTGAGACCTCACTTGGAGTATTGTGTGCAGTTCTGGTGTCCTCAACATAAAAAGGACATGGAACAGTTGGAACAAGTCCAGAAGAGGGCCATGAGGATGATCAGGGGACTGGAGCACCTCCCGTATGAAGATAGGACAAGAAAGTTGGGGCTGTTCAGCCTGGAGAAGAGAAGGCTGTGTGGGGACCTCATAGCAGCCTTCTACTATCTGAAGGGGGCCTATAGGGATGGTGGGAGGGAGTTTTTGTTAGGGACTGTAGTGAGAGGACAAGGGGTAACGGGTTCAAACTTAAACAGGGGAAGTTTAGATTGGATATGAGGGAGAAATTCTTTACTGTAAGGGTGGTGAGGCACTGGAATGGGTTGCCCAGGGAAGCTGTGAATGCTCCACTGCTGGCAGTGTTCAAGGCTGGACTGGACATAGCCCTGGGTGGCATGTGAGGTGTCCCTGCCCCTGGCTGGGGGGTTGGAACTAGATGATCTTAAGGTCCTTTCCAACCCTAACTATTCTATGATTCTATGATTTATTGTACACCTGCATCTTGCTCTACTCCCTAATGGCTGCCCTTCACGTTTCTTTTTCTGCAGCTTTCAAGATCTCCTGGAGAATGACAAAGACTCAGGTTGCCTTCTTTCCACCAGGCTTCCATGCAGAATATGGTCAGACGATCCTATGCAGAATGACAGCTGCTGCACATCTGCAGATAGCCTCCCCAAAACACACACATACAGGTAAAGGGCCTGACAAATGTGCTTTAAATATGGTACAAACCCCAAATTAGCAAATAGTTTCTGTACGGATGAAGCACTGAAATTTGCTTACTGCATTACAAAAGGTAAAAACAAGTAGCCTGTAATCATTTTGTCCACATGATTTGTTGGTACAGACACTATTTGCAAGGAAAAATATGGCGTGGTTTTGTTTTGTTTTTTTTCCCTTTCTTTTTTCCCCAAACCATGCTGTAATTCTCCTGCATTCAGAAAGTATTATGTCTGAGTGTATATAATTGACTTTTAAATTTGTATAGCTGTTGTTTGAAAAAAAAGTTGATGAATTATATATTTATACAGCCTAGTAATTATACACTCACACATTTATAACAAAAGCTATGAATCGGGCATTATACTAGCCTTTTAGATCAATGATTTAATGTGTTTGATAATTACCTCTAAATGTTAATTTCTTACACAGGATTTAAAAAGCAGCATTAAACCAAAATATTATGAAGTGTTTTATAGAGTGTTTTTTCAGGGTGGATCTGCTGAATCTTAATTGAAACT
This sequence comes from Ara ararauna, assembly GCA_028858755.1. Lineage (NCBI taxonomy): Eukaryota > Metazoa > Chordata > Aves > Psittaciformes > Psittacidae > Ara > Ara ararauna. The sequence continues at coordinate 103,645,734 of CM054378.1, read as the reverse complement.
GTCGGTAGGAAGAAAGAGAAAAAAATCAATAGATACTCTGAGTCACTGGTGACACTGATTTAAAGGAGCAGTGGCTTTTTACCTATTACCATTTATTATGATTTGCAGGAGTGCGACAGTTAAAAGCCCAGAACTACACACAACTCTCCAAGGAGTTAGATTTTCCACTGAACTCTTGTTGAAATAGCTAGTGCCATAATTCATGCTAATATCTGGCCTAAAGATAAAAAGAAAACGCAGATTTGCTTTTTTCCCCTCAAACTGCCAATAAATTAGTGACAGAGCAGCCACCAGCCTGCACACTGTGGTTTTCTCTTCCACCCCCAAGATCAAATATAGCTCTTCCGTCTTGAAATACAGTGAGTTACCAGCAAGGCATTGAATTCACCACGGTCATTCCCAGCAAAATACATTTTATACCGCAACTGCGATTTGTCATTGTGCCTACAGCTGAATAAGGGCAGAAAACATTCAAACAGGCTGGAAATAATTTTATAGAACTTGTCAACATGCAGCAGGCTCATAAAGGGAGACAGATGAAGGCAATATGCACATTCCTAGGAGAAGAAGCTGAGAAAAAGCCTCAGGAGAGGCTTTTAAATATATGTATCTTCCAGAAATAAAAAACAAACCAAAGACCTTTAGAATAGATGATTTCCTGTGATTAATCTTCTGCCACAAAACGAATGTTTCGAAGATCAGAAGCAGCTATTAATCAGAAATGCTGCTAGGACTTGAATTCTTGACATTTCTAAAGAAATTGTTCTATGCACAGGACTGAAAAGTTTCAGTGCCTTTTGTGCTTGGCTGTGTTTACACAGAGTACTAGTAAGTAAGGAGCCAACCTTACTGTTGCAATAAAGGAAAAGTCAGTTTGCTTCTCTCTATGCAGTATCACGCAACAGAGATGCACTAGGAAAAGAGCAAGCCCACTGCCCAAAGCTCTCCAGCTCTGCACAGCTCTGCAGTCGTTCTGACTCCTCACAGAGGTTCCCAGCCCAGGGGAGTGAAAGCCAAGGACTAATGCTCTCTTAGTCTTTTACTCAGTAATTCGGCACTTGAACTAGACACTGACAGCTGCAGTACATGAAGTTTCATGATACCCAATAAGGGCAACAAAGATTTTTGTTTGCTTTCTTATATTGCCAAGCATCCCAACCATGATAAAATGTACCTACATCCTGCAAAATTTCATCCAAAACAAGCTAATAAAATAAATGTAATAATATAGCTTCACACCTACTTCTCTCATATTCGTTTGGACTACTGTGACTTGCAGAGGTTCACGCAGCATCTTTTCTTACTTTTCTTCCATGCAAGAGTATTAGTAATAGAAGAAGTGAACAGATGATGGGCAAGAGATGAAAACACCCACGAGAATGCTGAAACTTAATGTTTTTGTAATTCTGTGAGAACAATGGGAACTTCAGCACATCCTGCAAAAACAACCCTATGGCAGTGCCTAACACAAACAACACAGGATGACCACGTGTAAAAATACATTATCTAATAATAATGGTGACAATCTGTTGCTATCCAATCTGTCATATATTCTAAAAGATTAGAATTAGCAACATGCCAGTTTAGCGTGACAAGCCTTACGGTCTCATGCTAAATGGAGGCAGATGACTGCAGCCCATTGCACAAATGAATTTACTGTTCTCCTTCAGACACTGTTACTCCAGCACACACACCCAATCAAAGCAAGTGAGTCTGTCCCCATTTATAAAGACTAGACAGGCAGACAGAGAAGAGGATAAGCTGAATGGAAGTGGCATTAAGAAGTGCATTTGTCAGTGTTAAATAACAAAATGTTTCAGATTATTAATACAGAATATGATTTATAAATAATTTTAAATCCTGAAATCCTGGCATTACAAGAAAAGTGCTGCAATTATTATATGTTGAGGAAACCTATTAGGTTTTTCTGAAGTTGACATCTTCAACTATGTATGTTGAAGGCTGAGCAATGAATCATATGAATATCAGATAATTTTGTGTCTACTATTAAGATAGGCACTACAGTTGTAACTGAAGACTCCAATTCTACATACCTTTCTCCAGTACAGAAGATGAGATGACATGAATAGCAAATCAACAATAAGTAACAATTTCTTATGCATTTTATTTTCTGGTTTGATAAAATGGAAAGAATTGAATAAAAACACTAAGCTCCCATTTTTCCTCTCTGAATTTAGCACTGCAAATGATTAAAAACGTTCTGGGCTGAGGTTCGGAGGATAAATAATGTAAAGATAAAGCAAGACTGACTTTTGCATTCTAGGAGTGATATAACTGAGTAAGTTCATTACGTGATCTCAACTTTGAACATTTTAAGTGATGCTCTAGTGCAATTACCATGAAGAAATTTTACAAGATCTGCTTGACACTGCATGTATTTTTAAACAAGCTCACATGTGTCTACGGATACTTCTTCTAGCAGTGTCCTGATACTGATGAGAAGAGTCCCTGACCATATATCCTTAAGGGCGCAGACACCCATTCACCCTTGGGAAACAAAGCAGCCTCTGCATTCTCCTTGTACTTCTAGAAGGACTTGGGTCAACCCAGCATCATCCTGTTGCTGGGTGAAAAGGCCCTTCCACTGCTGTCATGCTGTGAGTCAATGGAAAGGCCTTGCACAGTTAGTCATAGAATCACAAAATCATAAAATTGTTCAGGTTGAAAATTACCTTTAAGATTATTGAGTCCAACTGCTAATGTAGCACTGCCAAATCCACCACTAAACCATGTGCCTAAGCACCACACCTACATGTCTTTTAAATACCTCAACAACTTCCCTGGGCAGCCTGTTCCAATGCTTCACAACTCTTTTGGTGAAGAATTTTTTCCTAGTACCCTCTCCTGCTTCAGCTTGAGGCTGCTTCCTCTTGCCCTATAACATTTCTTATTACAATTCAGGCCCTCTGGAAGAGCAGAGAGATCTGCAGCTCTGTAGCTGTTGCTAATGTCAGGATTTTGCAGTCCTTTCTATCCAGTGGCTATCACATTCAATCAAGTAGTGACCAAGGGAGAAATGAACCCTCCATTACTGATTCCTACCCTACTTTCAACATTTTCTCATTAATAGTCACACCATGAATGGCTCTGTTCTGCCCATTTTTCAGCCCAACACAAGCAAAAAGATCAAGTCCAAGAACAAACAAAAGCAGAAGTAGAGGGGACAGTCTTCTCCTAGGACTAAGCCAGGGTTACAAGTGCATCCATGCCTGCTCTGTTACTCCATATGGGGCACCGCATCCTAATTTTTAAGTGGATAAAACAGCAGGACACAGTACATTTTTACACCAGGGGGCTTATACTTGTGGTTTATTCCAGTGACAGAAAGGTCTAAAACTAGCGTGAAGTAAAACTTGGATTTACATTTGTGTTGTCCAGAGTGTGTGGGCTACCTCGAGCACAGGCATGAGATGAGGCACAAGACTGGCAGAGCGATAATGCTGGCCGAGCAGAATAAATAAGCAGCGTGCCAGAAGAAATGGGAACGCAGGTGAAATTTCAGAGAGAGCTCTGAAGAGCCATGCACACATACATGACACACATCAGTCCTACATAGAAGAAGACAGTGAAGAGACACAGAGGCTGGAAGAGAAGCATGGCATAATGGGCTAGATAGGGAGGATTGTGGTGAACATACTCCAGAAAAACAGCAAGGAAGGGGGAAAACTGGGTTAAAAAGTCTTAGCTTTCCTTTGGGTTTGTTCAGCCTAACATGCATGCCAAAATATACAGACCTCTCTACCTATGAGCTAACCATTCAACAACATCTGTACAACAGGCTGTACAACACACACAGATGTCTGTGTCTTAAATAGCAGCAGGAATGAATAACCAAGGAAAGCGATTCCTTGCTTCGAGGGAAGAACGAGGAATCTCACAAGCCCATTACTAATACTAGAGAGAGTGAAGACTGGAGCTCTAGGAAAAGTGACTCGTTAGCAATCTAAAGAGGGCAGAAAAAGCCCATCCCTTTAATTTTAACATGAAGAATATCTTCCTAAATTAAACCCAGAGGTACTCCCTTCAGAAGGATCACATACAATTTTAACTATGCATGTACACTTATTTTAGTTCTTCCTATCAAAAAAGATTCTTCAGGAAACAACTCAACAACATCAATTCTCCCTCTCTTATCCTAGCAGATGATTTAGACGGTAAGCTGGAAAACAAAATGAAGACTGCATGGTTTCAGGGAGGGGTGAAACGTTTTGAAAATATACAAGTGAGCTTAAATACATGCAAAAACATTATTAAGATGGGCACTCATTATTATTAAGGCAAAAGTGTAAGGAATAGTTTTATCTGGCTCAAGACTTTTTCTTCCTTTGAAGCCAGGTGTTTGGAAATTTCTTGCCTCTTATTAAAAAGGAAGTTTATTCTAAATTGTCAACAATCAAAATCAACCAACCAACCAATAGAGAAATAAAGTATGTATAAGTATGAAACATCATTGACAAAATACAGACTGCTAAAAGTGACAGCACGGGGGAAAGAGTTAAACCCTGCAAGTACCAAGCACTTTGAGTTTTGATCTAGGTGACAAATGACATTTGTGGCCCTGAGATTTTTGAACAGGAACCTGCGATAAGATGTGTTTAAGGTCAAGTCCTCCACTCTGTTACACCGCCAAGTACACCTTTCTGAAAATTATGCAGTCTGGAGTCTTATTCTCATCCAAACTTTGGGGACCACCACATTCTATATTTTAGGTCTGTTCTGACTACCCTGGGCTGCCCACTCTCCCACCAATACCCATACAAACGTGACTGAAAGTCTATGTACCTGTACTTGGGAACTTGCTGCTATAAACTGTTTCCTGTTTAAGAAAAACTTGAATATTTTCACTGGTATTGTAAATCAATTAGTACCAATATTATACTTGGATGCCTGAGAAGATCAGATGGAAGAAAAAAATCTGACACCCTAACGTAAAAACCAAGACAAACATCTTTAAAAATGAAGTTACTTTCAGGTATTTATCTGTTTCAAAGACAGAAATTACCATCATTATCATGAAATGATAGTCAAAATTTTTCTCCTGTGAATTACCATCTGAAGAGTATCCAGTGATGAAATTTCAATTTTGCTACACTACATCATCTATGGGGAGGTGCCCCTGCCCATGGCAGGGGGGTTGGAACTAGATGATCTTAAGATCCTTTCCAACCCAAACCATTCCGTGATTCTATGATTTATAGAAAAACATCCTGTCATGATCCAAAAGAACAAAAATAATGAAGAATTATTGTATATTTATGCCTTTATATCACGTTTTTAAAGATAAAGCCTCCTTTCCCACTTCCATTTACAAAGATGCAGTTTCCATTCCTGCTCCCCTTTTTCTCAATCCCCCAAATTCTCAATAACAAACAGCTTTATGTAAGATACTATTTCAATTTAGATTTTAGAAGAGGAATTTTAAATTTTCAACTATTACTTATTTCTAAAAGTAAACCAGATTTGTCTCCAAATCACATAATCTTCATTTTCCTGCCAAAACTAATCTGCAGTGCTTGTTCCTGCTTTGAAGCCAATGATATAAATAACGGGGACTTGTAAGTCCAGGCAACACAAAGCCAATCGCTTCTTGCCAGTGTCAGCAGATCTAGAAATGGTTTAACAATTTGCTAATGGGAACAAGAAAGGAGAATGTCATGGTTTAAACCCAGCTGGCAAATCAGCCATGCAGTTGCTCTATCACTCCCCCCCCCTTCTTCCCCCCCTGCTCCCAGAGGGATGGGAAGGAGAATCCAAAGAATGTAACTCCCATAGGCTGAGATAAGAACAGCCCAGTAACTAAGGTATAACACAAACCACTGCTGCTACCACCAATAATAATAATGATAAGGGAAATAACAAGGGAAGAGAATACAACCACTCACCACCCGCCGACCAATACCCAGCCCGACACAAGCAGTGATCTAGCCCTTCCAGGTAACTGCCCCCAGTTTATATAGCGGGCATGATGTGCTGTGGTATGGAATACCTCTTTGGCTAGTTTGGGTCAGGTGTCCTGTCTCTGCTTCCTCCCGGCTTCCTCTCCTCCCTGGCAGAGCGTGAGACTCAGAAAGTCCTTGGTCAGAGTAAACGTTACTGAGCAGCAACTAAAAACATCGGTGTTATCAGCGCTGTTCCCATGCTGAAAGTCATAAACACAGCATTGCACCAGCTACCAAGAAGGAGAAAAATGACCGCTACTGCTGAACCCAGGACAGAGAATTTCAGGAAGAGGTCTGCTAGACAAAAAAGCTACATCCTTACCATGCCCTGAAACGCCCATGTCTTGAATTACTGGTAAAAAGATGGATGATTTACAAGCTCAGTCAATTCACTCTGCAATGAAACTGCTCACAGCTAAAGAGACGCTGGAAAGAAAGAGGCAGACTGTTTGCTACAAGTGCTTAAATGAAAAAAAAACCCAAACCCAAAGCCTACAGCATCTCAGCTAAGTCTCCTCAATGTAAAGTTCTTCTCCCCTTCTCCTGAAAAACGTCTTCAGGGAGTTACAGCTACCAGCACTCTGCATCTGACTACGTGCTCCTCTTCCTACAACTCCAATTCCCAGATACCTCACCACTCCCCTGATAGCTCCGCAAACAGCCATGGCATCTGGCTCCATTGGGCATCTTCCAGTTTAAGTTTACTGTACACAATTTAACAGTTTGTGGCAATCTGGGAAACATTTGGACTGCTTCCCTAGAAAACCTAGCTGGCTCAATTCCTCAATTTCAATTGGTTTTTCTCGGCCTCTTCCTTCCTTAGCCTGCAGACCTAAAATGCCAGATAGCGCAACGCCTTTTTGAGGATATTCACCTCCTTTTGTTAAAATAAACTTATAATCAACCAGTTAGGAACTGCTGCAAAGGGTATTGAAATGAAACTGCTGGGAGAAAGACCACTTTCTTGTGGTCTTTCTTATGTGCATGCCTATGGGTTAATGTATTAATGACTGTAGACTGTCATTTATAGCTTACAAGGTAATCTTGCACATTTCAGCTACTCTTAAACAGGTTAACCATATGCTCGCACTAAACAGCTGAATTAGCTCGCATTCAACTGCTGATTTAATCCACCCAACACTCTCCCCTGCAAGCAAAGGGAACCAAATTGGTTTTAACTGAACTCTGAAAACATGGTTAATTCAAACAAAATCAGCACTAGGGAAAGAAATATGTCCTTCTCCTTAGTCCATGAGAAAAAGCAGTCTTGTTTATCCTCCCACTGGAAAACTTAACAGTTTCTCCTGCAAGCCGCAGGAAAAAAGAAACGCAATACAACCGAAGAGCAGACTGAAAGATGTATCAGTTAAAGCAGAAAACAGATTGCTTTTTTTTAAAGTTTGATCATCATTCTTTCGGCCAACTGTGTCTTCTTTGCCAGTTGTACAGCACTGATGCTCTGCTGCATTTGTTCAAAATAGTTTAATTACACTCTACCTCCTCCTATTTTGCAAAACAAGTGCTTCCCCAGCTCCCTCTCCAGATGCATCACATACCTGCCCACTCCTGCCTGAGAACTGCTGTTATGACATCCCTCAGATGCTGGAGCAGGGACCATGCTCCCACAAGCAGAGCACGGTGGTACACAACTGCAGAAAGCCAGAGGCAGAAAGCAGCCATGTGGAGGGAGCCCAGGAAGCAGCAATAGGGGTGGGAGCTGCCAGCCTGCTCTAAGAGGTGATGGCAACAGGGAAGGAAGAGCCACCATGGGGCCACTCACTGCAGACCTCTGCTCCTGCTCACCAGGCTGTGAAGGATGGTTTTACACCAGCCCTGCATCGCTCAGCCTAGCTCCAGTCACCTTCCTGAGGTCTGGACTTTGAAACCCTGCTGCAGAGGACAAACGGGAATGCTATTTTTTTAAAAAGCCTCACATGGCTTCTGCGCATCATCTTCAGTGTGAACGGTTCTCATCACAGACACAGGTTTGCCCCTGATAAGAGCTATCACTAAGTACTTTGAAAATACCTTCAGGATCTGGAGGCAGTGGCTCAGGACTCAGCTCCAAGCTCTTGCTACAGCTTTAAACCAAAAATTCAAAGAAAGTTATATCAAAGTATCTTTCCTTTAAAAACACACTGATGACCACAAGGCACAACAAGGGCATGGCTGGGTTTTGAGGCAACTGAGCCCAGAAAACGTCAGATTTCATTTTGCATTTTAAAAATATAATTTAAAAGCTAACTTCATCCTTGTTTTGGAGAAAACAACACATGAGCTCGGCAGCTCAGAATATTATCTCTGAACACTCCCCAGGGAGCTTATTTGTTAAGAAATAAACTTAGCTCCATACACTTCTGAGCTCTGCTACATTACTATTCTCCTCTTAATTAGAGATTTTCAGACGAGTGTCTGTTATTTGTGAACACAAAGAAATTGACCCAGACTTTGTGAAGCCATACCTATGCTGTTATTAAATAACCCCCCCAAAAGATTTGATTATAGATTTGTCTGGCATGAAAAGTTCTCGAACCAGTTAATGGCTGAAGCACAAATGTTGTCTAGCTTCCCTAACAGGAAGCTGGATAATTGGGTTTGCCCGTAAGATCTGTGTGAAAGCAGACTCCAAGCATGTGTAATTTGGTCGAATACATCCTCCGTAGAAAAAAACCCATGAAGTCTTGAAAGAAACTTCAGGACTATTATATTTTAAAGCCTGCTCTGTGCAGTTTTTCTTAGTTACACCTATGGCCACAATTAAAAAACATATATACAATAATAAATGTTCCACACAAGTTTTATCGGTTGGTCATAAACCTGCATGGAACTGAATTTGTTAGTCAGTAATTCAAGCATGAAGTATGATATACTGTGAAATTATCATTACTGAGAAAAGAGAACCGTTTTTAAAAAACTTGCATAATTTTTAATTCAGTGCGCATATACATATTAAATAGCAGTGTAAAAACAAAAAACGTAAGTATCCCAAGTCTGGCTGGGATGCTCCCCACAGCAGCCCATATAGAAAAGAAGGAAGTGGACCTGTTGGGGCCACACAGATGCTCAGAGGGTTGGAGCACCTCTCCTATAGAGACAGGTTGAGAGAGTTGAACTTGTTCAGCCTGGAGAAGAGAAGGATCTGGGGTGACCTTTCAGCACCCTTCCAGAACCTAAAGTGGGCCTGCAAGAAATCTGGAGAGGGACTTTTTACAGGGACATGTAGGATAGGACAAGAGGGAATAGCTTTAAACTGAAAGAAGGTAGACAGGTAGATTTAGATTAGATATTAGGAAGAAATTCTTTCCTGTGAGGGTGGTGTGGCACTGGCACAGCTTGCCCAGAGAAGCTGTGGATGCCCCATCCCTGGCAGTGCTCAAGGCCAGGTTGGATGGGGGTTGGAGCAATCTGGTCTAGTGGAAGGTGTCCCTGCCCATGGCAGGGGGTTGGAATTAGATTGTCTTTAAGGTCCCTTCCAATCCAAAACATTCTGTGATTCTTTGATTTCTATGACAGTGGCTAGGAGCGTGTTGGTAATGCACTCATGTGTTGGCTGCTGATGAGCAAGAACCAACACAGCACCAAGGCTGTCTCTCCAACACCCCACAAAGGCTGTTAGGCTGAGGCTGGGCAAGAAGCTGGGAGGGGTTGCTGCCACGACCGCTTACCCCAGCTGACCAAGCGGACATCCCACACCATGTGATGTTGTGCTCGGCAATAAAAGCTAAGAGAAAGGAGAAAAGGGTTATTCATTATTGAGGCATATGTGTTCCAAAGCAGCTGCTCTGCATACTGAGGCCCTGCTTCCCACAAGGAGTCTGGACATTGCCTTCTGATGGGAAGCAGAGCATACAACTCTTTCATTTTGGCTTTGCCTTCACACATAACCTTTGCTTTCCTTCATTAAACTGTCTTTATCTCAACCTGTGAGTTTTTCCATCTTATTTTCTACCCCTGTCCTACTGAGGCCAGGGAGTGAGAACAGCTGTGTGGGCATCTGACGGCCAAAACCAAGGTCAGGCCACCAGGCTTAGAAACACTAATAAATCTGTGACTTTATAAAAAGTTACCTTGGGATTAGAGATTTTGAGAGCTCTAGATGTTTTAAAAACTTTTAACACTGATGTGAGAAGTACTCTGTGCTAAATACACATACTGCAGAGAATATGCAGCAGTAAACACAGATCAGCTCAGAACAATGTGAACTGCTGGGTATGTGTCTTCTCTTCAGTGGCACACATGGTATATTTTTAGGAACAATTGTGGTATATCACATATACTTAATGCTTTACAAAAAGGCAGTTTTTATTTTCCTCACTCATGTCTTGTATTAAATTCCCTTCTTTCTCCACAATACTATCAGCTTGAAGAAAGTGTATTAATTTTTCTTGTGTATAATTACTGGCTTTGTACAAAACTAAAGCTCTAAGCATCTCCAGAGGAACGAGGAAGCAAACCATTTATTGTGAAAACAGTGATATTTGACAGCTTTAGAGCTGGTGGACAGTGTTAAAATGTGTGGGAGATTGATTTTTAAATTCTAGCCCTAAGTTCAGAGGAGCTGAGGACACTCTGGAGAAAAGAACAGGGAAACAGAATCACTTCAAAGAAAGAAGCAGCTGCAGCAAATATTTAATTCTCAAAATGCAGGGAACAGTCAGGCAATCACTTAGAAAGGTACGGAATTTTAAAGGTATCTTCCAAATGGATGCTTTTGTATCATGTTATTTCTGCAATATTGTTCAGACTTACTTGTTTCACCACACCCTTTATTAATTCCGCAAGATTTTGGAGGATTCCCAGATCCTTCAGCGCAGAAGGAAATGGAATAAAATTACCTATCACTCCCCCATCCTTATTGCTTGCAACACCTGTATCCAGATCTGCAAACATTTTGTGCTTGTGTAAGTGGGGAGAAGAAAGCTGTCTCTGCTAGTATGTTTCTTCAGCTATACCTAGCCTCAAGACTTCAACAACAGTTAACCATTTCAGTCTAAGTAGCTCCTGCTTAGAGGGTACAGGATCTGTCCGAGCTGAAGACAACATACTACACACTGTATTCTTTCCTGCATCTGGCTTAGCAGAAGCAGAACACAAACTGCTTTTCTGGCCTTGACAATTTCGGAAAATCCTCCATTCTGAAGAAAACAGGAAACTTATTTTTCACAATGGGAAAAATGCCAACTTATGCAAACCACTGTTCTAATTAATTTCAAATTCCTCCCCACTTCAAAAATTAAGAAAATAATTCACCACCATTTCTTCTCCAGTGCAAATCTTATTAATGGCTGCATGAAAAGTAGGTTTGCCAGAGGGACTGGCAGTACACAGCTTTGTAATGAAGACAGGGCAATAAAAAATAGTAATACATGAAAATGTCGAATAATAAAGAATGTAGTCTTATGCACTGAAACAACATGCCTTTACAGTAGGTGTTCTGGTATGTGATACCCTGTGTGACACATGAAATAAACACCTTATTGCAATTAAATACAAACAACCTGAAATGGGACTTCTCCCTTAGCACATATTCCATGACAGACGGTACCGGAGTGGTATTTGCTCCAAACCAGATTAAATCAGTTTTAGAAACTGAATTCCATCGATGAGCAGATTGCACCATCTGCTTCTACTAATATACATTAGAGAATGTGTATTTTCCATAACTGCATATTTACTCTGTAATCAGAAGACTATAAGACAAATAGAGATAGCTTAGTCTATGGAATGACTCAAAAGCACCATCATTTATGGCACGGATGTCAACGGCGTAACAGAGAAGCAGTTAGGTTATTTGAAGGCTGTGCAATGAAATAATGAAAGGAAATTAGGCAAAAGAAAATTTAAGCAGCACACTGGGACACTAACAGTCATTGCAGTGATGAGAGAAATACAAATGCAAAAAGCGTAGATGTAATAAAATTTCTTACTAATAACATGTAGGAAACAAGAGAAATAATCTTTCAGCCGAAGCCTAAGCAGAGATGGCTGGAAATCTGAATTTTTATTGCATGCCTTTTGTGTTCTAAAGAAAGAAAAAAACCTTGAATCAGGAGGTAAGCCAACATTTAAAGTTTTCATGGAACAGAAATGCTTCAAAATTTTGTTTTGGAAACCCAAACATGATGTTCCCAAAACAAAATATGCTTTCCCAGTATCCTCAGCAGCTGCTGACTGAAAGTAGTGCAATTCCTGTCATTTCACAACTACCATTTCCATGGCTTGCTGTGGTGACAAAAATGACAAAAGGTACTCCAAACTCCAGCCCAGGGGCTTCCAGAGCATCCACGGTGCCTTGTCTCTGGCAAGGCAGCTCTGTGAATTCCCAGGAATGTCAGAGCCCTGCATTCCCAGGCCAGCTGACTCCTCATGCCACCCATCATCAGGGCAGCCAGCCAGATGACTTCAGAAACGCTAACAGCTCATACTCAAGACCTCTTCTCATAAGCAGCTAAAAAGTCAGGCTGACACACTGGTTAGATGCTCATCTGATATGCCAGGATCACAAAAACGAACCTGAGATAAACACTTGAGAAGTCAGGGTGAGATTTCAGCATTATTATTCTATTTTTCTATATTATCCTCAGTAGCAATGATGATTATTTCCAGGCCAGTAAGATATTGCAACTAATGAAACAGTATTTCATAATGCATGACACTCTTCTTTGAAAGGACAGTCAAAGAAATGGAACTATTAGGGCACTATTATGCCCCAGTATAAATTTGTAGAGGAGGCATGGAACAGAGTGGAGGACTCTTCAGGGCTCGAAAAGCAAAAAATGATGAGATGAAGATATAACTGAGGTCTACAGTATCATTTGGTCCAGCAAGACAACAAATAAGAAACAACTGTATGGTTTGAATACCAGAACTAGCATGCATTAAATCTGTAAGATAGAAAAACTCAAAATACCACAGGAAAGCTATTCTTCACACAACTTGTAAATAAGTGATGGAACTTCTTGCAGCAGGATATTAAGATTCTTGTTGTGGTTTAAACCCAGCCAGCAAATCAGCCACACAGCCCTTGCTCACTCCCTCCCTTCTTCCCCCCCCCACCCCCCGACCCCCCCCCGCTCCCAGAAGGATGGGGAGGAGAATCCAAAGAATGTAACTCCCATAGGCTGAGATAAGAACAGTCCAGTAACTAAGGTATAGCACAAACCACTGCTGCTACCACCAATAATAATAATGATAAGGGAAATAACAAGGGAAGAGAATACAACTGCTCACCACCCGCTGACCGATACCCAGCCCAACCAGAGCAGTGATCTAGCCCTTTTGGGTAACTGCCCCCAGTTTATATACTGGGTATGACGTGCTGTGGTATGGAATACCTCTTTGGTCAGTTTGGGTCAGGTGTCCTGTCTCTGCTTCCTGCCAGCTTCTCCTCCTCCCTGGCAGAGTATGAGACTCAGAAAATCCTTGGTCAGACCAAAACATTACTGAGCAGCAACTAAAAACATCGGTGTTATCAGCACTGTTTCCAGGCCCAAAGTCAAAACCACAGCACTGCACCAGCTACCAAGAAGAAGAAAAATGACTGCTGCTGCTGAACCCAGGACAATGCTAAAGGACAAATTAATTAAAAAATAACTGTATTGATGGCTATTAAACACCAGGACAACCCAAAAGTCCTTGAGGTATGAACTGCTGGAGACTCAAGGATTGTGCTGAGGAAGCACATGCTTGCCCTGTTCTATCATTCTTCTCTAAGCCACCTGTTATTTCTATCTCACATTGGGTGAGACTGTTTTGCTCTGAACCACCAGAGACAGTCCTAAATTCAGGCATAAAACATGTAGAATGCATCAAAAGTAACATTATGTGTATCATAGCACAGACATAATGTGCTGGATTTAGCAGGAAAACTAAAGGGACAGTGCACTCAAGCAGCGCAACGTATGGATGTGCCCTCCATGGCACACCGAAAGTGAGCAGCCATGGAGTCTCTCCTTTGTAACTACAGCATAGCTACAAGCAGGTCTGTAAGACATAGATGGAAGATCTGCATGCGCTAAATGCTTGCTGCAACACAATAAAATTGACAATTGAGAAAGAGAACACATATCAGACATTGTTGTGATTTCTGCTCACTCACTTGAAATGACAGTCCTGAGAAATGTTAATTACAGGGCCAGTAATCAAATGTCATAAACAGCTACAGTAGATGAGGGGAAAAAAAAAAAAAGGATTTTAATGTCATTCAAAACGGGTGGCAGATTTAATTAGCTTCTGCTCAAAGGTACCTCTTAACAGAAGGATGGGATCCAATACAAGGACACAAAGGCATATATTGTTGCAATCCTATTGTGGGAAGTAAGTCTAAGAGAAAGAAAATTGAAAGGAAGACTTTCTGAGCCAAGTATTATTTCAAAAGCAAGGCTTTTGATTTCAGACTCCTGGAGGGAAGAAGGATCTTGTAAAAAAAATAAGATGAACCTGGGTTTTGCCTGAAGCTGGGAAGTGACCATGCTACAGAATGAATTTCTGGCAGGACATCAGAACACCACCGTCAGTTCACTTGCCAAATCTGGACTAGTCAGCTTCTTCATATGTCTATTTCCCTGCTTGAAAATTCTGCTGAAAATTGACGATCTAAATGCAAAGCCTTTCATGACTCCTGGATACAGGCGTATTACACAGAGTATTAACAAACCCCACTGGGCCATGCCCTCAACATGCAAATAAACACAGAGGTACCACTTTGGAATAACATGCAAGCTAAGTAGTTGAGCCAAAAAGAGGCAGAAGAGCTATAAAGTGAAACATTTATTCCTGCTGGCCAATGAAACTGAAGAGAAATTAAATTACTTGTTTATGATGGACATCCATGACAAAGCTGGGCATTTACACCCATGACAAAAAGAACTAGAAGAACTAAAATGAAGCAAAACTCAAATTTGAGAGTTACAGCATTTTGGTAGGGTAAAGTAACATAGTCATCACCTGATGAGGACAGTCTCAAGTAAGGAACCCTATGCATCTGTACAGACATTCAGACAGGCCCATCTCCTAAAGCCAGAGAAAATCAAGAATAAAAACGTAGGCAGAAAAATATTATAAAAAATTAGAAGGTTTTTTGGGAGAGTTTTGGGTTTGTTTTTTTTAATACAATGAAGAAGCTAAAATTACATAAATAAAAGAGGATTTCTTAAAAAAAGGAGTAAAGGTGCAATATGGGGGGGGAAATAAAACCAATGAGTAGAAAAGAGAGGCCAACAGACAGCCATCACAAGGTATTAATTTTCTGTACTCCACACAGAAGATTAGGGACATCAGATAGAGTTCTGTTCATAAACTGGGGGTTCTTAAGAGAAACACATCCATTTGAGGTGGAGATAGGGAAGCTGCTCTTGCACTTCCATCTCCATCCAAAAGTCAAACCAGGGCATCCTCGAGGCTATTTCAATGAGCAGGAGAAACTACAGATGGAGTCAAGTATTTCTCTCTTGTAATCTTGTTTATTTAAAACAAAAAGTTTACAGCTTTGTTTTCCTTGGAGATGGGCTACGAGCTGCTTGTTTTGAGTCATTTACTTTGACAGAGTTGTTTCCAAAAAGCTCCTATCTACTGCAGCCAGAACCTATGTATGAACAAGATGATTCTTTTGTCAGCTGGCTTTTCTATAGCCAAATCCTTTAAACCTGACGTTTCTTTCCCTTCTTTATTAATACTGCAATGAACTGGAAGTACTTCTGCATCCTGCCAAACCTTCAACACTTTTTTCCTTTACTTTAACATTCTGAACAACACCAAAGCAAAACATTATTTTTTAAAAGTAAGGAAGACGCCTATACTTTGACTGAAAACTACTGATTTGCCGGAATAGAATTAAAAAAGGAAGTGTGTGCTAATTGCCTGGTCCCTGAGAGCTCAGTGCAGATGACTCTTTTTAGCCTCAATTCCTTTCACAGGGGACCTTCAATTCACACTCAAAACTGAAGACGAAGCCAGGTTCAATTTATTTCATTCAGACAGTAACTGAGTCCAGGCCACTTGCTTGTGCTCATAGTGATTAATGAAGAGGAGAGATGCAACTGTCAAGCCAGTGTGAGAAGCCAGGTTATCCGAAGAGCTCTTGGGTGACAAAGCAACACTTAATCACTCTGAAGGCAGTGATACAGAGTGGGTGGCCTCAACCTTGCCTTTTGTTTCAAGAAAAATAAAACCCCACCATTATAGCAGTATTTTCTTTGTTTAGACAGTAGAGGCAGACCAGTGAGAAAAGCAAAAACCAAGTGCCATATGACAACAAAATATAGCCGAGACATAGGATTCTGTACCAGTGCTAAGGGCTGGATTTAATACCTGCTGCACCTGATTCTTGCATTCTTTGCATTTGGTAAGATTTAGGGATCAGGCCCTAAAAGCTCTAATAACCATTTGATTGGTGCAGTGCATCATAAATTTAAAACATTAATTTTTGCCTTTTAGATTTTAAATCGCCAGATAAATGTCTTGTACATCAGTCACTTTTTATATATATTTAAAGGCCCACTTAAACATCAAAGCTGACAGTGTAACTAGCTGTTTCCCTTCCTTCCAACCAGGACATAGGTCTTTCTGAACTTTGTAAGAACTTGTGCACTTCCTTCTATAAGTTTTGGACATCTCTACCAAGTATCACTTCTACTTTGCACTCACCCGGTTTCCTAAGACCCAGACTTCAACTCTGTGTTTATTCCTTTATTAAAGTAACAGCATATGCAATATTTGAGTAAATACGCTTATAAATCCTCTTCTTCTCCTGATGATATATAGGACACTTGGGCTTCACTCATTAGTTTCCAAAATTGATCTGCCCATCATCTATGTAACTCGAAATTACTTCATGCATAATTAGGCACTTCCTGATTTTCATTACTCATGTTTATCTCTGCAATATTTACACAGCACCAATCATACAGCTGCGCATGTACAGACTGGAACACATCACTAAACAATACGTTTAATTTGGTTGCATTCCTCTACAAGAGAGGATATTGCTTTCCAGGGCCTAGTTCCAGCCTCATCACCCAGATGTTCAGGGACCAAGAAGTCTCTGAGGTGTGCAAGTTCATTGGAATTCACCGACACTTTCAGAGAAATAAAACCACAAGTAAAATATGTATGCCATTTTATTTCCTAACTTGTGCATCTACACCTAAAACATACCAGCTTGGATTCACTAAAGGTGGTAACGCTCTATCTGTGACTCCTTAGATACTGTTTCAGGTTTGGATTTTTTTTTGTTGTATTAAAAGAAATGCTAATTTTATCTGTTTGAGGTTTGAGACCCTTGTTGGAAAACAGTATCAATAGATCAGTTTATGATTTGTTTGCTTTTCTCTCATCAACTTAGATGAATGACTGTGCCCTGTTTAGGCCACACAGCTGCTTTTCAAGAAGCCTTCACAAAACTTGCTTTCCTTTATACAGATGAAATCCCAGTATATACACTAGGATAAAAATACAATTCTATTTATTTCCCCAAAACTTTATCCTATCTTCCACTTTGCCACTTTCTGGGCTTAAACCACGACAAGAGGATACTACATTGAATATTTCTCTTCTAATATAAAAAAGAGTTGAAAAGAGTTAACAAAAAGAAATAGCAATAAAATTTAAGATTTAATTATCTATTCCGATGGGGTGATTTAAGTGCCAATTTATAAAACCTACACCGTTACTCCTACTCCACTATGCAGAAGCATAACTATGCTGTAGGTGTTTCTCTCCAAGTTACCCCGAGTATCTCTTCTGGTCGATATTGCAGTAATAAAATGTATTTCATATTAATTTACATTTGTGGTAAAAAGACATGGAAAAAGGGTTTGGGTGCACAGATATTAAAACAGACACTTTAATTCTGCTACAATTTAATAGGAAATATTTAGAATCATAGAATCACAGAATGGTTTGGGTTGGAAAGGACCTTTAGATCAAATAGTTTCAACTCCCCTGCCATGAGCAGTGATTCCTCACACTAGACCATGTTTGCCCAAGGTTCTGTCCAACCTGGCCTTGAACACTGCCAGGGATGGAATATTTACCACTTTGCTGGGCAACCCATTCCAGTGCCTCACCACCTTCACAGTAAAGAACTTCCTTATATCTACCCTGAACTTCCCCTGTCTTAAGTTTGAACCAATTATCCCTTGTCCTATCAATATGATTCTGATGAAGAGTCCCTCTCCAGCATCCTTGTAGGCCTCCTTCAGATACTGGAAGGCTGCTATGAGGTCACCACGCAGCCTTCTCTTCTCCAGGCTGAACAGCCCCAACTTTCTGTGATTCAGTTTCACAGCATGTGTGAATATAAATCCTCCAGGGATTCAATTAGCTGTATTTTATCATAACTTGCATTCCCATAGACAGATGCTGCTCCTGCATCATGCTGATAATAACAAAGACCAGCTTCCACTTAAGAGCACATTTGCAATGTGTTTTTCTGAAGATATTAGGTACAGTAAAAGAACCACTAAACAGTGCTAAACAAAAGTATCAATGTTTTTCCTAGTTGGTTTACCATACTGACTCAAAGGGCAGTTTATTTTACACAGTATAAACAAATTAACTTCATGAAGTTGTATGCTTTGTCAGTCTACAAAATGTATCCTTTGCTTCTGATACCAAAAGAACTGTGCGTGAAAATCCTCAGTGTGCTATACCCTTGGTTGTGCTTTATGAAAACATCCACTAGTTTTTAAAATAATGATTTTAATCAATTAACTTCTTGTCAACTGAAAGGTAATTTCTGCAATATAGCTATTTCTTAGTGCTCTAACTATTTTAGTCATAGTTTCAGACTTTTAGGATGTATTCCTTATTCCCTGCATCTTCCTACAGAGTACAAGTACCTACTTTTCAGGGACTTTGTTGAAAAGTCCCTTTCCAACACATGCCACCAACTGCAAAGTAGTTAAATGATCTTTATTTTTCTAAGCAGTGCCCAAAGGTGAGAACAGGAGCCAATATCTGAGTTGAAATCAGAATTCAAAATAAAGTGATTATTTGAAATATAATATGAAAATCATATTTTATTTATTTTGAAATTTATTATAGAAATACAGACCTAAGGCATATTTCTCTTTCAGATATTATCATGTACATCTCCAGGTATGCATCCACATACCATACAGTCTGCTATTTTTATCACATGTCTTTATACTCCCCGCCTACAATCAGATACACTGAAATTTCTCTTTCAGGATGACTTCTCATTTCAAAATACATTCCAGAAAGCTGAGATTTTCTTCCCCTTTTAGAAATCTGGCCATGGATATATTTGTGCTCCTGTTTCTCCTGTCTGTTCTCCAGTCAGAAAAATGGAATGAACTACAATACAGGTAATGTTTAGCCCTGTAATAGGCTTTGAACACAGGACTTTCTTTAACCTCAGAAACAGCTATAGTTAATGCTATTGGAAAGCTAGGATCCTTTCTTTTCCTTCTTTCAGATATGACACAGGAACTTTAAAAAATGAGCTTACCAGCCAGAAAGTGTGCCTCATTGCATCTCTTCCCAGCTAAACGTTTTTTTTGTCCCCCTCAAAAACCAACTTTGCAACTGATTTTTTCACCTCCCACTGCTTTTAAATCTGTTGCATCGTCATGGTCATGATGGTCTACAGATTAACAGGAGCCTGGGTTCACCAGAAGTTAAGCACTCATGACAGCCAATATTTTGACATTTAGATTCTTCATAGAATCACAGAATGGCTTCGCTTGGAAGGGACCTTAAAGATCATCTAGTTCTAACCTTCCACTGGACAAAGTTGCTCATAGTCCCATCCAACCTGGCTGTTGTCACATTCCTAACTTATTCTAACCTGAGCTAACATGGTTAATAAACAATTCTGCAGAAGGACAGAAGCCAGCGTGTCTCCACCGTCTGCATACTGGAATCGTGAAGCCAGAGCCTCATGTTACTCATCGAAATGAACTCTGTAAAATCCCAAACTTCCCTATGCCTGTTCATGGGAGTGCTGTGCAAACCCTGAGAACTGAGTACTGTCCAAGAGCAGAAGGAGCATAGGAAAGCTCTTTGGTGAGCTGTTTCTTTTCTTAATTTATTACTATTTCTTCTTTATCTTCCTCCTTGGCAAGGTCTCAGTCAGCACTCAGGCACATACACACAATCTGACAGGACAGCAGGACAGTAATTTATAGAATCATTGAACAGTTTGGGTTGGAAAGGACCTTAAGATCATCCAGTTCCAATTCCCCTGCCATGGGCAGGGATGTCTCACACTAGATCACACTGCCCAAGGCTCTGCCCAGCCTGGCCTTGAAAACTGCCAGGGACAAAGCGTTTACCACTTCTTTGGGCAACCTTTTCCAGTGCCTCACCACCCTCACAGTAAAGAACTTTTTCCTTATATTTAACCTGAACTTCCCCTGTTTAAGCTTAAACTCAAGCGTGTCAAGGTCAAATTCAAATTTGTATTTCAATGCACAGTATACCGTTCCTCCTGATTCTGCCACTAGCACTGAAAAATGGGTTAGCCAGATATTCCTGCAAAAATACTGAAGCAAACACTTTGCTGGCTTTAACTTTGGTTAGAACCCACTCTATTCACGCTTCTCGCAGTTTCAGCATGTCCAGGACCTGCGAGATAGTGCTGTACCTGTTAACTTCTGGCAGGTGTTTTTGGATTTGCAGTAGAATGAATTCTGTGAAATGTTTGCCAGGGCAGATTAATACATTAATGAAGTTGGAAGTTTGCTATCCCTGGCATTAGTTATTTGTAAAATCAAATGTAAACTGTCAATAGAATACATTGTATATTTGAACACAGAACTAAATTGCTTTATATTTTAAAACTGCTGAGGAAGATGACGCCTGGATAAATTCACTCACAATTTCATCTGAGTCAGAAAGGGCAACCCTAAATTCCTGTAAGCAAATATCCAGCAGTGCTTGGCAACAGCAGGAGCATCTGGCACACATCAAGTTTCAGTGAGGTAAAAATGCTGGATGACAGAAGGGAAGGAAAAGTGGGAGGTGGAAAACACACAGAGTGAGCAATTGAAAAAGATCAGTCTGTCCTCCAAAACTTCCCAACTTCAGTCAGTCTGCAGCTGCAGGTTTCGCTATTGCCCTCCTCTATCTTGTAAATGAAAGTTCTGACCTGTGCACACAGTGGTTTCTAAATTGTTCAGAGATGGCCCAACTAGAAATGTCTTTAGACAGCTACATTACACCACCTTAGAAAAGACAACAGATTCCAGAGAGAAAAAAATTAAAGCTTTGATAGGGCAGGTGACATTTATCAATATAAACTGGTACGATATATATGGATATCATCAGGATAATAATTCAGTTCTGCAAAATCAATTTTACTGCAGAACATTTTGGTGTTTCGGTGGATCAGAAACTTGGGGGAAGATAAGCACACCTCTCCATTTTCTTTCTGTTAGTGGCTTTCCTGTATTAAATACACTCAACTGGAAACTTTCATTTCACAATGAACACAACATATAATCTCTCTCAGTTTCACTTTACTCAATACCTTCCTTCCAAACTCATAGTTTGCAAGCTCCTGAAACAGGAGGAGCTGATAATTCACAGGTGCCACACTATCCATTTTAAATTTGTATTTGGACATTTCAGGCTTTCTGTGGGGATTTGGGAAAGCACATGGCAGACACCTGGAACAGTCATCTCCAAGGCAAAACAGATATCCACAACTCCTGGGCAACATGGCATTTCTGCTTTCACTGCATGGGCACAAATCAGTTCCTTGCCTTAGGCACGAAACTGATTGTCCAGTCTTACATCCATGTATTACTTCCACAGGATCCCAGGATGGTTTCAGTTGGAAAGGACCTTAAAGCTCATCCAGTTCCAATCCCCTGCCATGGTCAGGGACACCTTCCACTAGAACAGGTTACTCAAAGCCCCGTCCAACCTGGCCTTGAACACGGACAGGGATGGGGGCATTCAGAGCTTCTCTGGGCAACCTGTGCCAGTGTCTCACCACCCTCATTGTAAAACATTTCTACCTTAAGTCCACTCTAGACCTATCCTTTTTCAGTTTATCCTCATCCTGTCACTACAGGCCTTGGGTAAAAAGTCTTTCTTAAAGGCCCCATTTATATATTGAAAGGCCGCAATAAGGTCTCCCCAGAGCCTTCTCTTCTCCAGACTGAATAAACCCAACTCTCTCAACCTGCCTTCATAGGAGAGGTGCTCCAGCCCTCTGATCTCTGTGGCCCACTTCTAGACTTGCTCCAACAGATCCATATCCTTTTTATGTTGGGGTCCCCAGAGCTGAATGCAGCACTGCAGGTGGGATCGCACCAGAGCAGAGTAGAGGAGGAAAATCACCTTCCTCAACTTGCTGGTCATGCTTCTTTTGATGCAGCCCAGGATATGACTGGCTTTCTCGGCTGCAAGCACACATTGCCAGGTCATGTCCACTTTTTCAGCTACCAATATCCTCAAGTCCTTCACAACAGGGCTGCTCTTCACCAATTCATCACCTAGTCTGATACTGAGAATTGCCCTGACCCGGGTGCAGGACCTTGCATATATTATCATATGTATGTGCATGCTACAGAAGACAACCACATTACACAAGAACAAACTCAGAGAGAATTGTAAACTGAAGTAACACAGATCCTAAACCTAACTATTCTATGATTCTATGGGTAGTTGTCAAAAGTCTGCTCAGTTTCAACTTACTGCATGGGCAGCAGGGAAGGAAGGAACTGAGTGGAAGCAAGCCCGTAGCATTCACGCCTTCCTGTTGGAGTACATCACAGCATTCAAGGTACAAGGTTAGCTCAGAAAAACCTTTCCATTCCAATCTCAGGTATGGATAAAGCACATCAGCCCTTCGACAGTTTCACATGGCCACTGTACTATTCAACAAACATGGCCAGATTTGTAACACACTTTCTACGCGTGCAGGTGCATTTGTGTTAGGTCCCACGGATGGTACTGGCTTAGAGTACAGTGCAAAATTTTCACTGAAGCACCACAGATACTGAAATTACAATGATTAAATGCCAGCCAAACCCTAACTGCAAAGGAGGCGGCAGCTTAGCAGAAACATCATAATAGATCATAACCAGAAACCCCAGGAATTGTATGATTAATGCCTACGAGGTTCACTTAAAAAATGCATTTAATTTAAAAGCAACTTGCAAATTTCAAACTCAGCGTAGACTCAGAAGAAAGGAATACTGTGATGATTAGCACTGACATTTAAGTCACATTTTGTTGATAAAATACCATTTCAAAGGGACACCATCTCATTCTGTCAAAGCCATGTTGGCTTTGTGATAGTAAAAGAATTAAAATAGCAGCATATATTTTGTTAAGGCCATAAGAAGATGTATCTGTATTTAAAAGCAGGCATGCAAAATACAAAAAAATTGAAAACCATCATTTTTACAGTATTGTTAAATTTGTGCATGCACATGAATGTACATAATAAATATTTTAGGTGGTGCTCCTCTATACTCATTTCTGCTCCTTTCAAGCTCTGGAAAGTAACATTATGCAGAAAAGCTTTTGTGAAAAATACTACGGAAAATGATTTGCACCTGATTTGAAATGTAAATAAAACCCCCAGGATTTTACACTTCCTTCACTGTATTTGCAACTTTGTATAATTTGTTGGTCTCTGATACTCACAGTCTCATTTTCTCTTTCTGCATAATTCAAGGTGAAAGAAAGTGAGTTTAAGGATTCTACATGACTTAAACACAAGGATTCTACATTATATCTTTCTCTTCAAAAAACAAAATAAAAAAAGTAACTTACGGTTCTTTTTCATTTTATGGTGTTCTTTAGAATTCAACTCCCAAGCCATTTAAAAAATGTCCCAGACTCAAGCACTGGCAGGTAGCTGCACAATAATCCTCCCTTTGGAAAACATTCAGGAATGCATCTGAATACTAACTGATGGTTGCAGTGCTTCAGTATGTGCTATGAACCTGTGATATATTTAGAGGATGTCACCATCAGACCTTGCCACCTGGCTATTCTAATCTTTGGTTTTGTACAAGGATAATTTTTTGTAGTCAATGATAACATACAATTTTTGGAGCTTCTTGGAAGCAGGGTAACTGTTGGACAATACTAGTCTACTGATCTCTCACAAACTGCCAATACCATCAGTAGTATGTGAACAAAGTTGCTTAAAAATAGAAGATGTGCTGTGGTGCTGACATTCTACATATTGTGTAAATTTGAGCTCGTCAGCCTGGTAGTTGCCAAAGCAGTTTTGCAGAACTCAGAACACCGGCAGTACTATAGCATCTGGCATGGTGGCTAGGAATAGACCCATGAGCTTCGATGAGCTCTGCTCTGCAACACAGAATATGGAAGATTTACATCCAAACTCTGACACCAATGTAGAAACGGCTTTTTTTATACCAGCTATTTATCCTACCTTCCTTGACAGGGTCAGATATGGTGGTAAATGAAAAGAACAGAAGGTTAGTATATCTAGTAACACAAGATAAGTCATGACAGTTGAAACTGCACTCTCTGAGATTTTCACCCATTATAGTGCAATTTTCATACTATAGATGGGAAAAGAAGATGGGAAGTAAGTAATTGGTGCTGCCCTGTGAACAGGAAGGATATCCCTAAGTACTAAACAAGCTCCTCATTGACATCTGCAAAGCACCTTAGCAGCAGAGCCATCTTTATAATTATTGTAGTCCTGGTAACAGTAAGGTAAAAAGACCTCCAGCACTGTATGACACCAAAGACGTCGGTTTCAAAAGAAGGGATCTGTGCCACTGACATTTCAATTTACTGGAAATACAAAGTACCCAGAACTTCAGGGGCTTAGTACTGGTTCCAAATAAAGCTTTTTCCAGCCTGAAGAAACTACGACTGAAACCTGAATGTATTCCAGGGCGACTATTTTTAGCATAGCCCCTTTCAGCAGGTAAGAAGGAAATGGATGCTTTTTGGCTCACTACCACAGAGGCAAACTAGATACATTCTTAAATCCAATGCCTCTGATGGCAGGGGAAAAGGAGCAGTGTAAACAGCAGAAGAGAAATACTGTTTCATGAACTCCGTGTTAATGAAACAGGACCATGAGAACTCCCAACTACAACTACTGATTTCCTTCCCCAGCGTACAAAGAAAAATCCATGCAATATTTGCCATCAACTCTTCTTAAATACGTATCCTTAAGCATCTTCTTTCTGAAGACGACCTTCATGCTAGGCTCCTCTCAACAATGTACTTTTCTTAGAGGCACAGAACACATTCAGTATGTTACTGAACATATGAATAATGAACACAGCCACTATTAAGAACCACGAGAGCATCCCAGCAGCATGAATCTATTACACGATTTCAATTCCAGAGAAATGCAGGGGTCTCTGGACACAGCCTTGGGCAACCAGTTTTAGGTGGCCCTTCTTGAGCAGGGTTCAGACCAGATGACCTCCAGAGGTCCCTTCCCACCTCAACCACTCTGCGATTCAGTGCCTGTCACCTGGAAACTATGATATTTAAAAGACAGAAGGATATTTAGAAGACAGAAAGAAGTCAAATTTCATGCCATGTTGTAACAAAGATATTTTAAGGTAAAATAAAAGGAGAATGATAAATCAGCCAGCAAGGAAGCCCACTTTTTTACATCCTCTGTCTCCAGGCATTTGCAAAAGGAAGGAATCTAAGAACAAATGATCAGATCAATGATCTCTCTCACAATTTAAGAGAACAGCAGCTTCCGTAACTATTATGATTCATATGCTAGTATATTGCAAAAATATATTGCAAAAAAGAAGAATGTATCATGCCTCTTCCCCCTCCCCGAAGTGGCCCATATACACCTGGCTACCAGAAGCTGAAAATAACAGGAGGGTAAAAAGGATATGGTGACATTCTGTATGGAGCTGCAGGTTTAAGAGAAACATGATAAAATACCCACTGAATTACGAACAGTAGGTTATTCCTTATTTATCAGCATTATTATAATGGCTGGAAGCAGGGACCAAAATTAGGACCTTTTCATATCACTGAACAAGAAAGCATGGTATTACAAAAAACCTATTAAAATCTAGTCTCAGAACAGCACTTGTAAGAACAGTAAAAGATGACAGACAAAATGGAAAGGACAAGAGAGAGAGAAAAAAGCCTAAGGTCACAGGGTTGGTTTGGTCACAAATCAACAAAAGCAACTCTCCCAACCTCTGAAATGGGAAACAGCCACCCCTCTGTGCTGCTGAACTCATCTCACTTTAACCTTATTTTTCTTTCTTGCTCTTCTCCATTACTCTCTTCAAATAATGTGAAAAATGGACCAAAAACAGACAAAGAAACTTAAGTACTAGTGTGCCTGCTATTTGGCAGTCCTGTTCTTCACAAGTAGAATGTGATTCGCTTGATTTATAAAAAATGGTGGGTGTCCAGGAACATAAGGGAAATATAAAATACAACTCCCAACAATCCAGCTTAACTCTCATGAACATGATTATTAAGACAATTTTCTACAAATTGCACATTATCCTCCAGGAAAAGTTGGGATTGGAAATCTACCAGTACATGGAAAAGAATATATTTTTTGTAGTTAAGGATGAGTTACTCATAAAACATCCTAGCGAGCGTCTTTTTGTATTATGCTGAATCTTACTTCAAGAGAAAGAAATTAGTCTTCGATACTTGAAAAATCAAGGTTGCACTGACTGACAGGCAGATGCAACCTCAGCTTTGTGCAAAAAATGGCCTCCCACTTCAAACAAACTGAATAGCACTTAAGCAGTGTGTCAGCTTCTGCAGCAAATGCACTAATATAGGCATATATACTCATTTTGAAAGGGAATTTACAGCCAACCAAGCATATCTATAAGAATACATGTGAAGTGGCATGCTGGTCAAATTATTCATTTTCTTTTGCTAATAGGGTGTATCTGGTAAAAAATCCTGGCATAATGCTCATTTCCAGCAATATACTGAGCTGTCAGTCAATACTCTTACAGTATTTTAGAGATGAGCAACTCATCTGCCTTAATTAAATTTCACTTGCTTGGCCTAGACTACCAAGTGTCAGGACATTTAGTGGTCTCTGTATAATACGGCTGTAAAGAAATGTGAGTTCTCAAAGTTCATTAACTACTCTAGAACATTTTGCAACCCACTTCTCCTAAAAGCCTATCATGCATGTTTCTTCCAGTAGCCTTTCCTAAGGACTTTCATCACATTCTCTGCAGAAAACTCTTAAAAGAGAAGAAACCTCAAACCAGAAAACATACAAAATTCTTGCAGCCTCGTTATAAGCTGTCATGTTGGCAACTACCACTGTCACTAATAATACTTCAAGATGTATTTTTAAGTTACTTCAGAAAATTTTGGGAATTACCAGCCTCACTGCAGTGTTAAATGTCAGCTCTTCCAAGCTTTCTGAAATCCTGGTACTCTTTTGTTTTAATTTGGTGTACAGCCTGGGAGAGTTCAGTAACTCAGATTATGTATAGTTGAATCAGAGCCTCTAAATACCCATTTCGAAAGGCCACCAGCACTTCACCAGCACATCTGAGAATGGAACAAGGGCCCTGCTTTTACCCGTTTTTGGCTGCATCCACTACTGTTAGGAAGCACTATCGAACACAGCATCAACAACTGCTTGAGCTGCGCTTTGCATGTGCCTTCAAAACCCTCCCCAAGAACTGCGAGCCTAGTGCCTGGCCACCCCATTGCAAAGGAACTTAGCAGTCCTGGAGATCTTGTTGTAGCTACTCAACTTGACAATGTCAGTTTGAATCAGAGCTTTGCAGAAGTCACTCCCAGAGATTTCTCTTTTTTGCTTCTTAGCTCTTCCTCAAAATGAAATGTAGTTTCAGTGTCCGTGATATTGATGTGTTCATATTATTTTTGAAAATAAAATTCTTTCTGTAAGAAAATGGAGAAACAGAAGTAAGTAGAAATGGGAAAGGGGGACTGAGAAAGAACTGGGGAAGAAGAGGATTTGCTATGGTCAGAGAGATGAACAGAACAGACATGAGGACCAGTACAAGGATGGAAACAGGTAATTTGGCAGAGAGAATCTGAGACTGGGTGCAAACTAGGCCCCCATTTTCCTTCTTCTGTGCATGGCAAAAGCCCCTTGGGAGTATCAAAATCTCATTCTCATCTGCTCTGAAGTCATCTGAAGCCAGAGACAATCTTGAATGCCTGGGGGACTACTCTCTCCCTTCCCAGTGCAGACAAGCATCTTGGTGGACCTCTCTCTTTGGGGAGTCATTAACTCCAAGGTGGTTAAACACTGGCATCATGAAATGAAGGTAATGGAAACAGAAGTCTCCTGAGCCTCAGAAAAACAAAATTAATTGACAGATAATGACTCCTCATGGTGGAAAGCTGACTAAAGTAAGATGAAGAAAATAGTCTAGTTCGGGTAGGACTGGCTGTGGTGTCCATGGAGCCTACCTAGGGCAGCCTGGCAGAAGGTAAAGGCTGACTAACTAATGTGACACGGATGGTGAGGGCACAAGACTGGTGCAAATACAGTATGCGCTGTACAATGAGCCATGCATGTGACATATACCCTCTACTACAACAGTTCACATGTCACCATCTTCCTTCATCTGCCAGGCTTGATGGTACTAGGGTGGAAGTATCAACCAGAAAGAGCAGTGTAGGAGCAGTATTTTCTGTGACCACCACATAGTAAAACTGTCTGCAGCTGGGAACAGTCTGCCTATTTTTTTCACCCCGCAATCCAAGTATTTTTAAGGGGGACCATGAGACACACTCCTACAAGACACGAATTAGAACAGGTGCTTGGAAACCATGCATTATCTTCCAGCTAGCCGCAACAGCACCACCAGCAGCAATCACAAATGTGTAATTATTCATTAAGGTGCTGCAAAGAACAAATGCATTGTTAATAAAAAAAATCTAGGAAATTCAATAACATGGAGCTTTACCAGTGCAGGATAGCAGGTGTTTCGTGGTATTTATTCCCCTTACGTAACTTGAAGTTCAGGAAAATGGAAAAAGACAAATAAACCTGCCAACAACAAAACTTCCAAAATGGAAAATACAAAGTGAAGGTCACACCACTTTTATTTTACCTTTCTGACTAGTTATCTGTAGGCACACATTCATGCCTTGTATTCAAAGTGTTCAAAGTGTTCTACCTCAGCCATCTACACCCTCCTGTAATCAAATAAAAAGCTGCTCCCTGGCAGAAACCCCTCCCGTCTGCTACATTTGATAATGCTTTCACCCATACACGTCACCAAATCCTGTACTTTCATTACCCATCCTTAAACCCCCACGTCACACATATCTCCCACCTAACGGCTGGCAGCCACATCACAAGACCACCATTCTGTCCTCTCGCTGAAACTCTGCAGAGCAGCATGGAAATCAAATGCCATGCCACGCACCCATCAGCTGATATCCTTGGCCCAGACACAGATGGTAAAACAGACAGGATCCGTATCTGCATTTAATACCAGGGAGGTATATAATCCCTTTTGGTCACCGCCAGCTCTCAGAAGACAAACGATTACAGTTATTGGAATGTGCAGCTTAACTTCATTTTCTAGATCTTCTAAGTTTGAAGCAACTGCGTTTATCTTTTAATTCCATTTCCTACCCAACTCAACTTACTACTGTAGCACTTAAAGCCTACACAACAGACTAGCTGTTTAATCAATATTACCAATTCCACCCTTTGAAGAGTCTCTCTCATGTAAAGCACAACAGTAAATAGAAAAGTGAATAAAAATGGTTTAATATAACACAGTTCTATAACTTAAATGGTTTATCTTCAGCACTGTCACTTTTTTTTTAAGCACAAATACAGACTGTGGCATGTTGAGGGTGGGAGAGAGTAAAGGGAGTGAAAAGAAGAGTTAGATCCTACTACTCAAATACCAGAGATGTTATTTGGACATAAACCAACTTCTCCTCAGGCTGTGACTGCTGGATCTGCTAAATCCCATGCTGATTCCCACCAGAGAAGATTAAAAAAAACCCAACTTTATGGTAAAATGCAAAAAATCTTTAACAACATGGAATGTTAGAAACCAGTCATACACAGCCTGACCATTTTTCTACAGTAAAGAAAAAACAACGGTAGCATCAGTTTTCAGCTGCCACTGCTTCCAAACACAAGACCTGCTTTCATGTCTGTATCTTTGTTGCTCCTGTAGGAGCTGAACATTACAAAATCAAAGACCAGGAGAGGCTGCATGCATGTGTGTGTGACAGAAAGAATGCTGAAAAAAAAATCAAAGTTTGGGTAGTATGTCATTAAAGCTATCAGTTTTGTTTTGGTCTCCTGCTGCGGCCTTACCAGAAGTTTATCTGATCAAGTAATAGAAAACTACAAAATGCAAACAAGCACTTGGATCAGGCAACCTGTGACTAAAACAATTACGAAGCAAACAGATCCTTGTCATGGTTTAAACCCAGTCGGCAACTCAGCTACGCAGCCGCTCACTCACCACCGACCAATACCGAGCCCGACCCAGCAGTGATCTGACCCTTCTGGGTAACTGCCCCCAGTTTTTACATCCTGGGCATGATGTGCTGTGGTATGGAAATACCCCTTTGGCTAGTATGGGTCAGGTGTCCTGTCTCTGCTTCCTCCCGGCTTCCCCTCCTCCCTGGCAGAGCGTGAGACTCAGAAAATCCTTGGTCAGACTAAACGTTACTGAGCAGCAACTAAAAACATCGGTGTTATCAGCGCTGTTCCCAGGCTGAAAGTCAAAATGAAGCAGTTCATTGTACATGAGCAAACTTACGGTACTTATTGGCCAACAGCTAGAACATAAAGTCTTGGAATTGAATAGACGAAATAAGGAAATACTGGAGCAATTTAGATGACAGAGGAGGTTAATAAAACCTAAGATACTGTAAATGTAGTACATGATACACAGAAAACAGATCAGAAACTGGGAGAAAACATCACTTTGCCTTTTCTGCATTTCTTTTGACGATTCTAGTCATAAACTAGTCACAGACAATTCTCTTCCTGAAATATCCTGCTTTGTATTTCTCTAATTACAACAAATTCACAATATAAAAGGGTGATTTAATGAAAACCCACATGCTTAAAATATTTATATATGCATTTAATACCATGCACAATTAAATTCCAATTCTGATATATTACTAGAGAACATCATCAAGTTCATTATCCATATGATACATGAATCACATAGTAAATTCTGGATGTATCAGATGAGATTTTCAAAAGTCACTAAATGATTCTGTTAAACGTACGTCCTGTGATTGCCATCCCACTTCAAACATTTTCAGCCATTACCTTTTCTAGCAAGTATGCCAGTTTAGGTCTAGCACTTCTCCCTGAATTCTTTCAAATAGGAAATAGGGCATTTTAAATAGATTTCCAGAGGTGCTTTTTGTCTGGTATAGCACAGCATTAAGTAGGAATTAGATTTGGATAATCCACACAGAAATTCATACTCAAGAAGCGTGTCTTGACCAGACCAATGCAAACCTTTAAGTCCTCAGGAAATTCAGCTTCAATCACATTTGAATATAGCTCTACATTCACACATTCAGGTATTAAGCGGCACAATGTGTGCTCTACTAAGAGCTTTGCACATGATGGAATGCAGAACACTACACCATCCCACCAGACAATACCAGAGGGAGGTAAAAGCCCGATGTCAGCCTTCATACGCTCCATACTGCAAATCCACCCCAAAAGCAAGAACAGTTCTGACCCTGTATAAATCCTATATAAGACCGTGGTAACACTAAAGTCATCCATCCCTAGTAAGGCAATAATAAAAGCATCCAAGTCAGATACCACATATCCATTTGTCATAGAGCACTCCTACCTTTTCAGTTTCATATAATTTTCACTAGCTGCAGGTCTGCATTCAGCACGCTGCACCACTATTCCTTCCAAGGCAAGTTTATCTAGAATGACAAAAACAAAGCAAAACTGGACATTAAAATAAGATTCACCAACACAGTCAACATTTGGATTATTTTTCACTAATTAAGAATTTAGTAAATATAATGTAATCATAAGTTCTCAAACCTCAAATTAAGTTCTAAAATCTCTGCTATTTACACACTGAAGCAATATGCTTGCACAGCTGGTATTCTGTAGACTTCCTCATTTTGCCATCAGATGTTTTACATATTAAGAATGAATCATAATGACCAAATCTGAAATAAGAGATGTGTGGCCCTCTTTTCTTCAGACTGATGCACTCAGATTACCTAGGAACTGTTTTCAGGAAATGTGCATTGAATACAGCCAGTGACCACGAAAAAAAACAAGCTATAAGGAGAACCTAATCATAAAGTATACAAAATCAGTGGAAGATATAATGAGGGCTAATTTTATTCTTATCCTCAAAAAAAGAGTAACTTACTTTCACCTTATTGCAATAAAAACCAAAACTGTTCACTAAAGGAACACAATGCAATAGAGTAATAATACTGCATATGCTAACATTTGGAGAAAAGAAATAAAAACTTGCAGTTAATAATCTAGGAGATCACATACTAAGTTTTAGTTAATACTGCTCTCTGTACATTCACTGTAACACAGTCACTTTATAATCCAATGTGAACACCTAAAGCAAAGATGACTAATAGAGTGGTACAATAGTAGCAGCCTACTCTGTAAAGGTGGAAAAACCTGAAAATTAGAAGCAACTTCATGAGGAAAGGAAGAGAGAAGTGATGGTGGCCAAACACCTGCTTTTCTACTATGATATTCTAGTGCAGAGTATGTGCGTGTGGCTATTTATCCATAGCTTTTGGCCATAGCCAGTGCAACATGTGTTAAACCAATACCTCTGGAACAGCCCTGAAAACAAGAAAGGATGAGCTTTAATGGCTTGATTAGCTCTCACTGTTCAAAATGTCCTTCCAACAGAGTCTCATCTTGCTATTAGTGTAGGGTACTACACTGTCACTTGTCACCTTCAGCTAGCAATGTCACAGAAGCTAACAAATGCTTAGAAGTGTTGAATCAAAGTAATAGAAGGCACGCTGGGACACCGCTAATTTTAACATTGACTTACAGACTGAAATATTATTACATCTGGAAATCAAAGTCTACTCTCCTTGAATAATGCAGAGAGGGATTACTTCGAGACCACGTATTTTAAAATTATTTAATCTAAAATTTCTTGGTTTGATTTAAACTAAATCCTTGAAAACAATAAGAATGCCACACTTTTCCAGGTAGCTCTGGATTAAACGTTTTGCTGATTCCTAAGGTTTATGGTCAGGAAAGACGACTTAGCAAATTTGCCTGACCTCCTGTGTATCACAGATAGATAAATTTTATCCTCTTTCTTATGTACAGAACCTTATTTGTGGCTGAAAGTGGTATTAATATTGCTGCTTAATTTCTAATATGGATTTGACTTCAGCTTCTAGTTGTTGATTCTTCTTATGGCTTTCTATACTACGCTAAAGAGCCTTTTAGTACCTGGTGTTATCTCACTTTGAAAGTACTTACACATTGTAATCAAGTCACTTCTCAATCATCTTTTCAATGAAGGGAGTAACTCAAGCTCCTGCATTATCTCGCCACAAAGCATTTTTACCAGATTGAAATAAGATTTGGATCACTTTTCTGTACTTTGTTCAACCTTGCAATTATGGTTTCAGAATACAGAGACCAGAAGATACAACACTATTGTACTGGTCTTACCATAACCATATACAGAGGTAAAATAACAGATATAGGAGCTGGCATTTTTCTTATTTCACTTCAGCCATCTCAAGGTTATTCAGCAAAATATCTGAATTTAGCTGAGAGAGGGAGGAATGGAGACTGTCAGAGGAAAAATTGGTCTCATCTCTTAAAATTCAACGATCTGCCATGTGCTGGTGGGGTTTTTGTGGTTTTGGGGATTTTTTTTTGTGGGGAGTCTATGTCCCATAACTGTGTTTCATGTTTACCTGGCTAAAACTGGGTAAAGAACAATCTGCCTCTAAAAATCAAGCTCTGGGTATTGACAGAGCTGACTGGCTATCTTACTGCTAACACAGCTATTTTAGGTTTTCTCTAAGCCTCACATTTTACCCATGGGCACTGCATTCCCTGCTCCTAGGTATATAATTGCCTTTGGCTTTGTTAAAATGCATTGTCTTTAAACAGATTCTGTGAATTAAGGATCCCAGTCACATCATGATAGTCCTGTCACAGTTTTTCCCTGCCTGCCCAGCATTTGTGTCAACTATGACATTAAAGAACACTGTCCTTTTGCTAATCCTGGAGGAAGCTTTCAAATTGCAGCCCAAGAGGCCTCCTGCTCATAATTAGTTTCTGATAACTGTCAGCCAGTTTTAATCTTGTTCTGTGCTTGCTATTTTTCTTTTAGACATAAATCAGAATGCCACAAGATTCTAAATTATGTGCAATACTACAAAATGCTAAACAGTCTGCAAACATGCTGTTACTTGAAACTCACGATCTCCAAAATAAACAAAATTCAGTTTGTTTGACCAAAAAAACTTTATATAAAGCCATGTTTGATAGCATTCATTATATTTCTGATCTGTTCTACCTCTTGAACTCCATGACGGTTTTCCCACTAGTTTCTGAGGTACAGGTTCAAGGCTAACTAGCCTCTAACCACCTCAGCCACCCAGGCCAGCTGTCTGAACACCAGCTTGCTGCTGTGAGTCTCTCTGCACCCTGCTTAATTTTCAAGTTATTCTTAAGTTTCAAGAATCAGGATCAGTGAACCAGATAGCTCCCACACACCAACTATTTAGGAAATGAACCTGCCAATTAAACATGCTTACCCTTAGTAATCTCACAGCTTTGATGTTTTGACTAATATCCTCTTTTAATTACCACTGATCCAGATTTGGCTTTTAATGTTCCAGTCACTTGACAGTACAAGGCTGTCCAGTCTCCAAGAACATCTTGCAGCTAAGCTATCCTGCTGTCAAAGCCCATCCACGCTCCAAAAGCCAAGGTTTATGTCTCACTTTCCTTGGACGCTCTCTTGGGCATTTTAACACATCCAGAGAGCCTACCAGAATAAATCTGCAATGATGCAAGCAAACCTCTGGATGAGTGACTGTAGATGGGGAACATGGGCATTACTCCCTTTCCAGTCTAATTAGCTCTCACACGCTAAACTCAAGTTCAGAGACTTGGGTCTGTCTTCACTTGTTGCAGGACCAGAGCTGCAACAGGGATAGGGAGATGTGTTGGGAAAATGCCAATTCCAGCTTCAAATCCTACTGACAATCATCACCAAATGAACAGAACTTAGTTAAAAGGCTTAAGGCAATTTTAATAAAAAGGCAATGGAGCAATTTACTGGAATTGTGCAGAAGAAGTTTAACAGGGGTTGTGATGGGGTATTTTTGTGTTTGGTTACAGCTTGAGGGGTTTAGAGAGAGAGATGGACTGGCTTGGAGATTTTAATGAGTTTTCTAGTCTGACTGCACCCAGCTCCAACTTCCAGCCACTAAGCCTGGTTGGACCATTGACTGCAAAGTTGAAGAGCTTGCTATGAAAGCATTTCTTCCCATCCAAGCACTTATGTAATCTCCACCTTTATCAAGCCTAATAAAAATAATGTTTTCTTCAATCTTCCATGAAGCCTATTTTTCAGCTTCTTAATCATTCTTACTGGCCTGAGAAACTTCAGTTCCCTAATGTCTCTCCTGAGACATCGTCTTTCACAGCCAGAATAAACAGCCTGTGAGACAGCATATGGAGTTTACCAGCTCCTGCTCTTTGTGAGCCGCTCTAGCGGCTCACAAAGGAGGAGATGAAGACCTGCCTCAGGACATACAATTCTCAGGCAGCAGGAAAAACTGGAAGAAAGTATAGGATATAGGCATGTGTGCCTCCAGCTTCTCAGTAGGTGGAAGTTGGGCTGTGCTTCCCAGCATCCAAGTCAGAAGCCCCGGTAGTTCCTGCTGCCAACTTAATATTGCTGCGCACCTTCCCTGGCTATTTGCATGTAACAGCTGGACAAGGAGCAGACCTTTCCTACACTACACTTCAGCTCTGATCTTCCAGACCAGAGGCGTTTTATGGTGCCTCTCACCCATTCAAAGGGCAGCCTCAAAGCTGGCGCCCTTCTCAAACATTCCTTCCCTGGCAGCTAAGCACCTGGAGAACAGGACCACGCAGTCTTCACTTGTCACTCCCTTATTCAGGCATCCAAAGATACATGGTACACTTGTTTTACTGACCACTACTCAGAACAATAACCTCACATTCAGTTGTAGGACAGAACCTCTGCCCTAACCATCCTGCAAATGCATGTACTGCAAGCCTGTCTACAGTGCATTCCTGGGTATATAAACCTTATATTTGGTCATAGTAAAACATGATCCTAACCAACTATCCAAACCTTGGATGACATGGTTTAGTGTGAGGCATCCTTGCCCATGGCAGAGGGATTGGAACTAGATCTTGAGGTCCTTTTCAACCCAAACCATTCTATGATTCTATGAAATGGTTGTGTATCAGCAACGTATCTCCTTCTGATGATATCCTCAGCTTGTATTATCTCCAAACTTTATCAGAAACTATCTCCTTGATCACTGACTAAAAATAAATAGGACCAAGGACTAAATCACAGCAACATTTTAATAGTAATTCTTTGCCGAACATTTGCCAGTTTGAAGCCTGCAGATATTTATTGTGCAGTTAGATGAAAGGCAAACTAATACAGTATGTATTCTAATTTGAAATGAGGAATGAGACATAGTGGGAGATTTAACAGAAAAAAGCATCACCTGCTTTGCTGAACAAACTGCAATCAAGAAAAGGGGAAAAAAATCTGGCGCAATCATTCTGCCTCCACCCACAGTATTATATTACTCTCCCTTAATTTTTTAACTGATTGACTTCCAAGTCTGATGTTTGATTGGTTTTTGTACAGTCCCTCGTAGTTTTTAAACACCTGGCCCACCCAACTCACCTCTCAAATACTGGCACGTCTTTTGCTTTTTAAGTCTTGTAGAACTGCAGTGCTCAAAAATTGTTAAAAATCTCAATGGCAACTGTTGATAAGAGTTTCTTACATAGCTCTTTTAAATCTCTTGAATGCAAACTCTTCAGACTTGCTGACTTGAAAATCTTCAATTTTAATTAGTGTGTAGAGCTTGTCTTCAATAGCTGTTAATCAACACCCTGAAGTTATTATTAGAAGGAAAATGCCTATGCTACCAACACTGTGTGACAGTAACTATTGAGTGGCTTAATTGTCCAACAACCTGGCCAATTTTCTGTGTTATGACTAGCAAATTACCTCAATAACCCCAACAGATTTCATTAGCACAGCTTCCTAATACACTTCAAAAATTCTCTGCCTCTTATAGCTGAGATTTCTCCTCATACGCTTTAATATTGTAATTAATAAATGTAGCTGTTTTCTGTAACCCAGGTCATTTCCACTGACAGGACTCTCAGTAAAGCTGATGCTATTTGGACATGTGAGTAAGCTGAAACATTGGTAAAGCACCAACGTTCCCGTGCTGTGCTCCAGTCCTGAAACCTCAGCTCCATGGCATATTCAAGCTTCCAGAGCAGGACGTTCAGGAAGAGGATGAAAGTTGAGGAGGAGTGAGGTTACTTTCCAAAAGGAAACATGTAGGACAGAATGAGGGGCAGATGCTTAGCCCCCTCATTCTTGGATTTGTTCTCCCGTGTAGCTGATAAGACACCAGCACAGCTTGCCTGATCAAGAAGAATCCTAGAATCACAGGATGGTTTGGGTTGGAAAGGACCTTAAAGCTCATCCAGTTCCAACCCCCTGCCATGGGTAGGGACACCTTCCACTGGACCAGGCTACTCAAAGCCCCATCCAACCTGGCCTTGAACACTGCCAGGGATGGGGCAGGTGCAACTTCTCTGGATAACTGTCCTCTCTGGTGCAGCCTAAAGGCTGCAACTTGGAAATGGAAGAGTACTACTACAGCCACTCTCATAAGTGTGTACAAAAGTGCTTAGTACATTTCATGACTCATTCTGGAAGCAAAATGATATCCTTTCAGTTGTTGGATTCCAGCGCTATTCCTTACTTGAATAGCCATTCCAGCATATAGGCGACACCAATAATTTGTGAAGCAGCACTCACTTCAGGATTGCTAGATACGAACAGTGGCAAGCAGGATACTTCAGCTGGATAGGGCAGAAACAGACAGTTCACTCAAGGTATGAGACAGCACACAGAAGCCAGTTGCTCTGTTTCAGTCTAAGTGGGAATCAAGAAGAGCTGGGACGTACTGGGCACATCTCAGCTATTGCATGCCTGGTACACCACACAGAGACCCTCACAGCACAAGAATGATCAAAGTCTCTAACTTGATTGCAAGAAATACTTGCATACCTTTACCAAAATGAACTTTCGGATGATCTTCCAGTGCATGGACAATAGGCCAGAAAAAAGGACATCCAGTTCCTCTGGACACAACTGCACCTTCAGAAAACAGTGAGCTATATGAAACCACCCCACTAAAACTACACGCGGCACAATACCATATGTATCATCAAGTGCACAGGAAGAATGAGGGCACTTTGGAAAAGTCCTGTAGTACAGCACAAAAAGTGGAAAATTTTCTCAAAGATATACCAGGCATTAATTCTGTGTTACTGATGACTGTCAGCTGCAGGGAAGGAAGTTACATGGGTTTGTGGTGATGAAAATTTTACAGCAGCTCTAGCATTTTTCAAGTTTCAAAGGTTTAAATGTAAATATTCATGATCTCCACAGTGTTTTCCACATCAAATCGATTTTGAATATTTTATCATACAAACCACTAAAATTTTACATGAACTTTCAAAGAACGCTTACTCGTTCACGAAAAGTGGAAAATTTCAACTGCAAGTGTTAGAACGTTGAGAAGATGACGAGCATGAAAACTAAGTATTCTGTAACTGCTGTCTCTTAAAATGTAGACAGCTTAGCTGGCCATGAAAAATGTCATGTTTCTCCTTGGAAATCCCTACGTACTTGTGCCAGGACATTCCTAGTTCAGCTTCAAAGCATTTCAAGATCACAGCGCAAGATGAAAGCACCACAGAAATCATTCTTTTAGTGTTTAACAGCCACTAAGATATGTAACTATGCATGGTCTAAGCACATCAACTGGATTTTCCATTACTTGACAGTAAATTAAATTTGAATGGATGTCTCCTATAATGGGGGAAAAAAACTCAAAAAATAACACGTGAAACTAACTGGCTCTTTCATTTTCTCATTTATATACTCAATAATTGTGAAAGGAGTTAATTTTGAGGAAAAAATTCAAATGTTGAAGAATCAGAAGCTGCCTGAAATGTATTTGACTGAAGTTACACTAAACATACCAATAACATCAAAGAGTTAAAGCTAAAACCATGACTAATTCCCGATAAATCACACCTAATGAATAATAACTGCTTAATACACCACATACAGCAGCAGAAAAATTTTGCATACCGGTACTAGGGATACCCCAGCAGGGAGAATGGCAAATAAAAAAAAGTGCATTTATTTTTATTATCTTCAGTTATTAATTAATAAAATATTATAGTGATGACTCTACAGTATTGATAAACAGGCTAAGAGACAGTGGGTGCAGCAGTATTTAGCAATAGAGCAGATGAATTTACAGAATAATCTTACTTTTCACTGTTAATTGCACAAAGCAGGAGACATCTGCCTGCGACAAATACCTCTTGAAAACTATGGGACCTCTCCATGTCCAGCCCAAGGTAAGTGTTCGCTCCACCTGCGCTGGGGAATGCATGCTGCAGCTCCTGCCCACTCCACAAGGAAGCACACAGAGATGTGTGAGGAGCTTTCCCCTTCCTGCTCCAAGCTGCAAATGTTTAAAGGGAAACCTTGTTCTAAGAGGCAACTGAGAGTAAGCTCAGAGCACAGATCGTGGAGAGAAAACAGCCATTTGATTCAAGCATGCTCTGCCGATGTTTTCTCCCCTCCCAGTACCAAGTGTTGCTAAGCTCTAATGTTATCTGATGTTCAAAGCTATCTGTAGGCACACTAACCCTTTGTTCCACAGGGCAGCTGAGTTATTTCTGTCGAGAAACAATGAACTGATGCTAGATAGCCTTGGTGACTTAAAAAACATCACCGATATAAACAGTAAATCCCTCCCTAAACCAGTTTTTGTCTATGGCACAGAGAAAGGGAAAAAGCACAACCTCATCAGGCTGCAGTTCTTGTGTCGGTGCAGATACTCCCATTGATTGCAAATGAAAGATTTCACCACAAACTTAAACCAGTCAGACCAACAAGTCCTCAGCATAACTTCCAGAGTATTTTCTGTGAAAAAAATCTTACCACTGAGCACATGTCTGATAAATGAGGAATACGTATGTGCATGCGCTTCATAGATGATCACCCCCCTTCTACAGACAGGGACACCTTTCCTTTCATACTGTCCTGCTGCATGCATCAAGTACTGTAATCAGGACCAAAAAAAATGTGAAAAGAGGCTTTGCGAAAATTAAAACCCTTGAAACAGAAATGAAGCTGTTTAACACTGTAAGTACTAAAGATGATTTGGCTAGCTAATATTACAAATGCATCTTAAAGTATTAAAAATAAGGTGTCATTTAGCATAGCAGCACGCATTTCTGTGAATAACCCCTGAGACTGTGTAAACTTCCTAGACTTAAAGAGAGAGACAAACAGTTGCGATATCCTTCGTCCCTTACATAGTTAAATGCAAATTCTCCTTTACAGTCATATTCCTGATATCTCCCTGCATACACAGCTGATACGCCACCTACTGCAAAGCTGAGCTGACAGTCGGAGCAATGCTAGCAGCATTTCCATTCCAACATCGTGCCGGAGCTGAATAGAAGTGCTTTTTTTAAACTAAAAAGAAAAAAAATATTTTTTATTCAAGCTGACAAGAACAAAGCAAGATAGCTGGCTTTTTGTCCTTGCTTTGATAATGGAGAGAAAAATAAGCAGAAGAGAAAATGAATGCGAAGAAAAACACAGCAACTCCGAAGGCTCTGAGCAAGACAAGGAGTATAAAACGTCTCTGATTACGCTGAATGTTGGTGGCTATCTATACATCACACAAAAACAGACACTAACCAAGTATCCAGATTCTTTTCTGGAAGGGATCATAAATGGCAAAATAATGTGCCCATTTGATGCAGATGGTCATTACTTCATAGACAGAGATGGACTCCTTTTCAGACACATCCTCAACTTCCTACGAAATGGAGAACTTCTTCTACCAGAAGGATTTCGAGAAAATCAACTTTTGGCACAAGAAGCAGATTTTTTCCAGCTTAAGGTACTCTCGGATGCAGTGAAATCAAGGTGGGAGAAGGAACAGCTAGCATCTCGGGAGACTACTTTCCTGGAAATAACTGACAGCCACGACCGTTCACAAGGACTTAGAATCTTTTGTAATGCTCCCGATTTCATTGCAAAAATAAAATCCAGAATTGTACTGGTGTCCAAAAGCAGGCTGGATGGATTTCCAGAGGAGTTTTCTGTATCTTCAAATATTATTCAATTCAAGTACTTCATAAAGTCTGAGAACGGTACACGGCTGGTACTGAAGGAGGACAACACCTTTGTCTGCACCCTGGAAACTCTTAAGTTTGAGGCTATAATGACGGCTTTAAAATGTGGATTCAGATTGCTAACCAGTCTGGATTGTTCGAAAGGGTCAATTGTTCACAGTGATGCACTTCATTTTATCAAGTAATCACAAAACCAAAGGAAACGAGCATGCAGCCGGTAAGCCTTCCGTGACCTGCAGTCTCCTGGCATCACAATAATGTATATCTAACTAGCCTTGTACCACAGATCAATTGATCTAATTGATCTAATTGATCTAATGAGCTAATGGTATGTAAATCTCACAATGACATCCATCTCTGGCTTACTTAAGCTAAAAGAAAATTTTACTTCTGAATTTAATAAAAATTATCTGCTAAACATTGTAAACACAGACTGAATGCTTTATGCTGCTTGTAATACATGTTTTCTCGATGCTGTCTTTCAATCAGAGAGTCTAGTTGAATCTTTGTGTACTTGGGTGATTAACATGCATACACCTAACTGCTCTGCTGAACAGCAAGTAGTGAAAGTATTTTTATATAACAAGCAGGCTTAAAATATGTTTTGCTTATAACAAATTCAGAGTGGATTTTAACTGGAATAAATGATTTTAAATGTTCATTAGTCTTTATGCTAATCTATTGTATTGAATTTGCAAAAATTGAGACTGCAAGAGGGTTTAAGATTAATCAGCTTGATTTTAAAGTTAAATGATTTCTCAATTCACTTAAAACTAAACTTACAGCTGTGCTATTACATTAACAAAAATTGCCAAAGCATGCAAACCAACAAAATAATGTAAGGAGGGGGGAATTCGTTCTATTATGGGAAATGAGCTGAATCTGCACAGAATGTTAAATTTTCTAATTATATATACATCTCAAACGTCTAATAAAAATATCTGACATAAAGTTTCATGTAACAGGTTTCCAGTAATGGCATCCTACGCTGCTGAAGTCACTATTTCCTACCAACCACTTGTGCTTGTAAAGACAGTCGAGTAACAGAGCCCTTGCTTTCCACAATGGCTTACTAAAAGCAAATAGTACTACTAGCTTTGAATAGACCACCTGCTGGCATTTAAGATGCAACACACTAAGTAACAGAATAAATACCTTCTTTCTCCCCATCTCCACTGTTTATCAAATCTTTTAATTCATATTTCAAACAAAGCTTTACTATCTTCTATGAAACAACTACATCTAATTTAACTGCAAGTGTTACAAACCAGCCAGTCTGCAAAAGCAGACTGAAAAATCATCACAAGAGGCAGAAAGAAGCTGCACTAACTCTAAATTTAAGCTTTGTCCATCACTGAATCCGACCATTATTCACAGCTCATATGAACCCAAAATTCAAGTAAAATGCTATGAAAGAAAGAAAAAACAACCAAATAGTTTCCCAACTCTCCCAAATCATCAACTTTTATAGAAATAAATGAAATAGTAAGAAGGTCAACAAAATGCAGTACAATCCATACTAGAAGTGACAACCGAGGAAAACAGCTAACACAAAATAGGCTGAGAACAGTTTTATTTCAGCTTTTAGGGGGAACAAATCCATTCTTAGTAGTAGTGACTGGGAATGCAAATGCAAGGTCTGCTTATCCTTCAACATGAAATTCTATTTCACTTGTAACATTTAATGCGTGTTGTTAACTAGATCCCTTACAGAGATGAATTGAGAGAGGGACAGTATATCTCCAGACCAGGCAGCAGTGACTGAAATATATTACAGTATGATTTTATCAAATGGGGAAATCCTCTCCAGAATACTCCGTCAGAATGAACCCACTGTTTAGAAACAACAAACTTTTCTATCCAGTCCCCAAGTTACAGACTTACAGATCATAAAAGACGTGGTTCTAAGTAGAACTTTTCCAAACTGAACTGTTTAAAAATCTCTACATTTCAGGCATACGAGCTCTAGAACTGTTCATGTATCCCAAAACTTCTCTGCATTTGTTCTATTGCATTAACTACGTACAAACAAAACACATTAGTAAAATACAATCCTTTACATACACCATCACTGTGTGTCAGCCCCCCTACTTTCCTTCCTGCAAGTTATTTTCAAATTAGTATCTTCAAAGAAATCCTTATTAACCACTAACCTTGTACATACAAGAATCTGTGGGAATTCTGTGACAAGTAAACGTGAAAATTCCCTTAGAGAAATCCAAAATCCTGCTGATTTTCTATGTCAAGAGACAGAAACACTATAACATGGAACAATTACATGAAAAGCCCTTTGTGGACACAACTGTCTACATAAGCAAGAAAAAAAAAGTGACAAGACAATCTAAAAAAGCTCCATAAGTAATTTATAAGTTTTAAAGAAGCATGTTCCCAGCACTGTCAAATACATAGCCTGC
This sequence comes from Ara ararauna, assembly GCA_028858755.1. Classification (NCBI taxonomy): domain Eukaryota; kingdom Metazoa; phylum Chordata; class Aves; order Psittaciformes; family Psittacidae; genus Ara; species Ara ararauna. The sequence goes on along the minus strand of CM054378.1, from coordinate 103,601,917 downwards.
AGAAGCACAGCGTCTGGAGGAGGCTGTTGCTCCTAGGATGTCAAATCATCCATTTTCACTTAAACACTTTTGGTTATCACCTTCGCTTGTAACGGATCTTTGATTGAGATTTAAAATATCATTACAGTTGAAAAGTACAAAAGAAAAACAGCAACAAATCAGGGTTTTTTTCCAATAAATAATACATGTTAAGTAAAATATATTGTGGTTGCCTGCCTTTCAGTTGGGCTCTTAGGATGGCAAACACCAAGGAACTGTTAGCACTTTAGTATCGGAAAGCATTACCAGTATTTTCTCTCTTCACTCATGAAAAAGCAGGAGAGAATTTGATGGTACTGCATTTATTGTAGAAAATGCTTTTGGAACATAAGCTATTCACAAGCTCATAATTGCAGGTAAAATTCAAACAATCCGAAACATCCTTGAAGAATATTCTATAGCTATTCTCAAACGATTTACTGGAAAACCTTTATTTGCCAGGCTCAGAGAAACTGTTTCTTTCTTAAGCCTACAAAAGAGAACTTGATACCATTCTTTTTTTCCCCAAGTGAAAAATGTACTTGTAATTGTTCCATGCTATAATGTTTTCTAATCATCAGTAAATTCCTGTGTTGTTTTATCTTTTGTTATTAAAATCGAATGATTCATTACCTTAAACACTTTCCACTGATTTTTTTTTTTTTTTGTATTTCTGTGCAAATAACCCTGACATCTATGGCACACAGGTAAAGTCATCTGCTGTAACACTAACTTCAATCTTGTCTTCCCATTTTCGTGAGCACTCATGCATTTGTACAAGTGCCAGGGTTTGAGAGTTTTACATGTCATCCCTGATTGAAGGCACCTCACGCTGCTGTTTGATTCACACAGTAGAAACAAGAAGGAAAATAGGGGTAAGAAAAAGTCATTCTCTTCCCTGTTCACATTGAACAAAGCCACAACCATGTTGAATCACACCATACCACTTCATGCTAGTTAAAAACTTCAGTAATTTTTCAAACCAGGGTGCGGAGGTGCCTTGCTTTCATCTAAGAACAAAATGACCACATAAAACCTCCACACTGTGAATAACATTTGCTTTTTACTCCAAAAATACACTAAATATAACATAAATATACTTTGCGTATGTTCAGTCACTCAGGCAGATATTTGTGTTCCACCACTGCAGGGTGTACCACAAAAGGCGGTAATACTATGACAATAAGAATAGTGCACAGCCAAGTGCTTAAGTCAGAAATACTAACAGTTATCAGAACAACATTACTTAAAATATGATGTGCATACAAAGTACTTCTATACTTCCTCCTCTCATTAAGACTTGGATCACAATGAACCTAGCAGAAGAGTCCTACAAGCATCAGCAAGGAATGACAATTTCCAGAATTTCTCTGATGATCTTCAATTGCTTGGGTAGGAGTAAAAAATTCCTTCCCCAAGGAGGCACTTAACCAGCTCCCAGGCTTGGGCAGTTCCACTTGCTTCCCTGACCATTTTCTTGGTTGAGAAAAGGAGCCACCAAGCAGAAGGGACAGAGGGAGTTGAAGGCAGGACTGACCTCCATACACTACAAAAAGAATATCCCTGCCTCTATGAATTCCTTGAAAAAATACAGGTAAATGACAAACTGACCAAAATACCCACACTTAGACACCCACCTTTTCCATCAGTGGAGAAGTCAGGGGCCCTTCTATCACACTTGGCAGTACGCTGGCACAAGTACCAACTATTTGGTTTATTTCTACATAAGAATAAAACCTAAGAGTTGCTCCACTACATCACTAAGGTCTGTCTAGCCCAGTGTCCCCTGATGACTGTGAACTGTTTCCATCCCCTGATCCCCCACATCTCTGAGCAGAACCACCGTTTTTGATCCTTTGACCCTCACATCCTTCCCCTTATCTTGTTTCCCCCCACCCCATCATACCACTACTTTTCACTTTTCTTTCATCACACCTCTCCCTTTCACCAGGCATGTTATTGTGCTTTGTTAGGGATGCCTAGGTAAGAATATAAACCCAGAAAAAAAAACATATAAGATGCTCCCTTGAAGTACTTCCTCAGTCTCCAGCCATTTACTGCCCAGTGACTGGTAGAGCCAGATGTGGTTTCTGGAGGTAGCCATGATGCTGTTAAACATGCAGGCTGCACAAGGTCAAATTATAGCTCCAGCTATACCTTCAGTACCTGCTCACCCACTGACCAGTGCTTCACAGCATCATAATTGCACTATTGACATTTTCACTCATGTCTTATTTTTAATTGCCTTTTTACATTTGTACCTATTACAACTGTGTAAGTGACAATTGGTCACTTTTTTTCTACAGTAGATAAGATTTTTCTAGATCCTAAAGGTGAAAAAAATTACATTATCATTTGCAGCAATCAGTGATACTGTTATTTTCACCTCTTACAAGCATTACAAGGTTTCTATTCAGTAAGATGAGAACAGCCGAAGAAAATTATCTTCCCCCTCCTCTCCCCATTAGTATACAAGTAGAATAAGGGCAGGCAACAAATACTACAATTGAATAATGGCAGTGCCTCATCCACGAATTTATTTGGGTAGAAGTGTCATGTTGCGCTGATTCTGTTAACTTATGAATCAGGATTGGGGATGAAGGGGATGAATTAACTTGGGTCTATGACAAAATAAGTATTATTTTTTTCAGTTAGAACTGTTTCATCTTTGATAAATAAGTATTGCCTAACCCTAATTTTATCTCCTGTCCTGCAAAAAAGGACAGAAATTATTAGATTGACAGGGAAGAGACTACTAGTTATAAACCTGAAGGTGTTTTCATATGAAGAGATAGGCTTGCATAATTCACAAGGTTGAAACAAGAGCCATCAATATGGCACAAGAAACTTAAGATCAGAAAATTAACATTATGGGTTTTAATTACTTTTGAAATAGACGTTCTCCATGTCCTCTGTGCTGGTACATCACAGAGAACACTGTCGCAAAACACTGCCGTTATAAACCATCATCATTCGCAATAAAATGCCAGAAAACACGAAGCACAGCAAGGACTGGGGAAAGTAGGAGGGAGATGTATGATGACACCTGAGGAATGCGGATGAGCGAGCACTCAGAAAAAGAAAGCGCAGCTTGCTTGCTTTCTGAGGGAAATTGCATAATATCCTGTGGAACTAGACAGTGGATTTCTTTTCCTAAAAATGTGTTTAGTAGGAGTACCACACACAGCTAAAGCAACAGTCTCCCAAAAAGCTGTTTCTATCTCTGCTGGTAACAGTTTAACATCATTGCCATTATCATTTAACGCCACACTTGTTCATTTTAAGCTTCAGAAGAGAATATTGCTCTTCCACTTCAGACACAAAACCATTCACAAAGTGGGAACAATAATTACAGCTGCACACAGCAGCTACTAATTCAAAACACTATTAGCACACAATGACATGCAAGCTCAACATGTTAAGGTTTCAAAACCAAGTAGTTAGATGATGACTGTTATAAATGTAGCCACTCTGAAGGTCTGTAAACTTCTCATAACATTAAAAATGACTATGGTATTGCCTTGTTTACTGGTGAAACATAAATGACTTTGGGGGACAGGACCTTGGGTTACAGAGTGTTCATGAACCCACCATCTTTCTGAACAGTAAACAGGGATTCCACTAGTTCCACCTCAAGCATTATTCATATTACATACAAATATTATATTAATACAAATTAAATACCATATATAATATTTTATATCATTAACTACATATTTATTAAATATATTAATATATGTAAATATGATATTATGTATACATTTTTTATTATATAGGGGATTACAAGAAATCTGGAGAGGGACTTTTTATAAGGGCATGTAGTGACTGGACAAGGGTTAGGCTTTAACTGAAAATGCTTTAAACTGAGAGAGAATAGATTTAGATTAGATATAAGGAAGAAATTCTTCACTGTGAAGGTGGAGAGAGACTGAGACACAGCTTGCTCAGAGAAATTGTGGCTGCTCCATCCCTGGCAGTGTTCAAGGCCACATTGGACGGGGCTTTGAGCAACCTGGGCTAGTGGAAGGTGTCCCTGTCCGTGGTAGGGGGGTTGGAAATCAATGATCTTTAAGGTCTCTTCCAACCCAAACCATTCTATGGTTTTATCTCAGTTACCTGAAAAATTAGATGTCTACTCTTTTCCAGGATGCATCATTTTGTGCCTTTGACACCACCCCACCCCAAGCTTTCAACAGCAGTTTTGTTCCAGATGTGGAAAACCTGGCCAAAAAGAGGTGGCAGGTTTTCTTGCTTACATCTCCTGAAGGGAGATTCGGTGAAGCAGTGGCACTTCACCAGACACAGGAGCACAGCAAAGAGATGAGAACTGAGATTTAAAAGCCCAAGGCTTCTTGCTAGGGAAATGCCCCAGGAAGATGAGGATCCAAGGGTCTTGATAAAGCTGTGGGCTTTATACTCAGGGAAGCTTGCAGGGCTGGATTCCCCGAGCAGCAAAGATGGGGAGGAAGCAGAGTGGGGAGAGAGCCTACAGTATCTGAGCACTGGGAGATGATGACGAGTAAGGCAGAGGGACTCTGTGTCACTAACTGCCACCTGAGGGCCTTGAGTTTATGGAGAAGGCAGATGCCAACACGGTGCAACACTGAGGCTGTATAACACAAGTAACATCTAATTATCCTGAAAGCACTATATTAAAACTAATTAAGAAAATAAATAATATAAAATTCTCTTTCAGCTTTCCGTATGTCAGGTTTCAGAAAGACAATTTTCTTTTTTGCAGCAGAAGTCAGAGAAATTCCCATTTTTTAAAAATTGTTAATAGGAAATATTTAGCTACAGATCTACTGCCACAGCTCCACAGAAAGCTGTTTGTTATCTCAAAGGAGGTTCTTGATGTTGTACCATAGTGAACAGATAAAGGAAAAAAATCACAGGTCAGAGATGGGTACAGACTCTGTCAATTAGGAAGAAAAAAATAAGCAAACAAACTAGCAATGAACAGGCTAAGCATCAAAAAAGCATAAACAGAAGCAACTCTAACACCAAACCCAACCATTTATTGCCTCTCTACTACTTAAATAAAGCCTTTGGCCAGTATTAGAGACAAAGTAGTACATTTTATCAGTGCTGAAACTGGCAATTTCAGAGGAGCCTGGAAGCCAGGCTAGTAAGAATCAGCTAAAGAGAGAAAAAGTTACTCTTGGGTTAAGAGTGTTATCAATACTAACTTTATCTAAGGCCTGCAGCATTGCCAGGTCTTGTGGTATTTCCAAAACATTTTCTAAAATGAACAGCAAATAATATTCTTTCCCAACAGGGCATAAATCTAACATGTAGGCTATTTTATGTCTTCTCACATGATGATAAAAGTCCATCTCTGTAAGACTTTTCTGCCAAGCACAAATGGTGACTTTAGAGTTTACTCACAGCATACAGAAATCCCTAAGACAACCTCCATGAGTAAGACAACACGCTGTGGCACAGCTACACACCGCTCCAGCTCCTGTATCACCAAGGCTGTTGGCACGATGCTGGGGCTGGAAAAGCTTGATAACTGAGGAAGAACGCAAAATGAGCTCAGGTAGATTGTTTCCATACTCAAGCATGCAGAAAGCTCAAGTCAACTGCGCTGCAGCCTCCAGTGCTCTTGCAGCTGCAGCTAGCAAAGGCAGAGGTAAATGACTACTCACAACATTAGAAATGTTGCTCTTTGCCTTCATTGCCTTCCCTCTCAAGAAGTTACTTCCATGGTTAAAAAGAAGATACTTCAACTACCCCTGATGAAAGCTGTGTAACACAGGGAAGCAGAGCCTGAGAGTAACAGTACTGGATCAGACTAAAGGTCTGCTTTGCTCAGCATCATGACTCCAGCAAAGCGGCCAAAAAGCCAGTATCTATGAAGAAGCCTAAGGACAGAGCAGCCATGTATGATTCTTCCACTGGGTACGCATCCCAGTGTCCACCACGCTTTTGTGGCTTGGGATCTCTTAAATCAGATGTCCTCCCAAGCTTAGTACCCTTTCACGGATTTTCTTTCACATACCTCTTTGGTTTCCCTAAGGTCATGTAAGCCTTTAGCAAACACCACCTATGAATCCACATCTTCTGGCAAAGAATTCAATAGCTCAATTACATCCTGAATGCAGAACCACCTCTTTATTTACTTTGAAACTGCATCATGCTAGCTTTACATCAGCTACATGCCAGTTTTGCACGGGCCAATGCAGCAAGCATTTGATCTCCCTCTGTCCCTTTGATCCATCATTCAAGACTCTAATTTGCAATACTGCAAAGGTCTGAACCCATCAGATGTGATCATACTTTTTGCTGTTCTACCAGTGCACCTTCCCTGTTTCTCCACAATATTTATTATAACTAGTATATCTAATATATATAATTACATAATTATATATGCATTATATATATTTATCATATATGGCAGTTGGAACTAGATGATTTTTAAGGTCTCTTCCAACCCAAACCATTCTATGACTCCACGATTCTTTATATATATATTATATATATTATAACCAGTATGATAGACACTGGGTACATACACCTTAAAGCAGGAACTGTTGCTTCTTTGTGTGTTTTAACAGCTACAAATGGAGTCTCATTACTCATTATGGCTCCTGGAAAACTACTGGGAAGCTTGCACTTTAAGTTTTGTTGCATTTACTTGCCAACAAAACAAGTTATAATTTCAAGACAAAAGTCCTTCTGTGGCTTGAAAATGGCAGATTGCATATGTAAGTTATCTTCAACACTGAGTTGCAAGCTAGTATTTAAATTCAGAATTACGGTTTTATCCCTCCTGATAATTTTTTCAGTTAGAATTTCACTTCTGAAGTGAAATTAATATGTTAACTGCTTTAAAGAAAATCAAATGTGCATTTAGCAGCTTTACTAATGTGTCCTAAAGCCAGAACTCTGTGCCTTTAACAAAAAATCACTGATTTTACCGCTTGTGGTTCAGTGTTTACCAATGTGCTTACACTGAATTTCAAATATTCTGATACATGTACAATCAACAGCTTGATTGCAACATCAAAAAATGAAGCAAGTGTCAACTAAGGACAATTCGAGTGTGTATTTGTCTCTGCAAGTGCACATTAACAATTGGCAACATTTTAATACCAGATTCACACTGTATTGTCTGCAGCAGCTCAGATAATTTATTCCTTTTAACCAAAGCAAATTCAGAAATGATCCCAATGGTGTTTCTCCCTTCACTAGAAGGCACTTGGTACTACTCACTAGCAGGTTTAGGGAAAAGCGATGACTAACACCTTGTCCTAACACACATTAAGTACTGAAGGCTGCTATTCCCTAAAAACTTACATTAGAGACTTTAAGAGATGAAATTTGGATACACCAGGAGTTCAACTGGCTTGAAGAAGGTTCTGGAATTTCAACTAGTAGATTGCACATAACATTCCCTGATGCACACATTCTTAAAGAAGAAGATGCAACTGTACATTGTGTATAGAGCTGATATACCTCCCCACACATCTCCCTCCCCCCAAAAGCAATGCTGTGCTTTCAGTACTACATTCTCAAAGCTTAGGTAACATCAATTGCTGCCTGTGCAACTTTCACTTACCCACTCGCACAAGGACAGTACCTAGTTACATCTGCTCTTACGTGAGAAGGCATTTCTTTACATCATTCTTAGCACACTACACAGGCTTACAACAGCAGCTTCTGGGTTTTTTTATTTGGGGAGAGATGAGCATGTCACACTTTAACTGCCACAAGACTGGTATTCACAACTTCTGTCACCTCCAATAGCACCTAGAGGCAGGTGCAAGCAAAGCCATATGCAAACAGGAACTACTTATACGTATTTGAGTTTAAATCACTTGCTCATCATCATAAAGAAACAAGCAAAGCCAATTCGCATTTCTCTTTTCCATTAGCTGAGTGTGCAATTTGCTACCCTCCTTTCCCATCTGACAGAAACCAGCCTTCAGGCACTAAAGAATACTGGCTGAATCACCAAGCACTGTTTATCACAAGCACTAATCAAATAGGAATTCTGTACGGAAAAAGTGACCTAAAATGATGCGAAAGGAGCACAAGCTTAGTTTCAGTAAATTTGTTCTACATATATCTTAATTCCTTAATATTTTGACCACAACCATAGCATCATTCGAGATATTATGGATACTTAAGGTTTACATAGGCTCAACGAACAGGGATATTTCACAGAAGGAAAGTCCATGAGGACCTGTTAAATAAAACACTATCACCCTGGCTCTGGATCTGCCTGAGCTGTGAATCATTAAAGGCTGGAAGAAGTATTCTGGGGAGGTATCACTGTGTTTTCATATCATTCTTATACTCTTCCCAAGGCATCTGCTATTGACCACCACCAAGGACAAGATACCAGCTAGCCAACCTTCGGACTGACCCAGGATCACATCACCTCTCTTCAAATGGTATCAAGTAGAATAGGAGTGCTGGTACTATCTCACCTTTTGGTAAGTGGTTTACAACCATCGTGACAATAAATGTGATTTAAAATGTCACACTTAATACTAACAATTTATGATGCAAAAAATTCAGACGATTTATAGTACCAATGCGAAAATGTCAGGGAACTTCTTAAGCATGTAAATCAAAGGATTTCTGAATGTTATTTACCTCATTTACCTCCCTTATCTACTATCTAATTACACATAAACCTTACATATTTTTATTATAGCAATACCCAAAAGCAGTTATCTGGGTCTTCTTACACTTAAATGCTACATAAATGCATAAAAGATATCATCTTTACCTCAAAAGTGCTTATGTAGTCCAAGATAAAGTAGATTAACAGCAAAATGCAGCGCTCCATAACCTGAATTACTTGAGAGGCAGTTTGGAAAATATCATCTGAGTTTCATGATGATTTTCAGAAAAAAAAAACAAATAGGCAAGTAAGTGCAACCGATGGCTGAGAGTCCTCCTTTAAATGCTGCAGTGTAACCACCTACCATTTACTCAGAAACTGAATCCACAACCAGCCTGATTCCATTAAATGGGTTTAGCACTCATCTTGTCAGCATATTTAAACAGCCTCCAGCATATAGTAGTTCATTCTTCTGACCCAAGCAAAAATACAAACAACTAAACATGTGACCATCTTACATAATATTTGCAGAACGAGGAGACACTAAGAGTGAAGAGCAGACAATCACTCAAACACAAACCCAAACAGAATAAAAACTCCAAAAGCAAAGCAAAACCAAGGGTGAGCCCCTACAGCTGAGGGACATCAGAGAAATGCAATGCAAGTGTCAAAATTCTGATTCATTTTAGCAGTTAAATTTCTCAAGATCTGTTTTACCTGAGACATCCCACAGCAGCCTCAGGTTTCAAGTGGGATAAAAGCTAACCTCGAGAAGTAGCCCTTCATAACCTTAAAACTGCACCACGATTAACATATAATCAGTGACCAGATTTCAATAAGTAACTGGGAAAATCATAGAATCATAGAATAGTTAGGGTTGGAAAAGACCTTAAGATCATCTAGTTCCAACCCCCCTGCCACGGGCAGGGACACCTCCCACTAAACCATGCCACCCAAGGCTATGTCCAACCCGGCCTTGAACACCGCCAGCGATGGAGCATTCACAACTTCCCAGGGCAACCCATTCCAGTGCCTCATCACCCTCACAGTAAAGAATTTCCTCCTTATATCCAATCCAAACTTCCATGGATCCAGTACAAGTCTACAGGCTGTAACTTTTCTACCACTAGCCTTTTGATATGCTTAAGCCAGTGTAATAAAAAAACTCAATATTATAAAGGATTCCATCCTAAATAAAACAAAACCCAAACCTTACTCTTTGCCAGACACAAAGTACATACTTTTGACAATATTTGATGCTGAAATGAAATTCAAATAAAAAATATTAGAAAAAATAGGTATCTCCATGTTAAAGTGCCCGAAAAACTACTTTCAAGAAGACAGTTTGAAAACCCACTATCATTACTCTTCTGCTTAGGAGCTGCTTTCTAAGAAAGGCATGAGGCTCTTCCCAGTCCATCTGCTACCTCTGTCATTACCACTTACGAGTGTCAGCCCACTTCCAATACTATCTAATATGTGTGCATCAGAGGTAAACCTTCTACTAACAAAACTGAGATTTGTCTATATATTTTGTATTAGCTGTGTCTAGTTTCCCAGGTTCACGGGCTCTAGCTAACACTGGCACATTCTTGCGCTAGTACATTAATGATATTTTTGAAACACCTTTTTAACAAAAGCAGAAAAGGGGATTTTTATTAAATACTACTTGACACTGTAAGATTCTCATGCTGTTGTGTACCTACCTGGGAATTTCAGTAATGCAAGCCCAAAGGATTTAGCAGAAGAGGAGGAAGCAGTGGGCTAGGAACATACAGCCTCAAAGAGAGCTTTGCTCCAGCTGCTGGGGAATTGCACTTTGATATACCTATGTGAGAATGAGACTTTCTGGAACTATCTCCTTCAGTGGCTATAAAGGAAGCCTGCACAGACCTGAAATAAAATATTTAGATTCCTAAAGCTGCTACCCTACATGAAATAAGCATGTTGCCCATTTCACACAAAAATACCAATCAAAGGGCAATACTTTAATTTACTCCTCTGAACTGTGTAAAAATCCCAACACGTTTACTGCAGCAACTGCAGTTTGAGAAGCACCCTTAGAATTTTTAACTTCACCCAAGATATCATTGAACTGACTAATACGTAACTGGGAGGCAATATCAGGAAACTAAATATTTTTAACTCTTTCCAAAGACTTTATAAATCTTTCACAAGAATTTCATTTTTATTAGAAAAACTGAATAAAGTACAATACTAGAACACTTTTTTTTTCCCTGACTGCTTAGTCTGTGCAATTAAGATCAAACAATGAAAGATCTGGAAATTTGCCACAGACTTTCCAATTGAGAGGAAAGAACTCAAACTGAAAAATAGAGCCAATGAACCTAGAAAAAATGAAAAAGTTGAGGAATAAAGAAAATAATCTAAAATAACATTTCAAGGAACATGACATTTCTAAATCTCTCCCTCATAATTTTATTCCCCTTCTTTTAAATACAAAAATATAAGTAATTTAAGCATTTGGCCACAGCAAATGATCAGTTTATGAAGTCATGTTTCAATTTTATGATATTCTACCCTACAAATACAAGAAAAAAACTCACGCCTTTTTCTTGAGAAGTCGAACTGAAAGGCTGCAGTCCTAATTAATTTCTCAAGTGTTGCAAAGAAAGTATCCATACTCACCAGTGCTGCTGCTTTCAGCTTTTTCTTCTGGTTGGCTTTCTGGAGAAAGAACAAATGAACAAAAAAGGAAACATAATGTTTCTGTGTCGATTATGTGAAATGACAAAGTAGGTTGCAAAGCAAAGAAAGGTAAATGATGATAAAATCACAATCACTGGGTTTGACTGACATTTATAAATTTGTTTTCTGAAGGATAATTTGCCACCAGGAAGAAAAAAATAAAAATCTTTAGCGCCCAAACTCACAACTTCAATGAGAGAACTCCATTACACCTCTGATTGAGCTCTGCAAGAATGAAGTTACACACTTATACAAAATCAGTAGTAGGGTTATGCTTAAGCAATGGATAGTATCCACTTATCACACTCTGGACAGATTAGCATTATTTTGGGGTATTTAAAAACTAAAAAAATCAAGGTTCTGCAAAAGAATGCTCTTAATTGGCACTGGTGGATTTTTTAACTTGACCAACCTCTTCTCTACCCTTTCTGCACATCACATAAGAATTCTTCAATTTTTCCCTTTACAAGTGCATGTAGTGATACGACAAAGGGTTCCTTTTAAACTAAAAGAGGGTAAATTTAGATTAGACATTAGGAAGAAATCCTTTTCTGTGAGGGTGTTGAGGAACTGGAACAGGCCGCCCAGAGAAGCTGTGGCTGCCCCATACCTGGTAGTGTTCAAGGCCAGGCTGAATGGAGCTTTGAGCAAGCTGGTCTAGTGGAAGGTGCTCCTGCCCACGGCAGGGGGGGTGGAACTGGATGATCTTAAGGTCCCTTCCAAGACAAACCATTCTGTGATTCTATGATTCCCTCTCTTATAATTTGCCCTGAAATGGTACTATAGCCCACGGGTTAGGAAATAAAAAGCCCACAGCATCAAAAACATCTCCTGTTTTACAGGACAGAGAATATAAGTATGCATGAAGAAAAAAGAGGCACAAGCGTTGGAAAGTGACTTGCCAAAAGATGATCACATGGGTGAATGGCAGAGTCAGATTCAAAAACAGCTTTCTGCATGAAATTCCAATCTCACATTTCAAGAAATGGCAGCCTGTGAATATATTTTGGTAAACTGAGTTCTAACACTTACCAAGCCCTATGAAATTAAACCCCTACATAAATTTGTCAATCTGAAATTTGACTGCTTTTCCTGTATTTCTCCTTTTTACACATCTTCTAAGGTAGAGAATAAAGAAGAACACTTTCACTTATCTGAAATACATTTTAAAAATGGTAAAATATACTTGTCCTTAGCTTTCAACTCAGACATGTCACAGCTATCATTAGAGACTATTTAGTTACAGGCAGGAGTGAATTATTGCTCTAACTCAGTAATTTTTGAGTTCAGTTAGTTTTATTTCTGCCATATACAAGCTGGGTATTAACAGAACCGAAAACACGAGATATTTTACAAAATCTTTTTCTTGCCACTGATTCTCTGGCTTTCACAGCTTATAGCCCTGTTTTCTCATTGAGATGGCTGACAGCCTGAGGACTAATGCAAACAGAAAAAGCAGTATCTCACAGATCCTTCTTTCTTTACCAGTAGCTGTCTTAGCAGCTGAAGGCAACATGCTTTCTCAACAAGAAAACATCATTATATGGCCTCTTCCCACGCATGAGGATTCACAAAGCAAGTTAAGATCCCTGCCAACTTGCAGATATACATGCAGGATAGCCTATTTACAGAAAAACATGCATCTTTTCATTGACATTATTTTTTGTGTGCATTTAGCACATTCAGAATAGAATGTTATTACCTGACCAGTATCCTAACTCAGCTGTAACTTAATCAAGGAAACATTTAGTACACACACAAGAAGCAAAGAGGACATTAATGAGGAATGTCCAAATATACTAAGATATCAACCCCTGACTGAACTGAGATGTACGAAGCAGCTGGATTCAAAACTGTTTCTCTTTAATTCTGCTTCAATGAAAGACTAGCTACCTAGCCAAAGCTACTGCATAAGACATCGGACTTCAAAATTGCTAATAGCATCTCTGACTCAAATAAGAATAAATGTGTATCATGTCTACAGGGGGAGTGCATGTGCTTGCTCGTATGCCTCAACAGCAGAGACAAAGAAAACCAGACAAAATTTAAGCCTTGCAAAAAAGTGGTGGTTTTTTCCTCATCATTAGACAATTTGTTATGATTAGGTCATAATCATAACAAAAAAAGTCTCTGCTTTAAAAATCTTCCCTGTACTAATACAATGAAGAAGGTGAAGGAAGTTGTACTATTGTCTATTAAATATATTTTATCAATGCAGACTACAGCTGCTCAGCCTCCTCCACAACATGTAAGACTCACAGATAAATGTCAGCAAGTTGGTTGGGATATTTTTTGTTGTTGTTTGTAGGGTTGGGTTGTTTTTTCTCGGGGGTGAGGGAGGGGATTTATCACAATCTGTGAGACTTAAAGAAATAAAGAAATTTTAAGCCAGTGAATTAGGCAGAAAGCCAATTCTATTCATATCACACTGAGCCCATTCTAACATACCATATATTTTGTGCATTCAATCTCAATTGTTTAAATTTGTACAGGAATTAACAGCCTGTATTTTTAATAACAAAAATGAAAAGAAAATTAGCTTACCCCTGCCAGCCAGCTGAACGCACTTTGCAGTAATTTGTTGAACCTCATAACACTCACATGAAGTAAATAAATACAATTTCAATCTTTTAGAGATGGAGAAAAGAGATGATGTAAGCAGTCTCAGCTGTTTTCTAAATGGACCATATGTCACAATAATATATACAGAATTTTGCCACATCAAAACGCTGTCTGTAATTAGATTAGCTTGAGTCATATTCTCCTTTTCTGATCATGGGTTGCATCTTCTTTATGATACTCACAGATATTTGGAAATCTGCATGAATGCCAGAGATTTGAAAGGCTGCTGTTGCTTCTCTTTCTTTTGATCATGAGGCTGCTATTTTTTCCTCTGCTAACAGTCCATAAGAGACTGAAGTATATAGAGGAACAAACAAGCATTAAGTAAGACCCCAAAGCATTTTGGAGAGTGGAATGTGTGTTTAAGGGACAGCCTGAACAAACAGACAGAGGCAACTGGAAAGTCCTGTTGAAGTAGACAGGTATATACCAAAACTCCTCAGCAGGCAGAGCTAAGATGACGGAACAATGAAGGAGGGATGTTTATTTCCTAAATAGCAGTTTGATGAGAAATTTGAGAAGTCAAACATTCATCTAATAAGATTGGAAGTAATATTACACAGCATCAAGATTCTGAGCACTACATATTTTACTGGAAATAATTAAATGTGATTAAAGGAGTAACTTCTTTAACAAAAGAAGGAAACATCCTTCTGGGAATTTTTTACAGTGTTTCTTCATTTCACATTTCTTTAAATGGCTGATATTTCAAAATACAAATATACAAAATACAGAATAAAACCCTCTGAATATTCATTTTCCCTGAAATACAATTGCACATTGCACATTATACAGTAGGTGTGATTGATAAACTCAGAAAAGGATCCTTTCATATATGAGAAGCTGTATAAAGGAAAAAACCAAAATATCAACCCAAAACAAGGGGCGAATATTCAAAGAGTGTGGGGAAAAAAGGAGCTGTTCTAAGGTATACAGGCAGAGTTATGTGTATTACTGAACAAGAACACAAAAAAATTTGAATTTCATGAGTTGAGATTCTGAAAGAAGAGAAGGCTCAGAAAACTGGAGAAGGACGCAATGTTAAGAGATAGCAATCCTCTGTGAAGCATGAAACAGTGAAACAATCCATGCATGAATGCTGCTCAGAAACAAAGGCCTGCTAGTCATTCTGTCAGTGGAATTCTCTGAACATTTTGTGCTTTCCACACGATGGAATGAGCATGAAGGAATTTAAAGTCACTGAAATAGGCATTAAGGCAATCCCACTTACGAAGGGGGAGTTGTGAAGATATACTCAAAACTTCAATAAAATGAGTCATCTCACCCAACTTTACAGAAATAGCTTATACTTTATTTGCGCCTACAGTGTAAAACCTTCCTCTCCACCCATCAGTCCTTTACAGCTAGGGATGCAATTGCCTGCCAAGGTCTGTGTTTTCCCAAGTCACATTAGTAGCACATTTTTTCTAAGAATTAGCTCAGTAAGAAACTTGTATCATTATCTACAACATAGCTGCATTTTTTATTCACATTTAGAGCCAGCAATCCGAAACTACCTGCTGGCAGAAAAATTAAGCAACACGCAATTAAAGCAGTAACAGAATTAATTTATAACCACAATCAGAAAAGTTTGCTGTTAAATGTTTAACAAAAGCATGTCCCCATTCCTTCAACCAAGAATGAAACTGTCAAATTATAGCACTTCCTTATGCCAGGGTGTCTGCCAGTAGGAAGCTCAGAAAAAACCCACAATTTTAACCAAACATATCCTGTATCAGCCCCCTAGGTAGTTCTTAGCTACATACACATAAGAAAAATTCATTTTCTTCAATACAACATATTTAAATATATGCAAAATGCTCTCCTTTCCTCCCACCCAAAAATTACAGCTATGATAGCTGATGACAAAGATAAGACAAAATGACTGGAAGCACAAATAGCATTGTTGCATAGCAACTGTTGATGTACATATGGTGATGTTTATGGAACAGAATGTAGTTCATATTTAATGCTGAAATAATACTGAAACCAGCCTAGACAGCAAGACCTAGACAGCAAGAGACAACTGTGCTTTGTATCCCTCTGCAGAAGCCACACTTCCCACCAGCTTTGCTCAACTGATGTTCAGGAACACCATGGCAGGTCTTAAGTCATTTGCCCAGCAATGAAGACAACAAAAATGTTTCACATGTGCAAACAGCCTTGCAAAGGAAGTAGACAGTTATTTTGCAATTACTACTTTTGGAGTGTATTGTACTCTGTATTATTCATTAGAGCTATTTCAAAAGAGAAATAGAAACAGGAGAAACCCCACAGCTAGTCTAAACAGAAAGTGCACCATATGCGAAAGCCAGCATAGACCAGATTTTTAATAGTTATCTGGGATGGAATCCACTTTACCCAGCTTTATATTAGCCTAGATATACTACACACTGCAGAAGACCAAGAAACTGCAATTCATTACACTTCGGACACAACAAATGGCACCTCAAAAGAGACTGCTGCTGTCCATTAACTAATATGGGACCACTGGACGTTAAGAGGTTTACAGTGTAAGAGCAAAAGGACCTCTTTCAACTACAACAGGTATTAGAAGCAAGTTCAGCTAAGACAAAACAAAACCCGCAGAAAATACATTCAGAAGTCTAGAAATTACATCATGCAGGAAAAACTGAACTGCTTGTCAAATCTGATCTCTTCTGCTTGCTCTAAGTGACCTGACGAGTCAATGTGAAGTGCTCAATTATCCAGAATATGTAAACTCCCTCCAGCATTTTCCAAGATTACAAAAATATTTCAGAGGCAGCTTTGTTAGCTCTCACCCATTTTCTGAAACAGCATCAAAAAAAGATGGCCACTACAACACAAGGATCCCCAGATTAGAGAACAGCACACTGAATAACCTTGGGGCTTTTAATATGCTCAAAAAAAAAAGGGGGAAGAAAAAAACCACACGAAAACCAAACCAACAAACCCAACACCAAAAAGACCCTTTACAGAAGAAACCCAACTGGTTTATGCCATTTGCTCCATTTTAGGTAAGTTCAGTCCTCCAGAAGGGTATTGACTGAGGTCAGCAGTGCATGAAGCACTTTTTTATTCATATTTCATTTGCATAATTCCTCAAAAGCATCCTTCCAGATGTAGCACTAGCCATGCCATCTGCAGTTCCAAAACAGCTTAATCTTTGGCCCACAATTCAAATTGGCATCTTGATATTGTAACATGGTGCAATTTGCAAAAGAAAACGGAACCAGATTACAAAAGCTTTTCACAAAAATATGCTAATTTTAATTTGAAGAAAAATACTGGTCTGTGGACACAAGAATTAACAAATTTCAATTTCCTGTGACTGCATCTTACTGTGGATTGACTGATGTACAAAGATGTGCAAGTTTTTACTGAGTCTTTCTGCATGCTTGCTATAATTACAGTGTTTTTTCCATGCGGACTTTCTGGCATCAAATAGGGTAGCAGACTTTCTTTCAGTTGGGACAGCCATATAGTTTTGTTCCACTCTTCAGA
Organism: Ara ararauna; assembly: GCA_028858755.1. NCBI lineage: Eukaryota > Metazoa > Chordata > Aves > Psittaciformes > Psittacidae > Ara > Ara ararauna. The sequence continues at coordinate 103,584,504 of CM054378.1, read as the reverse complement.
CACCAGGTTTTTTCGACACTAGCCGTAATTCACCACAAAACTTGTTGAAATTGGCTTTGGAGCTCAAAACATATTGGCAATACATATTTAAACACAAGAGTGTGGCTGCAGGAACATGGTGTCTCTAAGAAATCTGACTGGAATTTGGAATATCTGTGTCATACTCATCTTTACAACCAAAAAAAGTCATGCAAGAAAAGCACATTAAAGTTTTTTTTTTATTGTGCTGCCAATGCCAGCTTTAATGTAACAGCAACACATTTTAGCCATTTTGCATTTAAGCAAGTCACATGAAAACTCACTGACTGCACGTTACGCTTGCTAACCTCAAGCAAAAACAATTTTGAGAGGGTCTATGCTTATTCCGTGCTTCATTCCAAACATTTCTAATGTCAGTAACTACCCTTTGCTCCCAATTAATATAATAATTCCTACTCAACAGATCCATGGTCCTTGAATAACTTTTTCTAGTTGTTAAGAAATGCAAAATTTTTAGTTGATTACATAAAGATTGGACAGGTTCTAAGTACCTGAAGTTTTTGAGACACTGGTATTACAGATGGTAAACCAGAAATAAATGGCTAACTTCTCACTATAACATTCTAATGACTTTCATTCTAACTGATGACAAATATTCCACATTCTAGTTAAGCATATGCACCTACTGCAGCTTAAGCTACCATCAGAGGTTTCTGAAGCAGTATTTTGTATCAAAAGGTGTCTTGGGAATCAAAATCCCACGCGATCTGTGTCAAACATGCAAAAGTCACCAAATAATGCTAAATACATCTTCACACCTAAAATCTCTTTCTTTTGTCAAGCATCCTGAGGTCAAGGCACAGAAAACTGAAAAAAGATGAGGCACTGCTAAAATGTTTGCAACGTTCTTGAAAACTTGCTCCCTATCTCTTTTCACATTTGTAATCTATGAATTATAAACTCCAGTATTCTTAGAGAGCTGCAAGTCACACACTCTAAAATACAAATTTTTTTAAAGTGAGAAACCAGTAACACAATTACACTAGTTTCAGGAAAAGGGATGATAACAAATGAAAAGTGCCTAAGTTGTAGTATAAAAGCTTGCATTTCTAAACATGCAAGAGCTCAGCTTTCTAAACACAACTGAGACAGCCAAGCTATTTGTACTTTAATATCTCAGTGCTCAGCCATTAAATCTTTAAATAGATTTTTAAAAGAAGGTGGTCAAACTTACTAAGTATTCTAGCTCTGTCCTGGGAGTTACAATTCTCTTTCCCTCATTTATCTGATAAAATGTCACACTGCCATTACAGCAATTACTTGCCAGCCTATGAACATCAAAAAATCAGAAGGTTGTCATGCTGTAGCTTTCCACCCCACAGAAGACAGAAGTAGCAGAAAGTATTACTATTATTTGTCTTCTAGGGACATCAAAACTTAAGTGCCTGAAACTGAGATGCCTTTTGCAGGCAATTAGATATGCTCCGCAGACACCTTCTTTCTGTCTCAGAACATCCACAACACGACCATGTAAGGTCGTGTTTTCAGTAGAAAACCTTACAGCACACAGGAGCTACACACAAGGCAGTCTGCTGAACTTACTGTACAGTGTAATACGACCATGTCACAGAATTACAGAATATACTGGAATTGTAACAAATAAGTTGAATTCTAACTTACCTACTGAAGTTTCTGTGAACACTGTTAAGGTCTGTCCTCCCACACTTTGCAAAAGAAATGGATGTTCCCTTGGCGCACTGACTGAAGCAGGTTTTCCTCCAATATCATTGATACTTGCAAGCTCTTCATTCAAAGTAAATGACACCTAACAGTCACAATTACCACAGTGTTACTAAACAGATTCAATTACTCAGCTTTACGAGCTATGGGAAACAAAAAGAAAGAAAACACAAGTAGTATAGCACATTTTAATTGCAAAAACATAACGAGTGGGATAAGAATCTTACTATATTGAGCTCTCGTTGAAATACAGAATTCAAAGCTTTTGTATACTTACTAAAATCTACTCATCTTTTAAAAAAATTGTAAACTACATCCTCCTGAAATCAGAGAACAATATGATTTAACTTACTAAAATGTAAAGCATAATAGGTTTCCAGACACTGCTCAGTAGGAGTGCTTTAAAATGTTTCACACAGACAGCTGAGCTCCAGAAAAATTGCAAATGTACCACAACAAGTGTCATTAGTCCGAGGACTCCTAAATCACATGCAGAGGCTTAAATACTGTTCTTTTACTATTACTTACATTGTATGCCCAATACAGGAGCTGAGGACGTACTGGGGTGACTGGGTAGCCAGAATCTTTAGGTGCAGGACATAGCAAGAAACCTGAAGAGGGCTATTTCTGGCTGGCTATGTGCTTTTCCTGTAAGTTCTGCTATAGCCTCATTCTGCCATGCAGCAACAGGGTCTCTAGGAAGCCACCTCTACTCATGGGGTTTTTCACCACATGGCTCTACACGGACTGCAAAATGAGCTCTGTGGCTCTCATCAAGATTTTGGTGTGGAGCTCACTAAATCAGGAAGGTTGGCTCATACTCTGAAATAGAAGAGACCAAACATTCAAACCTCCAGTGGAACTCTCTCCACTCATTCTGAAAAGAATTTGGCCAGGTAATCAAACAGCAAATGCTGCTTGCTTCCCTGCCACTTTTTTTGTCCACAGTTTCTTCCAATGAAGCTACAGGCCTATGCGGCATTTGAAGTAATTCTAACTAATGAAACTTCCTTTACCTCCTGTAAAGGATATAGGAAGTTACTCTCATTTACTGAGGCTGCTAATAAAAGCAGTTACCTTTGCATGCATCTTCAATTTGCTTTATATTTAGTAGGACCAAATTCCAAATATATAATAGAATACCTTCTGAATTTGCAAACCTTCCATCTCAACTTCTTGTGCTTTACTGTCATCCTTCTTAGTTCTGATAGCCTTCTGCACTAACACATCTCAAAATATTTAGAGAGAAGATTGCTATATGACTGCTGCTACAGATGGGTAAACAAACTTAGCGAACAAAGAGACCACAGAAAATCCAGGGACAGAGCTCATATGGGTAGAATTTGCGCCTCCTGATTCTCTGGTACAATGCTTCATTACAGCTGTAGCAAAAAATATGTGACCAGCATGCTCTAATCATGAAATGGAAAACCAGCATGAATAAACATGAATAGAAACTAGCATGTTCTAAACAATTTTTCAGAATTCAAAATGTAACATCTTCACAGCCTCTGTATTTAGTAACTACTTACTTCTGTTCTTCCTTGATTTCTGCAAAAGAAAATATTTAATGTTTTAGTTTCCATAATCTAATTCCACAAGTTTAGCTTCCCTGATAAAAAAGCAAATTCAAATTCTAGTTTTGTTACTCATCTTCACTCCTGAGCTGCTTAATATTTTTTTATTTTTGTCATGCTGATGCCCAAAAATAAATGGGAAAAGTCAGCAGGTGAGAACAGAAGCAGCAAAATAGCACATGTAATTTAAAGAACATTCTCCAGCTAGTTGTGCATATTTCTTGAGTTTAAGAAATCAAACATCACATAACCACTCCCCACTACAATTTCATATAATATAAAATTTATTTTCATAATCACTACACACATAGGTACCATTCAGGTATCAGAGAAATATGCACAGTATTTGCAAGAAACAGAGTTATGTATTATAAGAGATGCAACATAATCTATTTTACCACAGGTAACTTCTATAAAATGCAACCAGTAAAGGTACAATAAAGGCTTACTTGGCAATCCTTAGTTTTCCCACTTCACCTCTTCCTGAAGCTTTACTCCACTGTTGTGACAAGTATTTGGGGACCTAAGAAAAGAAGACAGATCTCAAAAAAAGCAGATTTTAAAATTCTGTATAAAGTGTGTATGTGCTTTTACCCTGACCACTTCAGATTACAGCATGAACTAAATATAGTAGACAATACAGAATCACAGGATGGGTTAAGTTGGAAGGGACCTTAAACCTCATCTAGTCCAATTCCCCTGCAATGAGCAGGGACATCTTCAACTAGACCAGGCTGCTCGAAGCCCCATCCAACCTGGCTTTGAATATTGCCAGGGACGGGACAGCCACAGCTTCTCCTGCCAACCTGTTCCAGTGCCTCAGCACCCTCACAGTACAGAATTTCTTCCTTATATCTAACCTAAATCTACCCTCTTTCATTTTAAAGCCATTCTCCGTTGTCCTGTCACTACAGGCCCTTGTTAAAAGTCCCTCTCCAGGTTTCCTGAGGCACCCTTTAGGTATTGGAAGCTGCTTTAAGGTCTCCCCAGAGCCTTCTCTTCTCCAGGCTGAACAAGCCCAACTTTCTCATCCTGTCTCCAGAAGAGAGGTGCTCCAGCCCTCTGAGTATCTCTGTGGCGTTCTTCTGGACTTGCTCCAACAGCTCCATGTGCTTCTTATGTTGAGGACACCAGAACTGCAAACAGTACTCCAGATGGGGTCTCACAAGAGCAGAGGGGCAGGATCACCTCCTTCAAACCTGCTGGTCACACTCCTTTTGATGCAGGCCAGGATACAGCTGCACAAAGCAGAGGTCAGTGCAGGGATAGGAACAAGCAGCCCTGCTTAACCTCATACATCCAAGAAATAAAAGCTGCTCCAAGCCGCAAGGACATACCTCCACACAAATTCCTTCAGTTACAAAGGTTTTGGTGTCTGCAGCATTGGGTGACCTGGGCTCATAATGGACAGTAAAGGCACCTCCTTTGCCCACCAACAAGCTGGAAGCTGTCTTTCCAAGTGGACCCATTTCTCCTCTTTTCCTATTAATGTACTGTTAGGTGAAATCACAGCCTACCTCTTCACTCTCTGGCCAAAAAAGTACCAGCTAACTACTGCCAGGTAAAGTGCACCCCAAGAGCCAGTGCACTTCCATAGCCAGCCTCAGTGTCTTGCTGCTGCTGCCACGGTGCTGTATGTCCATGTATGCCCACACCCCTCAGATTCCCACATTTGTCCCAGAGGCGATGATGCATGCATGGCTCTGTGCAGCAGCAACAGCATTTCTTTTTTCTGGACAGAGGAATGCCTGGAGAATGTGTCCCATGCTCAACAGTTACCCTGGTTCTCCTTACAGACAAGCTTAAAAATGACATTTTTCTGTGAAATCAAATGATAAGTGTTTGTTCTGATATAAGATGCTATTGCTGACAAATACCTATAAATCTCAACACTTGTAAGAGTGCATAGTTCAAAAGGTGGCCTGCCCAGAGAGGAGTTCCCAGCTCAGCTCGTATGTCCATGCATCCAGCCCTCTCAAGGCACCTCAAGCCTCAAGCAGTTTATCCCCAGAGGAATGAGGAACTTGTCAATCTTCTGCGCTTCACTGCATGCCATCAAGTTGTAGCCATGTCTACCTTTCCTTGCAAGGAGACAGTTCAATCAGTTATAAGTACAGAGCGCAATGATTTGCAGATCACATGGATTTGCAGATCACAGTTTCCCCATCACCACCATTCAGCAATTCTGGCTGTCTTTTCTATGATGGCTGTTTATAAAGACTGGACACAACATATTAGCACAACAACGCAAGATTGGAGCAGTTTTTCCCCTACACACAAGCTATTAGACGTAGAAGTACTGTGGCACATCAAGGGATGGAATACAGACCTGAGGCAATATGGGACAATCTCACATCTAGTTTAAATGCAACACTTTCAAGTGATATGAAACCTACAGATTCTTTTCTAAAGGAAAGAGCTAAAAGCAGCCAAAGAGAAGCTACTATTCTTTCTTTCTAACCTCTTTCTAATAAAGATGCAGCAGTTGTTGTGAGAAGATCATCTTAAAGACCTACAGTAGTCTCAGTGCCTAGCAAAACAGTGACTTATTAAAAGGAAAAACATTCCAATACCACATACTACAGTATTCCAGTACAGGAACTTTCTAACTTTTTTCTTCATATGCTCATGACACATCAGGACAAATCTACAATCTGTAATTTTGCAGCAATGTTCTTTACCGGTAGAGAAAAGTTTATTCTGGCTCACACAGTTCACAGCAACTGAAAACATCTGTGCCCACATTGAAAAATTGTGTGAGACACAGACAGTGAGAAAGTACTAAGCTATGCCTGTGGCATTTTCTGTTTCAAGTAGCAAAGAGGCACATCATAGTCTTGCACAGAGTAAAAATAAGCCAAGCTCCACTGCACAGCTCAGAAGGCAAAGAGCCTGTTCCAAGAACTTGCTGACAAACAGCAACTTACATTTACCTGTTCTTCAAAAAAACTCAGAAAGCATCATAGTACCGGTGCTTAGCACTTTCTCTGCCTCACAGTACCCTATGAAGTGCTGTGGAATAGCTAGAAAAATCTGGAGGTCCTCCATCTGCTTAGCCAAACTTAATGGCAGTCCAGATATCCATAAAGTCCTAAGAGTGGGTCAAAAACGCCACAAATGCACAACAGAAATCCATAAATTGGCGCAATCCATCAATAAAGATTTTTTTTCCCCACAGGTTTCAAAGTGGTAATTTTCTACAGTGGATTTTCTACTGGATTCATGCCAGATCAGATATCATTTTCTTTCTAAAGCCAAGATAAATGCTATGACACGTGCTCCAACTGACTCAACAGAAATAGTACTATGTGCTTGCACCTAATCTGTATCTAATTTATATTGCCAGGTAATAAGGTAGACACACACTGAGTATGAGTGGACAAGGACTGAAGGACTCCCATGCTATTAAAATCACTTACTTGCTACATAATGTAGACAGACAGGGATTTTCTTCAGATTAAGAGGCTGCAGATCAGTCCTACTTCTTTCAGCTGCATGGGAAATAGTCTCAAAGAATGCAATTAATAATCTTTCTGCTGGCTTACCTGCAGTCAAAGGCTATGCAGGGGAAGAAACAGCGATAATATGAAGAACTGTGATCAAAGGATTACATCTATACACAGATACCTCTGCAAAACCCAGATGGTCCTCTCAAAACCACATGTTGAATTCTGTAGCTCCATATTAGTGGTGTAAACAGTCACAGGAATGATTAAATAGTCTTATACACGGTAGATATCTTAATTCGCTACTTTCTTTTAGCTTTAGCATAACAGAAGTTTAACATTTGGAGAACAGTTGGGTTTCAAGCTCTTAATACTCCTTGAAAGAACATACAGAAAACAAGGGTGACCAGCTTTCACAGAAAGAGCAGAAAGAATATTCAAAGATCCCACAGCAGGATTTTGAAGAATATATACCCACACAAAGACTGCCTTGTGGACAGAGCACCTCACATACTAAAAGACTATTAAACATTTTCAAGACAAGTGGCCTTTATTGTGGGATTTGTAGGTAAGAACACTCTTCTCTCAGAAACCCATTCAATTTAATCACAAGAAGAAATCTGACATACCAAGTAGCGTCACTTCCAAGACCTCTTCACACTCTGCTTTCTATCTGCTATTGGGACCAGTCTTGTTCAACATCTTTGTCAGTGACATGGACAGTGGGATTGAGTGCGCCCTCAGCAACTTTGCCGATGACACCAAGCTGTGTGGCTCGGTTGATACCTTGGAGGGAAGGAATGCCATCCTTCACGCTTCATCCAGACATGCTTGTGAGGTGGGCTGATGCCAACCTGATGAAGTTTAACCATGACAAGTGCAAGGTCCTCCATCTGGGTCGGAGCAACCCCAGGCACAGCTACAGGTTGGGCAGAGAAGAGATACAGAGCAGCCCTGCAGAGAAGGACTTGGGGGTGTTGGTCGATGAAAAAATGAACATGAGACGGCTTCAGTGTGGGCTTGCAGCCCAGAAAGCCAACCCTATCCTGGGCTGCATCAAAAGGAGCGTGACCAGCAGGTTGAGGGAGGTGATCCTGCCCCTCTACTCTGCGCTTGTGAGACCTCACTTGGAGTATTGTGTGCAGTTCTGGTGTCCTCAACATAAAAAGGACACGGAACTGTTGAAACAAGTCCAGAGGAGGGCCACAAGGATGATCAGGGGACTGGAGAACCTTCCATATGAAGATAGGATGAGAAAGTTGGGGCTGTTCAGCCTGGAGAAGAGAAGGCTGCGTGGAGACCTCATAGCAGCCTTCCAGTACCTGAAGGGGGCCTATAGGGATGCTGGGGAGGGACTCTTCATGAGGAACTGTAGTGATAGGACAAGGGGTAACGGGTTCAAACTTAAACAGGAGAAGTTTAGATTGGATATGAGGAAGAAATTCTTTACTGTAAGGGTGATGAGGCACTGGAATGGGTTGCCCAGGGAAGTTGTGAATGCTCCGTTGCTGGCGGTGTTCAAGGCTGGGTTAGACAGAGCCTTGGGTGGCATGGTTTAGTGGGAGGTGCCCCTGCCCGTGGCAGGGGGGTTGGAACTAGATGATCTTAAGGTCCTTTCCAACCCTAACTATTCTATGATTCGTATCACACAAACACCTGGGCTCCAGTATACCAGGCACCCTGCAGGTAGGATATGACATGAGGGCCCCCGCTCTACACATCTTTCAGCTTATTCATAGCTTTCTATCTGCCTTTGGAACAAAAAACAGAAAGCAGCCCCTCTCTGTAACAAACCACTTCCAATTTTCTATGTGAAATTTAATCAGTTCTTTCTCTATATAGCAATCCATATGCAGTACACACATCAGAAACTGAGTAAGGCTGATGTCAGTGTCTATGTATTCATTTTCCTTTGAACATCCAAAAAGAAATTATATAAAGATATCATCTTTCTAAATATAGATCAATGAAACAGATTAAATAAATAAATAAAGAGCCCAAACCACCACACAGGGATTAAAAAAAAAAAATAACAATTCTAATGGCTAATACTAAATGGGCTTCGCTTTATCACAAATACATAACCAACAGTTCTTATAATATTTCCTTATCTTAGCTTTCACTGAAAACACAGAAAAAATATTTGAGCTGCTTTCTGGGTTAGCACTAAAGCAACTCAATTGCTGGTACCTCTTTTTACTGCTCATGCTTCTAAAAGACTCATCACTACATTTTTTATTGCTTGCTAAGTAATCTCTCTGGAATACTTCCTGTGCTGGCATAATATATGCTAAAAGGAAATTAAACAAGCTAGATTTTTTTATTCCATCAGAAATGACTGCTCTCTCCACAAACGAAGGATAATTTCAGCCTTATTACCCTATACAGAAGAAGAAAAAAAAGTACAGGTGCTACACACTGTCATGCCTCTGCGTGTGTTGAAGGCCCTAGTAACAAGGATGGTTGTTTCCAAGTTCCGGTCTGAAGGAATTCAAAAGATAATATCCTGTACATCCCTTGCTATGGCTATTAACATTAGCAACTTTGTAAATTTTTTTTAATCATCATTATTATATAAGGCGGCAGACAAATTACAAGTTCAGATGATGTGCATGAAGGATTAGATTAGCACCTGCTTGGAAAAGCAATATTTAAGTGTCCCTTTTAGACCAGTTTTCCCAGGCTCTGTGCTGAGTGGCATCAACCATAAGCACAGACGTGCCTGAAAACTCCTGTCTTGCTTCAAGAAACACCAAACTGTATCAGCCTAAAAGACAAGTAAGTTCAGGGCACTACTGGGCCCTGCCTCCAAATGCAGTCAACAGTGGGTGCTTCAGAGGAAGGGGAGAACATGAGAAGAAAAGGTATTTCTCCAACATACTCTAGTTCTAATTTCTAGAATCTTTTACTCAGAAACCAAGGGGTACAGAAGCATATTTATTTTTAATCTCTCAATATGATTTTCCCTCCTGAATTTGTCTAATGGCTTTCTGAGTTTCTGCAGTTTCGACATTCACAGCTTCCAAAATTTAACTACATATTGTGCAAAATGGTATCACTTTGTTTGCTCTGAGTCCCATCAGATGAACTGACACACCCCTAAGACTTGTGTCTGAGCTGACTCTTCCCTACTCACTTCTTCCTTATTCACCTGTGGCACTACTCATGCCTTCAGACCTCTGTAAGATTTCCACATCAATCATCTTGCCAGCCTGATAGGTAACAACATATATAGGAGTTCCCTCCATAGCCACCATTCCTTGTTCCTCAGATCATTCCTGGTGCACTTCTCTATACTACTTCTATACAGGTCATAGAGGTCCACTTTATAACTTCCACAATGGGGAAGATGAGATCAGAAATATACACAATATTCTAGATATAGGCCACACGATAGTACAAGATTTTCTCTTTTGTTCTCTATAGCTTTTGCAATCATGCCTAATGTTGAATCTGCTCGTCCGACACAACATTCTTAGGGAGTTATCCACACGTACTGAAAACTTAAGCCTCCTTCTGAATGACAACAACCAGCTGAGAACCAATTCCTGTGTATGTATAATTAGGATAGTTTTTCTCTGTGCACATCAGATTACACTTTTTGACTCTGACTTTCATCTGCCATTTACCATCCTGTCACTCAGTATGTCATGATACACTTCTGCAGCTTTCTGCTGTCAGCTTTCATTTTTACTGTCCTGGATAAGCTGTTACAATTAGAGCACTATGGAGTGCTCATTATGGTTTCACAAAACCAGACATCCAGGCGTCAGTACGAAAGAGGAAACCAGATGTAACGACCCGCCACCACTAGAACTTTTACAGACCAAAGCAAGTCTGAAACTCCCCACCATTTTCACGGGCCACAGTGAGATATTCTGGTAGCTGAAATATGACTGCGTCACAGCCCTTCGCTACCCAGGACCAGTATGTGGGTACTACCATGTCCCCACAGAGTCTTTCAAGTTGATGGTCTGAGCCTGTTCCTTATATCCTCAAAACAGGAAGAGGAGGAAACTACTGTTTCTCCCCCAGACAGAGCAAACACAGGACTAGAAAAACAGGGGCAAATCCACAGAAGACAAGAAGGGAAATAGGGCACATATTCCCCCACCCTCAGCTGTGAGTCTCCTCTTTTCTGAACCAGTGCTTGCTGTGCCCAGCAGAAGGGGCCAAGCCATCCTGACAGAAAGCCCCTCCACGGAGGAGAGCTGACAAGTTGGCAGTAGCTGCAGGCGTGGCCCTACACCAGATAGGTGCTTTGACTTCTGTACCTTTTTATAGCACCTTTGCTATAATTGTACTTCTTTAGCACCGAGGTGAGCTGTAGTGATGAGACAAAGGTGTTTATTTTCTTAGGGGTTTTGCTGGGGTTGGTTTGTTTGTTTAACTGGAATGTGAATTTGGGAGCACTCAAACTTTCACCGACTCCGAGTTCTGGGAAAACAAAAGTTACAGTTCCGTGTTCGTTACCCCTACTAAAGGCCAAGCCAAGGACAGCTCGAAGGTAGCCCCCTCTTCCCTGGGGAGTTCCATGTTAGTGGAGGGTACCCTTGCCCAAGGCAGGGGGATTGGAACTACCTTCAAGGTCCCTTCCAACCCAAACCATCCCGTGAATCCATACCCCAGCAGCTGCCCAGGAAGACGCCGCGTCCCGCTGCTCGCCCAGCCCCGCGCCCACCAGACGGGAAACGGGGGCAACGCAGGCCGGGGGCACCGGGCAAGCCTCACGCGGGCAACCCCGGCTCCCGCCGCACCCCAGGCACGGCACGGCACGGCCCCACTCCGCGCTGCCACCCGGCCTCTTCCGCGGGACCCGCCAGCCGCCAGCCCAAGCACGGCGTGTGTGGGGCGAGGTAGGCCCAGTCGCCACAGGCCGCGCTGGGCCGGGCTAGGGTTGCGCCGGCGGCTTCTCACCTTCACCAGCCACATGCCGGTGTTCTGCTTGGCCCCGGTGAGGTCCAGCTCGCCCTTCTCGCTCATGGCGGGGCCGGGATAAGGCGCAGGACGGGGCTGGCGGGCGATACCCGCGAGCAGTTCCTCCGGCTCCCGCGGCCGCGGTACCCGCCCGGCAGCTCAACGCCGGCAGACGGTGGCCTGCAGCGGACAAACCTCCTCCGCTCGCGGAGCACGGCGGCAGAGAGATGGGACTCGCGTTCGAGTCCCCGCCTCGGCGCTGTCGCCGGCAAGGAAGGCCTCGAAATGCCGGCGACAAAATCTATTCCCCCCACTCCTCTTACGTCCCCCCCTTTACAGGAAGGGTTATCTGAATATCCTGGAGAATGGCAGCAACACGTTCTACACCAACGAGAGGAGCAGTCTGGACAGCAAGACACCACCGTAACAGTGCTCTCCCCTGTGGGCAGGAAATGGCGCGCAGGGAGTGGCTCCGGGGAAAGGGGTCAAAGCGTCGCGGTGTCCCCAGATATCACAGAAGTGAGGTGAAATAGAGCAGGTGAATCCTTTACCATAGGTAAAAAGTGAAGAATTAGGCTTAGCTTTCCGCAAAGGGGACTTGCAGTGAAGCAGTTGGAACGGGCTGAAGGTGGGATGGTGGCTTGGACGCTGAAATTAAGTCAGGAGAGAGCAAGCATCTGCCTGTCTTGCTTTGAGATGGGGGTGTTGGGCTTTAGTAACCTCTCAAAGCCCCTATTTTATGTCTCTGTTACTAACACCAGGGACACCACTGTGGGCATGGAAAGCATTTTATTACGTTCCTCTCTGCAGTGTCCATTTGTCCCTTCACTGAGATGTATCCCTTTGTCTTGTCTCCACTCATACTAAACAACCTCGTTCGTTCAATTATGGCTCATAGGTCATATTTCCTAGATCTTTGGTCATGCCCGTTGCTCTTTGAATTCTCCCCAGTACAGGTTTACATCCTCCCTGAAGTCTGCTTGCGAAACAGTGAAGGTCATACTCTGTCTGGGACTGCACCAACAGCGAGCAGGGAGTATGTCTGGTACAGTAAGGCATTGTTCATCTGGCTTTCAGAAAGCAATCACATTATTGCATCTCAGATACGATAGCCTGTCTTTGTAATTACAGGCAAGCATCTAGGTAGCCAAGGAGAGCAATGCTTTTATGCGTATCTGGAGTAACAACAGCTAGCACTGAACTATTCTGATTAGGTTCACTTGCATTTTAAAATTGCTTTTGTTTTTACACTGGACCTGTTCCTGTCTGCAGAATGCAGCTGGGAGAGTGGATGAAGCTTGTACCGTTAGTCAGCTGCCACTAAAAGTTCAGATTTCAGTAAGACAACCTTTCACAGACACACCAGAGGCATCTCCTCAAATGCTAACAAAAATGGAAGAGGTGCGTCTCCATACTGGTAAAAGCAGCCATCATTCCGCCATCATTCCTGGCACTGGGCGACCCCCAAACATTATAGGTCTAAGACCTGTAGGTTTTGTTTACATGGAAAAAGGGTGGATCTACACAGACAAACACCATCACTTTACAGTGGGTCCTATTCCACTAATTGCTTTTGGGTCCAGTTCCACTGATTCTCTGTGCTGTACACAGGACAATATATTCTTTCAGAACAAGCCAGTGAATTCCCTCCAAGTGAAACCCAAGGGCAGAGCTGGATATCCAAGATGGTTATAGATGCAGCTGTATGCTGCCTCGCACTCTGTACCCAGCATAGTCCTCCAGCATAACTCCAAGAAACTGCAACCTTGACTGCAGCCAGAAGGTCTCAGGCCATTTTTTAGTATACGTGCTGTTCCCCATGCTTCTATAAAACAACTTGGTGATGAAATGAGGGGCTCAGTGATACGATTTTCCTAGAATCCTAGGGTGGTTTGGATTGGAAGGGACCTTGAAGCTCATCTAGTTCCACCCCCCTGCCATGGACAGGGACACCTTCCACTACACCAAGTTGCTCCAAGCCTCATCCAACCTGGCCTTGAACACTGCCAGGGATGGGGCAGCCACAACTTCTCTCAGCACCCTGTTCCAGTATCTCACCACCCTCACAGGGAAGAATTTCTTCCCTATATCTAATCTAAATCTACCCTTTTTCAGTTTAAAGTCATTCCCCCTTGTCCTGTCAGTACAGGCCATGATAAAAAGTCAGTACCTTTAGGTACTGAAAGGCCATAATAAGGTCTCCCCTGAGCCTTCTCTTCTCCAGGCTGAACAAGCCCAACTCTCCCAGCCTATTTCCACAGGAGAAGTGCTCCAGCCCTCTGAGCATTTTTGTGTCCCTCCTCTGGACTCAGTCCAACAGGTCCATGTCTGTCTTGTGCTGGGGACCCCAAGGCTGGATGCAGTACTTCGGGTGGTGTCTCAAATTTTCCCCTAGGACAAACACTGAATTAATGACAGTGTTGTCCCTCTGCAATGCTCCCAGCTCAGTCTGCATGCTCACATCACACGCACCACCACTTTTAACAAAGAAAAGCAGTGAAATTGATGATGCTAACAGGAATTGCATTTTCAGCAAAGCGGCGTTGCGGCGGGTTCAGTCCGCCAGGCGCGTGATGGAAGAGAGGAGCACTGCTTGCAAGAGACCCATGACAGCAGCATGACTGACCACCTCCACTCTTCCAGAAGGGCCCATGAGGGGCCATTGCTCCTATTCCAGGCATAAACAACAATAGCAAAAACCTCCGTAGGAGCCTGGCAATTGGGGTGGTTCAGCTGGCAACCCAGAGGGGAGGGCAGCCAGGCGGATATCTCTCCTGGCTCCCTCCAGGCAGGATCTCCAGACCCGTTTCCATGGAAACTGGATTTAAAGGGACAACAAGCAGGAAAAGAGTGCATTTTCATTAATTCCTCATTTAAAATCTCAATCTCCTGTTTGCCAGGGACACATTTAGTGCCATGGAGGAGGATCAGGAGGCCAGCTGCCGAGCAGTAGAGCTGCATGTTAGTCACCCATTTTCTTTGTGCTTGCAGGGAAACAGGTGTTGTGTCTGAGGAGATAGGTGCTCAAATAAAGACTTACACAACCTTTTTATCTTTTTCCCCCCCCCCATCCTACTAGGTGAGATGAAGAGTCTGCAGGGTCAGCAGCAGCTGCACATGATTTCTCTCCATTGGTTTTAGGAAGAAGCTAATTGCTGGTTGAAAACCAGCACAGCAAAGGATGCAAAAAGCCTCATGCTGGCCTGTTGAATTTGAGTTTTGCCATCAGGAACTCACGAGCATCTCTCAAAGCCCAGCAAAGATGAGGGGAGATGAGCAGGATCCCAGCTTGGGTTTCAGTTTGTAAGCAAGGCAGTATGCATGTGTGGATTTTTCACAAGAGGAGCAAAATTTTCCTGCTCCAGGTGCAGGGCAGCAGAAAAGATCATTGGTTTGAGTGACAAAAACAGAGTCACAGTCAACTGTCTCCCTTTTTCACTTTTTCTGCCAGCAATGACTTTGCAGATCCCCTGTTTTTATAACTTTCCATGTAGAGGAAAAGTGTGTATCTGGCACAGGGCGAGGAAGAGAGGGACTGCAGCTCCTGGCTATGGTCCTGTGAAATCACATTAAGCACGTGAAAGCCTCTAATGCTGCAGTGACATTGCTACTCTAGGACTCATGCTCCAGATGTGCCACAGGCATCCAACTAGTGGGCACTCCCAGCAAGATAAACCAAGCCACCCGGCCACAGGCTCCCCTTCCTGTGAAAGGCATTGGAGCACAGCCTTCAAGCCCCCATACCATCACAATGCTCGTGTGGCTGTGGAAACATAGGGGTGAAAAGAGCTTGGGAGAGGATGCAGGGCTGGCCACCCAGCTGGACAGCAACAAAAGCCAGAGGCCACAACCTCCTTCCTGTGGTCAGATGTGGGTTGGCCATCTCGCAGCCCAGAAACTTCAGTATTTAAGACCAAAGCATTCACTTAGATTCATGCACCTAGGAGACCTCATTTGGGTGATTTCACACTCCTTCTCATGGCAAGTCTCCTTAGGGACAGCTAGAGCACCTTTGTTTTCTGACTGCTGGTGTTGAGCATTGTCGTGGTTTAAGCCTCTATAACTCACGCAGTTTTGCTCAGTCCCCCCCCCCCCTCTTTCTTGCCCCCCACTCCCGGAGGGATGGGAAGGAGAATCGAAAAGAATGCAGCTCTCACAGGTTGAGATAAGAACAGTTTAGTAACTAAAGTATAACACAGACCACTACTGCTACCACCAATAATAATAATGACAAGGCAAATACAAGGAAAGAATACAACTGCTCACCACCTAAAACCAAACCTGACCACGCAGTGCACCCCCCACCCTTCTGGGTCTCTCCTCTCCGTCCTCCATCTTGGGCATGACGTGCTGTGGTATGGAATAACCTCTTTGGTCAGTTTGGGTCAGGTGTCCTGTCTCTGCTTCCTCCCGGCTCCCCTCCTCCCTGGCAGAGCATGAAACTCAGAAAGTCCTTGGCCAGACCAAAACATCACTAAGCAGTAACCGAAACACTGGTGTTATCAGCACTGTTCCCAGGCCCAAAATCAAAAAAACACAGCGCTACACCAGCTACCAAGGAGGAGAAAAATGACTGCTGCTGCTGAACCCATGACAAGCATGTTGCAGGACCACCACCTCTGTGAGTCATGCTTGACACTTTGTGGGAGCCCTTAGCATCTGCAAGTGATTCCTGGTAGGTTTGGGATATTTCTTCCTTCCCAGGTTTCCAGAAGCCATTTCACTGGGAAGCAGTGATGTCCCGGAAACTTGGTTTCAGCTCTCCTCTGTGGATGGGGTGACCCCCCCCCAGGTCTGTTTTCTAGCATTTCCATGTGCTAGAGGAGCTGAGTGCTGCCCACATCTGGATGCTCCCTGAGATCAGCTGTGTACACGGGAGCTGTGCTGTCCATAGGGTCAAAACATTTGGGTCTGGAGCTAAAGCTGAGACCTGCTGCTGGACACACAGGGAAGCTCCTGCAGAAACTGACTTCCACTTAGGAGAATTGAGCCAGAAAGGAGAGAAGTCCACCACAGCTAATACTCTAACTTCATTCAGTCCTGTCAGCCAGCCTCCTCATAAACAAATTAAGGTGAACAGGGCACTCATTTTGGAAGAGGAAAACTAATGGAGTGAGATTGTTAGAGAGCTGCTTCTCCTACTCAATTACAGGTGCTGCATAGCATCAGCAGAGCTCTGCTGGCCAGCGAGGGTCTCTCCTATAGCCTGAATATCTGATTTTTCAGCCACCAAAGAACCGTGGCTTCGCGAGTGTGCAAGAATTAAGTCTCAAAACTACCTTGAACTGTCTAGGCAAGCAGATGGCAAACCTTTAGCATCTTTAACTGTGATGCATCATTCTCTTGCCTGCACTGCAAGAGAATTGCTATTCTATGTAACCTGGAAAAAAAGGAGGAAATCATCTCCAGAGAGGTAAAAAACATCTGGGCAGAGAATAAAAATTTATTTAGGAATAAAAGAAAAGTAACTTATGTAGCCTTTCCTGAAACAGAGCATGGGCCATCATGCTGTATATCTATTTCCTCCAGCAGCAGAGGATTCTCAGTGTGCCTCTTTAAGGCCAAAAATATGTTACATTCATTGTGTTTTCAGTCTGCCTTTGAGCAATACATTAATAACAGACTTGTTCACCCCAAGCTGTTCTGTGTCAGAGTGCAAAACATCGAGCTCACGGCAGAGCTCCCATTTCAGTACAATGCTAGGCAGCATGAAAACTTGAACATCACACTTCTGCCTGAAAACACAACTTAGAGCTCCAGTTCTGACCAGAAGGCAATTTTCAATCATTAATTAACCCTTTTAAATTATTTCTATGTGTTTACAGACACATGTATTTCTATGTATGGTGTGCACTGAGTAACAGCTGGTTTTAAGATTAATGAAATCCCTGCTCTGCTTACAGTTTCACCCATACCATGTCTTCCCTCACATTAATAATATGCACTGAGCTTGACTGTAGGCAGCTTTGTCTCCTGCTTTTTTTTTTTTTTTTTTTTTGGATTTTCACCATATGCAGGAAGGAAAAAAGAGAATTAAAAGATGCAGCTGCAAAATTTTAGTAGGAAAAAAAAAAGGACACTTGTCAGAGAATTTCAGAGATATTTGATCTGAACCTAATTTAAAATAATTTCTTTATAAGTGACCATAAAATTGATATTATCTCTTTAAATCAAGGTCCTTTTTGCCTCTCTCTGACATAAAAAAGTATTAGCTAGCATTTTTCACCAGCATTTCTCAAGAAGGCATTTAAGCATGCAACAGTTTTAATCCAGTAATAACACAAAGGTAATGTGAGCTCTGAACAGCTTGTTTCTTTCTAAAGTGCCTTTTCACTGTAGCTGAATAGATGTTACATAGAACTGTTACCTGTTCTCCAGTTCTCTACTCCTGTACATTTTTTCTGATCCTTGAGTTTTCTCTGCTAATGTACCACCTCAGCACGAAAGGTCAGCAGTACCTACAGGCACTCATCTTCTGAAGTTTCTGTTAATAACTTGGTGAAGAGTGAGGCATTTTTCATTTCGCTACCAAAAAAATCCCTAAGGTTTTCAATGCATTTATTTCTCTTGTAATATAATTAAACAAACATGATTATATGCCAGCAATATTGCCATAATTTTGTAGGCTGTCGTCGTTTAAGCTGTAAGTCAGCGCAGCCCGTTCTCTCACTCACTCCCCTCTCTTTCTTCCCCCCGCTCCCAGGTGGATGGGGAGGAGAATCAAAAGAATGCAGCTCCCACAGGTTGAGAGTTGGAGTTCTAGCATGTCTGGTACGGCAGCGCTCAAGGGTGGTGTGACTTGATTCAGGTCTCGATAGTCTACTGTTAGTCTCCACTCTCCGTTAGACTTTCACACTGGCCATATGGGGCTGTTAAAGGGTGTGCGGGTCCTACTGATCACTCCTTGACTCTCCAGTCTGTGGATCAGCTTATGGATGGGAATCGGGGAGTCTCGGTTGGTGCGGTATTGCCTCTGGAGCACCGTTGTGGTCACGATTGGCACTTGTTGTTCTTAGACCTTCAGCAACCCCAAAACAGAAGGATCCTCCAAGGAGAAACTGAAATTCCTGGAGAGATTATTAGCAAAACCATGGGTGCTATTAAATTATGTGTGTCAGCATGGAAGAAAAATGAAATGCTTTAACCAATCACTGGGAGCTGCATGGCAGAACTGCATTTGAGTCATGCTTCAGGTGGGCATTTTCTCTTGTGAATCTGGAAGTTATGCAGACAAGCTTTCCTGTCCCTGGTGCAGAACGGTGAGGGAGCATCACTGCTCAGGAGGGACCAACAGGCTGCTCAGGAGGGATAGGAAGGGCAGGAGAGGTGGAAGAGTTGCACTCTGTGCAAGGGAGAAGTCGGACTTCACAGCCCTTCCTCTCAGGGATGATGCATTTGAGAGGCTGATGGTGAGGAGCTGAGGAATGGAAAGTAAAGAAAATGTCCTTGTGGGTGTCTGCTAGCAACCATTCCTTAGCAGGGTCTCCTGGGCCTGAGCTTTTGAGGACTTACAGGACCGTGAGAGCTGCTCACTGTAAAAGAACCACCATTTGAAAGCACAGGTGCAGCAATCCCATTGTGCCAATGCACACTGCACATGTGGCAGAAGAGCAGCCTGGAAATCCTCCTGGAACTGGGCGGGAATAGAAGCTGTATCCCAGAAATTGCATGCACTCTAGAAGAGAGGTTGAGCTTCCCAGGAAGACTCTTGAGCAGTGGCTCACACATGGAGGGAGACATCACGAGAGACCAAAGCTCAACTAGAGATGAAAGTGGTCAGTGTTCTGTCAGACAGCAACAAAAGGCTTTTTGAAGTATGCTAATAACAAATGGAAGCCTAAAGGAAGTCTCAGACCGATACTTTACAAAGATGGCCACTAAACACTGGGGATGAAGAAAAGACAGAGGCATTTAATACTTGTGCTTTGCCTCAGTCTTCAGTGTGCCTGGGAGACCTGGGGCTCCCTGGTCCTGGGAGTCAGAAGCCCATGGCTGCAGGAGCCGTGACCTTCCATTGGTGGACAGTGCAGTGCATGGGAGCAGTCCTTGGGGCCGGGGCTGGACATGGGCATACTGGGGAGAGCCCCACAGTGCCCTGCCCCACCTGGGCCCCCGCGTTCCAGAACTCAGGTCACCATGGAGTTCCGTTCTAAACCGTTGCTGGCCCGGCAACGGCCTCAGTGCCTGCAGGGACGGTGCTGCGAGTAGCAGCACCAGCGACACTAGGGGTGCTTTTCTCTTACGGAGGAGCACTCCGCTCTTTAGCTTCGGAAGCTTTCTGTTTAGTGGTCCTCTCCCTGCCCAGTGAGGATGGGCCAGTGGCTGTGCTGCTGCGGGTCCAGGTGGGTTCCCCCACGGCTCGGGATATGCCAGCACACCTGCACCCCAAAGCAGCCGCCTTGCTCATGCCCGATGGCATCTGCCCTGCAGGGATGACCCTGACCCCGAGCAGCAGGGCATGCCGGACCAGGCACCACTCAAGCCACTGCTGCGGGAGCGCGTGCGGGTGACCCAGGGCCATGGCCAGGGGAAGAAGAGGGACCTCCTCCTCTTCAGGGACAGCGTGGTCATCACCAAGGCCAAGTAAGACTGACAGAGCCCAGCTGCCTTTTCTCCCAGGCCATGGCCCTGGCACCAGGGCACCAGAGCAGGGACAGCCAAGGAGCAGCCCCAGGTCTCCAGCACCCTGCTGCTGGATGCGCCCATGGCTGTGCCCGTGGCAGGAGGGTGCTAGAGGGGAGCCAGTGGGCACGGGCACCTCCAGGTCACTCCCTGCTGCTCCTCTCTGCAGACGTGGCAGCACCCCGAGCCCGCTGCTCTGCCTGGCCCTGGGCCTGCTTCAGGTGCTGAGCGGCGGGAAGGGCTCCGGTGGGGATGCCACTGAGGAGGAGGAGGAAGGGAAGGCCGCCAGCTCCCTGGTCTTCCTCTGGCCCATCGGCTCCTGTGTCGTCACCTTCTGGTGAGTCCCAGTACAACGTCCCACCAGAGGGGTGGGCAGCAGCTCTGTCCTGCCCCGTGGGGCAACCTCCGCTGGGGCACAGCGGCCACTCAGGCTGTTTCTGCTCTCTTTTGGCAGCTCCCGGGCAGTGAAGGAGCTCTGGCTCAGCGCCCTCCTTGGGTAAGCCCTGCCTGGCACTGAAGCACAGGGCACAGGGCAGCCTGTGCTCCATCATGGGGGGATGCTCCACATGTGACATGCAGTCGATAATGAACCACCTCTGCTGGGATTGGCAGAGGTGCCCCAGAGGTTGCAGGCAGAGGTGCTCCCGCAGCTGCAGGCACAGGTGTTCCCACAGCTGCAGGCAGAGGAGTCCCCACTGCTGAGCAGCCACAGATGCCGGAGCTACTTCATCGAGCTGCGTCAATCCACCTCCCGCCCAGCCCCATCCTCACCACTCCCGCTGCTCCCGCTCCACTGCCGCGGGGTACCAGCCATTCCAGGCAGCATGGGAGTGCTCCCCAGGCTGGCAGCAGAGGGAAGAGCTGGCTTGGGTCACACGCAGCTCTTTCTCTGCCCCTTCCCCATGCACAAACCACCGGAAGGAGTGCAGGGAGCCCGGGTGACCTGGCTGCCATCCATCCGGCTTGTGCTGAAGGAGCTGAGGGGCCGCCATGCTGTGAGTGTCCCTCCTGCCTCTGCTCTGCCCCTGCGGGCTGCCCCAGCCCAGCATCAGCTGCATCGCTCCTCACCTTCTGCTCTTTGCCCAGGCGACGACGCTGGATGCCCACAGCCTGGAGAAGCTGCTCCAGCGCCAGGCTCAGGTCAGGGTCACTTGAGGAGTAATCCCCACCTCTCATCCATGGCCAGAGGCTGATGCAGCTCACTGGGGAGCCTTTCTGCTGAGGGGCTGCTTGGTGAGTGCAGCCCATTTCTCGCAGGCTTGTGCCAAGCAGCTGCCACCTCCTAGCTCTTCCGGCAGTGACGGTGGATGTGGCCACGTGGATGGTGAGTTTGGAGAGGACAGGGGCAGGATGGCCCTTCTCTCCTGCTCTTGCAGGCGGGCATGCCTGCTGTGACGCAGCTGCCGCTGCCCTTCCCACGGGGCACATCCATCCCCATCACTCAGCAGCAGGAGAGAGCTGAGCCCCGGGGCCCCTTGGTCCCAAACAACGCAGCCTCTCCTGCGGCATTGACAGTGGGGGGACAGCACGGAGGGAGTCTGGGAGTGCTCTCCTGGTGCTTCTCCTCCATGGCTCTTTGCTCTGATTCCCTTGGCAGCAGGCAGGTCCCGCAGGAGCAGGATGAGGCTGCCCTGGCCATTTGCATGGCCAGGGACCTCAGCTGCACCGGAGGTGCCAGGGCCATCAGGCTCTGCTTCCTCGGGAGCTCTCTTTAGCTGCCCCCTGGGAGACCTCTGCAGCAGGGATGGCATGCTGCCCCAGCCCATTCAGGTAAGCCAGCCTGGCCAGGGGGTACCCAACCCACCCCATCCCATCCCTTCCCATCCCATCCTGCTGGCTCCTCCAGAGAGAGGCTCTCCCAAGCACCTACTTCAGCGCCTGTCTCC
This sequence comes from Ara ararauna, assembly GCA_028858755.1. Lineage (NCBI taxonomy): Eukaryota > Metazoa > Chordata > Aves > Psittaciformes > Psittacidae > Ara > Ara ararauna. The sequence continues at coordinate 103,562,337 of CM054378.1, read as the reverse complement.
AGCCCAGCAACTCTCCTCCTCCTTGCCCTCAGGACCTGCCGGCGCTGCTCAATGAGCATGGGCCATCCACGGAGGGGATCTTCCGGCTCTCAGCCAGCGAGCGTGCCACCTGCCAGGTCAGGGAGGCCCTCGATAGCGGGCTGGAGGTCCACCTCGAAAGCCAGCCCGTGCTGCTGCTGGCTGTCCTCCTGAAGGTGAGCCCTGCTGACCTGGAGCCTGCAGCTCCCAGCTCTCTTGGTGCTGATGGGCACCTGTGGGAGCACGAGCAGAAACCCAGCTGCATGCCCATGAGCCAGAGAGCTGGGGATGCTGCGGGTGCTCCTGGGGGCCAGTGGCCAAAGCCTCACACGGAGCCCTTGGCACTGCAGGACCTCCTCCGGAAGATCCCCTCCAAGCTCCTCGATGGCCAGCTTTACGAGGAGTGGATGGGCGCCATGCAGAACAGCAGCAGGCAGGAGAGGCTGGCAGCACTGAGGAAGTAAGTGTGGCAGCAGCTTGCAGGGACCGGCACAGGCTGGGACTCGCCTGCAAAGCGATGGCCTGCCTGAAATAGCCATGGTTTCTGCAAGCCACCTTTGTCTTCTGTGGTGTTTTGGTTTTGGGGGGAAAAAGGCAGAGTGAAGCATTTCTCTCCATGGAGCACTTCCCACAGGCATTGGGGCTTGCTCCAGCAGGGGCCTCTGTGAGAAGGGCAGGGATGAAGGGAGGTGGCTGTATCTCAGTGGAGGCGGTCCCTCTGCTGTAGAGCAGGTGGTGGCCTTGGGTGAGATCAACCTGGGAGACCTGTGTTGCCAACACCGACTTCATTAACACTGTGCTCCCGCTCCCTCAGGGTGGTCAGCAAGTTACGGGACGCCAACCTGGTCCTGCTGCGGCACCTGCTGTCACTGCTCAGGGCCATCTCCAGGAACGCGGCCGTGAGCAAGATGACGGCTGGCAACCTGGCCATCTGCGTGGGGCCAAACCTCCTGAGCCCTCCCCAGGAGCTGCCCCTGGATGTCCTGGCTCAGGAGACGGGCAAGGTACGCTGCGTTCACCGCCCAGCTACAGCCTCCCCAGCCCGCCCCAGCTTTGCTGTTCAGAGGGTCCTGGCTGCCTGCTCCCGTCAGCAAAGCTGTGGGGCAGCAGCCGGGAAGGGCAGCCCCAGGACTGCCCCTTCCTGCACAGAAGGGGTGCCCGGCTGGGAAAGGCTGTTTGAGCCCTTACCAGGCCCCTCGGTGAAAGCAGTGCTTTGCTATGTGCAGGTGACCCAGCTCGTGCAGTTCCTCATCGAACACCAGGAGGAACTGCTTGGGCAGGAGGTGGCCGGGGCTGGGCAGCGAGGGAGACCAGGAGTCACCAGTGCTGCCAGCAGAGGCACAAACAGCAGAGGTTTGTGAAGCGCACAAAGAGCATGACAACAAAAGCCTTCCCCTTCAGAAGGTGGGGCTGCTGCCGCAGGGACAAGCACGGTCAGCCACCAGCCTGCAGCTCTGCCATAGCGCAAAGCAAGGCGGATGCAGGTCGGCCATCCCGCTTTGTGCGGTGATCCCGCAGCTGGCTCAGCTGAGCTGAGCAAAGCCATCCAAGGGCTGTGCCTTTCAGAGCTAAGGTAGCAATTGGGCAGGGAGGTCCTTGCCCCCTGCTAACTTACACATTTCCATTGCAGGTGCCTCCTGTCGCTCCTGCGAGCGAGCAACGGAACAGCTTTTGTGGGGAGAAAAGGTAAAAGTACCTAGCTTTGCTTGGTTCAAGGTAATCATGGCTTCAGCTGTCTAACAATCCTGTTGAATGGAAAGGTTGCCAGGCTCTGCAAGAGAGTGCAGAAAGCGGCGAGCAGCCTCTGAAGAGGGGAGCGATGGGCCACCCTGTAAGAAGAAGAGCAGGTTGTCCACCGAGCCCTTCTCAGGGCTGGGCAACTGAAAGCAGGGGAAGAAGAAGGAGCACCGCGGGTATGTAGCAGACCCTCTTTTCCATCTTTCTAAGCTCGGAGTGTGGGCAATATTCCTGAGGTGCGCAGGATGGTCCTAGAAAGGGGGCATGCAGATGTCCTCGGGGAACATGGATGTCAGCAGCATACCACCGCAGCATTGGCAGGTTTCATTTTGCCCCTGTAGAAGCCCAGTTTGTCTAAGTCTGATTTTAGTATGGCACAGTGAGGAACGCTGCTGGTTGGGCTTTGGAAAGGGCCATGTCAGAGCTTCCCAGGACACCCTGCCGAGCCCTGCTGCCTGGCGAGGGGGCACTGCACATCCCTGTCAACTTGCCATGCTTGAGTGTATCAATCACGTAGGTTGAGAAGGGACCAAAGCAAGCTGCAGTTGCCAGTAAGGAGCCCCTCCCCTGTGCTAGGAATGACCCTTTTTGCAGCACACTTCCAAAACAGTCAGGAGAGCCAAGTCCTGCCTCTTCCTGCCCTCATGGTTTCATCAGTGCTTTCTGACTCTGCCCTTATAGGTGCCCATGCACTGCTTGGGCTCTCCAGATGAGCTCTGCCGCCCGGCCTTCGAGTTCCACCATGCGCTCCCAGCACCACCCCGGTGGCGGCGAGGACAGAGCCACAGCGTCCTGCTCTGGATGGGAGGTGCCACCAACCCACCCCGGAGCCAGAGCAGCGCCGTCAGGCCCATCCCAGCCCTCACAGGAGGCCTTGCTGGCTCACTTGTCAGCTTTGCCGGCAAATGCCCACCCGCTGGTGCGTCTCCCCACGTGGGGAGCTGGATTTCGAAGTCCATCCGATTGCGCTTATTACTGCGTTTGTTACTGCGTTTGTTACTCTGTTACAGCGTTTGTTACTCTGTTTATAACTATGTTTGTTAGGCTATTACAGTTTCTGTTAGAAATTAGGGTTAGGGCATACTTTAGGATAGAGTTTAGGAAACATGTTCTCGGGTAGTACTTATTTCACGTTGTTTGAGTACACACCCCGTAGTTTCACAGATTATAGGATAGTTAGGGTTGGAAAGGACTTCTAGCAACTTCATGGAAGTTCACAAGACTTGTCTTGGAGTGGCTTTGCAGCGCTGTTAGTAACAAAGCAGAAAGAATTGCAAAACTTGTATCTGTCTCTCTGCCTCGCCATCTGCATCCTGCAGAATGCAGAAAATGAAAGTATTCTGCAAAACAGAAGAGAAAGTATGCTGAGAGAGTCTCTGGATTAGGCCAGAAATGACAGAAAGATATTCATGAATGCAGAGGAACTGCTACTGCACCTTGAAAAAGATTCAAATATGCTCCAGATGAGTACTGGCCTGCGCTTGGAATACAGCTGCATTATCTTAGACACCTGCTAAGGTCCAGAAGAGAAAACTGTCTCTAAGAGAAAATGCAGGCAGGCAGGCAGGCAGCAGAAAGGAGCATGGAATTGAACCACTGTGTTTTCAGTGACAACTGCTCATTCTGGGCAGGGAGATGCTGAAACAAAAACAAAAAAGCAACAAGAAGAAAACAAAATTTAAAAAAACCTCACAAAACCAAACAAGAATTCTCCAACAACGACAACAACAAAAAAGAAAAAACCTGTGAAAAAACGAACACCCCCAAAAACCAAACAAAAAACCCCAACCCTAAATCCTACTTGGGAAAAAGAAAAAAAAGAAAAAATCCCTCAGATCCCTCTGCATGGGAGAGGGAGTAAGATCAGCTCTCAAGATCTTAGTGTGATCTACCATAGATGTCTGTTGTGTCACTAGTTAAGGTCTGGCAGCCGGAAGATGTCACGCTGTACGGAAAGACAGGGCCCCTCTCCTAATAGCCAATAGCGTTTAGTTGATGATGTAAGCAGATGGAAGTGACGTTGCAAACCCTGGCTATATAACGTTGTGTCACCCAGCAATAAACGCCATTTTGTCATCCACCACATTGGTGTCAGCGTGCTAATGGCCCTTGCAACCTGAGGGGGTGGTCGCCTGTGCCGTTCCTGAACCAGGTCACCACGTTCGCAGAAGGCAACAAGTGGTGCCGAAACCCGGGAACTCGCCTGGAGTCGGGTGAACGGCAGCCGGAGCGGCGGGACCAGCCCGGCGGGGAGGACGCTCCCAGACCTGCAAGGACGATGGAGGCCCTTGTGAAGGTTATATCAGAATTACATAAGCAGCGGGGTATTGATTGTAAACCCGAAGATTTTACTCTCGCCGTTGCGAGGCTTTTACAGATTGGGGTCATTGACCCCAGACCAACAAAGCAGATGAAAACCCTTGTGAAGGTCGTATTACAATTACAAGTGTGGGATAAATGCACCGAAGTGTTAGCCGAGGAGATGATGTCCTCGGGTTGTGGGAAAAATCTTAAGTCGTGGGGGAAAGTCAAACAGGCTCTGCAAAAGGCCATGCAGGAGCAGGAAACCTGGAAGGCGGCAAGGGATTGTTTGTTGGTCACCCCGAAATTGGGAGTCGAGGCAGCCACACAGACCCCACGCCCACCAGACAATGGCAATTTTTCTGAGTCTAAAGACTCGCGGGAGGGCGATATGCCCCCCAAATCCCCAAACCCTGACCCATTTTTGGAGGGACAGAATCAAGCAAAATCCTTCTGGGCTGGGTTAGCCGAGGAGGCCAGGGGTGCCGCGGGGAAATCAGAGTCTATGAGCGGTTGGGCTAGACCACCGTCATATGTGCCCCAAGATGGCGCCGAGCGGCAAGGGGAAGGGCGGGGGGAGGGTGTCCCCGGCGGGAACAGGGAGGGAGTGCTGGAATTGACATGCGCACACAAACGGGAAGGGGAGGGGAGCGCGAGTGAGGGGCGGAGAGCCAATCAGAGCGGCCGCCTGGAAAAATGCCCTTAGAAGGCAAACACACCCCACCCCACCCCACCCCCGAGTAGAAGGCGGGGCGAGTCGGGGGGGGGGGGGGAACGGTCCGCCCACAAAGGGGGCGGGTGGGACCGGAGTAGAGGAAGAGTGCCGCCCACCTGTGGAGCCTGCCAGGGAAGTGGACGGGGCCAGAGCCCAACAAAAAAGCATCGGGGCTTGGAAATAACCAATCAGTCGAGTTCTGATTCCAGATCAGACCCTAGCTGGGACGAGCGGCTCGCAACCGATCCAAATTCAGAGGAGGAATGTTGCATCTATGCGGACCACACCGGAGTAGTAAGAGATACTATGGAAAAATTAAGAGAGAACCTAGAAAAACGGCGAAGAGAAAGAGACTCGCAACGTAACTGGTATGAAGATTTGTTTACCAGTTCACTGTGGTTAACCACCCTGATATCTACCTTGATAGGGCCAATCGCAATGATCATGATGGCACTGATCTTTGGACCCTGTATACTAAATAGGCTCGTGTTGTTTGTTAAGAGCCGGCTGGAAAAAGTCAACATTCTGTTGGTAGAACACCAGCAACTGCTTTTAAAACGTATCCACTCAGTGTAGCCCCCAGTTATCCCTGAGTTACCTTATGGTTTTTATTCAAGTTGATGATGTATTGTGTGCTTGTAGTCTCTCTGTGATATTCATGCACCGAAAAGTTAACAAATATAAGTATGTTCATGTTTCTACCGACCCTTGCAGACCTTTATAGATATTGCTGGCCACTTCTTCCGATGTAGGCTGCCCACCTGCATCGGAACGAGTGTGCATTTTGGTCAGTTTAGAAGCCCAAGCCTCATACAATGTGAGGGAGGCAGAGCCCCTGCGGGGATGCCCGCTGAGATTGAGCCTGCCACCTTACGTTGCGCTGACGCTGTTTGGAGCTGGTTTCTTAAATTGTCTTCACAGGGTCATTGCACCACATTTTGTCTACGTTTTACACCCCATTGTTACCAGTTACCCCCTAACTTCCACCTGTACAAGGTGCCTTATGTTTTTTACTGAAGTTTATTACATATACTCTGTAAGACTGTTATAAGGTATAGAATAAGATTTTATAAGATATAGATAAGATTTTGATTAGTATATTTTAGCTAATTTAGTTAAGCATAGGGAGGGGGGAAATGTTGTGTCACTAGTTAAGGTCTGGCGGCCGGAAGATGTCACGCTGTACGGAAAGACAGGGCCCCTCTCCTAATAGCCAATAGCGTTTAGTTGATGATGTAAGCAGACAGAAGCGACGTTGTAAACCCTGGCTATATAATGTTGTGTCACCCAGCAATAAACGCCGTTTTGTCGTCCACCACATTGGTGTCAGCGTGCTAATGGCCCTCGCGACCTGAGGGGGTGGTCGCCTGTGCCGTTCCTGAACCAGGTCACCACGTTCGCAGAAGGCAACAGATGTCCGGTGTCTACTGTGATACTTTATAAACAGGAGGCTATCTAAATGCCATTGGAAATGATAGCAGGCATCCCAGCCATCTGCAGACAAAACTGTCTCACATCTGAGTACCAACAGAGTGATATGTCTGTAATAGGGCTGAGTGGCTGATACGCATGCATTCTCCTTGCATTTGCTGGAATACGTTGTGCAGAGTGCCTGCAGTTCTCAGCATTTCTTCACATGTGTTATGCCTTTCGGAATTTTCTTACCCTTTCTACACAGAAATAAAGTGAGCAATGTATGTCTGGCCAGTCTCTGTATTTGAATGAGCCCCTTCCCGTTTTATTCCTCTCTCCACCTCTGGGTTTCATTTCTCTCTCTCTCTGATGCTTACCTGTCCAAGAAGACAAAAAGGTTATGCCATGGTTGCATTTGTATAAGCCTTTTCTTCCCCTCAGGAACTTCGTTGTTTCTCCTAAAAGACCTGAGGAGACACTTGCATCCAAGAAAAGGTCTTGACAAGGCAAGAACTTGAGTGCATTGTTACTTCTTCTAATCCGAGAAACAAAAGCACTACTTTTGGCAGCAGAAGGCCGCTGGTCAGTATTTCTGTGACCTGGCTACGCTTTCATTCCATCCTTCACATTCAGTACCAAAGTTCCAAATCTCTTGGCCATGTTGCCATGCCACAGACTCTGTTGGGAAGAGAATCATTTAAAGATTGTAGGGAACTTTTATTTATGGAAAGGAGATTATTTTTTGTCAGCTGGAAAAGCTAGAGCTTGTGAGTTTCACGGGGACAGCAACTTCAAATCTGCCTCATCTAAAAAGTAGCTGATGAATTAAAAGCTATTCTCTATTAGCTGGCAATGATAGGAAAGACTCCTCCTCTTCCTCAGGGAAAAGTAAAACCCTCAAATCACACAGGATGTTGAGAACAGAAGGCATGCCTGCTGCAATGGGGTGCCACTGCCCTTCCCACGGGGCACGTCCATCCCCATCACTCAGCAGCAGGAGAGAGCTGAGCCCCGGGGCCCCTCGGTCCCAAACAACGCAGCCTCTCCTGCGGCATCGACAGTGGGGGGACAGCACGGAGGAAGTCTGGGAGTGCTCTCCTGGTGCTTCTCCTCCATGGCTCTTTGCTCGGATTCCCTTGGCAGCAGGCAGGTCCCATAGGAGCAGGATGAGGCTGCCCTGGCCATTTGCACAGCCAGGGACCTCAGCTGCACTGGAGGCGCTGGGGCGATCAGGCTCTGCTTGCACAGGAGCTCTCTTTGGCCGCCCCCTGGGAGACCTCTGCAGCCAGGACAGCATGCTGCCCAGTCCATTCAGGTAAGCCAGCCTGGCCAGGAGGTACCCAAACCATCCCTTCCCATCCCATCCTGTCTTGTCCCGTCCCGTTCCATCCTGTCCTGTCCTGTCCCATCCCATCCCATCTCATCCCATCCCACTGGCTCCACCAGAGAGGGGCTGTCCCAAGCATCTATGTCAGTGCCTGTCTCCAGCCTGGCAACTCTCCTCCTCTGTGCCCACAGGACATTGCATCTTGCTTCTGAGACTGATGTCCTCCAGCTGAATGTTTGTCCCAGATGAGAAAGGTGTTAAAGCAGAAATGTTGGTGCAGTGCCATGCTTCCCTTGGAATGCCTTTGTCAACACCAGTATCCCTGGAGTTGCGGGCTTCCTAGCTCTCAAAACCATAACCCTAAGCCTAACCCTAATTTGCATGGCATCTTGAAGCTGACGCTGGTGTCCTCCAGCCGAATGGTTGTTCCATATGAAAAAGGTGTTAAAGCAGCAATGTTGGTGCAGTGCTGTGCTTCCCTTCGCGTGCCTTTGGCAGCCACACTATCCCTGGATTTGCAGAATTTGTCTCTCTCTAAAACCCTATCAATAAGCCAATACCTAATTTGCATGGCAACCAGGATCAGAGGCTTATGTCCTCCAGCTCTATGTGTGCCCTAGATGAGAATGGTCATGAAATACTAATGTTAGTGCAGTGCTGTGCTTCTCCTGGCATGTCTTTGTCATCATCAGTGTTCCTGGAGTTGTGGGCTCTTTAGCTCTCTGAACCCAGGCCCTAACCCTATACCTAATTTACATAGCATCCTGGATCTGAGGCTGACGGCCTCCAGACAAATGGCTGTCCCAGATGATAAATGTGTTGAAGCAGCAATGTTGGTACAGTTCTGTGAGCTCATTGGCATGCCTTTGGCAGCCCCATTACCATTGGAGCTGCATGTTTTGTGTCTCTCTGATGCCTAACCCGAACCCTAACCCTATTTTGCATGGCATTCCGTTTCTGAGTTTGACGTCATCAAGACGAATAAGCATCCTCGAAGTCAAAGGTGTTGAAAGACTAATGTTGGTGCAGTGCTGTTCTCAACTTCGCATGCCTTTGTCAACACCAGTATTTCTGGAGCAGCAATGTTGGTGCGCTGCTGGGCTTACCTTGGCATGCCTTTGTTAGCACCATTATCCTTGATGTCGTAAGCTTTTTGGCTCTCTGAACCCTAAGCCTAACCCTAAACCTAAACCCAAATTTTCTTAGCATTCTGTTTCTGAGTTTGACATCCTCAAGGCGAATGTGTGTCCTTGACGTGAAAGGTGTTGAAAGACTAATGTTGGTGCAGTGCTGTCCTCAACTTAGCATGCCTTTGCCAATACCAGTAACTCTGGAGTTGTGGGCTTTCTAGCGCTCTAATCCCAAACCCTAATCCTAACACTAATTAGCATGGCATCCAGTATCTGAGGCTGATGTCCTCCATCTGAAATGGCTGTCCCAGATGAGAAATGTGTTGAGGGAGCATTGTTGGTGCATTACTGTGCTTCCCTTGGCATGAATTTGTCAGCACCTGTATCCCTGGAGTTGTGGGCTTTCTAGCTCTCTGAACCTTAACCTTAACACTAACCCTAATTTGCATGGCTTCTTGTATCTGACATTGATGTCCTCCAGCCGAATGGCTGTTCCATATGTAAAGGGAGTTAAAGCAGCAATGTTGGAACAGTGCTGTGCTTCCCTTCGCATGCCTTTGTCAGCACCATTATCTCTGGAGCTGTGGGCTTTTTGGCTCTCTGAACCCTAACCCTAAACCTAATTTGCATGGCATCCTGGATCTGAGGCTGACGTCCTCCTGCCAAATGTGGATGCCAGATTAGAAAAGAGTTGAAGCAACAATGTTGGAGCAGTACTGTGGCGGTCCCAGATGAGAAATGTGTTGAAGGAGCAATGTTGGGGCAGAGCCGTTTTTCCCTTGTCATGCCTTTGTCAACACCAGTATCTCTGGAGGTGTGGGACTTCTAGCTCTCTGAAGATTAACCCTAAACTTAACCCTAATTTGCAAGGCATCCAGTAGCTGACGTTGCCGTCCTCCAGCTGAATGGGTGTTCAAGATGACAAAGTTGTTAAAGCAGCAACGTTGGTGCAGTGCTGTGCTCCCCATGCCATGTCTTTGTCAACACGAGCATCTCTTGAGTTCTGGGCTTTCTAGCTCTCTGATCCCTAAGCTTAACCCTAACCCTAAACCTAAGCCTAACCCTAACCCTAATTTGCATGGCATCCAGTAGTTGAGGCAGATGTGCTCCATCTGAAATGGCTGTCCCAGGTGAGAAATCATTGAATCATAGAATAGTTAGGGTTGGAAAGGACCTGAAGACCATCTAGTTCCAACCCCCCTGCCAGGGGCAGGGTCACCTCCCACTAAACCATGCCACCCAGGCTATGTCCAAGCCAGCCTTGAACACGGCCAGCGATGGAGCATTCACAACTTCCCTGGGCAACCCATTCCAGTGCCTCACCACCCTCACAATAAAGAACTTCTTCCTCATATCCAATCTAAACTTCCCCTGTTTAAGTTTGAACCCCTTACCCCTTGTCCTCTCACTACAGTCGCTAAGGAAGAGTTCCTCCCCAGCATTCCTATAGGCCCCCTTCAGATACTGGAACGCTGCTATGAGGTCTCCATGCAGCCTTCTCTTCTCCAGGCTGAACAGCCCCAACTTTCTCATGCTATCTTCATACGGGAGGTGCTCCAGTCCCCTGATCATCCTCTTGGCCCTCCTTTGGACTTGTTCCAACAGTTCCATGTCCTTTTTATGTTAAGGACACCAGAACTGCACACAATACTCCAAGTGGGGTCTCACGAGAGCAGAGTAGAGGGGCAGGATTACCTCCCTCAACCTGCTGGTCACACTCCTTTTGATGCAGCCCAGGATACGGTTGGCTTTCTGGGCTGCGAGCGCACACTGCCAGCTCATGTTCCTTTTTTTATCGACCAACACCCCCAAATCCTTCTCTGCAGGGCTGCTCTGAATCTCTTCTCTGCCCAAACTGTAGCTGTGCCTGGGATTGCTCCGACCCAGGTGTAGGACCTAAAGGAGAAATGCTGGTGCAGTGCTGTGCTTTCATTGGCATGCCATTGACAAAACCGGTATCTCTGGAGCTGTGGGCTTTCTAGCTCACTGAACCCTAACACTAACCCGAATTTTCATGGCATGTTTCAGCTAATGTTGACATCCGCCAGGTGAAGGGGTGTTCCCGATGAAAATGTGGTTAAAACAATGTTGATGAACTGCTGTACTTACCTTGCCATACGTTTCTTAACAGCATTATCTCTGGAGTTGTGGGCTTTCCAGATTTCTGAACCCTAACCCTAACTTGCATGGCATTCTGCTTCTCAGTTTGATGTCATCAAGCTGAATGTGTGCCCTAAACGATAAAGATATTGAAAAAGCAATGCTGCTGCTGTGTCTTGCTTCTATTTTCATGCCTTTGCCAACTTCAGCGTCTCTGGAGTTGTGGCCTTTCTAGCTCTCAGATTCCTAACCCTAACCCTAACCCTAACCCTAACCCTAACCCTAACCCTAACCCTAACCCTAACCCTAGCCCTAATTAACACGGCGTACAGTAGCTGAGGCTGATGTCCTCCATCTGAAATGGCTGTCCCAGATGTAAGATGTGTTGAAGGACCAATGTTGGTGCAGTGCCATGCTTCCCTTGGCATGCCTTTGTCAGCACCAGTATCTCTGGAGCTGTGGGCTTTCCAGCTCTCTGAGCCCAAACCCTAACCCTAACCCTAATTTCCGTGTCACCTTGTAGCTGACGATGACGTCCTGCAGCTGAATGGGTGTTCCAGATGAAAATGTGTTGAAGAAGAAATGTTGGTGTAGCGCCATACTTCCCCTGGCATGCATTAGTCAACACCAATATCTCTGGAGGTGTGGGCTTTCCAGCTCACTGAACCCAAACCCTAACCATAATTTGCATGGTATGCAGTAGCTGAAGCTGATGTCCTCCATCTGAAATGGTGTCCCAAATGAGAAATGTTTTAAAACAGCAATGTGTATGCAGTGCTGAGATTCCCTTGGCGTGCCTTTGTCAGCACCAGCATCTCATTAGGAGTGGGCTTTCTAGATCACTGAACCCTAACTCTAGCCCTAATTTGCATGGCATCCGGTGGCTGACAATGACGGCCTCCAGCGGAATGGGTGCTCCAGATGAAAAAGGTGTTAAAGCAGCAATGTTGGGGCAGTGCTGTGCTTCCCCTTGCATGCATTTGTCAGCACAATTATCCCAGGAGTTGCAGGCTTTTGGCTCTCTGAACCCTAAACTTAGTCCTATACCTAATTCTCATGGCATCCGGGATGTGAGGCAGACGTCTTCCAGCTGAATGTGTGTGCCAGAAGACTAAAGGGCTGAAGCAGCAATGTTGGAGCAGTGCCATGCTCCAATTGGAGTGCCTTTGGAAGCCCCATTATCTCTGGAGTTGCATGTTTTTTGCCTCTCTGAAGCCTAAGACTAACCCTAAACCTAACACTAATTTGCATGGCATTCTACAGATGAGTTTGATGCCATCAAGCCAAAAGTGTATCCTTGAGAAGAAAGGTGTTGAAAGACAAAGGTTGGCGCACTGCCGTACTTCACTTGGCATGCATTTTTCAACGCCAGTATATCTGGAGTTGAGGCCTTTCTAGCACTCTGACCCCTAACCCTAACCCTAACCCTAACCCTAACCCTAACTCAAACCCAAACTCTTATAATAACCCTAAACCTAAACCTAATTTGCATGACATCCAGTAGCTGAGGTGATGCCCTCCATCTGAAATGGCTGTCCCAGATGAAAGATGTGTTGAAGGAAAAATGTTGGTGCAGTGCGGTGCTACCCTTGGCATGCCTTTGTCAACACCAGTACCTCTGGAGGTGGGGGCTTTCTAGCACGGATACCTAGCCCTAACCCTAACCCTAACCCTAACCCCAACCCCAACCCTAACCCTAATCCTAACCCTAGCCCTAGCCCTAACCGTAATTTGCATTGCATCCAATACCTGAGGGTGATGTCCTCCATCTGAAATGGCTGTCCTAGATGAGAAATGTGTTGAAGTAGGAATGTTGGTGCAGTGTTGTGCTTCCCTTGGCATGCCTTTGTCAACACAAATATCTCTATATCTGTGGGCTTTCCAGCTCTCCGAACCCTAACAATGACACTAATTTTCATGGAATCTTATAGCTGGCGTTGATGCCCTCCAGCGGAATGGGTGTTCCAGATGAAAAAGGTATTAAAGCAGCAATATTGGTGCACTGTAGGGCTTACCTTGGCATGCCTTTGTCAGCACTATTATCCTTGATGTTGTGGGTTTTTTGGCTCTCTGAGCTCTAAGCCTAACCCTATATCTAATTTGCATGGCATCTGGATCTGAGGCTGACATCCTCCAGCCGAATGTGTGCCTCAGATGAGAAAAGGGTTGAAGAAGCAATGTTGTTGCAGTGCCATGCTCCCCTTGGAATGCCTTTGGCAGCCCCATTATTTGTGGAGTTGTATGCTTTGTGTCCCTCTGAAGCCTAACCCTAACTCTAACCCTAATTTGCATGGCATTCTCTATCTCAGTTTGACATCACCAAGCCGAATGTGTGTTGTTGACTAGAAAGGTGTTGGAAGAGTAATGTTCGCTTAGTGCCGTGCTTCCCTTGGCATGTGTTTGTTAATACCAGTATCTCTGGAGGTGTGGGCTTTCTAGCTCTCTGATCCCAAAACCTAACCCTAACCCTAGCCCTAACTCTAAGCCTAATTTGCGTGGCATCCAGTAGCTGAGGCTGATGTCCTCCACCTTAAATGGAGTGTCCCAGATGAGAAATGTGTTGAAGGGGCAATGTTGCTCCAGTGCTTTGCTCCCCTTGGAATTCCTTTTGCATCCCCACTGTGCCTGGATTTGTAGGTTTTGTGTCTCTCTAAACCCTAACCCTAAACCTAATACTAATTTGCATGACATCCTGAATCTGAGGCTCATGTCCTCCAGCTCTATGCACGTCCTATATGAGAAAGGTCTTGAAAGACTAAGGTTGGTGCAGTGCTTTGCTTCCCTTAGCATGCCTTTGTGAACACCATTATCCTTGGATTTTTGGACTTTTTAGCTCTCTGAACCCTACCCCTATCCCTATATCTAATTTCCTTGGCATCCTGGATCTGAGTCTGTGTCCTCTAGCCCAATGTGTGTCCCAGATGAGAAAGGTATTGAAGGAGCAGTGCTTGCGCAGTGCCATGTGTCATGGTTTAAGTCGTAAATCACGCAGCCCTTTCTCTCACTCACTCCCCTCTCTTTCTTCCCCCCCCTCCCAGGTGGATGGGGAGGAGAATCAGAAGAATGCAACTCCCACAGGTTGTGATAAGAACAGTTTAGTAACTAAAGTATAACAGAGATCACTACTACTATCACCAATAATAATAATGACAAGGCAAATACAAGGAAAGAATACAATCACTCACCACCCAATGCCAAGCCCGACTACGCAGTGCACCCCCACCCTTCCGGGTCTCTGCTCTCTCTTTTACATCCCTGGGCATGACGTGCTGTGGTATGGAATACCTCTTTGGTCAGTTTGGGTCAGGTGTCCTGTCTCTGCTTCCTCCCGGCTTCTCCTCCTCTCTGGCAGAGCATGAGACTCAGAAAGTCCTTGGTCAAACCAAAACATTACCAAGCAGTAACTGAAACACTGGTGTTATCCGCGCTGCTCCCAGGCCCAAAATCAAAACCACAGCGCTGCACCAGCTACCAAGAAGGAGAAAAATGACTGCTACTGCTGAACCCATGACATAGGTATAGACAACACACAGTTGCCAGGGTATATTATTGATACATATATTATCTCCTAGTGGGCTATTGTTTTGATTTCCAATAACCCTAGGTGAGGACTGTGTGACTAAGCTGAGCTACAACATTAGTGACCAGAAGAACAAACCTAGTAGGCTACTAAAGAAAAACAGGATGTTCTTGTTGGGAAGCCAGGCAGACAGCCTGTTGTATAGGGGTCACACTCTTTGAACATGTAAAGGACTGGCTGGTGACCTCCTGCAGCTGCCCATGATTGAAAGCACAGGCAGGTATGTACAATTTTGAGAGCGTGTGTGTGTTACTCTCAGGTGTTGTTTTGCATCCTGTTTATTATTGCAACTAGACAAGCTTTAAAGTCCCTTACAGCCCAAACCATTCTATGATTCTATATATGAATGCGATAAAGGCATCTAGTTTGTGGACACCATTGCTTCAGAAGTGACTGTTGTGGTGCTCTCCAATGCCACATATATAAGTGGTATCATTAAAGCAAATGAACCACATGTGTTTGAATCCAACCTTGTGTCCCACCCTAGCGCCTGATTGCAGCTCAGCCACAGCGGTGCCTCCCAGCAAGCTCTCAATGAGATAATTAACTGGAGGCATCAGACATGTCTGCTTCATTACTGCTGCAAACTGCCTGCAGGTTCCCTCCAAAGTCTTTCCACCTAATGGCCTTTACCACCAGCTCTCTTCTTCCCTAAGTGCCAGTTATTGGCACTTCTCTAAAACAGTTCTAATAATCCAATAAATATGATTTTACAGGAGTGGTTTGTCTCCTCGCTGCATAAGCTAATAATGCTACTACGGACCAGAGCAAAATACATTCTCTTTGCCACAGAGAAGGGCTTTCCCACTAAATTGAAATGAATAAACTGGAATGAGTAGAAAGTGCTACAGACCTACAACTGGATTGCATTCTACTGGATTCCTGTTGATGAATGAGGTCAGATTAAGTCTGAAATTTTGCTGTCTAGTTAATTATTATGAGTTAAACATGAAAGAAGGATAAAACTGTCATTTCAGTCAGTGACAGGAAAATAAGCAGGAGAGCAAATGAAATCAGTGAGAACAGGAAGATCTGATGAGAACATGGGTGCCAAAAGGTGGTGAGAGGGCAGGGACCCCAGCTAATCCTGACAGCCTCATTTTCCTTCATTTTATCTTCTGGAAAATGGCACATGAGGCTGGGGGAAGGAAATACAATTATTCTGGGATTATTTATCATCAGAGTCTATTTCCTCATAGTCTGCTTCTTGCTGAAAACTACAAGCTTATCACTGAGAACAGTTTCTCCCAGAGACGGAGCATTTGGCAGCAGCAGCCCTCAAGTCGGCACTGGCATCTTGCAGGATATGTCCACCTCCCTACTCTCACACCCTGTTTCACATACCCTTCTCATTTGTGGAGACCTGTCGTGATCAGAAGTTCAACACTTCATATACTTTTAAGGATGAATCACTAAAGCTTTTTCTTACAAAGATGACCATGAACTTCTTTCTTAAATTTATCAGATGAAAAAACCATAAATAACAAAAGGCATTTTCTGACTGCAATGAGATTTCCCTTCAGGGCCTGCAGTATTTTCACTACATTTGCAAGCCCCATCCCATTACTTCTCCCTGCCCTAAGACTCCCAGGACCTTTCCTCCTTTTACCCTCTGGCTTATGGTGACTCTCATTGTTCTTCTATGAATTCGAGCTCTTGGCCCTCATTTTATCAAGTTACTTAATGGCACTCCTTTTTAACATGCATAGGTGTCCTCACTTAAACAACCTTCCTGGTTGTCACAGTTTTTCAAGGCTTTACCATTACATTCTTTTCTTGTGCACTTTCTTAAAACCCTTGTTTTCTGTGCAGGCCCAGTGCCACATCAATCACAGCTAACATTATCCTTCCAGTATTATTAGCAGAGCATTTGATCTGTCCTTCCTCAGTCTGGGGCTCAGACCTGCTCAGCAAATTAGCAGCATCTTGCTTTTCTACACTCTTCTTTAAGAACAAGTATTTCCCCTCTGCCTGCCTTGCTTTGCCCTGTGGATGTGATTCATGCCTGCATGGTGCATTATCTAGTTATTTCTCAGAGAATAAATGGAACATAATCCTTTTAGGAACACCCTGACACCAGCCACAACGTCTCCTACCTTAAACTTCTCTGCCCCTAATTTACTGATTATCTGTTAAAGATTTGCTGTCATTGCTGGCTCTGACTCAGCCGCCTCACAAACAAATGCCAAAGAACAGTGCTGGCCCCAGCTAAGCTTCTCACTCATCTTACCATCTCTGCTATGCACCACCAGCACCTCTGATAGTCCCAGGCTGCCACTGCAGATCCTGACACTTCTGATAAGGAGCTGAGACAGCCATGACCTGAAGCCAGCCGTAGACTTTATCCTCATTTGCTGGCACATTCCCCTAGGCAATAGCATCTCTCTAACAACACAGTAGTTAAACTACCTGAACCATCTTTGCTTGCATGGAGATCTTCCGGGGTGAGAGAGAAGGCATTGTTCTGGTAGTGCTGGGAATAATGAAGTCTGATTTCTCATCCACTTGTGTCTCCCTTGACTGAGTTTGAGTCCTTCCTTTGGCTCGGACAGGCTTTTTACCCCACCATTAAATCTTAAATATTAGTACTACATTAACAGCTATGTGTTACTTTTCAACATGTAAAGGGTTAAAACTGAAAAGGGAAATATTGAAGGATTTTCTTACCATGTGGAGAGGTGAGTGGCAGAGCTGAGATTGAATTTCTGGTACTTGCCTTCCTAGCCCTTTTGTTCTGATCTCAGTGACATACAACTGTGCTTCTGCTGAAGAAAAGCCAGACATGGGAGGTCCCTTGTGCTTGCCAGCCTCTGCCATTGTGGGCTTTCTAGGCGTTAGAACAGAGTTCTGATACAGAGAGGAGCCCACTGCTATATTAGAAATGTGAAGAACATAAAATCATTGAGGCGACTACTCAATTAAACTCAGCTTTTGAAAATCAAGGCAGGTCATGCTGAATGTCCTCACATCTCTCTGTGTTGTGGGTTTGGCTTGACCTCCATTTTGAGCTCTTATGGGTCAAGGCATTTTCCCTCTTGTAAAATGCTACTGATTGAACCATGATTATGATTTTGATGAGGGACTTTGAACTGGCTATTGGAGCAGATGAGTTCACAAAGAGAAGCAAATATGAAAAGAATGGGTAGCAACTCCATTTGGGCCAGATATGTACTTATCTGAGATGTCTGTGCATAGCAAAATGCCTGGATATTAAACCATCCATTGCCTCTGCTGAGTGACAGTGTGAATTATTTCTGACAGCCATTAGGAGCTGCTTCACTCAAGCACCCCAAACAGTGCAGCTCTTCACTAGAAAATTTGGTGGTATTTTGAAAACACTGTAAAACTTCCCTAGTCTCAGAAATCAATGACAACCTGTCAAAGGTAAGAGCGTTTCAGTCTCCACACTGACAATTACTCCTCTAACATGCTAGAGAAAGTGCCAGATATTCATCTTCCTCTTAGGAAATGTGAAATCTCTGGCAGCTAATAGCATCTTTTTAACATATTGACATGGTTTAAGCCTCTATAACTCACGCAGTTTGCTCACTCACTCCTCCCTCTTTCTTCCCCCCGCTCCCGGGTGGATGGGGAGGAGAATAGAAAGAATGCAACTCCCACAGGTTGAGATAAGAACAGTTTAGTAACTAAAGTATAACACAAACCACTACTGCTACCACCAATAATAATGACAAGGTAAATACAAGGAAAGAATACAATTCTCACCACCTATACCCAGCCCGACCAAGCAGTGCACCCCCACCCTTCTGGGTCTCTGCTCTCCGTTGTACATCCTGGGCATGACGTGCTGTGGTATGGAATACCTCTTTGGTCAGTTTGGGTCAGGTGTCCTGTCTCTGCTTCCTCCCGGCTTCCCCTCCTCCCTGGCAGAGCATGAGACTCAGAAAGTCCTTGGTCAAACCAAAACATTACCAAGCAGTAACTGCAAACACTGGTGTTATCAGCACTGTTCCCAGGCCCAAAATCAAAACCACAGCACTGCACCAGCTACCAAGAAGGAGAAAAATGACTGCTACTGCTGAACCCATGACACATATGTACAGCAATTGTCCATTCTGACCCTCTCCAGAAATGTAGCTTCTGTCAGCTGCTTTTGAGAGCGCCATGAGAGCACTGGCTGGTAGGAGATTCCTGTTCTTTCACTGTTGTTTGTCTGTACTTGTAAACAGTGACCCAGAATAGAAACATGAGTGTTGTTTGAACAGCTAATATTTGCTATGAAGTAAGCAGCTCCACAACTAGGTGCAGATCCCACAGCCTCTGATCAAGTGAGTCATCGCTCTGCACACAGGTGGTGCAGTCAAGTTCAGTATGTCTGTCAAGTGCAAGGCTCAAGGATCAGACTCACTGGCCTCCCATCATCTGTGGCATCGGGACAAAGACGTGAAGGGCTTTTGCGTTGCTGATGCTCTGTGTATTTGTGCACATGTTTGTGAATCTGCTCTTAATGGGGGAGAGTGTGGGAAGAATGTAAAAAGGTGAAAATCAACACAAAATTGAAGGGTGTCTTCCTCCACCTAAACACAGCCCATCAAAGTTAACATGCCATCACTGCACTGCATATAAGAACACTTCCTTCTAAGAGTCGTTAAAATTGCAATGTCAAGTCACCTAAGGTTAAAAGAGGACAAAATTTTAGGCTGCCCACACAGCACTGTTTCAGTGCATCCATGTTACTGCATTATAATAGAGGCTTGAATGTCATGACTACATAGCATTCATTTTCCTATGGGAAGGAGGCGCCTGTGGTCATGCTGTTTGTGTAGGTGTATGTTGGCTTGACAGTTGTCCCCTCCCTCGCTTTTGAAACCATCCACCAGTTTCAAACAAATCTCAAAGATACTATACTGCCATAAATATATGGAAATTGGAGGTCCAATGAAGGAAAGAGGTCCTGCTAGAGATCCAGGGAGAGAGAGAGCAGTGTAAACCCAGCCCTTACTTAGGCACATAGAAAAGCATCCTGAGGAAAGAGATGCTAAAAATACTCCAGGTATGAGAAAAGCCTCAGCTGGTCTCCCTGCTTCATTAAACACTTGGCCACAGTCAAGGTTTACCTCCTCTGTTGGTTCTCTGAATGGGATAAATACATACTGTGGTGATGTTCGTTCAGCAGGTCACCCTGCAGGCTAGGTACCTGCTGGTCCCAAAGCTCCTTGCTCTTCCGCACAGCCCAGCCCCATGTGGCCAGGGCTTACCATGGGGGCATTGCTACAGCTTTGGCTTAGCTCACACTGTGGGGAGTCACACATTCTCTGCCCTGCACGCTGTCTCCCATGAGCAATGCTTCTTCTTCATGAGGTCTTCCGTGGCAGCTGCTACTGTAGCACGTGAGGGCTTTGCAAACGTTAGGTAAGCCATCTTCAGAAGCTCCGCATGAGGATAGCTAGGTTCAAGGAGAACCTAGGGGTATCATGCAGGTGCCATGGGAGGTATTGGTAGGACACACTGTCCTACTCATGCAGTAAGTTGGTAGCCAGATGCTGTATAAACTCCTGGAGGACAGCAGTGCATGTGGCTTCCTGCAGAGACTGGGCATAGCCAGGGGCAAACACAAGCAGTGATGGATAAGCAGTGGGGCTGATGACAGGCTGGAGTGGCTAAACATGAGCCTGTCTTTCCAGGACTGAGGGAGACTATTACCTCCTTATTCTACAGACTGGAAACTGAGGCTCAGTTAAAGAGCAGCTCAATTGCTGCTTCCTTTCTGGAGAAGAGCTCTGAAGAAAGAAGTGAAGAGGTGCTTCTTCCAAGTAGGGGCTGAAGGAGAGAAGGGGAGTGTGAGCTGCACTGAGGCTTGTAGCCATGGATCAGTGTTGCTAGTCAAACATAAACACTGATTTTAAACTAGTGCTCAAACCTCACTGAGTCCTGCAAAACAGAATTTAAGATCTTTCGTGAATGATGTCGTAGTGTTACACCTCTGCTTATTATAAACCAGACCCAGCTGCACGCTGCCCCTCCTCTTTCCACTGTATGCAGCCTTTTGGCACGGCAGTATTGTTAGAGCCAAAAGTTTAAAGATAAAGATTTTTAGTGGGTGTAATAGCCTTTATGAAGACAGCTAGTATAGCTAGAGAAAGCAGATGAGGTTTGGGGCATGCAAACTCCTTGGGAAAGACACAGTGAATTTCAAACCTAACTGCACATGGGGAGCTGTTGTTCTGGGTTTAATTAGACCTATGTCTGAGCTAGATATCTGACAGCACCTGTGGAATTGAAAGAGGATATTGGTGGTTGCCTCCTGAGGGAAAAAGAAAGGCAGGTAGTTTGTAGAAAAGTAGCAGCACAATGTAGAGCCCTGAAGAGATTAGTGGGAATGGTGAAAAGAACAGGGTGGGAACATGCTCTAATATGTTAGTATTCAGAAAAGTCGTGAGATAGAGTTCCCAGCTTTACCAAGGGAGAGTTCTGTAACTTTGAGAATCGGGGCTGGGAGATCAGAGGTGGAATGACTACACTGTAAGACATTGCCTGTTGGAAGCGCTTTGTCCCAGCTGACTTGTATGAAGAGTTGATTGTATCTTTTGACAGGCTGAGAAAAACCTTTCTTCTGTCTTTGCAAAGTTGTGCCTATTGAATTTAAACTCCCAAGCGTTTGGCAGATCTTCACTGTCTCAGCTAAACCAAGAATTCCTCCCTGTGAAGAGTTTTTAGTGTGACTGCAGCTAAAACTGCTCAGCTGCTAATTGAGGCTTGTGCAGCAGTCAAAATAGGATGATGCCTTGGCTGCCTGCATCATGCCTCATGTCACTCATTGTTGGGATTTGGATGCTGGTGGGGGTCCCTGCCTTTTCTGTGTGCTTGAAGCCAGCCAAAGGGTTCCAAGTCCACCTTTGGGCAATGTTTCCTCCTTAGGACAGCAGGGATACAGGAAGTGTCAAAGGAGGAAGCCTGAGGTCCATGTCCCAGGAGGTGCCCATCTCCCAGTGCTAGTGGAGATCGTCACCAGCTTGTGGCCAGGCAGCTCCTTCCACCCACAGTTTTCCAGGACCTTGATGAGCAGGATTCAACACATGAGAATGGGACAGAAACTTCACTGGTTGCCTCAGCTGGTGGTGAGACATCATTTCATCCCAGGCGTGTATAAGGCAAAGTGCATCTCTCTGTGTCCTTCAACAGAGCAGGCCATGATGTTCCTGCAGGCCAGTGCAGCCGCACAGCAGGAGAAGACCGGCCCTGTAGGGTGAATAGGCTCCCTGCTCACATCTCTGCTCAGCCTGGCATTGCTGCAGCACCTACCTGTCTGTGGCATGAGATCTTCGCTCCCCCCTTGCCTGGGGGCACAGCATCTCCAGAGCAGGTCTGAGGGAGTTGCTCCTCAAGCTCCAACCAGTGTCTTCTCACCATTTGTGCACCAGGTGTCCTTGCCAGGCCCTCTTCTGGTTCCTGCAGAGCATCAGCACTGTGTAGAAACCTTTCTAAGAGCATCATCCGTAACTCACAGCACAGCAGCAGTGGTCTTGTGCTAGCTTCTGCCCTAACAGGCTCAACCTGGTACCTGTGTCCCTCTCCCAGTTGAGGCCTCGGTTGCATGAGGGTGGTGGAAAGATGCTGGACAAGGGGCACCTGCAAGTGTCAGGACCTGGTCGTGTGTCTGTCAGCTCTGCAGGAAGATGTCATTTTTGGGATGGCCTCCCTACCTGTGCACAGCTTGATAGTGACAGGAGGAACTGCATGAAGCCTTTGTTGATGGCCTTGGTTTCTCTGCTCTTGGAAACTTTCTTTTTGCAGACAATAATTTGTACATTACAGAATTAAGGTGTTGCATTCAGTACGTGACTGTGAGTGCACCCTCTCGCTGTGCTTGTTTTCCTCTCTTGCACTGGCTTTGAAGAGGCAATTAAAACCTGGTGGCTTTTGTAGCAGGCAGTCCAGAGGTGAGCAGTGCCTGATCTGTGTGACCCCACTTCTCCTGAGGCAGCAGCCCAGCTCTCCCATAATAGCCACAGAGATGAAGTTTGGGGAGCACTGACTGCTTTATTTCCTCAGAAGATCCCATAATGTCCTCGAGGCAGCAGCAGAGCCCAGCTGATGCTGATGCTGATGCTGATGCTGATGCTGATGCTGATGCTGATGCTGATGCTGATGCTGATGCTGGCTGGCGGACTTGAGGATGCTCTCAGGTGAGCCCACAGGGAAGTTGAAGCCGTGTGATATGGGTGCTGAGGAGCAGTGCATTAACAGGGTCCCTGGGCCCTCAAGCCATGGCTCCAGCTGGAAAGCCACCTATGGTAATTTTGAACTACCTGGCTTCCCTCTGACAGCGAGTGAGTTGTGAAGATTCAGCTGCAGTGGCCAAATTCCCAGTTCTCAGCTCTGGGCCAATCACTACAAGAGAGACATTGAGGTGCTGGAGTGGATCCAGAGAATGGCAATGAAACTCATGAAGGCTCTGGAGCACAGGTCTGATGAGGAGCTGCTGAGGGGCCTGGGGTTGTTTGGTCTGGAGAAGAGAAGGCTCGGGGGAGACCTTATCACTCTCTACAACTGCCTGAAAAGATGATGTGAGGTACGGTCAGGCTTTTCTCCCTAGTAACGTGACAGGACAAGAGGTAACAGCCTCAAGCTGCACCAGGGGAGGTTTAGATGGGATATTAGGAAAACTTTCTTCACCGAATGGGTGCTCAGGCTTTGGAACAGGCTGCCCAGGGCAGTGGTGGAATCACCGTCCCTGGAAGTGCTCAAAAACTGCATAGAGGAGGCTTTTAGTGACATGGTTTGGAGCTGGACTTGGTCTTAAAGGTCTTTTCCAACCTAGGTGACTCTGTGATTCCTCATTCCTGGCCCTTTGGCTCTGTGAGCAGATGTGGAAGGGCACAAGGCAAGCAGGTGGTAGGAGAGCAGCTGGGGTAACACACAGAGTTTCACGGGTGTTGTTTTCCACCTCAGACCCACTATTTGTACTCTGCCCGTGAGCTTATAAAGGCTGAGCCTTACCTGGGTCACAGAAGATGGAAATTACTTTGGAAACACAGCCAGCCCTCGATGGTTTCTAGACAGATTCCTCCAGGCTGTGGGCTTTGTGCATGCCAGCAGCCGGCCTGTCTCCTATTCCTGAAGTTCCATTGTGCCTCTCTGAAACCATCAGCTCCGACTTACCACCTCCAGGTGCTCAGGGGCAAACCCCAGCAGCAGAAAGGATCATTGGTCTTCCATGGCCTCAGTGTATAAGTGCTCTCCAGACCTTCTGCATTTTAGCATGGTCAGATCAGCCTGTGCGTGGTGGAGTGGACCCAATCCAGAGCAGTGCCTGCCCCTGAGTGCAGGTGAGATGGGGACAGCCTGCCCTCTGCTGCTGCAGGCTGTGGGAAGGGACCGGCTTGTTCTCCCGTAGCTTAGCGTGCGTGGTCACACTAGATGTGACTCATCTGAGTCACGATGGGGAGAGCTGCGGTAGCTCTGCCAGGGCTCACACAAGTTCAGACATAGCAAAAAGTATTTGTTGATGTACATCAAGCGTTGTGTAGCAGCTCAGGCACTGGCAATCATGGGGAGCAAGGCTCCTTGAGAGAATCAGACAGGAAAGGACAGAGAGAAGATGTAATTTGCCCTGAGGTTGGGAAGTTGTCTAACCCACGATCAGGTGTTAGCACAAGTGGCTACAACCCTATGAAGTGAAGCAAGTGACGGCAATGTTAAGTAGCTGAGAGCCTGGGCTAGATACCTTTTTCTTTTTTTCTCCCTCTGCAGTCTGCCTATGAGACTTGCTTTTGAATATTTATGTTTAAAGTGCTTATTTGGAAGAAGCCACAGCTGCAGCTGCTCCTGCTGAAGTGACAGCCGGTGCCGCTGTCTCCTAGAGACCTGCAGCTCCCACTCCATACGGGTGGCTTTTAAAATAAGGCTTGATTTGCCACGCAGATTCAAGATGTGTATAATTTCAATGAGCAACGAGATTTGGTAGTGGTTTAAAGGCCAGGGTAAGAAAACAGATGAACAGAACAACAAGGAACAAAGGTGGGATGTTAGGGAATGGGCTTCTGCTTATTGCCACGATGGCCACTGTGACGTGGCTGCTGTGAAAAGACCAGCTCTGTGTTCATGTCGTGATTGAAAACAACAGAAATGCCGCACGTAGGGGAGTTATTGTTGAGAGTCACAGCTTCTCGTTCAGCTGACAGAGCTGGAAGCATCAGGAAGACGCGCTTCACAGGCACGCAATGGCGCCCCCCCTTAGTGTTCCTCACTGACTTCAGCTAACGAGACACCATCTTCATCAGAGAGCACGAGAGAAAAATCCAGAGCTGGTGGCTGGAAGACACCACGTAACATTAGGATTTTTTCCCCCCAGCATATAAACTGCTGCACACGGTTCATAAGGTCAGAAGATCACATGCAAGAATTAGGTAATTGCGCAACTAGAAACTATATGCACTGTAAACAGGTGAGGCAGCTCAAAGACGCACATAAAGTTCTCTCACATTCTGATTTTTAATGCTAAATTACTCTTAAATCAACGTACAATTTATAATTGGAAAGAAATAACAAAGTTTACATTTCAGAAACTAAACAAGTCCTCACAAGCACAAGCAGCCCTGGACTCCTGGAGCATTTTGGAGCTTCCTTTATGCAGAAAACCTCTTTTCCTACTGGAGAGAAACATGTCAATGCTTCACCTCAATGTTTCTTTTGAGAAGGCTATTTTGACAATGCCACTTTTGTGCTATCAACATGACACTACCAAAGCCCTAAATCAAATGTATTTCTATTGCTGTTTATTATTTGATAAACACTTCATCCAGGAAAGTCAACACACAAAGTACATCCACTGACTGCAACAGTGGAAGCAAAGAATAACTCTCCATAAATAGGTGTTTAAATGAGAACAGCAGACATTTTCCTCAGGTGACAGCACTGCAATACCATATACCATGACAGCTCAGTATTTTGTCCTGAAGATACACACAAAGAAATCAAGTCAGTTCTCTTCATATATCTTTATTGCTTTTAATTGTTCCTTTGTAAAAGCAGACTGAACAGCATTAAAGTTTTGTTATTAACATAGACTATTCCTTAAAAACAAACACCCAGTTTATCGTACGCCTACCACAAAAGCCTTCTTTTATTTAATTCACTATGAATTCCACACATATTTAACATTTCAGGAGAGAACCATAACTCTTGGGCAGAAATTCTTACCATCAGTATTAACAGGGGACGTCTGTACCAGCACAAAACGAAGGAAGTGCTTTAAAATCTAGGCTGATGGGCTTCTGGCACACAGCAGAACCTCCCTGACAAAACAGAGTTTCCCCATATGCAGAGAGTCGATACACTGTGACACAGGCTGGCAGCGCAGCGTAGCAATAGAATCCATTATATCTGTGTTGGGAGCCGGTTACCAGCAACGCTACGTAGCAATTTTGGGGAGGAATTTCTCCAAGGTAAATTCTGGTTTTTCCAATGAGATTCTGAAGAATCACCCACTAACATTTCTGCAGAAACGCTTTACAGCTTGTCCAAATTGTATAGGACAACCCATCTTTTCCTACAAAAGCGTACAGAGCTTGTAGTTTACTGAGTGACTGCTTGTTCTGATGACTGTTGGAGAGAATGGTTTGGCATTCGTAAAAAGATTCGTTTATGTATTAACGCCATTCAAAAGTTCAATTTACACAACATAATGAAAAGCTTAATCTGAACTCTCAACAATTCCATCTTCCCCCATCTCAAGTTCGTAACAGGGATTTCATCAAGTCTTTGACAGGCTGCTTCAGAGCGGAGAAAAAATGAAGCAGATGACAGAAAACACATTCCCAGCTCACACCAAGGCTTCACGAATTAGAACCACGGGCCCCACATGGAGGTGTAACCTACTGCCACACAGCTGCAAAGGATCTGCCCGCACTCCTGTAACTACAGCTCTCCTCTTGGGCAACACCACAGAGCCTCCACTCCATCACATCCTTGGAGAGAGCAGGAGACCATGATGGGGTCAGGGAGAGTAGCAAGCAGACAGCAGGGATACAGCTGGAGGGCAAGGCCTGGCCATCTGCCACATGTGATGACCAGTCCTCAGTCTAGAGGGGGAGAGACTGAAGAACAGAAATGGAAACAGCATGTAACAGCAACAAAATCTTAATACAAACAGCCCTCATGCTGCTACAGACTTGTCTGAATAAGTGATGCACAATGTCTGAACTGCATGATGCGCTCATGAGAGCAGCTCTTCCAGCATAAGGCCATGCCTAACAGTTGATTTCTCAAGACAGTAGGGTATCTAAAAGTGTATAAGGATCATTTTTGTCAACCATGGAGATTTAGCCAATCATGGGATGCTCACCCTGTCATTGCTTTAGTTGCCTAAAGAAACCTCTCATATATTCCTAATACTGCCTTCCAATTTAGGGATTTACATTTGCTGAACTGCTAGACATGTTATTTAACCCCCAGCTGCAGAGGAGCTCCCAAAAAGGGGAAGGCAACAACCCACAAGTTAAAAAAAAAAAACTTAGCAAGGCCTTGCTTGCAGGGCTAAAAAAGCACAGGGCACTAAGAGAAGCCTGTTTCATGGGAGGAAAACTAAAAAGTGCTTATTTTAACCTTCCTCTCGCCTCAAAGAGAAAAGGCACAGGAACTCAAAGTTGATTAAAACCAAACCTAGTAAAAAGCCAGTCCCTCTTCTTCCTGAAGGTGGCAGATTTTTCACATGGCAAAATGAATTGTCTATTTAAAAAAGCACAGAACCTAAATATTTTATGTAATCATTGATTTGTGATACTGAACACTGTCCAAGACTTGCAGCACATGTAGGCTGTGCCTTGGGCTCACGCACATGGGCAATAAGACCAACTTTTTAGACACTTATTTCTGGCGCTTGTTGGGCCACTGCTTCGTTAACACGAACCAACCCAGGCACCATCTGCCATGGTAGCCTTTTTACAGCGAACCTCATGGTATTTAACACACAAAATACGTCACATTTCCAAACAAGTTGCCAGCATCTCTCATACAAGATTATTTCCATACACAGATACTCTCAGTAACTCTTCAGAAAGGATCCCAAACACTACTCAGGAGAAAAAGGATGTAAGTGCAAGTCTAATTTTAAATAAGTAACACAACTCTCCCTTCAGCTTCTTCACATACATGCAGGAGCTAAAGGACTCTAAGAATCAAATGTAGAGCTCCTTAAAATAATACCTATTCTAAGTATTTTTATGCTAGCAAAAATATATATATCTTAATGTTTTAAAGTAGCAAATTTACATTACCTTTTTTATCCTAGGATTTTCCTTTACCAGTTCAGTTTTAGTATAGATGATCCTCCCTAACAGAGTATTTACAAACAAGGAAAAATAATGAAACATCAGGATATTTATTTTGCATATAAATATTTACAGGAAAATACTTAAAAAATTAAGCATTCAAGGTTTCACTGACTTCAAAAAAGCTACATGCTTGTATGTTATAAAAACATATTGCCTTTACTGTGCTCAAATTTACTATTCAGATCTCTGGATTTTCTTATAAGAGCTTTCTTTTGTGCTTCATCAAATCGATGGACTTTGAGATCCTGGTCTCGGTCAAATGGCCTTCTTTCCTGAGGTTTGTTCTTTTCTTCAGATGCCTTGCTCTTTAGCTTTTTCTGATGTATGTCCATCAGAGATTCCGACCTCTTTGACTCCTGGAAAAATGGGAAGAAGGAAGAGGAAGTTAGCACTATAAAGTATCAACAAGGGAGAGAAAATCCAAATGGAAAGATTGGAATTAGGAAGGCTGAAAATTCCAGAAAAAAGATGACAGCTTAAGAAGTGTAAAAGAGAATGATACATTTGGCATACACAACAGAGCAGAAGGCATGTATAATCTTGTCTACACTGAATAAAATACTAATAATCCACTGATGTTAAAGATACCCATAATGATGCTGAATCTCTGCAGACTGTGGAGATAAATGATAAAAATAATGCAAAAGAAATACAAAAGTTGCTCTGCCATTCTTAGAGACAAATGCAGACAACATGTCAAGAGCACAGGCTCAGTTTCTGATACACTTCCTCAAGCATCTGCATTTGGTCACTGCTAGGGGAGGGAACAAGCTAGATACCCTTTCGATCTTACTCTCATGTGCTATGATGTATTTAAGGTGTGCTCTCTTCAGTATCTGAGTTACCTGCTGCAAGCCTGCTGGACAAAGTCACAGGTTTGAGCTAGAGCACGTTTTGCCACGTCAAGTACTTTTGGTCCATTTATTAAACACACAATCCGGCTCAAATATTACATAAAACTTTTGCTGATTTCACACAGGAGCAGGATAGTTCTCACAAGGCTATACATCCCCTCCTTCACCTTAAGTGTATTTGTGTACCCCGCAGCAGTCAGCTTCTCAGACTCTCAAATCATTACAGACCATCCAAAAGATCAGTTTGAGACAATTCTTTCATCAAGAAAGAACAAAAGGTGGGCAGCTCTGTTTTCTCATGTCTAGGAACAAGACATCTTTATTCCAGAGGTTCGCTTTCCCTCACTCCCTGTGCAAACACTTCATCCCACACGCAAATAACAATTCATACATAGCATAAGAAATGAAAACAGAAAATGGGTAATATTTATTCATGGTGTAACTGCATCAGTGCTGACAGCATTGCACTAGAGAATGTATATGGCAGCAGCGCTGAAAGAACTAACTGTAAGAAACCAGTTTAAGAACTAAAGCTCCTGAACTCTATTCAGAATGATAATAGAAACAGACAACAGAAGGAATTTAAGGCAGTATGCAAATAATTCTGGATTTGCCAGCCTCTAAATCAAGAGGCACATGTGATTTAATGTACGACAATTAAAAGTGCCAGGTAAACTTAAATCATGTAATATAAGCCAAGGCTGTGATTCTCAAGAATTATACTCTCAAGAGACCAGACTGACTTGCAGAGGACATCAGGCCTTAAATCAAGGAGAAACAGGAACGAACAGCTGTAAGGCACCAGTTCATATTCTCTGGTGAACAGGGCTGACAGACAGAGAAGTGGGAGGTAAGTTGACATGGAGTTCAGATTTCTAATAACCAACATCAGCCTGTGAAAATGATCTGCTTCTCCAGAGACTGAGGAAAAGTTCAAACAATAATGTTGTTGTAATGAGCAGTTAATGTAATTAATTAAGAAGTATAATTAATGCATTGACCTGCTTAGCCCATCAAGCTTCTTTTGGGTTAATGCATATTTTGTCCTATAAATTAAACTTTTACTACTGTTTTATTCCTGGAAAGCTGGTAACTTGGTGGAGCAAGCTAATATCTGAATGAAGGTTGTCTACTCCCAGCAACTACGCCCTGATGTGAGAATGATTTATGGAAAACCCACCTAAAAACTGAGCCAATACACACAAAACCCAATTCTGTAATACTGTTTTCAGCAGCAGTCGGTGGACCCAATCCTGCTCTTCCTGAATTCAATGGCAAATGCTCTAATGACTTAAGCAGCAGTAGGTTTGGGCACTAAAAGGGAAGACTGTAGTAGCATCATCATGGAAACCAGCAGTGCTAGGAATGAGAAGCTGAAGAAAAGTACAAAGGATAAAAAGAGATGTAGGAAGAGGAAGTATTTTGCTATCACACTTACATTGTATGAAGTCACCTGCTCAACAAGTCTCTTATCTCTCCCAGATAACACGATTTCTTCATCATCCTTACTGGTTGACTTTTTTGCCTCTTCTCTTTCCTGATGAGTAGAAGCAATCACATGCTACAGTAATCAGAATGTCCGAAGAAAAAAGTAAGGAAATCTGTATTTACTTCAATTAAATCTGAAGGTTAGAGGCCACAATAGAGGCCACCAGCTATTTTTTGCTCAGCTTGATAAAAGAAGAACAACACACTGTAACTGGAAATTGAATGAGCTGATACAGGGTACCTGACTACTACAGAAGGAAGAGGGAATAAATGAGTGTCAATGTTACTTAAAATCATTATTTCCTTGCCTTTACCTTTAAGCCCCAATTAGTAAGTTTTGGAAACAAAGGATAAGCTCAAAAAAAAATAAATTAATTGACCAGCTCAGGGAATCTTTCCTTTGCTTTCACAGAATATTAGCAACATCCATACTGCCCACAGGTACACGTGGATAAGTAAATGCTCACCTTGGCTTTTCTCTCTCTGTCAGCTGGAGTATCTGTCCAAATAGATCTATCTCCTGATTTGTCATCAGCTCTTCTCTTGAATGTTCTTGGGCCAAATCCAAAGCTTTTCAATTCAGGTGGAAGCTCTGTCATCCATGATTCCCTGGTAATTTGCTTGGGTTCATTCTTTATGAAAGAAATAGGCGCAGAGGAAGAGTAAAAAGAGCATAATCAAGAATTGCTGTCTGAATATCTTGGCTTCCAGCAGAAATAATGAATTTGTCTTCAAACATTTAGTGTCCTGAGTGGAACTGCAACTGGGTTCACATAGAAATAGGCGAAGAAAAACCACAAATACGCTTCAAATACACAACAAAATTCTAGAAATTAAGAAATGCAACTTACGCTCTCTGCTGAAGTAAGTTTTTCCTTCATTCTCTGAGCTCTGCGTTCAAATTCTTTAGTCACATCAGACTCCACTGGTCCTTTTGCAGGCATTGGGCCTATAATATCATCTTCTTCCTCACTACTATCTGTTACCTTCCAAAAATAAAACATTTCTCTCAGCCGGAGCTCTAAGACCATCAAGAAACACTTCAGCTTCACAGGATTAGAATGATTTTATAAACCTAATGCAATGCACCTGCCAGACAACAAAAACCTGGATTAAAACTCCAGATTAGACCTGTTCTAGTACTTCAACATGGATACTTAGTGTCCATGTTTCCAGAAGCATCATGGCTTGTCTGAAGCAAAACAGCTGGTTAACACAGTGGCAAAGTTCTGCTCCTTCAAGTTGCTCCACATGCAGCCAGGTAGCCCCTGTGGCCCTAGGTAAAGTTGCAACACACAAACTTACATGTTTGATACTTTGCACTTCACCGTCTCTAGCAACATTTGGATGCGTCTCTGGAATTAGGATCACAATCTCTCACAGCAAGAACTGTCTCAAGCTTTGATTCTGTAAGAGTGCTAGGAAGAGTTACATGCAAACTAGGGCACAGTGACATGCATGGTACTACACCCCTGGGTGTATAGTAATCTGCCAGTCTCACCTCTTCGTTCTGTTACTCTGCTCTTCAAACCCTTTCAACATTGCATTCTAAGCAATTATTTGGAGAATGGCTCAAATAAACCCCAAATTTTGAAAGAGACTAGAGGTATTAATAGGAATCTTTACAGATGCCAGAGGTTGTACTGAAAGCTCACAGGTCCTTCCAAGTTAAAACAGCACAGATGTGGTCAGAGGCAGAACTAGACATGAAATGGCAACACCACAGTGGCCTGGAGGCAAAGCTGAGATGCCCAGTATCTCTACAAAAGTGAAAAGATTCAGTGACAACCTGAATGTGTGTGATAAAGCAACAGGAGTAGGATGAGGACAAGGCTGTACAGTCAGGAAGCACAGAGCACTGTTTCAGAATATAAGGTGGTGGTAAATAAGTTTTAAATGAAAGATGGCTGGGGGCAATGGCTTGCTCTTGTCATACCAAACTTTGGTTACCTGGTGGGCATCCTACAATCAAGATCCTAGAACCAAACTTGGCTAGGGATCTTAAAGATAACAGGAAGGGATTCTGTAGGTACATAGTGAATAAAAGACAGACTAGGGACAACATGGGCCCCCTCCGGAAGATATCGTGAGAACTGGCTACCCTGGATTTGGAAAAGGCTGAGGTTCTTAATGACTTCTTTGCCTCGGTCTTCACCGGCAAATGCTCTGACCACACCACCCAAGTCTTGGAAGGCAGACGCAGGGACAGTGAGAAGGAAGACCCTGGGCACACTGTAGGACAGGATCTGGTTCAAGACCATCTTAGGAACCTGAACGTATACAAGTGCACGGGACCTGATGAAATTCATCCGTGGGTCCTGAAGGAGCTGGCAAATGAAGTTGCTGAGCCACTGTCCATCATATTTGAAAAATCATGGCAGTCAGGTGAAGTTCCCAACCACTGGAAAAAGGGAAATATAACCCCAATTTTAAAGAAGGGGAAAATGGATGAGGCAGGGAACTACAGACCAGTCAGTCTCACCTCTGTGCCTGACAGGATCTTGGAGCAGATTCTCCTGGAAGGCATGCTAAGGCACATGAAAAACAACAAGGTGCTTGGTGACAGCCAGCATGGCTTCACTAAGGGGAAATCCTGCCTGACCAATCTGGTGGCCTTCTATGATGGGGCTATGGAACTGATGGACAGGGGTAGAGCAGTTGATGTCATCTACCTGGACCTGTGCAAAGCGTTTGACACTGTCCCTCATGACATCCTTGTCTCTAAGTTGGTGAGACATCAATTTGATAGGTGGACCACTTGGTGGATAAAGGACTGGCTGGATGGCCATATGCAAAGAGTAGTGCTCAATGGCTCAATGTCCAGCTGGAGACCAGTAACGAGTGGTGTCCCTTAGGGATCGGTGTTGGGACCGGTCTTGTTCAACATCTTTGTCGGTGACATGGACAGTGGGATTGAGTGCGCCCTCAACAAGTTCACCAATGACACCAAGCTGTGTGGTTCGGTTGATACATTGGAGGGAAGGAATGCCATCCAGAGGGACCTTGACATGCTTGTGAGGTGGGCTGATGTCAATCTGATGAAGTTTAACCATGACAAGTGCAAGGTTCTAGATCTGGGTCAGGGCAATCCCAGGCACAGCTACAGGTTGGGCAGAGAAGAGATTCAGAGCAGCCCTGCAGAGAAGGACTTGGGGGTGTTGGTTGATGAGAAAATGAACATGAGCCAGCTGCAGTGTGCGCTCGCAGCCCAGAAAACCAACCCTATCCTGAGCTGCATCAAAAGGCGCGTGACCAGCAGGTCGAGGGAGGTGATCCTGCCCCTCTACTCTGCTCTCATGAGACCTCACTTGGAGTATTGTGTGCAGTTCTGGTGTCCTCAACATAAAAAGGACATGGAACTGTTGGAATAAGTTCAGAGGAGGGCCACGAGGATGATCAGGGGACTGGAGGACCTTCTGTATGAAGATAGGACAAGAAAGTTGGGCCTGTTCAGCCTGGAGAAGAGAAGGCTGCGTGGAGACCTCATAGCAGCCTTCCAATATCTGAAGGGGGCCTACAGGGATGCTGGGGAGGGACTCTTCATGAGGAACTGTAGTGAGAGGACAAGGGGTAACGGGTTCAAACTTAAACAGGGGAAGTTTAGATTGGATATGAGGAAGAAATTCTTTACTGTAAGGGTGGTGAGGCACTGGAATGAGTTGCCCAGAGAAGTTGTGAATGCTCCATCCCTGACGGTGTTCAGGGCCAGGTTGGACAGAGCCTTGGGTGGCACGGTTTAGTGTGAGGTGTCACTGCCCATGGCAGAGGGGCTGGAACTAGACGATCTTAAGGTCCTTTCCAACCTTAAGTATTCTATGATTCTATGATTCTAAGATAGGACATCACCAGAGAATGTAAGAGCTCAAGAGTGATGAGCAGTGGAAAACCAGTATCAGTATCCCTCTACATAAACCAAGGCTCATGAGGCAGAGGTGACCCAGTGGAGGATACAATAATGGTGTACAGAGTCTTACTGGAAGAGTTACCTAATAGGAGCATGGGGAATGGAGGATGAGTGAACACAGGAGAGAAGGAAAGTTATCCCTATACTGAGTTCAAGCCTAATACTTCAGGCTGCTCATAGCTGGCATCTCTCCGCTGTAGAGGGATTTGTGCTAAGGAAGACAGGAGGTGTGAAATAAGCCACTTCATTCCTGTGTGCCATTTGCAACAGAAACACTGCTCCAAGCTGGCGAAGCCAGTTGGCATGTCTGCCTTTCAGAGTCAACGAAGGTACGAACAATGAGGAAAGCAAGCTTCAGGGAGCAAGAGACAGAGCTTCATGTGGCTGTAAACCACAAGGTGCAAGAAGTGGCTTAGCAAATTTAATGGCTGCATGACCAGTTGCATGAAATGGATCTGAAAGACTAAGAAGGGTAATAAATAGGTGCTCATTTATAAACACCATCAATGCAGCGTGGTAACACCAAGTTCTCTCCTGATTTTTCTCAAATGCATTTACATAGCCAAGCTTTCACCGATTATCTACCACTACAATATTGCTTCAACTTTTACAGAATGGGATAAATGCATTTTCTCTCTCTTTTTAAAGAAGGAGCAGGTAGAGAAAAATAATAACCACCTTGAGAAACCAATGTAGTAAACCAGTTCCTTCTTCTGAGTACAAACAAAAAATGCAAAGATATAAGACTTTCACAATAAATTGTAGTGTGAAGTAGTTGAGAATGAAAGACAAATCTCATGCTGAGTTTTAATTGAAGTGTGTCTTGTTTCCTTTCTCATTAGTCTGAAGTTCGATTCACTCCATTACCACCTGCTTCAAACAAGATGAAATTAAACAAAGATTAAAAAATACCGCCTTCAAGTTCGAAGGGGAAATCAATAGAAGGTGAAAAGTCAGCATAGAATAAGCTGCTTCTAAAGATGTGCTAGAATACAAAATAAATAAAAATAAACAACCTCACTCACATTCAAAGGTAAAAGATAAAGTATTATCAGGAAGAGAAAAAAAATAAAGTAAGTCAAGTCCTGTAATAGCTATTAACAAAGCTGATGCTAGTTCTATTTAGAATTAAAAGAGACCTTTACGTTTGCAAAATATACAAGCAGACCAGTTTTGACATCCCTGCCTCAAGAAATTCATCATTATGATAAATTGCTTAATTGTTATTTGGAGTTGCAAGACTATGAGTATCTTCAAAATGTCAGACAATCATTCTTCATGAAGGATTATGACAACACTGTTGTAAGAGGCTAGAGAATGATGCACTGCACAACTACTAACAAAAAAGTAAAGTTCTGGAGCAGCCTTTGCCTCATTCCTCCCTAGCATGTCCCATAGTGGCTGGGAGTTAAGCTTTAAAATGTAAGTATTTTAGAAATAAACACAGTAACTGTTAATTCGCACAAGGAAGTAATATTTAATTACAGCATGAGAGAGACTCAATTGCCTAAATGCTGGTATCCAACACAATCTTTGATGTCTTAAAGCATCCTGCCTAGCTTCAGATGCGCTGCTCAAGAAGGATGCAGGCTTCTCTCTAAGGTGCTACTCCCTGTCTGCCAGCCTGCTGCAGACAATTCGGATCCTTTGGAACGGTGCTAAAGGCCCCTGTTTAGGGAGCTGAACCTTCCCCATACTTCTGGCTGTATTTTATCACAGATCTTAGTCCTGAATGTTCTTTAGGAGTAGATGCATTATTTTGTGGCTAGGGCTTATCAGCTATAGGACTTCTAACTAGCTTTTACCCAACCTGATGAGAAGAGTCAAAAAATTGCGTCAGCATCACTGCCCTGCTCTACTTTACTCCCAGTTACAGGTATCATCATAGTTAGTGACACTGTGGCATCATTCTTGATTGCATTCTTTCAGATACACTTAGTTAACAAATCTACTAATACACATTTTTAAGGAGGTAAAGATACGTGAAATATTCAATCATTTTGCTCCCCATCAGCAATAGAGTAAAAGCTTGAATTATAGGTAAATATTTGCATTTTAACAGGTTTCATTACTTCTTTCGTGCCTTTAAAAATTTGAACTTTGCTAAGATGTTCACTTCTGAAGAACATCACACCAAGAGAAATAAAAAAGCACTAGGAAGTGTTACTGTGACTGCAGTCTAGGATGCCTACATCTCTTGTGCTCACTGAGTGCATCACGTCAAACAGCAAAGTCACAACAAACCAGACCGGCCTTTTTCTTTTACAAGGCTTATTTATGCTCCACTATTTGACTCAGGCAAAAAAAATGCCAGACACTTTCTGGTCTAAAGTTAAACTGTCATTGAGAAGTATGTCTAGTAGACTTTTTCAGGCTCCTACTGACAGCTTGTATTAAAACAAAAGGCTTCTGTTTCCACAAACCTGGGTATGGAATTCCGATGACACAGATGGTCCTATGGAACATCTGCTATTCCCGGTGTCCTGTGAAGGTCTCCTAAAGCCAGGAGGTAATGCAGGACCTATAATGGGCCTTGAAGGAACAAACAAAAATTAATTTATCTTCAACTGGGAGGTAGGAAAAACCCAAGAAGTAACATAACCAACATGGACAGTACACTCAATGACAGCCTTCCACTGTTTGCTGCAGGAAAACATGTAATAGATTAATATAAAAATCAAATGTAGATGAGAAACATGATTCTCCTTCTTCCCCATGCCAAGTGTGCCCTCTGCACACACCATAGAATTAACTGAGTAAGAAGAGTTTCTCCATTCTCCAGAAGGACCTCTGCAGACAGCTGGGATGCAAGAAAACCAGGAAAGTTGCAGCATGTACTCAAGGAAATCCACATTTTTCTTCCTTAGCTTCCTTCATCAGATTCAAGAGCCATGAAAGGTAGGAGGTCAAACACACACTACTCTTTCCCTAGCAACAAAGTCAATTTTGTTCATTCTTGTCTTGCGCCAGTTTTGCCGCCCTTCAACAAACAGATTCAGTGAACTGCTCTGATTTTGAATTTATTTTCTCCTGGAGTGGGGATGAGAGAAGAAGTTTTGTGATCCCAAGTAACTTCACTGGCTTGTTTTTTTGCCACAGCTCGGTAAGCAGGATAATTCGATTGTCTCCAGGAACACAGAAAGGTGAGAATCTCTTTTCAGTCATGGAAACAGTTCAAAGTATACTACAGACTGTGTTTGCAGCACGGAAAGACTTTTCTTATACAAGTTCCTCTTAATAATCCACCAAGATATTCTTTAAAGCTAACTAAACCCCCAAACAATTATCACCTGAAGAGATACCCAAGCAGCAGTATCCTCACAATGTATCAGCAGGGACTTTATTATGATCTTCAGTTCCTGAGCCTTAGGGCGATCAAACATAACACAACATGAAATGAATTATGCTAATTATGGTCTTCTACTAAATCCTGCATAATTTAATCAGTACAGCCCTGCTGTAGTGATATTATAATCAGGATTTGAAGGGAAATAAAAAGCAGGAAGTCTTGTCAGAAAGCAAATCACAGACAGACACAAGCAATAAACGTGAGCTCAGGCCAGGACAAGGGCACTGGTGATGTTTCAAACCCAGAGAAGTGGTCTGAGTTAAATTTGAAGTTCCACCCCCACCTAGCTGCTGCAAAAAAGAAGCAGCTTTTACTTTCCTCCATTCCTTTCTGACTGCTTTCTTGTTAGGGCCATATTTTCAAGTCCCATTATAATTTAAAGAAACTGAATTTAAACCCATGCAGACACGGCCAAAATAATCTTATTTTAGCATGCAAGTATGAATGGAGAATGAGAGACAGTTAAACCAAACTATAAAAAAAGCTTTCTACTAAAATATACGAGAACATCAACGTTGTGGGCTGTATCTGTGCAACCTGTGAAAAAGAGCAGATCTCAAATACTCTGCCTTGCTTCTGTTGCAGTCCAAAGGCTCTTCCAAGGAATGGAAAACAGTTCCCATTTCCATCCCTCCCACACTTTCCATTTCTGTGCTTTTGTTTTCCACATGAATAACCCTGTTGCTTGGGTCTTCCCTCAGCAACACACGGCCAACATGATTCTTGACAGTTTCCTGGATGTCCAAAGACTCTCTGAACAGGTGAAGTGAATCTAAATCAAACTCTGTTAAACACATTCTGCTGCTGTTGGCAACTTCTCTACCTATATATACCTGTTTAAAAAAAACACCCCAAAAAACCTGAGCAGGAATTAAGCTCCAATTTAAAGAATACTGGATTTCATATATGGCAAAAAACTCTTCTCTGTTGTTGGACTTGGAGTCCTTGCTAAAGGGTGTTTCAATATGGGCATTTCAGCATTCCTCTGATGTATAACAACATTCTTTAAGATAACTTTTGCTCTTTACCTTGATGTGTGAATACTTTGGGAATACTTATGAGTGCTGCACTTCTGTCTAGCATTGCTAAAGAGCAAAATCCTTTCCAAAGTCGAAGGAAAACCATTCACGTATATACTTTATGTTGGAATGATTCAAACAATTTTTAACAAGCTGCAAATTCCCACATGAGCTGCTCCTAATCATGAATATGTTGCTTTGGCAAGTCTGGAGAAGATGTAATAGAACAAAAGCTTCTCTAACAGAGTAAGTGTGTCACTCACAGCTAATAAACATTATGTCTATAGATTAAAACAAACAGCTGGCATTTGCTTCAATTATTCATGGTTAAACGGTGAGCTACCAAGCTGCTCAATGCTCGAGGCAATGCAGCAGAGAGACAGTTAACAGCACTGTGTCTACACCCTGCACAGCTTACATGCCTCAGTGTGTCAGACTCCCAGGTGTATGGGAGTGGAAGACAGACAGAGCTCTACCCACACATCACACCTTTCCCACCTATTCAGGGTGCAGAAAGGCTCTGCTCAATCTGCTTTCTGTGTGTGCTGGGAGCAATTATATGGTGAGCTAGGACAAAAAAAACCTAGCAAGTGCCTTTTACTGCTTTAATCTTTCACACTCTAGACACAGAGCAGACTCCTGCCCTCTGAATGTAAATGCCCCCTGAATGTAAATGCAAGTTACCCAACATCTTGGAAATAAACTGCTAAGTGGAAGTAAAAGTTGGGTGAATATACAAAAAACTAAGATTATATGATGGGTCGCCACCTGTGCTACTGCTCATCTCTCTAACCTCCAAACTACAAATTGCCTCTTTTCTTCCTCTTTTCCTTTGCATGCTTTGACATAAAATTTTACCACATTTCAAAAATCAAGAAATGAAGAAGGCTACCACTGCTGATATTAAAAGCTACAACTATTTATTTGCTTTATTAGAGATCACATTATTTTAGTGATTTCCTAGAGTTTAGGATCAACAGTTATGCATGTGAAACAAAAGAAAAAAAAAATATTACCCTTGGGACCACCAAAGCACCAAATGAGCCCACTGAGCATGACAGCCACAAGCAGAAGACAGCTGGTAAGTTACAGCAAAGTGTAACCAAACATATACAGAAAGGATACTTACACAGTCCCTTTCCTAGAATTGAAAGCTCTTACCTGATAGGCAAGTATTGATTTATTTTATCTACCAGCACCTTATTGCTCTGAGGAAAGTAACAGTGATCAAAGGACTTTCTTGTACCTTTCATCAATAAATGTCCCCTTGGAAGTACCAATTTCACTACGGATTATCATTTCAAATTACAGAAGGAAGTGCACAGATTAATGTAAAGACTAGAATGCTGTGAGACATGGTTAAGTTCTGCACAGAAAATCCATAAACAGTTGTTTGGGTTTTTTTGGGGGGGAGGGGAGAAAGTATTTTAGAACTGCATGCAAACTAACAGAAAACTGCCTGGTAGAGGCTATAAATAATGTTTATTTGCTTAGACCTGAGCTCTTGCTTTCTATAAACCTATACTGTTCAGATTAGTTTTGCACCTGGAGACTCAAAAATAACCTGATGCGTTAGAAAATGACAATTCCAATAACCTGCATTGCACTGCACCACACAAAAGCTAACTGCCCTATTCATTCAGCCCAGAATTAAATACGGAACTGAGTCCTTACACCTGTAATTTGTTTTTTCTGCACTGATCTGAGACCTACCGTAAGAAACAGATTTTGAATGTCAAATTTCCTCTAACTCAGACAATTAATATTTTTAATTTTTCTCTCCACTGAGGACTAGGAGGGCAGTGTGCTCTATTTCAAAGGAATGCTGCTCCTGTTCTCAGAATGTGGAGGAAACAATTCTAATCATCTGAACCTGAAGTGCACAATTGGAAGTATTCTGTAATAGCACGACAAAATATTTTACCTTAAATAACCATGTCTCAAGGAAAAGAGTCTGAAAATAATTCAACTTCAATTACCTCTCTGGAGAATCATCCTGTTTTTTAAATCCAGGAGGAAGAGCAGGCCCGAAAAAGCCATCATCATCATCATCTTCCTGATTTCTTTTTGGCTTTCTGCAAATACAAAGATTTCACTTAATAACTACCTTGACATGCACAGCAATTATCAACATTTTAAAAAGGAAAAAAACCCCATAAAATTATTTCAAACAGTCCTATGTACTAAATATCCTGCTGTTACCAAGGAAACAGTGCAAAAGGATCCAAAATAATCTGAAGCAATTAAAGAACTGGGAGCATAAGCGTCACTCCAAAAATGCTCTGACATTTGAAAAAACATTAAGAATGTTTTTGCTGTAGATGGAAGAGCAGTGTAATGTTGAAATTTTCTAGTCACAAAATAATTTTAAACTCAACACTTTTTTCTGCATTTTTATACACTGTCTGCATTTTGACGAGTAGTTTCCCCAGTTCAGTTCTAATTAACTGAAAAACCATTGAGTAAGACAAGAAAAAAGTGAGTAATAATTACTCTTAAGATGGCACAACACCCTTCAAGTACTTTATACAAGGCCTAGCACAAACATATACAAGTTCTTAACACAGCAGCTGTAAAGTAATGAACCCCACCAAATGAGAGTATATGCACACTCCTGTTATTTGCTAAATAACCCGTGTTTTTTCATTAGAGTTGACTTATGGGCATAAATTCATGCCCATAAATAGTTCTTATGACCTTTCAGTGAGAGGCAGCATACAAGAATAACATAACATGATAAGTGGTGTCTGACCTTATTATAAACCAAGCAAAATATAAAGGATTTTATTACTTTAATGGCAGAATTAACATAAAGACAGAGATCTGATTGCCCTAAATAACTTAATTCCACTGTAGGGTGTCAGACAGGTCAGCTGGACATTCTTTACTGCAAAGAACATGCAGAACATATCATGAAGTTTCACACAGGTACAGGGTTTAAGTTGTTATTTATATAATACTGTCCCTGTCTCATAATTCATACAGAAACATTTCATTTGCAATACAGTGCCAATATACAAATAACCTAAGAACATACTCACTTGGGTGCTGGATCTCCTATCTCTTCTTCAGAATCCCTGTTCGTATCTCTGGATAGAGGAACTGATTCCGAGTCATCATCGCTGTCAGGAGTTTCTGAGCTACAACTGCTTTTATAGCCTGGAGGCAACGCTGGTCCTGCAACTGAATATCCCAGTATTTGGGATACTTAGTAAGCATTTCAAATAAGTATGATCCATTTTGGTATTCCCAAAACATCTACCTGGAATTAAGTTTATTTGATCAGTTCTGACTAGCATTTAGAGAAGACAAACAAACTTCTAGAATTTACTTTTTTTCAGCATCATATTTCATTGACACCCCCCCACCGCGAATTAAGTTAGTAAATTACTAATCCATTACTACATGAGTGTCTTCTGGAACAGGACTAGAAAGCCATTTTATCTAGCAACTGATTAACAATACATATAGCATGAACTGGTATATTTAAGGGAAACTATCACTGTAATAAAGCATTTGAATATTACTGATGAAGAATCACTCCATTTGTACATACACAGCATGGGAGACCATAGATTAGTGGAATTTAATTGCCAGTGTGCTTTAGGAATGGTTTAACAATTAAGGTTATTCCCAGTTCAGCTAACCATGAACAGCAGGCACAGACTTAAGTACTCTGCTGAAAAAATGGATGATTTAGGCATCCAGACTTGAAAGAATCACTACTGTCAGAAGGCTGGGGCAGTGGGTGGAGCTCTTATCATCCAGTCAACCCTTTACACTCTGGAGTATGAGGGGGAATATCCCAGCAAAGGAAAAAATTAGATGCCAACACTACTAACAGGACTGAGCCATTTCTGGCACTGTCCCCACAAGCAGGCATGCTCTTTACAGACTTACTTGGATATAGTGCCATGTACGCTGGGTCCGGAAGCAGCTTAACCACTGATTCCAACACCAAATGCCCCCCACATGAGACACTGTGTTAACACAGATACCCCCACAGGCTCAATCAAAACAGAGTCAGCTGGAGTAAGCAAAGACCAGCAACAGCCCCAAATAAGAGGCCTTCCCACACCCAGTGCCAGCACCAATTTACACAAACAGCACAAACAGACATCTGATATAACGGAGATTTAATCCTACTGAAGATTTAGCATCCAGAAACACAGACACTGGTCCTCCTTTTAATATTTCAAGCACCAAGTCCAAGACTGACAGGACAGAAAGATGCTTTGGAGAGAAAAGACATTGTTAGCTTTATGAATTGTCAAGGGTTAGATGAAAAGATGAGGTGCAATAAAACTACATGAAGGGTACCAGGAAATTACATCTCCAGATAAAGAACTATGACTTTTTGATGGTTCAAAATAAAACCTGATACAGACTATGGTTCCATTGTTAGCTGACAAAGGCCAGGCAGAAATTGAGTCCTTTGAGTGCGCTTCATAAAGCTTTTACTGATCTTTAGCACAAGACCCAGAACAAGGTCAGTCTAGTAGTTACAAAGCATCCAGACAGATCTACCACTTATTTTGTTTTCTGTTTTAATGGGAAAAGACTTTAACCAAGACATACAAATCCATTTCAGCACTAAGAAAGAAAAAAACCCTGCAACACCCCAGCCTATAAAGGCAAAGTAAATTCAAGATGAGAGAGAACCAACAAATCTAGGATAAATAAAAATAAAGACTGCCATTAAGAAGTCTCCCATCTTGGTATGAGAAACACCACTGGATAAAGAGCACTTAAAAACCAGATAAAGCCCGAACAATGGCTTTATTCAGGCACCTGGTGCCCTGATATCATGAAAGCAGAGCTTTATTTGCTCTGAATACAGACAAGTAAGAGAAGGCCTTGGACTAAAAGGAGCAAACTGACAGATGCAGTTTGAGGAGTCTGACACTGCAGAGGAAGAGAAAGATAGGGAGCAGCTTTGTGAACTGGAAAGAACTCACAAAACCAAAACTATTTAAGGAAGAAGACTGGTCCCACTGACATGTTGGCTAACATCAGGGTTAACACACATGCTTTTTATCCCAATTCCTCTCTGTTTTGATGGCAAAACCCTTTGCGTGGGCTTTGCAATAAACTGGCTCAGGGAATTTAGGAGGCATAAAAATAACACTGCAAAACCCAGCATTCCCCTGAAAGAGCTGTTTGTTCGTGGAACTGCAGTCTAAGCAGGACTAACCAGAATCAAAATAACAGAACAGAGAATGGATCATGAAGGGAAAAAGGCATTTAAAGCCTCTGGAAGGAAAAGTCCTTGGATATGGTGAAAGAAGTGGTGGAGAAAGAGACTTGGGAGAATAGGGATTAAAAATTACTATGGTCCTGGTACTGACTGAGACTTTTACAGTACAGGTAAGGATACAGTGACAGATCAGGGTAGGGAGCCAAGGAAAGAGTAGAAAGGAAGGAATGAGAATTGCTATGCATAGATTCTAGGGGCAAAGAAAGGAAAGGGTAAAGAGGGAGGCCAAGATCTAATGAGAAGTCTGTGAATGAAATTCCCTGGAAGACATAGGGAAGTGAAAAAATACAGATCAAAGGAGGAATGGAGAAGAGCTCAGACCCATAGCTCACTACAACCTCCTTTCAGGCAGTTGTAGAGAGCCATGAGGTCCCCCCTAAGCATTCTCCAGACCAAACCACCCCAGTGTTCCCTCAGCTGTTCCTCACCATACTAGTGCTCCAGACCCTTCACCAGCTCGATTGACCTTCTCTGGACCCGCTCCAGCATGTCAATGTCCTTGTAATGATGTGCCCAGAACTGAACACAGTATTTGAGGTGTGGCCTCACCAGTGCCAGTACAGGGGGACGATCACTGCGCTGGCCCCACTATTTCTGATACAGGCCAGGATGACATTGGCCTTCTTGGCTGCCTGGGCACAAGCTGGCTCATGTTCAGCTGTCAATCAGCACCCCCAGGTCCTTTTCCACTGAGCAGCTTTCCAGCCACTCTTCCCCAAGCCTGTAGCACTGCATGGGGGTGTTGTGGCCCAACAACTCCAACCAGCATTTTGCCTCGTTGAACCATACCACTGGTCACCCATCAATCCAGCCTGTCCAGATCCCAAATCCAGAGCCTTCCTACCCTCCAGCAGATCAAAACTCCCCATCAAATTGGTGTCATCTGCAAATTTACTGAGGATGCAACTCAATCCCCTCACCCAGATCATCAGTGAGGATATTAAACAACACTGGCCCTAACACTGAGCCCCAAGGACCACCACAAGATGTGATGCCATTTACCACCACTCTTTGGGCTCAGCCATCCAGCCAGTTTTTAACCCAGTGAAGAATCCACCCATCCAGGCCATGAAGAGCCAATTTGTCCAGGAGAATACCCTGGAGGCACTGTCAAATGCTTTACTGAAGTCCAAACAGACAATATCCACAGCCTTTCCCTCATCAACCAGGCAGATCACCTTGTCACATTTGGCACCCAAGAGGGCAAACCGCATCCTGGGGTGCATCAAACACAATACAACCACTGAGATGAGTTAGTGCCGCCTCACCTAGAGCACTGTGTGCAGCTTGGGGCCCCACAATTTAAGGATGTGAAGGTCCTTGAATGTGTCCAGAGGAGGGCAACA
Organism: Ara ararauna; assembly: GCA_028858755.1. Lineage (NCBI taxonomy): Eukaryota > Metazoa > Chordata > Aves > Psittaciformes > Psittacidae > Ara > Ara ararauna. The sequence goes on along the minus strand of CM054378.1, from coordinate 103,517,504 downwards.
AAGCTGGTGAACAGGTTGGAAGAAATGTCCATAGGAGTAGCTAAGGACTTTGGGCTTGCCTAATTTGGAGAAAAGAAGGCTGAGGGGTGACCCCATCGCTCCCTACAGCTTCATGAGGTGGGAAAGTGGAGAGGGAGGTGCTGATCTCTTCTCCCTGGTATCTAGGTTTAAAGTTGCATCAGGGCAATGTTAGAGTGAACTTTAGGAAGCACCTCTTGTCCAAGAGGGTTGTCAAACACTAGAACAGGCCTCCTAACAAGGTGGTGGATGCCCAAACCTGTCAGTGTTTAAGAGGCATTTGGACAATGCCCTTTGTAACATGCTTTAACTTTTGGCCAGCCGTGAAGTGATTTGGCTTGGTGATTGTTATAGGTCCCTTCCAACTGAGTAGTCTATTCTATTACCTTATAGTTCTGAATGGAACCTTATAGACAAAAGTCTAATAATGGTTATTCAAAAGTCCTAATTTGTTGCTGTTAGAAGGCTGAAATGAAAGTAGAAGGGAAAAAAAAAAACCAAAAAAACCCCCAAATTCCAGTGTTCTTAAAAAAAGGCATAAGTCATCTCAAGAATCAGTGAGACCACAAGGAAAGAACACACTGGAAAAGCTGTTCAGCTTTAAAAGGCGAAGCACCTCTTAAAATAACTAGAATATACAGGCGATGCTTATAGAACAACTTCTAGGCCCAGCTTGTCTCAAGACCCAGCACATGTTACAGCACAGAAGAGGTTTGTGGCAGCCCTCCTACATGATTTTGCCACTTGGAACCTTCAGGTGCCAGGCTCCATCTGCATCTGTACCTCTGTACAGACTGTGTTACACCAAAGTATCTGCTCTCTCTTCCTCCTCTGCACTGCAGCAGTATGCCTCCTGTGTTGAGCAGGTACACTGAGTTGCTGAGCCAAGCTGCGGTAAGTCAGGATAAGCTCACAGAAGTTATAAAGCCAAATAAACACCACCACCACTACCCCCTCAGTGTTTGGGGTTTGGTGGGTTTTGTTGTTTGTAGCTTTTTGGGGTATATTTTAAGGCAAATAAACTCCTTCACCCACTTCACACAGAAAACCCCAAGCAGATCTGCTACTGTAACTGCGGAGCTGATGTACACCTGGACAAAACCTGGACACACCAGGCTGAATGACCTAGACCAGATATTGCCAAAACACTTGGTATCACGAAACCACAGTCTAACGGTAAGTTTAACTTATGTTGTTCAGTGGAGTCATATACAACGTAGATGTCTGTATCGCATGTACGATGTATGAGGACGTTGGTGCAAAGAAACTAAGTCATCAGCACATATATCACTAGGAAAAGCTGCATAATTTCAGATAAGAGTGTTAGGACTTGAGCAGAAAGCCAAGCTGTGGACCCGGAGCTTGATGCTGCTATGGTATTGCTGAGGCAGCGCCTTGCTTTTCCTTCCTACTACTCCCTCTTCTGGATTAAAACATGAAAAGAGCAGATGAGCACAGCAAACCTTTCCCATTGGAGCTGCGCTGTTGGGAATAACAATGGTCACTGAAACACTGCCAGTAATTGAACGCATATACACTAATGACTTGAGGATGGATTAAAGACTGGGGGTACTAATGCTCAAACTGCTACTTCCACAGATATTACCGATACACAGCACATAAGAGTTTAGAGTGTGGGGATCCAAGCACCACTGCAGAAGAGCCAGCCTGACAGTGAGCTGGCTCTGGAGAGATCCCACTGCTGTCAACACCAAAGACCCTGGGAGGTGCAGCAACACAGCCTCACTGCTCATAGGGCAGCTCCGCATCCTGAGGGAAACTGACAAGAACACGGCAGTTTCATGACGTGTTTTGGTCTGACACAGAAAAACGCGAGGCAAGACCTAACCACTGCCTTGTTTTTCTACACACTAACTTCACACTTGGAGCTACTAATGAACACGGGCATAAAAATGCAGGAAAAGCAGGAAAATAATAAACAAACCCATGCAGCATTAAAAAAAATTTAAAAAATAAAGATTTAGACCATTTCCTGTCTGCAGTTCCACACGAGTATTTTTTTTATAGAATCACAGGATGGTTTGGGTTGGAAGGGACCTTAAAGATCACCCAGTTCCAAACCCCTACCACTAGACCAGGTTGCTCCAAGCCCCGTCCAACCCGGCCTTGAACACTGCCAGGGATGGGGCAGCCACAACTTTTGTGGGCACCCTGTGCAGTGCCTTAACACCCTCCTAGCGAAGAATTTCTTACTAACATCTAATCTAAACCTCTTCCAACTTAAAGCCATTCCCCGTTGCGCTGTTCACCACACGCCCTTTTAAACAGACCCTCTCCAGATTTCCTGTAGCGCCTTCAGGCCCTGGAAGCTGCCCCAGGGTCTCCCGGAGCCTTCCGTTCCGCAGGCTGAACCGAACACTTGTTTTCCCTTGAGGGAGCCACCCCGACACCTCCCCGCGGAGCTCAGCGGCCCCGCCGCGGCCCCGCGCTCCCCGCGTCGCGCCTCACCCTGGCCGCAGTCCTCCTCCGGATCCCCCCCCGCGCAGCGCGGGAAGCCGGGGGGCAGCGCGGGGCCGATGAGCTCGCGCGCCATGGCGGGGGCCTCCGCAGCGCGCGCGCACAGCGCGGCCCCCGCCCCCTCTCCATCCCCGCCCCACCGCGCTCCTCAGGAAGAGCCGGGGAGCGCGGCCGAGGCCTGGAAGTGACGCATTTTGTAGCGGCCGCCGGGGAGGCTCCGCGTGGTGGCGGGAGCACGCCGCGAAGTAGGGTCCGCGCCGGGCCGGACATGAACCCGTTCTCCTGGTTCCCGCCGCCGGGGTTCCCTCCGCCGCCCTTCTGCCCGCCGCCCCCGTGGGACCCCAGCCTCTGGGCTCCTCCCGGGGCCTTTCCGCCGCACGGGCACTACCCTCCTCCCGACGGCTGCCCGCCTGCCGAGAACTGCCCGCCAGACGACAGCTACTCGCAGCCAGAGAGCTACGTGCCACCCGCTACCTGGTACCCCCCGGCCTGCAGAGAGCAACGGCAAGGCCCGTACGCTGGTGAGGGGCTTGGGGAAAGTGGGCTCCTGGGCCCATGAGCTCCTCACAGTCCCTCACTGGTAGGGACCTCCCTGACTCATGCGGGTGTGGGGGACTCCGGCTCTAAGTGTGTGACCTGCTGTTGTTGCTGGTTGTGCGGCGCTGGTTCGTCTCTCAGGCCCTGCCGCAGCAGGGTACCGCGGGGGGCTGTGTTTTACCAGCTGCATGCATAACCCGCTTTTTTATTTTTTTGGCAGGTGGAAATGGCAGTTTCTCCCAGAAATGGCAAGGCGAGCAAGGGCCTGGGTCCGGCAAACGTTATCCAGAAGAAAAGAACAAGCCAAAGGTAGGGACTGGATTCCTTAGCACAAGAAAGATAGGGAGTGGGTCCAAGGAGAACCACAGAAATGGTCAAAAGGCTGGAGCACCTCTCCTGTGAAGACAGGCTGAGAGAGCTGGAGTTATTCAGCCTGGAGAAGGCATCCAGCATCTAGAGGGGGAATGCAAGAAAGGTAGAGAGGGGCTGTTTATAAGGGTATGGAGTGACTGGACAAGGGGAATGGCTTTAAATTGAGAGAGTGTAGATTTAGATTAGACATTAGGAAAAAGTTCTTCCCTGTGACGGTGCTGAGGCACTGGCACAGATTGTCCAGAGAAGCTGTGGCTGCCCCATCCCTGGCAGTGTTCAAGGCCAGGTTGGAAGGGGCTTTCAGCAACCTGATCTAGTGCAAGGTGTCCCTGCCTATGGCAGGGGGGTTGGAACTGGGTAATCTTGAAGTCCTTTCCAACCCTAACCATTCTGCCATTCTGTGATGGTGTCAATCAGGTGGGACTTGCCCTGTGGTACTATAGAAACGCCTTAGACTTGTCTAATGTGCCTACTGTTACAAGACAGCAAGCATATGACAGTTAGTTTGCAAATCTTGAGCTCATTGAAAGAAAGGTACCTTTCAACCAAATTCTAACACAGGCTTACTTTGGAAAAGCCGTTTTCGTGGTGATGCCTGGTGCCTCAATTATATTAGTGGTCTACTATGTTATAAGAGAGCACAGATTAGACAGCCAGATCGCCTTGGTGTGTGTAGTGGGAGATGGAAGGATCTCTGCTGTCCTCTGTGTGATTACATGTCATGTGAGAATAGGCGTGGCCTGACTTGATAGGGGAGAACATCTGGGCTGTAGCTTACCTCTCCTTCCAGCTCTCAACAAATCTGTGCCAGTCTGATATGTTTGCAGAAATTATAATCGATGGAAAGATGGTAGTGGAAAGAGCTGAGTGCAGGGTGCTTTGTTCTGAAGAGAAGTGATTTGAACTTCATTTTCATCTTTGAAACTGTTGAAACATGTTTTATTGATGGTTTTATTAACAAAAATACTCACGGAAGTGTTTTGCACCTAATTAAAGCTATAAATACCTTGTTGTCTTGTAACTGTATTCTTGACATGCCCTCATAATTTTTTTGGCTTTTTGTTTTGTTTCACAGAACAAAAAGAAAAAAGAACCCGTCTTCACTCATTATTGTGATACCTGTGACCGTGGCTATAAAAACCAGGAGAAGTATGATGAACATGTTTCACAACATAAACAGGTTGATGAGCTTGGCTTGTTTCATTTACACTTTGAGTTTCAGCTCTGTCCCTGATTAGTTAGCTGTAGTCACTCTTCGAATGAGTCTTTGCAAAGGGATTCCAGAGTTACCAAAAAATGTTATTAGGGGATTTTTCTCTGGATGTTGTGTGTAGGGGAGGTCTCAGTTGTATTTTTGGTTTTATTGCTGAAGTCATTTTGATATGTCTTGTGAATCATTGCTGAATGGTAGGAATTAACTCATTGACATCAGTGTAGCATATAAAATTTTTGTGTGAAAAGACTTTATGTGGAAAACATTTTAAAATCCACTCCTTTACTGCAAAGAAGTATCAACATTTGAAATTGGAGTCTTGCAAATCCTTCTCTTAGGTTAACGTTCTCTCCAGTTTTCAGATACATTGGCTTCACTGGTTATTCTAAAATCAGATGAAATTTAAAAGTGCATTATCCCTTCTGACTGTTTTTACAAACAACTTTGTTTGGAAACTGTAGCTTAGAAGTTCTGTGTAACTAAATGTACAGGCATCTGGCACTGAGTTTGAAGTGTGCTCAAATGCTTGTTTATAATTTGATTGCATAACTTGGTGTGTCTCAAGTTCATCACCTTATCTTGCAGTGCACAGAAGAAGGTTGCAATTTCAGCGCACATGAGAAGATAGTTCAGATACACTGGAAGAATGTAGGTATCCCCCTGTGTCCAGAATATGGATCTGTGTGATGTTTACTGTAGACCCTCTTGCGCTTCAAAGGCTTGCTTTCATTCTGCTGGAAGGCAAACATATCACCTCTTAACTAGAATCTGTTGTAAGACAATATTATGGATGAGAATATGTTGAAAGCTATGACTTTCTTAAATGGATTTATTATCACTGTGTCTCACCAATTGTGGAGATGTAAACAGTGTAATACTGCTATAGTTTGAGAGAATGATGCTTTTTTCCATGTATGTTTTTTTTCCTTACTCTTTAAACACCTATGAAATACTTTCTTCTTCTTAGGCACATGCACCTGGTGCTAAAAGAATAAAATTAGATAGTCCAGAAGAGATCGCTAGATGGAGAGAAGAAAGAAAAAAGTGAGTAAGGCTTGTGACCTGTGAATTTGTTTTGCTGTATTTTCCCTGTGTGATTGTTAGGTGACAGCTGAAGGGCAATACTGGCTGCTGCTGTTCCTTGGACTCTGCGGAACTCCTGCAGTAGTGTTCTGTGTCAGAATGCCTGAGCCAGGATGATGTGAGCTGTAGGGACTATAATGATTTGGATGGTTATAATAGAAGCCAAGATACCAACATCTAGGAAGCAGCTTTCCTAGATGTTTGATTTGGTACCCCAAGTGAGTTGAACAACTCGTTCTGTTTAGCCTGATCTCTGAGACATTTTAGGTCAAATGTGTGTGTTTGCTTGGTGGGTTTTAAATAGCTAAGAAATCTGGAACTACTGCACTGGCTATAATTGCAGTACCTCCAGCTGTGTGCAAGTTTCTGCAGCTTGTTGCAAGTTACTTGTGCAAGTATACCCCAACAGGGCGTTTTCCTAGTTTTCAAGATTTTTCTATATTGCTTACTGCTTTTCTACTTGAAAGAGAACAGCATCTGTGAATGATGCTGTTTTGGGTACTCTTAATTTGCATTGTACCTAGGGTGTAAGGTAAAGTTACCATGTAACCAGTATTTCTCATTATTTCTCATTCTGTGATGTCATGGTGGTATAGCTTTTTTCTGTTGAACAGTGTTGAAGTGTTAAAAAATTACACTGTACTTCCATAAGCATTATACCACTGATTATTTTTTTTCAATGAGTTGAACAGATTGAAATCTACCCTTATCCAGCAGGTGAGAGATGCTGTAGGCTTTCCTCACTGCTTTTCCTGACTTAGAATATAGTCTTGTAAGTAATCCGTACAGCGGTTTTGTTTTTCCATGCGGAAGTCCTATATACAGAGTGGGAAGTGATACAAACTTAATTTCAGGGGTTTCTTTTAACTGAAAATAAACCTCATTGTCTGATGCAGCCGTACTGAGGAATCTAGCTTGTGTTTATGTCAGAAAGCAGTGTTAATGCATTCTTGCTTTGAACCTGACTTCTAGGATCGTAGAATACCAGGTTGGAAGGGACCTCAGGGGTCACCTGATCCAACCTTTCTAGGCAAAGCATGACCTCGACAAGATGTCGCAGCACCCTGCCCAGCTGAATCTTAAAAAGTGCCCAGTGTTGGGGGATCCACCACATCCCTGGGGAGAAGGGAATATTATATTATTCTAATAGCTGATTGTTCTCATTGTGAAAATTCTTATTGTGGCTTCCCTTAGTAAATTTTTACATGGTGGCTTTGACAGAAAAATGAGTGGATTGTGTGGTAGGAGATTCCTCTTATGGCCTTGTGTCACTTTTTGCTGTATTGAGAAGCAAAATTTCTCCCTATGTAAGTTTATCCCTGTTTTAACTTTTATTTGGTCATGGCTTCAGCTTCTTCAGACTTCCAGGTTTAAACCTGGTTAACCTGCTGTAGTTAACCAGACAAAAATTGTTTGTGATATGTGCAAGTGTAACTTTGGAATAACAGTATTTTTGGCTCCAAGTTTTCATTTTATTCGTAACATACTTGAGGGCTTGGTTTTTATATGCTTGTGCTCTACATATTGTTATCCTTTTTTTTCCTCCAACAGTGATACTTACTATTTCTATTACTTACAATATGAAGTGATAACAGGGTTAGTGAAAACCCAAAATGTCTTTAGATTTGTCTGTCTGATGGCCTACATTTAATTTTCTAACAATAGCTCTAAGGAAAAACATCAATGCTTGTGTGCAGAGTCTTTGCTACTCATTTTCAACTTTTCATACAATTTTCTGTTTTGGGAGGCGTTTGGGAAAGTTCCTGTCTAGTGGCTGATGCTAAGTTGTAAGTGTTGAAATTATGTTTAAGGTGTGCATGTCAGTACATGCACTACTATATACTATAACGTTAGCGAAACAGGATCTGAAGGTACAGTCATGTTTTAGATACTGTTGGGGAGTGTGTTCTGCAAGTCAGAGCAGCATTTATCTACAAATCAACATTTATCTACAAAGCAACAGTTATCTACAGTTAATTGTAAGGATGATGCTCTGTCTGAGATTGTTTTTGCTGAGTTTCTAGGGAGTCTTATGGTGAATGCTGTTGCTTTTTTTTACAGGTGAGTATAATTTGACTGTGGTACAGCAGTGCTGAAAGCCTTTATTCACTGCAGTGCAGTAAAATCAATGGAAATAAAGTCCAATAGTCACAACCACCAACCAAAAAAGGCAGTATGTGATTGGTACCTTCTAAGCCAGTGCCACTAGGTGGAGTAGCTGTGGCTTGTATTGGTACTTCAGTCCTGTGGGCATCTTATTTAGCTATAATGGATGAGTGCAGAATGACTACCTGGGTGTCTTTTGTTACTCTTTGTACAGCAAGAAAAACTGTACTTGCATCCTGCCTTTTTCTTTTTTTTTTTTTCTTTTCTTTTAATTAAAAAGGAAATGGGAGAGAGAAACCCAGCTGAAACCTTTGTGAAGCATTAATTGGGTTGCCAGCAAAGCGTCAGTTTAGTACTGAAGGTCTGTTGTTGACTTGTAAACATTGCATTGTACAGGAAAAAAGGACACCAGAGGGAGTCTGAGTTATTAGGCAGTTTTGGTTTATGGTGACAGGAAAAAGCCTTTTCCTTTCAAGAAGCTCCAGTCAGAGCTGAGAATGAATCTTTTTAGGTCATTCGTAGTTTGTTTCTAATTAGGTTGCTGTGAATTAACATGTGTGTTTCCATGCTGCATCCCTAACAATCTTGTCTTGTTCTTTCAGCTATTATAAATAATTACGTAGAGTTACGATATTTTTTCTTCTTAATTAGCTCCTGTATTGCTCAGTTGTGTATCCTGCGTAAAATCTTTTAGAATGAGCCTGTGTTTAAAGAGCAGCTTTACTGATGTGAAGGGAGAGAGCTGGTAAGGAGCAAGTATCTCTGTATGAAGTATGCTGGGCTAGAATGCTGTTTCCCTGTCTGATTCTGTACAGTGTCCTCTTCATTGCTGTAGCCTTCATGCCTCTGCTTAACTAAAAGATTCTTTAATGGTTTGTGGCCTGTTGAACCTGCTGAGCCAGGCAATCTAATTAAGCCAACAGCAATAGAGATGAAATTCTGCAGAATCTCAGGATTCCCCTATGTTTTGCAGACAGATGATTGTGAAGTCTGACATCAAGTTCGGTGATTACAATCACTTTTCATGTTTTGATTTGTCCTATCCCTTCCAAGTGTTGAGAAATGTGCTGTTTTCAGCATATTTTTTCTTAAACACAAGCTTGAAGGGAATTATCTACAATGCATTTCCTTGATGTGTCAGAATGAGGTGTTGCTGTCTTCGCTTTTTCCCAAGTGAGATCTGTGTCTTTCTAGCCCATCTGTTTCTAATCCAGTTCTTCTTGAGCAGAGGTTATTAGAATGTGGCAAGGCTGCTCTGGTGCTAAAATGAAATGTTAAGCTTACTTTTGCTCAGGTCCTAATGTAACATTGGAGGATCTTTTTGATCTTGTGTGCTGCTTGTAAATTCTCCCTCTTCCCCTCCTCTCATCTACTGGGTTTTCTTTGTTCAGCCAGGGATCGACTGCTGTATTTCCTTGCAGTACATCTCATAGGCTGAGCATGTGCTTAGTGAATGAAGGCCAGTACTGTCAACCACACCACTTTTAATTAATTTGTGGTTTTCTAGTTGAATAATGATAATCCCAAAGTAGCTTTGAATCCTCCCTGGTGTTGAGTTTATAGCAGTTAAATATGTAATAAGGAAATAATTTCTTGGCGCCTAGTAAAAGTAGAGAATATGAAACAAATAGGAGGAATGTATTGGTCGATCAAGGTAAACTTAGATACCATAAAGTTACTCTGAAAGTTAATGCAGGGATGGATTAGCAGTAAAACTGCCTCAGCTACCATATGGTAAGTTCACTCTAGGGATGCAATGCCTGATAAAATGCCTGGAAGTCTTAAACCAAGATTTTTATCAGCTATGTGTTGGGCCATCTTTGTTCCCTTAGGGCTGTCATGTCCCCTTTGCTGTTGGTTGTGCATATGCAATCAAAACTAGCTCAAGAAATTACAGAGGCAGTTTGATTCTAGTGCTGTTCCTATAAAGGTGATAAAATTGTATAGGTTTCGACTCAGAAATTGTGTAAACTGCCATAGAAACAGGTCTCTCTTCTGTTACACATTAGCAAAGCTCTAGTTTTCCACTGTTTGCTAAGAGCTAGTTTACTGTGATGTTGATGTGAGCAAGATGGAGTACGCTGGATTATAAAAAAAATGTATAACTTTGGCTAGTGCACTCATTACCAGGGGTTGGGGGAAGCCCTATTTACTAAGGAGCATGTTAGTGATTATGCTTAGTGGCACCATTCCTGTCTGTGGAAGCTTAGGGTATCCTTTTCCTGCATGTCACTTTGTTGGTGTATATGTAATGTATTCATCTTAGCCAGAAAACCATTTTTTCTGGTGTTATCCTGACAATTTACACTGAAAACTTTCCAGTTTAGATTATAGAAGTGTCTATGGTTGGAAACTGCAGCTGCTATGAAATGTGGCTGCCTTCTTGGGCAGTACTGGTTCCTTCATGAAATCTAGTATGCCAGACCATCGCATCATGGTTTAACTCCCTCTTTTACAATAAATTGCTTAGGTTCGTAAAGCCTTTGTGGTGACTGATGAAGCCGTCTGTAGTCAAGCTCTGACAAGTTGTTTGCAGGATCTAAGTGCTAGGCTACTTCTACTTCAGTGGTGTTTGTAGATAGCATTTTAAGAACCTCACTTCGTTAGGGGAGGAGGAGGGCATGTCTTCTGAGAAGGATTCAAACCCAAGTCAGTTCATCAGATTTTAACTCACAGCCTTTTATGTGGAGAAATTCAGTATAGGCTCTTCTGCATTGTCACACCTGTTCAGGAGCAGCCTTCCTGAATAAGAATCCTCTGTGTATAAAAGAAAAAATAATAAATAAATTCCTCTCTTTGATTTTTGATCTCTCTTTGAGTAGTTTGTTGCTGTCCTTAGATAGTGAAAATTGCAGAGTCTGACATAGAATTGTACCTCAAGACCATAATGTTTTCACTGTAGTCATCTGCCTCTACTTAGAGTCCAGCCGAGTTTTCCTGCCTCCATGGGTTCATCCAGCTGATGTGCAGACCCTTTGTGCTGAGGCTGTGGTACCTGATGGGCTGTGGACTTGCACTGGTGCTGGTACATTTTGGTGGGTGGTTAACTCTGGTCCGTGCCTCTCTGGTCCACTTGCTCCTTGCAGGGACGACTGGGGTTGACTTGGCCAGGACTCACTGGTGGGCTTAGCTTAGTCTCATCCTCACACAGCAGAGCATCTATGGAGAAGTGAACCCAGCCTACCTTGAGCTGAGGCTGGTGACCTGCGGACTCGCACACCTGGAGTTTACTGCCTGCCATGTCCTTAGATAGAAGAATAAACTAGCAGGTGCTTGTTTGCTCACTGAGAATGAAATTAAGCACTGCACCTGCGCTGTCGAAATAGGTTCAGATTCTGCACAAGGTAAAGGTAGTAAAATTAACATTTTACTTAACATTTGAGAAGAGCTGGGGAAAATAAGCACAAGCACTACAGGTTGCTTCAGATGTGTTTTTGCAGACTTGAGCTCTCATCAGCTGTTAGTTACTGCCTGTATCAACTAGAAGGGTGGTTTAGGAGAAGTCTGTCTGTCTTGGCAATGAATTGAACTGAAAGCATTCATGGAGTCCATTATGGTGGCTCGGTGGAGGGAGTGGTAACTCATAGGAATGAAAGTGGGAGGCAGTTACATCTCAAATCATGTTGTGAGAGCATGTCTGAATATGTCCTTAATCAGCATAACTACAGGAGCACTTTGAAGTCTCTCTGCTCCAGGATTAAGGGTCTTCCCTTATGTCTTTAGAAGAAAAAAGAAATTCTAAGGCAAATCTGAGGCTTTTCTGAGCATAACTACTTATTTTATAGTTCACTCTCTTGTGAGCTTTATTTGTGTGAAGGAAAGCCTCTTGTCCTAAAACTGTGGAGAGATGCCAAGCACAAGGGTCTTTGCCAGTGTGAAGCTCTTGAGATTAAAAAATTCGTCGCATGCTTGCTGTGTGCTGGGAGTGTAATATCATGGGTGAACAAATGTAGCTAACAGGGCAGAGTGGAGATAAAACATCACATCCCTATGCTCACTTTTGCTGTATGGCGGATTTCTGTGAGAAATTCAATGAAAATAGACATTGACAACCCATGTTCACATCCTCTTAAAGGAAACAAGTTCTGTAGCATGTTTAGGTGTGTCGCATAAGAAATGCTTTCATTTTTTTAGCTTGGTACATGGTTGAAGCTGTCTTGCATCGATGTGACACTTAACATTCGTGTTGTAAAATGGAGAAGATGCATGTGGTATGATTAAATATTTAGAGACAGATACATGTCCTTCTTGATAGCTGCATGTAGCGATTAGCTGTTCTGAGTTTCTTATTACTCCATTTTAATAGATTTATCAAATACACACTTTGTGTTTCTATCCAGAAGCTGAGGGGGGTGGGGGTGGTGCACATATGTTTCTCATTTTCCACGTTTATCTCAAAGCACTGGGATTTAGCTAACTGATGTTTATAGAGCAACTAGCAGAGCCATTTTTGGGCTTTGATGGTAATTTGCAGCAGCCTTTGCATGTTAGAACCAGCGTGGCGTTTGTCTGGAGGGAGGGATGTGGAGGGAGGTGGAGAATAGAAGAGGGGTGGTTTGGGAGATGCTTATAACAGTAAATTTGTTTTGATCTGCATGACTTAGCAATTTTTCTTGAAGCTAAATTAAAAAGGGGCAGTAATGTTGGTGAACTAGAGGTCAGTGTGCAAGCACAATACTGAATATTGCTGGAGAGGAAACCTGCGTGCTTTTCACTGACTTGACACATTAGAGGAATCTTGTGCACCCAGAAGCTGTTCTTAACAAGCTTTCTTTTGATATTACAAGAAATCAGCAGTTGCTTTGCTAGGGGCGTGTTGTACATTTTAAGATCATTCAAATACTCCAATTGAAGCACCATAGAAATCAAATTTCAAGATTAAATCATGCTGTTATGTGTAGGAATAGGCAGAGGTCTGTAAGTGTAACTGCACTGTTTCTCTGTAGGTTGTTTGATGGTTTGGTAGATCTAATCATACCAATTTGGTATAATTTATTTTCTAATAATCTGAGTATGTAAGCTCAAGTGCACTCAGGTTTTTTTCCCTAACCAATGCCTTTTTAAGAAGGAAACAGTCTGCTAAACTTCTATGAAACGTTTTCAAAATTTATTATGTTTATAGAGGATGCTGGTTTGTTAAAGGGGGAATTGGCATTGTACAATGAATCATTTCCGATCCAGTGAATTTGTTCTTCCTTCTAGAAATTTTCCTACATCGGCAAACATTGAAAGGAAGAAGGCGATGCAGATGCAGAAGGAGGAAAGGGGAGAAGTGCTGACTACACAGCAGTTTGGGTAAGTGTTTTAAAAGAAGCTAGTTACTTTCTTTCTCATGAGTGCAGAAGTACACTCTCTTAGTGTGGTCTCCCAGCACTTACTGCTTCCACTCTATGCACTATCTAGCTGCTCTTTGATGGGGACAGGTCATTTGATGAACTGCACATGTAATGTTCTTTTGTTTACAGTGCTTCATAGTCCACTTCAGTTAAATTAAACAATCATTGTATTAGAAATCTGGTGTTCTTGCTGAATTCTGCACTCTGGCTTGTTTGAGAAAACCACGTTCTAGTAGCCATTCATTAGATCAGCGTAACCTTGGTCTCTGAAGAAGAAATAATGGGGACGGAAGTCATGCAGCATAATGAATACAGATGATCTAATCCTTTAATGCCTGAAAATGGCCAAGGGAGATTTCACGAGCGGATTTGGCTTCTTACTCTCTCCTTTCAGGTGATAAATCAATAATCAGGTGAAGAGGGGGGGAAGATTTAACTTAGTTTTCATAGCTTAAGTAGTACCACTTCTTTCTTATACCCTCCGTAATCTTTATCTCCTTGTTACCTTTGTTCTGAGCCTAATACTTACTCCTCTTGGACTTGTATCTGTTCTCTCCATTTTATTGGGAAATTACTTTCCAGCATGGTCTTTGTTCTTTTCCCATCAGTGTCAATGTTCTTTGGAACCAGCTAACTTCATTAGCTCTACTTTAGGGCCTGTGGGAAGACTGTTTAAAAAAAAATGTTATAATGATCCATGCTCACAGAATGTCACCTCTTTAAACTAGAACAACTGAGCTGGAAGGCAGGAGCAGACTAAGTCCTAAGGGCTCTTGCTAAATACCATTTACTGCTACATGGCAGTGAAGCTGGAGCTTGCCTAGGGGCTTTCTTTGGTTGTTTTTTTTAGTAGGGGATGACACCAAAGCAATAAAACTTGCACCGTGGTAAAGTGGTTGAAACAGTGCAGAATAGGTTTCATGTCAGGCTAGTATAATTTGTTAAATGGTGATAATGCAAATTGCATTGGTGCAGTGTGGGTTTCAGAAGATCCATTTATCCACCGCTTCTAACCGGTTGACTTTCATGATTTTGGAAGGAAAGATTTATAAAGGTCTGAAGAAAGTAAAGCTTCCTTTATAGGACATAAAGTTGCAGAAGTCCTTTGGACCCAAGGAACCAAACCTGGGCATTGAGACTAAAGCTGCAAGCACATGATGTGTTTGGAGATTCTTAAAAGCAAAGATGAATTTTGCTTGTCACAGTAACAAACTGGTGTCTACAGGCTTATTTGGTAGCTCTTGTGGCTGTGAGTCAGATGCATTATGTAGTCTTAAATGTCAGTCAGCAATTCCATACTATTATGTTTGTTAGTGACTTTATATCTGGAAAATTGTTTGGAAAAAGAGTCTTTAAAATTACAGGTTGTTTGCTTTCACTCAGTGACCTTTAACACTGGTTGATTCTAGAAATATCTTTCTTTTTTTTCCCCCCTGAGCTGCTAGCAGTATAGACTTGATGACTTGTCCAAAGAGCTGTCATTTCTGCTTTGTATGTCAACAGTGAAGATCCTGGAATTGGTGCTTATCTAGCAAATTTACTGATGCATGAGGCAAAAATAGAATACAGCTTATTCTCTGCAAGCTGTACTATTAAAGCAAATAGCTAAGTAAGATTTAGGAAGGATTAGATACTTAACACTTCTACATTGCTTTCCATTTGTGGTTGTCTGAAGTGCTTTGCACTGCTAATTCTCAGCATCCCCACGTGTGAGATTAGAGATGCGGAAGGACCACTTTGGTTGTCTGTCTGGTGTCTTGTAACAGCTGAGTAAGAGCGCATGGCTCTTTATCCCTTCTGAATGGGATGTGAAGAGTAGTATATCTTTCATGAGGGGAAAGCAGAGGGCACATGCCACGCTGATGTTTATTGGGCTGTGTTTATGACCTTGGAGTTCCTTTCTGGGTGCTTGAAGCCCCAGGGAAATCAAATTGTTGTTTTTAACCCTTGGTCAAGGACAACACCTCTAGCTGAGTGTATATTTTCTCAATATCTTATGCGTTATACAACAATATCCTGAATTTCGACTTTGGTTGTACAAATTCAGAAATGCAGTTCTCTGTCTAAATGGAGTTCAATTATGGGAGCCAATATTGATCTCCTTTAGTGGATGAGAGACTGATGAACAGGAGGGTGACGGCTTGCCTCTTGTGCCACAGGAGTGCTACAGTGGATGATGCTCTCAGGGGTGAGCTGTCAGTGTTAGACACTGTCATGAAATGACTAGAGAATTAAATGTGTTTTGTTACGATATAAAGCCATTTTGAATGCTATGGCAGGCCCAGTAATTTCAATGAGGACTTAATTAGGCTGGAAAGGTATGGAAGAGAGGAGTGTTGGTAATAAGAATGTTTCTGTACAAGAAAAGAAGCAGGTAGCTTGGAAGGGCTGTATGATGGAGGTCTAGAAAAGTTTTCATAGGTGGGAAGATGTGAATATAATGCAGATGTGCATTGTTTTTTTGCAACTCAAAAAGGATGGGAGGTACCAAATGACCATTTTAAACATCAGAATGAAGATGAGCTAAGGGAAGTAATTTTTCACAAAATGTTAGCACCTTGCTACAAGATTTCAGGGATGCCAGACATTCACACAGCATCCCACCGAGTGAGATGCAAAACCATCAGTTGTCTTGGGAGCACCTCTAGTGAGAGAGAGAGTCTCTAAGTGGTGCACCACAGAAAAGTAGGTGAGGAGAAAAGTGACCATTCACCCTGCCACCCTGTTTTTATGCAGGTTTTTTTAATTTCCTCAGTTGTTGCACTGGCTGCTTCTCAGTGACAATGCACCAGGTTAGAAATACCCCTGTGAGACTCTGCGTGCAGGTACATGACTCCAGACCGGGACAGAAATTTCAGTAAGAAGCTGTTGTCCAAGTATGGTACAGTTGACTAGGAATAACTAGACCTCTGCCATGCTGTAGGTGAGGCTGAGGGAGAAAGTATTGGGCGAATGCACCATGGGGCTCATCCAGGATGGTAGATCTTGTGTGTCTTTTGTGGTTGGAATGTGCTGCTGGTAAGTTGCAATCTGGCTTTGCTGAATTAAGTTTCTGTTGCTTGAAAATAAGTATTTTCAGGAAGCCTAGGTTGTGCCTTCTATATTGTCTGTTCTGTCTAGGTAATGTGACATGAAAGCTCAGTGTCATGACACCTTAGGAGATCAAGGAACTTGCGTAGCCTATGAACCCTTTGCCTTGTTAAAAAATAAGTCATAAACTTGAAGCTCTTCATTTAGGTTCCAGTTTTGTCACATTGTCCTGCCAATGAGATGAGCTGTGACTGCATGTCTGGTCTGTCACCACATGTTAGCTGAGCTGGAGTAAGTTCTGGCATCATGCTGTGTTGCCGAGTCTTAAATCTAAGCTGTTTGATTATGTCAGTTATGTTTATTCTCATAGTTTGTCATTTGTATGAGCTTTGTGTTTCTCTTCTCCAGCAAAATGAAGGGGATGTGGAAACCTTCAGGGAATGAAGAGAGGCTTGGGCAGCAAGGAAGACAGAAGAGAAGACAAAGGCGCCCATTTTGGAAGAAATTCAGGAAAAATGGTGACGATTATAATGTACATAAAACTCAAAATGAAGTAAATGGGGCAGAAAACGGCACGTGTGAAAAGCAACATGAAAACCAGCATGCTTTGGCATCTCAGCCATATGTGAAGGATGTAGATCCTCTTGGTCTTCTGGCAAACAGTGATGTTGGTAAGATGAAGGAACTTGGAGTACTTTTATTTTAAGTAGTACTGCTGAAGTGATTTCTGATCTTTTGTGTAACTGGCAACTTCTGGAGTAGTCGAGCATCCCTGCACCTGAAACTTGCACTTAGAACTTTTAAATGGAAATGTCCGTGAAGTTTGATCCTGATTCAGGACATGGTCTTCTAAGAAAATTCCCAGTGTAGTTATTGTGCAAGAGTGGGTCAGTGCTTTATCTGAAGAATTCTGTACAATTCTGTATCATCTAAGAATGCTTATCCTAAAGGGGAAAAGATGTTGGTAGACAGGATGTGGGTGTGTCTTGGATTTGAAAATTAGCCACACTTATTTATCTTAGCTTTATGTGTTTTAAAATACATTACTGGCTTTAAATCAATATTTGGCTAACAAACTGAAGAGGTTTTCTGGGCTGTTAATGGAGCACCTCTATTCTGTCTTTGTTTTAACAAGTACTTTATCATAATAATCTTATTGTACCTATAATCCTCTGATTAGAAATGCTTTGTTGTCCAAAACACTTAGATGGGAGAGGCAGCAAATGGGAAGTGGTTTGGGCCATAGGGAAGTGATGCTGTAGTAACTTCAGGAAGAAGAAAAGAAACAGCATCTGAGTTCTTCTATGTTTAGATACTGAAGCTTCTCCTTGCTAGTCAGGGTTTGAAAGTGTGTCCGTAAAGTTTGTGTACAGTATTACGTTTTCTGATATAAATACTGTGCAACAGCCTAAAGGGCATGCACCAGCTTAGGCTGCTAAACCAATGTGAAATAAGAAAATCTTTATGAAGCTGGAGGAAGAAAAAAGTACTTCAACAATCAAATTATTTTTAAGACTATTAAATATCCTGTTGTGGTTTTACGAATGTGAAAACAAATGGATTTCCTTGTACGAGTCAAGTGAATTACTTAAAATGTCAGCATTTTTCTTATAATTCTGTTTTTTTGCTGTATTATTACTCTTGATGCTCTCCATATGTGTATGTTCTTTGAAATATTGCTGCTTAGTTTTTTTTTGGTGAGCATGTCTTGTTTCCATGTGCTGGCAGCAATATAAACTCCACATATAAGTATAATATAGTCAGCAGTGGTGCAGTATTCTTAGAATATGACTTACACTTTAGCTATTTTTAGCAACAAGGCTAGAATGCATCCCCTGGAAAGATGTCTGATGCAGAGTTTTTCTTGAAAACATAATCTTCAATTAATGAGAACAAGAACTCGGCATCCCTATACAATTTGTTTATTCCACTGATCTCTGCATGTTGGGAAAATTAAGTATGGTTAAATGTAATTGTATTTCCCCACAGCATCTGTGTTTTACTTAATGTTAAAAAGCCTAATTATACCAAAGTACAGCTAGTAACTGCTGTTGTAATAGATAGAAAAGGAACGGGGTACTTGCTTATGCATTATTAAAGCCAGGTGCTGTCTTTATTCTACCCAGATAATAACAAACACAGTGTTAAGTAGAACTTAAGAAAAAATATACAACTGAAATCTTTGATTTCCCAGTATAGGTGTTCAAACCTTCCTAACAGCAGCAGCCCTTCCTCTAGAGGGAATGTATTTTTTTTTTTGCATAATGCATTCACTTAAGTTCTGCTTAGTGGTCAGTTCCTTCAAAGATAAGAAATTGAATGAGGGGTGACAAAACAAATTTTTTTTTGCTCTTGATTTATAAACAGGAACAAGAATCATAGAATCATAGAATAGTCAGGGTTGGAAAGGACCTTAAGATCATCTAGTTCCAACCCCCCTGCCAGGGGCAGGGACACCTCACACTAAACCATGCCACCCAAGGCTCTGTCCAACCCAGCCTTGAACACCGCCAGCAATGGAGCATTCACAACTTCCCTGGGCAACCCATTCCAGTGCCTCACCACCCTTACAGTAAAGAATTTCTTCCTCATATCCAATATAAACTTCCCCTGTTTAAGTTTGAACCCGTTACCCCTTGTCCTCTCACTACAGTTCCTCATGAAGAGTCCCTCCCAGCATCCCTATAGGCCCCCTTCAGGTACTGGAAGGCTGCTATGAGGTCTCCATGCAGCCTTCTCTTCTCCAGGCTGAACAGCCCCAACTTTCTCAGCCTATAAAATTGAGGTGTGTACTGACCAGAAACAGTCAGCTGTATTTAGTAATACCTAACAGTTCCTCCAAATGTGTTGCTCTCAAAGAGAAAATATATATAAATGTGTTTTCCTAATTTGCTAAAAACCAAATTAAAAGTGGTTCATTAAACTTTAATAAGAACGCACCCAACCACACTATGCACTCAACATTTTGGATGAGCTTGGAAAAAAGAAAAAAATCGGAATAACTTGCAGTAAATGCTATTTTTATAATCACTTAAGTATATGCAGGTGCTATGTATTCTCCCTTAGAAAAAGCCACTGTGTTCAGCATGAGCTTCCAATGCAAATTGGCATGATTATTATAATTGGTGAGAATCAACCTTCCACAAAAAGAGCTCAAAGCTGAAAGAGGGAGGTTAAGTAGTTGAGATAAATACACACCTATTTATCTAAAAGTTGTACCCAAAAGCATGAGCTCCAATGAAACAAATTGTAAATTGTTAATGGTATATTAGAAGAGCATAGAGAAATATTTGTGATTTCAAAATGAAGATCTCAGAAGTCTGTATTTCAGTAAAACCTTTTTAAGAAGCATGAGGCGGCTTTCCTGTGGGGCAGGCTTAGACAGAGAGAGGATGGGAGAAGGCACAACTCTTTGTGAAAATAAGATTGCAATCAGTCTTTCCCTAGAAGTTTCAACAAGCTGGTTTGTCAAACTGTTTCTAGTAGTTTTATGTGTGTGTGTATGAAATTTATATGCAAGTATATTAGTGAAGAGCATTTCCTGGTTTTCCTGCTAATTCTAGCACTGTTCATCCTAGAGTCTTTCCAAGATTTTAGTGCATATAGATCTTTTGCTTCAAACTAAAGCTGTCACAATTTTGCATATTTATTTTTAGGAATCTTTTTCTTTTAGGGCTCTGTTTTCCTAGTATCCTCAATTTTAGCATTTTTGGTTTCTTGTCTCCTATTTTCCTGACATTCTTTTTTTTGAGTAGTTTGTGACTAATACCTTTCTTCTGCATGTCTGTAATGCTCTGCAGGGACTGAAGTATCAAATATTCAGAAGTACAGCTGAAATTTGATAATTTGATTTGTAACCTTGGTTCTCAATGTCCCCTATGAACTCTTTTACTATCAAAAAATTGCTTTGCTATTCAATTCTCCCTTTGAATGAGCCTAATTCTCCCCCGACTGGCTTGTGAATCATTCTCCTCCACCCCTCGCCTCCGCGGGACTAAATCCAATAAGACTTCAAAACATATTATGATATCTTCTCTCTCTTTACCTACACTTGATACTAAAAACCTATAATTATGTTTGGTATGTGAAGAAAGACCTAGAAAGCCCAAGCTCTTGTTCAGGAAACTTTTTGCTACTGTAGTTTTGCTGGCAGGACTGTAAAGCAGCAGGGAGATGACTTTGCTACCGAGTATCTGTAGAGGGTAGGCAAATGTGGTGTTTTTCTGTCAGTCCATGGTGTTGAACAGTGGTGCCCAACATCAGGCTTCTGTAGTAGTGTGATAGGGATTCACCTGCAAGGGTGGCTGTTGGCATGCAGGAGTACTGAAAAATTCCTTCTTGCCTTTTCTTTTCTTGCAGAATCTGACAAGGATGAAGCAGCAGCTGAAGACGGGAGGCTTGGTTTGACTGTTGTTCCCAAGCAGGTCACCTCTGCTCTGAGTTCCTTGTCAGCCAACTATGGCAGCGCATCTGACAGCGAGTCTGAAGGTATATAGAAGCACATCCCTTTTTCCCTTTCTACCCTATGTCACTGTCCTGATGCAGACTGCAAGCAATGATAAAACCTGATCACAAATTAGTCTTCTTTGCTGGGGCTTCACCTCTCCTGGATTTATTTGGTCCTTTGTCAACTCTCATCTCATTGTCCAGCCCGTGTGTATTCACAAATACATCACTTATGAGTTCCGTAGCCCAGTGGTAGCTCTTTATGGCTACGTCTCCAACTGCTGAAAGCAGAACCTATATGGTACTTAAAATTTCTTGAGAAAAAACTTTTAAGAGAAATCAAGGGTGTTGCAGAAGAAAATACAAAGTGTAAGCTGTGGCTTCCATTTAGCAAAGATGTTAAAGTAATGGCAGTTCAGCGGCTGTACCTCCAAAATATTTGGCTATGGAAATGCCTTTTGATTTCCGTCCTGTCTACGAGCTCTGAATGAGCTGGTTTGTATCTGTTGATTTTTAGGCTTGTACAAGTGAAAAGTAAAGCTTGTTAAACGTTATGCTTGGGGATGTTGTTGCGGTCTGGGTACAGACCCTTTCCAGGTTACTTTCAGTGACAGCCCATACTAGTACCGGTATAAGCCATGCATAAAGACAGACTGGGAGGAGTAAAAGGTCGTGCCATTATTCTGCTTCTCTTGTTTCCCCATTGCTCTCTCCTCCCAGTTTTGGGCACTAACTAGGGTTACTGAGTGAGCCATTACTTGTTCCCAGTATGGTGACAACTCCCAGTCTCAGAGAAGCACCGAGACATAACACAGCATTTGTGCAGATATGGCATGAGATGGCCTCTTCCACTTGGCCTGTATCACTTCTCATGCCCCTGCTCCCCAGCCCTACAGCATACTTCAGAAAGCCTCAGAGTTTACTGAAAGACTGGGTGGGTTTTTTCCCTCCTCTTTGCTTGCCTTTTCTCAGCAGCATGTGCTGGGTTAAAGGGGGAGTATAAAATGCCTTTGGTTAGTAATTGATGGGTAATTGAATTTCCTGAGTCTTTTTTTCCTCTTCGTTGGGAAAAGAAAAAAGAAACCTGTCCTCAGTCTCACTTCATATTCTGTTTGAATAGTGCCAGGAAAAAGCTGTTGTGCTCACCCTGTGAGCAAATTTCCGTGTCCTTAAGGGCTTTTTCCATAGAAGGCTGCTGAGTGTTGCAGTAAGATATGAACTCTCTAATACTTGAATTTTATGCTTCTCCTGAATGTATGCATCAGTGTATGGTATGGAACTGCTGCTGCTCCTTGATTTTGCAGGTAGTTACTATGCTTTATGTGCCCTAAATGGCTTACCCGAAGTTACAGAGAGTATCTAGCAGGCAGAGAATTTAACTTGGATGTTCTCTGCCCTAACTGTATCATGATTTTCTCAGCAGCCAAATTTAAGGCAAGCTATTTTGTGAAGCAGGAGCAGTGTACTTTCTAAGTGATAAGAAGGCAGAGGTTGGAAAATCTCATTCAGCTCTTACTACTTCTGTTTTTCTTTTTGCATTGCAGAATATAAATATCTTGTTTTCTTTCCTGTGAATGTTTAGAGATTATTCTTTGTATTTTAAAAGGAACTCCAAACCAAACAAAACCTTCCCTTCCCTCAAGTAAACCTTGAACATCTTCACATCAGGTTATGCGAGCAAGAATAGTGCTAACTAACTGCCGGTGCATGGGGATATAATGATGTTAAAGAGGCTTTTAAGTTTGAGATGAAAGTTTGTTCTTTTTCTTTAAGAAATCCCTGTCAAGACTGCAACAAAAGCTGAGAAAAAACAGCCTGCGCTCAAGAACACGCCTCAAACTACTTCTGTTCCTTGGAGCCAAAATCCGAAGCAAAAACGTCCAGAATTTGCAGGCGCGATGCTGAGAAACTCAAATTCAAATGCACGTCCCCCCAGAGGGCCTGATAACTGGGGCAAGAAAACATTACCTCTCCTTCCGAAACGCCGTCCAACTCTGCTGGAAATGGTAACAGTCTTAATGCTGAAATAATGCCTCCTTGTACCAGAACAGCGCTGTATATGGGCAGTTCTCTTCCCTCTTGGAAGTTAGAGCAGTTTGTTAGCAAAGGTCCTGTCTTAAGAACAACAGAGTGAGCATTTCACTTGGAGAAGGTGTAGATGCTTAAATACACAGGTAGAAGTACCCTGGTGAGCAGGAGAAGACACCTTAAACGTGTGCCTAAAATGAGCTGCACAGAGGACAAAACCTTTACTCCTCTTTCTCCCCTATTCAATAGGTTTTGTTTGTGAGTGATCCCATCAGCCTTATTCTGATCTTTCTCCCTTTGCTCCTGACTTTGCTATTCAGCTGCCTTCCTCTGATCAAGGAGCACATAACTTTTTCAGATGCAGTCAATAAGATCTTGCTGGTAGGGGTGTTGGTGTCTTAAACTGTAGAGTGGCATTGAGCTGCAACCTGCATGTGCATGAGGTAGGCATGTTTACATCAATCTGAAGAAGTGACAGCACTGCTACCTTGAAGAGCTTGGTGGTGGTGTCTCAGAAGGTTAAGAAGAGGTTTGTAGTCTGAGGTGTTATGATTCTGTTTTCCGTAATAGTTTAGAGCATCCTATTTGGAAGCTTGGTGGCTTTCTTTGAAGCTTTTATTGCTTTTAGGACTCAGAAGCAGTATCAGATAGTAGGCTACCCTTGTGATTTTGTGAACAGCCTGCATAAAGCTCCCCCATCAAGGGAAAACTTGCTCTGGGCAAAACACAGTGGAAAACAGGGTGCCACTGACATCAGGGCTCTGGAACAGCACAGGATGTTTAGGCAAGAGATACCTGATAAGGCAAATCCCAAGCTGCAGATGTGGGAGAAGTCCCTTGATCGTCCTTTTAGCACATAGTACTGTTTGCTGCCAAGAATTAAAGCTCCTAGTGACTGAAAAGGAAATGTGTGCCCTTTATGTAGCTCCCTAAGCATGCAGTTGTCTTTATCTCTTGCTCTTCAAAGTTGTTGGTGATCAAAGCAAAAGAGGACTCTGAAATAAAGTTAGACGAAGTCCCACAAGCTGAGAGAAGCTGGCAGAGCATTGGAAGCCTGAGCTGTAGCTTGCCAGTATAGTTCATTTTAAAAACTGTATTTTGGTGTGTGTTCTTTTTTTTTATCTTTTAATGTTCCTCAAAACTGTAGTCAAAGGATGTGTACTGTGGCTATGAATCACAGAGGAGTGCCCAAGATTCACAGGTAGGCTGCCACTGTCAGAAATGGTCATTGTGTAAAAACTTTGAGGAAGCAAGGTTGAAATTTTACAGCGAGTCGTTGCTGAGAATTCATCCAAAAAGTGAGGAAGTAGAATTGCTACGAAAAGGATGTTGTATCAGTGAAATGATACTTTTATTCTCCTACCTCCCCTTTTTGCTATAAAAGAGGAGGTAGGAGAGCAGCTACAGATGTCTAATGCAGTCATTCAGCAGTGGGCTTGGGCACTACTAAAGCGTGCTTATTGTAACCGTGCAAACAGTAATGTGTGTTTAGCCATTCTGTATGCTGATAAAATACAAGGCTTGCATAGCATCACTCCGCTGATACCTATCCCTGAATTAAAAAATATAATGCAAAGATGGAGTCTTTGGTAGGGTGATGGTGCATCCCATCTGTGCTGTTATTTGGCCATTTGGGAATTCAGCAGTTTCTCCTAGTCCAGCAAAGAGAACATGGCTATGCTGTCCCATTTCTGCCCTAATGTGCATCTCTTTGTTCAGATGGGGGGGTTCTGAAGACCTATTTTAGGTATCAGCTGCTTGTAACACCTTGTAGTAACTAGCCTAAATAGGAATATGCACACGTTAAAGTGGCTGGTAAAACCACTGTTGAAACTTGCAGCAACAAAAAAGCTTCTCTGTGACATTACAAGCCAAATTTTGCTAGATCTCCTGCAATGTGTGAAATGATCAGGTAGTTACAGATTTAGCCACTTTAAACTTGTTTCTTCAGAGTACTAGTTCTGCTGGCACTCACAATGACAAAAGGTCCTTCAACTTTCTGGCTGATTCATATTTTTTTTAACACCAAGTGAACTTCAGGACATGAACTAAAGGGCATGAAGGAGATCTCTAGCACTTTAAGATACTGTATTAGTGGATTACAGCCTAAACCAGTTATTGCTGTTTAAATCCAGTCTAATACTTGATGAAACATGCCCTTTCCTTGAATTCATAACTATCTTTTACTCAGAGGGGTTTTCTAATAAAAAATGCATGGGATGTTCAATTACAGATACACTATAACATGGGAAGTGTAAAAGATGCTAAGAGACTTGCTGTCCTGATGTACTGGAATGTGTGGCCTGGTGTTACAGTCGATGATATGAGAACATTGTCATCTGGGTCTGCACTTGGATAACTGGGGGGAGAAATTCTTAATATAGGAATAGGTATATTCAGCAAAATTCGCTACCACCTGAGCAAAATGAAACCATCAGCTTAATCCAGAGATACCATCAGAGTTACCAGCTTTTTCTACCTGCCTTAGTGCATTAATGGTGCTAAATGAGCAGTGCTTAAATATGTGCTGTGGGCCCATAAGTGTTTTTTATCCTTTTCAGTGGTACAGCCATGTGCCAGTAGCATAGTGAATCATGGCTATTATGAGCCTCTATCACTAGAAATGGTGTTTGACCACTAACCTGTGCTGCTGCCCAGAAGAGCTGCTGCCTCCTCTCTAAATGCCTGATCCCACCTCTTTTTCTCTGCTATGCCTTTTGCTGACCCTGTTCAGTTTTTGACACACATGACCCTAAAAAAAAAAAGCCCCTAAAGAATGAAAGAACCCCAGAACACCCACTACTTGCTGCAAGTTGTCAGACTCATTCCTGACTGGTGAGTTGAACTGATGCAGTAAGGGGTCTGATCTCCCCTTAGCCAAGGGGACAGCAAGCCTGGCCCAGCAAGCTGTGATAGTGCTGTCAAACACACTCACTGGCTCTGCCAAAGCCTCAGTCAGTGGGAAAACACCAAATGTGGGATTATGTGGCTTTTTCTGTGCTATGTCTGGTAAGGTAGTCTCCTGCCCTGTGTATCCAGGACAGGACTCCTGTGAGAAAGCCAGCTATTTTAATTCAGAGATGTTCAAAATTACTGACTAGAGCTGTGCATCTTCTGAGGCTTGTATCAGAGCAATAGAGGGAAACGTACATCATCATCTCTTCTTTCTTTCCAGTTACTGGCCCAGGACATCCGGCACGAAAGGAATGTGATTTTGCAGTGTGTTCGATACCTCATCCGGAATAATGTATTTGGACTTCATTCTAAAATAGAGCCACAAGCTGAAACAGAACCACAAGCTGAAACAGAGACTGAACAGCCCTCTACAACAGCTATGGTAGAGTCTTTGGCAGACAAACTCAATGAATCTAGTTGTTCTTGTAGCTCTGACCTTCAGTTAGCAGGAGGAAGAGAAGATGAATTATTAATAGCCCAGGGTGAGAAAGCACCCGAGGATCAGACTTCGCAGATGGCTCACTTGGCAGATGAGGACACTTGGGAAACCCCATCAATTCAGTGTGAACAAGTATTGTAAATGATGTCTGTTGTGGACGGTAAAGCAGAGGTTCGTGTTTTCTACCTGACTGATGCTTTTTGAAAAACATCAGTATAACAAAATGATCATTAAATTACATACTGAGAACTATTAAAACCACTTTTGTGATCTGTTCTGCCTGAGGTAGCTATTTCCTTGTGAAATCATCATCTGCTTTGAGTAATTGCATTTCCTTGTGGCAGAAAGGCAGCTGTGGCACAGAGTAGGACCTTGCCTAGAGTAGGTGCAGATCCCCACTGTTGAGCTTCAGAGCTCTGAATGTTATACCTGTTTAGGAAGTGTGTGTCAGTCCATCACCAGAGCCAAGTAATACTGTGGTAGGGTGGATCTTCCTCGTGTGAAATTGTGGTCTGCTGTGTCTGGGAGGAACTTGAGTGTCTAGAATTATTTCAATGTCTTTCTGAAATTTTAATTCATTGCGCATTTTGTTTTTCCTGGCCGTTGTTGATGCAATATATCCAATATAAATGCGATATATCCAGGATACGGTGAAGAAATGAAATGGAAGGTACAGCTGACCTGGCTCTAAAAGCAGTACTTGCAGTAGGAGTCTCTTCTCTCTGAACCAACTTAACCAAGCAGAGAAATGGAAATGAGGGTGCAAACTGATGCAAGAAGCATTTTTTAACAAATAA
Source organism: Ara ararauna (assembly GCA_028858755.1). Taxonomy (NCBI): domain Eukaryota; kingdom Metazoa; phylum Chordata; class Aves; order Psittaciformes; family Psittacidae; genus Ara; species Ara ararauna. The sequence goes on along the minus strand of CM054378.1, from coordinate 103,490,666 downwards.
ATAAATAAAGATGTGACTATTAACTGCTTGCATCAGTGCTAGGTTGCTGGTTGACCTCAGGTACCCAATATTAGGCCTTAACTGCTGTTCCAGTCATTGCCTGACAAATCTAACTCTTGAAGCAAAACCTTAGTATTAAGAATATTATTAAAGTTCAGAAAGTTTACCAAGAGTTACTGGTTTGACCTTTTTTAATGTGCATTGGGAGATTATTAGTTGGCCTCCTGGAAGAATGTCTTCCTTGGTGCATTATTACAGTGCTCCTACAACATTCAGTGATCTTGTTTTTCATAGATGTGTGTGTACATCCATAGTGTTGTGAACACTAAAAGCATCAGCCAAGGTTTAGAAACAAGTTTAGCCTTTTGATTACATTGTGCATTTGTTTGTCAGAATGCTTCTTGTCAAGGGCAGGTTGTCACATTGACACTGAAAACATCCCACAAAAAAATCTGTTACCAAAACCTCCACTTCGGAGTCTGTTCTTTGTCTTTTAGTCATCGTTAAATTTGGGACATGGTTAAATCTCAGGGGTTGCTTTTATTTTATCTTATTTTTGTTCTTTGATAGAAGTCCAGCTTTCCGTTTCACCGTCTAAAATGGTCAGACTCACGTGGTTTGTCTTTTTTTTTTTTGCCTAATAACTAATTTCTTTCCTCTAGTTCCTTAACTTGTGCCATACATCTCATTTGTGGTGCACAGAAAACAAGAAATAGTTGAAAATTCTGTCCCACTGCTTTGCTATTTCTAGCTACAACTGCATATTGTGTTTGTAATTCACTATCTAAATTTATGGTATTATATAAATATCAACACCCTTGTAGAAGTTGTGTGTCTCAAGAATATATGTGGAGAATAGAAGCAGTAATCATAAACATTTATATTTTCAAGGCAGATGATTCATTCTTCTCATAATGTTCCCACAAGCCATCTCAATCTCACTGGCTTGCTTATGGCTCTTACAGTTTTACTCTGATGAAAATACCAGCAAAGGACTCTAAGCCACAGAGATCTGGCACTTGGGCAGAACCTGGTTTCAGAGTGGAGTGGTACTGGTGCTGTTGAAAGCATGGGTAACAGCTGCAGGAAAAGAAATGGATGTCTTAGGATTGCTACTAAAATGTGCTTTAAACACCCCTTAACATGCTTGTGTCCTTATCAAGTTGATGGGAGAACTTTCATTGACTGTACACTCTTGACCTTTTGTTAAAAAACAACAAAAAAAAAATAGCCCAAACCCCCTTTAATCTGAATTCTTTTTTCTGTTGTCATTATGGACATGAGAATGTTAAACTTTCACAAAAAAACAAAAGCTTTGTCAGAAGAAAGTCTGTTCTGTTTCATGTAGATAGGAAGAAGTAGGTTTCCTTTGGGGGAGAGCTGTACATGGCATAACTTGGGAGTTTTAACCTAGGACTTGTATACATGAAGAATTGCTACTGCTGTTCTTGTAGTGAGTTCTGCCAACTCATCACAGACATGTAGAAACATGTGCTGCAGTGATGTTAAACCCTGAACTGTGGTTTGGTCAACAAGTGGAAGGTCTTTCCCTTAGTCTTTTCCTTTTCTTTTCCTGTTCTTCCAGACCATGGTCAGATCTTACTGTACCCCCTCCTGTTCTTCAAGAATGTGCTTTCTTAGTACTTTGGATTCAGCTTTTGGAAAGGAAAGCTGCCAGAGTGACTCTCTCTTCTGTGGTCAAATGCTTATAGGCTTCTCTGGTCCCTGCAGCTTTCCTGTTCTGGGTTGAGAGGGGTGGGTTTTGTTCACTCCTTTGTAATAAGATGCCTCTCTCAGTAAGAGAAGCCTGTTGCTTCTGACATGCTGCAGGAACCAGTGTCTCAAGCCTTGTCTAGCTTTTAACTTTCTCATTGTTTTGGTGTGGGGTGTTAGTTTTGTGTTGATTTTTTTTTTTTTAAGTGGTTCCCCCCCCCCCTCCCCCCAGTGTTATTAGGGAAGAAAATCCTGCTTCGGGCTTTGTGACTCACTTCAGATAAAAATATTCCAGTAACAACCTTCACACTCCTTAAATCTTATTTTTATCTTTCTTCTTTTCTAACTTAACTGCTGAAAATATAATTGTGGGTGTCTAGTTTCAATTCGGTACCCTTGGGCTTTGATGGTGTTTTTGTTTTAAATCCATCTCACCTACTGAGCTAGAACAGTTGGGGGAGATCAGACTTTACACCTTTGTGGTGGTACAGCTCAGGCAATCTAGACTTTGCTGTGAGCAAAATCGCAACTGTTCCTCACACGAGGGTGGGGGAAACAGGTGTGCATTTCTGGTCTGCATGATGTCTTGGTCAGTGAGGACTTTTGCAGCTGATTTTACATGTTGATGTTTCAGTCCTTGCATTGAGAGCACAGGAGATGGTGGTTTGATAGAGATGCTGTCCCTGCTATCAGTGCCCTGATCCTCTGTGTCAGCTCCTTACAGCTGGGTGTTCCTCTCCTTCCCTTTGTTCTTGTGATCACTAACCCAAGTCATGTGGTGCAGTCACTACTCAGGAATAACATTCTACAGTCCTAGCAGATCTTAGATATTTAACTAGTGTTGAGCAACAAATAAAAACTCTTTGGGCCAGTTGTTCTGTCAAGGGCAAATGTCTGGGCTGCGATACTGCATTCCCCAAGCTATCTAGATGTGTCACTCTGGCATACTGTGGACCCATATCATCAAGAAGTGGTACTCTTCAATATATTTAAAAGCAGCAGGCAATTGGGAAAAGTTCCTGAGGACTGGAAGGAAAGGAAGTATCAGTTCAGAAGGATCTGGGGACCTACAGGCAGGCTCATCAGCTTCACCTTGACCCCAGGGAAGGTGGTGGAGCAGATGAGTGTGAAAACTATTTCCAGACATAGTAAGGACAAGAAGGTGATGGGGTTTAGTCTACATGGATTTAGGAAGGAGAAATGCTTGATCAGCTGGATGGGTCTTCTGTAGTGAGATTACTTGTTTGATGGCTAACAGGAGGGCAGGGTATGTTGCGTATTGTAGCTGTAGCAAGGCTTTTGGCACTGTCTCCCAGAAAATCCTCATTGGTGAAGTATGGGCTAGATAGGTGGATGATGAGGTAGGCTGATCACTAGCTGAAGTGCCAGGCTCCAAGGGTTGTGATCAGTCACCAATAGGTTGAGGGAGGTGGTCCTTTGCTCTGATGAGCATTAGTGAGGTGCATCTGTAGTGCTGGGTCCAGTGCTGGGCTGCCCAGTGCAGGAGAGACATGGACATACTGGAGGGAATCCAGTGCAAGGCCACAGAGATGTTGAAGGGACTGGAGCATCTTAGAAATGAGGGGAAGAGAAGGCTTAGGGGGATCTTACCCATGTGAATAGATACGTGATGGGAGAAGTAAAGAAGGTGGAGCTAGGCTTTTCTCAGTGGTGCCTAGGGACAGGACTTGAGACAAGGAACACAAATCAAAATACAGGAAATTTATTTGAAATATAGGAAGAAATATAGGAAGAAATGTTTTAACTGTGAGGTGTCCAACACTGGTACAGGTTGTCCGGAGAGGCTGTGGCATCTCCATCCTTGGGGATATTCAAAACCCAGCAGGATGCAGCCCTGAATAGCCAGCTCATGAGCAACAGTTGGGCTGGGTGATCTCAAGAGGTGCCCACCAGCCCCAGCAGCACTGGGACACCGTGAGCTGAAGGGGATGTGTGCTGCTTGAAATTATTTCTTGGTGTAAGACACCTGCTTTGGAAGCTCTGTCCCTACTGAAATGACAGAGTAGGCCAGCCCCACAGGCTGCCCTGCCTGCATAAGGCTGACAGGCTGCTTCCAGAGCCGAAGAGAAGGTCCAAACTCAGCATGCATGACAACAGATGTGTCTCCATGGCCTACATTTGTCTGTAGTGTTTGCCTTTGCTCAACCTTGGACTTAGCTCCGTGTATCGGTTTACAGAGAGGGATGCTAAATCCAGTGCTTTAACTGTCACTGAGATACAATTTGAGATGGATGAATGAAAAATGCTGTGCAAGTGTTGGGTTTTGCTGTTACTTGGCAAGGTGAAAAGGAGTTGTGGTGTTCTGGGTACTCACTGATGCAGTCTGTGAGTGCTCAATACCTGAAAGAAACTCTCACTCTCCTCCTACTTTTCATCACTCTTCTGGCTTATGTTGTGTGACTCCCTTCCTAAAATGTCCTCTAATTTCTAAATATACCCTTCAGGCGGTGGCTCTCATTTGGTAAGACAGCTTTCTTGGCATGATATAGTTCATATACAATCTTCATTGTATATGTAAAGGAAGCTGTATAGACTCTGTATGTGTATGTGCTCATGTATAAAAGCAACTCCAGCTCAGTAAAACAAAGCTTGCACACACACTTCACACAGTCCATAACTGGTCACAGGAGCAGTTGTTTTGGATAAGGGGAAATCCAGCATGGATTTCAGCTGAACATTTTTTTCTCTCAGCTTAACTAATATCATCATCATCAAGATGATATGGACAAGAAATTGGAACAAATGCAATATGTAATCGGAGGAATACAGACTGCTTTGCTGAGTGGCTGCATCTTTCACCTAGGAGGCTGGACCTCTGCAAAATTGAATTAAAAAAGAAAGCAAGCCAAAGGATGCTGGAGAGATGCATTGCTATGCTTGGAGCCTTCTGGGCAGGGAGATGTGGGGGTCCAGGTCCTTGGGATGATCCCTTCCTAAGCAAGTGCTTTGGCTGACGTGCCTGCTAATTAAAGCTGTCTGCTTCCTCCTCCTCCTCTGCCTGGGCTGGGGAGTCTGGTCCCTGCTCTCTAGTTTGCTGGAGCTGTTAAGTAAATTCAACCTGAATTTGGAAATAGCAGTGGGATTACTTAAGCCACATTTCTTGGCAAGTTTGCTGTTGCTAGAACTCCATCCTGCTGTACTTAAATCTAACCTCTCTTCATTTTCATTTGGTTTCTCAGCAGAGAGATTTTTTGACTTGCGAGGGCAAGATGTCAGTGTTGTACCAGGCAACATTGAATGGAAGGTGATTGCATCATATAGGGACAAAATGTTATTGCAGCTTCTCAAAAGTGGAGGCTGCTTCACAACCTTTCTATTAAAGCCGATTCATTCTGAATTTCCATGCCTGTCTTTCCTTTGGTGCTATTAGGTGATACTGTCGATAGCGATTTTCTCACAAGAAATAATGAAATTTGTCTGCCCTTGCACCACGGAGAGAAAATGCCAACAACACAGAAAAAAGATTCTTCTTTTGTCCTTTGGTTTTACGGCCAGGAGCACATTTTCCACCTCATTTTCAGATGAACCTTTCCAAGAACCTGCTGTCTGTTTGCCTGTGGAAGGGCTCCCCAGCTTCTAGCATTTACAATATCTGGGGAATCCCTGGCATAATCAAGCAGCTCATGGTTTCAGTGTGAGTGTGGACAATGGTGCTCCATCCTGTGAAGTGGAGGAGGCAAAGACATCAGCCCACTGACACTTCTGGGTCGCAAGGCCAAGGCAACATCCCTGTGACCCACTTTGAATTTACCACTTAATTCATCTTCACCAGCGCTATAAATAATTCAGCCTGAGGCCGTTCAATGATGATAAATAGGACAATAAACCTCGTACTGCAGTGAAGGCTACAAAGAGAGCAGTGCTTTTTAATTGAGTGTTGCACAGTGACTAGGAAAAGCAGAGAAAACTCACTCAAAGCACTGCACACAAATGTCATTGAGCACAAGTTCATTTGCTGGCTTTGAAGTTTCGTGGAGTAATTCGGCCCTTGAAAGGACTGTGTTTCACATAATGTTGGAGGCTTGAAGCAGAAGGTTACTTGTGATCCCAAAGTCTTTGCACAAACTAATTTAGCCACATGGGACCAGTGTGAGGATCCTTTTTTATAGCTGGTAAGGTCTCTCCTCCATCTACTTCATCCAGTCTGTCTGAGAAGACCTGAAGGCTGTAGGTGGGAAGGTTGTAGCTTTCTCCATTAAGCTATGACCATTGTGCAATACCCATCTCTCAATTAAAAGACATTTTCTTTGCACTTGACACTCAGCTAACAGTGCTGGGTGTCCTTACAGCCCAGGTGTGAGCCAAAAGCGCAGGAACAATAGCAGTGGCTTTGCTGGGTTGGACCAGGAGCTTGTGCCTGCCTGCTGGTCCCGTTCACGGCTGATTGCCACCAACGCCCCTGGTCTCAAAGCAAATACAACCTCCACTGTCCTCCGGGATATCAAGTGAGCCTTGAAAACAGGAGCGAGCTGCGGGATGGTGGAAAGGGTAGCACGTCCCTGGGTTGCCGTGAGAGCTCACTCATGTCTGAGCATGGAAAATAACCAGGTGTGCAGGAGGCTGGGTTTTCTGGCAGTGGAGCAGAGGCACAGCAATTGTCCCTGTGGTTCTGGGGAGATCTGGTTAAAGCTTTCTGGCTCACCAGAGCTGCAGTTGTATCGTCTGAAGAACATCCCACGTGTTACGATTTTCCGCTCCCTGGTGGATTAAGCTCAGAGCCTTAGAGGTTTTATTATATGTGCCTATATTTAGCTTAATTTTTAATGGTCTGCTAGGCTGCTCAGTAGTTAGCTAATGAGATCTGGTTCAATAGGTTACTGTGCTACGTCCGTGTCCGGTTTGACTTGCAGCTATGAAAAAACACTGCGCTACTCCAGCAGCAGACGTGCCTCTGCTCCTTCCCCTGATCCCATCCAAGCATGGATGGCTTGTGGTCCCAGGGTGGCTCGTGGGAATGGCCTGTTTAACTTTATAAGCCTGGGATTTCTGCTTAGGGTCATGGGTGGTGGGGATGTAACCGGAGAAGATCTGAGATCTGGCACAGATCACTTCTTGACTGTTAATGACTCCAGGGAATAATGATTGAAAAGGCTTCTCCAGCCTGAGTGTTGTGCTCCCCTGAGAGCTGGGATTGCTGAGTAGCCTGAAATCTGGTCTGCTTCAGCAGGATGGTGGCCACCGCTAAGGGAGGCATAATGCGTTGAGAAGGGGAGAGAGGAGAAGGAGCTGGTTCAGCCTCCACAGCCAGCCAGCCCAGCTCTGATAGATGGCTTTGGGAATGCATTGCTCTATTAAGGGCAAGCAAATGAGGGGGTGCTAACTTATAAATGCCCACAATTTCTTGGGAGAAAAGACCCAGGAGACAGATGGGCAGCCAGCCATCGGTTTCTGGAGTCAGGAAGATGCTGTTTAAACCATCAGCCAATGACAGTATCTAGATATGTGTCTATATCCAGCAGTAAGCACCAAAAGGGTTAACCATAATGAAAACCTAGCTTGTCATTCTGTCTTTTCATTGAGAATCACTGAAGTAGAGATTTTCACTCTGACCAGTGTAGTTGGGCTCCAGTCACTTGAAGGTCTCTTTAAATTCAGGCCAGCATCGCCTTGAGGCAGCACTGATGTTTTCTTATAGCTCTGTCGAATTTGTATTGAAAGTGCTATACCATTGTGATCAACTGATGTTTGCCATGTTCCAAATGAGGGAGCAAGGTTGCACCCCACCTGATCTTGGTAAAGTGAGACTGTTCTGCTCATGGGCTTTTATTTTTCCTTCATGGTTTTAACTGCACCCCCAGAAAAACTTCATTATTGCCTTCAGCTTCATGTAGCAATAGATCAGAGGAGCATAAATTCAGCAGGCTAACAGGGACAAAGGGTCATGGGAGTAGACCTTGGCAGATAAGATGATGCACAGAGCCTGGCCAGTACCTGGGTAGGTAATACATCACTGCTGCTGCAGAGAGAAAGGCCACCCTCTACTGCAGCTGAAATGGAAACCCTTGCAGTAACGGAGGTGGGGTTTCTCAGATGGATGGTGGTGGGGTGAGGTAGATACAGGAGGGGGAGTTGTAGGTACTTGCAAGTGCGTGGATGGGGAGGCAGTGCCTCTATTTTTTTCACCCAGGTGAGTCTAATCCCGAAAATCTCCTCCTGATCTCAACTAGAGATGCTAAATTCAGTATTAATCTTCAAAGAATTTTGTCTCCTCAATGGATAAGCTTTGGTCTCCAGCAGTGTGGGACCTGCTCCTCTTTGGGACAGAAAGGACAAGTGTAAGAAGCCAAATCTCTGAAAGAAACCGTTACCCTGGTCTATCTCCTGGACAAAGCGAACCCCTCTCACTTTGTCTTTTCTGTGGGACGTGTGCTCACCCTTCATACATCTTTAGGGGACAATGTGTGCCCCTTTGAGTACCCTAACCTGGAATTCCTAACAGAGCCACCTTGGCTTTCAAAACAAGGATCCCTTTTTTTAACCTGTGAAGGTGATGACCTTATAGTTCCTGCTTTTATGGGTTCTCAGAAATGAAGCTGACGGATGCTCTGTCAGCACCACTGCAGGCAAGAAGCTCTGATACGGTGGTGTTGACATAATCTGTAATCAATCACATCATTTGCTAGTGGCTGCGTAACATTTAGGTCATGGCACCAAAACACTGCTAGAAAAGTTTAGCCTTGGGTCTCTCTTGTGTTCCCTCTGCAGCAGTATCTGCCTGTCTGGCAGCCCTGTACCCATTCTCCACAGATCTTCAAGCGAGTGCTGGGTCTGGTTTGCAGGTAGGACTCCAACAGCACAGGAGATTGTCTTGGAGGCCTTGAGCAATGCTGGTGGGGACTTTTTATCTCATTGAGATATCCATTGACATGGAGGCAAGAGCACAGAAGTTGGAGAGCACAGCAAATGCTAGCAGGCAGCCAGGAGAGGAAGGGGTTTCAGGTCAGGGTAAGACAGTCCTGGGGTAAAATGCACTAAACCTGCAAAGCAATCCTTTAGCTCCAGTGGGACCACAGCAAGATGTACTCTGCACCAATACCTTTCTCTAGCAGGTTGTGGGAGCAGAGCTGATTCGAGCTATTGCTGAAAGCTCTGAAAAACTCACCCCTGAGTGCTGAACTAGAAAATTACCCCTCACAGTACAAACCAAAGATGGTTTTGTACGTGGGAAGGAGTCTTGAGAAGACCACAGAGGGGCTGTGGATTTTTCCTTTCCCTCTGTTAACATTGCCCAGTGTGGCAAATGTTCATGCAAGTGCTGCTGCATGCGGTCTTCCTCCCTCCTTCTCCCATCAGCACTGCAACTGTGTCCAGCATCATAGCTTCCCATAATAGCAGCTATAAGCAGCCTTGTAAATCAGGCTCTGTAATTATGGGACCCAATATGGAATAACAGGATGAATATATTGGTCAGCAGCCACTTTGTGGAAAACATGCCAGTACACCAAGGGGCCCCAGTAGGTGCTGAAAACAGTTCATACCAAAATCCTGACCATCCTAACAGTTTGTCTTAGTGGTGATTTCTGCTTTTGCTGTCTCCAAATGTAACTGACAATTGGCTCACTCCTCACTCTCTTCTGTTACCTTCTTGAAGTGCATTGGCAACTGCAACCACGCATCTCTTCGAGAGAGTTTGGAAGTTAAAACAGCAGGCAAGGCTTCGATTTCCCTCGCCATCCTCTACAATGGACCTTTGCAAAAGCATCCTGATAAAAGGCCCTGGTATCCTGCAGAGCGCTGGTGCTGGCGCCTGAGAGCTCAAACTTTGTGCTTTCAGGCTTTTAGTTGTTGATAAAGAGAGAGATTACACTCTGTTTCTGGATATGCTCTCTCTTCTGCAGAGAAGTTGTTTGTTGCCATGGATATTGCTGTGTCTTGAGAAACACATAATCAAACTGGATTTAAACAGACCCTTTTGTGGGTCAATATTTCCATAGGAGCAAATGCACATCTTGGGGCTTCCTAGGGTTATTTTATTTGTCCCTGGTGCAAGGAGCATGAAGCACGCAGAGCTTCAGCTGGCGAGGTAATGGATGCCCCTTAACTGCAAGAGAAGGTGGAATAAATTTTGTAAGCTATTTTGCCTGAACCCAGAAAGGTGAAGGAACCCCCCTGATCTCAGCAGCCACAAAGCTCAGGTAGAAGTTTCTCTATTGTTTGCTCTTGACAATTTGAAACTTCTTTTTCTTGCCTGTCCTAACTTTTTTTTTCTTTTTAATAAAAAAAAAAAAGAAGTGCCTTTCAGTCTGGGGTTTCCAAGACGTGTCATATTGCAGCTCATAAATGGGCTTGTGTGCTGGGCGAACAATAGTCGTTACTGTTTAATGCAGAGATTCGATAAAATTTGCTAATTGCTGCAGAAAATGGGCAGATCAAGTGGAGAGTTTTCAGTTTCTACCCAGGAGCAAAACTCCCACTCCCTGGTTTATGAATTTCATTAGGTGGAACTAATTAAAGGGGTGTTTCTTATTACCAAGATGAGAAGCAATCCAAGAGAAGTCCAGGGAGGTTTGTATGCTGCAGCACAATTGCTCTGCTTTTAAATGCTGCGAAAGCGTTGTGTCCTATTTAATCTGACATTCCCTGTGTTTGTTTCTCTTCGTGACTCATAGCACAACACTGGCAGCAGGCCTAGGAAGTAGGTTATGGGATCTGGCGTGGGGACACTGGTGGATTGTGTTCCAAGTGTTGTGCTTACATTCCACCACCAGCCATGAGAGCATCCAGCAAACTGTGTTCATACTGCCTAGCAAGCTGGTGGCTTCAAAAGTCAGATGTACAGCTGCAGCAGCGGAACAAGGCAGGCTTGACTTCGCACTTAATTTGCCACGTCTATTAGCCCAGCTTGCTTAATATGAAACAATTTTAGCATGTGAATAAAAAAAGGCTCTGCAAAACACGAGCTGCTTCTCCTAAGTGTCGCATTCTGGTTTTAAGCAGTAGGTTGGTCCTTCCCAGCCTCTCACACGTCCCCTGACAGAGGCGCTGCACTGCAATCATCAGGCCTGCACAGAAATGGGATGATCAAGTAATTGTTGACAGAAATCACATGAGGGCTCTGATTTCACCCACTGATGGGGAGTAAACACATTAATTTTCACACTGATGGGACTTGATGGCAGGGGGAAGGTTATGGCAGCTCTGTTTCAGTTTTTCCGCTCTCGGTCTCTCCAGTATAGCTCAAGAGCTCAGATCTTTGCTCCCTCTGGCTTAAGCTAATTAAAAGCCAAGAGCATCATGCTGCTCTTGTGGACTCTGAAGCCAAAAATGCTAGTGGTATGTCTTGGGAAAGACTGGATCACTTATCTAGCAGTGCTCTTAGTTTGGTCTTCTGCAGCACAAAGAACCTGCAGCAAAGCAAATAAAGTGTTTAGGAGAGTCCTTTGGCTTTGCACGTAGATTTCATGACCAATAAAGCCAGCAGGGCATACAACGCAGCTGGATGGTAGGTTGAGTCAAACCCTGCTTCCTTAACCAACCCCTCTCTGTAGAAGGACCAGGGTCAGGATTTAGGTTGTCCATTTTTGCTGATGTCTTCTGAAAGAAGACAGATGGTTTCTTGCACTCGGTGACAGAAAATGAGTAATATTTGGGAAAAACACCAGGAGAAGTGATCATTTGCAAGCAGAAGGAATAAAAGCATCATTAAAAGATATCTGTCTGTAGTGCCTACCATAATCATGTTAGTGGTTTATTGTGTCACTTAAAATGGTGTGGGCATTTTGCAACACAGACACCAAAAAGGTGTTGCATGCTTGTATGTGTTCTGCTGGATGCAGAACTAAGACCTCAACTAAATTAGATTTCATGTAGTTTTGTAAATTCATGTGGCGTTTACAGAGTGGCAGGTCGAAGGCAAGATACAACATTTGGGCTGGCTTATGAATATCTGAATAACGCCATTGATTTTGAGTGATTCCGGACTGATTTTTTAAAAGACTAACCTGAATCTGGCTAAGCAATGAAGCAAAAGAAAAACTGTTCCCTCTTGCCTGTTCTTGGACCTGTTTCCTTAGGAAAAGAGTTTCTAAACAGCAGGCCTGGCCTTCAGGATGACCATCCTAAGGCCTGCAGGAGCAGTACAAATCCAGATCTTCTACTACTGTGCTGCATTCAGTGCCATGAAGGAACAGGAGTTACCCTGGGAATCCAAGGCATCATTTATCCATCTCTCAAGGTGTTCCTGGAAAAGCTTGTCTGCATTTTATCACGCTCTGAGATGCCCAGGGAAAATGTCAGAGAGCACTTAATTCTCCCTGAACTGAAACGCCTCCTTTTTTACTTCTTGCAACCTGTATGTGTGAAACAGCAGTGTTATTTACTGTTGGTGAGCTCACACCAGCTCTTCTGCCCTCTCCCACGGCTAGAGACTCCTTTATTTGCAGTTACAGTGTGAAAGATCTCTGGGGCGATATGAATGTGCTGGAATACACAGGAAAAGTGAAATTAAGCAAGCCATTAACACATTACTTAGGTTTTCAGTTTTGTGGTTATTTTGCAGCTCGGAAACAAAGAAGAAAGCCAGCTGGAGACACACATGGACGCTCGCACACTGTCTCCTTTTAAGTTTTTGACAAGACTTTTTCCAAAGCTCCTCAACAGCTGTCTGGCTTCCCTTTTGGAGAAGAGGAATTGGAAGATGGGAGCCATGGCCGAGGCCGTCGGAAGTGCTTGCTGTCGCAGTAGGCTTTCTGCCCAGGCGATGCTAGAAAACAGGACCCAGGAATGGCTTCATCTGGTGTCAGGGCGGCTGATCCTTCTTCTCCAGAGGGGAAACGATGGAAAACCCATGATCTTTGGAGACTTCCTCCAAATTTCTGTTTTTGAATGTATTACACGTTTCTATGGTAAGAGCAGTAAAAGGGCAATCTTCTTGCAACTCCTTGGGTCGTAGAGCAGATTAAGCTCCGTAGATGTTGTTACTTTGGTTGTCATATGGTCCTGATCAGTTTAGCACTGGTAAAACATTGCATTATCAGTGAAAAGCAACCTCTGCCTCCAGCCAGGGCTGTCAGCTCTTCAGGGCTCACTCTGACTTTCTCTGCAGTAATACGTTCTTCTCCAAGGCTGTAATTTTCTATGAAGAGAAACATTACATAGAGGTCTGAATTATCAATTATCCTGATAGAAATCATGTGGCTTCCCATGGTAGGTTGATATTATTTTTAGAATGACATTTTGCAACATGCTGAAATAATAAACACCATACACTGGCGACTTCCTTTTCTTCTACATCTTGTGCACATGAAATCAATGAGTTTATCCAACTCATTGGAGGAGTAATTCCTCATGAGAGGAATTGCTTATCTTCTTTCTTACTCTTCCTTCCTCAAGTAATTCCTCTCATGAGGAATTACTTATCTTCTTTCTTACTCTTCCCTCCTCGAGCACTGCTTCTCCCACAGGGAAAGGTGGTGTGTCAGCAGGATGCACATTAAAAACCTAAGTGCACTTTCTTCTTGAAGTTTTAGCACAAGGTCAGAAATATCCAAGTGGAATAACCTCACTGTGGGGTTGACAACTGCAGCCTGTCAAAACATCAACCCAAATCCAGCACGGGGCACTTGACTGCAAGAAAGACATCTTGATAATGCTTTTTACTCCCCTGCGGGGTAGTGTGTTTTAAAAGTATATCTGTATTATCAGGTAATGCCACATATTTCATCCTCTCCACCTCAGCATTGGATGGCTACACAGAAAGAGCAAAAATTAGTACTCCTGCTTTCCTGAGCTAGAAGTTCCAGCCATCTGCAGTCTTGCTGCTCTGCCTTAAATAATGCACACATCCGTATGTGTATGTAATTCCTGCATGAGAACAGGATCTCTAATAGCTAAGGTGTAAGCTCATAAGAAGCTCTGCCTCACCTGAAGGTATAATCCTTTATTTGTGACATCCCAACTAATTACCACTGGAAAGCATTATGTTCTCATGTGAGAAAGGAACAGGACCAGTGAAACCTAAGGGGCTAGGAGGTGTTTTTTTCCCCACAAGTTAAAATGTCTCCAAGATGCGTTTATTAAAAAAGAAGGAAGCACTTGGGTGAAGCTTTGCCCACAGGAATGCTCCTGAGTAAGTTTGCTCCTGGTACATCTTGATAATGTTTGCCTCTGTCTGACTTGGACCTTATTGCCAAAAAGAAATGGGTCAGCTATATCAATTTTAATGTAAGGAAACATCTGAAATAGCAAAAGGCACCCATGCTTTAATCCTGTAGAAGTAATAATGATGAATGCTATCTTACGGACTTTTACTGGTACAATAAAATGAGGGTCTTTCCGCTAAAAATCAAACCGGCTGAAACAGCAGAGTCTGAATTTAGCACTAAGCAGTTCTGCCCATCCCCTGTGGAGCTCTGCCACACGGCACTGGTTTGCCCTGGGAAGGGGTGAGGTTTGTTTGGTGGCAGCAAGGTGATGTGTCTCACACTCAGCTCCTCTGCATGGTGCAGATCTGCAGACCTAACCCTGCAGGACTCCACTGGTAATTCCTGGTCATCTGGGGACCCTTGGAGTATCTTTTAGTGTTTCAGGAAAGTGCAGACTCCTCCAGTGACCTGGCCCCACTCAGGTCCTGTATTATAAATACAGGCTTGACCTCATGGCCTGTCTCTGTCCTCAGATGTTCGTGCCTGCAGTGTTGGAATGTAATGCTATATCTCCCCATAGAAGGAGGATAGGGGGAGACTTCTTGGAAACTGCTAGGACAGGTACCAAAAATAAAAGGCATCTGAGTAACAAGTGGAACCACAAGGACACAGCGCTCCTCTGCTTGCTTTTCTGGTTGGTGCTTTTGTGTTATCTTTTCTTCTTCAGGACTTTTGTGGGATGCTATAAATATATAGGGTATGTGCAATTGTATTGTGGAAGTGAGGGTTCCCATGTCCCTGTGCTTGGGACTGAGCACCAAGGTGTGCACTGGGCATTGATGCTGTGATGGGGTGCTCTGCTGCTGGGCTGCTCTGGGATACCTCTTCCAACAGCTCAAAGAAAGGAGAAGCTGGATGTTTTGAGGTTGGTACTGCCCATGTGGCAAAACTGAAGGTGCTATATAAGGGCTGTGAACGCTTCTCCTAATTCAGGGTTATAACATCTAGCTATTCTGTCTGTCTTCATCCTTGCCCCACCACGGCTTGCACAGAAATCCCAGCGTGCCCACAGCAGTGAGTGGCTGGGACAGAGACTCGGCTTGTTCTAAAACATGCAGTGAAACATCATTATGAATTACCCCAAAATACTCCAGCCTGGGAAGGCTTCTGCCCAGAGACCCTCCCACGCGGCCGCACGAAGAGCACACAGGAATTCGCCCGCGCCTGTTTTACTGGGAACGCTACTTGTAGCTGTGAGCAAAACCACAAGATTAGTGATGAAATGCAACCTCTGCTGCTTTTCATGGCAGGGCACTGCAGCGTTAGATGGTTTCAATTACAGCACTGGGACCTGGATGGCCTGTGCGGGCATGCCAGGGATGTGCTTCCCTGTGAACGCCATGGGGCAGCTGGTAAAGCAGATCAGGCCCTTTCTCTCCAAATGCTGAGGCACCAATTCTGTCTGGGGCTGGTGCATGCTTCTGACATGAATTTTACCACTCCAAGCTGGCTCCAGAGTATCCTCTCTGCTTAGATTCTGGTCACTGAGTTTAGGGAGAAGCAAACCAAGACAGAAAAGTGACCCAGCCTTCTGCTGCAAACTGAACCTGGAAGCTGGTACTACTGAGTGGTGGCTATCCATGGAATGTTGTGTCTTTGTGCAACATCTGTAAAGTCCTCTTTCAGCTTGTGAGCAAGGACAGGGAGGTTCTGCTCCATGAATAACTCCTCAGCTCAGTGGAACAGGCCAGCCAGTAAAATAAGGCTAAATGAAAAATTATAGGGTGAATTTGGCCTCATAATCACACACAGATAATTTGTTGCTTGAACAGAGTCAGCTGAACATAAACAAGTCTACAATGTGCCTCATTATTGGAGCTATTTTTCTAGCAAGCCCCATGGAAATATGAAGTGGCTTTGCTCTGCAATTCGTGATCTAGTTTGCTATTAAATGCATTCAGTTTAATTGTGGCAATGTGTCTCATTTTGGAAGCTTTCTCAGCCACCACGTAAAAATAGCAGAAGACGGCAGAAACCAATTCCCCGGCACAGATGTCCTCCTCCATTTGCTGCGTGCTGCTGGAGCACACAGGTGTGCTGGGCAAACCAAGGCTGTGAAGCACAGTAATGCTGGTGGCGCTGACAGGCATTTTGGGACAAGTGGATTTCCTCTATGGCAGCACCACACGGGGTAGGATGCCGCAGGTTTTGACTGCCCGGACAGTCACGATGCCCTGTCTGACCTTCATCTGACTTTGGCTCTTCATCTGTAGTCACAGCGACAGACCCCTGCATCTCCGCACAGATACAGTGCCTAATGTTAATCACATCTGACTGTCTTATGCACTAATCCTGTGACCTCCCAAAGATGAAATCATGCTGGGCTGCCATATATCAAACTCACATCAGCCTCTTGTTGACTTTGGCCATATGGTGTCAGAGTGATGAAAAAAAAACATTTCTAACCTCAATATGCTGGGCCTTAAGGCAGTAACTTGAAACATTTTTCCATAATTGGGGGTACAAAGCCGTCTCTTTAAATATACCTTTTATTTTAATCTACGTGCTTTAGATTGGACAGAATCCTATGAGTAGGTACAGGCCAAAGCTGATTAGGAGCCTGGGGAGCTTGCCCAGTCCAGAGATGTTTGTTTTGGTGATAGAATATGGCCACTGTATCCCCAGCCATAAAAGTCTATACTTGGTACAATCAAAATAGACCTGCACAGTGTTAGAGTGATTGGGATTGTCACTCACACTGCATGGACCTGGGCTTTCAGCAATCTGAATAGGAGAGAAAAGGGGTCATCCAACCTTTTCTACAAGCTGGCAGATGGCATGTAACCAAAAGAGGTTAACAGGAATGTGGGTTTGGGAGAATGCAAATGGCAGTGAAATATTTATCCAGCATTTCTCTTTTACCCTTATGTCAATTGGTAGTGGTGCACGATCGCTGCGCTGTGAGGAATGTGCCTGAAGCAGCTTCTGGATGTTAAGGAACCGGTGACAGATGATGAAGTTGTGGCTTTACTCACTGCTGTGAGGAGGACAGGTCTCATTCACGAAAGTGCAGAGATATCTGCAGGAGAAGGTGCCCAGAGGTCTTACCTGTACAAGCCAAACACATGCATGGTTCAGTGGTGATCTGTGAACTTGGTGACATTTGGCAGTGGAGAGCTCCCCCAGCCCACAGTCCAGCTTGGCCATGGTGGGACAGATGAGTGTTCTATTGATCAAGACCTTCTGATTGTGTTCTCTGTGCATGCGAGCAGGTCGTCCTGGAGAGCATCCATGCAATTTCACAGCATATATTTTTCAAGGACACGTACCGTGATGGCACATGTCAGACAGTGTCATCTGTGCCTGAAAAGATACTGCTTTCAAGAGTAAACACTTGGCAGAAACAACAGCACAAGCTCAAATTTAGACAGGAATAATTTATGCTGTGCAGACCCCAGCTTGCTGGAAGGGGGCACGCTCTCTGGAAGGCAGGGAGGGAAACGTGTTGCTAATTTTACTAGACAACTTCTGCTTTCCCCTCCTTTTCATTTGGTAGTTGCCAGCCTCCCCGGTTGCTCCTAAAATAGAAACATCTGACGCCTTGTTTAACTTACTCTGGGGGCCCGCGGGGAGATGGGATGGAATAAATCCCCTCTCTGCAGTGTGTCAGTCAGCCTCTTCCAGCCAGCCCTGCTGGGAATTGCATCCCAGTTTGCCACCTGCCCCTAGTTTCACAACCCCCTCCCCACTCTCCTTTTCCTGCCACAACTTTGTGCCGGGTTGGGAACTTCCCTGCCACGGTACCACTGTCTCACATCACTCCGACACCTCTCAGGCACGCTGCTGTTGGAGGTGCAGACCTAGTGACAACTGCCACATAAAGGGGGTACTTGTTAGCAGGCAAGGCACCTGCACCAGCAGCAGTGAGAGAAGCTTGAAATGGAGAAGGGGTATTTCAATGCGATCAAAGCGGAGCTCTCCTTGCATTTCAATGAGCCTGTTATTGTTGCCTGCTTGCTCAGAGTTAATCTCCTCCTGTGATATTAGCTTCAAGGAGGGTGGCTCAGTGATGTTGCCATGCTACTGAACACACTGAGCTATCTGTGAGGGGGGCAGATTGTGCCTCTGAACAGTTCGAGCCATTCTCAGTCCCCATACAACTATTACAATGATGTAACGATTGGGATTGTTATTCCTCGTTCCCATGGGAGCACCCTTCCCCTTATTACAGATGAGAAACCTGGATTTATCTTTCTTTTTCTGAAGGAAATACATAGAGAAACCTTGCAGGAGGCCCAATGAGACATCCTCATGGAGTGGGTGTTTTGGCTTCTTTCTCTGGGGAAGATGACCCTCAGAGGCATGGAGCCTTCAGTGAAGTGCTTGGGTGCTCTTTGTGAGCCCAAAAAGTAGTACATCACTCACTGGAGGAGACAGGCATACAGCTGAGCATAGAGGAGGAGCTCCAGTCCATGGAACTGTAGGTAGGTACATGCCCACCTCCCCTGTAGCCATGTTGCATCTGCCTCTGCCCCATCCTGTTTGTCCCAGGGGCAACCATGGGACAGTTCTGCAGAGAGGATGCTCTGTAGGTGGTCTGGGGGCCACTTTTCTTTGGAAGGGGTTGTAACGCAGCCATGATGTCATTGGGCTAAATTCCATCCAAGCCACGTCCTATGTAATTTTCTTGTTCTTGTTACCCTGCCAGCTCAAAAGTTGTCCTATCTTCTAAAATCCTTAATTACAAATCAATGGGAAATGTAATGGAGCATAGAAAATGTCAGCAAGTAACACGTGGGGGGGGGAAATAACAAAACTTTACTGGCAAGAAATACCCTGAAGTCTGGAGATACAGAAATTTCTCTCCTTGATTTCTCTCTTTTTATTGTTTAACAAGCTGCTCCTAACCTCATGTTTGGTCTCAAGCTGAAAAGTCTGGTCAGGGCTTGGGAATGTAGGCTCCTTATGCCCATCACTTCTCTGTTTGTTTATTCATGGCCTTGCCACAAGGGCAGAGGAGCAGGAGACAAAGATTAAGGTCCAGCCCCAGTTGTATTCCCACCACTTGGCTAAGGACCACCTCAGTTTTGCAAGAATTAAGCAGGATCGCTACAGTCTTGGGAATGTTTGTGCGTTGTGACAGAGATTTGTAAAGCACATAGACATGCTAGAGCTGAAATGGTTAACAGGCTTCCAACTGCTTGGAAAACAAAGCGACATTAGAAGGATGTGAGAATGGCAGAAGCATGTGACAAGCCCATCCTAGCTCTACTCCAGGTCTGCAAACATAGTTTGGCCATCTGGCACCTGAGAGTACGGAAGTTTAAATTGGATTTTAATAATACATTGCACCATCTGATAACTTGAGGGCTCAAAGGAAACCCTTTCTGCTTACATCTTGAAGACTGCAGATGCTTTTTGAATCCCAAAGCATGGAGGAAATCTGTGGTTTCTATTCCAAAGGGTGTCAAGCACTTTGCTATTGAGAAAAGGAAAAAAAAGAGACAATAAAAGCAAATGTCTTGGGTTTGTCATTTCTGTTTTACAAAGGAAGTGGCAATTAGGTGACAGGTGTGTAAATTCTCCAGCAATACCGCTGAACACAAAACGCACCCTGACTTGAATCTGTTCTTGGAAATCTTTTACCATCCCATCTCCTAGAAGGAAACAATCACACTAAAGCCATTATTTCCTTCTGAGCTCTGAAAAGGGTTTTTTTTTCCCTCATTTCTTTCTCCAGAGAAGCTGGAAGGTTTGGAGATTGAAAACATAATGATGGCTCTTAAAAGAAGCTGACTTTTAAAATTAGAGACTAACACAGAGACAGGAAAGATGAATGATGGTAGCTATCAAGGTTTGCCACTCCCTCCAAGCTTAGTGGTATTCTATATTGAAACAGTCGTAAATCATTTCCACCTCTGACCTACACAAATCATCATCTGTAGGTCCCAGTGCAGTATGCGTGGCTTGCACTGCTCCCTTTCACTCCTTCCTGGTATTACCTGGGTAAAGGCTTCAAGTCCTAAATACCTGGGGTAAATTATTAATCACGTGTGCTGTTTAACTAGCTACCACATAGTTTTCAGTTTCCAGCTGAAAACAGCCCTATTTCCAAACTGAATACAGTTCTGTTTCTTTTCTTCAGGATGAAAAAACCTGTGGGTGCAGCCGTGTGGGCTTCTCTGCAGGTTTTACTACGTGTTTGTTAAAGAAGGCTAAAAACAGTTCTGTTCATCTCTGTCCTCTGTACCAGTTGCAATTTGAATTGCCGGGGATGGAGGGATGGGGGTGCATGGGCTGTGAAGCAGGGCCCATGCTGTCTGAGTGCAGGAGGAGCTTCAGGTGATCCCTGTCCAGATGTATGTCCAATGCCATCTTCAATGGCCAGCAGACCTTGCCACAGGGTGCGTGCTGAGCAGTTGTGAAATACAGTAACTAGGTTCAGGGTTAAATCCTTCTTATGTTGAGAACCATAGCCCAAAAGATCTGTAGTTGGGCTGGAGAGACATTACCCCTTGCTCCCTCTCTGCCCAGACACCTCAACTCTGCTCTGCACTGCCAGATTTGGCATCACAAAACTCTTTGTGCATTTGGTCTGTAAAGGAACCAGCCAGCCTCCAAGCTGTCAGGCTGGTGTTCTTCCTGAGCAGTGAAATTCAAAAGGAAACAATTAAAACTGGACGTACTGCTTAATGTTCTGCGTCTGGTTGTGCATTATCTGAGTTGGCATAAAGACCCTGAGCCATAATGTAGACAGCACGCACAAATTGATAAAAGAAAGCGAAAATACAGCTATTCCTGCTGCCATTCATGTCACCTCTCAAAGTCCTTGACAGTCATTTGATTCCTGGGAACATGAGGCAGTGAAGAATACAGGACACACAAAATATGACTTGCTTATGGCTTGTTTCTGGGCTTGGGGGGTTGTTTTTTGGTTGGTTTGGGGTTTTCTTTTAGGGAGGTGGGTGGGTTTCTTGTGTTTTTTTAGGGGAAGATGAATATTTTTCTTCTTTTGGAAACTTCCTGTTGTTTTGGTTCCCCTTCTCCCCCCCCTTGAGCTCTTAACCTTAAGAGTGATTGATATACGTGTGTTTTAAGTGCATCAATCAGCATGTCAATCAGCTGAGCAGGAAGCCTGAGATGACAGCTCTCTCTGCTACGGCTGGTATGTGCAATTGGAGTCTGCTTTGGCTTTCATATTTGTCTGACAATAAAGAGGTGAAAAAACCTCACTATATATTCAACTTTATGAGGGCTTACAGGCTACATCCCTGTGGCTGCATGATGACCTGGCTGCACTGTGCCCTTACAGATGTTTATAGAAAGGATCCAAAGGGAGTACTAAATTTAAGACCAAACAACTTGGTAAAGACAATATCATTATGATTTTGCAAACAAGCAAACAAACAGACAAACAAACTGGTATTAGCTAGATTGTCTTTCGGAGGTTGTCCATCTGCTATGTATCTAGCACATTTCTGCAGGAACCTACACACCAATCTAAAGTAAGGGATGGAGCACCTCTGCCACAATTTTAAGGCTTGCATTCTGGCCCCCTCAAACTAGGAGTTCGGCTTCATCCCCTGATCTCTCTGAAATGCTGCCTCTGCCAGGGCATGCACTCATTCCACAGGGTCTCAGGTCCATCTTCTGTACAAGGGCAGCACCATTCCTGACAGATGTCTGCCCATCTGTCAATAGTGAAGACCTTCAGCAATCAAGAAGCCACAGCTTTCTCACATAATCTTCTCCAGGGCTTCCTTATCTTCAGTTTTAGAAAGCCACAGTCCCTAATGTCTAACTTGACTCCTAACTTGGAATGCCATCAGAACTGGGACAAAGCGCACAGACTGCTGCCCAAATGTCCTTTCAGTCTGATTGTGAGGTGACACTATGGCACTGAGAACTACTCTCCAGCCATGATTTTCTAGTCACTCTTGCAACTACCTCAAATAATTTAATCTAGGCCATACTTTCCCAGCTTTGAAAGTCAAGATATGTGACATTTACTGATTCTTCCACTATCTTGTCATGAAAATTAATTTAGACTAGCCTGACGTAACTCAGCACAATTAGATGAGTTTGATTTGTGCTGGCTGCTGCTAATCTCCTTGTTTTCTCCCAGGCACTTACAAAACTGTGTGTGATTTGTTGCAGGAGGGTTCATGAAGGTGAAATTGAGCAATGCGAGGTACTTGAGTTAATCCTGAAGTCCTGAAGTCCTAAAGTCCTAAATTCTGTGGAGCCAAACCACCCTCTGCCAGGAGCACCATGGGCAAAGACAGGCTTTAGGTTCTGGGTATTTTGAATTTTCTCTGTGTTGCAAAATAATGGGATCTTTGATATTTAATTAAAGCAATTATCTTTCTTACCCATGCAGAAATATGCCATAAGTATTTTGCAGGTAGAATAGGAATGTTCAATAGGAAACACTTGAGCAGCTCTGGAAGCTGGTGGCAAAGCTGAACTCACCTCCCCTTTGGGCAAAATTAACCCCTTGTAAATGTAGGATCCACGTATGGTTTTGGGGGAGTGGGCCAGAAGGAATCTCATGGCTGCCTCCAGCACAGCTGTGATGCACTACTGGGGCTTTTAACCCCAACAGCTTGGTCTGGAAAAAAAATAGGTACTGCTTTCACTGCTTCCCTTACTACTGATCTAAAAACGTGTTTCAGGTCCTGAAATGCGACAGGAAATACTTGGGGTGAGTAAATTGCTCCTCAGCTCTGATGAACAGGTTGTTCCTTTTACAGCACTCACAAACACACAGCGTGTTTTGGCTTTTCACTTCTGATGTTTCCCCACACCAAGCCCAAGCACTCTTATTTTATTTTGAAGTTTTATTCTACAACCTGGTGTGTTTATTCCTATGTATTTTTATCTGGAGATCACTGCAACAATACCAAGAAAGGGTCTGTGCAACCCCAGCCAATGACAGGTGCATTCAGCTGCTGCTGAAGCTACGTAAGGCATCTAAAAAGGAGTTAACCTGCCAAGTTCCAGGGTGAATCTAGCTCCTTGAGATCTACTGCAGCCATAAAGGAGAAAGAAGCTGAACACACCCTCCAGACCCCTACCTCGTGTCAGGGTGTGCTGAGCTTTGCCCCTTCTCGCATGTGTGCAAGCGGAGCTGCCTTGTGCAGTGGGAAACCTGTGGCTGGCGTTTCCAGAGGAAGGTCTGGTTTCTGCTGTGCCAAACACTGGCTTTTGACAAGCCAGGCAGTGTCCTTCTGGTGTGTTTGCCTCTGCGTAAGCCTTCTGGTTTATACTCTGGGGGATGTGTAAGGATCATGCCTTAACTACGAAAAAGCAGTTCTGTTCTCACGTCAGAGGCTCCAGGGCACCAGCATGCAGGAGCGCTCATCCCCTTTGAGCAGCACTGGTTTGTATCAATAAAAAAGGGGAAAAACAATTTTAAAAGGCAAGCAAGCCACAGTTTTGCTTCTGTCATTGCCTAAGCCACTCAGTCTGATGCCAAGGAGTGGGGTGTGGAATTTCCGAACACCCTTCCTGGGTAATTTCCCTTCCTCTTCTCACATCCTCAAGGATTGTTCCTGATTTTTTATAGCCACTGTATTAGGGGTTTTCTTACTCTACTTTTTTTTTTTGTTTTTAATGGCATCAAATAAGATTAAAGAATATAAATGTATTCAATCAGAAGTGATTATTCTTATAGGATAATCTGACTAATAAAAGTTTAATTGTATTTCAGGGAACTGTATGCCATTGTGGTGCATTATTTTTGTACCTCTTGGCTTGTGCTATTAAAAGATTGCAGCTGATACAGAATGATATGGGAGGATGCCAACTGGATTCGCAGCATTTAATCAGATTTCTTTGGCTTTGAAATCTCTTCATTGGTTAGTCACAAAACTTCCTATTAATTTTATGGCATTTCTGCTCACTTCTGAGGGTTCTAATAGCATTATCTTAAAAGCTCAGAAATTCTTTGGGAAGGAAGAGATATTTCATGTTCATGTTCTTATTCTGTTTTCCTCTAGTCATTTTTCCCCGAAGTTTCAGCTTGTGTAACATCTGGATGGAAATTGAATACCTTTCGAAAGCGTGCAAGAGCAGATCATTTTAAAGGCTGTTGTTCACATATCTGAAATCATCTGAAATTCACAGATTTGAAAGGCTTTGACTCCATTTTCATTTGCAGCTCTTTCTACAGCTTTTACATTTTGATGATTCTTGTTTGAATGAAAAGCATGCAAGTGGAAAAAGCTGTAAAATGCTAGTTGTGTATCCAGTCTTTCTCCCTCACTGATACACTGGGGTGGAAGAAGCTTCTGGATGTGTAACACTTGGGTGGAAGAAAAAAAGCAATTACAAACACTGGGTACAGCGAGCAGAAGGAGGATTAAATGAGTGCTGCTTAACAGAAGCCCACCTGAGTTTATGTTGCTGGAAAAAAACATCTACCAGTAAGGGCATCAGATAGCAGAGTATTTTGCCTAGAGGGGTAATTATGGTTCAAACAGTAAATGCATTTAAGGCAAGATGAGATAAATGTTCCCAAAGTATGGTGTAGGCAGCACGGCAGTGTGGGGGGAAGGCGAACGCCTGGGAGCCCCAGCCTGGTGTCCAGTGACCTGCTCCCCTTCCCCACCACGTCTCCATCACCCTCAATGTCTCCTGTTCATGGCGGGATGCAGGCAGGAGACTGGAGGGGCAGAGGCGGTGGATTCCACTGCATTTCACAGGAAGGCGCCAGGGCCAAGATAATCTCCTAATAAAAATAAAATCGATGATGTTTTGGACACAGGACAGACGAATGCACCAAATAAGGATGGCCTGGGCCAGACTACCGAGGGCTGGAGCTTTATCTGAGCCTGTTTGCTCACTTCTTATCGAGTAGGGGCATATCTGGTGCCTGTGCCAGTGCCAGTCCTGGTTGGCTTTTTTTCAGCTTCTCACTACAGAGAAAAAGGAACTTCTGCTATGTTTAAAGAGCAGGGGTGGGAAGAAAACCCCACTGACAGCATATGCCTTATGACAGCACTAGCACATTCATTGTGAAAGTGATGGGCAGCTAATGGTGTCAGTGCAGGAAAAAGCCCAAACTGTGTTGGTTTGATTGTTTGTTTCTCTCAAAAGCTCTGGCCTGAGAAGGGGCTGCAGAAACAATCACAGCCTGTGTAATGAGGACAGTATCTAAAACAGAAGAGGTGAGGGGAAAAGAGGTTTTATAAGTAGTGCCAGCTGGATGTGAAATCAATCCAGCATTTCAAAATAATGAAAATACCTCTTTCCCGTTCATTCGGCCTGGCATGTAACACCAGTGCTGCTGCCACATCATCATTCCGAGTTAGCACACCAGATAGCAGACACCAGCAGAGACCCAATTGCCACTCAGTCCCCAGAACAGGACGCTGTTGTGGGACGGTGTCACAGATATGGCACCACTGGGAAGGATGCTCCTAGCAGCAAGTACCCATGCAGGAGAACTCCCTGGATCCAAGGCAGCAGAAGGAGGGGAGTCCTCAGGAAAGAAAACACTTATATTTTGCAATTTGCAGGTCCAGGCACTGAAAACAGAGGGGTGGCAGCAGTGGAGAGGGAAAGGGGGCTGATGACAATGGCTATGTGAAGTCTTGCATTATTTAAGTAAGTCAAGCCTCATTCAATCTAACCTCTCTTTAAAGGCAGGCATTTTGAGCTTCCCATACACACAACATGAAAAAAATCATTCCAAAATGTACGGGACAGCATTGAGACAGGCTCTGCTGGATGGTCAGAACATCCCCATTTGCAACAGGAGGAATGAACTTCTTTAGCCTTCTTTAGCTTGACCCTCATTTCCAGCCACCTCTGGTTTGGAGTTACACTACCATGAGTAAATGCTGTCACAGCAACGAGAAAAAGCAACTTTCACTTCTCTGTGCTTTAGACATACACACCTGCCCCCTTTTCTTCAACTAAAGCTAGGAGCTGTGAGGATAAAGAGCCATTTTAATGGATGAGGCACCTTGTTGAGAAAGCAAACCCCAGACTTGGAAGTGTTGAACAGGGAGGTATGTTTCCCACTGTGTTTTAATGCCTGCTCAGGGGCTGCTCTGTGATTAAGATGAGCCAGAGATGCTGGCGAGCCAGAAAAGCATATCTAGGGGAGGACAGCAGCATTGAGGTGCAGGCAGATCACTTCAGTGAACTGGATAGACTTTGCAAGGGAAGGTTCTAGACCTACTTGGACAAGTGACAGAGGGACATTGAGAAGAAAGAGGGACCAAAATCAAATCGGGAAAAGCAAAGAAAGAGGCCTCCATGGGTTGATATAAAGAGGAAGTTGCTGTAAATTAAGCTGAATTGCTGTAAATCAAGCTGTTGCCCCTGCAAGGGCAACAAGCAGCTAAGTCTTTTCCGATGCATAAACAGAAAGCGGACAAGAGGTGCATAAGGAAGCGGTAAGGGAAGAAGCAAGTACAAAAGATGTTCATATAGAACATCAAGTTAAAAAATTCCCATAATTCAGTTTTCTATAAAGAGATGTTAAATACGTGGGGTAAAACCAGGGAAGCTGTTAGGAACCGGGGCATGAAAATTAAAGGGGCTACACGATGTGTGAAAAAAGAGCAGTATGGCCAATGCACTTTATCACATAGACAAGATCATATCCGTCCCAGGACCCTTAAAGGCTCATTCATCAGATTGAATGAAGTCATTAATTCAACAGTAACTACTTTTTCTGTAAAACTACTCAGTCAGAGATGCTAACCCAGATTTACAAAATGGGAAATTGTTCCTAGCCGGTTGACCATCGTGGTCTTGATGTTAGGAGAGGCCTAGAATGAAATTTGAAGGACAAATAAAAATTAAAAGGGTGTTCAGGGTAAAAAAAAGTATAATAAAAGCAACCTGTGAAATTCAGACTAGGTCTATTGGGAGTAGCTCAAGCCAGCCTAGTCTGATAGACAACCGATAGATGGGTAGATAACCAATAGGAAATTGATTTTCTAGGTGCCAGGCATTAAGTAGATCTAATACAGCTGAATTTCAACAGATGATTTTGATGCAGAGATACCTGGAAAATTATCAGGGAAGCTAATGAAGACGGCTATTAGTGTAAGAATGGTAAGACGGGTAAAGATTTGGATCACAGTGAGAACCAGCTTGTATACTTTTAGGGGAGCATCAAGCCAGAGGGAACCTCTCAGTGGTGTTCTTTACAGATGGGTCTTGGGTTTGCTTTTCTTACTTACATGGCTGGTCTTGGCACAGACAAATGGGAGCATCCTGATGAACCCTCTCACTACAGCATAGGATTGGGGCAGTTGTTGGGAAGAACCACTTGACTTCGAGGAGTGTGAGATGAGATGGGTAGCACGGAACTGCAAAGTGAAGCACAAAGGAAATTTTGTGCTATGCTCTAGGAAATTTGTCTGTTGAAAGTCATCTGGCCTGGAGTGACCTGAGCACTGGACTTGACTATGGCTGACACGGAGAACAAATGTGAGGTGTCTATGAAACAGATAAAGCAGCCCCCATAGGTGTGAAAGTTAGTAAGGAAGAAGGATATACCGAACCCTAATGAAGGTGCTGGCAAGCCCTGACTTATACAACTCCAATTACTCACTTTCAAAAGAGAGAAATTTTACCAAAATTAAGTGCAGATAAGGATATAAAACTGGGCTAAGGGTAAAAAAGTTACCTAAATGGTAGGAGATGAATCCAAAGCTTTGGCTAGCTTTCCTGAGCAAAACGGTGGCTGAGAGGACCCACAGTTGCCATCTATCAGAATAATGCCAGTAACCCCAAAGGAGGAATACAAACTATTTAGGCTGGAGAGATGGTTGACACAAAACCAAATGGGTCTGTACTCTTTGCAATTGGCTAAGCCTGGAAACTAGAGGATGTGTCCAGCCTGAGAGCAGTGAGGCTTGCAGATAGCCTTCAGACAGAGGCAAATGCCCAGTGGGCATGAAGATGGAGTTTGAAGAGGGTGAAAAAGGGCTGTAAGCAACAGGGCAAGGCTTGAGGTTATACAAATTTAATTCCCACCGTATCTTCTCCTGTTTGAGTAGCCAGTAATCCCTGGATGAGCCTCACAGAGGACTCTGTTTGCTCTGTGCTGTATCAATGTTTATCTCATTTGCAGCAGAAAAAGCAATCCCGGGAAACAGGAAATTCACTCCGAGGAGCAAGGCTTCAGTGCCCTCACTCATGAGCTTTTAAGGGCAGCTCTGCCTCTGGGTTTCAGCAGACTATTCTTCAGGCATCCTCCATTCATCGTTAGGAACAACAGCTAAATAACTCCTAGCCTGTTTCATAACAGGAGGACTAGCCTAAGAGGTAAGACACTTCCTTTCTTTGCTTGAAACATCATGAACTTTCAAACTTGGCAAGGCTCTTTGAGTTCGATCTAATAATAAACCCAAACCTTCCATTACACAAAAGCAATGAGGCTGAACTTGCCTGAACTTGCTTCAGGGAGCTGAGATCCAAAGCTCTGTCATTCCCTCAAAAGCCATTCTTCTCTTTGCAAGGACAGGATGTTGTTGTAACAAGGCATCCTTGCGATTTGCTCAGCCTCCCTTCCTTGTGATGTAATCCCTCTATAGCGACTCTGGAGGTCCCCCTTCAGCTCCAGTTTTGGGCATACAATGGCTGCCCAAGTAATCCCTGCTCTTTTCTATGAGTGATTTATGGAGACTAGAAGAACATTGAGACACAGCACATTCTCTGTTTTCCAAATGTTGGTGCAACGAGAGTGGTACTTTTCCTGCCAGTGAGAACCTAAAAGACCTGGTGGGCATTTCTGGCAGGACTGGATGTCACTGAAAAGGATGCCAAGCTGCCTGCAGAGCAAGGGGAAGCATAAATGTGTGTTTGCTTTGACTTCCACTGGGAACCACGGAAAAAAATATTTTGACTTGATTTTACAGTTCAGTTTTTCATTAGCACAATGTGAGTGCTCGGCCAGTGATCAGAAATGGCCTTGCTTAATTTTCATGGGTTCCCAATCACTTATTAGGCACAGCTGACATTGGGAGAGCAAAACCACAATGACTGCATTGAAGACAGAGTGAAATACTTCTTTTCTCATAAATTCTTTCTTGCAGTACTGGCCTTTTTACAAAAGAGAACCGTCTTATGTCATCACAAAGTATTTGTTCTGGGAGTCTGTGCTGTTCTAGGTATCTAAATTTAAATGACTAACTTAATCACATAATCTCCCCAGGCTGCCTATAAAAACCACTGGAGAGGGAAGAGTTCCTCCAGTGAGCAGTTCAAAGGCTCTTGCTTAAGCGAGCAGTATTTTATTACCATGCCATGCAATGTAACAGGTGTTTAGGGTTATACTTTATACACACTGCTGAAATGCTTCTGGTCTCCAGGATGATGTGAAAAGCACAAGAAGTTCTCTGTATGTCTGGATTTGTTACCCACCATTTTCCAATCACAAAATTACTACAGTACAAGGGAACGAAATAGGCAA
This sequence comes from Ara ararauna, assembly GCA_028858755.1. Classification (NCBI taxonomy): domain Eukaryota; kingdom Metazoa; phylum Chordata; class Aves; order Psittaciformes; family Psittacidae; genus Ara; species Ara ararauna. Next base: position 103,461,410 of record CM054378.1, on the reverse strand, counting down.
CTTCTTTCGCCTTGTATAAAAACAAACAGGCCTCTCGAGTCAGTGCTGAGTTTGAAGCTCAGTAATTTTTACCTATGCAAGAATGGAGATTGAGAGTGGAAACCCATCCCTTATATTTGGGGTAGTAAAGTGAACTTGGACTCATACGGATCCAAATCTCATGGAAGTTTGGAAGCCCATGCTTTAAGAACTGTTACACTAAATTATTCACAAACCCATTTTGCCCATCATCCTATTTGCAGTGAGGAGCACCAGCAGATGTTCTAGTGAGTGCTGAAATCTGAAATGGGTTTACAAGAGGCAGGCTGTGACATTTGGTCACATCATAATCCTCTGCAGACAGATGCTGGCTGAAGTCAGGTCTGACACATGGATGTTAGTTTCCCTTCTACACATTATCTTAGCATTAACTATTAAAATACAGGTTTTCTTGCTGCCCATATTATAGTGAGAAGCTGTAGAATGAATATCTGGCCTTTAGAGAAGCATTGTTCAAGGGGAAAAGGTCTAGATGAAATTACTGAGGGTACTCAGAGAGCAGTTACCAGTTGAACACTTTCAAACTAGAAAGATTTCTTGAGCTGGATCCCTAGGGATGTGGTCTGGGTTCAGGAATATTCAGTGTTTTCATCAGTAAATTGGATGGAGAAGTAGAGAATCCCTTTGTTAGAGTTTCAGCTAAAAGCAAGAGACACTAGGGAGGAGAGGATTAGCACTCAGGAGACTCAGTAATTAGAGGAATGGTCTGGAAATAAACAGGATGCAATTCAGTGAAGACAAGTGCAAATCTGCACCTACGCTGAAATAATCAGCTCCACAGGCACATGGTGGGAGAGAGCAGCTCTGCTGTGAGAGAGCTGGGGTTTATGATGATGAAACAAAGACTCAGCTGTGGAAGGAAGAAACACCAAGCTGGGTTGGACAGACGGGGACATCGCATGTTAGGCACACAGGGATAAGCCTTTCAGCTGGATCACTGGGGCCAGTTTCTCTCATTACACCTCAGGAAAGATGCAGCTGCAGTCCCAAGGGGAGCATGGCTGCAGAGAGCCTACAAAAAGGCACCTATGAAGACAGAGGCAAGGCTGAAAGGTGAAACAATAACAATCTTCAAGGGCAGTTAATCTGCCAAAAAGAGGAAGGCGGTGAAATAGTCTGTGTCCAGAAATTATCCTCTGTGGTTTAACCACGATTTTCTGTGGTTAGAATAAAAGAGAGAGGGAGAGAGAAATTGAGGTGGTAGATAAGTTGACTTTACTGCTTTACTTATGAAGTGCCTTGGGGCATAAAGCACATGATCAAACATAGTCGAGTTACTGCAGCTTAATGAGTTATTGCCTGTTGGCTGAACCATACTAATTAACCATGTGTGTGCTCTTAGCCTGCCTCAATTGCCAGATGAAATGGGCTCACTTAAATACTTACGCTTTACTTTGCAGGCAAGGTAGGCTGAAAGCTTGAGTAAGATCAGTGATTACAGCTCAGCTGATGGAGGGTGACTTCTGAGGGATGAGGACTTGTCCTTAGTGCTCAGTGGTAACCCTGGCACTGTTGTATCTGGGAAGGGATTTGGCAAGGGAGGATGAGAAGAAAATGGACCTAAATATATAAAGTATGTTAATTTGAAGGCTTATGTCAATAAGGAAGTGTTTCCATAGAAGTGTAGAGGAAATGTACTAACACTGAGTTTTGTAAAAGATCTCAGTATTTTTTGTTTGGAAAGGCTTGTATTATGGTAATTTTAAAAATACATCATTAAGAAAGATACAGAGCACTGCACACACTTCTCACAACACACAGCTTTAAGTCTCTCGTGTTTTTTTTGTGTTTTCCAGTAAATTTTTCTTTTTGACTCACATCCTCATGCTCCCTTCCAATTGTAGCTCATAGCTATTGGTAATGTCTGTTGTAGTTTCTCCTTTTGATGAGCCATCTTCTTTCTTTTACTGGTAAGAGCAGTAGCTGTTGGAGCTTTACTGGTGCTGGTAAGTGTAGAGCATACAGTGCTCCAGGTTTCTTCTGATGTCCCTTCCTGCCTTCCTGCCTGCCCTCCTTCCTGCCTGCCTCCTTTCCTTCCTGCTTGCCTGCCTCCCTCTTTCCCTCCCTCCCTCCCTCCCACTTTTTTTCCTCTTTGTGGTTGTTTTCCACCACTGTTTTTTTGAGAAGTGCTTCCATGTGAAATGGAAGCAGAGACTCTTACTTTGTGAGTGTGCTGATGTTTTATAGAATCGCATAAATTAGCCTGGTGAGGACCTCAGGAAGTTATCTCATTCCTTTCTGTGCTCAGGGCAGGATCAAATACATCACCACCCATACTGAGTGATGTTTGTCTAACCCGTTTTTGAAACCCTGCAGTGGTGCAAACTCCAGACCCTCTGGACAACCTTTCCTATCTTCAACCACTCCATCTGATCCAAAATACAGAGCTGATGACAAGTTACACACAGTTCAGTGTAAACCAGCCAAACTACATTCATTTACTGCCATGATCCTTCCAATTTTCTGTAAGAAAGAGAAATGCTAGAAATCTTCATAGAGATTATTTGATAGCATAAATGTTTTGTAATCTAACTGGGTCTAAAGAGGATTGTTTTCCCTTCAGGACATAGATTTTTTCACTGGCAGAGAAACTACAACATGCCAGGAGCTACAGTGCTACAGTAGTAATTTATGCACTACATTTCTCAAGTGCCTGCAACACGGAAATGGGTTTTCATAGATGTGTTTTATATATGTGGAAGGAGGTGCTATTATGTTCTTATTCAGTGTTAGGCGTCCTTGTTATCCCAGATGCATGCTCTAGACTGAGAATGTGTGATTTAGTTGGAGTTGAAATTCAGTCTGGGTCGGGGGAGTCTGTCTACTGCAGCACAGAAATAATTAGCATCTGTATGAAGTTCCTATCCAGATGTGGATCTGCAATGGGGGAAAAGTTTGTGGCTGATTGGAGCTGAGGTTTGTCTTATCTCTAGTTTCACTGCAAAGAAATTTTATCTTACAGCAGTGCTCTTGTAGAGTCTTTCCAGCACCGCTAATCCCCCTCTGGTATTACCAAGAAAATATCAGACAATAATGACTCCTTGGAGATCTGAAATGAAACCATCATACAAGAGGAACGTGAGAACTGCTGAGCAGGCTGTGTTTCTAGTTATCTGAGAACAACTGTACATCTACAAGTAGCTGAAAATTGTGATGCTACTATGACTCTGTCACGTCCTTCAGCAGATACATTTCGTACAGACAGATAGGTTAAAGAACAGACAAACCGTTTTCTCCCCCTGCATGCAAAGGGAACTGAACTCAGCTTGACAGTGAGGGGTGGAAAAATGATGATTGGGCTAGGAGGTCGTCTTAAAACAGGTGAAAGAAAGTCTATTTCTTACACAATGAGTAGAGAACTTCTGGGATTTATTCCTGCAGAAGGCTGTGGATACCAGCTAGTTTAAGAAGTGGTTAGATAAATTCATGGGCAACGTGGGTCTATAAGGGGACACTAAAGGGAATAAGCAGGTTGCGCTTACTGAACTCCCTACTCGGCAAGTCCTATTACCATTGACCGAGGCAGGATATGGGGTGAGGTGGATATGAGATGAGGTAGGGCATCAGTCCCACCCCAGTAGAGCTAGTCTGGTATTCTTATGAACCGCTTCTCCTCCCCGTACCATCTGCCCTGCCTGTGACTCCAGAGCCAAACCTGCCTATCACAGGGGTAAAAAGGTTTTTTGCTGGGCTGCCAGTAGTCCACAAAACTGGAGCTGGCCTGTGGGTAAATGGCTATTTGGGGTCATTGGCATAAGAGATAATAGGTCTGGACCTATAGGCATCATTGTCCAATGAAAATCTGGTGATAACAAAACACAGCCTGCTAATGCCTAGCTATTCCTCAAAGTGGCCTGGGATTATCATCTGGATTCCTCATTCGCTGCTCCAGGAGAGGAGAGAAGGGACAGGCTATCGGACACAAAGCTTGCCTATTTTTGCTTTCAGTGTATTTGGTGGGGGTTGGAAATGTGATGTGTTTTCCAAAGCTCACAGCATCAAATAGTTCTCGGTAGTGTCACAGATAACATTGTTTCAGGTCTGTGAGGGATTTATGGACAAGAGAAAAGACCCTTGAAATCAATATCAATAATTCTGCTGCTCAGGCTGAAGGCAACTCTCCAACAGCTGTCAGGGGCTGTGGTTTTTTTCTACCCCCTCTAGCCAAAAGGAGGCAAGACCATCATAATTAGCTACTAATTGAGAAGCCTGCATCTAAAAAGCACAATTTCAGAGAACAAAGAGCCAGAGAGACCCATTTCCAGAGCTAATTAGAATTAATTCATGGCTGTAAGTAGAAGGGCTCCCACAGTCCTGGGAGTCTCTCTTGCCCTCTCCTAAAACACTAGTCTAAACATATGCATACCAATCATAGAAGGCTCAGCATGACCTGTGTGGCTCTTGTGTAATACACAAACAGCACCGCTTGTTAAAAATCAGTCTGATTTTCATCTTTTTGCAGCTCTGGGCTATGTCTCCTTTCTGCAGTCTCTGGTACCTGCACTTGGGTAGGAAGCCTTTGGGGTTATCATGGTGTTTGTCTGTGTGGGTACCCTACTACAGCAGGGCTCACCCAGGCTTGTGGCGTGCACCCAAGTGGCTTCCCTACCTGCCCTTCCTTCCTTTTGTGCATCTGTTTGCTAACAAACAAAGGGACAAGCTCAGCACTTTTTCTACTACAGCAGGAACAGAGCTTTTAGAGACAAAAAGGTCTGCAAAACCCGGCCATGCTGTCTGTGGCACCTTCCTGAAGATGGCTCAGGCAGAACTAACTCCAGCCACCTCCCTGGGCTGCTGCAGTCCATCTGGTTTTCTCAACAGATCCACAGCAGCTGCTCCCACATGAACTGGGGGACTCCCGCAGAGTCCTCAGTAGCCCTTTGGGTGGTAAGGATGTGGGCTGCAGCTTCCAGTCTTCACGTGGTCTCATAAAAGCCTTCAAAAGCTGATTTTATTCTTTAAGACCTGAAGTTAAAGCCCCCCAGAACTCCGCAAACATCTCAGTGCCAGGTCAACTCGCAATATTCGTGTTTTATTTGCGATCACCATATCTCCTATTTGTGTTTAGTCAACCACTCACCAGTCCCAGCACCTCTCATTACTTGAGGACTGAGCCAATGAAAGGGCACTCCAGGAAGAAAATGAACCAGACCATTCCATTATGACAGCCAGCATTTTCAAAATGCCTCCATCTTCAGTTGACCAATATAAGGTGCTTTTAAAATGAGCTTGATTCTTTTCAGAACACCTTTCTTTGGAAGACTGCAATTAGTTGCAGTTGCTTCAAGCTAAGGATCCAAAAAAGAGCAAGACAGTCATTGATTTGGATAACACATTCTCATTAGTGATGATCTTGTTATGGAGGAGGTGGCCTGCTGAATTCTGCTGTGCTGGCCTCCCTGTGTAAGTATGTCTAACAAATCTTAGAGTCTTCACAGTTTAACTGTGGGTGTCAGAAGCTGATGCTCCTAAAGCAGACAAATGGCTTAATTTGCAGGAGCGAGGAGTCAGTACTTGTGAGGTGCCTCATTTACGGCTCCAAATATAGCTGCACTTCTATATCTTTAGTTACCCACAACTGAAAATCTGGTGTGTTATACCTCTGCTAACATGTACTGGGGCACATGTGAATGCTGCGTTACTGAAGTGGAGACACTCTGAGCTTCCCGAGTACCTTTAGGTTTCCTGTTGAAGGAAACTGATTTTCTATAAAAAGACTCTCCAGAGGATTTTCTGCCCACAGGGACTCACCCGGACCATTAAACTGCAGGATTAATCTTTTGGGTTTTTTTCTACATGTCTTAGAAACGTCCTCCTTTCTGTGAAGTATATCTTGAGTGTTATTACACAGTTCCCATATGAGGGGAAGGACAGTGTCTACTGCTGTCACAAGTGAGGCCAACTCCCTTGCCTGGCTTCTTAGTCCACTGCTGAGAGGGGATCCAGGAGCTGTAGTCTGTGCCTGCATTAAGGCTTCAACTGGAACCAAAGCCAACTGTAATCTCTCTCTCTGCTTCTCTTCCCCTGCATCCAGGGCCCTTCTGCATAGCAGCTTCAGCTTGAGAGCTGGAACGTCACATTTCCATCTGACCCAGAGGACCAGGCCTGCCTCCTCAAACTTACCCATCGCTTACCGACATGTTTTGCCAGGAGATCACTAAAGGTTTATGGACAGCTTGAGCCTCCAGGTACTGCACGCTAGGTAAAAACAATTTGGTAGGCAGACAGCTGGTTTGTTACAGGGTTGCCAAACACAGTGATGAGGCAAAATAGTACCCTTACATTCCCCTTCACAGAGCCATCACTTCTGCCTTCCCACCCCACGCCAGAGCAGACAGTGTGTGACTTACCTCTTTGACCTGGCTTGTGCTGCTACAAATCCAGGTGCTCCTTGTGACAGGCGCCTCCCATCACTTTCTGGGAAACTTACACCGATTTCATTCCCTAAACATCTGGATTCCCTGTGCAGTCTTCAGTAACTTTACACTGCTCCCATCCTGCAGGCAAATGGGTACAAGGTGGCTTAAGGAGGGCTCAGGAAGCTCACTCTTGCTGAACTCCAGAATTTCCTTCTCCTTTACACGTGATTCCTGCTGCACTGCCTGCAGTCCTACCTTCAGATGATGCTTTAAACACTGAGAAGCAGTCACAGCAGGACTCATGCTTTTCTGTTCGGTCCTGCTGGCTCATGCTTGCTGGATTTATCTGTATCAGCACTGGCTTGCATTTCTTACATTAGCAAAGCTGAGTAGGGTTGTATAAAAGTTCAGTTTTAAAGACTTCAAAACTATTTTTATTTAACATCTCACTGACCTAGCCCATAGCAGGGCAATGAGGTGACTACAGAGCCAACTTCTTTTTTCTCCTGCTGACCTTAGGTGTCTTCCTCTTGAAGGCATGAAGCATGTTATCAAATGAAAACTCCTTCCATGGGTTGTGAAAGTTTCTTTAACAGTTCTTTTCCCCCCTCATTTGTGCACAAATGAACTGGCTCATCACAAATGAATTGACTGATTGGGGTTAGAAGTGGAACCAGAGATACTGAAATACCATTATGATGGTGTTGGGACTGCTCTGTACCTAAGTGATACCATATGTTGGCCTGATTCTAGCAGTGTTTACAGTGTGACTACATCCGCTCAGTAGGGGCCTGTCTGGAAAAACAGTCAGGGTGGAAGGGAATAGCTGAAGAAAGCCTCCCTGAGCAAATGCTGAAAGAGCTGCTAAGGGGCAATGCCAGAAAAGTCATCTTTGATGACTTTGTTTCCTAACCAGCCAACCTTCAGAACTGGTTATGACCAGTAAAGGAAGAAGACTGTTCCAAAATGCACTCGGGAGATGTCTTTGCTTCTCGTTACTTGGTCTGTATGCAATGATGACCATCAGTCCTGGGAATGGCACCTAGCCGGAATGCCAAATACCACTTTGGCATGACATTGCATGGCAGGGGCTGTGACCTGCAACAGGAGAGAAACTGGAAGTTGGCAGTGGCTCTGAACTTTGTGTCTAAACCCCACGTGTCATGTTAGGAAGTGCCCATAGATTTTAATGCTTGCATGATCCTGCTTTCTGTAGGACAGTCAGAAAAAGTCCTTACACCCACTCTGAAACCAAAGATGGCAACGACAAAACTCCCATTAATAGCTTTGAATGTAGGCTTAGCCATCAGCTGGCCACACTTTGGTCTGTTGTGATGATAAATAAATCCCATGAAGTCTTTATAGTCACACACAGAAGCATGGCTGATGCGTCATTTATATCTCATAATTACTGCAATTATAAAATTCCTAACTTTAAACAGAACTTCTTTTACACTGTTCCCTAAACATTTCCTTTTGAAGCCCTTCATTTACTCCTATTATGAAGCTCAAAATCTCCCAGAATCTGAAAGATATTTGATCCAATCCCACAACTGCCATTCCACAAACATGTAAATAAAACAAAGATTCTGTGAATGGGGATCTCAGGCAGTTGTGGGGAGAATAAGGGATTAGTGAAAGATGACTCTGCCATTGTTCTCCTAATTGATAAAAGACAGACCACTGTTATTTTGCATAATGCTGTTACCACAGAAGCCTCAAGCAACTTAACAGAAGATCCTGTGTCATCGAGAACCATTTCTGGATGCTGAAAACGTTCCTGTGAAGTTACTCCACTCCAAGTGCTTGAAAAAATGAGGAGCAAAGTGAGTGAGGTGGTATCTCTGCTTCCTCTTTTTAATTGAAAAAATGGCTTTCAGATGAATCCACCTCATTTTTCCTCTGCAAATTGCTTTTCCTGAGCTGCATTTCTTCTCTGAGCTCCTTCCCAGCCGTGCCACAGCTCCACGGTGTGCTTTGATGCTACATCACTCCTGCCTGCTAAGACGCTCCTCCCCTCCCAAGCCCAAAAGAGCTGGAGAAAATATGAAAGCAGCTGTATGTGATCCCCCTCCCACAGCAGTCTTCCACGCAATGCTTGTTCATCACCTGAACTTGGCATCGGGCAGATTCATGTTTGTAACAGTGAAAGCAGCCAAGCAAATTGGGTGAGATTACAAAGAACTCAGGATAGCTTTACAAGCAGTACTGATAAATGTACACCCACATTTACTATGAATATTAGCTCTTCTGTTGAATATTGCCACATATTTAGAAGAAATTCAAAGGAAAATATGCAAAAGGGAGCAGCACTCTTGCATAACATATGAGTGTCATCCTAATGCAGAGGTTGTATCTTAGAGGACAAAAATAAGGTCCTGGCCACTCAAAGGAATCACCTGTAAATTCAAAGGGGATTAAAACATAGGATTTCAAAACTCATCTCTGCAGGGTATCCAAGCAAATCTTAACAGAGGCCTTACTATATTGGCCTTTCAGGAGCTCCCAAGAAAAAACAACTGCTGAGCCATAAAGCCTCTCATGGGATTGTGGTGGGATCATGTATGCACACACTCTGAATAGGGCTGGTCCTATATGAGCTTTGACCAAATGCCACCACGCAAGCATCAGGGGCAAATGTGCAGGTTGAGGACCATCCCTTTGAAGTTGAAGTGATGAATGCTGGTTCAGAGACATAATAGCATCTGTCTCAAGTAAGGGAGAAGGAGAAACCATCTACTCAGTGAAACTGGAGCAATGAAGGGCGAGGACCACCAAAGGGCTTAGGAGGTTGTACCACTCAATATATGATACCACAGCAAGTTAGACACTGCACTGAGTGAGCTCCTGTGAAGCATGCCTCATTTCCTTCCCAGCTCTGCCGCATAACTATTTATGTCCTCCCAGAGCTGCTCTAGACACCAAATTTGCCTTTTGTGTGTAACCAAGACCATGTCACACACAGTTTAGGTTGCGTTTTGGGGAGAAGCTCCAGGGAAGTTTTAGGTCTATGCACATGAGATGAAAAATGGCCATCTTTGTACATAAATTAGTCTCCTTTTCTCCCTTTCAAAAAGCAAGTGTGTAAGCAAACCAACCAGAGGCAAAGGCTGTGATTTTCCTTGCATTCTTCTAGCTGGGACCTCCTGTCCTTTCCCTCCTGCCATTCAGGAGAAAAGTACGGTGCTTCTGGTTGTTTGGCAGCTGCTCATAGGCCTGCATGAGAAGTGATGTGCTGGGGAAATCTGACTTCCAGTGCAACAAGGACCTTCAAGCAAAGGAAAAACTGCCGAATGTGTACAGAGGAGCTAAACAGTCCCTGATGTTCCCCTAAAACTCCAAGGAAAGTGTTTGGTGTCCTTTAAGTGGACAGCATGAGTAGTTGGGTGAAATTAAGAAAAGGAAGTTATAGCTCTTGGAACCAGGATGCTCTTACTGAGATATGCTTTCTAATAGCACCCCAGGAGAAAAGCAAAAGCTGTGTGATTTCAGAAACTTCAAGCTGGACAAGACAAAGCCCTAGTGGATGAAACAGAGTCAATCAATTAAAAAGAGTCAATAATCTTGCTCGGGGATGGGGTGAACTCTTGGCCTCATGTCATGTGTCTTTTCCATTCCCCACTCCTGTGATACTAAAAAAAAAGACTGACCCAATCCAGGGCTTACACAAAGAATGCACTTCAACAAAGGGAAACACATGGCCTATCTGCTCACCCTCCAGTGGCATTCAGGACCAGAAGAGGGGATGGTCTGAATAGTCAGGATTACATTCCTGGCAGTGTCTAGCAAATGCTATGTGCCATGAGAGGAAAAATAAATGCACCCTTTCATTAGAATATTTTCTCTCTGTTCTCCTGTAAGCCATGTGTCAAATGGAGGCAGTGATAGCCATTGAAGCCATTCCTGGTTAACAGCATGTCTGAGATGTTAGTTATTCCTGTGTCTGTGTGAGAACCGGCTAGTCCCAAGTGCAGCTCAGCAATTAGGTTATTAATAGTCCTATTACCGTGCACCATCTAGTTCACTTTAAAATTCATGGTGCAGTTAGCTGAGGCTTTTTCATAGCAGGAAAAGTACAGAGGTGCAGGAAGACTGAGTCAGAACAGTGTTTTGAAATGCATCAAGCAACCATTTAATTAAAGAAGGGAGCTCTAATATTGTGTTCCAAACGATTACTTATTTATATGCTCCTCAAATAGTGCTATTCTTAAACCAGATTTTGAAGAGAAGACAATTTGTATTTTTACATGCAGACAGTCCTGAAGTTAAATGAGCTTCCAGCACAGTGCTGCCCTAGAGCAGTAGGAAAAGAAAAATCTCCATGTCAGTCCTTCTGGGTCTTCTGCTGCCTCATGGCATCACGAGTGCTGGAGATCAAGATAGGCACCTCAACTTAGGCAGGCTTGCCAGATTCTCCCCACTGTCCTTCTGCAGCAGCTCATGGCCTGATGTTGTGAGGACATGGGTTTGGAGGCGCCCAAAAACCTGGGGAGATTGACAGGAAGAAATGTAGGTGTTTGGGGAGGGTGAGGTGGCATTGTGCCTTCTGGTGAGAAAGAGGGTTTTGAACTTCTAGATTGCGGACTTCTGTGGGTTGAGGTGCAGGCAGGGTTTTTGTCTTACAGTGCTGAAGTGAAATTGAAGGCAAACCCTGTGCCCAGTGATGAGCTTCATCCTTCACTCCTCTGGTATTTGCTGACTGCACCGGTGTGGAGTGTGAAGGTCATCAGAGCATCATTTTATGCCTGTATTTCACTGGTCTGAATAACCACACAAGTTGTGGGGAAACAAAATGTTGGCTCCAACAGATGCTTGAACGGAGCTGAGGAGGGCCTGTGTGGGAGGAATTAAAGTTTGCTGAGTTCCTAAATAAATTTGAGCCCAGCTTCAGAGACTGAAAGCCCAGTGGCTTCTCCCAGTTCCCTCCCTAACAAAGGGCTGGGCCCAAAGAGAGAGACTGTCATTGACATCAAAGGATGTTGCATCAAACTCAATGAAGGACAGTCTCAGCCAGGGACCAGCAGAAATAATAGCATGTGATGTACGCGACCAACTGCCACTAACCAACCACTCAGATTCCAGGCATTAAATGCTGCAAAGAGCAAATGTGCAAACAATTCATGAAAATGTGCCAAAAAAATAAAAGAAAAATGTGTAAGGAAACTGCAATGTGTTTGTGGGTATTCTGTGAGCAGAAAAATATGCTGTATTTGTAGAATAAATTAGGCCCTGAGAAGTGTTCTCTCAGCTTGGAGTTGCAGGCAGTCAAGTCAGCTAATTGAACTAAAGCTTTTCTCTTGCCAAAGGAACCAGGTAAGTACAGAGACATGGATGAAATGAGTTTGATTTTGTTTTTAAAATGTGAGTTGCCAATCGTATCTCATTTCAATAGCTCTCATCCTTTGGATATTTGCTTTTGCTGCTATCGAAACACTTTAATTTATTCTCTCACAAATGCTGACAAGCTTTGGTCTGGTGTTTATCCATATCAGACACTGCAAAGCTCATCTAGCCTCTTATCTCCTTCTGATGAGATTACCGTAATGTCCTGCCACGAGGTTTGCCAGGCTGCTTCCTCGGGCAGGGAATGCCATCACTGTGACAGCATCAAGCACAGGAGGAAATCCAGTGCATTTTATTTGGACCACATCATGCCTTTCGCTGGCTATGAACAAAAAAGATAATCTAAAAATGGGAATATCCGCAGCTAGTACCCAGATCAATTAGTAAATGGGGTAACACCAAGAGCAGGTAGCTCTCTAGTATGGTGAGCAATAGCTGTGTAGAGGCAGCATGGTAAAGGCAGGAGGGTCAGGCTAGAAGCTTTGACTCACATTTGGTCCTCTCTAGACAAACGTTAGGGCTGCTCGGGGAGTGGTCTGTGCCTCCTTTATGGGCTGTCTCAGGGAACCATAAGTACCCATTTAACTCTTTCCTGGGAGGATCTGCACTTGGTGACAAGGAAGAGGGTGGAGGTCAGACTGTCCATGCCTACAACACAGGATGGTGGCTTCTGATGGCGGTTAAAGAGTCTGTCAGGAGCCTGTGAAGTACCGATGGTTATCCACACATAGGCAGCCCACACCTGCAATCAGCAATGCAGGATCAGAGACAAAGGAACAAAGGGGTTTTGGGGCATAAACAAGCCATTTCTGGAGAAAGCCACAGAGGTTTTTCAGATAAGGGATCAGACCCTCAGAGACAGGGAGCACTGAGAAAGACAGGACAGTAGGACAAACTTGTTTGCCTGTGCATTTTGGCAACCACCTCAGCTGCTTAGTTGCAGGCCTGGGTATGAGGGTTACAGCTGTATTCATCCAAAATTGGGGTTTAGTTTGGCTTCTAAGGTAGGATAGCAACAAGAGCCACACAGCTCCAGGGACTGTCCCACTGCTGACTGAGCTGCTGAAAGCTCCAGCTCTCCTTACAGATGGTGGTTATACATCAGATGGTTATAAATCAGGTGGTCATAAATGCTCTCAGATGCCAACCAGTTCCCAATCTCAACAAGCAAGTGCCGCTTTCCATCCAAACATCACAAAGCACTCTCTACAAACCTTCACAGACTCTCTCTCATAAAGACTATTTTATGTCCAGACACTGAAACAGGCTGGATGACTTCTTCAAGGTCACACAGGAAACCAGCGTGGCAGAGGCTGCAGGTTGCTTCAATCCCCAAAGGTAACACATCTCCTTGCTTCCCCAGACAGTCCCTGTCATTGAGCATCAGTCTTTGGCCCTCTTTGTCTTTCAGTTGTTCAATGGACTGCTGCTGCTCTCTGCATGATCAAAATCCTGTTTGATATGGTTCTCTTGCTACTGGTGTTATTTATAACTGCTCTTACCTTTGACCAGACTTGTGGGTTCTTTTAAAGTGTGTTCAGCCCTTGATTTTGCTCAAAGTGCTGTGGGTGTCTTTTGTGCAGCAGGTGCTGCTCAAAATTAATTGTTTGCCTTGAAATTATACTCTCATCTAGTGGTTTTCAGGTGCATCAGTTGTTCCATTAGGGCTCTCACTTCCTACACGCTTCTGGCGAGCACCACATTTTACTTCTCTCACAGCCAGTGTTTCTTCACTCTGCTCCCCGTAACACAAACTGTTTTCTGATTGCCAAGTCTTGCAAACCAATACCTCACCCTTTTTGTCTGTCACAGACAAAAGGCTACTGAGTGTGGCTGTGAGGCCCATTAAAGTTCACAGCATCGCTTGTTTAAATGTGGGGATTTTTTAAGTTACCGTGTCAAATGTGCTTGGCGTGCAGTGTTGGCTTGCTGCAGTGGTGGGTGTCTGCAAGCTCTGCCATGCTTCTGCTGATGGCACGCAGGGAAGTGCTTGGAAAGCCCTCTGGAAGAAAACGGCTTGGCCTCATGACAGTGCTGGGCATTTTCACATCTATGTCAAGCCTGGGGATGGTCTCTGCACTGCAAGACAAGCACCTCTTCCCCGCCTCTCTGGAGATACCACAGAGAAATGGAAAGAGACCAGGCCAGTCGGGACTGTGACCCCACTGAGGACCTTTCTACCCAAGTCAAAACTGCTGCAGCAAGCACTCGGCGTGAGACCTTGGCTTGGCACCATTACAGGAGTGGATTTACTGGTGGGGATTAAGTGGGCCTTTGCCATTCCTCTCCATTAACACCATCCAGCACATGGGTGGTGTCACAAGATGACACAGGAAGCTCTGCAGCTGCTCCCTTTGCAGCAGTATCCAGATTTGGCATCCTGCTTGTGTACACCTCCAGAGCCACCCTGGCCACTCAGTCGTGGATTTAAGCTCTTTGGTCCAGCCTGACTAAGAATGGTGTAAACAGATAGAAAAAAATGCATACCTATAGAACCACAGTGTCATAGAATGGTTTGTATTGAAAAGGACCTTAAAGCTCACACAGTTCCAACCCCCCTGCCATGGGCAGGGACAGCTTCCACTACACCAGGTTGCTCAAAGCCACATCCAACCTGGCCTTGAAAGCTGGCAGGAATATTGTCCCAAACTATCTCTAAACATGACAGAGGTTGGGTGAGTCCGCCCTGCAAGGACTGTCTTGTGAATCATGGTCTTCCACTTTTCAGCTAATGCACTGTATGATGTTGTCTCAACTTCTCTCCCTCACAACCCTGAGCTTTCAGTGCAGCAGGAAATGCTTTTGGTCTTGCACTGGCAATAAATCTGCCTCATACTCTTGCTTCCAGCTCCTGGGAACTATCCAAGTTATTCTTCAAAAGGCACATCATAATACATTTGGTGGTCTTCAAGTCTTGGCTTTGCTTTGCTCTGTGGTTTGCACTACAGGGAAGCCAAAAGCAGAGGGGAAAGGTGGGATATTTCTAATAATTATACAACTTAAAAATCAGACCAAAAAGGTAAAGAATAACATACGTAAGAATGTCATAAACTAGTGTCTCTGTCCCTTTATTTGCTTGCACAAAATGAGCTTATGCATGTACCTAACATTGCCTGGGTGAAGTCTCCCTTGGCTTCTGTGTTCTTCTTGTAGCACACCAGCACGCTGGTTCCTTCTGAGTCCTTTTGCCTCTATTTACAGAGAAATACAAAACAACAACAATTTTTCCCTCATGCCTTCATGGTGCAAAGGAAAGGCTGCTTCCCACTTCTCCTTGGAATCCATTAAAGAGACTCCAAACGACGAGCAGACCTTTTACTGATGATAATTTGCACTCACTTAGCTTTCAGCATTTGTGTCCTCAAAGCCTGAGAAAGAGTCCATTTCCCCCGGCACCAAACCAGTGCACCTGGGACAGGATGGTGGGAGTTAGCCACGGAGGTAAGCAGGACTTGTCTGGGGTTTCTCATTTCATTTTTCAGGGATTTGGTTGGGTTTTGTTTAAGTGTTTGTTTACCATTCACCTGCTCTTTCTGATCCACTTTTTACCTTTAAAAGCTCTGCTGTACTTCTCACAGTCATTACTGAGAGTTATTGCTACCTTGTTAGCTTCTGCCCCTGGCTGAGGTGTCTTCCAGAGGTCTCCCTGAGGCTTTCTTTTGCCTTTAGCAAGGTTAAAGATGGGCAGAAAGCGATGTGTTCAATGGCTTCAAGAAGTTGACATGCAATTTCCTAGTTGCAAATGAAGTGTTCTTGATTTTCCTTTGCTGAGAGAGGATATCTTCCATCTTCAGACACTGCCCACTGCCAAAGGTAGATTATCTAGTTCAGCAGTGCCTTTACCATTTTATTCCTGCTTTTGCTTTGCTCTGCTTTGCTTTACCTAAGGGAAAAGGGCTTGTTAGCTTTGAAAGATCTCAAACGAGACAGGTTTCTCTTGCTGGGAGCAGGTTAAAAGCTGAGCAAAGTTCCAGGCCTTTGCTTGAACGCAGCTTGTGCCGGTGGGCTCCCTCAACAGTGCTGGCATCTTTGGCTTATCATGGAACCATGAAAAAAGGAGAAATCATTCAGTTGCAGTCACAAAGAGCAGCAAATATTGCAAGTCAAAGCCCCCTAATGCTGTTGTGGAGTGCAGACATCTCCTCCTCCACAACCAACCCTTCTTCTCAAGCTGTCATCTGTGTAGGTGAGCTTGCAACTGAGAGGTCTGTGACCCTGCTCAGCAGCAGCAACTTTAGATGGCTGTAACTGTGATGACTAGGAATGACTTCTGGTTTCTAGCTCTGCGAATGCAGAATCTGGTCTACAGAAAGTATGGGAGCTGCTTCTTCCTCACCCTTCTTTTTTGAAAGAAAGCTCCCTCAGAACAAGTTGGTTTGAGTTCTGGGAAGGGTTTTTGTAGGGTTTATTAAATCCAGAGGCTTTTGGAATTTTTTTGTCATTACAGGCCACAAAGTTGCATTTTCTTCACGTTACTGAATCAAGTAAGAAATCTAAAGGTGACAACTACTGTGCAAACACTGAAGCTAATGGCACAAGTGCAAACAAGCTCTTTCTGGTGAAAGGTGAGCATGGGGAAACAAGAGGAAGAGAAAAACTAAAATGAATGAAATAATGCCAGCAAAAAACAAAATCTGAGAGGAAAAGCTCCTTCCTTTTTGTTAGGTTTTGGTGCTAAGTTTCTCCTTGTTATGTGCTAAGGTAACCACACCATATAAAGCATATTCATTGTACACATAGCATGTATGTATATAAAGTATATACCTTTGAATCGTGCATGCATTTATTCTAGTAACATTCCTGTTTCATGGTTTTATAGTGGTGTAGTGGTGGGAAGCTGGGTTTAATGAGACTAAGGCTCAAACTTACTCAGCTGACATGAGAAGTCAGAGAGGATGGGTTTCCCGTGCCCTAGGCTAGTTTAATATCTCTGCTCTCTGTTGCAGATCTGGGAGATCTTTAGCCCTGTGCGAGCTTCTAGTGTCTTTGGAGGAGAGGCCAGATGGACAAAAAGCAGGTAGGCATTCGCAAGCCTCAGGTGTAGTCTCGTGCTCTGCCACAAGCTTGCCTTGAGTCTTTGGACGAACCCCTTCACTTTCTAGTTTAGTGTTTTTCATCTGCTGATACACATAAGGCAGCTTACCTGTTTTACTGAAGTGGGGAAAATTGATCAGTTCCTATTTTAAGTGGAACTCGGAACAGTTGATGCTTAACTTTGTTAAAAAGCTAACAAAGGTGAACAATTGAGATAAAAATCACATAAACTGTAGCCAGCTGCTTGCATTATTATTGATTTCATTTTGCATTTCTAGAGTAATTTATTCTAGAAAGTCTTGGAATAGAAACAGCAAACCTTTGCGTGGTTCTGTCCCAGGAGATGATAGACCAGAGATCCTGTATCTGGCTGCACAATACAGTTATGTGTATAGATAGCACCGTATTACCTCTCCTTGTACCGTTGCCTGGCTCACGTCTCTAGACCGTCAGTATTACAGCTGAATCGTTGATGTTATTGCCTTTGTGTAGAGCCAATTGCCTGCCATCATCCTGTCATGCACTTATACCTAGTTCTCCTAATGTAATTTATATTAAGCTAATTTATATTACACAGTGAGTGCCTGGTGGAGAAGGTACCCACAGGAGGCTTGTGTGCTGTTTTCCCTCACTGGTATTTAGCTGATCTTCTGACAGGTATTACCTCTCCCCATAGGCTTTTCCTCATTTACATCCCTAGACCATCAAAGCTGCAAGAACACAGTTACTTCAAGAACAACCTTGTTTTTCAGGAATTACTTTGCTGTCCTCTCTGTGGGATACAGGATAACTATCTAACACCCAGCCCTCCAGAAGCCCCAGGCAGTGCGTTTTGATTTTATTTGGTCTCAGACCAGTCCCTGCATTTCTATTTATTTTATTTCTAGTTGTGTTTGCTTCTCCTTCTCTGTTTAGATTTTCTCCGTGAAACATGCAATTTGCTCAGCTTCTGGAGGTGCCATTCTTTCCACCATCTTCCAGTAACGGACCCAATTCTAATTGGGATTTTTGCTTATGCGAGTTAGTTGACCTTTACATCAGAGGAATTACACTGGTGGAAAACTAAGCTGATGACAGCTCTTCCAAATCCTGTTATGTTTCTGTTGCTGGAATTCAGCTTTCTGACTTATTTTTCATATGTATTTTCATCTTTTAGATCCATATAGTGCTCTGCTAGCTGGGTGCTTTGGGAGTATTAGGAAATGGTCTAGCACACAACCCAAAAATAGATGTAAGCTGTTTCAAGTCATCTGAAGGGGTTGGGAAGGAATAGATATCATAGCCACTACATTTACCTGAGAGAGAAAAAAGGGTAGATGTTACTCTCTGGTGCCTAATATGGAAGGGCAAAGGAGGTATTAATCCCCTCTTTCTCCTTTGTCCCCCATTAAATCTATGCCAGGCTATGCTATAAACTTTCATTCACAGACACATTTCTACTAGGTGAACCTACAAAATCCTTTATAGAGCAAATGTGATGAATCACTGTTCCCTCGTTGCTGTTGTTTTGGAGCTGAACATGTTCCTCTTCTCCTGCCTTGTCCCTCTGCAGAGGGGTCAGTCAAGGCGCGTACTGAAACGCACTGCCCATCAAACTGGCTGTAAGGAGTTTGATGGCCAAAGACATCTATCTGGACGTGGTGTCCTCATGTGCTGCAGGCTGCAGCATGGGTCAGCCAGCCCAGCGAGAAGGTTCAGCCATTTATTTTTCTTTTGACCTATTTTCTGAGTGACATTTTATGCTTCCCCTTATTGTTCTCTACCAAGTCAGCACCATGACAGCCTCGGGGCAATGTGCTTTCAGATCCCAAGGGCCAGCACAAGCCCACCGGTGCTGGACACCCTGCCTGATCCCACACCACACTTCACTGATTTCAATAGCCATCAGATTAAATCCTCCTGTTTGCAAATCCTCTTTCCAGAAGGCGGCCTGCACTGCACAGAAGGGGTAGAGAATACCCTGCAAAGTCCAGGCGAGCACTTAAGCCAGAGATGTACCCTTTATTTTTTTCAGTGTCTTTGATTTTTAGCTCTGTAGAATTTTCCAGGCTTTGGCTCCCAACCTTTACTAAAGCAATTATGTGACTTTGAAAAAACAAACAATTCATTTTTCGCCACTTCTCCAGCTCTGCCAGCTTCTCATGGCTTTATGGAGAGCCTTGCACTATTTGGTGTCTTGCCTGCAGTTGCATGCAATTAATCAAAGCAGCTCAGCCTTCACTGAAAAATAAATCCCCAGCTCCATTCCCGAGCCCAAAGCTTTGAGCTGGCCACAACATGCACGTGATGCCCTGTCTGCACCTCTCACCAGCTCCATCCCTGCAAGGTGTAGCCCACCAACATGACCCAAGCCATGGACATGGCCTGAGCAATAGCACTACACAACTATTTTCATTGTAGCTGTCTGCAGGGCTCCTGTGAATTAACACAATGCGACATTTACCAGCACAATGCGACCTTTACTGGAGGGGCAGTGGGGTGTTAGTCTTCCCCCCTCCATGCATGTTAGCTCCAGCTGGCATGGCACGTGCTCCCGTATCACAAAACACGGTCTTGTAGCTGCACATCCCCCCATTCAGATCGGGGCCATCGCTGGAATAACAAATAAATAAATAAATAAATGAAAAGTTCAGCAAAGGAAAGATAAAGCCTTTCGAAAGGAAGTAAATTGTTTGAATGAAAATACTTCAAGGAAATGATTTTATCGCTCTGAAATTTTATCCGTCCTTTAAAAAACAAACAACCTCGGTAACTACTTTTTCAGGCTACGTTTTGCTGGCAGTTTTTATCTGCAGAAAGGATTAGCTTATCCGTGGATGGAACGTGCTGCACACACCCTGTTCCCATGCAGATTCATGCAGCCGGGAGCTGCGTTTCCAGCTCAGCTCTAGGACATTTTTCTGTAGCTAACTCAGATGACTGCAAAGACCATTAGAACATTTTATAGTTGGAATTTGCAGGAACGCACTGTACCCAGAAGGAAAATGATCATTGATAGGGGAAGTGCAAGATCTGTGATCCCTGTAATTATGCAGATGATCCTCTCCAGAGGTCTGTGGTATGTGAGCAGGTCCACAATGATGGTTTTTGGCTGAAGCACTTTAATAGTCCACTGAAATCCAGCTGTTCCTGCTCTCAAATCCACTTGGCAGCAGCCCTGACTGGCACATCAGCATGAATGGTTTTGTCTCTCACAGGGGACATGCACAACATCCAAAAGACACTCTGAAGTGATGGTTTCTCTGGGTAGTTTGTGCTGTTGCTCTGTAGAGCCCCAGCAGAAGCTTGTACCTTGCAGCTCACTGGTGGTAGAGACATCAGGCACATGGAGATGACTGATTTTTGAGGGAGCTGCCGCCATCACTCGCACAGCTTGGCAGTATGCAGGGCAGTCGCTTCCTCTGAAAATATCCAGTCAAAACCTGGCCCAAGGAAGGATCCCTTGGCATAAATACCTAGGTATAAAGAAAACCTTCTCTTCTCATGGTAATGTTTCTGCTCAACATGCAACCTGGTGCAAGAACTGAACATTCCCAGCATGAAACCAAACCCATCCATGTGCTAAGACCTTGGAAGGCTGCACACAAGAAAATCACCCGATGGTATTTACATTACAACCCCCTGAAGGGCACTGCAGAAATCAAAAGAATTGGGAACAGAAAGAGGTTCTCCTCAAGGGTTTGAGAGCTGTAGCGCTGATTGGCAAAGCAGATGGTGCAAAAATGTCTAAGCTTTACTGCTGGTTCCCTGCCTTGCCAGGTGACATCCATTCTCCCCCCAGAAACACTATTCCCATAAAACCGTGTCCTCACAGGAGAAGCCAAACCATCCTAAGGTTAGAGGGCTGCAAACTTCTGGTGACCCCAGGGTGGCTTTTTGATGGGGAATATGATCCCTGTTGATCTTGTGGAAACTATAGCTGTTCCTAACTCTGATGGTTTATCAGGGAGCTGAAAGAAACATGCAGCTGGGTGATGCCTCTGCATTCAGTAAATGATCCTGCCATTCCCAGCTCCTCCCAGATCAGGACCTGGTTGTGCTGTACCCATCTGTAGCAAGATGCAGCTCCTTCCCTATAAAACTTACTCCTCTGGTGGGCAGGACAGGTTGGGAATAAGGAAATGTTCCAGTGTTTCTGATAAGGACCCAGAGGAAGCGTAGAAAAAAGTGCTTTTTTGCACAAAGCCATAAAGGACAACTGTATCAAATCTGGGAAACAAGCCTGAACCTCTTGACTCTTAGTGCTCTCTCCTTTTTGGCAGTAACCTAACACACTTCTCTGGTCTCAGGGAGCTGCGACTGCCTATCTCCAGGGCAGAAGACGCAGCCAGGCTGATGCAGAAGGAAACTTTGGTAGCTGCTTCTTGGAATTGCTCATCAGGCTTTTTTCATATGACTTAATGCATCCGGCTGCAGCATGGAAACTGCAATGACCACAGGCCTGCAGTTCTGGTAGGGAAAATAGCCTGGACTTTAGCTTTCGTTAACATTTTTACCCCAAAAGCTGCGCACCCACAACCTGCATTATTCCCAGTGCAGGTTCTCTGGGCCTGATGTGCATTCACATGTGCAGCTCACTCCACAAAAAAAGGCTGTAGGAGGTGAAAATGAGAATTCCAACAGCCAGGCACAGAGAAGGTGTGGCACATCAAGTACTGTTTGTTTACTGTCAGGTAGCATTAAAGGGAGCCAGAAAGTAGAGGACAGAGCTCTTTGGCAGCGGCTAATCCTGGTGTAAGAACCAGATAGATCCATTCCCAGATGCCATTATAAAATTGCGACATGCAGCTTCAAGTCAAGAATGAAGGCTGTTGTGCAAAAGCATGGATGGAAAACAAATTGCTAAAGGGCTAGGTGAATATGTGGAGCAGAAACTGGGATTTATAGGCAGGACACAGCCCCTGTGTGTGTTTTATCTTCCAACAGTCCATTTATATAGGGAAAGGCTTAGGTGAACAAAACCTGCTGTTGGAAGGCTATGGGATGAAGAGCTGCCCATCCAGGAGTGCCCCAGAGAGACGTAATCCTATGGACATGCATTTAATGGGGATGAAACATTTTCTCGTATCTGAGGGAGGGTGAGGTGGATCTGCAAAGAGACCACAGGCAAACCACAAAGCAGAGGAAGCTGCAATGGCACAAGGAAGACTGAGTGAATCGGTGGCACCACATTTCACTGCTGACAGCGAAAGTGTGGGGCTGGGAAGAGGAATGGGGTAGTGCCTGGGAAAGCAATGTGGGAAGGGGGTCCCCTCATATGAGAGAGAGGAGGGTTGTCAGTGGTTACCACTGTGCCTTTGGGAAGGAGGAGCAGGTCAGAAAAGCGGCTTCACTCCCCTTGCCTGCTTGCCAGCGTTAACTGGAAAAGAGGGCTGGCTGCTAATAAAGGTTTCACGTTTGTGAGTCAGCTTTTCTGGCTGCTCTAAACTTCCCTCTCAGCCCATTGGTGGCTGGTGATCCGCCCTTCTAGTCGTCTCGGTTGGGGGTCAGGGTATTTGGAATATCCCAGGGGAAGCACCACTCCTGCCAGGGAGACACCGAGGCGCTGACCACTGACTGAGCATCTGCTTGCACCCCTGGGGATCCTGGCTCAGCAAGACTTCAGCCTCAGGACCTGGGCTTACTCACAAGGACACTGCCCTGATGGATCAGCAGCCCCTCACCAACAAGGGGCTCTACTTCAGTTGCACTGCAGATCACAGTGCTCAAAACATTGAAATATATATGTATATGTATGTATGTATGTATGCATGAACACGTAAGAAGTCATACAAAGCATTATAAACGTACAGTGAAAAAATAACAATCTGGCTTCTTTGATTAAACATTTTGATTTACTGGGATAAACAATAGGTTTATTGCTCTGCGCTATGTAACTGTTATTGGAGAAAACATCTGGTCTCTGAGTAGTAATGCATTTTTTGTAACGCCAAAGCATTCTAAAATGTGAGGGAGAAACAACTGTCAAAATGGGTCTATATATTAAAAAGAGGAAAAAAAAAACCAGCCAGAAAGGTCAAATAAATTTTGAGTTATATATACTTAAAGAGGCTCTGGGAGAGCATGGCTCTTTAATATTATTGTGGCCAATCTATGACGTTTATAGCTCTTCTTCTTCTGGCCACTGGAGGCTTCTCTGATTCTGTTGAGCAGTGGCAGCTGCTGTGACACAATGCCAAAAGGATTCACTCTTTTTTCCTAAGTTCGGAGATGGGCCTGCAGCCATTTGAGATTCAGGCCATGCTGGAGATCACATGGAAAAGTAATGAATTCTGCTAAGTACATGGATAAATGCAGGGAGCAGAGTGTTATTCCTCCTGGAGGGAGGCACAGCTCCTGCTCCTCAGCCCTTACTGCGGGATGTCAAGCCAAGGGTTGAGAAATGTTGTCTCAGAAATGTTGTCTCACGGCTGTCAGGACTTATCACCCTCACAAAATGGGGCAAAATACCCAAACGAACTCCCAGCAAAGTTAAGGAGATTAGAGGGACTGAGCAGTGAGACCTCACTTGGGTCTCTTTCAGTTCTTTAAAGAGGCACAAAAAGGGCCTTCAGAAAATGTGTGTGTGTGTGTGTGGGGGGGGGGTTATACCCTGCTTGATTTGCTGCATTAGAAATTCAGATTGCCCTTGTTTTCCCAGGAAGACTTAACTGCTGAAGGACTTCCAGCAGCACAGGAGCACTGCAACTACCAGCAGCCTCATTCCTCTGGCCACCCATGGCCATGGCCTTCAGCTCACTGCTCTCCCAGTCATCCTTACACATGGACAATGTTGAAAGGCTATGTTTTCAATGGTGATCGGCACTTAGCACCAC
Organism: Ara ararauna; assembly: GCA_028858755.1. NCBI lineage: Eukaryota > Metazoa > Chordata > Aves > Psittaciformes > Psittacidae > Ara > Ara ararauna. Next base: position 103,437,820 of record CM054378.1, on the reverse strand, counting down.
TCAACCTGCAACATCCTAAAAAGAGGTGAGAAAGGCCAGGCTGTGCAGGGCCTTGAGAAACCTGGTCTAGTGGAAGGTGTCCCTGCCCATGGCATGGGGCTGGAACAGGATGAGCTGTAAGGTCCCTCCCAGCCCAAACCATTCTGTGATTCTGTGATTTCTGAAAGCAATGGGGACACACACTGTGAAAGAAGCCAAGTTGTCTGGAGGTCTCCAATGTGGCAGCCACAAATGAAGGCTTTCCACACAAACAACCTAAATAAAGCTCAGACTGGGTGCAGAATTCACCTTTCTCTTTGTAAGAAATTACTTATAAAGCACTGTTAGCCTGGGAGAAACATGGGACCTCCTAGAGCTGTAGGGCTATGTATGTGCAAGTTGCATTTAAGGGAAGAGATTGATTAATGTTCAAGGCCAGGATGGACAGAGCCTTGGGTGGCATGGTTTAGTGTGAGGTGTCCCTGCCAATGGCAGGGGGGGTGGAACTAGATGATCTTAAGGTCCTTTTCAACCCGAACCGTTCTATGATTCTGTGATTAATGGACACTGGGAGAAGAGGTTTGTGTCATCTTTAAAAACATACACTCACGTGTGCAGATATCTCACACAGCAGACAACCACATCATAGAGGAAGAAAGCATCTGTTAAAACTGGTTTTCTCTTACATGAACTGGGGTTTTCAAGCTGCTACACTCGTGGCTGTGTGCTACCAAGTGGTATTGTCACATCCAAGCATGCAAGAAAGAATGAGTCACGTCCCTTTGAAATCAGGAAATGAGCTATAAAACGTACCCATTTTCTACAGAAAAGACCCAGAACACCCTGTTGATATATTTTATTTTTCTCTCTGTATATATGGGGATCACAGCTTTGGAAAGAAAGTTAAAATTTTTACGGAAGAATCTGATGTAGTATTTCAACGTAATCCTCTGATTCCCAATGATGATGCCTTATGGGATCCATTAAGTGACACTTGCACTTCATTTGTGAGTCTTAGTGCCTGGAAACTGGATCCATGATTGTCTTGCAAAAATGCAAACAAATCACAAAGGTCCACAGCAACAAAAGAACTTAATAAAGAAAAGATGTTAAGAATACAACTGCTGTATTCTTGTCTTGCACTGCTTCTTAAACCAGCCTCCATCACCTTCTAGTTTCTTCTAATGAAACTAAAAAGCTAAGGGGCACTTTTTCCCCTCTTCCTGAAGTCCTCCTTCTCTATGTAAAGAAAGTTAACAAAACAACAACATCAACAGCATTCATGGCAGAGGAAAACCTTCTTTCCTTGTTGCACAAGGCCTGGTTTTGGGCTCTGCCTACCAGATCTCTTGGTGGTGTGGTAGAGGTGGCATCTCAAGGGGAAGGTGCTGTCACCCCGACTTCTCCAGCTCAGCTGCCTCCCTTAAGGGCTCTGGGGACACCAGCTCCTGGAGGGAGCAATGACCAGAGCAGAGCTGAGAAGTTTTCATGGGACCCTTCATGCTTCATTCTCACAGAGGTGTCAAACACAGGCAATGAAGTTTTTATCTCTAGATGAGCAAGTGGGCCTTTCTGGGCATTTCTTGTGCAGGGGCATCAGTTCAAGAAAACTGACACCTGCCTGCCTGTCATCTGATTCTAGCAGATGACTGATGTTAAGAAGCATGATTGTTCTAGTTTCCAGTGTGTTTGGGCTTATCACTCATTATCCTTGGAATGATAAATGCATATTTTCAGCTATGGCAAAAGTTTGTATGGAGAAACACATTGACATACTTTAAAATATCTGAAATAAAGAAAAATAAATGCTGAGCCCTTTCTGAGTCTAACAGAGCTGTGTTCTTCCTGGTGCTGCATTCAACATGGTCAAACTGCTCCCCAAAACCTGAAAAAAACCAACTGAAATCAGAATATGTGGAAACCTCTGAACGGAAAAGTAAGGACTGATCCTGAAAATTTCATGGACAAGATTGCTTAACTTGGACAATGAGAAAAGCCCACAGGAGCTGAGGGCATCTGTAGGAGTCCCACATGAAGCCCAGAGTGCAGCTTGATGGCATTTTGCTCCCCACTTTGTCAGCAGCACAGGGGTTGGACGAGCCACTGAGCCAGACCAGCAGAAGATAACTACCCATTACTTGAAGGGATGTTTTTTGCTGGTGGAAGGGCTGCAGGTCCACACTGTGGGGCCAGGAATGCATGGGCACTTGCCGATGGATGAGATGGGAGCATGGGGATGGAGGGTGTAGCAGGACAGTGGCAGCCCTGGCTCAAACTGATGAAAGTTGCACCCATGGAGAGCAAAAAGCATGATGCTGGAGCTGTATCCCCACCTCACGTAATGGGTTGCCCCTGGCACTGCACTAAATACATTAATTGACAATGAATATATATATCTTAAGATTAAATCTACTTCCTAATAGAACTTTTCACTGACAGCCTTTTCTTCTCGTGCCTTTGAACGCCACGTATCTGAACAACCGCCTCTGGGTAGAACAGCTTCCCAAGTCAAAATAGCATCATCAGAAGATTGAAGAAAACTCACAGTGTTCAGAAAATAGTTTTTGTGGATAAACCAATGAAACCAGTTTCCATAAAGCTCCTTCAGATTTAGGTCTTGATCTGGGAATTTGGTTTAAAACAGATGGATTTTCTCCCTGGGAATCCTGTTACAGGTTGTGGGACTACATGCAGGGGAAAATTCCCACAGTATAGAACTATCCCTTTTTCTTGATGTTGCAAAGGCTCCTGAAATCTATTCCCATGCTAGATGAAGACTTCAGAAGAGTTGAGCTCTATCTGCAGGTGCCCAAACCAGTACTTATTTTCCAAGCTCACTTTGTCTCAAAGGTAGAATAAATGCTGTTGCAATCTTTAGGCAAGAATTGGCAGCTTCATAATGTGGCATTACAGGAGTATTTCCTCACCCAAAAGTCTGAAAGCATGTTGAGGTATCTGAAGCATCTGAAGACATCTTTCCAATGTGAACTTGCGGTGCAGTATCACCAAAGCAAGCCTGGTCATACAGACTGCAGCCCTCTCATCCCCCCCCTTCTCTCTAGCCCCAGGTATGTCCGGGAGCTAGTGGTGGTTTCTTGGAGAAACCACGGTGCAGCCTGGGTCTTCTTTCCGGTAGAGGGCCCTGATTGATGAAGGTATGGTGAAGGGTTGTGAGGACAACCCCAGCATGGTCCCAGTGACACAGGGTGGCTGCACCAACCTCTTGCCCCGGACATGATGTAAAGCAGGAGGAATTGCATCCGGGCCAACAGAATGTGAAAAGGTTGGAAAACCAGGTCCCCACTCTGCAGCCCCGCTGTGCATCCATGACGCCGGGCACATCTATGCTGGCTGGTCCATCTCTGCATGCAGGGGAGGATGTACTGCAGCAATCACCTCTAAGGATTTTGTTACGAAGTTTGGGGAAACCATCAAACCAAGCAACCCCTTTACCAGCACTCTCATCCATCTGGCCTTCAGCTTACCCTCTGGAGCAGAGCCAGATGAAGGGGACAGTCCCACAGCTTTTCCCAGGCCATTTTGGGGAGCATCGGCTGCATCCAGCTGGACCTGCTGACTGAGGATGAATCCTATAGGCTTTCTGCAGTGCTTCCTTGGACACAAATTCTACTGGAGACAGCGGCAGCTTTGCTGCAGAAAGCTGGAAGCAAGGAGAACAGAACAGGATTTTCTCAGAGGCAGTAAGACTTAAAAAAAGGAGATAAAAAGGAGAATGGTGGGGGTTTAACAGCAGGAAGATGAGCAGCTGAGTCAGGCAGGGTTGCTGACCACACCTCTGCCTGCAAACTGGGAAACACAAAGAAAATCATTCCTGTGCTGTAGAAATACCCAATTATCATCTGCCTCCAAAGAGAAACTCCTGCAGAGACCTTTGAAGCTCTTTTAATACAGAAAGTAGGAAAACACTCTGTCAGACTGAACCAAGATGCAGAATGTGATCATATAAATCCCATGTATTGGAGCACAGCCCAGGCGTTTCTGACTTTGTTATTTTTCTCCCAGTTCAGCAATTCAGCAGAATCACGCCTGCAGTCCTAGATCTACTGGTGTTGGTAGTGATGGCCTTTGAACTAATCACTTATACAAATAAACATTTAAAAACCTAGAGGGGGACTAAGGTGGCTGCAAAAAGAGAATTACAATTAACTTCCAGCAATGTATGTGGGGTTTACGAATTATCATTATTTTTTGGATTCACATAAGCTTCATTGTTAGAGAGGATAAAACCTGCTAAGCCCTCAGTTCCTGATGCATCTCTTTGGAGCAAGGAGAGAGCGACAGCAATTAACAGGGAGGTCTCCAGCAGTGCCAGTGGGCAGGGGGTTGTCTGTGCGTTTTAATCTTTCAGCCCCCTAAGAGAGCGGAATCGGTGAGGAAGGCAGTGCACAGCCCTGCAGAGGTAATTATTGGTAATGGAAACAGAACAGCACCATCACCACTTCAGCAAAACTATCCCAACACGAGTGGCTCTGGGCTCGTTATCGACCTTCCAGAAACCCTTGATGGTGCTCTTTGGAAGTGGGTTGATGTCATTCCCACAGGACTGCCACTGTCATTGGCACTGGGAAGAGTTGCAACGCGGATGTAGGTGCAGATGAACTGTGCCAAAAATACCTTTAGTGGTCCAGACCTTTATTTTTCTCCCTTGGAATATCTTACATGAAGCATCTCCAGCGAAAAGAAGAGGTTGAGCAAACATTTAGAATTGTTTATTGAATAAAAAGAGATTTTAAAGGCTGTATTATTGTTCCAGGACACAATGGTCATTACTGTTTTTGTTAGTAAGTACCCGTGTGATTTAAAGCTGCTGACAGCACCAGACGCTCACAATGAAATCATCTCTCCCTCTCCTCCCTGCAGTTCAGGCAGACACTCATTTGTATGTATGGGTTCAGCCTGTCTGCTGCTGCTGGCCAAAGAGACAGATACTAATGGCATATGTTAATTACAACCCAACAACTCCCTTTCATTCGGGTGTTTATTAACATTCTCACTTCTGCCCATGGAGGAGGCAGCTGGCAGGAGATGCCAAGGCTGCCAGGGGGTCACATGCGATCTTCAATCTGGGACCACGATGTGCACCAGACTATGTGTGTCAGTCAGCCAGTCAATCTAGCATCCCAGCAGACACTATGCGCTCTCTCTGCTTATAAGGCTGCAGAGAGGCTGGAAAGGAGATGGGAGCTCAGGAGTAAATTCCCAGCTGGGGATGCCAGTCTCTTGACTGCTCCAGGTGTAGCCCTGCTCTGAACCTGGGACTTCCCTGGCAGCACTGTTGTGTAACAGGCCCAGGCAGCTGGAAAACAGCTCAATAATTTGAAATTTAGGGGGATTGTAAAGTATCTGGTGCAACTGGTGAATGCAGCCAATCAGGTTTTGCTGGGAATAAGAGGAACTGTTATCTCACGTAGAGCCAGGATCTATCTACCTTCCTCTCCAATTCCTGAGAGTAATCAGAGACAAATGTTGCAAAAGCAAATGAAAGAAACATTTAAAAGGACAATTAGGGAGGAATATTTCAGGTGACTTTTCTTTCCCTTCACAACTGGCTTGTGACATTGGAAAAATGAGATTAAAAGTTATTGTCTAAGAAAGAAAGGATACCGGATTCCCATTTCTAAAGCTCATCCATACTGAGGGCCATCTCTCAGTGATTTCTTATGGCATGGTGGTCCAAGGCAGTCAGTTAATTCTACATTATAGTAGAATTAAACTCTCAATCCCTTTTCAAGCTGTTGTGCTTCAATTTCATGCAAATTTATTCATATCACTGTGCTGCCCAGGAGTCATGGCCAGTGCAGCAGGACTTCAGGCAGCCAGGTTTGGTGATATATAGAGCAAACCCACCAAGCTCAAGGTATTAAACAAGCAAAGTCAGACACAGGACCACAAAGGAGAGCAGGACGAGCAGACTGTTCTCTGCTGCCTTTAAAAAGCCTGTATTAATCAAAAGGCATTTTAAGAGCAGTTCGTAGGAGGCAGCTGTGTGGCTGGTGGGAAGCTTTGAGGCAGCATGCAAGAAAACTAGGAGAGTCTCTCTGCTTTTGTTTTCAGGCTGGTTTTGATGCACGTCAAGCCCTGTGCGAGGTATGCCTGAGGACTGGTGGCATTCCTCTCTGCACTCATCAGGCTGTGTTTGGCACCTGGGGACTTCACCTTGCATTGTGCTGCTCTGGTGACTATGAGTTAAGTCCCTGCATAATTCCCCACAGCCTTCACTCATCTGGAAGTAAAGCATAATTAGCAATTTATGTTACCTCACTCTTTAATCCCTCTACTGCTTTTTGTGTGTGTGTGCTGTTCACTCACAAATATCCAAGCCAAAATAGTACATCTGCTTTTATTTGTTGAGATGTGCAAAGAATTATAGTAGATTAATAAAACACAACTGTCCTTTACAGTTGGGTGTTTTCTTTCTTCTGCATCCTGTTTACCTTCTTGAGGTTTATTATTTCAGCTACTGGTTTGACCAATTCTGTTGCACAACATCAATAAAATAAGATACTAAAAAATAAAGTAAAATAAAATAAAATAAAATAATATAAAATAAAATGAAATAAAAATGCTTGATACCATGTAGGTCATAACAAAACGGCCAGTTGAGGAAGAGTATTCATTTTTGTGCATAGTTCATTGTCAGATTCCAAAGTCTTCCATTTGGCCATGAAAGCTGTCATTGAATAATTCAGTGTTGCCCAGTCAAGGACCAATACGGTGAAGGCAGGCCAGGGGATGCTTTGCTGTGGCCTACCACACCTTTTTCCCTAAAGGAGGTGGAAAATGACTCCTCTCCTTCTCTTGCAGGACACAGGAAAAGTGCATATCCCAGCCTATGCAGAGCTGCCCATGCATTGTTTCTTCTTTGTGCTGACCCAGGGCAGAGCTGAACAGGGTTACCCATGGTCTCTAAGGCTCTCCACAGGACTGGAAAAGCCATATCTGGGATGAACAAGCCAAAAGAGCAGAATAAACAAGTTTTTTTCCCAGTGTTTGTATCCAGCAAAATCCCCACACAATCACTTGTCACAGAATACCAAACACAGCCCTGAAAGCACATCAGATGAGCAAGGGCGCTTGGTTTAGCAGCCTCTATTGAAATGACTTTGGTTTTCGTTCAAAGACAAGGCATTTAATTATCTGGTCATACATTGTTCTCACTCCCCATGCTACTGGACTGATGGAACATTTTAGTTATTTATTGAGATGTAGTAAAGCCAAAACCTTTAAATGCTACAGCAACAAGCAGTTTGCATGCATTGTATCAGTCCTCTGCATCTATCTCATAGAAAGAGACTGTCCACATGACAGAGGAAAATAATTTCTTTCTTATTAGAAGAAATTTAATCTTATACTACAAAATGCATGTATCCGGGAGGTATACATGAGGCTAGGTTTCAACAAGAGCTTTTAACAGAAAAAGCCCAAATCCTCTGTCGTTACTGCAGCACAAGGGCAATAAACCCATCTGCATACACCCACAGGCAATTGCACATGAAGGGATTGTTTCAATGCTCTGTGGCTTTGACTTTACTTTTATATTAATAGAAGTTATACAGTTAGAGTGGGAATGTCTTGTATGGCTCCTGCTGTGTTCTGTGGTCATGTGCCCTATCCTAAAGAGTTTCACAGGACAAACTGTCCTGCATGAGAGACTCTGGTTCGGAAATCCCAGTCATCACAAGATGTCCTTGCTAGTGTCCTTGTCCTCAGGTGCTTAAACACAAAGCACACTAAAGAGTCCCTCTGTGTGTGCATCCACTGAGAAACTATGATGCAGGCTTTTTCCAACCATGGGCTCCCCACTGTTGCAGGTATATCCCCTACCCAGTTCAGTATGTGTAAATTCGTCAGGAGAAACACATCAAACTGGTAGGCTGAAAGAAGAAACACAAGAGGAATCAGTAAGAGTTTGTTGTTGACCGCTGCAGAGGGAAGGCATTTGGTGAAGCAAATGTGGCCCATCTTTCCAGCAGAGCCTGGTGACACTCACCAGTCCTCTTGCCAGCACTGTGCTGGTCAATGTCCTTGCTGGTCCTAGGTGGAGCCAAGAGAGGTGCTGCTTCTGCAGAAGCCCTCAGGGCAGCTGCCGCACTCTCCATCATGACCCTGAGCTCTCTGACCTTTGAGGCAGGACCTCAGATATTGTCTCCTAACCTGAAAGCCCTAGCACTTTGGAGGCTCATTACTCTTTTCTTTCCTCCTTCTTGCACAGTGTATCAAACAACCAAAGACTGGAACTGATACAAGGCTGAGCTGGCAGTAGAAACATCCCCCCTGAGTCCTAAAGGAATTTGGGATGTTTTTCTCCAGACTGCTGAGCCCCTCCAAAGCACAGTGATTTTACCAGTCTTGAAAATAGAAGCTGTGGACCGGGAAGTCTTGAATCAGGAACAGGAAGCACTGGCTGAACTGATAACTGAAACACCACTTTAAAACAATCTGATGAATATTGCAGGACAGCAGCAGACCTGCATGGCTTCTGCAAGGACAGGCTAAGCCTCTCCCATCATCTATTATATCACCTGCAACACACGAGAGAACTGATTCAAACCCAGACTTATTTTCTCAGTTGCATTTTAAAAATGCTTCTCAGAAAACTGGGAAGGCAAGTGGGTAAAATTCATTCATGGATAAAAGTCACTGCAAAAGTGTGAAGCAAGAGTTCACTTGCAGCATGGCAAAGGCAGCACGGGAAAGGCAGCACGCGGTGTCTTGGTGGGCAGAGCAGGAGGAGGGGAAGAGAAGAGGAAATATGCTGAAGACACCAATTTTCCCAGGTTAATTGAAACAAGAAAAACCTGTGAGGCACTTTAGAGATGAGGTCAGAATAGTCTGAAGGAGTATAGAAAGAGCAATAAAAAGATTTGAGGAGCGCAGAAGACTGAAAGATGAAAAGGCTACGGCAAGAGTGATGGTAAATATGAAGGAACCTGACAGAATGACTTGAGATAATATAAAACATGTCAGCTGAAGTAACACAGAGAATTTGAGCTGAATGCACAATTTCTTTTTATTTAACACAAGACCAAAGTGACATCAGACAAAAATGAAAGACAATGGGTGTAAACATTCCCAAAGAAATGCTGCTTTTTCAGAACAACACACACCTCGATTGCCATTTTCATTCTGTCTGTGTACAGGGCCATGTCCATACATGTGTGACTTCTTGTTTCTCTCATGACACTAACAGCAAATTCTTCACACATGGGAATGATTTGCATAAGGTTGTGTTGGAAGTGATAATTCAGCTGGATTCCAGGAATGGAATCTCATTCAGTTCCATCCCCCTGCCATGGGCAGGCTGCTTAAAGCCCCATTCAACTTGGCCTTGAACACTGCCAGGGATGGGGCAGGCACAACTTCTCTGGGCAATCTGTGCCAGCACCTCACCACCCTCACAGTAAAGAATATCCTTAGCGAATATCTGCAGTCAGGTGGAGATTCAGCACACGTGCTACAAGAAGCCAAATAAATTCCCCTTCTAAAAGGCTCCTCTTTAGACAGTGAAAATACCTGCAAACCTGATGGATAAGGCTCCAGCCAAAGCACTGCCCCATGCATCACCTTCGAGCCCCAGGAATTCCCACAGGTTAAAGAACCCAAATCCAGAGGGACTGTAGGGTGTTTGAAGGAGTGGCCGGCAGCAAGGGGCACAGGGCAGAGCATGGACTCACAGCTGCCAAGTCCTTGCTATCCTACAAGACTAATTCCAAAACCACCAGTGAAGGTTACGAGGAGTGGGAAAGCTGCCAAGCAGTTAGATCCCAAAAGAAGAGGAAGTGGAAGTGTTACAGTTTAGGCTTTCGCTATTACGGACAGGGTGCTGGGACATCTAGTCTAGATGGAAGAAAGCAAGAAAGGCTGGATCAGATGATCCTTGAGGTTCCTTCCAACCTGGTATGCTGCAATTCTATGATTCTGTGACATTATGATGCTGTTTACCTAACCCATTCAAATTTCCTTTCTTCCCTCTAATAAGTTGTTACCTATGTAACTCTTGTTTGAGAATGTTTTGAGAACAACTGCCCATTCTCAAGCAGAGAATTTACCCTGTTTATCCCATTTTGCTGGTTCTCAAGCTGGTTTTAGTGTGTGTTTATAGTGATGCCTTTACACTTGAACCCAGCCCGCACTACTGCCCATCAAGTTACACACATAACTTTTATTCACTCCTTTGGAAATGTTGGACAGGCATCCAAGGACAGGCTTTGCCTCTGTGAGCAGGCACAGTATTTCATTGTGGTCTGGAAGGATTGTTCTCAGGGATTCAGAACGGGGATGACAAATCCATAAACTCCTTGGGGATCTGTTTCTTTGTAAATATGCAGACATGACTCAGATTATACTAATGTAGTTATGTGTGAAAATTCAGGGGGAAAATGTAACCCCAAACCACCTTCGTAAGAAAATAAGCTGCAAAGCCAGATGTTGCTGCATGCGTTTTTTGCCTGGCTATCAGCACTTTAGAAGTTTTCTCCTGTTGGCCGTTGGGAAACAAAACATCCTGAAACTATGAGCACCCAGCGGTTCAAAGCAACACCAGTGTTTTCCAGTGTGATAGAAAAAGCAAGCTTGCAAAACTTTACTGGTATTCTCAATTGGACTAGATGGTCCATTACATCCTCCCTATGCACCATGCTGCCTTATCCTTGCAGGCGTAAGTATTCATCCCTTGGGATGCCTGTAGCTCTTGCGCTTGCTAAAGGCTTCCAGATCTCATCCTGCTCACCAGCAAGCCTTTGGGGGGTTTTATGCTGCAAGTCCTCTGCTGATGGGCTGTGCCCTGGTGCTCATGACCACAGAGCACTGACCACAGGGAGGATGGGGCACTTGTTATTTTCCTAATTAATTCAAGAAACAATGATACTATAGCATGCTCCAGAAGTCAGCCCATCTAATGACAGAGGTAAGAAGTCAGCCAAAATCTGTCCTCTCTGCATTCGCCTCCAGGTATTTTTACCTGCCCCTTGTAACTCATTGACCAAAAGACAGTAAAAAGTCTTGTTACACCAGCTCCTTGTGTTCTCCCTCATGGCAGCTCATCCTGTACATTAGCTCCTTCTGCTATTCTAAATCATTTGGCATTCCTTTTGGGCCCACCCATCCTGCATATGCGGAGCTTAAATTCTTGACCTCTACGGGGAGATGACATTAGCTCTCCACTGCCTCTCCCCTCTTACTCAAAGCTTATCTAAACCCACACTTGCTCATATCTCCGACTTTTCTTTTTCTCTTGGTCACAACACTGTAATTAGAGCCTTGAAGTACACAGGGATGTGATTTGCATGAAAGGCACTATTCAAAATGAAACTGGATCCCAACCCATGTAGCTTAGCCGCAACATCTGAAGGCAGTAAGTTATTTAGACCCCTCACTTCTTGTCATTATGTTCTAAAAGACTCAGAGTGCCCTTCATCTGCTTTTTTCTAAAGGATCAGAGCTAGTTTCTCTAGTTTTTCTGGATGGGTAGTAACCTCATAGCTCTGTACCGTGTTAAATAAACCCTGGAAGAGTTTCCACATTCCTCTTCAGTGTGTATATATTTACTTAAATGTGTATCACCTGTTACCCAGCCCACACAGTGGATGTCTACCTTGTATGCTAAAGGACACAATATAAGGCCATTAGGATAAACGTTGTGCTCACCACTTTCTTACGCCTCCAAAGCTGCTTACTGGAAAAGAGAGGAAAAATTTGTCCTATCGGAGTAGTAGGTAACTTTAAATTGGAATACTAACAGAAAAGACGAAAACTTCTTCATAACAGTATTATAGTTAATGGCTGTTATTAAATATCAACTGTAACATTAAATATGGGAAGTTTGTAAATACCCCATTTGCATACCAAAGTGGTTGTCTTACAATCAAAACCTCCCCTCAGAGGAAAAGCAGCTGCTGCTGCCATTTGGCACAATGCGGAAGTAAGTTACAGAAGACCTGACATGAGGAATTTGTGCTGTGGCTATTCATGGTTCTGATGTTTTCCATGTAACTCTCCACTCGTGGCTTGCCTGGGGAACGGGATGTGTCCCAAACACTGGAGAAAAGCCAGAAAAGGGCCATTTATTGGTAGCATATTCAAAACAACATCCGCAAAACAAATTCAGCACACATGCAACATATTGGTTCGCTCTGCCCCTAGCAATACTGACAAACCAGGCACTGTGGCTGTGCTTTGTGAAAGTCTCACTGCCTCTAAGGATGCTCTCCCCATCCTAAAAGCTCCCAGCATGCTGAATGCATGGCTAATCCCATGGGAAGCTTTCTGTACTGTGCTGTTTCAGCAGCCAGCTAGGCAACTGCAAATCAGTTGTGCGGACCCAAGCATTTCCCCGTCCCCCTGCCTTTGAACGAGGAAGGATGGAAAACAAACTTACAATGAATGAACTTCAGTGCCTGGAATGAGCCCCTGGCTGAACTGGTATAGCTCCGCTGGCCTTGGGGAGAAACGATGCAGAGGAACAACATAAGGAGCTCTCGTGTTTCAGAGCTGAATTCGGCTCTGTAATTTCGATCTGAGGCAGTACCAGGTTAAGCTGTGCAGCACTACATGCAAAATTGAATGCTGTTACCCCAAGGATCAGGGGCAAAAACCAGGCCAAGGCTGAACACAGTAGCTTGTGCCACAGCAAGGGTTAAAAGAACAATAGGAAGGAGCCTTAATGGAGAGCTGAGATTGCTACATCTGCCCATAGGACAGGAGAGCTGAGCAGAACTCCTGATGCTGGCAGAGGCTGTGCCTCTGCTCATCACTACACCCCAGCCTCTCCTTCAGGGGCATCAGTAGCAATCCATCTGGCTTCCAGCACTCTGGCACAGGCAAAGTAAAGAGCAAGGTCACAGACCTTGAGTTAGTCCCTTCCCTCCTCCCTCCTTCCAGACAGCCCTCTCCTGTGGGTATCCAATGACTATGCCCATGCCTAGAGCTGGTGCTGCACTTATTGTTTCACATAAGAGATATTTCCAAGAAGAACAAGCAAGAGAACATGTCAGAAGAGGGGAAGAAGTGACTTTGTCATTTCAAAGAAGTGCATGCAAACGGGGATGATGCCAGTGATTTCTCCCAGAGCTGTGCCTCCCAGACCCACCACATTCCCATCCCATGCTGTTTGCTCTTCTCTCCAGGATGACTGCAATCATTGTCCAGCAGATATTGTGGAGTTTCACTGCCAGCTAGTAAAATTAGGCAACAGAAATGAGCTTCCTCTGTAATTACTTCAGAATCCTCAGAGGAGCAGATGTTGAGGCATGTGGGTCATATCACAGTATCACAGGATGGCTGTGTTTGGAAGGGACCTCTGGAGGTCATCTAGTCCAAACCCCCTGCTCAGACAGAGTTGGTTGCCTATGTCTATGTCCAGACTGCAGCCCCAAGCTCCAGCAGTAGGAAGAGTTCCTTGGAAGAGCTGGCTTCTCAGAGGGAAGGGGAGAAGACTTCTCAGAAGATGCTCCAGCCAGATGGTAAAAAAATGCCTTAATGGTTTCTGTATAATGAAGAAGAAAGGGGAGGGAGACTGGGGTTAAAGTGGAAATGGGTTTTGGCAACAAGGAAATAGGTCCCACAGAAGTGGGGCTGCCCCAAGGTAGAACAATAATAGTCCTAACTCCTGTTGGTGCAATTTCATCCACACCCATGCAGCTGTGTTGAGGGTCACGCTTTAAAAGGAAAAAAAACCAGTGAAGGGAAGCCAGTCCAGTTGCTGTGGCTGAATGGGGATCCAGGACCCATCAGAGTGTGTGGGAGACCCATGTTCATGTTTCTGCATTGCATCAGGCTTCCTATAATGTCCTGGGCAAATCTCTCAGCCTGACAGTGCCACAATTCCCCACAGGAACAAGGAGGCAAGAGCTTTTCTTGGCCCGCAGCAGAGTACATGAATGGGATAAACCTTAAATACTGGGATGTGGGTGCCAGGCAAGTGGTGGGTGTTTAGGTAGACAAGCAAAACCGTAAGCAGGTGCTGCAGGGTCACCCTTAATGAAGACACCTCTAGTAGCCTCAGTAAAGAGGAGACTTGAAGACCTCCCTGAAGTGTTTTGGCAAATAAATCCTGATTATTTGGGCTTTGTGCAGACAAAGTGATTGTTACCCTAACTTCTTAAGGCACATAAGCATTTAAGCTGCCTTAAATCTTTAAGGTAGCACAATGTAAGCATTAAAGCCAACTTAAATCCTTATTAAGTCTTCTAGGTGCTTAAAGCATTTAAGCCATTTTTAAGTCTTGAGAATGACTGCTGATTTCCATGGGAAAGGATGTAATGTTGAAAGACACTTTGTACACAAGGTCCCCTTAGAGTTCACCCTGTCAGACAAGCCAGTGCCTTGTATGCAGCCTTAATAGGGAAGTTTAGAAGGAAGTCTAGACTTTAGTTTCCTTGCCATATAGATTTGGTTATGGGTTCATAGTGATGCTTGTGCACATGACAGGGATTTGAGAACACGTCAACTCATCCTGGTGGTTCATGTTGTCCCATACTGTGGCTTTACCACATTGGTTGCAATATGCACTTCAGAAGACAGTAGAGGAAGTTGAAAATGAGTGAATTCCTTGCACACACAGGGAAAATCACAGCTCACAACTAACTGAAAGCTTTTTGCTCTGACTTTTCAGCAGTGACCTTTGGATTCCAATCAACTCTGGAATGTCCCATCTAAAAAGGCAACATTTTTGGCGTGTCGTGAAAGCAAGGCTTTATAGTAGAACCTACTTTTGCAACTTTTACTGTATGATTTGCACTCGAGAGGATGCCATAACAAACTGCTGAGCATAGTGAATCTTTCTATGAAAAGGGATCCGATCCAGCAATCCCTGTCCTATGTGTACAGTTGAAGAAACTGCTTAACCCCTTCAATAAGGGCTACATGTGTGGCACACGCTCTAGATACTGGGTTGTTGGTTGACAGAGTGCCTTTCCAGTTACTCCTGCTATAATTCTGACCTTTTCTGGTTCTTAACTTCCCTTGCTGGATCATATCCCTTATACAGGTTAAGAGTGGCTAATGAAGTTTTCCTGTCTGCTTCATTCTGGACTGGCAGTGGCTGGGAAGCAGCCTGCCTCCTCTGGGCCCCTAGCTTGTGCTGATATTGCAGGCATCCACTGAAACTGTCCTCCAAAACAAACAGAGGGAGGAGACCTCCAGCAAGGGCAAGAGGGAGAGACATCTCACCTAAGTGTAGACCACTGTTCTGGGACACAGGTTCCTCTGCTGGAACCCTTTAAGGGCTGAGGCACTACAGGACTCTCAGGGACTAGGGTACAGTTCCTCCTTCTGTCTCCTGGTAGATCTATTATTACTAAGTGGGTCACCTGGCCAGACCTAGTCACCCCTCATAGTCAACAGACGTTTTTAGGAAGCCATTTGCCTGACCAGTTTCACACATCCCTGTCAGTAAAAAGACAGCTGCACCTTGAAACAAGCTCATTGCTCTTCTCTATGAATCCAGACAACTAGTCAGATGTAGGCATCTACAGTGCGCATGTGAGCAGATAAAACCATGCGCTTTACACCTAGGTACAAGCCAAGTGCTTAAATTGGCCAAGCTGTATCTTCAGTGTGCATAGAGAAGCGAATGACTTCTTCACCCATATCACTGAAGTTCGCTTGTCCTCTATCAAATGCTATTGAGTCATGGGGTTAGCGGAATTTTTCCTCCTTTCACTTACTTGCAAACTGTTAGTGTGTGCCATAAAAGGTTTCTGCAGGCGTACCTAAGTGGTTTTGAATGCTTTCCACCTCCCTGCATTTGCACGTTAGAAGTTACTAACTCCCATTTGCAGAGTCTCAGCAGATCCGGGGTTTAGGACTGAATGCCTCCAAGCTGGGGTATGAAAATGGATGGCAGTGTTTGGAGTCACTGACCGCACTCTTGCCCATGATAATCATCAGCACGTACAAGCCATATGGAATTGTTAAAATGGAGACTAATTTGACTGTAACAAAAGTCTCAACTGTGTTTTGTTATAAAGTACCTCATTAGTCTGACATTTTTTGTGACATCCCCTTGGTGGTAGACATGAATAGAGGGTTTTTTCCTGTCTCACATATGAGCAATAGGCACAAATTCCCATGTCAGCTGAAAACAGGCCTGCTCTCTACGCCAGAGCTGTGTACCCGAAGGACCTGAGCCTGTGAGATGTTGAACAACCCCCACTGATGAGAGGAGCCAGGTAATTATTTGCCTCAGCCTCTGAGATAATCTAGCCCAAAAAGGGAATGGAAAGTTCAAGAGCTTATTTAAGAGCTCTGTGCCCAAACTTAGCTTGTGCAAAAGGAATCTGCAGGCTGAGCAAGTGCAGTCTGCTGCACAGCTTGCTCTCATCCTTACCTACCAGCACGAGTTCAGAGGTATCACAACCCCAGCAGAGACCGCACCTGACCAAAGGAAATTACTACACATGGAGTAGCATCAGATGGATGGTGTAAACATGTAGTATATATGATTGGGTAGGGCAGGCCATCTCATGGACAGTGAGGCTGGTTATCCATCAGGGAGCACAGGGAGCAAAGGGAAGAGGGCTGGCTGCGCTCCTGCTCATGCAGAACAAGGTGATGCTGATATCTGCTGCCATGAGGTTCTGCTGGTTCATGGTCACCTTTTGGCCACCAGGACCTCCAGGTTCTTCTATGTAGAGCTGCTTTCCAGCTGGCTGCCCCCAGGATTTGCTGGTGCACAGGGCTATTCCTCCCCAGGGGCAGGGCTTTGCCTTGCCTGTGCTCAACTTCATAATGTTCCTGTTGTACCACCTCTCCAGCCTCCCGAGATCCCTCTTCTAGAGCTTACTGACTGCTCCCCCTGACTCAGTACCACTGGTGACCTCACTGATGGGGCAATCTGTCCTGTTGTCAAGTCATGCTCCTGAATCAAAACCTGACAAACTCCTCCAGCTGGGCTCTGAACCACTGCCCACCATACTTTGACTCTAATGCAGCCAATTTTCCACCCACCTTATATACCAATCACAATAATTAAAGCAGGCCCTACCAAGCATTAACTTTACAGATGAAGCCACCATGGTCAGGAATTCAAAATCTATCTTTATTTCCTTTTGAACACTGTTATCCCTGTTTGAAAGAGAGTCTTCCCTTTTCTCCCCCACTATCTTGGCAAGCAAAATGATTCAAACTGCTGATCCCATGAGAAACAGCAAATGTCATCAGAGACATCACAGAAACTATTCATTTTGCTCTGTAACAAGAATTCCCGCTAGTGAGGAGCTATAAATTATATTTAATGGATTACAGATCACAGGCCCTCAGTATCACCTTGCTTATTACTTGGCCGGAGGAAAGACAATATTGCTGGTACAGTACCACATCTCTGTTTATGTGAGTGACCTAAAAGAGAGATGTGTAGTTGTTCCAATGAGTTTCATAAAGAATATACTGTTCCAGTGAGTTTCATAAAAAATATACTGCTTCGCTATTGCAGAGATGGCAACCATGTGCAGTACACCACTGTTAAATTGCTGATCACCTGCAGAGACAATGACCTCCATTCTGTAGCACCCTCTTAATAGCTAAGGCCAGTGATCCTTTGCAATTGCAGTTCATTCTGTTTGCTAAGCCATTACGGTCATTATTCTAATTACCTATCGAGGCCTATTCTTGTGTGGTGCTGCACAAAGACAAAGGGAATATTGTTTTTGGTCTCCCAAAGTTTGCTCTCTCAATCAAAGAAGGAAAGCATTCAGGCACCCAACAAATTGCATAAGTTAGGGAGGGTAGAGATTACCCTGTGAATTAGCTGGGCAGCATTTGTGAGAAAAATATCTGCGTGAAAAACTGATGTGTTCCTGTCAATCCCAGCCCCTATACCCTTGCGAAGCAGAGTGTGGGAAGACTGAGCATCTAATAGCCTGGTTCACAGACAATAATTCCTCTGGAATATGGTGACTGATTTGCTTGACATTTTGTCTGGTGTGGACAGTACTAGAAGAACCATCAGGTAATTTTTGGGAAGCTAATTTGTTCCTCTCTACTATATGCTGATAAGGAACAAAGAGATGTTAAGTGCTCAAATCTCTCAAAAATCCAATATGATTTGGATGCAAATCTCAGGAATCTTTTTTACAGTGTAATGTAAGAATTCATATTCATACAATTCCCTTTTCTATTTCATTAGCAAAGTTTCCCGCTGGCAGCATCCAAAGTAAACTGAGGTCTGGCATAACATATAGAGATGACTCTACAGAAAATTATTTTTTAATTTAATCAATAATATGCCCCTATATGGAAATCTTGTCAGAATATAATTCTGTATCCAAGCGAATGCATTGTTTCATGCTTCTTAGTAAGACTATAGCAGAGTAAAGCTGGGAATTGAAAAGGAACTGGGAGGCTTCAGTCCCTACGCAGATGAAGCTCCCAGTGCTAGTGAGGCAGGGCTCGGGAGCCACTGCAACTCTCTTGTTTAACATAAGCAGCTATTTGGGAATTCTTTTTTTACTCTTTTTTGGGTTGTGGCTGAGATCATGCCAGTCCCCACCGACAGATCAGGCTCACTAGACAGCGGTCTCCTGGCTTAGGTTCAGACAAGGCTGTACTGAATTAGATGGCTTGGCCCAAGAGCCTGACCTGTTTACTTCTGTCTATATGCCTAACCTTTCTGTTCCTGTTTTGTACATGTTTTTGAAAGCACTTCAGAGACAATACTTCTCCCATGTTTATGGTGGCTACCTAGCAATACTCAGCTTGGCTTTTTTCAGTGCTTCTGCTGCATGGATAGTGACTACTGACAACAACACATTTGAGAGCCCACAGCTGTCTGTCCATGGCAGGACAGCCCTTATCCTGATCTGTTGGAATCAGCACAAAAGCTGAGACGGGTACTTACTGTGCAGAAATATCTGGGGGTTTATACCTTCCCTTTTTCTTCTTCCACCCTCTATTGCTACTCCCCATACATCTAGGTATTCGGAGCAGAGTTAATATTTCCTGTTGCTTTACCCAAGGTGCGTGTTAGACACACAAAGGCACAAGCTCCTTCTTATGTGCAGGAGCCAGTTGGGCTAATTAGCTTATGTGAAAATGAGCTGAATGGCTTTCAAGGTCACCTCTATCGGAGAATTGCTTTTGTGCTACACAGAGCTCAAACCTCCCAGCAGACTTCACCTGCTCTATCCCCTTTCTGCATTTTCCATTGTTTGGTGAACCCAACACCCTTGTTATCCTGGATCACAGACAGTTGACTTTGCTTGTTCTTCAAGCTTAATGGAACGAAAGATTTGGGCCTGGAGTCCCAAGGCATCACTGAAATGCAGGTAACAGGGGTGAAGAGCACACTGCCTGTTTTGCTGTCTGCTGCAGGTTGATGATCAGTGCTCACTGTGTGTGTAATCAGTTCCTTGTGGAAGTCCAAGCAAGAATTCAGATTTTTCATCTTTTAAAAGCCACTTGTTATTTACCAGTGCAAGCATGTCACAGCATTTCACCTAAAACATGGCATTTTTTTTCTCTTCAATAATTTAAGGAGAGGAAATATGCATATAAGAATAAATTAGTGAGAAAAGACTAAGCCCCAGGTGTAACTTGAACTCAGACTCAGACTTCGAGTAGATTTACGGCAGTGCAGGCTGCTGCACTCAAAGCAAAGGAGTGCGCTGGCGCAACTTGGAGGATGTTTAAAGGCATGCACTGAATGCTAAGAAAATCGGCAGTTTACTGACGCTGGTTCTGCCAATACATTTATGCAAAACTTGTCCTTTGATTCTCCAAAGGCATGGGCAAATTCATGCAAGCAATGTTAATGATTAGCTACAGGATGTATTGATGACTGTGAGCTCCTATTTTACCAGCAGCGTTGCATGCAGAGGCAGGCATAAAGCTTAACTATCTTATTAGGGAAGGCCAAAGGGCTGGGATCCACATAGGTGTTTAGGCACTTACACCCCACGTAGGTGACTCTCACTACTTAACACCAGTCGTGTTACCAAGGTGCTTATGCTTGGAGCTTAGTCACTCAGGTCTAATTAACAAAAAAACCATAAAAAATAAAAATTATCATAATTAACATAAAAAATTAATTAACATAAAAATATTAACATAAAAAACCCTATGTTTTTCAGTGAGAAGACATAGGTGGTTTTGGTGGTGCTTCAGGCCTGAGACAACCCTCAGAGCCACACATCTTTGTCAAGGGAGCCTACTTGCTACACTGCATTGAGTGCCTGAGAGCAGCAAGAGCAGGTTTGGTGCTTTGCAAATGAAGATAACCACTCTCCTAGGGAGTGTGGTCCATAAAGAAGCCCAGAGAGAAATTTTGTGTGAGAGACAGCTTCTGCTAGCAGCGAAACCATGAAAAACAGAAGATGGTGTTTCACTCTGCAGGAGTGGGGGATAGAGACATCAGTGTTACCCAAACCTGGGAGCTGGACGGCTGTTGAACCTTCATTTCTGCCTTTCAGACTATTTCCACTGCAGTGTTTGAGTGAATTCCTGAGAAAGCTGGAGTGGTTTTTTATGCTGTGAAGAAGTTTCAAGCTATGCCCATTTCTTAAAAGAGCACTGACTCCTGTGCGTTGCTTGCACAGCTTTTCTTTCTGTGAACCACCTGGCATGGAGAGGAGGAAAAAGGCACATTACCTGTAGGCACTGCAAAAGAATACCCAGAAGCTTTAACCCTTGATAGAGCATGTCTGTCTAGTACCTGCAGTTTAATTAGCCTATTTCTAGAGCTGTGCTAGCCTGTTTTAGAGCACACCAATACAAACGTTTATTTGCAGCTGCCTGCAATGAGGTTACAAAGCAACTACTGATATAATGTTTTCTCTTGGAATTTATTCTATGAAGATGATTCATGCTGGACAGCTAAATGCCATCAGTGTTGTCTCAGCTTTTACTGACTAAAGTATTTTTCCACATGTGATAGTGGACTGTTCTCATTAATGGCTGAGCTGTAAAATCTTGCTTTCCCTCTTATTTATGATATTGGAAAAGTTCCAGTGCAGTGCAGTACAGTACATGTGTAAGTCATTACCCTCCCTCTAAGCTCCCCCCTAAGTATGGAATGTTACTGTATTTTAATATATTACAGAAATAAACAAATGTTATACATGTGGGGGATAAGTATAAATCAGAAATGACTCAAAGGGCAAAGGGGCTAAACAGAGTTTGCTGGGCCTGAAAATCTCTGGAGCACAAGGGCTATCATTGTGGGGATGTGAGGATGCTGTGCCACTGCACAGTGCCCTCCCCTCACTGGTTTAGCCATGTCGAACCCTGGACAATATTGCCAAGTTTCCAGTTCTTTCAAGTTTTTGGGGCTGGTCTTCAAAGGTCTCAGGATGTCTGATGTGGTTTGGTTCCTGTGGTCTGTGCAACAGGCAATGATGCTCCAGTGATGCTGCATCTCAAAGCCCAGTGCGCAGAGCCTTTCCTTCCCACCAGCTGCCCACATCTCCTTAGAGGGCACCAGAGCTTCTGTCCTTGAAGACTCCTGAGAGCCAGATCCAGACCCTGCATCAGAGGCAGCCACTGCCATGGTGTCTGCGTTTCTTCTCACCGGGACAAGTAAGGTTTGTTGAAGGTTAAAGGTACAAACACCCTTGAGAATAGGCACCTCTGGAGTGCCGATAAATTTTAGCTTTCTTCCCTTCTGGCCCTTCAAATCTCACACTTCCACTTGCATTAGTGGCCCAGTTTGCAGAGAAGGGCTATGGTAATGCCCTTTCAGGAGGAGTTGTGGCTTAAATGCCCTTGCTCCAGGGATTGAATGTCCCTTGGCTGTTGGCACTCGCTATTGACAGTGTCACCACCGAAACGGCAGGAGCCTTTTGGAGAGGTCTCAGAGCCTCACAGGACTGTGGTCTGTATACCAGCCCCATCTGTAGTGGCAGGGAAAAGGAGACACTGAGATCTGATGGCACACACAGCTACCATCCTTCTGCCTGAACTCTTCCACCTCTCACCAAAATAGGGTGGCTTCGTCCACCCTGCCAGTGGACAACCCCAAGCCTGTGGCCTGGGCTCACCAGCCTAGCTGTAGGCATCACATCCACCCCTAAATATGTGTTGTAGGTAACCTAGCTGCCTAACTTGGGCCATCTGCAGTAGCTGGTAGGTGGCCACCCAACTGCTAGCTATCACATCTCCTACCCCGGAGGTGCCCAGGACCCCGTTTGGATCAGGCCTTGACTTTGTTGTGGCAATCTCCCCAGCCCAAGCATTTATGCTTTGATCAATTCTCTGTCACACAGGGAGCAAAGAAAAAAACTATTCCTCCTGCAAGAGCGTTTTCTTCCCTCTGGATCAATGCGTACAGCTTCATTTGACATCAGCGTGAGCTCTGTCGCAGATAAAGAGCAGTAAATGGCCTAATGGAAAGAATAATAATGCTATCATGCGTGTGCATGGCTACTCATCCATCTTGTGGTTTTAAAGATCTTCCTCTTACTGAGCCTGCTGGTCATAATGCTCACCCTCAGCTAATTCACATCTTTTAATTATCTTTTCAAAGGTGCTATCAAAAATCAGGGGAAAAATGAAAAAGCCCAGAATACGCTGACTGAAAGCTGAAATGAGATGTTCCCCAAGTTGAGGCTTTCATTCTTTGAAATATAATAGGCAATATAAGTTAAAAAAAACCAACTGTAACTTTTATTAGAAGCACCATAATTTAAAAACTGTGAGCCTGAGATTTAATTTCAACCATAAGCTGCAGTGTACTGCTTTATTGACCTCAAGTTGTTTTACACTGTATTTTTCTTTGACCTCTTAGTGCTAAGAGGTACATCTTTATTAGTCACTGGATTATTTGCTAACACAATGCCTTCCTTGTATTTCAAGGGGGAAGAAAATCTATTTATTGTGGGATTTTATTTTCATAGTGCTTTTTACATGGATATTGCATATTATGAAAGGTGGGTACCTTTCATCTAATACAATATTAGCATTCATGATGGGGCTGACTGCTTCCTTGATATTCACTTGAAGCTGGATAACAAAGTAGGAAAAAGTAAGAGAAAGACAATATAAACAGAAAAGTCTGGCATCTATGTGATGGTTACTTGTGTAGCTGCAGCATCATTACATCCCAAGAAATTATTTCTGTGTCTGAGATTTTAATCTAGTTTTGATGTTTAGCGGCTTAATGGACACTTAAAATAATTACTGTTATTTTTCCCTTTGCTTGCATAGCAAAAAATGTGCTGGCATTCTCACAGATTCAGTGATATCCGCTTATAGTTCCAGAAGTGGAATTACCAGAAAATAATGTTTAGGATATTGTGCAGTGACCCAAATAGCACACATAGAAGGGATGTGAGTAGAGCTAAATTATTTTTCTATATTTATCTTGGCACCAGAAAAATATAAATCATTATCTTGTTACTGTAAGTGGTCATTAGGAAGAAATGGAGAGTTTCTTGATAGCATAATTGATAAATTCTTAAAAATGAGGACACTGAAAGACTGTTAACAAATTGTAATGAATTGATTTTCAAGAACATTCTATGTCAGGTATCACCATATATTCGCATTATGGAAGACTTCCTACACAATGAATAAATAATAATAGCCTGTGCACTAGGAATTGCAATAGAAGCATTTGTCTTTAGTTTCAAAATGTACTAGAGAGCTAAAATTAAACATGTGCTCCCCCTCCCTCAGCCGATTCATCTTAGTCTTCAATGGGGAAGCAGAAGTACGTCTGTATGTGACACGATAAAATGCAGAAATTGAGCCTATTGACAGAAAATTATTTTAGGGTAATTGCTGTTTGCATTTAGTCTGCTCTTTGGAGATGAGCAAGTTGCTATTAACCAAACATCCGAAGCCATGACTTGTAAATCTGCCTTCCTCATGTGGCTTGAGAGATGAGTCTCGGAGAACACGAAGGGTTACTAGGAGGAAAGGGACATTTTACCACGAAACCTGAAGCAATAGCTGCAGTCCTTACACAAAAGAGACAACTTCCTTTGTGACAGGGAAGGATTTCATGCAGGAACTCTGAAATTTTAAGGGTGGGCAATTAGTGCTTAATTCACACAAGGAACAGCACACCAGAAGGTGGGCTCTTCAGCACAGCCCCATTTTCCACCAGGGGGTTGGAGAAACCTTGAATTGTCCAGCCAACTTCTCTCCATTTGTACTCAGGACAAATGAAAACGTTAAAGTGTTTGATATTTTCTCCACCAATACTTGGGTATTAGGGCAAAAAGCTGAAATGCCCATTGTTTGGGACCCTGCCAGCTGCTGAGTGGCTGGGAGATGCGTGGCTCTGACAGGCTCTTTGTTAAGGGCTGGAAAACAAGCATGCCAGGTAGCAGGGCACCACTTCTTGGCAGGCTGGCTCAATATAGATAACAAGAAGGGTTATGGAGACCATACACTATTTCTTCCTCCATTTTGACTCCTTTAAGCTCCCCTTGACAAGCAAAACGAGCTTGTTTCCAGCTTCCAGAGCACTCCTCATGTCAGGCTCTGAAACAATTTCTTCTGCAGAGGTCAGGACTGAACTTCAGAGAGGTTAAGTGGCTTTCCCAGGACTGGAGGGCAACAGCAATCAGGGCTATGTGGAGTGATGACGAAGATAGGTCATGCAGTAAAACAATTGCAAGTCAGGAAAGGCATCTGGGCCATGGGATGCTCAGACCCCTGCACAGCCGGACGTACACTTACCATGGTAGGAGTGAGAAAGAGGACATTGTTTCTTAAAATGGCTGCGGCCTGAATGTTTATCAACACAGAGCCACCTTCAGATTCTTTCACAACATGGTTGAGACCAGGGCTTTCCTGAACATCAGGGGACTGCTTCGAAGGAATTCGTAAAGAGCAGTGAAGACTAATGAGCCTTTGGTAGGCTTTATGGGATAGATGTCAGCAAATCAAAACAGTGTGAGAAAACCACAGGTCCTGCCTTTATCCACAAAATAAAATCATGCAACACAAAAAAAAAAGAAAAATCACAGAAAACAGGTGAAACGTGAAAAATCACAGAAAACAGGTGAAACAGAAAGACACCATTATCCATATTCCTCTAGAAAATAATGAAAAAATATGAGATCAAAAGTAAAATCAAAAGATTTAAGGCTAACTGCCTTAAACCATGTTTATACATAATATTTTCCATGTGTTCTGCTTTCAAAAGTAGATTAGGATTGGAAATTATTCAAAAATTTCTTTGAAATGAGCAAGAACCCTTTGAATAAGGATACAGCTTTAGGAATACCAACACCAGAATGAGGAAATGCACTGAAAAAGGTTCCAATGTAGATGAAGGGCTGTAAAGAAAGCTGTTGTAAAGCCCTTCCTTGCAAGTTAGAGTTATGTTGGAAGATACACAGACATCTGGACACACGGAGTTGCTTGTGTCACACAAGAACCTCAGCCTTGAATAGAGGCAACCAGCAAGGGCAGATCAAGGACAAAGAGACTTATGCTGAGCTCCTGGCAAAGAGAAATGAAAAGAATCTCAGTGTAAAATCTCTTATTCCTTTTATATTACATTTTGGTTGCAAGACAAAGACAGACTATACATTTAATATATCTTTTAGTATGGCTTTTCCTTTTTTCTCCTAGCACAATGCAAGAATGCTCTTACTTAATGAGCTAAGGTAAGCCTGGAAAATGAGCGTGGAGCCAAGTGCATGGAAGGAAGCAAAGGGAACCTGCCAGTAGCTCCTTGAGGCTAGGATTCACTGGAGTTTTCTAACTTATACAGAGTCACAGAGGTTCATCAGTGGCCTGGTTTCACTAGAAGAGTCAGCTGTGCTAGGTTATCCACAGGGAGTGTATAAGAGCTTCTCTGCAGACACCATGCACATAGTTTGGAGAGAAAGAGGCAACAGAGGAAGATATCTGTTTACAAGAGGATGATGCTTCCCTGACCATTTTTAACCAGTGCACGACTTGAGAAGGATGAAGAGAATGTGCCCCAGCGCAGAACAGATCCTAAGGAACGGTAAGTGCATTTGCACCTAAGATACACTTGAAATACCACATCCCAGACCTGCTACTCAAAGAAGTATTGCAGGTCCTGCCTCAGCCCACCTCCTGAGCGCACGTTTTGCTTTGAGTCTCACTGAAATCAATTCCCCTTTGAAGTGTACTTTCCTACATTTCCAAGAAGCACAGGTGCAATACTGAAAGGTTAACCTAAGGTAATGGCACTATAAGCTATAAATTTTAAACTTTGATCTATAGTCTTTCCATCAGCATCTGTATAGATGAGTAAATTCCTTTTGATGACTACAACTGCGTTGCAGCACACCAACATTTAGAAACTCTGCGTTCTGATTTATTGCTTGAATTTCTCTTGTTGCAACACAGGGCACAAAGGAGTTTCTATGGCCCTGGCCGGTTCAAGGACTGGTCTGGTCAAAGCACACCTACTACTACTTGTGTCAGGAGAGAACTTTGTCAGCATGTGGCACAGCAGTGATGGGTGGGAGGGAAGGCACCTAGGTGTAGACAGGATTACTTGAACTGCTGGAGTGTTGGTGTGTAATGATGAAAACCTTCAGGGGAAAGTAAATGGCAGCAATGGGGATGCCTCATTGTGCTGTGCCTTCTTCACCTTTGTGGTCTGACATTGTGCATGAGTGGGTGGGAAGTGGGCTTCAGCACATACCACTTGACATCACCCTGTCTGCCCATGGGGTCACATAACATCAGGTCAAAATCATGCTGAGTGTTTCCTTTAGCATTACCCTGCAAAGCACATCCCTCGCTTTCTGTGACCGCAGAGCTCTGACTTTCTAGGTTGTCCCCTTGAACATCTGCCTTTCAGCTGGTTTTTCCCTAGACGTATTGTGTGTCATTTTCTGAGTGAATGTCACTGTGTTATATTTCAGCTGGTTATGTGCAGGCTCTTTCTATCCCCACTGGTGTTTGCCACACTATTGTCTGTGAATCTTAATAAACTGGAGTGCAGGCTACCAAAGACAAGCACTTGGGCTTTTAGGAAACGCTGAGGTGATGAAACGGGAAGGTGAACACCCAGCCTGCAGCCCTGGAGGTGGGTTCAGACTCTGGTGGCACATGAAGCATTTGAGCTTAAGCCTCATCTGCAAGGATAAGGTTTTCATCTCTTTGAAAAGAAAACAGCAGTGACAGTAACCCCCCCAACCCTGACGGTCTGTATAAATGTACGGCAGTAAAGACGAAAAGCAATACAGATGGAAGAGGAAAAACCATCCTTCTTGAAAGCGCCACTGGCATTTGGGAGGCTGCTTTTGCTTTTAATTTGTGGGTTTTGGAAATGAATGCATGCTGGTTGACATTACAAAAGATGACTTGTGCTGACTGGGCAAGTTTGGTGGTGTGCAGAGGAGCTGAGTGAAGGACAGGCGCTGCCTGAAGGAGGTAGATGCTCAGCCTGGCATTGCTCAGGGCACCTAGTGCTGACTTTTAAACCAGACGTGAGCCCAGGGCGCTGCCTGAGGCCACCGGGATTTTCCTGGCATGTGCTAGGATCTGGGGGGATATTTGGAGGCTGGCTTGGGCATATTTATAGGGGCAAGTTTAGACTGCCCCATAATTACCATGTCTATCCATACTTCAGGTTGTGGCCCATTGAGACAGCCTGGGTCTGGCATCTCCTCCACATGGGAATCCTCTTTTCCCCTTGGAGAGGACTGTTTTACTCAATCCCATTTCAGTGTGCACCTGCGTGTCCTGACTGTCCCTGACCCATTATAAACAGTGAGTAATGGGTGATTTTTAAATACTCCTCCTTCCCTTCTCTCTTCACCTTTCCCATCTCTTTCTTTGCTGGCTTCAGGGTGAATGGTCAAGGGCAAACTTGATTTCACAGACTCGGTATTATTTATGGTAGGCTGGAGAGCAACAGCTTTCTGAAGCAAATATATATGCAAAGTCTCGTGGGAAAAGAAAGGAGAGTGCACATATAGAAAAAAGGAAAGCAAGGGTGAATGAAAAATAAATCACTGGGGTGATTTCCTTGTGGCTGGTGAGTACTTGTTTAGTTTAGGACGAAAGGTATTATTGTAAAATGCACCAGCTAGCATGTTCTAACTGCTACCTCTTAACATTCATATTAAAGAATATTTTTAATTTTAATATATTACCCTACATTTAAAGGTATGGCTCAGATGGAAGAAAGGCTCATGAGGAGCTAACATTGCTCGAGCTGGCTAATCTGTGCTAAAATAGTTTTCCTTGTCTGGATTAAGGACATAGGTCCATGACCGTAAGCAGTTGTAGTAGCTGATCAAGTTGCCTCACATCAGCTGATCTGCAGTACTAGTTGAGCGCCTACTCTTAGCTCATAAAGACATGGAACTCATGTGATTTCCCAAAGTGGACCCTCATGGAAAATCTGAGCCACAGTTTATGTCAAGGTGTATAAGACAAGTAGTTGCTATAGCTCTGGTAGGCACTTTCAGCAGAGGATCTGCCTAATTTTTGTGCCAGAAGTGCATCTCTTGATTCCATGAGGCCTTGGATCTGGATCACTCATCAGACCTTTGATCCCTTAGGAGTCACATCACCTACTTGAGGCAGTGCTGATAGGCAGTCTGAATAAAGCCCCTTTCTCTGTCTAATCTGACCGGACTGATGTAATGCAAGATATGAGCCAGCATCTTCTCAAGATAGCAATCAAGGAGCTGCTTATGTGGCTGAGCCTTATACCAGACACTGCCTGGTAATGTTGACTGGATGGAAGAATTAACTAGAGGAACAGACAAGGCTCTTTGATTAAGGGATTTCATAAATTGTCATAAGATACGTTTGCAATAAAGATCTGTGATTCCCGCTAGTAGGTTGGTATCAGTTGTGGCTAAGAACACTATCTTGCCATCTGTTCTTGGCAGGAACTGTACAATTCTTTCTTTCAAGTCACAGATATTATTACACTTACTCAGCCTTTGTCAGCTCAGGACTTGACCATTATAATACTCCCTGCAGGATGCTGCTCACTGTGACCATCTGGAAAAAGAAGCTAGATGAATATACAGCTGCTTGCTTATTCAGTAGCATTTCATACCACAAATGTCTTACACATCTGCCTTATCATCTGCCCCAGCTATTCATTTCTGGGCGTGGTAGGAGGTGTTGCTTTGAATCTACACAAAGCTGTGCATGCACACACAAAACTATGCTAAAGGAACATCAGGCTGCAAAGCGGGGTACACCTGGGAAACATTGGCATGAAAGCGGACAAGGAAATTTCTTGTTTAGAGGCTTTGCAAGAAGCTGCTGGACTTCGTTAATTCACACGTCCCATCTTAGGCTACAAGGGCACAATCTCTCCCCACCAACTAGATTTCTAACTTCTTCTCTGAATTGCCCTCAGCCAGAACGCTGGGATATCCTCCAGTCACTGTGAATACACTGTCCCCCCACCAGTTACAACCCCTTGCCTCTTTCCTTGCATGGAAAGGATGGTGCCCACCAAGTGAGCAGTTGTTCAGTGTTTTAGGTTTTGTTCAATGCAGAGCCCCATGCCCCACTGACCACATGTTATCCAAGCCTTTCTCAGGGCAGATTTGTTCCTTTCCTCATGGTCCCTTCTGTGCCACTCATCACTACTCCGGGGTTATTAATCAATTTATCCTCATAGCCTTATTTATGGGAGACAGTGGTTTCATCTTCATCTTGGCTGAATGTGATTGCTAAATTCTCCTAGGGCCTCACCTGCTTTAAGGGTGTTTCACCCTTTCATAAGCCCTCACATTCCAAACACACTGCAGAGCCATCATGCCTGCAGTCTGAATCCACCTGAGGGCCAGAGGTCTTCCCTCACTGTCACCATATCTTGCTGCTGGTGTCCAGGGTGGCCGTCAGTGCATAAATGGAGGACACGATGTCTGTCCCTCCTGGCCTTTAGACATTCTCCTGCCTGGTGTCCAGGTTGCATGGAAAAGGAGGTGCCCACGTCAAAGGCAGAAGTGACAAGCACAAAGATGGGAGTTGGTGGGGAATATATCTGAGAACCTGGAGCCTTGCAAGTAGAGGAAAGGAGAGAGGAACAGAGACTGTGACTGAAGTGAGACCACTGGCTTTTTTGGGCTGGGATGCTGCAGACTGCACCGAGGACTGGGAGGAGATTCTGGGTGAAGGATAAGTAGCTCACAGACTGGAAAATAGGAAAGGCTGGAAAAGTTAGGAGCCAGGACAAGAAGCCAAGTGATGAGGAAAGAAACAGACTGGGAGAGGCTGGAGCACGTCCTCCACCATAGTCTTGGACAAAAGCCATCCTGGCACTCCTCTGTTGGTAAGAAACAGCCATGAAACTCACCCACAAAATGTGCTATCATCCTCATCTTCTCGCTGGTCCAAGGATTGGATGGCAACCTATTGCTGCTATCAATTACTCCTTCAGATCAAGTGTCTGAGTCACTTCAAGTCTTGGAGGATCAACCTACCACAGACCACATCTAACCTACTGGCTTTTCAAGGCAGATCTTTCCTGTGGAGACAAGGTAGAAGCTAAAATTAAATTCGCAGTGGAAAATCTTTGGAGCTACTGCCATACTAAGTATCGTATTTTCCTGGGTATCATTCATGTAAGTTGTAGCAGCAAGGAACATGTAGCTCTTCTGTACACAGTTACAACTGCGTGAGGAAACCACGCACCCTATTTGCACAGCCCATTAGCTGCATAACTGGTCTTTTGTACACAAAATCTCTGATTCAGCAAGTTCTTTAATCATGTGTCCCCCTTCAAGAATGTCTCTGAAATTGAGGCCCTATGTCATGTACCTCTGAAAAATCAATTTTTGTATAGCAAATTGAAGCTTTTCCTGTCATTTTAGCTCTCTTGTTTGATTTGACTGAAAATCTGTGCCTGAAGCAGAACACCAAGCAAAGATGAAAGTTCATATAAATGATTATGTTTGTCAAACACAATAATTTATATGAACTTTCTTTTTATGGATATTTATCTTTTTATGGTTTGAAGTGACATTACCATTGTTTTCCATTTTCCTGCTTTATTAGCCCACAAGAAAGGACTACCACTGTACTACTCATGGTTTGGGCAGGTTTTTTACCTCCTTCTGTTTAATGGGAATAAAACTAGACACCAGAAAAAGCCACATTTTATGGGATCTATCTACCTCTATGTCTTCCCTTAAGATCCATAAACTGTATGGACATACCATATAGCTTCACAAGTTTGCTTGCACTTCTCAAACATGCTACATTGGCATGATCCCACACAGTCTATCATGCACTACATCCAACCACATGTAAGAATCTGCCCAACTAACAGTTTTATATCTAGTCCATGTGCACACTACATGGCTCGTGATTCAATGCCATCTGCTGAGAAACAGGAAAAGTTATCTGTATTATTAAAATCAAGCAGTTTTCCTCTGTGCCTAGTGATATTTTGGGCTGAAGTTATCTAAATTCCATCTTGCTCTCTTACTCCTTGTTGTGTAGGAGACAGCTTCATTGATGGCTTCCACAGATATGACTGATTGTACTTGGGTATCAGGGAACACATTCCCAGGTCTCAGGAAGTTTTTGAAGGCAGGCAGTGCTTGGCTCCCTTGGTGACTCTCAGAGGATGTATATGCCGGTCACGATGGAAAGAAATGATGACCCCTCTTTTTGTCTTCAGAAACTTTAGAGATCTGTCCATGGCAAGACAATTTGGGAATCAAATAACCTTTGCGTTTTCTAGGCTGCAGCCTGAATAGGCAGCGAAGGAAGAAACCACTGTCAATAAATGCAAAGCTAAAAATAGGCAGACCAAAAGCCTCAGCAGAGCTCTGGAAAAATTCTGAAGGTGCAAGTAAGAGTTATTTATAAGGTTGGGAGTTGAGAGGGGAGAAACAGGTCAGCAGAAGACTAATTACATAGTTTGGGTTCCAGAAATTACTTTCCAGTGTACACAGCACCATTATGCTCGAGTTGTGAGTCCTAGATACATTTGTGCCTGGCCTATGCTGTGCTGTGCTGTGCCAGGAAGCAGGTTTCTGGACATTCCCAGGATGCAAGAGGGCTAGGACTCAGGAGCTGCAAGTCCACTTTCATAGCAGGCCTTCTTACTTGCAGATATGTGCTTTGCAAAAGCAGCTGCTGGAGTCCAAAAGCAGGTCAAGCTGCCTCCATAGGCACGGTCCTAATTGGTATGTAGGTAGATACAATTATAGATAGATGCATGCAGGGTGGAATCATATTGTCCAACCTGAACTGCAAATAAGTGAGTGCTCTAAGTCAGCTAGGGTGTATCCAGACATCTCCATGATAGCAGGTGAGCTTTGAGGATTAGCATTGACTCAGGCCACGTACACTCAAGCAAGTAGTACAGTGCAATAGGAGCAGATTGAAAGAGGAGGAAGTGCTGCTGAAAACTCAACATGTACACTATACACATCGGTCTCGCTCTAGTCTCATCCCATGAGCACACCAGATGTGTCCCCAGGGCACACCTTTTTGTTTAGTTTCATCAGCAAAGGATCCGGCTGGTGCTTCTGAGACCACTCCATGGTGCAAACCACATTATGGAAAGTGAGGATGCCTGGGGGATGCCTTTCAGAAGCACTCTCCCAGTGCAAACGAAGACTCTGATGGAGACACATCCTTAGATTAATAATTTTTATACATCTAAAATAGCTATCATAATACCTATCCTTAGCATGAGTAGTCCAGCGCAAATGTAGGGTCTGAGAAGAAAACAAGAAGATTGATCTCACACTTTTTAAATTCGAAAAATGCATAGGTTTTCACCTCCCATTTCCAAAGAAAAGAGAGGGAAAGTTTATTTCACAAGAGATCATGGGTTTTTTTTGTTTGTTTTTTTTTTTTCTATTTTTATTCTTACAGGTAACTAAAATATTTGGTTATTTTGCTTGAGGCAAATGACCAGCAAGAACAAATTCTGCATTATGACAACTGTTATAATTTTATTTAATGAGAAGTCTTGGGCAAGCTTAATAACAGATGGATGGTCCAACCTAATGTAATATAATAGAACATAAATGATCAGTAAGTGTCTATTTAAATATCTCCTCTTGGGTGTATTTAAAATTGGCTGTTTACATTAATTATGAATTTAATTGCTGGTGAATTTCACAGGGCATTTAATCTAGTTTGCCATATATGAGAACGAAGGACAACAGTTATGCAGGTGCAGTGCCCTGCCTGGTGGTTTGAGTGGACCTCTTGGCAGTGGAAGGACACCTCCGAGAAGCTGCCTGTGCAGAGGAACTTCACAAGGAAATCCTGGGACAACCAGCTTCTTGCCCAGCTCTGGGATGAATTCATCCACAGCATCCCATGGAGGATAACATTTCAACGCCCTCATTTACTGCTTGCCCTCACAAAATGGGGCTACTGGTACAAGCGTGGGACAGTCAGCTGCAGTGTGGAGGTGGGAAGGAGCAGCCAGGGCACAAGTCACTTAAATCAGCTTTGCTGCATGAGGAAATGAGTGAGATAAGGTGTGATGAGGTGGGAACATCTCTTGCTGAGGCTGGAACTTAAAAAGCAGGAGTAGTCCTTTGGCAGCTAATTTAACAGTCATCTTGCATATCAAAAGGACCCAGTGACTTTTGGAGTGCATAGAATAAATAATTGATGCCTCATGAAGACAACTATCAGGTCTCAGCTGTCAAGCTGATGGGAATTAGCCTCATTGGAGGGGATATTTGAAAGGCCAGACCATGTGCAATACTGATGCTAAGTGATTTGGCTGTGACATAATGCAGAAGTTAACAACATGTCAACATTTTGTTATACCATTTTACTCTCTGCTTTTCATTAAACCCTTTCAGTGCCTGAAACGCGTTTCGTCCCAGTCAGTACTGCAGCCTGGTTACAAGGCTTGCTCACTGAGAGGGTCTCCCAGTTTTCCTGCTGGAACAAAGCAGCTCTCTGGAAAGCATGCAGGCAAGAGGGACCAAGCAAAGGCCACTTCCACTGTGAAGCTTCTTGGATGTTACAGCATTAGGGAGTGAAGAGACTGGAATTCTTTTTTAAGTTAAAGATTCAGGCTTCTAAGGGGTAGGATCCTGCAAATAGCACCTCAGAAACCGGATGTGTTCAGTGGCACCAACTGGTTTGTGGGTAAGGTCATGCCTTTGGAGGGCAGGACAGGCTATACAGCTGTTGCGCAGGAAAGCCTGTATCACAGAGCCTTCATTAGCCTGGGACAAATGCTTCACCAAAAGAAAATCCCATTGTGGACTGGTTGGTCAGTCGGTGCCTTGCTGCTCAGGAAATAATCTGTGAGTACAACACAAACCGCAGGGAACCGCAGTGAAACCAGTAAGACGGTGAGGGAGGCTTGCCTATGAAATGGCTATGGGTCTTGAGCAGAGTCTTCAGTCCCATGCTCTGTATCTATCTGCACGCACCTAAAATTTAGGTACAAGATTTTGCCATACACCTGAGCCAGAAGGAAAACAGAGTCCAGTGGCACTAAATCCACAGCCCCTCATTTTTATCAGCCAGCTCTGCATCAGAAAAAGGAGGCAAAGTTTTAATTTGTCAGGGAAATTATTATGTTATTAGACCTGGGAGCTCCTGAGTGTCACAGTGATGACTGCTGAGCCCAAATCTTTTAGGGACACAAGGCAAAAGCACGCTCCACCATCAGGTCAGGGGCTGAAACGTGCCTTCCAAACACAGTACATTGCTGCAGCACCCAATTCTCAGCCCCAGCCTGCAGCTGCTCCTGAAAAATCCAGCCCAGGTCATGGGCTCCACCTGGGACTGGCTGGGAGCATGCCCCAAAGCCTGGCCCTGCATGCCTTGCATACCTCAAGCCCCCTGCAATCAATGGAGGAGGCGGCTGTGGGGAAACAAGGGTCAAGCCTGTCCCATTAACTACTAATGAACAAGCTGGCAAGGGAGGGGGTGGTTTTTGGCTTCCTCCTGAGGGGAGCCTAGCACAACTAGATATGGAGCAAAGGTGACAAGGTCACTGCTGCTTTTGGCAGCTCCCTCTTTCCACTGGCCCTGGGTCACAGCCTGTGCCAACTGGGGAGCCAGGTGAAGCTGCAGCACTTGCTGGATGTCAATCAGGGACAGGGCAGGGAAAGGCCACAGGCTTGCTCACTCTGTTCCCTGAAGACAGGCTGTGCTGCACATCACCTTCAAGTACCCCTTGGGTAGTGCCTGAAGCTTGGGGAAGAGTTTGAAGAGGCTGATGTTTTGGAAATAGAATCATAGAATCATGGAATAGTTAGGGTTGGAAAGGGCCTTAAGATCATCTATTTCCAACCCCCCTGCCAGGAGCAGGGACACCTCACACTAAACCATGTCACCCAAGCCTTGAACACCGCCAGCAATGGAGCATTCACAACTTCCCTGGGCAACCCATTCCAGTGCCTCACCACCCTCACAGTAAAGAATTTCTTCCTCATATCCAATCTAAACTTCCCCTGTTTAAGTCTGAACCCATTACCCCTTGTCCTGTTACCACAGTTCCTCATGAAGAGTCCCTCCCAGCATCCCTATAGGCCCCCTTCAGGTACTGGAAGGATGCTCTGAGGTCTCCACTCAGCCTTCTCTTCTCCAGGCTGAACAGCCCCAACTTCCTCAGCCTATCTTCACACAGGAGGTGCTCCAGTCCCCTGATAATCCTCGTGGCCCTCCTCTGGACTTGTTCCAACAGTTACATGTCCTTTTTGTGTTGAGGACACCAGAACTGCACACAGTACTCCAAGTGAGGTCTCACAAGAGCAGAGTAGAGGGGCAGGTTTGCTTAAAAAATGGTGAACCCAGATGTGCTCTGCAAGACTTAACCCTATGGAAATCCCCACCTTGCAGTCTGCATTGCTTTTAAATTGCTGGAGCTGAGCTTGGACGGGTGTTAGCAGTGATGTTGATTAAGTGATGTTTGGTTGAGATAAGCAAATGGTTGGGAAATTGCCACCTTGTTATCGAGCAAGACCATTTTATGGAAGTTTCTGGGAACCTAAATGCCATCAGTGAATATACCCTCCCCAAACATGTCTGTATTGTTCTCTTAAAAAAACCCAAACGCTGAGAGATAAAGTGACTCACTCAAAGTCATACAACAGACCCAGGGCCTTGCTTTTGGCATTTAAGCTAGGTGCATACGCTGGGAGCAGTCTCACTCCACATTCCATTGAATACCCCAAAGGCTGAGCTCTCTGGAGGTCCTTGCCTCTCCCCTTTTATAAGGGCAGAGGGAGCCTTATTTGGGGACAAGGGAGGAACTCCAGACAACTGAGCCTCTCCTGAGACACTGTCCAATACCCTTATAATGATATTAATCACCATTCCCAACTGTGCTATTCTGTCCGGGATCAGGATTTAGCCTGTGAGGGAGCATGTTTGCATTTCATAATCTGCCTCTGAATTCTAACAATAATCCACCGTAACCACTGTAATAGACTCTTCAAATTAAAATGCTGTTTAACAGGAAAATGAAGTTCTAGAAATATATTGCAAAATTAGAATTACCCACAAAATAAAATAATTTTGACATGACATATCTGGCTGTAAATTTGCCTTGCAACAGAAATATTCATAATTACAGTAATTTGCAGCTCAGCCTCTTACTGCAGTTATATGATCCCGTAATTGCTGAGTTGTCTGCAAAGCACTGGTTGTGCTAGCTAAACCAGTTTGCTGCTTTAAAGGAACAGCCTGTGAGACAGCTCCAGCGCATCCTGAAGCCATGGAAAACTTCCCAGAGACTGGAGAGCAGCAGGCTGGACCTTGAGCTGCAAGGGAGGATATTCAGCCTCCTGCAGAACAGTGTTTCTCTAACATCTGTTCAGAAGTGTGGAGTACTGGGATGGAGACAGATACTGGTTAAAACAGTGTAAATCAACCTCTCCTATAAATCACTGTGTCTTAACTGAGTATTTCTGGGTTTATACCCAGCTTAAATGAGCATACACTCCCTACTCTCCCCCCAAAAAAACCCAAACATTGACTATTTGCACTCTACTGCAATTAATGACCTTAAGAGGATAGTCTGTTTCTGCTGATCACATATTAAATGGCACAGCCCAGAGGTTTGTTTTCAGTAACACCAGTGAGCAAAGAACTTGCATAGGAAAGGAGAGCCTGAGGTTCAGGTACTTGATCCTACAGCAGTATCTGCATTTAGTTTTGGGTAAACCACAAAACGAGTCCTAAGATCTGCTGTTTCTAAATCCCAAGACTTCAAAGCCATCCTCAGCCTGTCCTACCATCTTGCTTCCATGCACCTGTGTTGCAGTTGTTTATATTCAGCAAGAACAGAGACTGTACTACCTATAAAGCTATGGTTTTCTCCTGGGATATGGACAGCGTGGGTTTGAACTCCTCTAGATTGAGGTGCAAAGAGATTTTCCGCCTCCTAAGAAAGTCCTCTTACTACCAAGCTGTCAGAGACAAGCTGTGCTGCATAGTCAGTACATAATGCTGGTGGAACTGTGAATAACAGTTTGCGGTGTTCCTTATAAAGAATGAGAAACAGGGTGTTTTGGGTTTGTTTGGGTCTTTTTGTTTTGTTCTTTAATAATGAATATTACTATTTCAGCTATTTTTCTTCTGGTATGTAAAATGAATTTTATATTCCATCTGATATTTTATGACACTTTATAGAAAGAGAGAAACTTGCAACAGATAAGTTTTTATATCTATGCCAATATTACAGCTGTGCTTGTTCAGCTATCTTTATTGATTACAGTGTCTGAATGGTAACTCCTCTATTATCTAATGTATGCTAGTAACGATCACCCACTTATGAAGCACTTACTGCAGCCAACAGCATGAGATTTCTTCAATAAAATTCTATGACCAAGGTTGGCCAAGTACCAACCTAATTCAGCTAAGAGACATATGCAGTGAGAACTTTCTGCTGTGCCTGGGGAAGAAGCAATAACACTACTTTATCTAGGAGCTTAGGAGAGCAAAAAGGCCCAGTATCATAATGCCTGTTAGCAGCCTGAATCATGCTGCTGAGGGGATCACTGCTTTGAAATACCCCATCCATCCAGGCTCATATGTTACAGCATTTCATTATGTTCACTGTAACTTAATACCTCCTGCAGCAAGCAGGCTCCTAGCACATAAAAATGTGAGCAGCTTGAATGGGCTCATTGCTATGATGAATCCTGAGTAGCATACCACAGTATTTTATACTACAAGTTTTATGTCAGTTAGTTACAAATGCTGGTATTATTAGAGAACTATATGGCTATTCAGCTTGTGTAAATGCTTTCAAAAGCCTATTTCAGTACATGACCTCTGGAAGGAGAGCTCAGATGCACGTACTGCACATTTTGCCTTGCAGCGGGCCAAGCAGGGAAGCTGCCAGTCAGGCTTTGCCCAACATGTTTTAGAAGTTTTTTCCTCTTTCTGATCTCATCCCACTAGGCTTCTCTCATCACTTGTGTTTAACTAGGTTTCTGTCACCGTAGTATGAATAATGCTGTACATCACTGACCAGGAAGGAGTCCAACTTCAGAAGCCAACACAGCTGGATGTGGGATTTGGGGTTGTTTACCCCCACTCTGCAAGGTACCCTCTTCCTCCCTGAAACTGGTTGTCCTTCTCCCCCCTCATCCCTAGCAAGCCTTCACCTCCTCCTTGCCAGCCCCAAGGGTCAGGACTAGGATGCTGTGGGTGGGGAGAAGAAAGATGAGGTGATACTGTGGTTGCCCCCACACAAGCAGAAATGGGAGCTATGTGGACAACTGCTGCTTTTGGGAAGGCCAGCTCCATCCCAGCCAGTCTGTCCTCTGCAATCCAGTGGCCGCTGCACTAGTCCAGCACATGCAGTTCAGTTACAGCAGGCACTGTGTCACCTTCCTTTTAAGAAACAGGCCAGGGGGAAGGGATCTGCAAGCTCTCTTCAACCTGGAAGTCACCTTCAACCTGCAAGCCCATGGACAAATGCCTGTGAATAAGCTCAGTGTTTCTTCTGAAAGTAAGGGATTGCACTACAGGTTCCTCCATCTCTTTCTTATGATTAACACCCACCATGCCTGCAGTTTTTAATTGCACATACCTTTGTCCTACCTGAAGAGCTGTCAATACTGATTCCTGGTGTCTAACACAGTGGTTCCTACACAAGGTGATGCTGGTGTCTGCAGAGATGGAGCCAGAGCCCACAGACAGGCTCTGCAATGGGTCCCACAGTGACCTGCAGCACATGGTCCGTATTCTTAGCAGTTTTTTTAGCTGTATTCCAAGTCCAGGGTTAAGTTTATGCTTCTCCATGGACAACCAGAAATCACTACATTAAGTTATCATCTCGTATTGTCTATTTTATCCCTCTCCAAAAAAAAAAAAAGAAAAGAAAAGAAAAAAATCTACATAACAAGAGGGTTGTTACATCAGAAAGAACAGCAATAAAAACACTGACTTTATGGAATCTCCTGCCCTAGGCTATATGTTTTGTAAAGCACTTTTTCAGTCAGTGCCAGGTTGGGATTACTAAATGTGATAACCAGATGGAGATAACCCGCGTGTACAACAAGCTGAATAACTGGACAGCGCAAATGACACTGATTATTGTCATACTTCATGAAAGTTATTATTCTGACCTTAACGCTTCCTTAACTTTCAAAGCAGTGCATGGTGGTTTAGCTCAATGGCTTCCTGGCCTGCTCCCATATGATGGAAGACAATATGAATTTTATCACTGATTTCAAAGGGAACAAGCTCAGACCAATGGTGTCAACAGCAATTGCACCATAAGGCTATTCTCTGGGAAAAATGAGCTGCCTTATCAGGTTACTTCTGACCACGAAGTACCACAGCACATGTGATGGCACCAAATATTTGCTGTGTGACATCACACGGCTCTGCATGCTTCCTCAGAGTTTTCTCAGGAGTATGGCAGTGAGTAGATGCACAGCTGGGCTCGTTTTCAGGCGCCTGTTTCCTCTAGATTGAAGCCAAAGTCCAGATTTGTTGGCAGTGACTGTAAAACGTTGGTAGAGCTTATGCTTCTGTGGCCAAAGGTAGATTGAGTCATTCTTCTTAATGAAATGCTCCTTAATTGCCTTTATTCCTTTGAATAGCGCAAGTAAATAGAGTATACATAAAGAGATTATAGAAAAGGAGAGTTGCTAATATAATTATATAATGTTGCAAACCCTAAACCTGAAATCGCCTTTTGTTTGCTGTTTTACAGCACATCTTTCCTCCCTTCCCTCAATAGCTGACAGAATAGCATTTGTTTAAAAATATATGTGACAGAAAATACCACGGGAAAAAATGTATTGTTACATCTCAGCCAACCCGCGGGAAGGCTCAAGCTGGGACTGTCAACACAAACAATCCCAATTCAATGTCTGCTCTTTGCAGCAAAAGAAGGCAGTGCGGAACTAAGCAGAAATTAATTAGAGGACTGAAAGGAAAGAACAGAGCAAATTTTATTTCTTTCTGACCCCAACCCAAACCCAGCTGGCAAATATCTGTCTACTGTACAGGCAAATGGTTTCATTTTCTAGTCCCTACCTTGTGAGAGCTATAAACTAGTTTACAGTGAAATATATATATATTTTAATCCCAAACAAAACTCCTACTGATTTCAGTGGTGCTAAGCTTTCATTTGATAAGCTTATCTTGTTCTATTTCAGCACTTCAAGAAACCAATTTTAGTATTCTTTTTCCAAATTAAGCATTTCTTGGTCTGTGTATTTCAACACTGTGAACATACAGCAAGATAATATATATTTCTCAGAGCTGTGGGATGTAATTTTACTGCTTGCATCTCAACAGAGACAGTCTAGATAAACCAGGGAAAAGACTTCCGTATACCTCTCCCGGCGTAAAGCAAGACCATCTCTTAAACTGACCTTTCTGATAGGAGATGCGCCTTGGGATTGTGGAGCTGCTGAGCTCCTGAAGGGATCCACGGGCCCTGCCTGCAAATGCCTCTTTGTTTGGCTTGGTTCCACCAGCGAATAAAAAATTGTGCCACACCCTATCAGATTCATTCAAATCTATTTTGGATGCTTTGGACACTCTCCAGATAAAAGCAGCTACTTTTGCTATGGCTAAGCAAAGGCTTACACCTTTGATTATGCACTGGATACATTGATATGGAAGCAAAGCATTAAAAAAAACCCACCCAGGAACTTAAAGCATGTTTGATAGCTGCATACACTCATACTGCCACTTAAACTTTCTTTGAAGAATGATGTAAACCACAGGAGTCTAACCAGAACTGGTGACCAGTTGCTTTCTGAGGTGCTGTTCTGTTTGGTACCTCAGTCTTCCCACATTGCCATGGCACCCAAGAGCATCAGGATTTCACTGTGTGCCACTGAACTTCAGAGTTCACAGAATCCTTTTTTCTACTAAGCTGCTAAGGAACCCTGCGCTAGTTTTGCAAGCCTTTAAAAGTGGTCCAGACATGGGATGTACAGCCAGTGCTTCCTGCTCCAGAATGAGACTGCCCTTCCCAGGTGGCATGACTTGCAAGGAGAACTGATAGCGTCATAGCAAGGTACACATCGTTTATCACACAAAGAATTACATACAGAGCATTTTGACAGCCTCTGGATTTGTGGGACTAGTGCAGGCTTTCCATAGAGATGTGATGATGTTACGGTAGGTGTGGGGCTTTGGTGTGTCGCCTCCCCACCTACCTTACGTCAGTGGTATAAAGTCATCATCGCATATGCTATTGTGTTAGTAATGGCTATACAATCACCCTGCACAGCTGCTGCAGTGCCTGCTTCCCTGAGGCTGTGTGTCTGTGAAATCTGGCAGACCTATGACTATAGGGTTTTTATGCAATGCCCTTAGTTCTTCTCTCTTCCTCTTACACTTTTCTCTCCATCCTCATGTCACATCAGGATTGAAAGTTGCACTATAACCTTTCTCTTCTGCTTGCACCAAACTTGTATAAAGGTGTTTGTGACTTCTATCTTTTTGACAAATATACTAAAAATCCCATATTGCTCAGAAATATGTGGAATTGCTGGGATTTGGAAAAAAAAAAAAAGGCAAAATATGCACTCACAGGTGTTTCAAATCTTCTGGAAACTGGGTTAAAAAAGTAATACATTACACATAGGGCTTTCACTTTCTACCATGCTGCTGAACAAAAGGAGTAAAATAGTCACAGTATTTTATTTATAGACATAGTGCTAGGACAGTGCTGCTGGGCACCTCGCTGGCAGGAGAACTGCTCCATCGTTTCTCTACAGAGATATTTCTAGCTACTGGACACACTGGAAACAAGAGGCACAGGACTAAATGCTGTCTGTGGTATGTTGCCACCAAACTTTGGATATAGTTATAGCCACCTTATTAACTCCCTGAAGGTGTTCAAGTGCCTTTCTGAAAGATGGGGTTTTGCACAAGACAGAATGGAGTACTGCTAGGACATGATCTCCTTAGGTCATGGGTTGAGGCAGAGGCTCTAAGATGCCTGGCATTCCCACAAAACTGAATATCCTTGGATTTGTTGCCCACACCCTTCATTTTTTCTACTTACTTCTCAGGTTAGCAGGTAGTCTGCTTAAAGTCTGCTGCTTTTGAGCAAGCAGAATCCCTCTCATAGGGCAGAATAGGGTCTGGTTTTGTTGGGTTTTTTTGCTAAACATGCACTTTTCTTTGCCCACCAGCAATTTAACAACTGATTCTGTGGCTTTCAAACAAATTGCTATCTTAAAGAATAAAATAACAGAGCATAGAGATTCAAGTCCTGTAAGACTCTCGTGGAGATCTCTGCCAAAGTAGGTCAGCGCATTTGCACATCAGTTTTAGCAAAACTGCTGGAAGATTCCTGAGAGAGGGAAAAATCTGAAATTGCTTTATTTGTTGCTGGCTTTGCAATCTACTTGGGCTTATCTAAAGAAGTGGTTAAAAATACACTAAGACAATTCTTATGGCAACTGAGACAATAGCAGTCATGGTGAGAAGAGAAGCAACACATAATGATTATATAATTATGCAAAGCTCTAAATGATTCCTTCAGTAGGCTGCAAATGTCTCCGAATCAATCCCAGACTTTTTCATACTTATTGTAATTTTTAGCCTTAAGAATTAACAAATTATAGAATCATAGAATCTGTCATGGTTTAAGCCCAGTCAGTCATTCAGTCGCCCTCTCATTCCCTCCCCTTCCTCCCCCCTGCTCACGGAGGATGGGGAGGAGAATCAAAAGAATGGACTGAGATAAGAACAGTCCAGTAACTAAGGTATAACACAAACCACTACTGCTACCACCAATAATAATAATGACAAAGGAAACAACAAGGGAAGAGAATACAACCGCTCACCACCCGACACCCAGCCTGACCGAGCAGTGATCTAGCCCTTCCAGGTGACTGCCCCCAGTTTATATAGTGTGCATGACGTGCTGTGGTCTGGAATATCTCTCTGGTCAGTTTCGGTCAGGTGTCCTGTCTCTGCTTCCTCCTGGCTTCCCCTCCTCCCTGGCAGAGCATGAGACTCAGAAAGTCTTTGGTCAGAGTAAACATTACTGAGCAGCAACTAAAAACATCAGAGTTACCAGTGCTGTTCCCAGGCTGAAAGTCAAAACCACAGCACTGCACCAGCTACCAAGAAGGAGAAAAACGACTGCTACTGCTGAATCCAGGACATAGAATCATAGAATAGTTAGGGTTGGAAAGGACCTTAAGATTATCTAGTTCCAACCCCCCTGCCAGGGGCAGGGACACCGCCCACTAAACCATGTCACCCAAGGCTCTGTCCAACCTGGCCTTGAACACCGCCAGTGATGGATCATTCACAACTTCTCTGGGCAACCCATTCCAGTGCCTCACCACCCTTACAGTAAAGAATTTCTTCCTCATATCCAATCTAAACTTCCCCTGTTTAAGTTTGAACCCGTTACCCCTTATCCTATCACTACAGTCCCTCATGAAGAGTCCCTCCTCAGCATCCCTATAGCCCCCCTTGAGATACTGGAAGGCTGCTATGAGGTTCCCACACAGCCTTCTCTTCTCCAGGATGAACAGCCCAAACTTTCTCATCCTATCTTCATACGGGAGGTGCTCCAGTCCCCTGATCATCCTCGTGGCCCTCTTCTGGACTTATTCCAACAGTTACATGTCCTTTTGATGTTGAGGACACCAGAACTGCACACAATACTCCAAGGGAGGTCTCACGAGGGCAGAGGGGCAGGATTACCTCCCTCGACCTGCTGCTCACGCTCCTTTTGATGCAGCCCAGCATACGGTTGGCTTTCTGGGCTAGGAGCGCACACTGCAGCTGGCTCATGTTCATTTTCTCATTGACCAACACCCCCAAGTCCTTCTCTGCAGGGCTGCTCTGAATCTCTTCTCTGCCCAACCTGTAGCTGTGCCTGGGATTGCTCCAACCCAGGCGTAGGACCTTGCACTTGGCATGGTTAAACTTCATCAGGTTGGTATTAGCCCACCTCACAAGCGTGTCAAGGTCCCTCTGGATGGCATTCCTTCCCTCCAAAGTATCAACCGAACCACACAGCTTGGTGTCATCATCAAACTTGCTGAGGGCGCACTCAATCCCACTGTCCATGTCACTGACAAAGATGTTGAACAAGACCGGTCCCAACACCGATCCCTGAGGGACACCACTCGTTACTGGTCTCCAGCTGGACATTGAGCCATTGAGCACAACCCTTTGCATGTGGCCATCCAGACAGCTCTTTATCCACCAAGTGGTCCACCTATCAAATTGATGTCTCTCCAATTTAGAGACAAGGATGTCATGTGGGACAATGTCGAACGCTTTGCACAAGTCCAGGTAGATGACATCAGCTGCTCTACCCCTGTCCATCAGTTCTGTAGCCCCATCATAGAAGGCCACCAGATTGGTCAGGCAGGATTTGCCCTTAGTGAAGCCA
Source organism: Ara ararauna (assembly GCA_028858755.1). NCBI lineage: Eukaryota > Metazoa > Chordata > Aves > Psittaciformes > Psittacidae > Ara > Ara ararauna. The sequence goes on along the minus strand of CM054378.1, from coordinate 103,393,125 downwards.
TGCTGGCTGTCACCAACCACCTTGTTGTTTTTCATGTGCCTCAGCATGCCTTCCAGGAGAATCCGCTCCAAGATTTTGCCAAGTACAGAGGTGAGACTGACTGGTCTGTAGTTCCCTGCCTCATCCATTTTCCCCTTCTTGAAAATGGGGGTTATATTTCCCTTTTTCCAGTGGTCGGGAACTTCACCTGACTGCCATGATTTTTCAAATATGATGGACAGTGGCTTAGCAACTTCATTTGCCAGCTCCTTCAGGACCCACAGATGGATTTCGTCAGGTCCAATGGACTCGTGTATGTTCAGGTTCTTAAGATGGTCTCTAACCAGATCCTCTCCTACAGTGGGCCCAGGGTCTTCCTTCTCACTGTCCCTGTGTCTGCCTTCCAAGACTTGGGTGGTGTGGTCAGAGCATTTGCCAGTGAAGACTGAGGCAAAGAAGTCATTAAGAACCTCAGCCTTCTCCAAATCCAGGGTAGCCAGTTCTCCCGATAGCTTCTGGAGAGGGCCCACGTTTTCCCTAGCCTGTCTTTTATTTGCACTGTACCTATAGAATCCCTTCCTGCTATTCTTAACATCCCTGGCCAAGTTTAATTCTAAGTGGGCCTTAGCTTTCCTAACCTGATCCCTAGCTTCCCGCACAACATCCCTGTATTCTTCCCAGGCCGCCTGTCCTTGCTTCCACCTTTTATAAGCCTCTTTTTTCCTTTGAATTTTCCTCAGCAGCTCCTCATCCATCCAAGGAGGTCTCCTGGCCCTCCTGCAGCACTTCCTTCTAGTAGGGATGTATCGCTCCTGAGCTTGCAGCAGGTGATCCTTGAATATCAACCAACAGTCTTGGGCCCCCCTCCCCTCTAGGGCTATATCCCACGAAATCTCACTGAGCAGGTTCCTGAAGAGGCCAAAGTCTGCTCTCTTGAAGTCCAGGGCAGTGAGCTTGCTGCACGCTCTTCTCACTGTCCTGAGGATCTTGAATTCGACCATCTCATGATCGCTGCAACCAAGGCTGCCCTGGAGCATCACATTTCCAACCAGCCCTTCCCTGCTGGTGAGGATGAGGTCAAGCACGGCACCTCTCCTTGTCGGCACCTCTATTACTTGCAGAAGGAAGCTGTCTTCCACACAATCGAGGAACCTCCTGGATTGCTTGTGCGGGGCCGTACCATCCCTCCAACAGATATCAGAGTGGTTGAAGTCCCCCATGAGAACAAGGGCCTGCGAGCATGCGGCTGTTCCTATCAGTCTACAGAGCGCTTCATCCACAGGGTCCTCTTGGTCAGGCGGTCTGTAACAGTTCCCCACAATAATGTCTCCCATCGTTGTTCTCCCTTTAACCCTGACCCACAAACTCTCTGTTGACTGCTCACCTGTCCCCACACAGAGTTCCATACTCTCCAGCCTATCTCTAACATAAATAGCAACTCCCCCACCCTGCCTACCAGGCCTGTCTTTCCTAAAGAGCCTGTAAACTTCCATTCCAACACTCCAGTCATAGGAGCCATCCCACCATGTTTCTATGATGCCTGATATCATACCCCCGTAGACATGCACACATCTCTAATTCCTCTTGTTTATGAGAACTTTCAGAAGCCCACATCAACATTCATCATTGTAGAAAAGAAATTAGTTTACCTGGGATTTCCTGAAACAGCAGGAGAACAAACAGAAACTTTCTGGGAAGTGTAGCGACAGACGTGCCAATCAAATCCTGGTCTGTATCTTGGAACCACAACGTTTTCAGCAACCTAAATATACATATGACTGGATGTACAGGTTTGGATAAAATATTATTATACTTCTACTAACATACTGTGCAAATTCTTTGTGTCCTAATATCCTTCTCTCAAACCAGTACATTTTCTACAAAGATTCACAAATTTCCTTCTCCTTTCCCAGTTTCCTGTAGCTAAATTTAATTCCTGGGCTTTTTCAGCTTTGCTAAACAGCTACAACCGATAGCCAGTTCTAGTTTTTGAGCTGTGTTTTCAGCCAAAGAGCTGGATTTAGGGCTCTGGAATGTAAAAGCTCAACCAGGGCGTTTGTATCACATGTGATTGCAAGCCTTTTCTATAAATAGGTGGGGCAGGAGAGCACCTGTGCTTTTTCTTCCCAGCATTTTGATGGGTAGCTTTGTTACCATCTCTACAATAGACACTACATTAAATTCAAAAAAGAGGCTGAGTCAGTCCTAAGTAATGGAAAGCATCCAAATTTTCCTTGGCTTTGATTCTAACAGAGAAAGACATCATTTTCTTGTCTCCTTCCAGATTAAACTCCATTCCATTTTCTGCTGCCCTCAATGCGCACTCCTGAAAATCCCACAGATGCATTAACATTTAGTCAATGAGATATTTCTAGCAGATAGACTACTATAATGTTTAGGTTCTACTGTAGTTGCAAGGCCTTGATTTTAGCCTGCCTTTGCAACGCATAAACTGTCTTTAATTTTGACAGCCAGAACAATACCATCTTGACAGCCTGTAATGTCTTGTACCCTTGCTAGCTGCAGCCTCCTATCTTTAAGGCTGCCACTTTGATCTTCTGTTGTTTCCTGAGAGAGAAAAAAAAATTCATAATCACCACCCAAATCATGAAGAACCTGGATTTTCATGAGTTCCTGCAGAAATTCATGACGAATTTTTCCCATTTCAGTGCAGATTGTTTGGAAATACCTCAGAATGTGGGTGAAAACCCAACGTTCACATGTTCTTTCTTCCCCTGGTGCAGGATAAATAAACCACCCCCAGCTGGTATCATATCCACAATTCAATGTTCAGGCACTGGGGGAGCAGGATGAACGGACGGATAGTCTACCAAGGGAAGCATGAGAAACAGGTTCAGGCTGTGAACATAAACTGTATCTACTGAAGAGACCAGATGTGAAACAGATAACGTTGTCGACCTCTTAAACCCTCCTGTTGAAGATTTCATGCTACAGAATGTACAAGCTATTTTCTTGCCACTCGCAATGTTTGGTTCAGTTGCCTGCAGACTCAGGAAGATTTGCTGCCTAAGTTTACAGCACATTGTATTTTCAAGGTTTTCTTTGCAACTTTGAAAGGCAGGAGGATACTTCAGGCTGGAAATGGACTGCAAGAACAGCACAAGCTTTTGACTCTGAAGAGAGCTGGCACTGTTCATGTCATTCTGACCATTCACTGTGCAGGTCATTCTGACCATTCACTGCGCAGGTCATTCTGACACACTGCGATATCTTTACACCATGTATGAGCCACCTTGCATATGCTAACATATGTATTAGCTCAGGACAAGCTCACCAACCAAGAACTTACCCCATTACTCAAGTGGCTTCTACTAGCTGTGTCAAACTTCAGATTATTTACTGCTGAGAGCCCCAGAGGTGGTTTAATGGTAGCTCTTGTACATCCCTGCACACCCACATTGCTACACAATGTAGTCAAATGTGTTTGAAAAGCCTGTGTCAGCTTTCAGTGGCCATTTTTTTTCAGCTTAAAATTCAGTTCAGTCGAAGTAATTCAAGGGGGCTGAGCAAATGCAGAGCTTCAGTGGGCCAGGTTCCCAAAGAAATTACAGCTCACCTTACTTAAACCCCATCAAAACAGCCAAGATTGATTACAGAGCACACTCTGCTAGATTTTACCAGTTTGTGTTTGTCTACCACATTTCCAGCCTGATTTCCTTAGGAAAGGTTTGTGATTGCAGCCTTTATGCAAGCACACGTACATGCACAACTGCGGGTATACATTTGCATATCTACATATTCCCCTTCCCATCACTGTCCATCACCTGCTAATAACTTTGAAGCTCTCAGCCACTTCTAGCCAAATCTGACAGCAGAGCAGAGATTTTTAACACGTTTATTTCCTGTGGGTCCATATAAGGAGGCAGTTAGTTAATGGATAAAAGCTCCATTAGAGTATCAGTAGTCTTGAGGAAAAGGTGCAATTTCTATTAAATACCAAAGTCTATGTTCACACTCCTATATTAAATTTTCTGGGACCATCTTCTGCCATTAAGAGCAGTAGACAGTGAACAGCCTATGTCAATTACTACTAAATTCTTTTGCCCTCCAATACAGGGTGGCTGAACGTGAACTACCTGCTGGAAATGGCCTTGGCCAAAGCTCACTCCCAAACTGTGTTCAGGAGCCATCTGGGCCAGCACTTTGCCAAGCACCATTTGGAAAATCTGATAGTACAGAGGATCAAATTCAAGTAGCCAGAAATGTTCCCTGGGACTATTTAATTCAGTACAAGCCACCGGCAGTGAAACTCCACAGGAAAGAGGTTAGGAGTGCTCTATCCACACAAGAAAAACTTGAACTAAGGTTGCTACCATATTAAACAATGGAGAATCCAAATATGAAGTGCAAAACCCTAGGAAATAGGCTTAATTAAGTCTGTTGCTGATAGAATGACTTGTTTAGCTGATGGCACCTTATTTAGAATTCACTCCTACCAGCAACCCATTTCAGATATGATATAGCAACTCTCAGCCATGAATGCCAGATGCATGAGTTGGCTTTTTTAGCATTCATTTAGCTGCTCATATTTTGTTCTCTGTTTGTATTAGCTGCCACTGTGTTTGTGGGTTTGTTTTGTGGTTTTTTTTTTGAGACACTGTAATTATGTGCACTTTATCACTTAACATGTGAATGAGATGATTTACCTTACTTGATATTAGTGGTCATGACTGAGAATTCCGACCATGAGCTCCAATGCTAAATTATGAAGACACTAAAATCTTAGCATGAAGTCTGTTAAAAAGCAGCTGCAAAGTCTCATCTTCCCCAGCAAAAAGAGAGATAGAGGACAAATATTGAATATCTGGACATTGGCTACCTGGAGAACAGCTTTCTGCAAAAATAAACAGCTAAAAATTGTAGCAATGCTGAGAAAAAGACTAAGACTCTGAGGAGCTGGAAACTTGAATGCCCAGGAGGACTCTGAAAATTGTAAGCTGTAGGCTCCATCTCTTGGGTACCAAAAGATGAAGTCTAACATTCCTGCTGCAATATTATTCGATCTCCTGTTTGTATTTCAGTGGCACCTAGTGACCCAAATCTAAGACTGAGCCACCCAGCTGAAAAACGAACACACATGCATTGTGAGTCTGTGATATGCATACAAGCTTTCCAAGAAGGGAAAGACTCCTGTGAAGGAAACTTTTGCACTTTTTTTTCATCATAAATACACTTGTTCCACAAACAGCAGCAATAATGAAACTCGGCTGCCTACACACTTTCATCCCCCATACAGAGCAGGCCACCTTCCTTCCCCTTTCATCAACACTTTCCTTCTCAACAGAACATCCCCCCTCTTCAAGTTCTTTGTCCCCAAGGAAGGGACATGGTGTACCTGGACAGAGCTCACAGGCTGCACTGTGATGCCATAGCCACTGCTGCTGTGGATATGGCCGTGGGGATGCTTCTTGTTCCATGAGAGCAGTGCATTAGGACTTTGTCCTCTCCCAAGCTGTAGAAATGCCTGAACATTAGGGCCAGCATACATTTGTGAACTCTATCCCAGGCTGAAATCAAACAACAGGTTCAAAGTTATTGAAGAGAGCCTGACAGACATGCAGACGGACAGCCGGGCAGAACAGTTGTGTAAGCTTTGTTTCCTTAGGAAAGCAGGCTAAAAAAAGAAACAAAATGCAGTATTCACTCGTCATTGCCTACAAAAACACTGAAATCAGCTATTTAACACTTTGTAACCAGTGTAATAGCTCAGCAGAGTTATTTATTATGCTTGAAAAACCTGTTTCTAGGCCTCAGAGGATTAGCTGAGAAGCAGCATAACCTCTCTGTGACCCTACCTGAGAAGAAGCTGGTCTAACTGGAAGTCTGAAAGCAGTGTTTTGAAATTGGTGGCAGGTACACATAGATGTGCTAGAGCTAAGCTTAGGGGAAGTTTTACAGAGAAAGAAAATAATCAAAGCATCAGAAAGGAGAAAGACTGAGAGAAAAAGAGAAGTGAAAAGCAGGCTAGAAGAAAAATGAAGACAAAACCCCCCAAATCAGCAGAGCAACAAATGCATTTCAGTGTGCTGAGGAACATGGTATATAATTTAAATGACAGGCTAAAGGTATGCTAGGACAGTCGACAGAAGCTGAACCAATGAAGAAATTTGTAGAATACAGACTTGGTCTTAAACACTTTTTTAAATCCATATCAAGCGTCACCGCCTCCAAATGCAGCAGACACCAGTGCAAAGAGGAGCAGGCAGTGTCTGCAACATAAAGCCAGCACTGAACCCCCAAATCTCTTTTCCTCTACCTGCCAGCATTCAGTTAAGGGAGGTCACATTTACACAGGCTGCAGCAAGCCGTCCAATTTTGTGAGAATGAAGACAAAGAACACGGAAAGGAGCTCTCAGCTGCCCAGGCCAGGTTGAACCAGTCTCAGAGCGTCCTTGGCTAATGGTACCTGACAGCAGGGAATGCAGAAGTGTCAATTAGCAGACACTGAAAGCACCACCAAGCTTCAGTTAGGTAAAAAAAATAAATATACTTAAGTCATACAATATATATATATTCACATATAAACCCACATATGTAAATATTTACATATACATGTATATGTTTCTATACTTATATTTACCAATATAAATAGTGTGATTTTATTCCCAAGCATGACATTGAGTAACAAAATCACATTCTTTCCTGCACCGGATAATCACATGTCACTTTAATCCTGGTATCAGGTAAGAGCCTTAAATTATTGATTATTGTCCTTTAACAGAGTATTGTATATATTAATGGTAGGAATAATCTTACAGATTATAGAAACCCTCTCTTGATCAGCATAGGATTACTCTCTAAAGGCAATTCTTCAGTATTTCATCCTGGTTAAATGTGAGTGCCCCTATAATGGATTTTACATCCCTTGCTTCAGGCTGCATTTCACTGCTAGTGTTCAATGTATCTTCAAAACTATTTGTTCTGGTGTTCAATCTAAATATCCTTTTCTTATACCACTGGCTCACATACCTCATTCTCAGTCCTTACTAGAGAGACACACACTAGACATTACCCAGGACTCTCTTAGCAGTCAGTGGAGAGAAATAAGTAGCTCCAGAGGATGCACAGGTTGTATGTGAAGGTTCCTGTTTTTGACAAGAGATGAGCTGAATCTGGGTCTGAAATATCATCCCCCTCATTTAAACAGTAAGAGATTATCATCTTGTGATTTAATGCCTCGACCTGCAGACAGTTGCAAAACAAACACATATTATGAGAATGAAATTCCAGATTTTTTCCAACATCACTTCTGTTGCATTTCTCTGGAGTATTCCCAGTTCTCTAATATACTTTTAGTACCACAGCAACCTTAAATTATTACAATTCCTAGGGTATACCAGCAAAAGCATCTTTACAAATGTCACCAAACATGAAAAATGTTACTTTGCATCCATTTTATATCCAAAAATCATATCTAACTTTGTGTTTCACCAAATGTGTGAACTAAGCAAATATACTTTCTGGGGAAATATGAAGTCCCCATGTTATTTCCTGAACCTGTCTGGTTTCCACACCACCTCTCATCTTCATGTCTGTGAATTTCATTTGTATCCCATTAACTTCTTCCTCTATGCACAAAGTAAAACAGCACCGTCTCCTGCAGCCCATGCCAACAGGGAGCTGTTAGAAGTCCTCTTACTGAGGATTCCTCTTTGACCACCCTCAAGAGCAAGTGCTCTGGATGTTTCTGAGCTACATTTTGCAAGCATGTTGACCCTGATTTGTCTTGTGTTTCCTACAGATGGTTTAAAAGATGACTGAGTCACTGAGGAGACACCAGGCAAGGGGTGTTAGCTGTGGGAAGCAACTCCCTTGCTGTATTTTGACTCATGGGACATGCACATTAACACACTGCCCCTTATTCAACTAGGGCTAGTTGATCAGCATAGTCTGAGGCGTGTTTTGACACTATTTCTGCCTTTTCTCATTTATTATCTAAGAATTCACTCGGCAGCAAGATGTGGCAAGTAACCCCAAAGGGTTTTAAACTCTCATCAGTGCTTCCATGCCAAACTACAAATAAAGGTATTAAGACTGAGCAGACTAGAAATGAAGCACTTTTCAATCAACAGAAATGTGCTTTTTTATTTAATGTCCTATTTTAAATAGCCAACTTTCTAGTCTCTTACTAGCAATGGTTAAAATGCCTTAATGAGTGGTAAAACTGGAAATGAGGCAATGTGGCTTGATCCTAAAGCAGGGAACTATTGCAGGCCTACCTTTAAGCTAAGACACAAAGCTCCTATTAGACAAAAAAATCATAATCTTTCAAAAAAACAGTGGAGACTACCTGGTCTGGCAGCACAACATTCTTCTTGATAAGAACTCAACACTGTTACTAACTAAAGGTCAACGTAACCCTAAGGGTCCATAAGACCACACCTTAGCACATACCTCATCTTTTTGTCTTCTGAGCCTACAAATATTTACACATTTAATGTTAAGTTTTTAGGGGTTTAGTGACCACAAGTTAATAGTCAAAGTGACTGCTCACATGACTGAAGTTAAGCCTCTGATTACGTGTTTGAACTGTAAGGACTTTGCACATCTTTTGTTCTACTGAAATTGATAAAGGCAGTCCTTTCTGGTGCTTGAGTTAGAAATCCTAAACCTGTCTCCCACAGAATTTTGTCACCAGGATATTTGACTTTTCAAGGCTGGTCAGTGTATGTGTGCAGAAGCAGAAGTGTCACATCCAGTAATTTAAAATGCTGAAATAATCAAAGTGAAGATGACTGAAAAATTATAAAGTAGGGAAGCAAACCAAAGACCTCACAGAAGTGAAGGAATTAAATTTACTATTACTGTGAATAAGTCTGTATGTCCTTCAGCAGAGAAATACTATAATATAGGTGATTTTTATTATTGGAGAAAAACATACCAAGCGACTACTCATAAAAATTGCATTTATTTTGGTGCTCATGACCTGTCTGTGCTTGCTTTCAGTAAGCAGTTCAGTTACACTATAACTAATGCATATAAACCCCATAGTTTCAAGTTTGCTCAAGTACTGTCCAATAGAAAATTCTGTATTCGTGCAAAGAAATATTTGCTTCCACAGTGTATGCTTTAGATGAGAAGAAACACTGTTGACACAGCTGAAAGGGTGATGAAAATGAGATACACAAGAGTCAGATAATTAAAGGAATTCAAGAAGGATTTATCTGAACCCTTCATAACTATGGCAGCCTATCTGCCTCCAGTTGCTATGTGATAATAACAAAAAATGTGTGGCTGTGCTAAACACTAATTACCTACAAATTCTGCTTTTCCAGAATTATTCATTGAACAAACCCAGTGCTTCAGGGGAGAAACTACCCAAAAATCTCTTTACTAATCCCTAGCTGGAGATTTTAAAGATTTTTGCCTCATCACAATAGACACATCAGTCCATGATCATTGAAGAAAATCACACATAAATTGCAGAAGTTTTACACATAACAGAATTGCCAATGCAGTGTCAGGGGACACAAAATGCATTCTTAAACAAAACATTTTCCTAAGTGTTTTTCTCTGACGTGGATAAGTCAAAAGAAAACAATTCCACACAATCTTCGTGACTCAGAACTATAAACTAAGAGCTTACATTTCCAGTGCTATTAAACGGTCCCGTGCAAATGTTTATTATTAATTCATAAAAACTAAAAGTAATGTAAAAAACCTGGATGACCTGCTACTTTGCTCATCGATTTTCCAGAGGTAAAAAAAGGGAGAGCCTTTAACAAGTGGACCGTTTTTCAATGATTTGATCATCTGTTTTATCTGATCTTCAGCTTGGTTATATATATCATTTGGCTGACTAATCAAAGATCAAACAGTTAACAATCTAAGATGTGTACTGTACAAACAATTAAATAAATGATCTCAGACTACAATGGAACTGCATCCAATACTTTCCAGAACTGGGTGCTTCTGTAAGATGCAATTTCATTAGTTGACCACAAACACAAGTGAAAACAGAGAAGTAAAGGACAGCAAGATGGTAAGTGATAAAGTCATGGTGGTGTTTTAGCTGGTAATGCATCAGTTGTGCTGGTGGAGGATTTACTTTTAACCCTCACTACTGCAGTACAGTGCACATAAGCCTATTCACCTATAGTTACACAATTTAAAGTGATGATAAAGCTTCTGTAAGACTTTCATAACATCTGAATTTGAATGAAATCCCCATTAAAAAAAAAAAAATCTACTTGGCCACATTCCCCAAGTGCAGGTATAATGAATATTGTAAAACCACTTTTCCAGATGATGTAGCAAGATATGATTTCAAGTATATTGGCACTGGAGTAGACCTGACTAGTTTAAAAGAAGCTGATTTTGTTTTTTAAAGCTTGCTAGAACTGTCTATTTCTGCAAGCACTTATTTAATAAAAACTTGTGAGAAAAATTCCCTTTCCAAAAAGTTCAATGTAACTTCATAAGAATTAAAATAAGGAGTAAAAAATGTCTCAGTAGGCGTTTTGGAATCAGTCAGTAAACCCAGTCAACCAACTAAAAACAAAACAAGAAAGGAAGCTCAAGACTTGACTTGAACTGTCTAAGAAAACGCAGAAGCAGAATTACAACATTTTCAGAGCTGAAAGGGGAGAATTTTCTAATGATTACTTCTCTTCAGAAAAAAATCATATACATCTTTGCAAATCAACGTAGAGACTACAGTCAGCAATATTAATGAACATAGAAAAGCCTCCTGTCTAACAATGGCAGCTTCATAAAAAATTTCTTTTCATTAAAGCTTTCAAAAAATTATTTATGAAGCAGTCACTCAGGGTTTAAAACACACATCAGTGTTTTGCCATGATTCTGACTGTCTTGAGTGAGAACCCCACAGTATTCCTGCTTGTTTGCTTTATAATTACTCTGCACAAAGACATAAACTACTGCATATGCCAGGATGAACACATACAACTGTGTCAGATAGAAAAGGAGCCAAAGAAAGAAAATATTAAAGTACTGTTTCTTCTGGTATTCTTGGAGAAGCTGTGGTGGCAACAATGCTTGTTGTTTCCTGTCTGAAGAAATATTACATATATGGGAGCCAGATCTCTAAATATTTACACTGCAAAGACCTTGTTCTTTTGTGTTAACATGAATGGTAAGATTTTAAAGTTGATTTTAAATGGTAAGATTTTAAAGATTTTTAAGAGGTCTTCCAGACTCTTACTCTCCCTACCTGGCAGCAAGGGCTGCATCAAGCCCATCTGTGTTTGCTCATTCAGGAGGCATGTATATAGGATATGAAATCCAAGGGGATGCCTCCATACTGGCAACCCTCCAGTAATCTTCAGTCTCCAGCTGAGGTAATGACGGGACTGCGGGACTGCCTGCCCTGTAGTCATGAGCAAGGGCATGACCAAGTCATGGTAACCAAGGTGCTGGATCCGTCCACTGATGACACAAGCACCTCTGGTTCCAGCTCGTTGATGGATACAGTTCACTAAAAAACAGCAGGTGGACTTGTGTGGACTATTGGGCAATTTCACTTACTGTCCATACCTGAAGGTGGTCAATTGTTTTGTGGCCGAATTTTGAAATATTTAGTGTTTTGCAAATGAGCTGTATGATGAAATTTCTTTTCCCACTTTGAACAAAAACTGAATAACACAATTCATAACAATTAAATTGTCAATTTCAATGATTTATTTTTAATTTCATAAACCTTAATGGATGTGAAAAGGAGTGAAAGTCTTTGAGAATCCCATTGTCATGCTTAGACTAAGGCTTACAAAAAATGAAGACAAGTGCAAGGATATACCTGATGAAAATCAATAAGCAAAGAAAAAAAGGTGTAATGGAAATGTCCGTATTTAAAAACAGCATTAAAAAATTATGTTCAAACATACCACTTCAGATGTGCTTTGTCTAGTTGAGACCATCACTTGGATCAATAACTGAACAGTGACCACACTAGACGGGTAAGTTAAAACTCATTTACATTTATTTTCTTTTTTCCGTATCTCTTGTCTAAGAAGAGAACTATATGGGCCCAATTTAAAGAACTGCTTCACGTGCTGTAATGAGAAGTTCATATCCCAAAAGACTAGTAACTACTCAAAATTAATATGTTAGTGTGGGCAAAAGCAAACATTTAACCAATGACAATACTATTGCTCTCTTTTTCAGGCTTGTTGATGTCTATTATGTGCATACAACGTTTATAGCTCTTCCCTTTCCAAGTTACTTTTCCACAGATTTTTAAGGTCAAAAACAGATTCATCTGTAGCACAAGGCTTTTAAAGCCTTTGTGCCTTAAAAGTAGTTGGACTTCGTTCAAACATTCAAAAAATCATATCTGAGCTGCAACTAATCATAGAAGACTTAATTCCTCAAGGAAATTGCTCTGGGAAAGTTATAAGCAGACATAACAGGAATTTATAATGGAAGTTGGCCTGCAACCGCGGGCTCATCTCAAAAATGTTTACACATCTGAGTATCTCATTAAAGACACATATAAAGCCTCAGTGCTGCACCAAGCATCAGGACATAGACTGTAGGCAGCTTCGTGATGCTTTCCTGAACTTTGTGAGAGTTACACAAAGGCACCTTCCCACAGGGAGCTCACGTTCATGTAGTATGGTCTTCAAGCTGTTCTGATTATCAGTTTTAAAAAGTAATATAGTCTAGCTGTCAGAAAAGGCAGAATCTTATTTAATTACATGTCAATCTTTTCATAGTGTCTGTATACAGGCAGTGTCCTGTACCCATGGAAGGAGCAAGAGTTGCAAGCCTAACTTTCAGGTACCTGGAGATCTGAGCTGAATGTCTGCGTTCCAGACATAAAAGGAATCAGGCTGCAAAAGGCATAATTTTCTCAAATCCACCCTGTGCCCACACCAAGTGAGAACTGGATAAGCTAGGTTAACAGGAAGAGGCAAGATGGGAAAGTGAAATTCAGGTATAGGCACCGAAAGCTCCCACTGTATGTGACCTTGAACCCTCACCCTTTTTACAAAATGGAGCTAGAAAAACAGTTTTTTTATTACCTCAGTGATTAAACACCACACACCGAACATGGGAGGCTCAAATCTCTCCTCTGCCTGAAGGAACTAACATTTACATCTCCCATAAGAACTCTCTAATGACTCAGCTAAATGATATAATACCTTGGACTCTCACAACTTTTCTCCCGTTATAGCTCTAATACTCTTCATGATGTGTTTAAATATTCACTGCAGCAAACACCAAGCCCTGATCTTTTTCTCCTGTGCCTTACTGATTGTCCTAACCAGTAAGCTTCACAGTTTACAGAATCAGCCTGAGCCAGGCAAGTCCTGTGAGCATTTTATCATTCCATGCAAACCAGACAGTTCAAAGCAGCGATTTGAGACCTCCACCAGCTCAAGGATGTGTGTGTTTGGAGACAAGGGCGTGTTGACAGGGGGTGAGAATATAAGTAGCTTTCTGGGCACAGGTGAACACCAGGCTGCTGGAGAAAAAGGGGGAGAGAACACAAACCTGTACCCGTCTTTGAAAGAATGTGAGATACCCAATAAATTTCGCTCTGAAAGAGCCCCTGGAGAGAGTCTTGTTGATGGGACAGGCGCTGTAACACTGATGGTGAGAACGTTGGGTTCGTGCAGCCATGAGATGCCTGCCTACCTGCTGGGCAGCTGTGTGTGCCAGCAGGTGCAAGGACACGAAGGAAAACCTGGCAGACATGCACACATTGAGCATGTTCAGAGATCTCATGGTCATTGCTCTGCAATGAGAAGCAGCTCAGTTTGTGACCAGGGAGACCTGGAACAGCCCTGCTATGGAGGGCGCATCAAGCTTTGCCATTTGGCTCTGGAGAAGCCCACGCGGTCTCTCTTGCCCTGTGGGATGCCAACACTGAAACAGTGTGGGAAGGTCGATAGATTTCACCTCAATCCCATTTAGCAATTTGAAATTACCGTTGGACAGCATCATTTTTAGAGCAGCCCCTCGGTGCTTTTCCCTCTCATCTGAAGCTGCTTCTCACACACACGTGTCCCTTGTGAATGCAGATGAACGATTCCACCCGACCCCCGGGCCTCGTTGCCCCCGACACTGGGCCCACACCTGCTGCCCTGCCAGCGGCTGAGCGCGGACAGCGCCTGGGGGTCGGCGATGCGCGGCGGCCATTTCGGGGCGTGAGGGGAGTCACCCGCCGCGACCCCCGCCGGGGGACGGGGAAACACAAAGGGGAAGGCAGCTTCCGAGCGAGGCGCCCCCGCTGTCTCCGTGCGCGGGGGGAAGGTACGGGCAGGAATATTCTGGACCGAGGGAGGGGAGGAAGGAGGTGATGAATAACTTGAATGAATCTGCAACGGAGCTGAAGCGGGGGGGGAGGGAGGCGGCAGCAGGTCATGTGAGGCACAGTCATGCTGCGGGCCCGAAGGAAAGGCAGAGGGGCGGCCGGCGGAAAGGCAGAAGGACGGGAGCAGAGGCGGAGGAACCCCTGCGCCCGCTGCCCATCCCGGAGCGCCGCCACGCGCGGACACCCACTCCCCCGCCCTTCCCCCTCCGCGGGCTCAGCGCCGCTCGGCTATTTCCGCCACGCGAGCCGAACCTATTTCCGCCGGCCTCGGCCAGACGGGCTTTATGTCTGCCAGCGGGACGCGCATGCGCGGCGGCCGCCGCCATCTTACGTTGTCTCTCGCCCGCCCTCCCCTCTAGCGAGCTTTCCCCTCCCCCCGCAGCCCGCGCAGCGCCCTCCTCCAGCGCTCCGTGAGGAGACGGGGCCGGGCGGGGAGCGGACCCGGCGGCAGGGCGGCCGCGACCGACCCGCGGGGGAGAAAGGACGGGGCAGGCGCGCACGCGGGAGGAGGACTGTTCCCAGGCGCCGTGCTGCGGAGGAAGAGCGGGTGCCGCCTGTTATAAAGGGGGAGGAGACAGAGGGGGAAGGAAGAGCGTGCGGAGCGGAGCCTCCTCCAGAGACAGCCAGACACAGAGGGAGGAGAGAGAGGCTGCCTGGCTGGCTCCCCCTTCCTCCCTCCCTCCTTTTGATGGACTCTCTTGTTGGGCTGCTGCTGCTTTTCTTTTCTCCTTATTCCGTCTTTTTAATACCCAAAATGATTCAGCTCCATGGCTGCCACTGACGGGGATGTCCCTGCCCGGCTCAGCCTGCCGCTGCCGCCCTCCTGTGCGCCAGTCCTGTACGTATCTGCGCTCTTCTACTACTACTACTACAGCGGTGATGGCGAGGGGCGCCGTCCTCCCCGCTGGGCTGCCCTGAGGGCCCGCCGGCTGCCCTCACCACACCGAGGAGAAAGAGGCGGCGGCCCGGTGGCGCCCGCCGCGGGGAGGGCGGTTCTGCCGGCGAGCCGCGGGGAGGAAGGGGCTAGCCCCCAGGGCCACCGGCGTTTCCTCCGGCCCCTGCCCACCCCCGGGAGAGGCGCAGTCGGTGGGCGGGGGGGTGGCGGCCGAGGAAGGGGGTGGTGGTGGCAATCAAAAGGGGGTGGGGGGAGAGAGGGAGAAAGAAAGTGAATGGCGGAGGATTGAAAGTGTCACATTCAGAGGCGCTAATCTATAGGCGGTGGAGGACCGGTCCTCGCCCCCTCTCTGTCTCTGAGGGGAGGAGGAGGGGAGGGGAGGGGGGTGGTTAGCGGCGGTGCCGAGGCACCTCAGCCCGTGCTCTGCTGGAGCCGGGGGGGGGTTGTGCGTGGTTTGTCTCTGCTCTGCCGTGAGCGCAAAGCTAACTGTGTGTGTGTCTGTCTCTCTCTATACCGGGGGATCGCACTCTTAAAATACATCCAATACAATGCACCAGCCTGACTCAGCCGCAGACATTAGTGCTAGGAAGATGGCGCACCCGGCAATGTTTCCTAGAAGGGGCAGCAGCAGTAGCAGCGGCGTTACTGCTCCCACTGCACCAGGTACCGGCGTTGGGAGCGCTGCCCTCTCTGCTGAGGATTATCAGCCGCCTTTGCTGGTCCAGCCGCCGCCGCCGTCTCCTGCAGCATCTTCATCAGCGGGTCCACAGCCGACACCCCCTCCTCCACAAAGCCTGAACCTCCTCTCGCAGTCTCAGCTCCAGCCACAGCCTCTTGCACAGACCGGAGCTCAAATGAAAAAGAAAAGTGGCTTCCAAATCACCAGTGTGACCCCTGCTCAAATATCAGCTAGTATGAGCTCTAATAACAGCATAGCTGAGGATACAGAAAGCTATGATGATCTGGATGAGTCCCACACTGAAGATCTGTCATCTTCAGAAATCTTGGATGTTTCTTTATCCAGGGCCACTGACTTGGGAGAACCTGAGAGGAGCTCCTCTGAAGAGACTTTAAATAACTTCCAAGAGGCAGAGACTCCTGGGGCTGTTTCTCCAAACCAGCCTCATCTTCCTCAGCAGCATGCTCCTCTGCCTCATCATCCACAGCAGAGTGTTGTGATCAATGGAAGTGTTCACCCCCATCATGTTCATCACCACCACCATCTTCACCACCACCATCATGGACACCACCATCCGTCGCATCCTGGGGTGGGCAGTGCCCCAGTTTCCGGAGGACCACCGCCCAGTCCATCATTTAGAAAACTATCAACAACTGGAAGCTCTGACAATGTTATATCAACTGCACCAGTTTCTGCTGCATCATCCACTGGTTCCCCGGCATCTGTCGTGTCTAATATCCGCACTACAAGTACTCCTGGCAATTTAGGTGTAAGTCCTGCTGCCGGAACTAGTACCTTAAATAATATGGGTAGTGGTAGTTCTAGTGTGGCAAGTGGTGTGATTGGTACTATAAACTTGAGCAACATCACTAGTACTGCTAATGTAAATGCTTTGTCTGGAACTAGCAGCAATGTTAATGTGAATATCTTGAGTGGTGTTGGCAATGGTACGAGTGCTTCCTCTAGTGTCATTAACAATGTTACTAATCCAACAGCAGGAATGGCAGTGGGATCAAGCCAGCAGCAGCCTGCATCTGGCACGTCGAGGTTTAGGGTTGTAAAACTAGATTCTAGTTCTGAGCCCTTCAAAAAAGGTAGATGGACATGCACTGAATTCTATGATAAAGAAAACACCGTTGCAGTTTCAGAAGGAGTAGCAGTAAACAAAGCAGTAGAGACAATAAAACAAAACCCGCTTGAAGTGACTTCTGAAAGGGAGAGCACCAGTGGGAGTTCTGTTAGCAGCAATGTAAGCACACTGAGTCACTATACAGAAAGTGTGGGAAGTGGAGAAATGGGAGCACCTCCTGTGGTACAGCAGCAAGCATTTCAAGGTGTGGGTCCGCAGCAGATGGATTTTAGCAGTGCTGCTCCGCCTGCAATTCCAGCATCAAGTATACCACAGAGTGTTTCTCAATCACAGCTTGCACAAGTCCAGCTGCATTCTCAAGAAGTAAGCTATCCTCAGCAGAAGCCAGGGGTCCAGCCTCCTGCACAGGCCAGTCTAACCACTGTTACTGGGGTTCAGCCAGCCCCAGTTAATATACTAGGTGTATCCCCATCTATGGGCCACCAGCAACCTGGCATTCAAAGTATGGCTCAACAGCAGCTACCATATTCTCAGCCGGCACCGCCTGTGCAGACTTTGCCAGTTGTGCAGCAGTTGCAGTATGGACAACAACAGCAGCAGCAGCAACAGACAGTTCCCACACAGATGGCCGCAGGTCATGTTAAGTCGATGAACCAAAACTCTGTGACGGGGGCTATGCCAGACTACATTCAGCATCAGCAGATCCTTCAGACTCCAGCCCCCGCCATGCAGCCTAGTTCTACAGGAGTAGGAGCGGGGCAACCGGTTCCCGTTGCCCAGGCACAGGGCATGCAGCCTTCAGTGCAAGCGCATCCAGCCACTGCCCCAGCTCAGCCTGTTGCACATGCTCCAGCAGCAATGCCAGGTGTCGGTACCAGTGGTCAAATGCTGAATGTTGGGCAGCAAGGAAGTGTAGCTGCTGTGGTGCAACCACCATCTGCTGCAAACCAAATTCCACCTCCAGTTATGCCGTCAACGGCTGCTCCTCCATCTTCACAAGTAGTGCAGCCTGTGCAGACAGGAATAATGCAGCAGGGATTACAGGCTAGCGCTTCAGGCCTTCCTCAGCAAATGGTCATTGCTCAGCAAAGCACTTTGTTACCTGTACAGCCACAGGCACAAGGAGTGGAATCTGTTGTCCAAGGGATGACTGGGCAGCAGCTGCCTGCGGTTAGCCCTATGCCTTCTGCTAGTACTGTTCCTGCACCAAGTCAAGCTGGTTCAGCTGTGCCTCCTGGCATACCTTCTGCTTCTATAGGTTTGGGACAGCCACAGAACATAGCACAAGCTTCAGCTGTTCAGAATGGGAATTTGTCTCAAAGTGTTAGTCAGCCTCCCTTGATATCAACAAGTATAGGTATGCCAGTGGCACAGAGTGTGCCACAGCAGATGCCGCTAAGCTCTACCCAGTTCCCTGCACAATCACTAGCTCAGTCTGTTGTAAGCCAAATTGAAGATGGCAGACGCCCTACAGAACCTTCCTTGGTGGGTTTACCTCAAGCTGCCAGTGGTGAGAGTGGTGTTGGAGCATCAGCCGTTTCAGATGGTGGTAGCAGCAGCGTGCCATCCTCCGCTTCCCTCTTTCCACTGAAGGTGCTGCCATTGACGACACCTCTTGTAGATGGTGAGGATGAAAGGTAAGACTGCTTGTAACTTTATTAAAGATAGATTGCCTGATAGTTTGATTTGCACTAACTTGCAGGTCTCGTTACAGCCATTCTGTGAAATGAAGCAGTGTGATGTTTGTGTCTAATTAGGAATATTATCTCTCAGGTCCCAGTGCATGTAGGTATTGTATGAAAAGACTTGTTTTTCTCTTGAGGGGGTGGGTTGTATTGATTATGCTCTGAAACTACCGCGTGGGTAAATTTTGTTTAACAATCTGTGACAGTGTGTATATTCCCATTGTATAGAGGAAGACAAAAGAATACTGTGGAATGTGGGTATGCTAGTAGTGATTGTAGTTTAGATTATTATATTGAAATAATATTTATTCTTAGCTTTTTTTTTTTTTTTTTTTTTTAACAAGCCTGGACTTCATCCTGCTTCAACTTCTCTTTTTCAAGTATTGCCTTTACTCAGGTTGAACCAGTTGTGAGTCTGTGGTGTATGTAGAAACCTTCTCTTTGACAGCCAAGCGACGCTTTAGGCAAATGAGTATGGTGGGAAAAGGGAGCTTCAGCCACACTGCTGTGGCTCTTTAAATTGAACTTGGGGCACTTTTGGTCTTGGTGGTTTTGCTTCAAAGCATTAATCCATTGTGAGAGCCGCTTAGGCCTGTGGAGGAGTGGTGAGCCTTTGAATCTGGTGCACTGATTCTCTGCAGTCACAGTAAGAAACTGCACGCATTCTCCCACTTGCACCTTTGCAGATAAATGACCATTGGCTGGTCCTATTATTATGTGCGTGTGAATAGTCTTATTTCTTTGGCAGCATTTGCAGAGAAGCTGTGTCAGCTGTGAAAGGTCCATGCATGTGCAGGCTGAAGTGATCTGAACAGTGGTTCTGAAGTGCAGTTCTTTGATGTGAATTACATGTGGAAATTCCTCGCTGTATTGAGGACCTCTTGTGACACGCAGTTACAAATGGATAGTAATACTGTCGTGGTTCTCCCAGAGAACTTTGTGTCTAAGCAGCGGCTACTTTAATAGAAGTAACTTTAAGATAAACAACTTGTCTTGAGAATGTGGGGTGGGGGGAATAAGGCAGTAAACTCCTACATGGGGGGAAAATGTGATAGCAATGGGAGGTGAAGTGCTTCTTCAAGTGTCATCTTGGTGCCTTATCTTAAATCAGGAGTAATATCAGTGGTCAAATATTATTAAAAAAACTCCAAAACAAAACAGGTTGCTGGGAGAGTCTTGATTCTTAATGTTGAAAATACTAATTCTATCAGCAGTCTCTGATTATGTTGATCATGAGGTGTTGACTGCCTTAGTGGCTTTCGTCATGTCTTTCTAAGATGCCAGAGAGCTATAATGAGTAGCAGCTTGTTTTCCAGAAGTGCTAGAAGACAAGTCCCAACACTATTTCGTTCTGGTTGGTTTTTAGTCAATAAGTACGTGAAGGTGGTAGAAGACAGATTGAGCTGTAAAAGCCCACAGTATCACCAGTATGCTACTCGCAGTGAATTTTCTCAAATGTTTTTTCATTTTCCTTCCTTTGATCTTTCTACAGCAGGACATTAATTCTGCTCTTTGTGGGTCCTGTTTGTGTTTGGTGGTGGCTTGTGTGTTGCTGCTTTTTTTCTAACGAAATATCCAGCCAAAGCTCCTTAAGCTTTCAGGGTTGAGTAAGAGGATCATAAGCTCATTGATACTCAGTATTTTGGAAAATGACATCTAGCATGTGACTGTACCCTGATTTTAAGAGCATATGTTAGCTGTTTGTCACGATTGGTAATTTTTCCAGAATACTTAAATCCCTTAGGGTAACAATAGCCAGAAATACCTTCTTCCTCTGTTATTTAGCTAGCCAAAGATCATATCCTTTCTTCTCCTATGCACGTTGTGTCTTTGTTCAATCTGTCATCTCCAGGTAGACTACACTTTTGTTTAGCTGCTGTTGGAAAATCATTTAGATTCTTTACACAGAGCAGGATATGACTCTATTAAATGGAGACCAAAAATAATTGTGTTTTTTTTTTTTTGCATGGCAGTAGTGGTCAGGTCACTTGTGTATAATCAGATAATTTACAGCAGCAGTTCTCCCTGTATATGTATAACATAAAAAACTTAGTGCTGTTGCTTCTGTTTCTTGTTCCATGGGATGACAGGGCGAGGTATTAATTGTATTGTGATCTTGACTGGAATTTCTTTTGATCTGGAGCTTAGACCTCATTGCTCACTTAAGGTAGCGCAAGCTATGCTGTTCTGCTTGGCCTCTCGCTTCTCTGGCCACTGGATTTCTCTAACTAGAGTTCTCTAGAAAGTTTTTTGTCTGTTAGATTATTCCCTCTTTTACAGGAGATAAAGGGTAGTGTATTGTAAAAGTACGTGGATATTTAAGAAGCAGGTATACTGTAAACATATAAAATCCTCATTTCTCTGTCTCATATATACATCACTGAAGATTTATATCAATACATCCCCAGTGATTATAAACCTTGGCAAGGGAGAAGGCAGAAGAAAGAAGTAAGTGATGATGTAATTGGGCCAGTGAAGAAGCTGTAAAATTCCATGTAGTGTGCCTTTGAAAAAACAGCTGACCCATGTAATGCCTTGTTTAGATTAGCTCCCAGCTTTCCTTAAACCTGTACATAATTGTGTTTAAAGATGTGCCAGTATCTTTAAGACTTTAGCCCTGTTCAGTTTTTAGGACACCATTTGCAGCTCTTTCTGTGCCTGTTATGAGGGCATATCAGCCTTTTAATATAAACAGTGTGGAGAGTATCCTCTTTGAAAACTGTAACCTTTATTTCCCCAGTATGAATGATTCCTTTAATATCTCTTTATTTCAAGTCATAGTAAAGATTAACAAAAAAAGGAGCTGCTTGGCAGAATGCTGTATAGAAAATTAATTTACAAACTTTATAAAAGGGAGGGTACAGATACTACTGTTAGTTTCTGTATTTAAAAAACAAAGCAAAACAACCCAGTCAAAAAAAGAAATGCAGAGAAAACCCCCACCTCTAGTTCTCCTGACTAGTCTGTTGTCAGCTTGTGGGGTGTGCCATAAATATTTCTACGTTTGTAGATTCATCCTCTCTTCTAATATTTCCATCTATGAAAATGCAGGTCACTTTCTATTTTCTTAGCTTGAATCATGGTATGGACTCATTTTAGTGTATGATTCTCATATAGTTTCTTGGTTTTGCATTAGTTACCTTGATTTATTAGTTCAGTTATTAAATCCTGTCAATTTTAGATATGGTCTTTTGAGCTTCATATTTCATCTCTAGAACTGTAGAAAATGATTTTTTTTATGGTTTTGAAACTTAAGTATGGGGAAATGCTTATTGCAGTGAATTCTTTTGTATATTTATAATTAGCGTCTCAATCAGTTTTATGTCTCTCCTAGACTATACTTCGTTATGCTTTGGATGCTTGCAGTGAGATTTTATACAGACTTGTATAAGTCTTAATTTACCTGTGAGCTAAAAACTTAAAAAATCAATGTATTTTGCAGGCTGCTCTAACTGAATTATTTTAACTTAATCTCAAATGTTTACCATTACTCAAAAGCAGATTTCGTGAGTGAAGGATAAGAGAGCTAATAACTGCCTCCCTGTCCTTGACAGCATTTTCCATGGAGTTGCGTTCATTCTTTAGTCTGCAGGATTTTTTTTTCAGCTGTTTATGCATTTCATCCAACAGTGAAGCTAAATAGAAAGGAGGAAAAGGTGATGATAAACATAGAAAACCATCATAGAGATATTCTTTATTATCTGACAATCTCACAATTTTATTTTTCAAGAGAAATTTTTATTAGAAGATCCCTTTACAGCTAGATAAAGGAAGAAAAGAGTGGAGGGAATGTTCTCTGTATAGCCTGTATGTTTTAGCTTGTTTACTAAGTCTGTGGAAGGGCTGGAAGACTAAAGCTGAGTGTAAGAATTGAAAGACTTGTGAGCAGCCTTTGAGAATCTCTAGTAGTAGTAACTAGTAGTATTCTAACTTGTAAAGCAAAAATACGGTCAGGAAACTGGATCATTTTTCATCATGTATGTGAGTAGCAAGAAGGGTGAACAGGTGCAGATGAGATTTTTACAGCTGTAACTGAGTACTTTCTGAAGATGTTAATAAGATGTGGTGAGCATGTTAAAGTAGAACTGGAAATTTCAGTTGAATGTTATTTTTGTTGTACTATTTTATTTTCCTCAAGCTGTTTATGTGGGCTTTTTGTTTGCTGTAGGTCTTGCTTCTGTATATATGATGAAAAAGGGTGATACTTCTAGAAGATACTTCAAAACAAAGGATTTATGGTGGCTTAGCATAGATGGAGGTGTTTCTGGACTTGCATCCTAGGGGCAGTGTTGCTATTCTCCATTTTTCAGATTTTAAACTTGCTTCAGAGTCGTGCCACCAGTTTGAAAATTGCATAAGTTGACTTCAAAAGGTCTCTTCATATCTTCAATTTGGCTATTTGTGGAAGTTGACAACATAGTTACCCTCAGTAATGACAAGTCACATGAATAAAAAGAGAGCACTTTGGCAAAGAAAATGTGGTTGCTGTTGTGTCATCCTGAGAAGTCCAGCTTCTCATTTCATCTGATGAAATAAAATACCCGCTGTTGGTGGAATCAACTTTCAGCTCTCTGCTCCAAGTAAAGAACAATATAGAATCTAGGGCCTGCACCTTGTGTATCTGCTGGCCAAATATAGGTGCCAGTAACTGGGTGAACCTTTTTCTGGCATATTTTATAGACACATTCTCTCTGCTTACCATAGCGTGCCTTGAACTAAGGATTGCTACACTGCTTAGTTTTTTATTGTCTTTTAAATGCAGGAAGAATTCAGATTTCAGAGGGTTGTAAAAGCAGTAATTTAGCACTTAAGGCAGATTGTTGGAGATACTGAGAAATGTATCTCTCCAGATGATAATGTGATTTTCATAAAATGTTCCTTAGCACTATAGCTGTGGCTGCTCTTTGGAAATGGTCAGTGTATAAGCAGACTAAATCATCTATGTATGTATATGTAAAAACAAAAGGTTTAAAAATATTTCATGTTAGAAAGCAATCTTTGTTACCATTTTAAGATTTGCATTCTTTACAGGCTAATCTGGCGATCAGAATTGTCTGTTTATTGGTAGTGAAGTGTTCCAGCCTTTAGAAATTACTGTGATCTAGATAATGCCAAAACAGAGTAATAACTGTAACAGTCAGTGGGAAGCTAGCAAAGTTTTGAGGATGGGAGGGGAAAGAATCCACCTCCATCCCTGATAAAAAAATCCCAAAACCCAACCCCCCCCGAAATGTTAATGTATCTTGCTTAAGTGTAGGTAGACATATGGATAGCATACCTGTGCTACAAAACCCCACCTATAATAATGCTGTGCACTTCACAGAGGGTAATAAAGTCAATAAGTCTCTTCAGATCTGTCTCTATCAGTTTAGGAAGTATATCAAGTTGTAAACAATAATATTGCTAGTAAAGCCCTTTAGAAGAAAGGGCTACACATACCTAGATATCAGTGTAATCATAGCAAGAGTATCCTTGCTATGACCTTTTTGGGAATAATTTCTGATCTGGATTTGCAGATTGGTGTAGGTGAAATGTAAAAAACCAGAAGAGAACGGTGTGTCTGTTAGCATTGATTTAATGCACTGGTTCTCTTCTTGATTAATTTATGAGACTAAAATGTGCTGTATACAATATGTATTGTATTTCAACAAATGACTGAAAACATTTTTTTGAAATGGGCCTATACTTTTCATTTACTGCACTCAGGCCACCAAAGGCAATGCTATTAAGGAAGAGCATGCTTTAACAGCAGACTAAGCAGGGACTAAGGGTAAGATTATTCAGTAAATTATTTCATGGTAATGATCACCGTAAATAAGGAACTAGTTTATTCTCAGTGTGATTGTACCAGAAACCATAGCCTAAAGCTAAGATGGAAGGAACTCTTGAGTGACTAGAGATACCACTTTATTTCTTTTAGCCTGTTCTAAAGCATGCACAGCTAGGAATTGCATGATGGAAGTACAGTATAATTATGGTATCAAACTGGAGCACCTGATCACCCTTCTGGCTTTAATGTCTTGCAACACTTTAACTCTTGCTGTGCCTTTAGAATTTGCTAACAAAGGTAGTAAATGTTCCACAGTCAGCTGTGGTGTGGAAACCCTTATCAGCTCATTTTGTGCAAGCCTCCAAGCACCTATAGTGCATTATCGGTGTCTGACGCAGGATTTGGTTTGTGGTTGCAGTTATATGGGGAAGTCTTCATTTTCCACTGAAGCTGGATAGACTTTCTCAAGAGAGAGATTTAGAGGTTATAAACATTTAGCAGGCAGGGATTTTAATGATCCCCTTCGTGCAAATGCTAGAGTATTGCCTGTGATAGTTCAGTGTTGGTTACCTTGTGCATTTGTTAGGACCTACTGAATGAGGACTTCTGACTTGGGTGCTGTGCAGAGGTCAAGATTGGTACTCATAATAGTTCAGATGCATTATTCTGTTTTAATAACTAAATGAAATTTAATTTTTTTTGCACTTGCAAAGTAAAATCTTGAACACTTGTTAAGGTAAGAAAGTCACACTAAACTTGTTCACCATTTTTCTTTACAAATTCTTTAAATTATTTTGGCGGTTTTTTTGTATGTCAGGAATTACTTTTTTTTTTTTTTCCTACTCAGCAGTCTTAAGTTACACTTACGGATCTTGACTTCACCTAGGTTGTTTTAACCTTTTTTTTTTTTTTTTTTTTTAAATAACTCAGTTAGTAATTTTCCAGACTTTTCATAAGTCTTTTTATCATAATATTTTAAGTTAAAATGTACGTTGAGCCTAAACATTACTACTGCATATATAAAATAATGCTATACAGATTATTAAAAAAGCACCACCACCACAACAAGAAAACCTGTTAAATGGGGCTCTGTAAAAGCAGGAATATGTTTCAGTCTGAGTGTTGCTCCATGTGTTGCTCCATATGTGCTTCATATATGAAGCCAGACGTTCACCACTGAGCTATGTGTGAAAATCTCACATGTAGCAGCCTTCCAGTATCTGAAGGGGGCCTATAGGGATGCTGAGGAGGGACTCTTCATGAGGAACATGAGGAACATGAGGAGGGACTCTTCATGAGGACAAGGGGTAATGGGTTAAAACTTAAACAGGGAAAGTTTAGATTGGATATGAGGAAGAAATTCTTTACTGTAAGGGTGGTGAGGCACTGGAATGGGTTGCCCAGGGAAGCTGTGAATGCTCCATTGCTGGCAGTGTTCAAGGCTGGATTGGACATAGCCTTGGGTGGCATGGTTTAGTGGGAGGTGTCCCTGCCCCTGGCCAGGGGGGTTGGAACTAGATGATCTTAAGATCCTTTCCAACCCTAACTATTCTATGATTCTATGTCTGTATTTGGGCACTTAGGCCGATGTGTGTTGTCATATTTTTTCTTTGTATTTGTGTTCATAGTACTGTTTTTGAGATGTTTAGTGTTGGTGAAGCTTCATATGTTAAGTACCTTTGACAGCCAGGACACATGTTTTAAGTGTCATAGGCATTCAGGCTTGAAGTCATTGTGCCGGTTTGTTTCTTCTTGCAGTGTGGGGTTAGGGATGGTCCAGAACAATTTAAGCTGTGTTGCTGAACAGAGAATGGCTACCTAAACAAACCACTCTACAATTAGCCTTCCTTGCTGGGGCTGTACAAACTGCAATGGGTACAGAGTAGGAAGAAGTAAAGCAGTTTGAGGTTTTGTTTATCATCAAGGATTAGAAATTCAATATATTTTAACCTTTAACGCATTTTTTAAGCTGACTAATCTTTGAAGAGCAACAAATGTGGGTACCACTGCTTGTTTTTTTAAATGAAACTCTCAGATAGCTGTGCTTCATATTTAATAAAACTTTTAGGGTATCTTGATCAGCTGTTTATATACTTTTGAATGACCCATTCTTTTGAGTACAGTGGAGGAGTACATTTTTATAAATTGCTAAAACAGGCAGCAGAAGATCCCAGAAGTTTAGACATAACAAGGATATGGAAGGGCCCACAGCCTGTTTTAGACATAACAAAGATATGGAAGGGCCCACAGCCTGTTAAAACAATAATTTATAGACAGTAGTTTTGGTAAGGTATAGATTTGTTAGCATCTGGAAGCTGGTTGTAGAGTGTTTTATAATGTCCTGCTTAAGTGTGCTAAACCACTTGGCCAGGCAGATTGTTTGAGCTTGTGTGATTTGAGTACTTGTCCAGCCTCCTGTTTGTATGCCTTTTTTGAGTGGGGGGGTTCTTCTGATTAGCATGGATGTCCAGCAGGATCTTTTCAGGGCTCTGATTTCTTCGTGTGTAATCAAGATTTGAACTTCTCCAGTAGTCACTTAAGCAACAGTATCAAAGTACTGTGCTAAGCACTGGGGACAGTACTGAAAGCTGCTGAAAACGTGGGTACACATTCCACAATAGTCTTAGTGTCTTAATACATTTAATAGCAGCTTTTTTTACCACTACACTGCAGTGTAGTTGTTCAAGATGAATTCTGCAGGTAAGGTAATTTCAGCTCGTGGTGCTATTTGTTACACCTGGTGCATTCCTATAAGATCAGAAGGTGCAAATCAAATGTAAGTTGCACCATTTGTTTGCAGACACTGTTGATCTTTTATTTGACCCATGAGACTATAGATTACAATAACAGTCCTAGTTACTGGTAACAGAGTGTTAATCTTCTGTGCTTGCGTATCTAGTCAGTAGTCCTTTTAATTGCATAGTGTTAAGTTTCTGAATTTAGCCTCTGTTGAGAGTTGCTTGTGCTTGTTTTAAAAATGGTATTTTTCTTTAAATTGTAAACAAATGTATGGTATGGAAATAACTTCTAAGGTTATTCCAGTAACTTTGACCTCCCTGTGCAATGTAGAGGGATGAAATCCTTGTCAAGATGAGAGGAAACTTAAATGTCTTTTAAGCTTCCTCTGACCTTTGCTTCACCCAACTCCATCACAGTTGTGTATAGAAGACAGAGGTAATGTCTGGCAGACGTAACTTACATATAAGAAACTGTAGAAATCAAGTAATTAAAAATGCAACCATACTAAATTTATATTTCTATATATTTAGTGCTGTTACAGCTTGTAAGGAGGATGGTGATTAAAAATTAACCTCGTAACTCATGTATGGTTGTTTTCATTTCCTGTTGTGACTGCAATTTTGAGATATTTCTCTTTTTAAAGAGGCACAAGTAAACTTCTCAGGCAGAATCTGAATTGTGAGTGACTTGTTTGGCATTATATTGCCACTGAGTTGGGGTAAGCATAGTAATAAAAATAACTTCTCTAGATTTCCTGGAAGATTATTTTCAGCTTGGTAATTTTACTGCATATATATGTCAAAGTATCATAATGTGTTTTTTGTACCATATGAAAAGATTCCATATGTCTCTGAGGAAGCTTGTCTGTGGACTATAAACAGCATTTTAATGCTTACCTCTAGGTTGACTCTGACAGAAGTGGAATGTTTTTGCTTCCTCTAGGGTTTCATGAGGCTTCATGCAGCAATGCCTGCCCTATAGAAAGGCATGTAAGGGGAAGCAGAACAACTTAGAATCATAGAATAGTTGGGGTTGGAAAGGATCTTCAGATCATCTAGTTCCAGCTCCCCTACCATGGGCAGGGACACCTCACGCTAAACTTGGGATGTTTCATGATCGTTGTGTGTGTAGAAATTTGTGCATGGTGTTAGTTGTCATTGTCTCTTTGTCACTTGCAGTATGGGATTCTCAAACTCTGAGCATCCCTGAAATCTAGCAAGGATTTTTTTAAATAGGAATTAATTTATATTCAGCTTTCTTGTTTCCTTGTTACAAGCTGTTTAGTGAAAATTTTGACCTGGCCTTAACTTGAAATGTCTGCTGAACATCTTGATTGATTTCTTGGTAAATTATTTGGTCTAAAATTCTGAATGCTGCCTATCTGTGTAAGTGTATATGAGAGCATATGAGGCTTAGTTCTTTAAAAAAGGCCAAACCCAGAACAACTGAACAAACTTGCTGGTGAGAGAAGGGGAAATTGCTGCTCTTATGTATGGTTTCATTTCTTGCATTCATACAAAATAAGATCAAGTAAAAATAAAATAGAAGGAACCATGAGTTAATGACTATGTATTTTAAGTACTTTTTAAATAATTTACTGTAGCACTCAAATGAATTCGAGGTATAAATGTACCTCTTTAATCTATTGAAGTTATTATGTTAAGAATGGATCAGCATATTGCACTGCCAAGTGTTTCTTTAGTGGGCCTAATATCCTAAATTGGGTGAAATGGCAAGTTACTCATAAATGTTCAGGGACTGGTGCAGGATGTGCATATGCCTGCATGTTCTGTTCTTTCTTTCCAAGTTTGTGATACTCTTTCCAGTTCCATAATTGCTTGTGAAAGGGAGGAGTTCCCAAGCATGTACTTGATTGGAGGGAGAGGTGGGAGGAATGAAAGTGTGAAATGTTTGTGATGGTGATTTTGGTTTTCTTCGTTCTTTTTCTGGTGGAGAAAGGGATTTTAATTTTTGAAATGGTATCAGGCATGTGTGTTAGAGCCAAGTATATGCAGTTCTTGGCAAGACAGCATCTTATTATTTATGAGCTGGTAGCTAAAAGGCCTGGTTGTGAACTGGGGCTCTGCTTTTCTGGCTGGTTTATAACAAAGAGCAGAAAAGGCAATCCTAAAGGACTTGCTGTTTGATGTCCATATAATTTCTGAATTGATTTTGAGGCGGTGATGCTTTAAAGCAGGCAAAATCTTAAATGTTTTTAGTGGTTTCTGAAAAACCAGAGCAGCAAAGCAAGGTAGTCTGTCTATTCTTGTAGTGATGTACCCTGTTAATAATGAAGTATACCATCTCTGGAATACTGCTGCATTGAAAATTGAATCACTGTTTGTCATGAAAGCATGGGTTAATCTCTTCTGTAAGGTTTCACAAGCTCTGCTCTTGGGATGTGTAGATTCTTAGTGCTGCTTATTTATGCTGGAGCATGGTGAAGTAAATGAGCAGTCTTTTTATTTCATTGGAAATTAACATGTAAATGGAAGATGATGGCTTGCATGAAGATATTTTATAGCTTCCAGAGAGTTCTGTGATCTGTGGAAGGGGAAAAATAAGTAATAAAAAGTTATAGCAGGCTGTTGTGGCTAGCAGTACTTATCTTTACTTTTTGCATTTGCCTGACCAGAATCCAGTCTCTGGGAATGTTTAATATTTATATTTACTGTATAAATACTCAAAATATTTAGAACACGCTTTTTAGTGCCTGTGAAGTTCCTGGATAGAAGTGTTTTCTTTTAAAGTATTACAAGCAGTCCTCCAAAAAATTCTGTAAAGTATGTTGAAATTGTGTGAAGCATTTGTAGACATTTCCAAGTAGAGTTTTGTCTTGATATTTAAGAAAGCCATGCAAACCTCCCTCTTAATACTTCTGAACTGGGGAGATGTTTAAGGAAGCTTGCCTATTCCAATCTCAGAATATGGTAAACCGTCCTGAATGTTCCAGGACCATCTATATTTTACCAATATGTAAAGTGTCTTACTCATGTTTATGTTGCAAGAAAAAAAAAGAACCAAAAAACACCAAACACTGGGTTATCTTCTTAAATAATGGATGTTGTGTTAGATGGATGATCAAGTCAGATCAATGTAACCATGCAGTTATCCAAAATCACAAATACCCTTTCTTTAGTGCTTCTACATCTGCTTTAAAAATCCTTTTATTTGGTGAATTTTACAGTTACTCTTTAGAATTCCTTCCTCAAAGTTGCTCTTTGAGTCAGATAGCTCTGGAACAGAAGTACTTTCTAGGCACTAGACCTGCTGTCTGTGACTTAAGAGAAGGTTGGTATCTTCTGGTTTAAGCCTATGGCCTTTGTGGATGCAGACTAACCTTCCTATGCTTTTGTTCCTGTGATCACTAGACCAGTCATATAGATTACATTCATCGACTAATACTGCCATGTGGGTTTGCACAATTTTTGTTAAGCAGTTGCATGTTTTTCGGCCACTGATTTATGTTTTCTGCTTCTATTGAAAGAGGCAAGATGTAAAAACAAAGCCCTTACAGAAATCATGAGGTTGCCAGAAAGATCTGCATTTTGCCTCAGAAGTAGAGTTAAAAGAAGTAATTACCACTGGTAGTCTAATCTGCCTAAAGTGACCACAAAAGAAATGTATCGAACATAATTGCTGGGAAAAGCAGGCTTTTTTCTTTATAAAAGAAGATCTAGCCATGTCTGAATACTATTTAGTTACAGTGTCTGTCAGTGAATGTGACTAGTTCCTGTAAGATTGTCCTTAAGTGATAAACAAAGGTTGTTTGTAATCTCAAACTGGTAAGAAATGGTTTGAAATGCAGTATCTGAAAAGAGATTTGCAATTTTTTTCTGGTGACATAAGCAGCTTTTCTCTCTGTAAGTGTATTGATGTTAGTGAGTTGAATTAAGATTGCAGAGGCATGAAATGTGAAAATTAAGACTCTCTTCAGTTCTGGCTTTTGTGAAAAATAAAACGAAAGTCATGTATAAAACATGCCGATGAGCCTCTAAAAAGCCAGGATGGCTGCTCTTTGACTTGGCAGCTTGATCTTGAAGGGGCATACTTGTATTAATTCGTCTACTTAAGTAATGGATAACAATAACAGAGTGAGCTGCTGAAGAAGGAAGCTGAATAGAGCCCTGTGGAGAACTTGAAAATCCTGAATTATGGTTTGGAACAGCTTATAGTGGAGATTCTGAACCTTTAGCTTTCTACAAGAAAGGTATTTAGAAACATACGTGCTACACTTACCATCTATGCAAGTTGTTGGGAAGACATGGAAGAGTTTCTCTCTGTTCCTTGTTGGTGGCTTATGGCTAGAGGCCCACTGCCATAGGAAGAAGTGACTAGTGGCGAAGCATTTGACCACCTGGAGTGGGTTTGGCAGAGTGGCTAGTATGACACAGTGTTGTTGGGATGCTGTATATCCTTGGAAGTGACTGTTTTAATTTATGCTTAACTGTTGAGGCCAGCACCTTCCAGAAGTAATAGAAGCAATTGGTTGATGTTAATTGTAGATTTGAGGTTAACATTTTATGTGTGTGCAGATAGCATTTTAAGATTTCCTAGTGTATTTGCTTTTCTTGATGTGAACTGTTTGTGTTGTAGCTTCACCGTATTACTGTTTGAAAAGTTTGCTCTGCTCCTTTCCGGGTAACGTTGGCAAAAAGCTGTGCAAGTGTTGCAGGGTTCTGCTACTTGAATTAATGCATTGTGTTTCTAAACCTCAGAATGTGTCTTGCAGTATTCCTGCTTTAGCACTGTGTTGTTTGCATTTTTCATTTTTCTGATTTGGCTTGGCATCTGCCATTCTCTGTTTAACAACTGTTGATGAATTGTAAATCCTTTGGTTCAGGAGAATGAGGCTGGCTGTTGGTGAGTGAGAAGCAATGAAAGGGGGTAAGAAGAAGGATGGTAATGAGCGATTAAGGTTTTTAACTAAGTTTGGGTGCTGCTAATTCCACTTGTCAGACTGTGGGGAGACCTCCGTATGTGTTATTTTCACTTCTTTATTTTCCTGGAGAGTCACTCTTTCTTATCCAGAAGCCCTTTGTGTTTTAGGCTAGGTTCACTTCCTTCTAGTGTTTGGTGCCAGGAGGAAGTGGAGCCAGTGTTAGGGCCTATGGCTTTCCTTTTCTCTTACTTCACACATATCTTTCAAGTACTGCGAATTGTCTTTTTCTGGTCACTTTTGCCTTCCTAAGGATTTTCCGCTTGTACCTGCTATTACTGTGGTGAATTAATATGTTTGAGTTAGAAATCTGTTGCCAAATGTGCCACAATGGTCATTTAATTTTGGTGTGGACAGCAGATACAAAGCCCAGAATGTCCATTTTGTAAATTAAATAAGTACCTTTAACTCGAGACTTTGAAAACAAAAAGCTAATGAGTTAAGGCTTGCTGTGTTGCTGGAGTCTGTCTGACAACATCTCGGAATTCAATTGTGGTGGTGGTTTGTTGGTGTGTGTTTTGTTTTTTGTTTTTTTTTTTTTTTTTTTTTTTTGATAATGACTAAAGATGATCTACAGGAATTAGAAGGAATTCAAAGTAATACCTAAATCAAGAAACAAATAGCTAAAGCTGAATGATAAACCTACATCAGACTTCCAATTGTGACAGTGACTCAGAAGGAGCCTAAAGCTATGATAACATACCCACTTTTTTTGTACTTTAAATTATAAATGAGAACTAGTTCAGAACAAGATCTAGACCTTATGTGCCCTCAAATAATTTGGGAGCAGGAGGACATGAGTAAAATTGCCTTGGCTAATTTTAAAACGGGTTTTGTCTGTGGAATGTATTGCCACAAAATCCTGTGGCGGCCTAGAAATTAGCAGCACTTAAAGAAAAAAGTGTGTGTGTGATTATGTAGGAAATTATACAGAATTATGATAGTACATGAAATATTAAATGCCTTTTTTCATCAGCTTTTGTGACTACTTCTAGTTAAATCAGGGAAAGCAAGTACATCTTTGAGCTAGATATGCTGTAGCTGCTGCTTTTACCTTTTTTCAATGACTTGTAGTGTACTTGGTGTTGGCAACTGTTGAAGTGAGGATACTGCACTGTACCTTCTTCTTCCAAACAGAAATCAACTACAACTTCAGATTCTTTTTAAATAACTTTACTGAAAATAGTATTGAAGTATGAGGGCAGGAGAGGAAACTGAGTCAAATAGAAAAACAGGTACAGAAGGTGGCCATACATACCCTTGGGTGTTGCTTGTAGAAATGTGAATGATAGCAGTTGATCCCATGGCTGTTAAAAGCTAGCTGTGATACAGTGATGGGTCATGACTTTATGGAGTAGCAAAAGTTTAGAAGTTTTTGCATCTTTAAAGTAGAGAAAGGTGTAAGAACTGCCCTACTCTAGCAAAGCACAGGTCAGAAATTAAGATGTCATGTAAGCAGAAACAGGATGTTTATGGTTTCATTAACAAAAAAAGCCACTCGTAATTGTTATTTTTCAGGAAGCTGTTCTTGTGCTTGAAAAATGTAATGGTCAGCACAGCAATGGCTGAAAAGAGCATTTTGGATGCTATAGCACTGGCATTAGAGTCCCATTGGCAAACATTCAGGAGGCTTGTAAAAGAAGAAAAATGCTTTAAATGTTAAACAAAGCTTCAAAAGGCAGCTTCTGATGGCTGTACTTTCTGGAATTTATAAATGGTATGCCTATTTAACAAGATACTGGAGAGTGAGCTAAAAGTCCCATCAAGACACACTAGATAGCAACAATTCTTATTGGCAACATAAAATAATTAAATATAGGAACACATGTAGGGCAGCTAGTTGTGAAGAATAACTGAAGTTGTACAGAGTATAGTGGTAGCTGCACCAGTGAGGTAAAAAGAAAGAAACTTCAGTAGTTGGCTTTTCCTCTTTCCCCTTCTTGTGTATTTTTCAAATGCTTGGTTGCATGTCAGGATATACTGTAGGCCTTTCTAGGTCAGCTCTTCATAACAACTAAATACATTTACATGTTTGTGATGGAATTGAAGTATGTTGTTTGTCCGTTCGCCGGGTAGTGCAGGTAGAAGGAGGAGGGATGGACTTCAGCAGCTTCTTTGCCTACTTCTGCCAGGAGTCACCCCTGGTAGTTACATCCTGCCTCAGGAGAGGTAAGATGCCTTCTGCTGTGATAACCTCTCTTAGAGTGTCTGTGGATAACTCCATTAGCTCTTGCTAATGAATAAATAGGCAAGTAGCAAGCACTTAAAATTACCAGCTTCTCAATTTTACTGCTGCCTGCAAAGGACTTTGGATAAAAGATTTGAAATGCTTCCTGCACTTCCCCTTCCAATTTTCAGATAAATGCTGCTATTAAAGTTGCTCTGTAAAAAAAAAAAAAAAAAAAAAAAAAAAACCAACAAAACAAAAAACCAAACCAGAAACAAACAAACCAACCCAAAAAGAGAACAGGATATTTTGGCTCAATTCATGCCTGTGTGGGTACATTTGCAACCAGGGCATTAATAGTTACTGTAAAGAGTGTTACCAGGACTCCAAGATCTGACATATTTTCAAAACACTCCCTCATCACAGTACATTAAGTAAGTAACACTGATGAGGAATTTGACTTTATGCTACTACTAAATTCTGGAGCATATTTTTCAGGACTTTCAGATTTCTGCAGTTGGTGGGGTATCTGAGTGCAGATCAGCAAGCATGTCAGAGGTCACTAAACCCTAAAGGAGACAAGTAATCTACTTAGGGTATTTTTTTCTGACTTTATGTGGAACTTCTGGTTCGTACTATATTGAAAATAGCTTACTTTGTATTTCTGTGTTAATCCATCCAGCAGCAGAATAAAATGTGCATATCTTGTGCAATCTACAAGTAAATGTTTTACTTAACGAGCTTTTGCTTATGGGAAGGACTTAAGTCAAAGCCTGGAATAAGACAAACCCCAGGTACCATATCTGTCTGTTTCTCTCCTTTTATCGCATGGCTGTTGGCTGAACATTAGTGTTGTATTTAATGTACAGCAAATACAGGAATCCTATTTCAGAAGCTGGAGGAGTCTGCAGACTTTCCAGGGGTTGTACTTCGTCTTTGGAGAGGATGTTTGATTAGATTTTAAAGCAGTGTGATGTGGATTATCCAACAATAATGCAAGTATGTTGCAGGTTAGCAGTGGAATGAGTAATAAATCAAATGCAGGAAGCCTGTTGATCTTGTTTTAAACACGAGAAGTTTGGCAAAGCTTACTCTTTTTAATTCTTAAATTAATCACAGTTACTAAGGCCAATAAATTACCTTTAACATTTTCAAGCTATCAGATACAAACTGTCTCATATGTTCCCCATTGGCTGCAACATCAGGTAGTATTGGAGGGTATTATTATGCTTGGCTTAAAATACAAAATTCAAAAAAATATGTAATACACTCCAAGTCATTGCACAGCATGTCTAATGTATAAGACCAGTTAGCAAATGTGGGTTTGCTTAGTGTTAGTGCCTTGGCGTGAATTTCTGTATTTAATCCATCTTCTTGTCTGTAACCTGGTTTATGTAGTAAGTTCATCTAGACCTATCTTTCCTTTGCCTTGATGAAGAGTCTTGGATATGAGATTATAAACTGCTGCGTAACACTAAAATAGGATTAGCCAAGTGTTCTGTTTATACTTTACTGCTGTTCAGGAAACTTATTTCTTTCTCATGCTAGACGTGTTTGAAATTTGCATCATGTTGTTGCGTAGGTGATAGTGTAAAATGCCGTGTTTATGGGAACACAAAGGTGATGAATTAGTTGTTCAGTTGGAGTATCTTGCACTTCTCTGGGAACGGACGCAACATTGTTGGAAGTGGAATGGAATACCCATAAAGGAATAAATGTTAGTGCTTGCCATGTGCCATATCTTCCTCGTGTATATAAGAAGAGAACAGACATGAGTTACATTCTTCGAAGATAAACTGTGTGCTAAAAATTGGGGAGGGGGATGCAGCCACATGGAAAAACTACTTGCATGTAGCTTTACTTATTAAGAGAATGTATGTGACCCTCTCTAATACAACTTTATCTCTGTAAAGCATCTTATCAGAAAGGGATCTGAAGAAGTTAGTGACTTCATTGATCTGTGGGGGTTATTTTGCACTTGATTTGTATCATGATAAAGACAGCTATTTGTATATTGCTGAGCAATGCAGGACAGCAGGGCCTTCGAAGATCAGGACTAGAAGCTTATCTGCAGGGGAAATTTCCTATGCTTGTGAAAGTGGTTAAGTAGCCAAAATACAGGACAAAGAAGGGGTGCTGATAATCAAGACTAAAAGGAATATATTCCTATGAAAGAAATATTCTGGTGAGGAATGTTTATAAGCACTTGTGGGTGAGGAGAGGCAGGTAGGAAAATAAAGCCAAATCCACTGACTAAATATATCTTCTTCCTCCAGATGCTAGTGTGTAATAGTATGTGTTGGTTTAGCCCTTTATTTTAAGCTGCTGTATTTGGTATGTTCAAGTTTGTCTAATTAGAGTGTCAAGCTCCTTTTTCAGAAGCATTTTTCACACTGTCATTGACTAGGGCTTTTTTGCTGATCTTCTAAGCATTAATCTTGTCTTTTTATCTTCCGTATTTATGGTACTGTGCATGTAAGAATTCTATATGTATTGTGCTGCTTCCTGCATGCAATAGTATATGTCTATGATGAACAATTCAACAGTGTAAGAGGCTAAACTGAACAACCCACGTAATTCTGTAGGACACTGGCTGCTGGGTTGGATAAGTTTATAAATCTAATTAGTCTAATAACTTAATGCCAGCAATTTTAATAGGTACCTTTTGCAAAACTATTGTGCAATCTATGATGATTTCAGTGTGTTTTGAAGAATGCAATACTGGTTAATAGGCTGTGGGGATGGACGGAATGGTATTACTGCTGGATCAGGACTTAAGGTGTTCCTGCTATGCTACTTAGTTTTGAGCAATTAATAAAAGGAGTTAAGTGTTGACTATTTTGCCTTTGAAAAGAATTGTTACTGCTATTTGTGTTTTGGAAATGATCATGCTTTTGCAATTAGGAGTTTGAGACTAATAGAAGACAGTGATGAAATGGATTGTCAAGTTTCTAGTACTGCTGAGTATTTAGTTACTTTGGTTTGGTTAATTGATGTGGCTTAAATACTTTTTAAAACTGTATACCAAAATGGTGTCAAAGTTCTTTTAAGTAAAAAGTGAATCATGTAAGCAGAGTGAGGATGAAGACAAAGCTCAGAGGAAAATATAAGGAAGCCAGAAGAGCTTGGTGCATAATTTGTACTGTGTAAATTGCTTTGAAATCAGTGACTCCTGATGTCAATGCCCTTAAAAAAAGCAAAAGAGGGCAGAAATACTTGCATATAATACAGATCTCTGCTGGAAAAGTCACTACTTATTTTAGCGATGACTTCTAAAATAGAAACTGCTAAAATCCAGGAGCCAGATACTAGATGGAAAAGTTGAAATTCAGTGATAGTGTTTACTGATAAATGTATTATTCATTGGAATGAGATTGAAATGCAAGAATATTTGCATTGTTTGAAGTTCATATGAAAAAGATGAACTGTTCTGAGGGCTGTAAACCTGATTCAGATACTGTGTAATGCTGATTTTCTATTTTGGCGTGGATGATCTGATCCCACATGTTTTTTAAGCTTTTCAGTTGCCACACAAAAGAACCTTACCTTGCATTCCAACATCAAAACAAGCTCTTAAATGCTTTTGTTTGTGCTGATAGTTTCCATCCTCTAAAGGTTAATATAATCAGTTCAAATAATTAGCTGTGTAATAGAAAGCCTACTTAATTAAAAAAGTCCCAACACCTGAGGCTTAATGCATGGAAGTCCCAGCTGTGGAGGGCAATGGACAAACAAATCTTTTCCTTAGCTCTTTAACTGATACTTGATCATTCTTGTAATCCTGATTAGAACTAGGAAAAGGATTCTAAAAATATTTAGCATTTATGATGTTAAAGTTACTCTGTGCTGTATCTAGGCAGGATTAATTTCGAAGCCTTTGACAAATGGTTATTGTTTCTAGCTATCTGGAACCTGTTTCTGCCTGGAGGAAAAGGATGAGTGATGTAGCCAGGGAAGAATTTTCTGTTGGAATTTACTCATAGTTGTCTAAAAATTCATTGAGATTTTTGTACTGCAACTGCTTATTTATGATCTTTTTTTCTCTGAATGGCTCTCTAAGGGAACATTAGCAAGAGGGAGAGAAATGTGAATTGCCATAGTTTGACAGAGTTGACTGTCTTAGTTCTTTGAACGTGTCATCTAACTCTTGGACCATTGAACCCCCAAAACGGGAATCTGGATATCTTCCCCTTGAGAATTTTGATTTTTCACAACTTTGACTTTTGTTTGAGTAGTTTCTGAAACTTTTTATATCCTTAAGGTTATCAATAATGTAGCTTTATCTTAAAGCATACCTATACTTAAGAGTTCTTACTGAAGCCAGTGGGATTGTTCAGTGTCATGTTACATCTATTGTTTGCAGTTTAGTGTTTTCTTCATCATTAATGTGGCTATTAGTTTATAAAAACTAGAACAGATATCTTTGCTTTAAAAATCTCTAAACCTTTGATGTTTGAAACTTTATTCTATAATACATAATACAGAAATGCAATATGAAATGTGCATGATAATTTCAAAATCTTTGGCCCAGTATAAATCAATAACTGGCTTTAAAGGGTCCTGAGTGACTGTAGGAGGAGCATTTTTGTCTCCTTACTTCTGCTTGTGGGGCTTGAGTTAATACAGCTCGAGACTTAAAACTCAACCAACCTCATGCTAATATTCATGCTTCAAGAGGGTTAAATTATTTGTTTTCTTGCTCTTTTGGTTTATTTAGTAGTCTTGGCATGGGCTCTCTTCAAATGCAATATGTCCCAAAGCATCCTGGTGAAATTCTCTTGAAGACAATGAAAAAAAAAGTACCCCTGAATATTGCTTGCTGTCTTTGCTCTTTCTGGAACTGGCTCTTTGAAGCTTCTGTTTCTGTTCACACTTTCCTTTTTCATGTCTCCTGGTGTTTCCTGGGTTAAGTCATACAGAAAGATAAAAGAAAATTCACACATTTTCTGTAGCCATCTCTTGGCTCTTCTGTTTCAAAGTGAGTAGTTACAAATTAAATACAGTTATTGCACAGATTCAGGGCTGCATCACTTGGAGAAGAATTTGCGATCTTTGCTAAATGTTTTGCAGTCTTGAAACTAAAGCTTTAAGTAATGCAAGCTTCTTACGTGATTCCCTAGTTTGCGTATAGATTTTTAGTTAGGAATCAGTAACACTGTGCCTGTCAGTGAAGGTATGGTATATTGCCTGGAAGAGGCTCTCAATAACTAGAGAAAGGCCTCCCCTAAATTGAGAAATACCAAATGGTGACATGTGTAAACAGGAAAGTTTACTGATTTGATAATGAGGTGTCAGAATGATATGTTAAATATAGTTACATTAATGGCCTTGTGGCACACTGTGCTTCACTGAATATGTAACAGTTCCTGTAAAGAAAAAGCCTTGTTTTTCCAAAAATTAGTATACAGGTCTCTTAAATGCAGCTTCTCTTGCCCATAATGAAGTACCATTGCTACCCACCTCTTAAAAGATGGGTGGGAGGAGGGGAAGCTGGTCTCTTAATTCGTAGCCCCATTTGCTTCTGTGTCTCAGCAGTTTCAGCTTTGTAGCTTGTTAGTTCTTCCTGCCAGCTTGCCCTGCTTTCAGCAGTGGGGTTGGACTAGGTGGTCTCCAGAGATTCCTTGCAACCTCAACTAGCTGGTGATCCTGGGAGAAACTCAATACACTTGTTCTTTTATATTACTTATGCAGCAAGGAAGCATGGGTTACTTGTTTAGTGATTCTGTTGCTTGGTTTTAAGAAATGAACCTAAAATTGGGACCTTTGGTAAAATAGAAACTGAAGGTGGTGCTTCACTAAAACAGAGATAGCATTCTTCTTCCATTGCAGGGCTGAAACTGAAGACCTTAAATATCTTGGGCTGACATGCAGACTGCAAGCCTGACTTGTATTAGTCTTAAGCTTGCCCTTAAATCTTGCTTCTCTAGAACAGCTTTGATTTATTTCTGACACAAACCTGCATTTTTTTTTTTTTTTTATTCCTCCCTCCCCCTCATCCCAGCAACGTTTTTCAAGAAACTTCATGTAGATACTGCTGTGAATTCCAAGGGATGTCTTGTTTCAAGCAGCTTGCTTCCTTCTTGATGTCCTGTTACCTTTCTCTGTTTGCTGTCGGCTTCTTTGCTTTCCTCCCTGACCTGTTAGCTTCCTTTATTTGAAAGCTTCAGATGGGATGTTAGGGAAGGGAAAAAGAAAGGTGAGGTGAATCCACTGTAGTATTTTATCTCTAAGCCTACAGTTCTGGCACTCTTTATTTTCCATAGTTATTGTAATGCATTGTATGATTGTCAGTTTGACTTAAAAGTAGTGAGTTCTAGGAAGCTATAGATTTTGTGTACACTTTTCTATCCTAAGTGTTGTTATGGTGAATATTTATTTTTAATAAATTGCCAACACTAGTTTGAGAGATAGAACATGCAACTTTCTGGAAAGT
Source organism: Ara ararauna (assembly GCA_028858755.1). Classification (NCBI taxonomy): domain Eukaryota; kingdom Metazoa; phylum Chordata; class Aves; order Psittaciformes; family Psittacidae; genus Ara; species Ara ararauna. Next base: position 103,352,450 of record CM054378.1, on the reverse strand, counting down.
AATGTTTCTAGAAGGGGCACAAGGAAACTTACTGTTTCTTCTGTGGTATGTAACTAATGCTTGCCCGTTTCACCCTTTGTTGCTTTACAGCCGTATCATGTCCCCTTTCATGGCTCCTTTAGTCTTAGAATCCACAGTGCAGTCAGCAACGCTGCCCTGAGCTCGACCCTTTGGGATTGAGGAATTTTATATCATGAATTCTTTTTTGTGAGGCTTCTAAGGAAAAAGAAAGTCTTGGTTTTGTCCTTGTGTTCTGAATTCCTTTTCACTGGTGCTTGTGGAAGAAAGCAGAAGCTTGAAGTAAAGACCTATAAAGCTTGCCAGAGTATTGTGGGAGAATCTGCTGACCTGCTGTTATCTGTTTGCCAACTCTTCCACATTGCTCTGGGCAGCATCCTACAAGCTTCTGGATGGGCTCTGAAATTCCTTCTAGAGGAAGCAGCAGCTGGGCAGGTGTAAGTCATAACACAAGTGGATAAGCAGTCTGTTGGGCTTGTCACATGTATCTCGGTAAGTCTCAAGGGATCTCTAGTCCTAGCAAGGTACTTCAGTGCTATTGTTTCCAGATACTCTAGTATTGGAGAGTTTCAGTTTAGCACTTTCCCTTCTTCATTTTGTGTCTTCTGAACTAGTAGAGAATGTGGCCTGAGTGCATGATGGAGTGAAAATAACATGCTCAGACTTTGGTTATACTAGTAATTCAGAACTTGTTAGGTTTTTCTGTGGTTTTACTTTGGCTGGTGAGCAGACCAGGGTGGGCGTATTAGACCCAAGAAAATGGAATGTGCTTTTGAATCCTTGTTCAGATCTATTCAAGCTGTTTTTTTTTTTTTTTTTCTACTGTTTGTTGAGTTGATTTGAATGACTTTGGTAGATAACTTGATGCAAAAGGAGGGTGGAGGAATTGACAACTGCATGTTCCTCTTCAAGCACCCTGTCTTGAGCCTGATGGTTACTTTTTCAGGAGCTTCTGTGAAATTTTTTCAAAAAGCTGGGATGTTAAATATTAAAGGAGATAGGAGAGCGCAGGTTTCTTGGTTTCCCATGATGCAGTTTTGGGATGTGTTATGACTGAGAAATTGCCAGTATTTCAGATGACATCCTGAATGTTACCTTGATGAAAATAAAAGCAAGTCCAAGGACAAAATCGGCATGAGAAGTAAACTGGTGATTGTAGCCTCTTCATTAAATTACATTACAAATCAGACTCGATTTTTTTTTTTTTTTTTTTTTTTTCACTGAGGTTGTGAACTGTCTGAAAACTGTAGGGAGGTGCTTTTTTAGATACACAGGGTAGGAACTGGCGACAGCTCACCAAAACTGCTTAAAGAATTCTGTCGCATTTCTGCTGCAGTCTTAGGTTGGTAACTCCCAAATTCTTCCTTTCAATTAGCATTTTAGCTAAGCTTTTTTTATGCTGAATTTGTTCTAAGAGAGAATGCACTACCTTCTACATATGTTACATAAATGTGGTTTTCTTTCTATGGAAATATTTTTTGTTAGGTAACCCAAAAATCTGGTAATACATAGTGAAGGGCACTTGTTCCTCCCCTGCCCCAGAAGATTGGGAAGAGACATTCCCCTCCCTCCTTCCCCTCTCCCCCCGCCCCAGTGTAGTTCTCCTATATTTTTGACTCATCTGTTTAATTCCATTTTATTGCAGCTTCGTGTTCTAATAAAACCTCTTTTAATTTTTGTTGATTCTTTATTTCATGCTGTCTCTTGGATGGTATTTAATCCAGCACCGGCTGATCTCACTTCATATTTTTCTAAAACATGCTTGTATTGGTGGTCTCAAAGGAAGAATGCTCCTGAAACTCAGCCAAGGATACTTCAAACTGGATACTCAAGTCCATTTGCAGTTGGAGAACACTTTCAAAACATTTGTCCGTGCTTTGGTTGGTTAAAGAGAAAGGCATTTCTAAAATAGTGGATACTTGAAAACTGGGAACTTAATGTTCTTCTCCTGTAGTACTGGCAATTAAAAGAAGTGTGGGGAAGAACAATTTTATCTATTGCAAAAGATCCTTGACAGGGCCTAATTTTTTTTCTAAATGCTTGATTGCCAGCTCTGGTAAGTGTAATGTGTGCATCGATCATCCAAAATAAAAGTGCATGTTCAAATTTCAAGTTCACATTGCATTGAAATTTGGAGCTGTAAATTCAGCTGATCATGCTCTTTGGAATACAGCACAAATAAGAATGTATATTGGTTATAAGTTCTGAAGCCTGGAAGTTGTCTTTCTGAGAATCCTACTTTGGTTGTTTAAAACTTGATAATGTCATTTTGCAAAATTTCCCTTGTAAATTGTCCTGCTTTTCATTTGCTCTAATGTGTGCCTCTCTGTTAGAAAAGCTTTGGTTTAGAATCTGTGATGTCTCTTAACTGTTTTGCACAGCGATGCCAGACATTTTGGTACTGTGTTAACAGCCTAAAGTAGTAAATGGAAGTAATAACAATGTTTTTTCAGCTTTGCATGTTTAGAAGGATCAATTTTAGCAGCTCTCTTGCCAAGCATAGCCCTCACTGCTTTTAATAAATGTTCACACCAGTAGATATTGTACGGTCTTAGAATGGCTGTTAAATATTTAGCAAAAAAGGTGGTGTTGAGCAAACTGCATTTGAACAGTGTTTAAAACAAAACAAAACCCCATATAGGCTTGCGTCAGATCGTGAAAGAAAAGCCAAACTGTGCTTAAAAATAGCATGGCTGATGCAATAGTGAGGCTAATGCTGAAGCCTAAGCATTTTACCCGTAACGTTGGCTCCAGTCCTGCCAGTGGCTTCCTAAATGAAGCAAGTTAATGCTGCAAGAGCATTCAAGTTGGTGGAGTTCACTCCACTGAGTGGTTCTGCTACAGGGGAGTGTAGAATGTAGCAACCAACCACCAAAAGATTTGACTTTCAAGTCTGTTCCCCTCCACTGCCTGGGTATTTTTGCTTATTATTTAAGAAACAACCAAAGGGTTTTATGAGTACTGGAGTTACCAAAAACATTTAAAATGGGGGGGGACGATGACACACGGGACGATGGGATGGACGGACGATGGAGACAGGGATGACTGTGTGCGGCGTTTCCAAGGATTTTTAGCAGGAGTCTCCCTGACTGTGGCATGGCAGTTATGCTTTTCTTACTGCCATACTGCTCTTGCATTTACCCCCTGTAGTTTTAAGTTCTTCTCATATGTCTTTCCTCTGCCTTCCCCACTGTAGTTTTCCTTTTGCTTTGTGTCTTTTGGCTTGCCGGCTGCCTTCAGAAACACAGGCTGGGCTGCTGCGCTCTCAGCTTGAGGTGTGCTACCTGGATCTCTTGTTGTCTTCCATAAAGATGAGTAATGTTGGGGCTGCCTCTTGTCCTTCCTGTCCCTTGCCTTGTGTTTGTGGTGGGAGAAATAGGACCATGCTCATCTACTCCATTGTTGTTACAACACTCTCCTGTTCCTTGAGGTGTCTAACTGGATTTAAATGGAACAGTGGCTTCAGAAGTAGGTTTGTAGGGAGCATGCAGCAGAAGTATTTTGTTTGTCCTCTTCTTTTGAAGACCTGATCAAAATTGAGCTAGAACTATGTGTAGTGGTCACTAATCTTGTAGAGTCTGAGTTGTTTATCACTGCAAACCATTCAAGTGTAATAAGTAGAAATTTGCAAGTTTATGGAGTTTTAAACTGTGTATTGCTGGCGGTGTTCAAGGCGGGGTTGGACAGAGCCTTGGTGGCATGGTTTAGTGGGAGGTGTCCCTGCCCATGGCACAGGGGGTTGGAACTAGATGATCTTAAGGTCCTTTCCAACCCTAACTATTCTATGATTCTATGTAAGCTAACTAAACTAGTAACTTTTAGTCATCTACCAAACAAAAGGACTAATTCTTATAAGTCATGGAGATGAGTATTATTACAATAGCTATGAGCCCTCTTTCCCTGTAACATGTAGTTTTTTGTGTTTAATGTGGGTTATAATTCTGAAATGGATTGTTAAGCTTCTGTGAATTCGGTTTTCTCATAGTAACCTTGGTTTCTCCCTTTGCATTATGTACTTTATGACTAGGTCATGTGGAGATGTATTACTGATGTCCTTGTCCATAGTGTCATGTTTTTACTTCAGATTAACTTTGTTGACACTATATATTTATGCTGCAAATGAACATGTAGTAGTAGTTTAGGCTTGCCTTAAGATTGATGGAAAACAGCGTAGTCAGATGACACTGACTTCTGTGATTGCTAGCTGCCAAGTAGACTTCCTTTTTTTTTTTTTGCATTAACATTTAGGGCACTGCTCAGAATAACCATTTCCTCTGATTTAAGTGGTAAAGAAGAGGGAAGGAATATGTGTGGTGTTAATGCATGCTGGGGAATTGCTGAGGAAAGAAGACATCAAGTGGTTGTCTGTAGTGACAAGAATGTGGAAAATTTACATTATGTCTCCTTTCCTCATAAAATTCTTACGTGTTCTCAATAATGCCTTTTACCACTGTGTATTAAGCTGCCGTTAAAGATTCATCATATGTTTGCACATTTTTTTTAGTCTATACTCAATATTATTTTGAGCTCTAGATACGGTGGAGCTCAAAAATCTGTATGGGCCAGTTAATGATTCATTTCCTTAGAGGCCAAGGTTATCATGGTTAAATGATTGGCTCTTTGAGAACAGTCTGCCAATGTACATACTCTTAACAGGTATTTAGGTAATTCCACTGGAGTTGTGGAGTATACACTTCCCCATGTCCTCTTCTCTCCAGTGTTCTCTGTTCCCACTTTGGAGACAAGGAAGCATCTTCCATACAGTTTTGTTAAATGCAGATGTTTCATTGCATGTTTTTGTAATAAACTGCAGTAAAGTACGAAAGTAAATTATTACTTGACTATAGTAGTGAGAGACTCCTGATATTTTTTGTTTTTGGGTTTTCCTACTGCATCCCATTTTTTGTCTGCATATTTTAAATGTACAACAAAGGAAATCAAATAATTAATGAAAATATTGAATTATAATATTAGATACATTGCTGGAAAAGAAAACTTTTGACCAGCATATTCTTGAATATGCTATATTTCTGAAACCTGCATTCAGTTCATATAGAAGGGAGAAATGTTTTATTGCTGTATTGCAGTGTACCTATAGTGTTCACCCAGATGCGTCCTATAGCTTCTCTCCAGCAACTTGCAGTTGCCTATGCAAGTACCACTAGAATGTGTTTTATTGGGTGTCATACGTGATTCTGCTGTCATGCAGGCTGCTTAAATATATATGTATGCTTTACTTTATAAAATAGAATGAAAGAACTTGACTGGTAAATGGTTATTCCCTGATGATTTGGAAAAAGAACATTAAAAGATTGGCCAGGCTAGGAATAGCTGACTGTTACAGTAAGTCACAACTGAAAGCATGAAGTTGGCAGTTCTGTCTGCAGAATTTTTCTGTTGGACTGAAGAAATAAAAGAACAGAAAATTACATGATGTTCACATGTGAAATTACATGCATGAAGTAATGCTCAATATAATGCTTGTCCAGCAAAAAAATAGGAGGAAAAAAAAGTTATGCAGTAGTAAATTGTGGTCTAGTCTGCAAAATGCTTATGGGGATTTCAGTTATGCAGGTATTAAACTATGAATTAAGAATAATTTTAAACTTGGGGAAATAGCTGTTTGGAAGAGTAACTACACTTAAATGCAAGCTTATTCTTGGTTGAACTCTATATAATGCAATTCTTAACTCTGTAGCCTCTAGAGAATGGATTTTGGATATATGCCAACCAGCAATGAATCAGGCATTTTACATTGAAGTTTTCTTTGTTGTCTGTGTTGTGTGTGCTCTGCTTTCCTTGTGCATTTCAGTAAACTGGAAGGTGGAGTTTGACTTAAGAGTGTATAAGGTAGTTTTCTAATGCAGGCTTTTAGCACGTAGAAGTAATGGCAGCACAGAATGCTTGCGAGGGGTTTTTTTTTGGTGTTTTTTTTTAACCTTTTTTTATTGGCAGCTAGAAAGCCATTAGGTGGAAAATACGGGTTTGCATATAATATACAGCTAAAGCCTGAGAAACTTTAATGCGGAACACTCTTGATTCTGCTGCAGACTGATTTTAGAGTCTTTTCTTAAAAAGAAAATGCGAAGGAAAGACAGGAACGTTGCTGGTCTTTTGTAGGTGAGCTGATCTGCCAAACTTGCAGGCAGAAGCGTTTTATTAAATGTAACAACTGTTTTGAGGAAATACTGGCCTTTACATTTTGGCACAGAACTCTGAGATCAGGTGACTAATTTTGTACTACAAGAGAGTAGCGTCAAGAATATCTCCAATGTGTGTTACTGTCAGACTTGCTTCAAATTAAACTGTGCATGTTGTAGATACTAATCATATACAGAAGTGTTCAGTAGTGATTCAAATGTTTTTGTTTTTGTTTTTTTTCCAAGTGGGTTCATAGTATCTCGTGTGTTTGCCTGAGTTTGTGGGAAGCTCTTTTTTATCTGCCCTGGATTATGTTTATTTTTGTCAATGAGTCTTGACTCAAATGAAGGAAAGAGGGTCCTGTGAGGTTCAGTGTATGGTTAAACACTCGCCAACCCAGATCAGTCGGTGGGGTAAGTTTCTATTTTGGTATGGATGTTTGATGTCTGTCATTTTCCCTGCTCTGAATGACTTTGTAAAGCAGTAAGCCTAGGCTAGAAATAGAGCTTCACATGTTTGCATATGTATTTTTTTTAATTTATTACATAATACTATTTGCTTTTGCTTGAATGCCACCTAAACCAACTGCTAATATTTCAACAGATACAGAATGACAGTCAAACACTGCACACTGGTATGCCTGTGAGGAGGCACTGCCAAAGTTAATTGTGTCTAGTGCAAAAGCTGCGAGTTCTGGCTGATCAGGTAGGTGTGAAGGTGCTTGCATGATGAGGAGATATAGGGACAACTCAGTGCAGGCAGTTCTACCTAAGCAGAGTCAAATGATACATTTCAAATGGCCTTCACCTGACCTGACTTGTGAGAATTTTTATAATAAGACTTGTGGTGATCTTATTCCAAGTTGAATGACACAGTTTTAATTTGATACTGTAAAATATGGCTGAATTTGAGGCACTAGTCCAGTAATAAAAATCAAGTCAGTGAATCTTCGGAAAGCATTTAATTAACTAATGAAAGCTTTGAGCTATTCTCAAATGAAAATGTGGTTTGGACCTCTATCTGACTCCTGCAAAAACCCCCAAATCACAGGCATCCAGTCTGGTGTGGCTGCTGAACAGTATGGGAATCGCTCCTCTTAACACTGTTTATGTGCAGTATCTCAGCTTCCATGTTCTGCAGATAAACTGGTTGAAAGACCTTGACCAGAGAAGTGTAGGAATTGCTTGAAGATTGAGAACTCGGTAAGAACAATGATGCTTTAAAAAAAAAATTAATAAGAAATTTATGAAAGCTAATTGCATGTAAATGATTGAATTAAATAGGCAAGCCATGCATTAAGAGCTACAAAGGAAAGTACAGACACTACAGTTTTTATGTAATTTCTTCAGGTAAGCTCAAGGTATACATAAATACTGTAACCTTTGCTCTAGTAGACTTAAGGAGGAAAAAAGCAAACAGCAAAAGCAAGCCAGTCATATGTCTTAGAAACATTTGACTTTTTTTTTAAATAAAAAATATTTTTAAAAATTGGCCCATGTACTCTGCCCAGAAGCACAGAATTTCTCTTTAAGGTTGAAAGAAGGTCTGTCTTTATGACAGAAATGCATATTGGTGCCAGTAAAGTCTGTTAATGTGATTTAACATGTGGTTTAGTTAGGCCAGAAAAAGGTTTGCTCTCAACTGTACTTGGCATGCAAAGCTGACAAGAAACAAAAAGCATGTTAATAAAGGCATCCAGAAATATACTTGCAAAGTGAAGTTTTAAAAATGAAAAAATAATTATAACATTATTTGACAAATATACCTATTTCGTAAATTTCATAAAATTGATGCATCTATTAATGGGAATTATTTTTACAAGGTAGTGTTTTCTATAATTGAGTTAACATTCAATTTCATACCCCATGTGTTTTCCTGCTGTTGTGTGTGTGCCAAGAAACACTGGCTGTGTTTCTCAAGTGTGCATTGCTGTGACAGCTATATACAGTTTTGTAATTCTCTTGCATGCAAGTTCAGAAAAGCCGTAGCTTTTTACCACTCCTAGGGCCTTTCAGGAGCTGGTACATATGCCAGTCTCAAGCAGGTATTGTCTGACACCTTGTCTGATAATCTAGATGGTGCCATGGTTCTCTCTGGTTTTTCACAGGCCTTTAAAGAAGCTGAGCACAAAACATTCTGGAGAGAGGCCAAATGCAAAGTCTGAAATTCAGAAAGTCAAGATTCCTACCATTCTATTTGTCTGCAAGTTTAGCTTTTAGTGATGGGTTGTATGAAACTTACTCTAATATCAGCACCTTGATCAATGATTTTGATGCCTTTTCTGCGTTTTGGGACTTGATAACATTATCTAATGTAGCTGTTGTAATCATAGACATGAATGGTTTGGGTTGGAAGGGACCTTAAAGCTCATCCAGTTCCAACCCCCTGCCGCAGGCAGGGGCACTTTGCACTAGACCAAGTTGCTCCAAGCCCTGTCCAGCCTGGCCTTGAACACTGCCAGGGATGGGGCAGCCACAGCTTCTCTGGGTAACCTGTGCCAGTGCCTCAGCACCCTACCAGTGAAGAAATTTTTCCTAATATGAAATGAATGCTCAATGACTTCTTTCCTGCTATCCTATCAAGTCCTCTCTGCCTTTTCACTCACCTTTCTCCCTGCCAACCCTTCCCCCCTGCCATTTCTCCCCTCAAAAAAAAAAAAAAGAAAATGACAAACCCAGGAAGTTTTGGGAAACTAATATTTTTTTTTTTTTTTACAGTGTTAGGAGTGTGGAATTTGAAGTCAGCCTTACATCACTCCTGTTGATATTGTAATTTGCCTGTCATGTTTTCAGGAGAAAGATACTTTACTAAAATTTGTTGTTCTTGTGATATTTATTTTGAATAACAGTTCAACTGGATGCTGGTGCATAGATCCTGCAGTGGGTTTGCAGCCTGCACATGTTTCTAGAGGTATGACTGCTGGTAGCAGGGCCACAACTGTTAAACCTAGAACCAGTTTTACTTTAGGAACTGCAAGTATTCCATATTGCTGGTTGCACTTTAAAATAACTGCATGATGCTTTAAATTTTCAGTTTGGGTTGGGAAACAGTTGACCTAGCTGCAGGTAACTTGAATCTGCTGCAGCAGGTTGCATTTTGTTTCCGTGTTTTTTCACTTGGATCCTGTAGCTGCTGGAGCTGCAGTGTTAGAAATAAAAGAAAGTATTGTTGCTTATATTCTGTAACACTTACCAAGTACATAGATTCAGTTTTTTACTTATTTTGCTGGTGATATTATGTAGAATTTACAGTTGTTTAAACTTTACTGGCTATTGAGCTTCTGCTTACTGATGTGGAAGAACAGGGATCACTATTCTCACTGGCTTTTGGAATTAGTGGTCATGAAACCTGCTATATAGAGAAGGAAGGCAGAAGAAAGCACTTAAAAGGAGTTTTCCTCACAGCACTCTGGTCACTGTGGAAATACATTGCAGAGATTCCTTTATTTGCCTGAAGGGGATGAGAACATTGATTATAGGATCCCTTACTGTCTTCTGTGTGCTCACAAATAGAACTAACAGTGCCTTTCCTGACTTCATGTATAGCTGAAGGTCATCAACATACATTGTTCTTGTGTCATCACAGCCGTAATTTCTACCTGCTCCAACTAGAAGAATCTCATCATAGCCTGCACTTGAGGTAAATTGGCAAATTCTACAATTCAGTGACTGAGAAGCTGTTGTATATTCAGCTCTTTAAGCTGGCCCAACATGCCATCTCAGTAGAGTGAATCATTTCTGCCGATTGATGGGAGGCACCAAAAAGCTTTTCCTGTAAAAGAGGGATTTAGGTACTTTAGAAAGTCTATTCTAGACCTCTATCCTTTTCTAAAGATTTAAAAGAAAGGTAAAGGAGTATTTATTAGCATTACTTACCTCAGAATGCAGAAAGATGTAGTTGTTTCAGCCTGAAATACATATCTATGCAGGAATCAGGCTAGTATTTTCGATAGCTAGAACACAAAAATTACCAACCTCTTTCTTCAGAGTTCAAAACAAGTCTTTTAAGGGAAGAAAGATGTATGAAAGGATAAAAATTAGAAGTAAAGGGTTCTGCCTTTCTTGAAAAAGGAGTGATGTTATGACCTTGACGTAAGGGAAGGAATTTAAAAACACGTTATTCCTAACAGGATGTTTCAGATTGATCTTCCAGAAACTGTTCTGTTGTTCAGCTATTTCCATAAGGAAAATGCCAATAGACAAAGTCATTATGTTTTTTTTTTTTTCTTACAATTTGACATTGGATCTTTGTCTCTTCTACTGAAATGCTACATGAAAGGAATAAGACCAAATAACCTCTCGTCTACATACCAGAAACTTCAGTAGGTGAGCTGGAGACTTTTTCCAGTGAATAGGATCTTTGCCTGGTAAAAGATGATTTCCCAAAGGCAGCCTTATCTTGATATTGCAGATCATGCTGCTTCATCTGGGTTGATTTGCTCCAGTACCTTCTATTGCTTTGAGCTGGAAGAGAATATTGACTTTGGAAGTGTTAGTAGTGTTTGTAGGCTTCAACATATCACCTGAAATGAAGCCTAAAATGCTGTATATGGCATTGTAGTTGTGAATTTTAAGTAACAAATGTTAATTAATGAGATTCAAGATATTGCGAGTTACCTGGTAAAAAGAATCTTCCATTCACATGGGAATGTTAAGAAGAAATGCGCTTTTAATTGTACTTTCATTTTATGATAGTTCCTTAGCCAGCAAGTACAGAGCAGTAGAAATTTGCATTGAACATGTTCTGTTTATTATATTTTCTCTTCTTTTTATCATTTATCCTCTATCTTACTAGAAAAGGAGAATATAAACGTCATCCTGGAGATATCTGTTGGCCAAGTACATTTAAATGTATGTTGGTCAGTTAATTCTCTCCAAACAGGAAGACCTTCCTTCAGAAAAACATGTGGGGTGTGCATGTAGGGTGAGGAGACTGAACCTGACTCTTTGACCTTTCTTTAACTGTTGAAAGTTGATCTGAATCTAAAAGGCAGTGTTTCATCAAATTGAAAGGTCTCATGTTGTTGAAAAGTCATAGAATTCCATTAAGAGAAATAATCCTATTTCTATAAAATAATCCTGCTGTTTAGAGCAAAACCTCTTACCTTAGATCAAGGCATTGTCACTGTGTGCAATGTCCCCAGAGGAACCAAGAAGCAGAGTATATTTCTGCATGCCCAAACAGTTTCTTTGGAAGAAACTTGCTGATTTTTCTGTTTTAATTACTGTAGGATATCAGGTTCTCTCCTTGAAGGCTTTATCTGTCACCTGTTTGGAAAAAAAAAAAAAGGAAGCTTTCCTGCCTACTATTCTAACAGCAGAAATTCAAAATGCATTTAAGGAAAATTATTATTGCTGTGGTTTTAATGACAGATCCTAGCTTTTTTCCCACCAACATCTCCTTTTATTATTTGGACCCCAATGAAGGAAAGTTGTTTTTGAGGAGGGAAAAGCTGGTAATTAAAAGACATGCAAGATACCTAACTATAAGACTATTTTGTTTAGGTGTGTGCTCTAAAGGAGAGGATGAAGAAGCCCCATCAAAATTGCCCCCAAATGAATTGAGTGAAATGACATAATGAGGAACATACCTTCTTGGTTAACTATTGGATCATACTCTAACTGGTGTCTTCAGAGCAATGAAGGCGAAACGATAGTGCCTCATATGATGCATACAGCTCAACAGCTGTCCTACATGCAAGCACTAGCCACTGCTGCTGTTGTGCATAAGGTATTGTAATGGGTAATAATAAGTAAGCACATACATGAGAGGCTATGCATATAAGTGTGTTTTGGGTCCAGTGACTTTAGCTCTTTTTTGTTGCATGTTGGCTCCATTCTACTGATAAAATTTCACACTAATCTGTCAGCTTTCAGGATCTGTGAAGAAAATTTCAGCTCTGGGGCGTTATATTTTTGTTGTTCAGGTAACGACAGTTAACTCTTAGGATCCTCTAGGAAAAAGAGGAATATTCCAGAAACTTGATCCAGGAAGTTGGGTAGGTTCTTAGCTTCCACAGCAATGATAATGTGCCTAGGTTAGGTCAGAGGCTGTTGCAAGAGCATTAAACTGCTGTTGGTATGTAATCAGTCTGATTTTTTGACTAGAGTAGAAGACCTGAAATTGGAGTAAGGCCTTTACAGAAGAGTTGGGGGTGGGATTAGAAAGTCATTGGTAAGGGAAACATTCAGGTAAGTATGATCATTTCTTAAGGCGATTATGGGGAGACGTTCACTGCATTCCAATAGATGCCATTTTTAATTCACTTGAGAGCAGGTGAACAGAGGAGAGATTTGAAAAATTTTTTATTTATTTATTTATTTTTTTTAAAGAAATGAGCACTTAATTCCCCCCCACATACATCTACTTGTAACAAACTGAGAGAACTTTCTGGACAAAGCATCTTATGATTGCTCTCATCAATTGGTAGACGTCTTAAAAGTCTTGAAAGTTCACAGCTCAACACTTTGGTTTTTATTTTTTTTGGCATCAGAGCATGAAAAAACTGCATGTCTAGTACTCATCTCTTGTCATCCTCCCCTACTGCAGTGACTATGTGTATGTCTGTGTGGCAGGAAATGAGGGAATGCAGATCACTATTCAAGAAGTTACCAACTAGCACTTTTCCTTCCCCTCCAGTCTTTCTGCCTCCCTATCCTGGAAGTATGGAGTCCCTGCCTCAGCCTACGGCTTCATTCTTTTTCCAGCTGCCCACAAAAGTAAAGAACCAGTGTGAGAGTTTGAAGAAAGAATCCGCTCAGAGGACTGAGTCTCAAGCAAAAGCTCCAGGTTGCAGGCTCAGAAAGAAACTTCCTTTGGGGAAGGATCTGCTTCCAGGATTTGCTCGTCTCTTTTTTCCTTGGGCAAACAGAGTTCTTGAAGCAAACAACAGGGTTGCAGGTAGGTAGGGCCCCTTTGAACTGCCATCCACTCAGGTGTGAAGGATGGACTTTATGCTGTTTCTCTATGCTTTTTTTTTCCTGTTGATGTTGTCTTCCACTTCTCTAGGCTGAGAGAGGGAAAGAGTATGAGTAGTTTAATGAGAAAACGTGGGGGAAAGAGAGGAGAAAAACATATCCTGAGCACATGGAAAGAATGTGTTGTTTTTTTTTTTTTTTTTATGCCTCTGTATAAGCTTCCTGTCTGTGGGTCATATTTGTACTTCAGTTCCTTGAAGGACTAATGACATTCTTTGTCCGACCCTTTTCTAGACAGGAAACAAAGTCAAGAGCAGAAAATGGTGGCTGGGGCCAAGGTAATGCCACTGATTGTACATGGCCCTTAGCCACGCAGGTTTCATCTCCTCCCTGTCTCTTCACACCAGTGCTAGGTTTGAATGTGCAAAAAGGTGGAGGCTGCCAAATGGGTTTGAAATCCAACTTGATTCCCAGCACTAAAAAAGTTCCCCAGTTCTAACCATGCAAATACATTCTTGCTTCAGCGGAGCCTTGTGGCTGGTGGGTTGTCCCGTTTCTTTGTCCATATGAATAGACTGAAATGTCCTGGTTAAAGGAGATGTGCTGCTAACCCACGTGATCAGCAATCCCTCTGGCTCAGGGAAGTGCAATCAGTAGAATCAGCTCAGGTAAATTCTGCCTTTCTTGCTTCATTGCTGTGCAGAGCAACAGCCTCTTCCTTGCAAACATCGGTAGCCTGCAGTCAGAGCTTTCTTTCTCCAGCTATGTCATTGCTGGCACAGGAAGTTTATTCTAAATTTCCTTTTGATTTTTAGCAAAAGGAATCACTTGAAAACTGGCGGTGAGATTCTAACGAGATTTTGCCGGTTTCTCTTTCATGCTGAATTGAAGTCATTTGGAACTGTGTTACATGCATTATTACTTTGGTGCATCTTGTGACTCTTCTCTCCCTCTTCATTCCCTCCGAATTGCTTCAGGACATCTTCTAACCTTTATACTGCATCACAAGCCTTCAGCAGAAGATCTTGAGAGCCATTTATGTTGCTGGAAGATGACTGGGTTTGGATCTTGGCCTTCCTTAAGCAGGATCTTCTGACAAAAATGGGATTGGGAAAGAAATGACTCCTTTTTCCATCACACAGAGCCACCCTAGAAATGGAGGCCTAGGCAGAAAATTACTTCTAACGCATCATTCCTTAGGAGATTTGTTTGGCCTTCCATGGTCCTTCTGTTACCATGTCATAAAGATGTCTTTTATAAAACCTAAACCTGGCATCTTCCTATCTGAAGATCCAGTCAATAAATCCAAGTTTAAGAGTTTACAGGTCTAATGCGGTCAGAGCATGCTGTCTCCTACATAGGAGATGTACTACGAATCTGTGAAACAGGGTTCTGCTGTGGTTCAGAGTGTTATATCTGTAAAGCCTTTTCTACTTATAGTCCATTTAAATTATTAGAAATAATAAAAAGCTTCTTGTGAAAATGGTATTTAATTAGGCCTCAAACTCTCCAAGTTTATTTAAAAACAAGTGAGCCAAAAATGACATAATGGGCAATATGGGAAGTACTGCATCTTCTGAGGTTTCCTGTGGGTTTGTGTCAAGAGAAGGTATGTTGAAAGTGTTGAGAGCTGTGAAAGAGGAAAAAACTTAGATTTTGCTTTAAGAGTGAAAAGCTATTTGTTAGAAAGCAGACAACTTTTAATTTCCCCCCTCTAAGGGATTCTCAAACGGTCTTGCAAGATCTCAAATAAAAACCTTATGTTTGGCAGTAGTGAGCAACACACACACATGCCCGTGTTCTTTTTGTTCTTTTTGCCATAGGAAATTAGTTTTGAAGAATAGGACTGACTTTTAATATTCAGATTAGGAAAGGGGAAAGCTTTGTTCTGAAGCCGAGTGTGAGAAGAGGTGGCAGGAGGGTGAACTGGACCCACTGGTAGTAGGTAAAGAGCACTTTTGTTTTCCTGTTTTCTGCTTCTGGCAGTTGGGGTAAACTAGTCAGATGCTTGTGCTTGAATCCAATTAATTTCCTAAATCAGTTACCACAAAACATTGTTTTTTAACTAATGCCGAGATCGTTCATTAAATGCACCAGCCTATTTAAATTGCTGAGCAGTCTTAACATAGCCCTGAGGCTACTGCTTCATGGCCGTTGTGACTTCTTACTAAGCTGGAATGCATTGCGGTCTTAGTACATTCTAAAAATAATTGTTCAGATGGTGCCGTTTAAGTACATACTTATGTAGTGAGCCATTTTCACTGGACTTTTTTGAAATTTGGGCTCTGTTGGATGGCTTTTTAATACCCTTTTTTTTTTTATGCCCTGTGAATATCCAACTTCTTTGTCTTGATGCTTCTGTGGTTATCGAGTAAAATGCTAAATTTATAACCTGGTATTTTTAGAAAACTGATAGTTAGATGTATGTGTTAAACTATGCAACCACAGTAACGCTTGTGAACTTTAAAGAGAAATCACTTTAATGTATCAAATTCAATACTTTTTTTTAATATGTGGAAATATGTTTGTGATGACCTTAAAAACTGAGTAGTTGTTACAGGTATAGAAATGGATTGTGTGCTGAACATGAGTAATCTAGAAGTTAGAAGCTGGAGATACGCGAGTCTCAGAAATAAATCCTGCTGTCTGTGGGAGAGATTTGTGCCAGCAGTTGAAAATACCTGGTTTTCTAACTTCTCACCCATTTAAAGTCTGGTATCTTTTTTTGCCTTCCTTAAAAGGTCTACTTGCCTCAGCCACAGTTGTTGATCATTTTGTTCTGTAGAGTAAGGTAATTTAAGGCCATCAAATACTTAACAGGAGCACTGAGAATGGTTTCTAATATTATTGTCTCAGTTGCTAAAATGACTTTAACCCCCACATCACAATAAGGAAAAGAACCCCAAACCAAGCCAAAAAGCCTGTTGCTGTTCTACAGTCAGTATTTTGGTACTTCTTGTCTATTACTGTTGTGTTAGTGTGTTACTATCATGCTCCGAGTTCTGCAGCTGGAATGCTGGGTTCTTGATACATCTTTAGAGCAATAACTCCTGCCTTTGTGTTATTAAAAAATAAAGATATCTGAAACCATTTTCTTCTTGTTTATATTGTACTTAACATAATTGTATGACTATTGAGTGACTTCTGACTGACTCCAGAATGCCAGGAAACACAATGATTTTAGAGGTTTTTAATCCCCAGTACTAACAGAATTTCATAAAACAGGTAGCATTACTTTTTTTCCTCTATTCCCTTTAAGATTCCTTGAGCATTTGAGCTACTGAACTTACTTCATGTAATCCTTTATGTCTTCTTGACCAAATGCCAGCTCCTCCTAATTGTTTCATAGCCAGGCAGTAAAATCCTGGCTGTTGACAGCTCCCTTTTTCCTGTCCCAGGAGAGCTATCTTGTTTAACCTGAAAGACTTGCTTTCTTCTTTCCACCTTCTATCCACCCTCTGTGGCTTATGTTGCAACTCTTTCTCTATTATTGGGTGCCTTGAGAATGAGGAGGTATTCTGATCAGGAAATCTGGGGGAAAATCTTGTTAAAGTTGTTCTTCAGGCAGAGCTAAATCTGTCACTTGTGAGTGAGATGCTTTGTTAGTTTAGAATAGTTTAAGGGAGGGAGATGTATCAAAAAGTGTGCCCCTTTTGTAAACCAGAAAACAATGTTGATTTTATAAATGAGAAATGAGAACAAAAAGCATAGGTTCTGGGGTGTTTGTGTCCCTTGCCCTTTTACAGTGAGGAAGATGGGTAACAGTTTTCCTGCGATTTCTGAAAACCAGACTGGTTCCATCAGCAGTGATGTGTTGTAAGCTGGATTTCATTTCTCCAGTCCTGTTTGCAGGGCAGTGGGATTTAACCAGGTAACACTGGCAAAAAGCCTTTTTCAGCTGTTTTTGATTTTTTGTGGTTTTTTTGTTTTGTTTCGATTGAAGAAAGGTTGCTGCCTCATTTTGCCAGACCTCTGTTATTGATCCCTGAAAGAATGAATGGGATTTTAGGTGTTAATTTAGAAAAAGTGGTTTTAATTGAAAACTGGAAAAAAGCATTCTTTTGAAGGCAATGGTAACAAATGTTCCAGTTTCATTTCTTGCATGGACTTTATGAAGAATTGGTGCCCAGCTCCTGAGCCAGGTCTGTAAGTTAATTCTCAGCAACATGAGGTGAGTTGGTGGGTTGTTTCTGGAATTGCTGGGTTTTGCTACTTAAACTGGGTTGTCTCTGAATGGCATTTACTGATGACAATGACACTTCCTTGATCACTTGACAATTTTTTTTTTTTTTTTTTAATTTTTTTTAAAGACTGTAGAATTACTGTTCTAATACTGTTTTGTCCAGAGAAGCTGTGGCTGTCCCATCCCTGGCAGTGTTCAAGGCCAGATTGGATGGGACTTGGAGCAGCCTGGTCTAGTGGAAGATGCCCCTGCTCGTGGCAGGGGAGTTGGAAATAGATGAGCTTTAAGGTCCCTTCCAACCCAAACCCGTCTGTGATTTTATGAATACAGTCCTGTATTGTTTCATTTACTTGATCCACTCTTGCACATGGGTGCCTTTCCTTTTCTTTCTCCCTGGTGGAAACTCATGTTTCCTGCTTTATGGAGGTCAGGAAAATTCTGTCACAGGACAGTAAGTGAAGAAATCTTTCACAAATAGGTATTTTATGGGGCACGAGAGTTTTATTTATCCTGGTGGATGGTTGTAAGAGATTGCAGAGGTGCGTGTGACTTGAATAGTTTTCTTCATAGTAGATACTTCGACAATGTCAGCCTTACCAGTATGTGACCCCCTCTTGCCAAATTCAGATAAAGAAAGCAATTGTCAATAGCAATTTGAACAAATAACAAGATGTTTATAATCATAAATATATTTAATGTGATCACCATTGACTATTGAAGATTGAAATGTGATTTAGATAGGGTTTCTTTGGTGTTTTTTTTTTTTGTTTGTTTGTTTGGTCCCGTGCTGTCCCCGAATTTAGCTTTGTGCTGACTTGGAACGAGTTTTATTCATCAGGTGGGATTACCTCATTTGGAGCCCACATTAGAAGTGTGATGATAATAATAATGCAGGCAGATTGCCAGCAAATGTAAACTGCTTATCAGGAGAAGCATTCTTTAAATATTAGTGTCACTTTACATGATCTTTTGAATTACTGGTATGGCATTTGGGTAAATTACCTGTCTAATGCTTTGATTTCAGCTTTTTTTGGTGAAAAATGTAAAGACTCTTCAAACAGTGCTACAGAGAAGCTGTAGGCTAAAGGGGAGATATTTTCATAGTCTTAATACTAGTAAAAATATGATGATGTATTCTTCAGCTTATGCAGTCTTTATTACTTTGGTTAAAATTGGTTTAACTGCCTAGGCAGCATGAGCTTGCAAACCTTTTGCTCCTTGTGATAGGAAACCTTTGTTAAAAGGGCAAGGTGAAATACATTGTTCTCTACTCTTTGCATGGAGAAAGAATGAAAAGACTGGACTACCAAAGTCTCTGCAGAAATTACTGACAAGTAACGGATTCTTACTATTTGTCCAAAGCTTCATTCCCTATAGCTAGGGGAAGGTTAAGGCATAAAATCAGGAATTCTCAGCTCCTTAAGGTAGAACTTTAATTCTGTTCTCATTTGTTATGTTGTCCTACAGTTGTATATCCGGACATTTATGAGTGAGGGGAGGGTATTAAGGAAGGCTAGGAAATACTGCTTAATGTGGAGCGTAAGTGTAGTAGCATGTGAATGTGAAACATGACTCTCTGGAAAATGTTGGAAGTTACCTTGAATGCATGTAAGCTGTGACTCGGGAAAGTATCCGTATCATGCGAGTGTTCCAGGGGAATTTTCACATGGCTGTTGCTGGCAAATGTCTTAGAACTTTTCAGAATAGCAAAATGTGAAATACTCTAAAACAGTCTTCCTGATCTCTGGTAGCACTCTGCATTAGGTGAGGCAGCAGGAAAAATTAATTTGCAAAATCTGTGAGGAGTGTATAAGCGATGGAGAGATGAAATCAGGCTGCAGCATGTAAGAGTAAATGAACAGCTGACTTCAGCACAATTGCTATGTACAGATGGGATGTTCCTGCGTGACTTCAGGACTACAGAGAAATTGTGGTTGAGCTGGATAGTGGAGCAGCTCTGGAACTGTAGTTAACAAGCAACCAGCTAACATAGAAACTCTCCCTTAACGGGCAGTAGACTTGACACAGAATCACTTGTAGCAGCTAAGCTTCACTTCCATCCCACCCCAATTAACAATGCTACCAGTAAAGTCTGGACTCCAATACATCTGTAAGCTGGAGCAGTTAGGTTTTCTGGTGTCTAATAAAGTACAAGTGCTGATCTGAAGCTGCTTTGTGCCTTGGTCACTGGCTATGTTTAGCACCTAATGGTGTCTAATACAGTTGAGTTAATGCTGCAGATCTTTTTAAGGGAAAAGTAGAGGAGTTAGAAGGGCTTCTGGACTTGTCCATTTGGCTTTTTTTAAGAGAGTGTGTATCTTTGGAAGCTGTAACCTTCTGTTGGTTCTAGTTGAAATTAGAAATGGGTTAAAAAAATTGATATGGACATCAGAACAGGGATGTTTACAGACAGAACTTCTTCCCTGATAAATGAAGAGTAGCTGTAAATAGGAGAATGTGCTGTAATAAACTTCTTAGCTTTTCATGTGTTAATCTCTTCTCAGTTTTACCTCTGCAGTATCCTAGAATGCAACTAATATTTTTTTTTATGTTGCTTAACTGATCTCTGATGTTTCTAAAACAGTATTTACAAAGCAGCTGATGAAATGATTAAATTATTTTTAGTATTTTAGGTAACAATAAGCTTTTTTCTGTTATGTATTATGCTGAAAAGTGTTCCAAGAAGTGATTTCTTTTTTGACTTTTTCCTTCCCGTTTTTATTGTGTGGGTGTTAAATCTTTTAAGTATCTGTTACCTTCTATTAATGCAAAATTTTAGTGATTTTTGGTTGCTTGCTTTGGACACTTTTCCATCTATTCCTGTTAAAGGGGTGCATTAGTCAGGTCTCTATAATACTTCTTTTTAGCTAGCTCAGAACTGGTTTTTGAATAAAGCCAGCTTTGCGAGTGAGAAGGAGGAACAGTAATACCAGGCTTGTTCAGAGAGTAAATGTTTAAGAAAAAAATCAAGGAAACTTTTGTCTCTGTCTCACTCCTCACATTGCTCTCCAAAAATACATATTACTTGGAAGACTCAAATACAGCAGTCAAGCCAGTGCTTCTAATGTGACAGTACTTTGAAAGCTGCAGGGCGTTTTGCTTGTCTCTTCAGGTAATCTTTTAACACCCAAATTCCTGCTTGTAGTTGAACCTAAGTTACTATTTTGAATTAATTTTCTGCCTTCTTAAAAAAGACTGAAAAATTGTAGTCTTGGTGACATTCTAATAATGATCAAAGGGCTGGGCTTTTTACCTGTTCCTTACAACTTTTTGTAAGGGCTTTAACACCACATATGAATGGATGAGAGAAATCTCGGATCTTCACTCGCCTTTACACTTCAGTAGTGAATGGTTTATATTGCCATGTTGTGTCACCCAGATCTACCATCTGTTTTGTGTCCTTCTTGGAGCACCTACTGTTTCAAAATCTGGATACTCCATGATTCAGTGCATCTTATAGAGAGACTCCTTTCTGCCTTTATGTAAATACTTAAGTATATGCAAGATACTATGACTTGACTAGCTATTCATATCTATTTCTTTGCACAGAGTGCAGAATTATAAATGGGAGCTATTTGAGAGCCACACTGTATAAAGCCTTGGTTCAGTGAATGGTCTCACTAGTTTGATTGGCATGTGATACTCAGTTATTCCTGGGAAACTTCTTGGAACATTTTTTTGTGGTTTGCACTGGAGTAAATCATGTTGTGACTGGCTTTCTGAAAGGCAGGTGTTCTTGTTGCCTGAAGGAGCTTCTTTCTGCTCCAGCTAAAAGCAAGTACAATATAACTGCCAGGCTCCCATATTTCTTTCCCCCTTCTTCACTCCTGTGTTGCCTCTTTAATTTCTGACACAAGGAAGAGAGTTTATTTACTTGGCGAGCTCCCCCCAACCTTGAGAGAATCCTTGCAGGTTTGATGAAAGCAGTGAATTTTCTAGGTTAAAGTGATCCATAATCTGATTTATTAAATACATTAATATTGATACTTAAAGAAGCTTTGACTTGTATCAAAATGCAAGAATTTACCTTTTAACCTAGAATTATAGCGACTGTAATGTGCTCTGAATGCTGTTTCCACCTCTACCCTCAAATCTAAACTTCAGCTTAGTCTGTATGAAATAATGCAGGATGCATTTTCCTCTCCTTTTTCTCTCTATGCTAAGGAGACTTTGCTTATTAAATGAGATGCATGGATGGTATTTCAGCACAAACATTAATTAGCTTGGTTTCTAAGGCTTTTTTAAAGTTTTTATCTGCACCCCAGATGAACTTGAATTTCCTCATTTGCACCCGAAGTTGACAAATACTCCCTCAAACTTCCAACTTGAGCAGAGGCAGTCATACAAGGATTTTAAGGCAAAAACCCCACTAAGGTAGTTTCCATATCTGTAATATAAAGTACTATATAATAGATGATACAGTGTTTCTTTTTAACATCACACAAAAATAATTACCTCAAAGACTGGGGTTTCTACCCTGTTTTGAGTTAGGGTTGTTTTTTACCCCACAGATTTGAGTTGTTTTAAAAAGGAGTAATTCATACTTGTGAGTCCTGTGAGGCTTTGCTAGTGAAGACCTTCTGTTTTTAGTAAGTCCTCTACCCCTGTTGCCTTGTTCCTGTCTTTAACACACGGACCTTTTTTGGTTTTCACTGGGCTTGTAGTAGTGCTTTCCTCCTGTAAGGGCAGCAGAAAGATTATTAGTTTAAGCTAAACATTTAGAAGTTTTTATGTTGGGGTTTTTTCTCCTCTGCTGTGCTGTTAATGACAACTTCAGCTGTGTTTGTGTTAGCCTCTTGCTAAACTAAAGCATTATTACAGGTAAGGGAACTAAATATATATTTAGTACTTTATATAAAATTGTATGGTTTTGTCTATAGAACAAATCAAAATAGTATCTTTCCAACCCATAAGTATTATCTGTAGGGGGATGTGCATGTGTATATACAAATATGTGTATGTCGGGTTACAAAGGAACCTGTTGTTAAATAGCACTATGTTGTGTATTTTTTTACACTGAAGCAGAGTTTTGGAGGTGGTACTGTGTATTATATGACATTTATATTGAAGGGTGAAAAAAAAGTTATATATTCTTATGTCTTAAAAGAGCTGCTTCATGGCACTAGACCCTCATGCTGACCTTTAAAATGAAAGCTAAACCCAAAATAAGCTCAAACTAAAGCAACTAACGCGATTGCCCACAGAAAGCAGACTAAGATGACGAGTTCTGTGAGGATTCCAGGAAAGGCTGCTCCTCTGGTTGTAAGGAGGACGGGTTAAGGATGCAGATGACTGTTTTTGAAGTGAGGGCATTCGGTGAGAGAGGATATTATTTTCTCCAGCTTCAAAGCCTTTAATTACTCTTGGTATCTTTTAAGTGTTCTGTAAGTTAAAAGCATGATTTTCTATCAACTCCAAACTTGCACAGCCTGTAAGAGCATGTTGGAGTATCAGGTATATTTTTCTGTGGAAGTGAGATTATATGTTTATATCTGTATAAGTACATATGTAGATATGTCTCTGTATTTCTGTAGATAGATGTAGTGTGTTGGTGCAGAATATCACTTTTGCAAACAGCTTTGAGGACTCAGAACTTGAATATCTCCCTTTCTAAGACCATCAAACCCAGCATCTGAAAATCTGAATTTCTTCCTTTTGACTTTGAAGTCCATCAAACCCAACACCTAAAAATTAAATAGATAAGAGCATTAAAATAACCTTTCCCCGGACTTCTAAAACAATGTTATTATCCTACATTTATCTAGTTATTGATGATTTTACACTAATGTGTAATTGAATGGTTTTGGCCCCGTGCGGTGCAGTGATTGGTCAGTGATGCTCCTCTGTCACTAGATAGGGCTGTAGGAAGCTTTTTTTTTTGCCATCTGTTTGTTTTGCTAGGCTGTACGCTGCTTTTTTGACTTGACCTGAATGCTCTTGCCCTGTAAGGGCAGTGGGGTTTAAATGCTGAGCTCAGACTGATTAATAAGGCATTAAGTTAATTCTTTCATGTTTAAGTGAAGTATTAACACGGTTTTTAGTGATCTCTGATTTGCATTTTGAGTAACAGAGATAGCTTACGTAAGCAGCGTGGATTTTTAAAACATTTGTGGTGGTGTCTTTAATTCTCAATCCCCAAGTGTGAAGTTTAAAGAAATAAGGTGCTTGTGGTAGCTATTACAGTGATGAAGAGCAGGTATTTTACTAACCTAAAGGTGGAGGTTGTAAATTAATATGAAGAGTGTGCAAGCATGGTGTAGGACAAGTATTTGTGAATGTGGTTTTTTTCGGAAGGGATTTCCTTGTGTCATAAAACAACACGAGATGTACTTCTTAAGGGGTGGCTTTGCCACTCCTTTGGCTTAGTACCTGAGTGCTATCTCAGTGAAACATGTAATAAAGTGGGCTAGGGCTTGAGGAAGGTGAGAATTGCGTCCTTTAGCAATGGTAATGAAATAACATGACCTGCAACTTAATTTTTCAGTACTGTCTAAACTCAAATATGGTGGACTTGAGCATTTCTCAGTCATGACCATAGCAGCATAAAAGACCAAAGGTCCCACTGGAAGGAAGAAAAAGCCTGATTTAAATCCTTTTGCTTTAAAAGCTGATTTGAATGCTGAGGTTGCTCTCATACTTCTGTTATGTTTACCAGAGCATGAACCACAGACTTCTGTTTTGAGGAGCTGCTATTGTGTCCTTAGGCCATCTGTAAAAAGATTTTTCACAAAAATATCTTTTAAGAACTCAAGAGGATTCATTGAGACCACTTTAATTTTACATTTGTGGGGAAGTCATAAGGAATCTCTATGGCATTAGCAGAGGAACTGTTGGTGCATTGTGCCCTCTCTGGGAGGTGACTCTTGAATTTTCAGAGGCGCTGTGGTCCTTATGGACAGACAGATGCTATGTCACTCTGTTGGCAGCTTGTGGTATCTTATCTTTGAGGAATCTTTGTCTTGATTCATTCTCTGTGAGCTGATGTGCCCTTGAAGAGTACGTCTGTATTTCTGGTAGATACAGTTGCCTGTTGTATTTGTCTTGCAAATTCTGGGGTACCTTCTGTCTCTAAAACATTCATATTTGACATCACTGTTGCTTTGAAGATGACAGTGCATAGGGCACTGCTTTTTCACCATACACTGTGTTGAGTAGTCATGTGAGTGCTGTTAAGAGGGTCTGTTCTGACATCTCGCTAGGAGGTCTAAGGGCTCTGTTCCTAGGGCATATTAGCAGCTGTTGGGTTATACTAAGCGTATTTGTAACAGCATGTCAAAATAGGTGGTGTAGTTCGGGGCATGTGCAGGGAGAGAAGCAAGACGTAGGCTTCCAGGAGAGGCTATTCACAGGAACTTTTAACAATTGTGTAGGACTTCGTACAATAAACACAAGTACACCAGGTTTATCTTGGCACCCCCTCCATCTGTGGAACTTTTGTGTGAGAGGCCATTATTCACATTCCTGGAGGCCATAACAAGATAGAGAAGTTTATTGCTTGCAGATGGTGCTTCACATGCAGAAATGCGTGATTTCTGCTTGTACGGATACACGACTTACAACCAAGCTGTGTAAGATGTGAACTTTTTAGCTGTGCTTACATTAATCTGAGGCTGGAATTCTTGTTTTCTACCAATCTTTTTTCTAGAGCTTATTCTGATGTTACATAGACCAAATAAAAATTGTTCTTTGCAGAGTAGTTTTTACAATAAAGGAACCAAAATTTACTGATGTGATTTACTTGAAGTCTTGTTGCCTGCCTTTTAAAATAGGACTGATAGTGTAAGTGACAATAGGAAATGGTCTTTGCTGAGCCATGAAGGCTTTTGTTTGCCTTCTGTCATATGTAAACTTTGAACAAAGTACTGCACTTGTGATTTTACATGGAAGGAGGATCTGCACAAAGAACAGTTAAAATAATGTTGATGTAAGTTTAACAGACACTTGGTGATGTTAAGTTAGTCATTTCCTCTGTAACCTGAGTCGTGAAGTCATAACAGTTTGGGGATTTTTAAATTCTTGTTTCTCTGACCAGCAAGATTGAAACTGATAAAATTCTCTTTAGTCTTTATGTAATATTTCCTTCTGAGAATTTTAGGCCATATGTAGCTGTTGTGTGTATCTAAAGATAACTTCTTGAAAGGCCTCTTTCCGTGCCTTCATATTGTTATCACTGCGATATCCGCATTCTAGCAGAATTGGATGTGACAGGACTTAGTGTTAAATTTGGTCCAGCTTGTTACTTTGATAATGGGATTAAACCAGTACAAATTTGGCACTGTTATATTCCAGTACTAAAATTATTCCAGTATATCAGTATATGAGTAGTTCTCCATTGATACTGATGGTGTTTCCTTTCTCTTATTGTTATAGTGAAAAATAATGTGACTCTTACATATGATTTTAAAACCTATGACTGTTCTGAGTAAGCATATGCAATGTATTTAGAAGGATCTGTCTGCCTTGTACCACTTCCTCCTGTATTCCCCAGCTCTCCCTGGAAAAATTCGGGGATGTAGTCTCCAGAACACTTTACATTTTAACGTGAAGACAAGAGTTGGTATGTAGTCAGTCATCCACAGAGGATTCAGGCCTGTATGATGCCAGGTACTGTCATTGTATAAATATTGAATGTGTATTGTTTCATTAAACTATTTACCCTGAGGAAGAGATTTATTTAAATTAATTCTTCAACTGGGAACATGTTTTTACTAATGCAGTGCATGTTAAGTAGACATTGTAGGGCTGGAGAGGTAGGCAGTTGTGTCCTTTCTTACCAGCCTTGCTCTGTCTGGTTCTAATACTTGTTGCTAGCCATACGCTTTAAAATTAAGAGCGTTGCCTTGGAAGATTTGGGGATTTTTTTTCTCCTTTTTTAGAGGGTAGCAGTATTCTTTTGTTTGGCTCCCCACTTCCAGTTGGTGGGTATGACATTGTCCTGGCCACTTCCTCCTGCTGCACCAGCTGTTGTAATGTTGACTTTACAAGCAAACTGAAGCTTCCCTTCTCATGTTCAACATAGGAAAGATACATTCTTTGTCCTAGAAACCTCACAGACTATGCTAACAGGTCAGTGTTTGCACTAAAATGGCTTAAATCCATTGTATATCCACTTGTGTATAATTCTTTGCACTGATGTCAGTATTGAACTGAAGGGTGCTAACAGTGATGCCACGGCTTCCCCTGTAATAGTACAGGTGAGGAATTGATAATGATGAGGGAAGGATCAAACCAAAAAGGCAGTTTATGTTGGGAATGTCTGGTATAACCTAAGCATATGGCTTGTGTGGGTGCCATAAACTTTCCGAAGCTCATGCCTAACTAATATTTGGGTTAATCTCTAGCTTGTAGAGCATTCAATTCCACACACTTGATAATCAGAATTTTTGTAGTCTCACCCACCATTCCAAATTCCTATCATTCATCTATTTTAAGCATGTTTCTTGTGTAGTACTTCTAAAATTACTCAGTGTTTTGACCTGATGGTAATAGGAATATGCGAGTTCCTCCTGCTGCTGTTCAGCCGGTGTATGGCTGCTTACGCCATTCAACTGAGATGATGCTTCTGAGTGGAAGAATGGTGCATTTAAGATGATCTGCTGTCTCTTGCTGTATGTTTGACCTTTCCGTAGCAGGAACCAGCAGGGTTTCAGTTCACCATTGCAGTGCTGAGAGCACAACTTCTTTGTTATGTCAGGTTGCATTGCATTGCAATTCTTCACTGTGAGGCTGGTGAGGCACTGGCACAGGTTGCTCAGAGTAGCTGTGGCTACCCCATTCCTAGCAATGTTCAAGGCCAGATTGGACGGGCCTTTGAGCAACCTGGTGTGTTGTGAGGTGTGCCTGCCTATGGCAGGGGGGTTGGAACTGGATGATCTTTAAGGTCCCTTCCAACCCAAACCATTCTATGATTCTGTGAAATTCAGCCATTAATATCTTGCTCCCTGTATAAACCCTGCGAAAACCTGCTTTGCTTGCCCTTTGCTGCCCAGCCATGTCCCCTCGCACAGCTTGTCTGGCCAAGCTCACTGCTTGCTCTCTTGGAATATGAATTTTTGTAGAATTGTTTGCACAAGGGAGTGTACCATTTAACAGTGAAACTCAGGAAGGGGGCATTAGAGTGTTATTCAGTAATAGTAGCTGTTTTGCCAGAATGTAAATTATGTCATTGGGATGAAATAATTTGGAAACACGGAGGTTTTAATTCAAATAAAAATAAACCTCTGCTTTTCAGAGAAAACAGAGATCTGAAAGGTCTGTCACCCAGCATGTTAGTAGATATAGACATAGTTGTGTTTACTGGGGAGGGTAATACGTGGCAGGCAATGGAAAGGGGCGGGTTTTCTGTTATACCCTAAGAAATGTAGCCCTGGTTCCTCTTTGTTCCTCTTCTGTTTTCTGACTAATTCTTTTTCATCTGTGCATGAACAGATTTGCATCTTTGCAGTTGCTGTAACAGCTAGGTAAGGAAAGACGAGTTCCCTCACCTTCTAGGCATAAAATGGTACTTCACAAATGCCAGGTAGTGTCTTCAGTTTTACTTCCTCTACCTTACAGAGCTGCTGTGTAATTAAAGCTTCAGCTTTCCCATCATGTCCCTTACAACCCAAATGTTCCCCATTTTTCAGTCTCTCTGTAGTTTCAAGTCTTTTAAATGCTAATGGTGATGAGGTTTTTTTGTACAATGGTTTGGGTAATTTATCAGAAGTTTAAAAAAATCTGTTCAGTGTTAGATGTGTAATTCTGTGAAATGTGAACTAAAAAAGTTCAAAATCAGTTGTTTGCTGATAGACAGTGCTTTGTAAATACTGTATGGTAGATAGTCCAGTTGCTTAGCAATAACATTAACAGTCATAAGTGTTTATAAAGCAAATATAATATGATATGGTCAACAAGGTATGTGGTGCTTTTTGTATTGCTTAAGTGTCCTGATAACTGTTGGAAAACGTTTATTAGGATCACACATGAGCAAGCACCTGACACTTAAGAGCAACAACTTGAGTAAGTACATCTGATAAATGATGTGCTTGTGTTTTTTAATCTTAAACCCCACAACTTAAAACAAGTGGTGAACATGATGACTTTCCAAACACTTTAGCTTTGAACTTTGAAATGTTATTTTCAAGGCTTTGATAAATACTCTTGGAATTGGCTTTGGATGTTCAGCCGGGAAGTATGAAGGGCGATAGGTTATGTGATGAAAAGGCTTGTCTCCAAGCGCACAGCAAAGCCCTGAGGCACAGCAGCATGCAGGGGAACCCCAGAAACCTTATCACAGAAACAAGGCCCCTGCCCTGGCTCCTGCCAGGGCTGTCACTGGAGGTCGTCAGCCTCTGGGGACCTGGGGCCAGGCACTGGATGAGCAGATGGAGAGGCTCTGCTGGGTCAGCCTGCAGGCTGGGAGAGTAGAGTCACTGTGAAACATAGGGAAGAACATTTTGGGATTGTACACAACTCGGCATGGGATGCCTGGGGGAGGGACCAAGGTTGGGGAAAGGGTGATGTTTTGGAAAAAAACAATTGTAGGGAAAACAGAAGGGCAAAGGGATAAAGTGAGCTGGTTGTGTGTAATCAGGTGGCTGAACAGTATGTTTGTCTGGCTGTGCCCTGTCCTTATCAGCGCAGTTTGGCCTGTCTCCTCATTAAACTATGTTTCTGATAGTTTTTTTGGGGAAGGGGCTATCTCTTGTGTGTGCCTATGGGGGCCTTGGTGCCAGCAGCTCAAGTCAGACCATGGGTGATAAGGCCCTATGTGGCTGAGTCAAGCGCAGGTGCATGTGTTGGTATGTCATCATTAGGGGCTATGAAGTAGGACCAGCCTGCTTAGAGACTTGTGAATGGCAGAGGAGTCCAGGCAAAATGTGCATACGTCTGCATGAGACAGCTGGAGAGGTGGCTACAGGGGGAATTAGGAGTCTGGGCTAACTGCTGGGGAGAGTCCAGAGTCTGGCTAAGCCCACATTAGTGTGTGTATCTGTGCATGAAGCAACCAGAGGCAAGAGGCTCTTGAGAACCAGCTGGGTGGACCTAGAGCCCAAGGCCAGATGGTAGAGGGATCGGTAGTGAGTGTGCCTACATGTTTTCAAGATTTTCTGGCTATCAGCAACCAGACTGGGACCACAGGGGCTTGTGTGGCAGCTGAGGAGGCTGAGAGTCTGGGGACAGTTCCCAGGGAGACTGAGAGTGAGCCCAGGGCACCCATACTGTCTGTGTCAGCACATGTAACATATATATTCCCCTATTGGACTTTCTACCTGATCAGAGAGGAGCAGGAGAAGGCTGTTGGTGCTGCCTGTGTTTACCGAAGTGCTTAGTTTTTGTTGACTTATGTGGCCAGCCATGTATGCGTGTGCTGTGCACCTGTGTCTGTGTGCGTGCCTATAGGGAACATGTGCTTAGCCTTGGAACTAGGCTGGATCTTGGGCCGGAGACTTAGGGCTGTGTCACTGCTGCTGGATTTGGCAGCTACTAATAAAGGGAGGTGGGTCTGAGAAGAGATGCTGAGGCTCTTTGAAAAACCTCTCCTTATTAACATCATCTCAGATGTTCAATTTGAGCTTTAATAAGGAGATCTACTAAGGGAGATAGTAAATCCAGTTTTCAAATGTACTGTGCTGATGGAAAGAATAAGAATCAAGTAGTATAAGGGAGTTATGGAAAACTCATGTGAAGATCTACAGATGCTGTGGCTTAAATAAAGTCAGAAGTCTGATTGCACAATTTATAACTTTTTATCTTCCAAATTGTTTATATTCAATTTGGTTTAAAATAAAATGTTAAGTGGGCATACTGTTTGACAGCATTGTTCCCTTGCTAGGCTTCGACTAATTGGGTTTTCAGACTGTTGGTAGCATATTGTCATTTATTTATTATCGTTGCACTTCTTTTTTTAGACTACCTAAGCAAAATTTATGGTCCTAATGCTGACTTTGGAGCCTTCTCCCTGCATGTGTCCCCTAAAGAACAACCCAGTGTCTCCAGTTTCTGGGATAGTCCTCTGTTTTGGTTTAGTGGGGGTTGCAAATCATATTAAACCTGTAACAAGTTTCTCTGTAATGACGTAAAACCCCCCTTCACCTGAACAAAAGCCATCATTCATAAAACCTTTTAGATACTTAAACTGTTCTGTAATAATAACATTGTCTGATCTGGAAGTTGACAGCTTTTAAAAAAAATGTTTTGCTTTGGTCAATCCTCTCAGCCACCTATTTGGCTGAAGGACAAAACCACCAGACAAAAGAAAAGACAACAAAACAGGAGAAGAGGAAAGCTACTTGCAGTGAACATGTGAGTAAATGATGCTGTTGTGCTCTATAGAGCCTTGCTGCAAGGCTGTTTCAAAGCGTCACAGGTGCTGCGTAAATAGGTTGCTGTTGTATTCAGCCATATTCTCGTATCCAGTACAGATAACACATGTCACCTTTTTATTTCATTTTTCAATTATGGTAAGGCCTCTGGAGAAGCTCACATTAGACACTCAACATCACTTCAAAGTCTCATCTGTTTTAAAGCAACTGATGTAGGGGGAAAATGAGGAATGGTTTGCTTCATGTGTATTTACTGCTGAAAAATGTGGATGACTTGTGCTATTTGAGGCATGGTATGCAGCTTAGTAGCTGAAGACTGATGTAACACGTTAGGAAAGAGAGTTAAAGGTCTCCGATATCTTAATGTGCAATGTGGAATAAATAAGTCAGTGCAGTATATGAAAGCTGAGGAGGTTAGTGAATCTGGAAAGAATTGATTTCATTTAAACGCTGTAGGGTGGAATGCCTGCCTCATGAAGATGGGAGAAAGGTCCTCGGCTAAATTTAAGATTAAAAATCAGAATGAGTTTTTGAAACTAGAAGGGAAGTGCCTCATCTTTAGGGGAAGAAGAAAGAGATTCATTTCAGCAGAGGAGCCTTTTGGAAAGAATGTGTTATGCAAACCAAGTTTCCAGGGAGTCTGTAGACAAAACAGACT
Source organism: Ara ararauna (assembly GCA_028858755.1). NCBI lineage: Eukaryota > Metazoa > Chordata > Aves > Psittaciformes > Psittacidae > Ara > Ara ararauna. The sequence goes on along the minus strand of CM054378.1, from coordinate 103,321,229 downwards.
TTAAGTCTTGATAATGCAAAATGGCTTGTGTCCTAGTGCAATTATTGGAGTGTGTTAATATTATCAGTAAACTGGTATAGAGGATTAGGTGAATCTTTGAAAAAATCTTTTTGTGAGTGTTTAGAAAGATTACGTCAGCCTTTTGTGACACCAATGTATTAGAAACAAGGTTTTTATGCTTCAGAGGACCTGTAAAGTTCTGGATCTTGTCTTTGAATATGGGTCAGATCTTTGAGAGCTTGAGTGGTAAGATCTCAATTCTGGGCAATAATGAACTGATGAAATAATTCTGATACCTGATTTGGGTTTTTGTTGTTTGCCGAGGATCTCAGTGGGCACCTGTCCTTTCAGTCTTTGTATGTTCATCCACTATGGATACACAGCATGCTTTTTATTTCTATATTGTTTCCTGGCTTGCTTAGCAGGTGACTTGCTGAGATGACTTCTGCTCATCGTTGGCAGTTGAACACTGTGGTTCCATTATAGGATTAAATCTTTGTTTCAGAAGTCATTAGCTTCATCCTCTTTGACCACTTAGTACTGAAATAAATGTTTTCCATTTTATATTATCTTCTGCAAGATATGACTTGACTTCTAAAGCATGTTAGTATTTAATCATAATAGAAGAAGGGTTGGTTCCTCACCTGAATACTAAGATAAGGACTTTTTTTTGTCCATGAGGTGTCTGCTTACTGATTACTCACTTTAAAATGCCAAACATTGGAGTATGGGAACAATTGTCTGTGATGATTCTGGATTCAGTTTCATAATAATATTTTCCCTTTTACTTGTTAACATACTTGCATGCCTATTCCTGCCTTCTCTGATCTTATAAAAGCTATTGGTTCTTTCCTATTCTTGCTTGCCAAGAAGTCTTAAGCTAAATTAGTTGTTGAAAATGTCTCTATTCTGCTGATGCTGAGTCAGAAGTGTATATTTAAAGATGATGAATTTAGTAATCATCAAGCCATGTTTAAATCATCAGGAATGCTAATTATAGATAGGCTAACCTATATTTCTGAAATACTTAAATGACTTAAAGCCCAAATCCTTCTTGCTGAAGTTAATAAATGCATTGGTTTCACTTGGAAATAGGTGACACTGTAATTCAAAAAAGACAAAACATGAAACTTGTAACCCATGATATGTGGGGAGAGAAACTTAATGAGATTCTCTTTTATATGCTCTTTAGGGTAAGAAATGAATACAAATCTTGGAGATTCTTTATGCAGCGTACGTAATGACTGTTGTGCTGATGATGCTTTCCTGTGCTTTGGTATATGTTGAGTATTTATTGCTCCGCCTTTATGACTGCTAACTTTTTTCTTTAATTCTCATGGGTTTTGTTGGTGTTCTTATTAGGTAATATTTGAGGATCGTACTGTTGATTATGACTGTAGTGTGTTGGAGAGTCAATCTGAGAGAAAATGAGCCTTCAATTCAGCTTAACTATTTAATCAACACTGTTTCCAGTCAGTGAAACAGTGTTATAGTGGATGCTATAGCGATAGCAGCCATCACTAGCTAAAGTATCTTGCCGTTTAAAGCTAATTTGGAGATGCAGCTATTTTAGAGAAGAATGGAAAGTACTTGTGTGCAGATGGACAGTTACTGAAGTAAAGCCTGAGTCTAAATTGTGATTGTTTTAAATTTTGGCCATTACATGAAGAAATAGCCAGACTGTTGTCTGCCCTTTGTTAATCTGGAACTTCCATTTTCTTAATGGTTGTGAAATATGATGGTCTTGCATACTGGTGAGAAACAGTGCTGTTACACTGCAAATAGAACCCTCTTATATTTTCAGGCACCAGAATGCCATTGTTAGTGGTTTTGCTTTTGAAATTAATGGGAACCTGTGTACTTCCTAATAAGAAACCATTAAAAAAGGGGAAGAATATTGATGTCTGACTAATTTATGTGAAGAATCTGTCCAGTTTGCATAATCCGCTTTCAGAAGCGGATCACTAATTCTAGAGAAAGTCCTGCTTAATTACAGTCAGTTGGAAAATGATTCAGTGCAGCTTTATAGTATGAAAGCATTTGAACTTAATGGATCCTTACATGTTGAGCTAACTGGTGAAGAAATTAATACAGAGCAGGCAGGTACAATTACTCAAGTTACTGTTAGTGTGTAAGATGGGTGTTTATGAGCATTCTTACATCAAATTTTAAATAGAAATAATGCATCTGTTGTGCTCTACTGGTAGACACAAGGCCTTAAGTATACTTTATTTTTTAAAGTTGAATGTAAAATAAAAGTATGTGATTTCCTGTAGACAAAATGGACGTGTTTTTATGGGCTGAGGAGATCGCTGCCATGGCTTTAAATTGTTATTCCAGTAACCATAAGATTACAGTGGCTTCAGAAGATGTAGTATAGATGGCATGTGAGATCAAATAATGCTGATTTTACAAAATTGGTATTTCCCACAAATTGTATTGGGAAATGTTGTGCTGTTAATGGAGATAACTTCAATGTAGAACTCTTGCTGATGAAAGGCAGGCTTGATTTTACAAAATTGGTATTTCCCACAAATTGTATTGGGAAATGTTGTGCTGTTAATGGAGATAACTTCAATGTAGAACTCTTGCTGATGAAAGGCAGGCTTGCTTACTCAATCGCCATGGACAGTGTTGTATGCATTGCCACACCTCTCCTTTCCCTGCTAACTTGCCCCCTCAAGTTTAGTTTTAATATGGATACATATGAAGGTAAGACTGTCTTAAGATGTTTCAAGCTTCTGAGAGCTTTGGGAAAGAAATGATTTTGAATCGTGACTGCTTTGGAAAGAATGGGTTTATCAGAGATTTTCTTTAAATCCTCCCCAAGAGTCAAGTATATCAAATATAAACACATTTTCTGATACCAAGTGTAAGCCTTCTCTTTTAATGTTGGGAAAGAAGCAGGATTTTTATCTTGAGGATGGGAAAACCCAACTCCCAGCACCTATTATTTAACTCTCTCCAGTGAGTTCCTGTTGTGTCAAATCAACCATGGGTTGGTTTTTTTTGCTGTGACCTGAATCTCTCCAAACTCTGTGACAGCAGGGGATTGTCACCTCATTAAACTTTCGTGTGGCTTTGGAGCCAGTACAGTCAGCGTTTGAGAACAAATGAGTCTGAGCGTCAGAAGAATGTTTTGTGCCTGTGTAGAGTCCCAGTTCATAACTGCCAAGTTTAGGCAACTGCTTATCTTTGGGCTATTCTTAACCTCAGCAAACACGTATTGCAAACATTTCTAGCGTGTCTGTAACCTTGCTGTTGGAGCTCAGTGTGGGCTACAACTTCTACCAAGGGAAAAAAAAGGGGAAATTCCATTGTAACTTTGTGACCAAGTTGTTGAAACAGTAGAAACTTTAACTAGTAGAAGCTATTGAAAGACATAGGGTAAGCCTGTGGTTACTACCGGCAGTCAGTGCCGGCAGGAGTGCTTTTTACTTGGAAAGTAACTGGCTCTTAATAGACTTGAGAAATACTTAAAATTGTAGTTGTGCACCACAGCTATTTTGAGAATAATGTTAAATGGGATGATATAGGGTTAAGATATGTCTGCACTTCATTTATATGGGCTTAATGCTTTGTGTACCTTGCTGTTTCTGTGGGTTTTTTTTCTCAGAACTGTAAACATCCATAACATTAATTTCTACATCTCTTAAATTCTGTTTTGCATTTCTTAATGTCAAAGTTTCTTTTCTTCTTCTCTGCTTTTCAGTTCTGGGGAACCACTGTAGGGAGCAGTTCCCACTGAGTTACTAATCAAGTATGTATCCTTTCACTTTAACACACTGTTAATGGTAGTTTAATTCGGGCAGCATTCATCTAAGTATTTGGACTGAAACAGTAGCTCAGAGTGATACATTATGAGGGAAATAGTCCCAATGTTACACAAGTGTTGAACTTCGTAGAAGCGGCCACTTGAGTGTTCCAGAACAGCATCAGAGTGTATAAAGCTCATCCAGATTCATAGGCAGATCTTTAACAAATACCCAGCTATTCTAATTTTTGCCAGCCTTCTTTTAGTATTACCCATAGCTGTCTGTTAAACAGACTTGGCATCTTTAAAATGGATTCTACTTGGTCTTAAGTCTGCGGTCTTAAGAGCATTAACATTTTGGATGAGTCTTAGTGTTGTTTTTTTAGATAGGATCTCTCTTGCCAGTTTAGATACGGCCTTCTTTCAATGCTGTCTGCACCCCAGATCATGACATCATACCTCATTACAACACAGTTTGTGACCGTTGCCTTTAAATGCATAATTGAATCTTATTAGCATGATCTGGTGGTACAGCTACGCTGTGTGGAGTTTGTGAGGTTTCTGGGTGCTTGGGAGCTAGAGCCTAGTCGTGGTTACATTTGCAAGGCAAGCGCGCAGGGTTTTGTCCGGGACAGTGCTGCAAACCCAGTTGCCTTCAGCGTGACTGAGGTATCTGGTCTCTTTTCACTGTCACTTTTTGATTCCCTCCCCACCCACCAATGTTCAAATTTAATTTGGGCATTTCCAAAAAGGTTTCGTGTGCTCTCCTCAGCTGCTGCCTTGTTTACACTCACCAGTGGAAGACTGAGGGAATGTGACTTTCCTCCTTAAAAGCATCCAGGAGGGAGAAGAGTTATTTATACTTCATATTTTTCAGGCTGGACTGATCCCTTAGCTTAAACTGTTGCTAGCAGATGTGTACAACATACTAAAGGCTGCTGCTATTGGAGAGCTGAGATGCTGGTTTGGCCTCCAACCAGGAGCGCAGAAGCCAAATAGGTGAAGTAATTTTTAAATACAGCTTAATATAAGGTATGTTCTGAGCAGTTGCCTGCTGTACATTTGTAACAGTGCTTTTGATGAGCCATGTGTTTTTTCTGGGTTCTCATATCCTAGGGATGCAATATTTTGGGAACCAGATGCTGGTTCTTCTGATGCTCTGTGCTTTTCCTTTCTGCTATTTCAGGAAATAACTTGTGCTGGTTTAGTTGAGGGTGGGGGGTCACAAATACATGGCCTTTCTGCATTACAAAAGTCCACATGAAATCTGCACCATTTTTGTGTACTGCTCCTCAGCATTCCTGAGGCTGAGTCTTCCAGGCAGCATCTTCCAACCTGCAGTAGTCTGTCAGGGTAGTAGTGCTCATGAACATGGAGCTCTGTCTGTTCTTGTTTGAGTGCTTCAGAAAGCAACCTGACGTAAATTTGAAGCTAGCTGTCATTTCAGCAGGAGGTTGGTCTAGATGAAAACCAAAGAAGGTCCCTTCTAATCTATTCTATTTGTCTGTGGTGGGTAGCGAAGGTCCCTTCTAATCTATTCTATTAGTCTGTGGTGGGTAGCACATGCATCATACTTCACTAAGGGGTTTCAAAGGCTTCAATTTTCAGCTACTTTGCTTGATTGCTTTTTTTCTTTTTACTGAACCTGATGTGTTGTTACTTATTCCCATATGTTGAAGGTATAAACTTTCAAATCTCTAACTTGTATAACCTCTAGCAAAAGACATTTGGTCAGTTAGAGAGTACTTGCCCTTCAGTATTCTTCATCCTGTGCATTTCGGTCAAGGTCTGTTTTCAGGGAGTTTTCTCATAATTTCATGCAGAGTAGACAGTAGAAAACTCTGCTGCTTACAAAAGTAACCAGGAAAACTAAGGCAATTTACTGAAATAACCATATATAACATTGCTTTGATAATTAAATGTATAAATATGGTTTTGATCAGATAACTCATGGAGTCTACGTGCAGTATTGAAACTACAGTAGTAGACAAAAGTCTAGCTTGGCACAGTAACAAAAGATTCAGATTCTTGTGTCAAATCCTGTTATGACAGTTGATTCATTACTAAATTTGGAAGGGTAGACTGCATGAACAGCCCATTTTTCATCGAGTTCACAATCTTGTAGGCGCATCTTTCTGCACAATACTGTGTTCCAGTGCATGCGTAGGTAAGTCAGCAATGGGGAAGGTGAGGTGGAGGAGTACAAAGAAGTCAAGGCTTAATCCTTTATTTGTGATGGCCTCTCCCATGTTCTCAGTTGCTTGGATTTCTGAGCATATGGGTCTTTGGAAGGATTGAGTGGGAGTGATCATTTGAGGTGATCTCTTGATGATGTCTTGGTGGAGGAGCATTCATGCTTCTGGGCTAAGTAAACTAACAATGGTTTCCATTAATGCTTGACCTGGCAATGTGTATGTTCTGCCTCTTCAGAGGGAAGGCCAATGTTACTAACAAAACAGTGCTGACATCACTTTCATGCTAGTGTTGCTTTTGGCAGTTGAAGAATAAGCCTTTGCCATGTTGGCTGATGCTCTGTTCAAACAAACAAACAGAAAAAAACCAGGAAGGGAAAAAACAAAACCCAGTACCTTCAAGTGTTTGGGTGTTAATAAAAAGGGAAAACACTGAATTGCATATTCACCACCACTGGCAATGACTGCATGGTGGAGTGCACTATATTTTTAATCTTCCAATCTTTTTTTTGTAAAGAAACATAAAAAAAACCCCAGGATTTAATTTTTAAAAGTATATTCTAGCAGTAAAAAGTTCTGGAAATTGACTCTAAAATCTGTGTGTTCTGACCTACCAGCCTCACTTTTTTACACACATGTGTACACACGTATTTGTGTGTGTTTTCTTAAGCTAGGTGCCGCAAGGAATTGTTTGTTCCTCATAGTATCCCTGGGAATAGTGGCAGCATTCAGGCGCACAGCTTCTTGCTGCTTTAGTGTTTGCCCAAAGGTAAGCGCCAGTGAGCAAACTTGGGCTGGGTTGGGGGGTAGAGTGCGATGACCCTTTGGCATCTCTGACTAAAACAGCACTTTGGATTGTTGCATTCAGTGAGGCTGGCACAAAGGATAAGGGTCTTAAAGCTTCAATGGCATGGACATGTGTTTGTTGTGGGTAAACTGATGACCTCCTAGTAATGGAAAATAGTAAATTTAGGGAAGTTTTCAGCAAGACAGTGGAGGGGATCTAGTAATCCAGGTAATACAAGGATTACTTAAATCTGAGAAATGACATTAGCTTTGCAGTGGGGAGAGGAAAAGGATTTTTAAATCTATTGGCAATTCAGTGTTTTGAAAGGAGAAAAAAAGAAAATGTCTCATTGTGCCTCCGTAAGTTCAAATGTTCCTTTTTCCCTTTCTCATCAGGTGTGGATGTTCTGGTGTGACACCAGTGACTTGCTCACCTCGTCTGTGGCTTTGTTGGTGAGGAGAGGGCTCAGGGAAGGGAGAGTGTTGTTCTAGCTTCTCTTGAGCTGGCACATGTGGTGCCCTGCAGTCTATATGCCATGGAGGTTAACTCTCCCAAGAAAAACATGGTGTGCTCCCAGTCCGATTGAGATCCACTGCCTCTGTTTACTGTCACTCTCAAGCAGGCTCTAGTGCTCAAAGCAGTGCTGGCTTCCCGTACATGGAGCACAGGGCAGGTTTATCTGGGCTTCTGCACACACGCAGCCTTCAGTATTTACTCAAGAGGGAAAACCAACACAGGTTTTGGCCCTGAGCTCTTCTGGGACCTGAAGGTGTGGCGAGTGACTCTGAGGGATGCCGTGGGGAGAGGGCTGCTGGTGCGGTTGGTACTGCGTCCTGGGGGCACTCTTTTCTCTGGCAGTCAGTAAGAGGAGATGCTGGTGGGAACTCTGCCCAGGCAAAGGGGTTTATCAGGTTTTCTCTTGTACTCTGTGACATTGCCCTGGGCACATTCTTCGTGCACTGACTCTATGGTAAAATACAATTAAAAGGGGAGGATGCCCCGTCCCTGGCAGTGTTCGAAGCCAGGCTGGATGGGGCTTTGAGCAACCTGGTCTAGTGGAAGATGTTCCTGCCTGTGGTGAGGGGTTGGAACTGCATGAGCTATAAGGTCCCTCCTGACCCAAATCATTCTACGTTAAGAAAACCAGGCAGGAGGTGTGTGGCCCAGGTCTGGGGGTTGCACAGCAGCTGGGGACAGATGTGCCACCAGGTCCAAATTTCCCATCTCTGGGCTGTGCTCTGTTGTCATCTGAAAACCCGCTTGCTTTGCTGTCACTCGGGTTTGGTCTGCGGCACCTATGAGTGCCATTGCTGGGCTGGGATTGGTTTCATTTATATACTCCGCCTCTGTGTAACAGTGAGTCACTTCTGTGCCTGTGTTCTCGGCCATTACCTGTGTAAACGCAGGCACAGCTGACCTGTCTGGTTTTCACGCCCTCTTCAGGGAGGCGAATGGGGTGTACCGTGACCTGCTGTATCCCGTGCATGCGGTGTATTTTCCCGGTGGCCGATGTCGAGCGGCGCTGCGGGGCGCTGCGGGGCGCTGCGGGGCGCTGCGGGGCGCTGCGGGGCGCTGCGGGGCGCTGCGGGGCGCTGCGGGGCGCTGCGGGGCGCTGCGGGGCGCGGGAGACCCTGCCGCGGCGGCCGAGCCCGCAGCGACCCCTAGCGGCCGCGGCTGGGCTGCGGGCAGGGCTGCGCTCGGCGGGGCCGCCAGGTGGCGCGCTTGCGCCGCGCCGCCGCCGCTCAGCAGCCGGTCGCGGCGGCGCGGTTTGGCCTCGGGCTCTCCGGCTTCTGCCCGGTTAACACGGGGTAGCCGTGTGCGCTGGGGTGGCGGAGGGGAATAGCGTCCTCGGGGGGTGTGAGAAGCTGGCTGTAACTCGGGGGCTTCCTTAGCGGAGGCTCACTCTCGGGAGTGCCGCTGCAGCCCAGTGTGGTATCGGAGAAGACGGCTGGCCAAGGGGGAAAGGAGGTCAGTCCTCCCTTCCTTGGAAAGCAGTGGTGCGCTTCAGTGTTGACAGCAAAGAGTGAACAAAGTGGGCAGAACACGGGATTGGATATCGGGAAAACTTTCTTCACCAAGAGGGTGCTCAGGCCTTGGAACAGGCTGCCCAGGGCAGTGGTGGAATCACTGTCCCTGGAACTGCTCACAAACTGTGTAGGTGAGGCCCTCAGTGGCATGGGTTAGTGGTGGACTTGGCCGTGCTGGGGAATGGTTGGACTTGATGATCTTAAAGGTCTTTTCCAACCTAGGTGATTCTATGAATTTGCCCAAGTCATGGTGTTGGAATTCCCTCATGAGATGTGCACGTTCTGAGCTATTGATTTGGGGGAGTTACTATAAGGAAAGGCAGAAAAAAACTCAAACTGCCAGAGCTGTGTTATGCACAGCTGAGGCTGTGGTGTCAGTGGTGTGCACTGGGACAGAGTTTGCTCAGGTGTGGCACGCTCAAGGCATCCTTCATGTGGTTAAATAAGTCTTGAATTGTATGTCTCTTGGGAGAAAAGCAGTGAGTGGTCTATACCTGTACTTCGCATCTTTCTGCAGCAAGGCTGGGTACTTTCTGGTTGCACAAGCACTGTGCGCTCCTGATTCCTATTTCTGTGCGCAGTGTGCTGTATGGGAAGGTTAAAAGTACGGATGGCCTCGTTGTTTTCCTCAAACATCATGTATGTGGTTAAAGCATAGCTTTTTGTTCTTTTTTTAAAGAAGCTGCATTGCTATTTTAGGTGCCTATTTCTGGTGCTGGTATCAGTGGTGTTTTCACCTTGCCGTAAGTCGGTGCAGAAGTAAAACCAGGAAAAGTTAGGTTTATGCATTTAAAGGAATGTATGTATCAAAAATAGATAATTTGTCTTTCAAGTTTGTCGTGTGGAGATGTGTGAATGTTTTATAGGCAGCCCTATACATAGAATAGGGGCCTTGAATAAAAAGCAGCCACCTAATGGGTGAACGGAGTCTGAAGTCAGCATGAGAAACCACTTGCTTTAACACCCAAATTCTGCTATGTGGAATAATTGTTATTTCTAGTAAAAACTTGCTTTTGTGCTTGAGCAGCAATTTGAGACTGAAAACTATCTCATTTTCTCTTAATTCAGGTTGGCAAGAAAACAGAGACACATGATAAAACGCAGTTAAGATGATAACGTTTCAGTTTCTTCCAGTACCTTTTGCTGTGCGATTGAACAAAGGTTAAGGTCTTTAAAAGCATAACCCAGCTATTCCTCTGGAGAGCAGTGGGAGTTGCTGCATTTTGAGCACTTTTTATATTTAGTTCAACAGCTAGAAAAAATACCTGAACCTAGAATGTTTTTAGGGTTAGTCTGTGCAGTTTAGGATAATATATAATGGGTTTTTTCCTCCTGTTTTTTTCCTATGTAACCTTTGGCTTTGTTAAAGGTGCCAGATTGATCTTTTTTTTTTATATGCTGTAGATCTCAGCTTTCCTCACAGTGTGGTGTGCTAGAGGAAACATTTTAATCCATGCTCTGCAGTAACAGCTGTAGCTCAGATGAATTATGCATGCTTGGTATCTTTTGCCTTCGCCCTCTGCACATCTTACACTTCCCTTATGCTTGGAACTTCCATTGCCAACCCTGCCTTCGGGGAGAGGGGGGAGAGGAGAATCCCTGGAAGATTATTATGTGCCAGTTCACTAACCCAAAAGGAGAAGTACCAGGAAGGACAGAGAAAGTAACACAGGAGAGGTGGGGAAGGAGAAGTGTTGGGCTCAGAAGCCAGGAGAAGGAAACACAGGAACAGGAAAGCTGATAGTAAGTTCCTTGACAGTAAAAGCCTCAGCTTGAGTAACCTTATGAGGTCAGAGTTCCATTAGGTGCTGTGCCTAATGGCTTTTAGCTACCAGAATTCTTAGTCCACTGAATTAATTGCTTTTTGTGTGTGTGTGTGTGTGTGTGAATGTTTATTTGTTATGAGCTTCCCTTTTAGAGGTTGGCTTATGCTTGCCACTGGGGAAAACTGTTTTATAAGAGGGGAGGGTATATATAAAGGCTAACCTTAGTGCAGGAGAGTTGTTGTGTTGGGCTGCTTCTGTGATAAGTGGAGATAAAGACAGGGACAGTGGGCCTTAGGCTGGATACTATCCTCCAGACATCTAACCTTGCCTATGCTAAAGGGAGCTTCAAGCTTGATATCAATATGTGCATTGCTTCCAGTAAGATTGCAAGCAGACTTTAACCATGTGCTTATCCGGAAAGGTTCCTCTGAATGGACCAGACACTGTCACAGGTGACAAATCCATGACTTAGCCATAGTTTGTTTGGTTGGGTTTTTATTTTAGTAAAATAATTGGATAGTGCTGTATCTGTGTTGATACCTTGCTCCTACGTATAAATGATTCTGTCACTTCTGAAGTAACCTGGAAGTAACAGGTTTAATGTTAATTGTACTTGCTGTTGTGTATCTCTTAATATGATTATAATTATAATTATAGCTTTGATTATAATTTAGATCTTTTTTTTTTTCCCCCCTCTCTTCTCTGCCGTCCTTTCTGCCTGACTGCTTATCTTCTTTGGAATGTGGTTCTTCAACTGTTCTGATAATCTTCTGACACAGGTAAATATCAGTCTGTTTGTGTCTGTGTTTACTGAGCATGCCCTCTGCTTCGCAGTTTTCTGTGAGTCTTGAATCAGACGTGCCACACACTTAACCTGTGGACTGGGGAAGGGAAATCCTAGTGCTGCAATGGGCATTGTTAGAAAAGGTGATTAGCCAGGAAAATGGCCTGAATATTTTCTTCCTTACCTGCTCTTCTTATTCCTTCCCTTTAACAACAACAAAACATCCAGATAGAAAATAACAAGAAAATCCCATGTTTGCTCTTTGGTGGTAACACTTCTGTCTGGTGTTTCCTGGAAGACCTTATGCTGATAGTGGAGTTGGCATGTTGTGTGTAAGGAAGGGGGAAGCAGCCTAGAGTGAAAAATGCTTATCTACTCTCAGTTTTGTTCCTCTGCCAGTCAGTCATTTCTGCCTTTGCTTTTACATATTGTTCACATGGTGTAGCAGGTAATAGTTACTTTCATTTTCCATCAGATCCAGTGCAAAGGAGAAGGCAAGAACATGTGGGCAGGATGAAGTAGGAGTACCTTTCGTGGCAGTTAGTTGGAGCCCATTGTGAAATATAATAGTGGAGTATGTGTAATGGAGTGAGAGGAAAAGAATGTTATTTAACTTGTCTTGTTAGCTGTGTTTGTGCCTTTTATTAAAACATGGAAAGTTCAGCCTTTGTCAACAGGAGGCCTGTTGCCATGAATGCCTGAGTAGATTGCTTACATCTTTGGACTTGGATCAGCATGTATGTACCAGTAGGGATCACTGCAAATGTTTAATGGGTTATTGAACTGTTCACTGAAGGAGAAAGTAATAAATGTTGGGTTTTTTTCCAGGCACCGTGGAAACAAGAACTCTGTTCTTATAACATGATAGATTTATATTCCGAAGCCAGAAGTACAGAGAGTTTGGAATAAACGTAGAATCCATCATCCTTAACACTTCTGATGCATTTTTTCAGGGAACAATATGATGTGTTAGCTGTTATTAACCACAGCTGAAATGCAGATAGGTCAAGAGACTAGCTTCATGTCCACCTATCTGCCTGCCCCACTGAAAATGCCTGCTCGTGCACCCTTCGTCTCTTTCTCTCTGTGCTCTGAGGAGTGGAAATAGCATCGTATTGCCTAGGGTTCACTCAGAGTGCTGCTATCTTAAGAAATGGTCTTGCTTGCAGTGACTGAATCAGTTGATTGTAGAAAGACAGGTGTTAGCTGGATTTTGCTTTTAACTGCTGCACCTTCTAACCCACCTCCACTGAAGGGAGCTGCTGTGCTGGTTAAACCAAGGGCTGCTGGATATGGAACCGCAGTGCTTCCAGCAGGAGAGAGAGGCCTTTGTGCGTGGCTACAGAACACAGGGCAGCTCAAGGCAGTATGAGTTATTTTGGAATGAGCTACCCCTGCATTGTCACCATAGCCCTTTCCCATGGGGTAAGCTGAGCCACATAAAGATCTTGGCTAACATTACTGTTTTACTTCTGGTACCTTAGGTTAAAGTATTTCTCTAGTACATTGTATTTGGAGCATGAACTAACGAGAGAGTCGTCATAGGCTGGGTGATTTTGTTCACGTACACAGAGAAGAAAGAGTTTGAAACTTATGATTTTGTTTTCCCCCACTATGCCAGAAGCTGTCATCATAATACAGTGATGTGATGGTGTTGGGTTGTGAATCAAAGTACAGGTCTGCCAAGGGAAATTGCAGGGCTTTGGCAGCTGCTCACTATAGATTCAGTTTCTTAAGCTTTCCCTTCCTATAGTTCTCTTTTTCCAGAAAACTCTGATATTTCCAGAAATGCTCTTTTTGTTGTTCAGATGTATTAAATGTACCAAAATAACCTCATCTGCTGTTACCTTTCTTTTGGATATTTTTAGCCCATAATTCCTTTATCCTCTTCCCTCCCTCATGCAGTGTCTGACCCTTCTCTCTTTAATGCCTTGCCCTCCTTGCTATTTTGCTTGTCCTGACTACTTTTTTCGCCCTGTTCCTTCCCTGCCTCCACTTGCTTTTGTATTTCTGGTCTTTCCTTCTTATTGTTATATCTTTCTCTAGCTCACTGATGTGTTTTTCTAGTTTCCAAATCTGGAGTTAGATGGCTTTCCTAGGATTCTGTTAATATTTAATTTAATGATAAATATATTTCTCAGTCTCAGTAATAATGTATACAAAAATAATCCCTCTTCCTCTGTGAGATGCAGTAGTACTCTTCCAAACCGCTGTTTTGGTCTCCCAAATAACCTCCATTGCTTCAAGTTAAGTGATCAGAGCAATTCATGTTAAAGAAAATGACTAATAATTACCGGTTATGGAACTGAAGTCCCAGTTTCTGGTTTAAGAGGGTCATTTCAGCACATCTGCAGTGCTGTGACATTCTGTGCCCCTTACTGATAGGGGGAAAAAAATGAAAATGTAGTCAGTAGGTCTCAGAAGAAAATGCTTTGTGAGAAGTAGCTAATTTCAGAACTGCTTGCTGGTTTTACACAGCCAGGTAAGAAAATTGAAGGTTGTGACTTCCAGTCTTTTCTGAAATAAACACTGCCAAATGCAATCAATTGAGGAGAATACCAAAATAGGTCCAGGTAAGAGCTGCGTAACCGTTGAATGGTAACAGTAAAAATAATGAAGTATGGGATTAATGCTGTCTTCCAGTGGCTGCTCAAGGAACTAACCGCTTAAAGTTTAGGGTATTGTTGATACTTGAACTGTTCGAACTAATGTGCCTGAATCATTTATGGTGGGCCACTGATAGGATTCATTACAGGAAAAACCCTGTAGTATCAGTGGCTCAGAATGGTAAGTTATTCAGTTTGCTGCCTGGGGTTGCTACTCTTTGCCTGTCAAATCTGTATATTCACAGAAATCAGTGTATCTGAGCAGGTTTCACAGCAAACAAATTATTTGTATGAAAACAGTGCACAGAGTGCTTGTCAGACCCCAAAGATTCAGTTTCAGCAGCAAGTTACCCCCTTCTTCCTTCTGCATGCACAGTGCCTGCCTTGTGAGAGGTCCTGCTGCAACACCTCCAGTCCTGGTGGTCCAGGAGCTGAATGCTTGGGCCTGGTGGAGTGGCCTTCCCATTTGTAGCAGTGGGTTCTTGGGGGGCTTTGTTCTGTTTTAGACATCAGGGAATTGCTTTTAAGCTAGATCTCACCTTGCAGAGTGTATTGCCTAATTGAAAAAGAGAATCAGGATGGCAAAGTTTTGCTTCTTCCATGGAAGAAACATTGGGCATGGCAGAGAAACCCAGTCTCTGGTCTCTGTAGCTTGTTTTAGAGCATTGAAGGTCACATTACAGCTTCTGTGCTCATGGTACTGGAAGGGATTGGTTATTCCTGTATGAATTTGTGCTTGTGTGGCATCTCAGATGTGATGCTGCATTGTTCTGCTTGCCTCCTTTTTGAAACGGGTTGGTTTAGGAAGAGTAAGCCTCACAGAGCCCAGAGACTTTTGGGCCTGAACTGCTGCTTGAGTGCAGGATGCTGTCTGGAATCTGAAAATAAAAATGTGGGGGAAGAGAGTTGTAGAGTTATAAATTCTCCCTATCTTGATAATGCTTAGAACTACACTGTTGTAAATTTCTAACTTATTCCTCTAGTATGGATGCCACCAAATGCCCAAGGAATGTCAGCTGCAGTTTAGTCTCATGTATTTCGTGTATTACTGAGGAGTTTCAGGTATCCAAGAATAGCTGGGCTCCTGTTAGCCCACACCTAGTGATGAGTCTCAGTTTGGAGGTTGGGCAGGACACAGATTTGTTTTGGAATTGGCCTGTGAAGGTTTTGGATGGTCCTCCTCAATGGGAAGGCTTGTGAGTCCTGCTTTGTATTTCAGTTGTCTGTTGGAATTCATTTACCCTTAACTGTGGAGCTCAATTTCATGGACTATATTACTGTCGACTTCTTAGTACTCAAGGATTCTCTTGCATGCATAGGTTAAAAAAACCCCAACACAACCAAACACGTGTGTGTAGGTTCATTCCCCTCCATTCTAGCTGAATACCTGTAAATCCTTCGTTATTAATTCTGTGTTCAGCTGCTGTAACATGTAAAATAAATTGACAGTCCCTTGCAGCAAAAAATGCTGAGCTGCTGTTATTGTGCTGTGTCAGGCCATGGTAATCAGGCTCCTTCTTAATCAGAGGTTCTGCTGGCTTGGGTTTCACAGTTCCTACAGTGAAGGAAAGGAGCACATGCTTGAAGCTAGCATAGAACAGCCAGGGTACAGAGAAGCCGTATGTGTAGGAGAGATGCTAGGCTTGCTTTTGTAAGCTTAATCTGATCTTATTTATCTCCGCAGTACAAAAAGCAGCAACCAGGGAACATTCTAATTGTCTATTCATGCTCATGCCCAAAATTACTTTTCTACTTCTCCCCCCCACAAGGCATTTTACTGAATTTTTAACATGTTTCTTTGTCCTGATACTAACATAGTCCCATGTCTTGAAAACATTTGTTCTCCTGTATGATTAAATGATAGAAGTTCAGTGACTTCCAGTTAGTGGAATGTAAAGCACTCACTTGCAGAATGTAAAGCACTCGCTTGCAGATGGTTCACTGTGGTTCTTGGAGAAGATTGACTCCCTGGAGCTGCAGTTTCATGCTTGTGGTGGCTTCCAGGTGCTCCTAACATGTTGTATAAGGTCTGCTCTTGAGATTTAGATTCATATCTGCTTAGCAGCCAGGGTGGTTGATGCTTCGTATTTGATTGGAAGCTTTATCTTCCTCGGGTAATTAACTTGGAATTAAACACAGTTTTTCAGTGTCTCAGAACAATGTGAGGTGATTTCTTTAAAAGAAAAGTAGACCAGTTCTTGGAAGAAAAGTCTCTTCAGTTACTAAATGCTAAGTTATTCCTTGTGCAGGAACTCCTCAGCTGCTGATTGCTCACAGATAGGAGGATACTGTAGGGAAGTTGCATTTATCTGCCTGCCTTTTTGGGTTCCCCCTCCAGCCTCTGCTGCTGGCCATGCCTAGAGGTGGCTCCTGAGCTAGATGGCTGTTTCAGACCCAGTAAGATCTCTCCTATATGCAGTTTGTTGATATTTCACACAGGGAGGATGTGTTTTTTGTCAGTATTTCATTGTGGTACTGAGATGGAAATCAAAATTAAGTGTAGAATAGGCTTATT
The DNA here is from genome assembly GCA_028858755.1 of Ara ararauna. Classification (NCBI taxonomy): domain Eukaryota; kingdom Metazoa; phylum Chordata; class Aves; order Psittaciformes; family Psittacidae; genus Ara; species Ara ararauna. Next base: position 103,304,798 of record CM054378.1, on the reverse strand, counting down.
CTGTGCAGCTGTAATGCTGCTCTTTGTGTAACTGAAACACCTTAGTTATTACTTCGTGATGACTATGAAGAATGTATGAGAATATTCCTCAGATGTTCAATTAAGATGTTTATAGCTAAAGACACATTTTGTTTGGCTTTTTGAGTTGCTTAATGATGGACTGAAATAACGCTATCTTCTCTAACTGCACCTCATTACAGCTGCTCAAAATATAACGATAGCAAAGGTACAGCAGTGATTTCTGCTGCTAGCATTTGGGAATGAGACACTTCCCAACCTGGCATCCACACACTTGTCTCACTTCAGTGCTTTGATTTTCATTATGGTGCAGATGTCTTTGTACAGCTTTTTGTCCTTTTTATCTTTCCTCATTGTCAGATTTATTTCCTTTGGTAATCCAGCACGCATTGCTTCACTGAGGAGTTCTAATAAGTGTCAGAGTTGTGTTTTGTGCTCTGCTGTTGCTGACTCACAGCCTTGCAAAACACTTCGTGCCAAAGTACTCCATAAAGATTGATTTAAGATGGGACAGTGAGGCGGGACCAAAGCATTAAAAACCCCATAAGCTGTTATGCAAATGGTATATGGGGCATCCATATACCGTAACAACATCCATCCCGTAACAACAAGAACTGCAACTCCACATAAATGTTTGCTGATTTTGAGCCCCTAAAGCAGTAGTCTTGAAGACTGTGCTGTAATCTCAACCAAACTTTGGAAATCCTGGATACCGCTGTCTTACACAAATCTATGATCACTATTGTAGTAATTTTTTTAGCCCTTAAATCATACAATCACAGGATAGTTTGGGTTGGAAGGGACCTTAAAGATCATCCAGTTCCAACCCGCTGCCATGGGCAGAGACGCCTTACACTAGACCAGGTTGCTCAAAGCCCTGTCCAACCTGGCTTAAATACCTAAGGTTTGCATGTTTGTAACTGTAAAGCTTCTAGAAGAGCTTGAATGTTTGTTGGGTATATTTTCAGCTTTATCAAGCACTCACATGCACATCAATTCTAAATTTATTCTTAGTTCGTTACACCACATCAAGATTGACACTGTTACCACAGGGCTGCTTGTGTCGTCTGAAAATTGGCTTGTGCTTTATTTTCTGCCTTTTTTATGGTAAAGTCTGGATTACTCAAGCTGCTTAAGTCCTCTATAGCATGTGAAAAGTGAACCTGCTAAATGTTTACCCTGTGAAGGTATGGCTGTGATGTGTGACGCGCTGAGGAATTTGGGCTCGAGTGCTGCACTTCATTCAGGCTGACATAAACTGTAAATTCTGCTGGCTGAACGCCAGATTCATTCACTTACCAGGTTAAATCTAAACATGGGCTGATGTATTCTATGTTTTTCTTCAAAGCAAAACTGTCAAGGAGTACTGCAAATATCTTGAAATACGCTCCCTCCTCCTGTTTGGGCATAAGAGCTTGGGGCGAGGGAGAACCTAGGTACCCTGATGCTCTCATGCATGAAATCCTGTTGCTTTTTGTTTCATTAAATGCTAGAACTTACCCATATCTGACATCCTAGTGTGCCCACAGTGATAATTCATCTGTGCACAATCTGTCGCTTTATGTAAGAGCCAGAATGGTTCAGGACAAAGGAAGAAAAGAATAGCTTGGTGCTGAATTCTTGAATGTGACAGAAGAAAGAAGATCTGGCACTCCAGGCATTTTTCAGTTGCAGCTAGAGGCTGTTTTTCAAAGCAGTAAAAATGTTTGATGGCTTAATTAATCCAGTTGACTTACAATTTCTTTGTGGTTTCTGTTACCTGAGTAATACTTTAAATTACTTGATTGCACTGCAACCAGAGTTGTCAACTTTATGGGAATGCTTACGAGAAGTACGATGTAGTTCTTGGAATACCTGCCTCTGGAGCAGTTAGGGTTTAACATTTAATTTGGTTTCAGTCTGGTAACTGACAAAGCAAATCCGTAGCTGTTTTTCTTGAAGGTGATAAATGGAACTGATAAGATTCCTCTGAGGCACAGACCCCCCTCCCCCCCCTCCCCAAATAAAAAGGTGATGAATTGGAATTAGGAGCTTTTAGATCAGTGACACAGAAACCAGTTTTATGTGTTATAACTGCAGAGTTATCATCAAATGAAGCCTGTAAGTGTAGCATTACTGTAAAGTCATCCCCAGAACTGGGGCTGAAGCATCAGGAAACCTGATTAGTGTCACCAGAGGCGGAGCTGCCTAAGGCTTCTCTTTATGGGGCCAGCATTGTGCTTGCTTCTCTAAAGAATGAAGCAGCTGAATATATTCAGTAGTCCTGCATCATTCATATATATATATATATATATATAATTTAATGATTGTTCTGGCTATAAAGGAAACCCAGTATTGAGTCAGAGCAGTGCTGGAGCTGAGCGATGTATTGGTCAGATATACATAACTTCCTGAACCTTGTTCTCAACTGTGTTGACACAGCTTTAGTGTGATGGAGCTCCTGTTCAGAGGGCATCTTGGAATAGGAAAGGAGAAAGTAAAGACTGTCCATGGGAAAGTTTAACATCATTGCTTTCTTCCCTCTTCTACTCCAGTGTGTACTTATTGTTCTAGTTATCCTGAGAAACATGCTAGTGCATGTACTGTATGTGCAGCAGGTATAGAGATTGTCTTCCTAGCTGATGTCAGCCATGCAGCTTTACAGAGGGGGATACAGGCAAGAGGGAAGATAGGGATGTTAGAGGGTTAGAAGAAGAGCAGTTTACGATCTGAAGCCATAAGCTCTGTTGATGCAGTTTTGTGGGATGCAGGCTCAGCTAAGCCTAGCTGCTGTGAGTCAGCAGTGTAGTTTGTAGAACAGCCTAAGGGAGGCTGTAGGAGAGGCACTATGTAAGATACTGTAACCAATGGGATTCATTAGGGATTATTATTGTGCTAAGTCTCCAACTATGAAAGGGTTTGTAAGGATGCAACTCGAATTATAATTTCTGCTTTCTGGAATTGAGCATTTCTCCAGCTTGGTGTTGCTATAAGCAATATTTCATCTTGAGTATTTAAGTTATTTGGTAATACTGAGTCAGACTTCATCTTAATAGTTGCTGATTGTTATTACTGTTAATCCTTTTGTTCTTAGGTTATTGCTCCTTGAAAGCCTGTTGAAAGTCCCCTTCCTTCCCCAAGTCATTCCTCTCCCTCTTTTATATGTGATTGTACCATATTAGTCTCCCCTTGAAGCTTTCAAGAGTAGCTTCGCTTTCAGAGCAAGCACCCATCTTGCAGGGCTGTTAGACCTGTCTGCCCCTTCTCCAAGTTCCAAGATCCTGGAGCACGTATGAGTGGTCCCATGTCCATGGCTTTTCAGCGGGAGTGAGAGGAGGGCACTCAAATGAGCCATGGCTGTTGCTAGTTTCCATGCTGTGCTGAGGGAGGTGGACTTGAGGTAATGAGAGAAACACTTACTGTAAAGTGTAACTTGTTTGCTTCAGTCTTCCTGGTGTGCTTTAAAAGGAAGGGGATGCTCTGTCCTGCAAGCCAAGTGTACCAGGCTCTGGGAAACCCATGTAGTAATATTGAGCACTGCTTCACAGTTAGTAACTCTGATGCCCAGCTTTAAACTGAGTTCTTTCTTCACTCTGGGAATGGGGAACTAATCCCATTCTGGTATTAGTTATCTAACATATCTGAGATTAGTCATATCTGGGGTGCACCCATCACCCCAGAAAGAAAAGAAACAAGCAAAGAATTAATGTGGGGTTTTTTTGTTAATTTCTTCCTTTCTACCTCCTAACCAAAATGCTTACTCCCTTTGCTGGTTCTAATACGTAGGGTTGGGTTTATCCCTCCCTCACACCAGACTGTTTTCTTGTTATCATGTAGTATCTGCTTCTGTTGCTATTAGTCACCTCTCTAATGCCTTGTCAAAGGCAAGATGCAATAAATGCAGCTAAATAGTAGATAGCCATGCTCTGAGCCAACTTTTTTGGCCCTTCCATTTGTCAAGTTTCCTGTATAGTCTTATGAGCAAATCAACTTGAGGAAACACATCTGATATTGATTTAGCAGTCAGAAGTAAGGCTGAGTGGCATTTGCTAGGTTTAATGTCTGGTTTTGTCTTTGTGTTTCTGTAGTCAGTCTGATGGAAGAATGTAACATCAGTGCCTGTTCTCTCTTGGGTTTGTTGTTGGGGTTCCTGTACAGGTGCTGCAAGTAGTCTGCAATTTTCGTGGTGAGGTGATGTCTCTAGCTTGCATGTAGACTAAGGAAGTGAATCTTGCTCACTTCTCCACAGTGTACTGTGGGCAGTCACCTTTTGTTTGCACTGAAAAGCATTCACCATGATAGAGGAAGGAACATGTTTACCTTGAAGCAATGCTGGATAATGGTGCGTATGCAGGTAGGCTCCTAGTTATGTGGTATGGGTCTACTACAAGGCACCAAAAATTCCTTATGGTGGTGTGTGTTTCTTTGAGGAAGGATAAGCAATATTTGTTTGAATTTTGGCTTGGTGCATGAGAAGATACCCGGTCTGCAAAAGACTGACCAGATGCATATCTATCTCATCACTGGTTCTTGTTATAGTAGCAGTCAGGGATAGGATTTACCTCTGTAAAATATTTCTTGGCAAACTGGGTATGGTTGATTTTGTGTCTAATTGCAGTTGCCATTAAGCACTAGAACTTTGAGAAACAGTACAGCTCAGCTGCTTTTCTCTAAGCAGAATTAGCTACCTGTAGCAATTACTGTGTGCTTTACAAAAAGTGGGAGCAGGCTGAATCAGCTAGAAAGTTGGTGAATTTGGCACTGCTGAAAGAAGATGCATTTGTCTGAGATCTGAAAACCTAATCGTGAAGACTTTAATCTCTCTTGATGCTTTATGTAACAGCACACCATGTGATTGCAGGATCTGTAGTGTCATCACCCTTCGCCCTTCTTGTTTTTGTTGATCATGACCAACCACTATTAAACTCGTCAAGCTTTGAAATAGAAGCAAGTGGGTAATCTTTAACGGGTGAGGCTTTGTGATTCTTGAATGTGCTGCAGAGTTCAGGACCCGTGGTTAAGAGTGGAATGCTAATGCTAATCTCACTGCTGCCGAGGACCGAGAGGTATTTCTTCTGACCCTCCATCTCAGGGTATCTAATCAGTAGGTACTAAATAGATACATCAATGAAAGTGACACTTCTCCAGAAACAAGGCTCTGACCGAATAGCCATGAAAGTGTTATTCTTGGAACTGGAGCAACATCTAAAGAGGTATTTATAAAGGTTTTAGTTTTTAGATGCTTGATTTACTTGCCTTCTTTTTTTTAATGGTTTCTTAAACTATTTTGTTTGAGCAAGTCCTTAAAAATTCTTCTCCTAAATGAAGGTGCTTGGCACTTGTTAAAGCTATTTCAAACTGTTTCAAGCTGGGAGTGTTGTACTTGTTGAGGGTGCTGTGTCATATGGAGTTTTTTACTTATTCACAGAAAAAACTTCATGTCTTTAAATAAGTTTGCTACAATATTTAATCCATATTATAAAACGTTTACCATTACAGTACTTTTCTTTTTTCAGTAAGATGTTACTCCTAATTTTCCAGGTCTGAGGTGACATAATGCTAAGCAAAAGAAGAGAATTTTAACGTGGATTGAAACTTATCAAACAAGTTTGTATTCATTCAGATATTTTTCCTACATAATATACACTCTCTTCTGTCTTGTCAGGTGCATAAAGAGAGCCTTGGTAAATCAGTCTTGCTAAATGTTGGTAGAGGCATTGAAATACACCTTAGTCTTTTACGAGTTACAGTTATTAACCTCCTTTTCCATAGAAACAGTGAAATACAAATTGCATGGGTTTGAGCTGGTTCCTTTCTAGTGTTACAAAGAAATAGTAGCTCGGTGAATGGGAAGAATTATTTTACTAAGTTAAAATGTATGACAGTGAGGGGAAAAATGCCCTGACTCTTCATGTTGCAGAGTTGCTGTTTTCCTGTGTAACAAAGGCAAATACCCTTCTGTGGGAGGAGCACAGAACGTGTTCTGCGTAAGTTCTGATCTCTGGAATGGTGCATTTGTTACGCCACACCCTTCAAATCCCAAAACCTTGCTCTTACATGATAAGTTCTGACAAATACCAGTTAATACATTCCACTTACTACTCTTGTCATGTTGTGTTTGTGGTATTGCCTGTGGAGGATAGCTTTCCTCTCTGAATGGTGCCTCTGTAAAGAATATGACCTTACATGTTGAAAAGCTTTAAAAATTTAAAACCCCTGGTTTTTAATTTCTGAAAACTTGCTTGAACTTTCAGATGAATGTTAAAAATTATACTAAATTAATTCATCTGAATGCCTGAGGAACCAGTGTAATGGAAACCTTTTATAATAGCAGTTGAAATATAATGACAAAAGGTATGTTATGCTTGAGCAGTGTGTGTATACAGCAATGACCTGTGTCATTCTATATTACCAAACAAGAAAGGTGATATTGAGAAGATTGTTTCTTGCCACAAACCAGTCTGTCCCACAAAATGTATAATGAAAAAAGTGTGATGGAGTAGATACGTATTTTTCTTTAACCTTTCTGCTTTATGAAGAGGTTTTGCTGTAGTGGAGTTTTACTGATACACATAGCAGGGTGATTTCTGCTGTATTCCTACTCAGCAAGCTGCTTCCTGTTTGCTTCTCATTTCTTTTGGTTTTCTTCTAGTTTCTCTTGCAGAGGTGCTGGTTTTGTCCTAGTTGTTTTTCTGTGAATTAAGGCTGACTGTCATGTCACCATACATTGCATACAAAGAACAAACTTTAACCTCTCTTGCAGCTATTCTTGGCTAGTTGCATGTGGTTGTATTTTCTTTCCTGAACTGACTCTACTGAACGCGTGGGCCAAATCCACTGAAGCATTTGGCTGTCTCTGGGTTAGACATAGAATCTCTTTTGAGAGAGTGTGCAGTTGTGTGCAGCATTCTGAAGGAAGTAAGAGTGCTTCCCAGGTCAGGCATCTGACTTAAATCTGTCAGGACACTGACACAGTTGGTGGATCTTTTCCCACTTGCAGCTTTGGTCAAGGGCAGTTGATAGCACACTGAGAAGAGCTGTTTCTCTTAATAAAATAAAGCAGTTTATACTTTTTCCATTTTAAGTTTGGCTGCCAGAACAAAGTCCAAGATCTAGAGTTTAGGCTCTGGAGCTCTGCCAGGGTGCTTTGGAAAAGTGATCCCTAATGCTTTGTCCTGTGGGGAGCTGTCTAGTACCAGGCAGCTGGAAATGGTGATCATATGGGTGTTCAGGAGCATCTGCTTCTCTCATAGGGTTGGACCACAGGCAGGTGGCTGTGTCTGCTTGAGACCTAGTGTGTATCAGCACCTCTCCATATTCCTGCTGAATATCCAGTTTTATGGCAACATCCTTATTTCTTTTTGAAACTTACTTGGAAACGCAGGAGATGTGAGCCTGGAGGGGAAAAAGAAACCGAGTCAGAAGGTGCTTGGTTATGGCATCAGTTGGAAGAAGGCAGCAGTGGATGCACCTGCTTACTCTTGGAATGGCTAAGGTGCTCTGTACTTAGTTTAAAATATGTGAACAATACTGAAGGCAGGGACAAAAAACTGTCTTGTGCTATTATATCTAGGTCATCCCTATCTAAACTTAAGTAACTTCAGTTTGTTTAAAGTATACCTTAGTGAAGGGCATCCAGTCTCTACCTGAATTGGAAACCCGCTATATTTGTGCTAGTTCTTCTTACTGTTTTTAAGAGGCTTTAGTTCATCATTAGGCAAATACTAAATAAAGGTACTCTAATACAAACAAATAAAACAAAATCTGTCAGCCCTGACACCTGGTATTTTCCCATTTAAAGGTATTTTTTTACTCAAGTCATGTTTCAGTGCTTCCAAGGATTTCAAAGATTCCGTCAAGTACCTTGACATCTTTCAGTCTATCTGCATCCAAGTGAATTCCCCCATCCCCAATCTCTGAATCGGTTCAGTGGTTCTTTTCTACCCAGTTCAGTTTATCAGCAGCTTGTTTTAAAGTGCTGAGTTCTTCACAAATAGGGCTGAAAAACTGGTTTGGGCAAACTAATTAAAGGCAGGAGCCTATCTGAGTTGCAGCAGTGCTACCCTGTGACTCAAACATTCACTTACAAATATTTTTGTTTATAGCTGTCATGATTGCTTGTACTTGAGCTGCTGATTGATGTTGCTGTCTGCCTGCCCAGGGCCTCTAGCAATTAGCAGTTGTAGCTGGGAAGAAACAGAGAGGAATTCCCCTGCTCTGTACCTGGTGTGGGAGCAGGCGATGCCTTCCTTGATGGGAGACTGCCTAGGGTGGTTTTTGGAAGAGGTGATTTGTCCTCTGTGCTAGATGGGACTGGCAGCAGTGGTTCCCTGGCTCCACTGCAGGAACTGCAAGAGGGGCTTTCAAGCCTGTCTTGCTTGCAGGAGGGGTTTTCTCCCCTTCCTGTCACTTGACAGCAGAGTGGCAGCTCACGGTGTTGATGCTGTAGAAGAGTGGTCACTGGGCATCTGGGTAAACACCCTATGTGAGAATGAGGAAATGGACCTGGGAGATGTTTTTGACCCTCATGTGTTACTAAGTAGGCTACTCATCTCAGACTTCTGATACTGGAATTGGTTGGGGTTTCTTTTTGGGGGGGGGTTGTTTTGTTTTGAGGCTTTTTTTAGCCACAAAGGTTCAAGGAGTCATCTTAATGGCAGATGTTTTGGAGGATGAGGTAATTGTTTTCAAGAAGTGTTGGGTGCCTGACACAGTGTATACACGAGGGCAGACCTTGTTTTGTATAAAAGACTCTTGGAACAGTTAATGAAACCTCTTTTAGGTGGATATCCACCAGAAAACAGCCATCAGCAGTATTAGGGAGTGGACAGGACTGCTTCATAAACAGAATGCCGCTCATAAATTTAACCAACTTTGCATGAAGACGATTAGATACTGGATAGGTATGAAATAATATGGTGTAATCTTTCCTTTGCACGTTGTGCATTAAAAGGTTAAGTTTATATGTTCTGCTGTTTGCAGAATGCCTGGCTCAAGGGTGGCTAAATGTCAGTGGTGTCTGCCCCGTGTGGCCACCAGGGAGCTGGCAGTCTCAAGGTCTGTAAGCCAGAAGATGAAGCCCGTGTGGAGCATGAGGGCTTCCTGCTCCCTGGGGTTCCTTTAGAGGAGCAGTAGGGTACTGAGAAAGGCTGAATCCCACCTGAAGGAGAGCTAGGACTTCAGGATAGATGTGCCTTCTGTACATGATGTAGACCTGTGCCAGCCATTTGCAGTCTCTGGTCCAGAAGGTGCTCCAGGAACTCGTTCAGAATATGCTGAGCTGGCGCACATCTGTGTTCTGACTGTTCTCTTTGGTTGCAGTGTGGCAGGATTGCAGGAACAAAGTGTTGTGCTACAATGGGCACTACCTCTAAAGCCATAAGGCACAGTCAGGTCAGATTAAAACTTCTATTTATCTGTCTCTAGGTAATGTTAGACATTTTTAAGCACACCTCATTTCATAGTATTAGGTAGTTTCCCAGCTACTTTTCATTCTATTTCAAATCAGTATTGCTGTACAATTCCTTCTTTCAGCATGAGAGTGTGAATGCTTTGTGTGGAGATAATTCTGTTGGGATTTCTGCAATTGTGAGTCAGCAGGATTTGTGTCTCTTAAGTCACTGATTCTATCCCTGGATTAAGAAGCCTAGGAGTACCTTCCTACTCCAGCGTCTAGCTATACCTGCTTCTCAGTGCTGTACCGAGTTGAATCTGATGTATGCTCATGTTTTCTCTCATATCCTCAACGAAGTGAAGGAGCAGCACAGGCTGGGCAGGAAGTGATCCAGCAAATGCCCAACTTGGTGGCTGATAAAGGGAAGCAAGACTTTGGGATACACTGGCTGTGCAATAAATCTGGTAAATCAGGTCACATTCTTAAGGGGTTTCTGGAAATTGCCCCCATGCTTCCTGAACAGGTGGAGGTGATTTCTATAACTCCTATAAATGCAAGCTTCTGTTCAGAATGGAATGACTTTAAATACATTGGAGTGAATTCAGCCTATTAAAGTACACTTCTGCTTGCATGGGACAGCAGGTCTTGAATTTTCTCTCAATTTTTTAGGACAGCAGGTCTTGAATTTTCTCTCAATTTTTTAGGAAGTCGCCAAATGATGATAAGGTGTGAGTTGAGGCACAACTGCAGTGGTGTGTTTGACCACTTAGAAATTAGGAGATAGGGTATTACAGATTTGTGTAATATACACGCATTAGAGTCAGGGGAGTTAATCTACGAGTCATTCATCTACTTATTTATTGATGCTGCTAATACCTTTGAAGCCATTTGCCAGTGATTGCAAAGAGACTGAAATTGTAGGAGTTTCAATGGATAACTGGGTAGATAGAAGTCTTAAGTGTATTTGCCAAGGAACAAAAGTGGCACTGAACTCTCATCTTATTGTCTCTTTTCTACTACAGTTGTAAAGTAGCTGTGGTTTTGGGAGGTTGTTCTTATTTAACAGAACAGCCTTAAAAACTGCTCTGCGCAACAGGGCAGTAGTGAGTGATCTGCCGCATCAGAAGCTGAGTAGTGGTGAATCTTCATCCTCATTCATGCCAGATTGGATTCCACTTCCCAGGTGCTCTGTTCCCATGCTGTGGTCTTACCTTACCTTTTGTTTCTGTACTTTTTCCTTTGATCATCGTTGACTCTTTTTATTATTTTCTATAGACGCTGGAGTAAGGAACTTCATTCCAAACTTCCTGAAGACCATATGACAACACTGGTTAATTGCAGGGATTTTGGCTTTGTTCCTAGCGACTCTGAGTTGGCTTCTAGTGTGATATACTTCAGTGGGAAACACAGGCTTAATTTCAAGTGTTGCATCGAAAAGTGGCTGTCAAAGGGAAAATGATATTCCGTGAGAAGTGTAGGCCAGCTGTTACACCATATAAATGATTTCTTAGTAAGTGTGGCTAAATTGTTAACTGATCCAAGGTTTTCAAGTATAGTTTCAAGGGGAACAATTAGAAAAAGGGGAGGAGGTGGGAAAAGATTAAAGAAAGGATTAAGTAGTTAAAGTGTAAGGGGTGTAGGCTTGGCAGGGGGCTGAAGGCGGGGGAAATGGAGGGGTGTACAGTCTTCCACCTCCCACTTCCACAGTCAGAACTGGTCAGTAAGACAGTATTCCCATTTTGTGTGGCTTTTCTGCAGCCTTAAGGAAATAGAAGATATTAAAAGTTAAAAAAACCCCAAAACAGTCAAAGATGACCCTTCTCAGTTCCAGGTTAAACTGACTGGTTTTTAATTTGATGACTGAATCCCACTGTGTGCCATCAAGGCAGGGTGGGGTGGATGGGTGTCAGCCATTGTCCTCAAGACCCTCCTGGGTCAGAGATGCTGTTTAATACAGAGAACTTCAGCTCTCCAAGCATGTCACTGTGCCAAACCACTTCCTGTATTTGCTGTGTCTCTTTTGTTATGTTAGGTGCAACTTGAAATGCTCCAGTGACTTTCCTCCCCTCTTCATTTTTGGAGTATGTGGTTGAAAAGTCTGTCGTTCAGTTAGAACAAGTGGGATTAAATGCTGGTGTAAGTGGTTTTTACCTCCATGTGTTCTCCTTGGCTTTAAGAAAAGCATTGCATATGAAAGCTACGCTTAAGACCAGGGAATTCCATCTCTTTTTATGAGTTAAATCTAAAATTATTTAAACCAAATTTCACATAAAGGAAGAATTACTTTCAGCTCCATGCTATGGGTAGTGAAACTTGGATTGTAACGTTTTATTCCTTTTCTACATATGCTGCTTTATGGCACTAAACGTTTCTTTTCTCCCCTTCCATCCTGGGGACAGTGCCAGCATGCAGAGTGACGCTGTGGGCAGGTTTCTGGAGGAAAGAAAATCAATTCCTGGCTCAGATGTCTCACTTAAAACTTTCAGGATGCTAACACGGTTGGTGGATCTTTTCCCACTTGCGGACCTTGGTCAAGGGCAGTTTATGGGATACTGAGGAGGGCTTTCACTTCTAATAATGTTAATTTTTTCACTCACTTTAATCTTGGATATGAAATTAGCAATGCCTGTGATTTCCAAACTAGATGTCATTGCAAATTTATAGCTCCTTAAATTTAGGTGGTGTAGTATCTGGACACAATTTCAGGTTTTCAGTTAAGATAAACCTCACCTGACTCTGAGGAGACTTTGAAACTTGATGGATGTGCACAAAACAGGGTACTGCATCCCAGCTGCATTGCTAGATGATCAGCTGTGGATAGTCTCAGGAAAGGGGTGTCCCATTCCCCTCTCCAAGCATCAAAACAGCTGTAAGATGTCTCATACTTGCTTGCAGAGTTCTCTTTGGTAGAGAATGGGTTATCTCTGTCTGTATTGAGGTACTTGATGTTACATAACCCTTAAGTTTTATTCTGTTAACATTAAAACTGGTAGAATCATTATAAATCTCATTAAATTGTTTTTAATGGGGTTGACTTAGAAATTAGTTGCCTGTCAAAGAGAGAGAATATCCTCAGAGGAGCTAGTGAGAACTGCTCCATGTTTGTCTTTTGATCTTACATGGTTATCTTCTTGCTTTAAAATGCAGCCTTCTGTCTTCTGTGCAGAACGCACAGCATGATACTTCTGCGTATGCCTTGTGATCAGAGATACTGTCAGGTTATTTGCAGAGCCCCAGTAGGGTGTATGTATTCTTTCCACTGAATGTTTTAGTTATGCTTGTACATCTGGAAAAAAAACCCTAGACACATTTACGAATATAGCACTTCATTTCACTAGCATCTTCTACAGCTTTCCCTTTTATCTGCTTTTCATGGAACTAAAACCCAATTCTTAGCAGAGCAAATTATAGATGCAAATAACTTCACTGTGGGGGAGGAAAAGTGCACATTTAGGGGAAACTCATAGAGTAATATCTGGTAGCAAGAGGTTCTTCAATTTAGCAGAGGTATGTAAATTGAAATCTGCAAAATTCAAACTAGAAATTAAATACGTGTTAGCATTTGGAGCTGAGCAATAAGTTCTCAGTTGTTCCTTTAAATTAAGATCCCAGCTACAGGTCTGATGCTGGAAAAGGAAGTTGGCTGAAATTCCATGGTCTTTATTTAGACTATCTGAATGTGAATTTTCAGTCCTTAATCTGTTAAAAACCAAAATTATTATTACTTACTGTAGGGAAAAACATTCATTGGGCAGCTTCTCCAGCCTATCTTGTACCTTTACTGAGATAAAGAAATTAAAGCTTGTTGAAAGAAATAATCCTTTAGTCCTTGATGTCAACTGCAGCCAGTTTCCTCTTCAGGTTGTTAGTTTGGAGCAATTTTGCATGAGTTTGATACTGGGGGGAGACATTGCTGTCAACACACAAATAGTTTTACATTTATTAATTTTAAGGCATTTTTAGATGCCAAGTGAAATGTAAAGTCAGATGTCATGTAAGATCTTAATTACTGTAATCTTGAGTAAATAACAGATGATTATCTGTTAACCTCTTAATAACTCTTATTTTGTAGTTGAAATCTGCAGTTGGGAGCTCACAGGATCTGAGCATGTCTGTAGTGTCAGATGAAACCGTGCTGTGACAGAAATTGCCATTTCTGGTACAGCTTCTGGTGTGGTCTCTTTGCAACAGCCAAAAGACGAGATGTATTTTAAGTTCAGGAGATGCTTGTCTAGGGCTTTTAATGCTGACATCTAAAGGGCACATACATTGACAAGGTACTTGAAAGATTATTTTTTTTAAGTGAAATAATTTAGCAGGCACACAGAAATGTGCCAGTCCAGACTTGAGTAGAGACAAAATGATTCCGTGCTGCAGCTTACCTCATTATGTGTTTAAGATAAAAGGCACTTTTTCCAAGTGCTTAGCATAATTAAATTGAGACAAGAGGGAAATATTTAGTGGGAGAAACTGTTTAAGAACTGAAGCACTACAGAAGGTGAAGCCTTCTGAAAAGTCTTTGACTTCAGCAGTTAATTTATGTGAGGATCAAAGATGATGGTGGGTTGCTTGTTCAGCAATACATTCTATTCTGCCTTACATGTTTCTCACTAGTGCATCTTGAGTCTTTATTAGTTCATGCAGTTTGTGAACACCTGGGGTGCTCCATAGATGTATATGATTTGGGGGTTCTCAGCCGATGTCCCTCATCTCCTATTCAGGGCTGACAGGGGTATGAAGCGGTCCAGGCTAGTGCAGGGTCAGAAGGCTCTATAGAAGTGAGGAATTCTGCAGTCTTTCTCACCTCTTCTGCCAGGAATGCAAAACTGTAAGGTTTTGCAGGAGTCTAATATCGTGTAGTACCTGTTAATGAGGTGTTAAAATAGATGGTTAGAAGGTTTTGAGTAACACAGTAGTCATCCTGAGCCCCTTCTGGTGCTGGAAGTGACTAGGCATAATCTGTGTGAAGTGCTTGTGGAATGTCTTGGTGGAGGAGGCAGGAGGGAAGACAAATCAATGAGCAAGCAAGGGGAAAGGGACTTTGGATGGTTATTTTCTTTGTGTCTTCCATAGATTGTTTTCACAAATAATATATATTTTTAAAAGCAACAGCAAAACCCCAACCTTTAAAACTGGAGTTCAGTCTCTGTCCTCATCAGGCAGAGGATGGGGTGTGGAGGTGCGAACACCAGAGATCAGTGGGGCTTCCCCCCCAGTTTTAGGGATTAAAAACATGGGGTTTATTTGCTAGATTGGAAAGCTCAGAGCTTTCTCAGCCATAAAGGGACACTTTTGGTTTGCTTTTTTATGGGGTGGGCATAGCAGCATGCACATTAACATGCAGTCCTACTTACGCAGCTGACAGCTTTCTGTTGAATCACAGCTCTGCTTGTAGGCATCTAAAAATAAATGCAGGAATTTGCTGAAAGCTCACTGAAGCTAATGGAGGATGGTTAGAGAGTTTAGTGGGAATTGGATTTAGGATGATACCTGTATCTCTTAGTGAAGGTACTGTTGTTAATATAGATTAAAGAGGGCAGTGTTAATACTGTTAATGTCTGAGAAGCATACCATTTTTGTCATAAGTGGAATGATGGCATTTAATAATTACCAGTCGTTATGGCAGCAGCAACAGTCATCTTGGAATGCATCCATGACTTTATTTTTACATGTGCCAATGAAAATATGTACAAATATCTGTCCTGCAACAGCAGAGCAGGCATTCCAGTGCCTGTCAGGCGTGTGAGTGTGCTATCTTCAAGAGAGTTACTTTATAAGGACTTGATTAACAAGGATAGGACTTGGTTTTCACACCTACGCTGCCCTGTTCTATGGGCTTCGGGGGATGGAGATTGCCTCTGAGCTTCTTTCTGTCCAGCTGCAGTTTTAATCGTTCTGAGTAACTGCCACGGGGAGGAGTCATTTGAGACATTGCTGATTTTCCAGCCCAACCCTTCATAAAACATTAATTTAGATCAAGTCTAGGGCAAGAGTTGATACAGATTCCAGTACAGATGATGTGCTTTTGGAGCTGTTGTAACAGCTCACTTAGTCACTGAATACAGTGGCTTATTCTCTATAACTATCTGGAAGGAAGATGGAGTGAGGATGTGGCTGGTCTCTTTTCCCTAGTGACAAGTGATAGGACAAGATGTAACCACCTCAAGCTGTGTCGGGGGAGGTTTAGATTGGATATTGGGAAAAATTTCTTCACTGAGTGCTCAGGCATTGGAACAGGCTGCCCAGGGCAGTGGTAGAATCACTGTCCCTGGAAGTGTTCAAAAACTGTGTAGATGAGATCCTTAATGACATGGTTTGGTGGTGGACTTGACAGTGGTGGGGTAACAGTTGGACTTGATGATCTTAAAGGTCTTTTCCAACCTAACTGATTCTGTAATACCATTGTGTGTATTAAGTAACCGCTGCAAAGAAAGGGGTTAGTTGAAGTATATGGTTACGAGTGTTGGTCTGTTGGGAGGCAGAAAGCTGGAGCCTGATGTGTGTAGTTTAATGAATTGCTTGTAGTTTACTTGATATTAAGTTTTCAGGTCAATACAGGCAACGGTTTTGTTTTAAAAACTGGCTTTAATTTTCAGCATGTGAGGCGCTGTCCTGTGCAACTTCCCCAGGTACCATCATCCCAAGGATGAGAGCTGTGCCCTTGTGGGTTGTGCATTGTGTGCACTGTGTGGCAGGAGAGCGGCTGGGAGGAGCTCAGTTCTTAAATGTGACCTCCCTTGTGAATAGGATTAGTTTGTACTACTCTGCTGGCATTACTGAATGAAGGAATAGTAGGCTAGGACAACATAAATAAACTAAGAAGGATGATGCAGATACGCAAATGGTAAATTTAGCTCTAAGATGATTATCCAGTGCCTCCTGGCTTTCCTGCTTCGCTGGGAGCAGCACCTGTGACATGTCCGCCGCTGGTAGTTCTGGAAAAGTTTGCTATAGAGAACTGAATTGGTTTTTTTACTTTTATTTTTGTGCCGTTAAGTCATGTAATGCCTCAAAGCGCAGATCTAGAAATAGTGTTGTTTCTTGTGACAGTGTTTTGTGCTGGTCTTATTCAGCCCTGGGTTATATCCTAACCTGCTACTGGTAGGGAGGATTGCTGGGACAGGCAATGACTGTAGTGTCTATGTTCAGGACATGTGAGAGTGTACATCTATTGAGAAATACACCACAGCTGGGTGGCAGAAGTATGCTTCCTAATTTAAGTCATAGGGTACATCTAAAGATGAGTGAATAGGCCTTTTCCCTATTATTGTAGAAGAATATCAGCTGGATTATTAGAAATCTGCAGGTTTGTGCTGCGTGCCCTTTTTGTGGATGAGCTGATGGATGTTTTTTTCATAAATGGTTTTACGGCCTAATAAGGCCCATGTAAGGGATGAAGAGGAATTCCTGCTGCTGCTTGATCAGGTCTGTAGGAGTTCAGAGCAGTTAGCTACAGCGCGCCTCAGTGTGCGCATCCGTGTGCTCATCCCGCTGTTGCCGCTGAAGCGGGCAGGGCTTTAGGCTGTGGGGTTTGTTCCGCGGGGCTGCCATTTGCGGTGGCAGGGGCCGGTGTCCCGGCCTGCCGTGTCTCCCGGCAGCCGGCACCAATAGGTGGCGGTGTCGGCGCGGCGACGGGCGGCCCCTCGGCAGCGCGGTCCGCGCTCCCGGTGGCGGCGGCTGGCAGTCCGCCTGGCCGCGCCGGGCTTCCCCGCCGCTCTGAGCCCCTCACTGGCGGTGGTTGTGTTATATCGCCTGATCCCTGCTCCGTCCCCGCGGGCGGAGATCGGCTCGGTGAGCGCTCGGCACCCGCGGGTCGGGGCAGGCGGGGAGCTGCCGGCTCGGGGGGCTGCGCGGCGGGTGGGGTGGGGGGGGCAGGCTCCTAATGAGATGCGGCGGAGCGGGGAAACGGGGCGTGGCCACGGCGGCGCCCAGCCAATGGGCGGCGGCGGCGGCGCATAAATTATGGGGGGGGCCGGGATGTCCAGGTTTTGTGCGGCGCGGCGGAGCGCTGACCTCGGAGCTGGCCGCGCGCAGCCCCGCGCCCCGCAGGGTCCCGTCGCCCGCCGCCCGCGTCTGGACACGGGGAGACCGCATTTCTCCGGGAAGCGTTTCTGGCCGCGGTTGCATGAATGCCCAATGTTGTAGACCAGTGGCAATGGATCTAGGAGTTTATCAACTAAGACACTTCTCAATTTCTTTCTTATCGTCCTTGCTGGGTACCGACAACTCGTCCCTGAGGCTCGACAGTAGGTAAATAAGTGTTGTGTCCGAGGGGCTCTGCCGGTGGATGCCGGGCGGCCTCCTTTGTCCGGGGGAGCCGCAGCAGCGGCGGCAGCACCGGTTGCCCGCCCGCCTCCCTTCGGTTCGCTGGCGGGGCTGCCGTCCCCGGCGCGGAACTCTTCTGCTGCAGCTCACGGTTAAGCTCCATCTTTGTGGTCTGCTGGGGCGGGGGGAGATATCGGGATATGTGACCCGGCTGCGGGCGGGGGGCTTGGGGCGGCTTCACAGGTTGCTTTGCTGCATTGGAGCATCCCATCCCAGTGGGGCAGCGTGAGGATGGCTTTCCCAGCCAGCTGGCTGCCAATGCCCGCGTCTCTCGGCTCGTAAATAATTCAGCCTCTGCTAATGTTGATTTTTTTTTTTTTTCCCCTCTTTTTCTTTCTCTCTTGCAGCTCCTCTGGTGCAAGTGTGGTAGCGATCGACAACAAAATTGAGCAGGCGATGGTACGTACCGATTGAGGCATAACGCCTTGTTCCTGTCCAAAGCAGTAAACAATATGGGGATGCGGCGGGCGTTGGGGGTTAACCCGTACTCGGACGCCGTTTTATAACGGGGCCGGGCAGGGAGGAGGAGGCACGGGCTTGGTTTGGTGGGGGGGTCTTTGGGGGGAGGTTTTGTTGGCTGTGGTGGCTGTTTTATTGATGAAAGGCTTCCCGGGGGGAGGAAGGCGCACGCTCCCCATCGATGCCGGGGAGCAATGACGGCATCGCTTCTGGCTCCTGCCTCCCGAAGCGATCGATCCCGGCCCCGTGCGGTGGCGGGGGAGGGGCGCTGCCGGGCAGAAGGCGGCAGTTATTTGGGGGTTAACCCCCCCCCCCCCATCATTCCCGTTCCCAAGAAGGGATGTTTTTTGGGGGCTTCTCGTTTGATTTCTCAACTCCCCCGCAGGCGCATCCCGCCGCTGCCGGCGCGGGCAGCGCGGGTGCCGGGACCGGGGTCTGCCCCGCCGCGCCTGGGGCCCGTCCGCCCTTTGTTAGCGGCGCGGAGCCGGGAGCCGCTCTCACGGGAGCCTCTGCCCGCTGTTGCTAGGCAAACTCCGAGCCTTTAACTCCCGGCTATAAATAACTCGGGAGCTCATTGGCCGCGGCGCGCTCTGACGTCACCCGCGGCCGCGCGCGGCCGGCGGGAGGGAGGGAAATGCGGCAACCTGCGCTGAGAACTGGCTGCAGCCGGTGCGCGGGGGGCGGGGCTCTGCCCGCGCGGCGCCGCACGTGCGCGGGGTCCGGCACACGCGCCGCGCAACGCGCCTCGCAGCACCCGCCTTTCCCTGGGCTGCGGTGCCCGGGCCTGTGTGCAGAGGGGGTGCTGGCCATGGGGTGGCCCCGCGGGGGGGAGCGGGGCGCTTGCGGCTATCACCGGGATGCTCTCCTCTGCCCGGGCAGAGCTGAGACCGCACCGCTGGGTGCGAGCCCGGGCCTGGCGCTGCGCTGCTTTCCTAATGCACAGCCTCGTCTGCGTTTCAGGATCTGGTAAAGAGTCACTTGATGTATGCGGTAAGGGAGGAAGTGGAGGTCCTCAAAGAGCAAATCAAAGAGCTGATAGAGAAGAACTCCCAGCTGGAGCAAGAAAACACTCTGCTAAAAACACTCGCCAGCCCGGAGCAGCTTGCCCAGTTCCAAGCGCAGCTGCAGACTGGTTCCCCGCCTTCCTCTTCCCAGTCACAAGGGACAACACAGCAGCCTGCTCAGCCGGCATCACAGGGATCAGGGCCTTCAGCGTAGTTCAGGATGTCATTGCCATTGTGATCGCTGGCCTCTGGACTGCCCAGAGCAAGAAGGACTAACAGGAATCCGTCACAGCCACCCTTCATCCATTTCAATGCATATTGCAACTCAGACTGAGGACTCCATGCCCTGCACACATCAGGAGAGGCTTCTCCCCCCCCCCCCCCCCCCCCCCCGCCCCGTATTACGCACTCATCTGTCTCTCTCTTCCCTCCCTTCCCCCTTTGGCTTGAAGGAGTCTTTGTTCTTAGGTTGATTGAATAACATAAACTTCTTCCAGAGAATTAGCACAAGTACACTGGGGACTTGAGCAGCTTCTGCAAATGGCTGAGAAACGAAGCTGCATGCCTGAATTTTTTTGGTTTGTTTTAAAATCTTCTGCTCATCCAGTGACATAACTGATACAAGTGCTTTTCCAGCTTGGAAATATGAAGAAATAGACTGGAGTAAAAAAAGGTGGCTCAATCCCCCATAGTGCCCTGGGGTTCCAAAGTGAGGACTGGTGCATAGGATCTAAGAGGAAGAGGGAGAAAGGTAAATTCAGTGTTTTAACACTTAAATTGTCACCTGAAACCTTAAGTGCAAATACTTGCACCGTTTTCTGAAACAGTAGACAGGTGCATAAAGCTGTATTATATATAGAAAGCAGGTAGGTGACGTGCAGTTGGGTCATAGGGTAATTACAATGAAGGTTATTTGCCTACTGTATATTTGTGTATTTAGTGTAATTACTTTGTAAAATAGAAAACTGTAACTATTTAGGTTGTACAGATTGAAGTTTAGTTGTTTCATTGGCTGATCTGAAGAAGTTTGGAGCGTCTCTTTTTCTTTTTTTTTTTATGCTACATAAATAAGAATGCACCTACGCAACTGTTCAGAATTTGGCAGATTTATGCTGTTTGTGTAACTTCTGAAGTTCCCTGGCTGCTGATTATCTTGAAGTAAATCTTTGTTCATTGTAGTTTGGTTCAGGACAGGAAAAACCACTCCAAAAATATCAAACCCTGCTAGCAAAGAATTTAAAAGAAAATATATATTAAAAAAAAACCCAAAAAAAGGAATTGGGTTTCCCAGTATGGATTTTTTGCATATGATCTGTATAGTAGTATGCATATGTTTTTGTGCATGTTCTCTAAACAGTTGTAACACGTCATTGTATTTAACTGTTGCACTTGTCAACTTTCAATAAAGCATACAATGTTGATAAATCACTGTTTGTATATTGTACTAATGTTAACTGCAATCACTTGCAGCATGTTGCAGTGCAGTTTTGCGTGAGCAGTGATGTCAGGAAGCAGAGCAAGACCCTGCCCGTCGACTTTAGTGCCAGCTGAAAATGCAGCTCCTGCTTTCCATAGTTTCATAAAATCATAGTGAGCGTGAAGGCCAATGGAGGAGGCAGGAGTAGGGGGCTTGACTAAGCAAAGCTTCTTGTTCTGATCCAGTCCTGCATCATCAGAACTGTTGGGTGCCTTCTATATATTAGCATATCAGCAGAAGCACAGACATCTGCTGTATGATGAGCCACAAAGGTATAAATCTCATGCAGCAGTTGTTTCCTAGCGGCAAACTGTGCTCTTGCTTGGGCATGGGTCACACAGTGTGGGCAGCAGCTCCAGCACCCTCAATTTGGGGTGGTGAAGGCAGGGAGCATTGCAGCTTCCCCAGGAGGTCAGTCTCAGAAACTTCCAGTGGTGAGACCAGACTGCAGTCTTGGTATCCCAAGACTCACCTCCACAGCTCTTGATTTGATCGTTCCATACTTATTTTGTGAGTTGGAATCATGTGAACTTGGCATGTAGTATTAATGCTGCTTTCTGAAACTATTGAGGAAGGTTGCCAGTTCTGAGTGAAGACAAAACCTTCCCTTCAGTTTGAAAAACAGTACTTCTTTCCTCCTTGGTAATGACGATTAAAATACAACTGAATCTAAACCTACGTATTTCTGGGTGAATGACTAGATTTCTAGTGTGATTGACGGTACAACCATGGGAGTGAAGCAATTTGCAGTTTTATAGTGAGCTGTGTTTGTGTTGAGGATGGGTCTCTTGGATGCTCAGAGGATTGGCAATAAAATGCAATGGTTAGTGCTCTGAGTAGTGGGACAGTATGACTGTGAAAGCCGTCTCTAAAATTTGAATACAATGAATTAATTTGACTTAAATTATAAGGGTTAATTACAAAGTTTTTCATAGGGTTTTGCATGACCACTCTCTCCATGTGAGGATCAGGAGGCAGAATTTTTGTGCGGCTTCATAGCGTGATGCAATCACAGAATGTATGGGCTTGGGCTGGGTTTGGGTTGGATGGGACTTTTTAAGAACATCCAGTTCCAACCCCCTACCAAGGGGCAGGGACACCTTCCACTAGACCAGGTTGCTCAAAGCCCTGTCCAGCCTGGCCTTGAATCTTTGTTAATGAGGTTTATCAGGTGTAGCAGAGGAAAGGAAAGGCTGAGGGTTCAAAGGCAGAACTGATGGCCTTCTTGTGGGATTTAGACCTAACTTCTTGCTCTTGGTTACTCATCACACAGCCATTCCGTCACTGCTTGGCTGTATCACAGCACAAGTAGCTGCGTTACTGTGATTAGTATATCAAAGTGCATGTGTGCGTGTCTCTGTGGGAGTGTGAACTTTCATTTGTAGTTTGTGTTCTTGAGATTTCAGTATATAATTTAAGAGGGTTCTTAATGAGGAAACGCCAGGGAGAAATGCGACATGGCTTTTTGTGGTTGTTTTTTTTTGTTTTTCATGGATTAAGCTAAAATTAGAAATTGATGATAGCCTTTGTGGCAGAACAGCACTTGAATTATTCGGATCTGACAAAAGGAATGCTAATTTTGGTGCTTTTTAAACGGCTTGATTGTCTCCAGTTGCCTTTATATTCTGAATGTCTCTTTAGCACTTCCAGGCCATAACACTGAGTATATAAAAAAGTCAATCTTAACACGCAAATCGGCTTTTCACCTGCTTCCTTACTAAAATCCACAAAGAATTATTTTTCTTTAAAAGAGCAGATTGTCCTCTGGGTTTCTTCCTGTTGTTTTGTTTGAAGAACAGCCTGAGCATATTCTAAATCTAAGATTTACTTATTTTTAACTGTTACTTAGTAGAGTATCTGAAGTCTGAAGGTTTTTGGGTAGGTAGCACATGAATGATTTTAGTACTCTGCTTCAATGTTGGCAAATTCAATCATTTAGGTAGTAAATAGGTTTAGAACAATGGAGACGGGTTTTGGAGCTGCTCATTAACTGCCAAAGTTAGGCAGGGCAATGTTTTGTTGCTGAGATGATTTTAGCAATGTATTTGTCAAAACTGCACCCTCTTCTCCATGAAACTGATTCAAATTGACTAAAATTGCAGTTGAGACCCAACCAAAGCGTAGATGTTCCAGTCAGTTGTGTTGAAACACTTCTGGAATGAATTGTTTTCATTTTTGCTTTTGTTTTAGAACAAATAATTTTTCAGAGCACTTTTCAGTCAAGCTTTGTCAATAGTCAGGAGTTAGTGCTGCCTTTTCCACTGGAGTTTTTCTTTGTACAAAGGCTGAGATGCTCAGGTTTTCATCCACAGTGAGAATCAATTTAAATGTAATCTGCCTTCTATATGTCAGGCTTTTTATTCTTTGGATATCTCCAATAACTTTTCAGGGTTATATTCAAAAGGGGTTTTGTTTAACCTACAATTTTTGGCAAGTAATCCTAAGGCAGGTTCAGATTGTGCAGTTTCTGGGGGCTCTGTAAATACTTGGGTGTGCTGGTTTTAGTTGGTGTAGAGTTAATTTTCTTCACAGTAGCTGGTATGGGGCTGTGTTTTGGATTTACGCTGAAAGTAGTGTTGATAACACAGGGATGTTTTTGTTATCTCTGAGCAGTGCTTACACAGAGCCAAGGCCTTTTCTGCTCCTCACAACACCACACCAGTGAGTAGGCACAAGGAATTGGGAGAGAACTCAGCCGGGCCAGCTGACCCCAACTGACCAGAGGGATATCCTGCACCATATGGCATCATGGTCAGCGTGTAAAGCTGGGGGAAGACGGAAAGGGGGAATGTCTGGAGTGATGGTGTGTGTCTTCCCAAGTAACTGCTATGTGCAATGGAGCCCTGCTTTCCTGGGGATGGCTGAACACCTGCCTCATCATGAGAAGTGCGGAATGAATTCCTTGTTTTGCTTTGCCTGTGTGTGTGGTGTTTGCTTTTATCTCAGCCCATGAGTTTTCTCACTTCTCTGATTCTCTCCCCATTCTGCTGTGGAGGAGTGTGACACTTTAGTTGCTGGCTGGAGCTAAACTACAGCAGTCCTTGGTGCCCCACGTGCCGCTTTAAGGGCTTGAGATAATGACAGATTTGGTTGGAATGTGCTAAATTGAATTTATAGCTGAAACTGCTGTTTAGCTGTTAATTGTCAGGCTTGCCATAGGACTTGCTTGCCCTACTATATATTAGGGTCTAGTGCTCATTTGTGGCTGCTTTTTTTGCTTTTGCTGCTTGCTGTGCTGCTGTACTGCTTATCGTCTTACTGTGCTGTGCCTGGGAACATTCTGATAACAGCAATGGCCATGCGCCTGGGCTGGAAGGGGGCCAGGGCATCGCTGCTGCTTCTGTGCTGCGGAACTAGACAGGCTGGAGCTCCAGTGTGAGCTTCGAGTCAAAGGGTCTGTGACCTGTGGATGAGTCTATGCAGGAGCAGGACACCCCAAAGTCTCTGCAGCTGTGGATAAGCCCATGACACAGCAGGTACATCTGAATGCATCTGGGGCCCTGGTTATGTCTGTGCCACAGCAGGTATACCTCTGAAAGGATTGTGGCCCATGGATAAGTCCATGCTGGAGAAAGCGTACCTCAAAGCATCTGTGTCTGTGGATAAGCCCCTGCTGCAGCAGGTACACTTTGAAGCATCAGTGGCTGTGCCTGAGGTCATACCTCAAAACGTATGGCTGTGGATAAGCCCACAACACAGCAGGTACATCCTTTGAAGGAATGCAGCCCTGTTTAAAGTTGCGCTGGAGCAGGTGTATCTCTGAAGGTATTGTGGTCCATGGATAAGGCCACTCTGGAACAAGTGACCTCAAAGTAACTATGGCTGTGGGTAACCCTATGCTGCAGCAGGTATATCACTGGAGAGACATAGATAAGAGGGTTCATAGACAAAACTCCTTGTGGAGCAGGTACACCCCTAAGGGAACCCCAGTCTGTGGGTAAGTCCAAGCCAGAGCAAGAACGGGGGAGAAGTTCATTGCAATGTTAAAACCTTTGGTAACTCGTGGTTTGAGTTGCATGTTATAGGAATTACTGTAGCAGGAATGACCTGAACTAGCTGGACAGTCCTTGCAAGAAACAGCACAAGTGCAGCAGTGACCTGACCAGAGCTGGCTTTGGTGCCCAGAAGCACCACACAACATACAACTATTCCTGTCCTGAGTGACCACCATAACAGATTGAGCCCAAAGTCATGGAATAAATGAACTCGGTGGATATTTTACAGATACTTCACAGGGATGGTCCATAGACCAATGTCATACTCAGTGCGTAAAGCCGGGGGAAGAAAGAAGGGGAAGGCATTCAGAATGATGGTGTTTGTCTTCCCAAGTACCTGTTAAACATGATGGAGCCCTGTTTTCCTCAGGATGGCTGAACATCTGCCTGACCGTGGGAAGTGGTGAATGAATTCCTTGGTTTGCTTTACTTGTGCATGGATTTTGCTTTATCTCAGCCCATGAGTTTTCTCACTGTTCCAATTCTCTCCCTATCCCACTGTGGAGGAGTGTGTGAGCGGCTGTGTAGGGCTTAGTTGCTGGCTGGGGTTAAACCACAACACTGGGGAAGAGAAATGTTCTTCAGTAACATGCCTGAAAACTGGAGAGAGTCCAGGCAGAACCTCCCAGCAGCAGTGGAGTAAATGCAGTGCTTTAGAGATGCCTGTCCCTAATTCTTATGGAATAAATCCATGCCTGGGAGGCAGCTTCCTGTCTTTCAACTGGAGAAAGAACCCAGCGATGCTATTTGGGAATTACCACCCTTGATTCCTTTAGCTACAGTGAATGTATTTATCTCAATAAAAAGCATTTTAATTATTATTTATTCCCTGTCGGTTGAAATAGCAATACTCGAGCTTGCTGACTGAAGGCTTAGCTTAGCATGTGCCATTTGCATAACCTCTTGAGCATCTTGAATACTTTAGTAACAATTCACATCCTACAGACGCTGCGTTAGCTCTTGCTGTTCTCTCAATCTGTGATTGTGCATTTTATCTTTCTAGAGAGGTTTTCTAAACTGGCTGAACCTGAAACAAGTAACAAATCCAAGTGGGAAACTGGCCCAATCCCAACCGCTGTTCATCAGTGTAACTTCATATGTATGAAACTAAATGGAGGCTGGTTGCTGGAGGGAGCTCCCGGGAAGTCTGGCATGAGTTTAGGCATTTGCAATGCTTGTTTGAGGATACTCTGAAAACACCTGCCACTGGCCTGATCCTTTTCCTGTCATGGGGGAGCAGCCTCTCCTGACTGCACTCGGTATGTGCTGAGCTAGGCCAACAAACAGCATGTTTGAAAACCCCATGGCAAGGAGTTTCCAAGCAGACACTGGCAACCACCCTCCCGAATCGGGGTCCAGTTTCCAACAGGAGCAAAGCCAAGCTCAACAATGAAGTTAAAAGCCATGAATAAACTGACTTCCTTACATTGTAAATAAGTCAGGAAAGGGCAACAGTTTGAAAGGGAAAGCGAGCAAAGCTGCACTGACTCCTTGAAGTGGAGTTCCAGGTAGTGGTTGTTCATTGAGGTGCCCCCAGGAGAGTTGTGCTGTGCCAAGAAGCAAGAGATTTGGGTAGGACATAGCCAAGGGTGCTCCAGGGTGTAGCACAATGGGAATCTGGTACAGCGTAACAGCTAGCTGAGGAAAGGGAAAACAGTCCTCAGAAACCTTGTTCCTGAGCTAAGCCAGGGTCTTAGATCATCTTAAAGCTTAACTTTGATTCTTCAGCTGCGCTGGGTGGGGGTGCTTTTCAGTGCTGTGCGTGTGGTAATGTGTGTTGGATGTGGTTCAAGTCATCATGAGAAAGCGGCTATAGGCGAAAAAAAAGGCAGAAAAGGACGTAACACTCCAGTTCTCTGGTTTACAGTCTTCTGGTTTGGGTGGATTGAGAGCTCTGTGAAGTTCTCCTCCTTTGGAGCCCTAAAAGTACTGTAAAACAGTGAGAAGTTGAGATGTGGCGAGTGCAAGCTCAAGGTAAATCCACCTGAATCTGGCAAGTGACAAAAAGGCAGCAAATAACATCTGTCAGCCTTTAACAGAGTCAAGAAGAGCAAACCCCTGTGGCCTTCAGAAAGGAAAGCAGATCTGTTGTTCATCAGGGAGCATGGGAAGGGAGGGAGATGAGCTTGCTTGTGGATTACTTAAATTGCTGTCAGCTGCTTTCCAGTCCAGCATATATTCAGGATCCCTGGGAGCTGGGTGTCTAAGCTCTCACATCCCCCCCCAAAATCTTAGTTAAAGCATCTGCCTGCATCACGCTGCCTGTGGAGGCTGCAGTAAATGGTCATTCCTCCTTCCATTAGTTTTATTACTGAGAACCAGCCTGTTCTGCCTTTCTGTGGCCGCTACAGCCGAGGCTTTGCTACCAGGTAGCCATCAGAAAATACATCTGCAATTCAATTAGATATGTGCTTAAACTCATGATCTCTGTGCAACCGGCCGCTGCCGGAACAGAGTGCTCTCCATGCTGGGGCTGCAGCCTGCGGGGCTCTGCCCCAGCACTGCTGCCTCCTGCCCTGCTGGAGCCTGAAATGAGCACCAGCTCCTCATAAGAGGCTGGAGGACTTTATTTCTCCTTCCTGGCAAAGCAGGGGAGAACCTGGAAACTTGGCACCACTCAGGAGCCACACAATCTCCTTTATAACATAGGGAAAGTGGATGCTGCACAGTAGTGTATTTCTGCCTTGGGAGGTGGGGTGAAGGAGCTCTCTAAAGGTGATCCAGGGGTAAATTATTGCACCTTTTGCATGGGCATGAAAGCACAATGGATTGATAGGAATGTCTATACCAAAAGAAGATTTTCATTTTCACGGACTTACTTCAGTCTCCAGTGCTGTAAGTGCATATTCCCTGGTGTCGGCTGCTCAAGGGTCACCATTCTTACTTGCTTTATAGGGCGATCGATGCAAGATCCAAACACTTTCTGGGCAGGCCAGACCACCAGCCTCTGTGAGGAACAGCTCTTTCAAAGTATTTCCGTGACCCTAGAGGTAAAGGTGACCTCCAAGTGATGTCGGGCTGGTCCCTGACGCATACCACAGCCTTGCTCCAGAAGGATGTTACGCAGTGCTCCGGTGGTCATGCAAAATCTCCAGTGAAAGAGGTCAGAAAGGAGGTTTGTGTGGGATGCTTTGCAAAAAAGATGCATTTGACAAAAACCCCAAACCTGAAGAGAAGTGAAGGTGAGTGCAGGGAGTGCCTTCAGGGAGTGGCAGCTTCTAGTTGATAGAGAGGCAGATTTAATGCTGGGATGGGATGGGAGGAAAGTAGATGGGGATCAGGATAATGAGCCTGAGTATGGCCCTGGTGGGTTGGGGTGCTGTGTGGGTCCATACCCCAAGTGTAGGATTTAGCAAAGTCTTGCTAAGCACCCTATAGCCATTGGCTTTCTTCATTTGCCATTCACAAGGGATTCACACCAACAGTGACAACGAAAGCACTCAGGTCTGTCGGGGGAGGTGAGAAGAGGACAGAAGTGTAAACGCTCTTAGGTGGCAGAGGAAAAAGTCCCGTCTTCGTCAGTGTTAACTTTAAATCCAGTCAGTAGTGGTTGTGGATCAAGTTCAGTCATGCTCTTAATGAACAGCAGCTCCCATTTAATGGGTTCGTGTGGAGGATCTGAGCCAGGACAGCCTGTTTGCTCAGAACACAATTACTCCTATTTACTACTTAAGCGCCGTAAATGCACTTGGGCTTTCTAAGGAACAGCAGTAGCTGTATTGGCAGGGCGCGTGGAGAAAACCAGAGCAGCTTCAGCCAACGATAGGACACTAGTCAGGGCTGTGAGTGCTTGGGTAGGTCTAGAGTTAGAGGGAGATGATGGGAGAGGCCGTGTTCCGATGTGGCCTGTTGGATGCCGATGGAAATGTAAGATCTAGGCAGTGATTTACCCCAGCCTGAGGCTGCTTTGGTGGCTTTGGTAGCCAGCAAGGTCTGGAAGCAGATACCGTCCTCAATGTCTGCAGTGCCTATAGTTGCTCCTGGATGTTCTGGGTTTTGGCAGAACAGATATGTGTGCATGGCCTGGCAGCTCACTACCCTTCAAGTTCCTGCCTGATCCAGTGGGTGCTGCAGCACCCAGGGCATGAGTAGAAAACGCACCTCTTAGTGAAGGGCCTGGCATTAAAATACTGCACCCAGTACTGGAACACTGCTCACCAACTTGTCCCTTAAAAGCCATTGCCAAAGCCCTGCCCCTCAAAATATGGCTATGTTCTTAGAGGTAGGGGTTTCTGTTAGAGGTCAAGCCTGTTGCTGGGGTTGTGGGACCTCCTAGTGTGAGCAGGACTGTATTTTAGCAGTGGCTATTCCTACTGGTCTGTCCAGAGTGAGTTCTGTGATAGTGGTGTTGCTGCACTTAAAGTGATGCTTTCTGCTCAGTATAAATTGAACATCTTGTTACCCATCCGTAATGGCCTTGCTAGGGCTGTTGGTGAGGGCTGACCCAGCCCCTCTGACTGGCTGTGGCCAGCAGCAGACACATAGGATTAGGTGTGGAGCTGTTCTTGTCCTTGAGCATCTTCTCACCTTCCAGCAGCCAACAGCGTAGGGACTCCCAAGCTGGAGGCTGCAGCTGAAACCCATATTTCAGAGTTGTTCTTGGATGTGTCCTCCAGGGACGTTTTAAAATTCATTTCCATCCTTTTGCTCACTCTGCAAGAGCAACTGTTCCCCAGTTGTCCTTTTCTAGCCTGTCTCCACAGTCCTTGTGCTTGCTCTCCGTGGTAGCAGCATGCCTGGAGCCCAGCACTGGCCCCGGTCTGTGGTGTTAGCCTACAGGCATCACTTTCTGGCATGGAATCTGGATGTGTTGCCTGGCACTCAGTGCGAGCTCCTCAGCAAGTCCTTGGCTTTGAATCAGAGAATCATAGAATAGTTAGGGTTGGAAAGGACCTTAAGATTATACAGTTCCAACCCCCCTGCCATGGGCAGGGACACCTCCCACTAAACCATGCCACCAAGGCTCTGTCCAACCCAGCCTTGAACACAGCCAGCGATGGAGCATTCACAACTTCCCTGGGCAACCCATTCCAGTGCCTCACCACCCTTACAGTAAAGAATTTCTTCCTCATATCCAGTCTAAACTTCCCCTGTTTAAGTTTGAACCCGTTACCCCTTGTCCTCTCACTACAGTCCCTCATGAAGAGTCCCTCCCCAGCATCCCTATAGGCCCCCTTCAGGTACTGGAAGGCTGCTATGAGGTCTCCATGCAGCCTTCTCTTCTCCAGGATGAACAGCCCCAACTTTCTCAGCCTATCTTCATACAGGAGGTTCTCCAGTCCCCTGATCATCCTCATGGCCCTCCTCTGGACTTGTTCCAACAGTTCCATGTCCTTTTTATGTTGAGGACACCAGAACTGCACACAATACTCCAAGTGAGGTCCCATGAGAACAGAGTAGAGGGGCAGGATCACCTCCCTTGACCTTCTGGTCACGCTCCTTTTGATGCAGCCCAGGATACAGTTGGCTTTCTGGGCTGAGAGCGCACACTGCCGGCTCATGTTCGCACATCTAACGTGGTGTCCTCTGCAGACCATGTCTCCTCACCTTCACCAGCCTTGCTGCCTACTTGGATACTTAGGTAGTTGTCTACTTTCACAAAAGGAGAGGACTTTGTGTATTGCTACCCCTTTTCAGCATTGATTTTATGTGCTTTTCATTAGACATGACATCATTAAATGGCTCACTGTGCTTTCTGTGCAGTTTTGCTTTCTTTTTTTACAATGAGGATGTCATCTTGCTGAGGCCAACCCAGCTAAGGGAAGCACATCCACCCTTTTGAGCTGTTGCGTATGAGCACTTACAGACATCAGTTTCCTTTTACTTTTTAAACAGATCGAAAACAAAAACAACCTTTACTTTTGGTCTAAAATGTCACAAAACTCTGTTTCTCACTATGCTTAACTTTAAAGTTTCCCAATAAGGCTGCTTGGCGACGTTAGTACAGATATAAGTATACATCAGCTATGAGCTATGTTAGAAGCAAACCCAGGATCCACCTTCAGTATTGCTAATTTCTGATGACCTTATTGTAATGCCAGATAGATTTAATGTACCCATTAAAATCTGAGCTACTGAAATCATGCTGCTCCTATGAGACTTACACTTTCTATTAAGAATGAGTCAGCTTCCAGCCTTCCGCTTCTGAGGCAAAGATCTGAAAATATCAGCAAGAATTTAGAAATCAGAAAAGAAATAATAGAGAAAATATCCCAAGTTATCTCTTAAGATGAAATGACACATTTGGGCCTCACTTAGGAGGATTTTGGATGCTTTGACAGGCCTGAAATTGTGTTGGAGCCAACTTGTTCTTGTGCTCTGATGCACAAGCTGCCTTTGGTGTTACAGTGTCCTGATCCTTCAACAGATTAATTAAGGTTCTGGGGTTAAACAGAAACATGGGATTAATCTTCCTGGTTCGCAAAGTGGAGCTGAATTTTTTCTTGACATGTGACATTTTGATGATAGTTCAGCATATGTTGGGTCTTTAATCTTAAATACCTTTTATTGATTTCTCCATCAAGGAGCATTTTTGTGCCCATAGGATTTTGTCTGGAGACTCATATTATATGCAAATAGCCAAGCTGAAAGACTAATTGCTTTGGGAGAGGGAATAAAGGATGACACCGTTCTGGATCATCAAAAGCAATTCAATCTGTTAATTCCTTAAGGCAGGAATAAAGGTTGCAACCTTGCCTGCAAAAACAGAGAAGGCAAAAGGCTTCTCGCTTTTAGCTGTGCAAACAGGTGAGAGGAAGCAGCATTCACATTGGGTTACACAATGCTGCAGCTCTACCGCGCCTCTCAAAATTAAAAGAGTGCTTCCAAAGCAATGGTGTTCCTTCACCATTCACCCCAACAGATGCTCTGGAATGCTTTCATTAGAACATCTACAACCTGGGCACTGTGTGGCACCGACTGCTCTGTAGTAAATAGCTTCCTTGGAGAAGGGGCTCTCACAGACTGTGCCCAGGCAGCCAGGGCTGGTGCCCTTCAGTGCCTGGTGGTACGGCCACCCTCCAACCACCAGCATTTTCTCATGGTGGTCCCACTGGTGAGGGCAGGTCTGAGGAATGGGAACCAACAGCAAGCTTCCTAAAGCTCAGTTTGAGTTTTACAATGAAGGGTCAAGAGACAGTACTGACTATTTTGCTCTCTAGAAACTACTGGCTAAATCATCTAGACTGAAACATAGCAAGATCCATTTCCAACACAAATAACCAACCACAGTAACAATCCCATCTCCAGTTCCCTACATGTGCTGTTGTCCTTGCTGGACTCGATCAGGAGCATAGCAAAGGAGAGAGCTGTTCTTTGAAAAGTTAGAAATTCAACCTTTTTCTCCCCCAGCCCTTGTGAAACTATATTTGTCCTGAGCCTGCTGGGGGATTTATTGAGTGTTCTGAAACGTGTGGACAGGGATGTTTCCAAGGGGGCAGTTCCTTCAACAGCTGTATTCTGCTGTCAGCCAAACAATTAAGCAAAACACTGCAGCCCTATAATTACACGTTAAGGCATTTCTCATGTACCACGCGAGTCTGGCAGCTGCTAACAAAGGGCTGGATGCGGATGGGACTGCTCCATTGGGAAGATGGCTCTGTAGGCAGCCTGGTTCCTTGGCCCATGCAAATAGAGAGAGACACAATATGGAGTATGTTGTTGCTCTAGCAGATGCCTCCTGACAAGGTTAAAGCAAACGGCTTCTCTGGAGCAGTACTTATGAGGGGTTTCCTGCACTGTTTACTTAGTGGGGGTAAGGCACTTCAAAGAGGGGCAGTGGGGAAATAGATCAGTCCTTCTGGTGATGTCCTGGGTGCCGGGAGAGGCACAAACACCTATCAAAAATGTGCTTAAGGAACTGGTGAGGCAAAACCAGCAATAATAAGGGCTATGCAGATGCTTAGTGGGCTGGAGCACCTCACCTATGGAGACAGGCTGAGAGAGCTGGGGTTGCTCAGCCTGGAGAAGAGAAGGCTCCAAGGAGACCTCAGAGCAGCTTCTGATACTTTAAAGGGGCCTACAGGAAACCTGGTGAGGGACTTTTTATGAGGGAAAGTAGTGACAGGACAAGGGGGAATGGCTTTAAACTGAGAGAGGGTGGAGTTCATTAGACAGTAGGAAAAAATTCTTCCCTGTGAGGGTGGTGAGACACTGGCGCAGGTTGCCCAGAGAAGCTGTGGCTGCCCCATCCTGGCAGTGTTCAAGGCCAGGCTGGATGGGGCTTGGAGCAACCTGCTCTAGTGGAAGGTGTCCCTGCCCATGGCAGGGGGGTTGGAACTGGATGAGCTTTAAGGTCCCTTTCAACCCAAAGCATCCTGTGATTCTATGAAATTACACATTTGGGACCTGAACTGTTAGTGCATAGTGCACCTCAGCGTGGTACCCTGCTGATCTTCACATTCTTCCTGCTAGTGAAGGGTGGGTATTTACTGCCTGCTCTACAGGCAGTACCAGCATGGCAGTAACTGCCCAGTGCAGCCAAGTGAGCTGTCAAATGCTGTGACTGAAGGCTATGCCACACTTCTCCGAAGGTCTCTGCTGTGACCCATGAGCTGTGTTTATCCTGATATGCATCACCCCTACCCCTTTTGTTAGCCCAAATCAAAGTCCTTCTTCACTGTGATGAATGGGCATGGCTGATGGAGTGTCCTGCAGCAGGACAGGCTCACAGTGCCATGTGGCATTCCTCTGCTCCAGGATGCCAGGTGGTCCTTGTGCTGGACCAGAGGGGAGATTTCTGTTGGTGTTTCTGACTTCTTGGTGAACAGCTGCTGTATTTAGGCTACAGCTCCATAATATTTTCATCTGGAAGGAGATGGGCTCTGGGAGTTGTGGTTGACACTTCCTGGTGGTTTTGCTCTCTTGGTGAGGAGGGAAGCCCTCAGGCACACTGTGCTGTGTGGTCGGCTGGGTTGTCCGCAGCATGGGGAGTGGAGGAATGGGCACAAGCCAATTGCTAACCCTATGGGATACTAAAGCACTGCAGGTGGTAGGAAAGGCTTTGATTTTTGCTTGGAGAGGGCAAAAAAGGGGAAGACGCGCTAGCAGACAACAAGCAATAATCATAGAATCATAGAATATCTCAAGTTGGAAGGGATCCATAAGGATTGTCGAGTCCAGCTCCCTGCTTCTCACAGAACTACCTAAAACTAAACCATATGTCTAAGAGCATTGTGCAGGCAGTCCTTACACTCTGACAGGCTTGGTGCCACGACCACCTCCCTCAGGAGCCTGCTCCCATAGCTGCACATACCTATATTTATCTCACAGAAAGTGATTTGCAAAACCGCTACTTGTAATTCTACATGTGTCTGAACCTGTAGTATATAGAAACATGTGACTATGAGGTTGTCTCTACTACATCCTACAGACTGCCGTGACACGCAACTGTGTTGAATGTTAGTTTCTTGGTGATTTATATTTCCACCAAAACTGAAAAGCAGCTAGTTCTGAATGTGTGAAAAAGGGGACATCGGGTAGAAAGGTATCAGAGAGCTTGTTAACAAGCAATAAACACCCTGTGGAAAACAGGTTCTTTTCTTACAGGGAAGAAACTCCCAAATTCTCAACTTTCCAGGATAATCCAACTTTGCCTTGTGCTGACACAGCCTGAATGCAGTCTTTCAGGAAGAAAAGCATGAAAGCTGTGAATTTTGGGGAGACCTAGTGAATAAAATACCTGCCTTTTATTCCTGTTGGTTGGTTTGCAATGTCCAACCCACACCTCTAGCCTCCCAGGCTCTGAATTTCTGACCTTTCCTCTCAATAATGAGTTATTGTGTGTTAGAACACTTACTGCTGGGTTGAAATGACAAACGTACACAATCCTGCGGCTTTTGTTTCTAAACAACCTGTGATTAAAAGGGGAGAAGATAAGTTAAGGCTCAATTGTTTCTTGAGCAGCCTTTGCTCCGCTGATGCTGGGAAGTCATTCTCAGGACATGGACACCCTCTGACCCGAAGCACCAGGGGAGGAAAACAGACCTAAATGTGAAGTGGTGTCTGTGCTGTGCATACTGCCACAAACCCCCGCGCGCAGTGGCCTGGGCTGTGCTCAGACATGCTCTGTGTGTTGATGCTGCAGCAGCATGTGGCTCCACTGCTACAGACAACTCCCTGTGCTGGAATGCCAGCAGACGGGCACTGCCTGGGGTCTGCTCCTGATCTTGGGCAGTGTGATACAGTCCTTCAGCCACGGACCGGTCAAAGGCATGCTTTGAAATGAAGTTACCTGGGAAGCCAAATGCTTTCTCTTGGAAGGGTGAGTGCTGTGGCTCCAATGGCACATGCTGCCATGGGTGATGATCATCTGCACCAGCACCAGCACGGTAAATGCTATCACTGCGTTGGGCTGCAGGCAAGGACACAGACTAGGTTCAGGCAGACCTGAGACTCGTTATCTCCTGAGCTGGGATTCATCTCACATGATTTTAGGGATGTTGTGACATGGATGTAGAATGACTGAACCTTTAAGGGACCTGCGGAGTCGTCTGATCCAACTCCTCACTCAAAGCAGGGCTAATTTTGGCATTAAAGCAGGTCACTCAGGGCTGTGTCCAATTGGTTTTTTGAAACCTCCAAGGATTAAAATCCCACAGCCCCTCTGGGCAACCTCTTCTAGTTTTTGCAATGGGATTTTTTTCCCCAATACCTAATCATACCTTTCTTTGGTTCAACTTTTGTCTGCTTTCTACAGCAGAGTCATCCTTGATTCCTTTATAATCATTGTAGAGAACCACACTTTGAGCCCCTGAAGTTTCTCACCTCTTTCAGGGCCAGATAAATTGCAAGTTTCAGAGGAAGAGTGTCCATCTTGTGCATGCTGCTGCCCTTCGGCTACCTGTTATTCTGGGCTGTGGACACCTCCTCCAGCTGCAGTGCCCATTGGAGATAGCTAACCCTTTCTCAACTGTGGCTGTCCATATGGAAAGCTTTTCTTTGCCAAAGCAGTAGACCCACTTTTCGAGGGAGGAAGAGGGGCTGATTGTCTTCATCAGTTCCACCTGCGGCTCCTGTGTTCACAGGCTGCACACTCTTGTCCAGCCCCTCTTTGGTGCCCATGTACTTAGCCTAGATGGCTATGGCAGAGCCCTTTTCCTCATCATACAAACTAAGACAATAATCACAAAGTGCATGGTTGTTCTGTTTTCCCCTAGCATGTAGCTGCGGTCTTTGTGTTATTGGAAAGCTGAGGCTCTCCGTAGAGGCATCCTGCATCCCAGGATAAAAGGCATATATATGTATGGGGGGCTGGTGGGAGCGGGGGGGAGCAGCATGTTTGAGAAACATGGAAGAAATAATCCTCAAGCAATTGCTGTATTTAGGAATGACAGAAAAGACAGCAGGTGATTCTTCTGTTCTCTGACAGGGACCATCATCTTTTGTATATTGAAAAGGCATTCAAGAAAAGCTTTTTAAGTCAAGTCCATGCAAATTGTTTCAATGGAGTGTTTTTGACAAGATACTGATGCGTTGAAATCAAAAGGTTTACAAAAAATAGTCAAAAAATTCCACAAAAAGGTCGCAGTTCTGTTGAGGGAAACCAGGACAGGAGTGCTTTGAACTCATAAATTGTTCATTTTTTAAAAACCCTGGAATTTCACACTGATATTTCTGATGTTATACGTTCTGTAGAGGTTTTTTTAACATTACGGCTGACATGTCGTGAAATCATCACGGCGCATTATAACATCTTATCATTTCTAGCTCAGAGTGTTGCCTGTTTGTTGTAGGGAAACAGTTTGGCACCTGATCAAAGTGTCTCCTGCCTGTCTTGTAAAAAAATAATGTCAAACTTCAATACAACACAGACAGGAGACACTTTGATCTAGAAAAGAAAATATGTTGGTGCTTACTAGGTGGCAGATGGTTTTAATAGTTTTAAAATGAAACAGAATAAAAAGTACTGAGATATTCTTATATCATGTGCTGCACTAATGAAAAGCCATGAAATCATATGAAAAAAACCCTTAAATGACAAAACACAGAGAAAAAGTGAAGCAATAGCAGGAAAGAGCATCTCTGGAGAGTGACTTGGTTTTAGTGGGAGGCTTTCCTTTGCCATTGGCTTTCGACTAGGCTGGGTTTGCTGGGTGCTGGGCCTGTCCTGCATGCTGCTGCTGGGATGGGAGCATGGAGCCAGCAGGGTTGTGATCTGGGAGCCCCTGTCTTGTTGAAACAGAGGGATGAGATTGATCAGTCCAACAAGAATGGGTCTTGCGTTGTTGTCATTGAGTTACTTAATGTCCAAAAATATCCACATGAGCAAGAGCGTATTTTTTGGTGAATACATTTCTGAAATAAAAACAAAACCCAAAAGAACTGCCTGGTCTGGAGCATTAGATTGCGAGGGTTACCTGTGGTAGCTGGGATCTGTTCCAGGAATCGGCCACTGAGCACCTTGTGTGACTCAAACCATCAAGCACCGTCTATTTGGGATGCAGGAGACAACATCACACTGTTGTGCGTAAGCATTAGTTTGTAGTAATAATAACATTTTTTAATGTTCCAGCATCAAAGAGAACCGTATGATAGTACACACACAGCGTAAGGCATCCAGAAACAAACACACACATAGTCATCACACAGATATACCCCAGGAGAGCAGAGGGAAGTCAGCAGAGCCGCTCTGAGCCAGCTTACCAATATGGTTAAAATATGGTTAAAAGCAAAAATGTCCTTCTCTGTTGCAGCAACTTCCTGTTAGGTTGGTTGGTAAAAGCGCACTGAGGGTTCCCATTCCCCTCCCATAACTCATCCTGCCCTATTTTAACTGTTATCTAATAATGTGAAACCATCACCGCTGATACAGCAACAGCTGAGCTTGTGGGTACCTACATCCATGCGTTGGCAGCTGCTGGTGGTGGAGCGTCATACCGGGCTCCCAGCTGCACAGGCAGCTCCCACATGGGAGGGCAGCTGACTGCAGGCCTTCCTGGGTCAGACTGTGGTGATTCTCCAGAAGACACGAGGTGGCCAGAAATGTGTTTGCATTTATGCCACCAGAACCGGGGGTGTCCAAGCCAGCAACACAGCTGCTGCATCAGGAGAGGCAACTGCGACACGGAGTGGCTGTGCTACCAAATGTCCCTACGGGCCTGATCCTGCAATCCTCCTGCGTGCCAAGATCACAGAATCAGACATGTTTGGGTTGGAACGGTCCTTAAAGCCCATCCAGTTCCAACCCCCTGCTATGGGCAGGGACACTTTCCACTAGAGCAGGTTGCTCAAAGTCCCATCCAACCTGGCCTTGAACACTGCCAGGGATGGGGCAGCCACAGCTTCTCTGGGCACCCTGTGCCAGTGCCTCAGCACCCTCACAGGAAAGAATTTCCAATATTCCTTCTGAATCTCCCCTCTTTCAATTAAAAGCCATTCCCCCTTGTTCTGCCACTACAGGCCCTTGTAAAAAGTCCCTCTCCAGGTTTCTTGTTGCCCCTTTTAGTCACTGGAAGATGCTCTAAGATCTCCCCAGAGCCTTCTCTTCTCCAGGCTGAACAACCCCAACTCTCTCAGCCTGTCTTCAGGGCAAAGGTGCTCAAGATGCTGGGTATCTATCCACCTTAGCCATCTGTGGAGCAGGATGGGTACCATCTGCAGGACGGAGCCAGCACAGTCTGCTGTGTGCCCTGAAAACTTTTCACCACAGCATTCCTTATATGTGGCTTTGTTTGGTGTTGCCTATAATATTAGGAAGAATAAACAAAGAAAAGAGGGAGAGAGTGGGACATTGAAAGGGAATGATGTGCAGGTGGGGCATCAGGCTTCACCGGTGGCTTCGGAGGTGTACCATCACATGGAGCAGATGCTGGTAACTTCATGACAAACCCAAAACACGAGGAGTGATGGAAGGGAGGCAGACCCCATGTCCTGACAGCGGTGTCACAGGGATCACAATCACTTTTTACTGGAAAAGCCCATGGGAAGGTGAGGAGGTGCACAGATGCTGGAGGCATGGTGCCATGGTGCTCTTCCCTCATGTGTCTCTGTCTGCAAGGTGAAGCAGCCAATGCTCCTGCCACCTGCAGCTGGTTAAGGGGGTCATCTGGGGGCAATAGAAGCAGCTTTCCACTGCGATCTTCGTAACACATCTTAAAAGGTTACTGTAGGAGCAAGCACAGGGGAAGATTTCAATCCCTAAGTCAGCCAAGAAGCTGAAATAGAAGGAAGTTGCACTGAAAAGAAGAAAAAGAAAAGGAGGTTTGAATGGCTCCAAGCCTGCTGAGGGGCATAAAGAAGGAGAAAAACACTGCAGGCATGAATTCCATCCAGCTGCTTTCCACAGACCCAGTATGGCAAATTTGTCACAGGAAATACAGCAGAGAAAAGGAGTGAGATAGGCCAAGGCAAGGAGGGCACATGGAGGGAGGCTTTCAGCCTCCAGCGAGGCTGGGAGGCTGAGCTCACCTCTATGCATGGGCTTCTGGCCAGCACCGGATTTTGGGTGCTCCCAGAGACACAGTGGGAATGTGGATGGGGTTGGGTAGTGAAATGTCCCCTGGGCATCAGCAAAAGCAATTCCATCTGCTCTGCCACCAACCCACTAAGGGTGAAACAGGGAGATGGTGCCAGAAGTGTGAGTGAAGGATGCTTGGTCTGCCTCCTGCAGCACCCAAATATCCTCCTGCAAGCATCTGGAGAAGGATGCTCTTAACCTGGGATTCAGAACATGCTGCAAGATCTCTGAATCCCTGCCTTTGTGCAACAGAGGAATTTGGGGGAAAAAATATGGAAAGAGAGAATTCACTGTGCCCTTTAACCAGCACCAGTTCATGGAAATGCGCTTCAGTGTCCCACTGCTGTGCAGGCAGAGTAGAACACCTTCAGCAGTGGTGACATTGTGCATCCACAGGATGACTTTCCCTCCTGGACACTTTGCAAACCTTAATTTAACCCTGAGTGAGATATACAGGTTTTAGTTGTAGGTATTTAACAATCAGCTAGAGCTGAGCCGGCCACCTCCTTCCCTGTGGGAAGGAAGAAAGAGACAGCTCCCTCCTGACCTGGATTATGTTGCCTCCAGAGGAGACATGTTGCCCTTTTAGTGAAGCCAGTACCTGGGCTGGCACTGAGGCAGGGATGCTGCACATCAGGATGTCCTGGATGAGGGACACCACTCACACCAACACCACTGAGGTGCCATTCGGTCTCCCATTCCCTCTGTAGCCCTGGCCACCAGGTAGTTCCAGCCAAGCAGCACCCAGCCTGGGTACTGTTGGCTTCTACTGTCTGTAGAAGGGAATGAATGAAGGAGGAGGGAAAGAATGACTCCCCATCCTCATGTCCAAGACAGAACAGGCCTTGCTCTGTCTAGTAGGTGAAGTAGCTATTGAGAAGACGCCCTTTCAGATGTGCCACAGCGTGTCATGCACCTTCCATTAGGGAAGGTTTCCAGTCACATGTGGTGAGAAGGCAATGCCATAGCATCCTGCAATCACACCCTGGCTGAGACCGTTTTGCTGTGAGGACCTTGCCAAAGATGGTTGTTCATGGGTAAAAGCTTTGAGGTTAATGAAGCTGTAGAGACCAACCTGAGATGCAGTTTGTGATTTTGACCTTCAGTGCTTAGGAAAGACACGAAAAGCCTAGCTCTAATACATAGAATATACCTAAGCACTACTTAGGTAATGTGCATGTAACTTCTAGGGTCACTAAGGGCCCTTCTTGTGAAGAAGTGAACGGGGAGAGGATGGGAACAGCTTTAGTGACAGGTGCCAGTACAGAAGCGAAGGAAGGCTGTTGCTGCGCTCTTAGAGGTGGCAGGCGAGGAGCAATGGTCTGAAGCTGAAGGAGAAGCAGGGTTCAGATTAGACTTTGACATAAGGGCTGAGCAGCTGAGAGGAGTCACCCACTGAGGTGAAGCTGCCTGGGCTCACATGGAGCTCAAGAGGCGATTCAGAAACAGCTTCTGCCAGGAGGAAGTGTTTGTCTAAACACAGCCTCTCTGGCCATCTTATTCGAGAACAAAGCTGGAGTTCCTGAGAGCCAGCACTAAGCCTGGGTCATTTGAGTGCTGTGTGCTCAAGATGTGCCTCCAGATACTGAAGCTAATTCTGTTTCTCAGGCGAAATCTCCATGCAGTTTGCAGACGGCTGAGTGCAAATAATGAACACCAGTTGTGGTTCAATACTACAAATGTTTTCGCTCAGAAATCAATCTGTCAATCGAGGAGATCATTTACTGCTAGAAACATTATGTCACCTGAACCTAGGAGACGAGGCTGCCTGGTCAGCTGTGAGCTGTTGACTTGCTCTTGATCACAACAAGCTTCAGCTCCAGTGCTCACTGCCTCCTCCTCCTCCTCTGCCTCCCAGTACTCCAGGGCTGATTTTGTGCCATTTATTCCTACAGGGCTGGTTTAATGTGATGAACATGTGGGGAGAGAGGGCAGGAGGCAGCATTTGTATTGTCTGCCTGAGGATGCCTGTAATGTCTGGGTACCTTGTCACAGCAAGG
Organism: Ara ararauna; assembly: GCA_028858755.1. Lineage (NCBI taxonomy): Eukaryota > Metazoa > Chordata > Aves > Psittaciformes > Psittacidae > Ara > Ara ararauna. Next base: position 103,263,692 of record CM054378.1, on the reverse strand, counting down.
AATGACTGTGGAGGCAATGATAATGTACCAGATATGTCTAAGCAGCTGTTTATCTTTTGTATTTTAGTTTTCTCTTTAATCTTTTCCCCTTAGTTAAACATCAGAGAGTCAAAAAGCCACAGGGGCCCAGGTGTGGCTGTTGTTAAAGATCAGGACTAAGTACCAAACCAAGCTGGGACAGACTTTGTTGAACCTGTGCAATTCTGGGAGGCTGCAAGGAGAACGCTTTATGAAATGGTTAGTACCAGAATGCCTGTATAAAAACATCATGTTGGGATGTACCCAGCATCACCACTGGATCATGTGAAAATCAAATACCTTCAAAATGCACTTCAAGGTTTGTGAAAGCTTGAGTGGGTTTGAAAGGCCTCTAGGTGCCAACGGTGCAGCGCAGGTATCAGATGTTTGCAGCCCACCAGGATCTCCCATCCCTGCCTTGTTTGTCCCAGGTAGAAGTCTCTAGTAAGCTTGTAACGTAAAACTGAGCCACAAGAGCAGATTTTGTCACCTGGGCTCACCCAAAGGTCTTCCTTTGGGAGTTACTAAAGCTACTTCAGATGGCAGCAGGGACGGTCGCTGTCCTCACACACCAGATGCCAACCTGCAGCCCATGAGAACAGACCCCAACCACCCCCCATGCTTCTGGGTGCCCCAGGTTCTGAGCAAGACTCCCACCACCTTTCACATCCAGACACATTTTCTGGGAAGACTTAGCAGCCATTAAATAGCGAAAGCTGAAATTTGGGGAAGGAAGGTAGCACGCTTCTGTGTTTCCCAGAGCTTTTTCCTAAGCCACAAACACAGGTTTCAGGAGGGACCACGCCAGGCTGGTGACTGCTTTCCACCTTCCAGTTCAGCCCACTGCTTCCGGTCCCTGCCCGCCCTTCAGAAGCACATTCATACCTGGTCTGTGGACAATAAACCCAAAGAGAGCCAGCGCCTGGGTCCTGCAGGAGACTTCTCCTCCTGTGGCCTTGAAAATAAGGGTGGGCAGAGGGGAAAGAAGAGATTTTGGTTGTTAGTGCTTTGCTGTTTTGCCCTGTTAGCTCATGTAAAAACAGCTGCGTAAAGACAAGATAAAGAACTCTGTGGTTTCAGCTTCTAACCTCAAACAGCGAACGCCCCTCAAAAACATTTTGCTATGTGCCTACATTGCTTAGAAGAAAGGATAAGGACCCCAACGGAAAAGAACACAGCATAGTAATTGGCAAATAGTATTTAGTCACAGAGGAGCTGTAAATAAAATAGAGGATGCTCTGAGATCTGAGAGCTTCAACAAGCCAATTGCATCTCTTCCCAGGAGGTTTTGTCTTCTTTTTCTCTTGTTGAGATGTCCCACTCACTATTGACACAAGCATCTCCTCCCAAAATCCCAGTAAAAGAGAAGCTTTTCAGCATGTGCCAGGCATATCCTTATGTGAAATGTGCAAAGATGTTGCAATTCCTATTCAGTTTACTTTTAGTCAGTACAATGAAGCAGTGCGATGCAGGGCTCGGGGGCTGGGGAGGAACATGGGAAGGAGAAGTTAATTAATCTACAGTAATTTTGGACCACTGAGTTTCACTTCTGTGTGTACCGCTAGGACAGTACTCATGGAGCAGGTTGAAGATTTACAAGCAGAAAGGAAGACTCAAGTACTGATATGTTAACTATAGCACTTACAGCTTCAGAGAAAAAACAGATGTTTTCTAAATGTAGATGTTGCCAGGACTGAAGTTAACAGCTGACACGTACTGATAATTACTCATTGGACTTGTTCAGTGGGTAGAGCTTAGCAGCAGCGGAGTAAAGGCTGTGTAACAGGCTGACTGCCTCCCCTGGCTCGGAGGAGTAACTGAGTTTCTGCTTCAGCTTCCCTGTTTCCTTCCTTTTACTTCCCATTATCAATTTCAGCGCTGTTAGTGTCTGCCAGCAGCCCTCATGTCCTCTCCTCCTGCCCTAGGGATGCACCCCATGGAATTCCTGAGGCAGGTTCCTGCTGGTGGTGGCGGGGAGCTTTGGCAGCCTCCCTGGCAGTGCTCCATCCGTATGGCAGCCACTGAGCAAAGGGGAAGCTCAGAGCAGTCAATCTGAGGGGTCTCATCCACACCAGTTCCTGTCCCACCTGGGGCCATGCACCCGCTTGGTGCCAAGCACAACAACCAAGCTTCAAACACAATTTTGGGGCAGAAAGTGCAAAATCCTGCCAACTGGCACAGCACAACTCAGTGGGAACATCCCCAAGGGGTGAGACCTGGGGCTGCATGAGGCTGTGGGCAGAGGAGGCATCAGAGAAACTCAGGCTGTTTATGCTGCAAGCAGTAATTCCTGCTGTTAGTCACAGGTGCTCCAAGCACAAACACTGCTTTGCACATCAACAAGTGTCAGGAGTGAAAGAGAGCAACAGACTGACTTGATTTAAAGTGAACATGAACAAAATATAATCCAACCAAACCCTCACTTCTTGTTACCAGAAAGGCACTGTGCTATAGAAACACTGTGTTTGAAATTACCTTCTAACAGCTGACTTTGAGTTGCACATTTTTGGAAGGAAAGCAAATCCACCAGATTTTCCCAAGGACTGGGAAACATCGAGATGTAATACCTTTAAAGTTCATCTTCAGAGACGTGAGTGTGATTCAACACTAAACCTGGACTGTGGCCAAACACAGCTGAGGAGTCCCAGTGACAAGGTGGAGTGGGTCGCTCTGCCCAGCCACCCGAAACTCATGTTTACGGGTCTTCCTCCTCCCCCTTGGGACACCAGGAAATCACCCCATCCCTTCCTGGAGGGGCTGCGCCTCTGGGATGGAGAGCATGAAAAGGAGTCCATCCACGCTTCACCCTCCACCAGTCTCCTTTAGTTGGTGGATTTAGGCCAAGCAAGAGCTGTAGATGAGTTTTCAATAAAGGCAGGCTAGGCTTAAATTAAAAGCTCTCTTTCATAAGGCAGCTTGTGGCTGTTGTCAGCTCCATCAGCCCAGGCATCGGTGGGTGGGCAGTGTTGGTGGCAGGGTGTGCCCAGCACCGGTGGAGCGGTGCTGGAGCCGGCACCAGGGCACAGCCACCACAGCTGTGCAGGGGTCGCATTGGCTCCCTTTGGCCACAAAGCCACCGCTCCCCTGAGCCATCTGCGTGCAGAGACGTGTGTATCACTCCCACGTGCGGTTGTTCTTTGCAGGGTGGGGTCTGACACTTCCTCTGCTGGTGTCACCGGGGCAGAGGCATGCTTTGGGTGAGCAGGCAGGGGTTTCCCCTCTTTGGAGGGGGTTGCAAGAGAAAAAGAAACCCTGCCTGCTCTGGGGAAGCGTACCTGAGGTGTCCCCTCAAGAGCCCCACTAATGCCCTCCATGCCCTGCACCACCCCAGCATCACCTTACTGGGGCTGGGTTACCTTTCCTCTCTGGTGGGTGTGGGTTTCACTGTGCTTCTTGCTTGCCATCATTTGTTTAGCCGTCATTGGTTTCTTACTTTATATATATTAATTAATTGTAAGTATATAGCACACATCATTATATACATATTATATATGTTTGATATGTATAATTCTATTACACATATATTTTTTATGGGGCTGTGGTGCAGCTGGGGCTGCTGGTGCCCACTGCTCTGGCCCCCCAAGGTGTGCACACCCTCATGAGCCGCCTTGCCCGCCACAGGCTGTGGTACTGAGATACATGTGGGACCCCCTGGGCCGTGGGAACACCTGCCCAGAGAAGGCTCTTGTGTTCCCCCACCCCTATCCTCAATATGTCCCCACTGTGTCATCCCATGCATCCTGCCACCATGCCTCACCATGCCTGGTCCCTACACCTCTGCATCCCCATGTGTCCCACCACACCCCCATGTGTCCCTCTTCACCCTCAAGTGTCTCCCATGGCCCCACGTGCACCCTCTATGTGTCCCACATGTCCTTCTGCACCTTCCTGAGTGTCCCTATGTGCCATGAGTGCCCCCTGATGCTACATGTCCCACCAAACCCCTGCATGTCCCCAGCGGTCTCCAATTCAGGTCCCACCATGCTTTTATGCCTGTCCCCTACACTCCACCTTGGTGTCCCCCACCAGCTCTCCCTGCTGCCCCATCCCTTGCTGTCCCTGTGGCAGGGAGGCTGCTGACACCTCGATTCAATGTGCTGCCAAGCCCTGAGGTGGCACTTTCTGCTTGTGGGAGATGCAGCTCCCACAGCAGCAAGGATGCCGTCTGAGATGAAAGCAAAGCCCCTTTCCTCTTGTGACTCATGTTGTCACCGTCTGATGAGCACTGCTTCTTTCAAGCCCATAGGATTATAGTCATTCATCCAGGGGAGCAATCAAGGTCTGAAACATAAGTGTTTTGATAAAACTTGCCTGCTTGTGACACACCGGCCAGCTCCCACAATGAGAGTGCAGGTGGCTCTCTGGCTCCTTTGGTCCGGGGCTGTCTCAGCTTTCAGGATATAACACGTCCCCAGGGATTATTTCAAGCTGCAGCAGGGAAAACACATGGCAAACTGTCCAGCTGCTTGCAGTAGCCCTGCAACAAGACCTGTATCGTAAGTATGGCCATGCGTGGCAAAAGAGAGGGTACCCCACAGCATAGCACATACATGGCCTATACATGGCCAGGCGATTCCTGACAATGTAGGTTGTTATTAACAACCAGAAAACAATAAACCTATTGTTACATGCTTTTTAAGCCAACTTGTGGCTGACAAACAACATCACAGACCTTCCCAAGGCCGGTATTGCGGTGTTTGCTTTGGGTATCCAGATCTTGTACCCCATTGTTAAGGGCTGGGAAGAAATTCATTCGTTGACCAGGACTGCACTGTCTTCATGAAAGGCAGAGGGGCCTCATTTTCTTACTATTTGTGTATCTTCCCAATTTACTGGGCATGGAGAGAGAGGAAGCCTGTGCCTGTGACACTGAGTGGTGCAGAGATCTCCTGCCCTGCACGTGTACTGAGGCAACACCATGGCCAAAGGATGAGGCTTGGCTGAATGGGTTAGACTGGCTTTGCATCCAGCCCAGTGTCAGATGATTCGGGAGGAGGGAGGACAGGGTTTGTGTTGCTTCCCCTACCAGCCTCTGAGGTGTCTGTTCCCTTCCTTGAGTGCTGCCAAAGGCTGAGCTTGTGCCTGGTGGACACTGCACACAAGACCCGGGTCCTGACCAGCAGTGGTCTGTGCAGAGCCAGCTTGAATCTAGGACTCTCTTTTCCCTCTCCATAGACCCAGTTTTGCAGTTGTGCATGTTGGATTTCAGCTGCCCTTTCACCACTCACCCTGCCTGCAGCTCTCACAGCATGTCCTTGTCCTCAGATAACTTCTTATCAGTGGCAAACTCTCTCGCCTCACTCCTCACCCCTTTTCCAGACCATTTACGAAGCCACTGAGCAGCTGAGGTAGCTATGCAGACCCCAGTGGAAGGTCACTGCTATCATGCCACTGTTCTGAGAGCTGGCTGTCTGCTCCTGACCTCCATTTCCTGTTTTTCAGCCCATTATCTATAGACAGCAGGTCCCACTTTCTTATGCCCAGGCAGCTGTGTTTCCTGAGGAGCATTCTCTGCAGCATCACTTTGTCCTGAGCTAATGGAGCTGTTGTGCTGCAGGAAAGGCTGTGTTGGTCCCAGGTTGCCTGTACATGTCCCTACAGGTCCAGAGTGACCCCACTGCTCTGGTGTCTTTGGTCGAAGCATGTGTGTTTTGGGTTCCCTCTGGCTGAGAGAAGAGAGGGCAGCTCTGGACCTTCCAAAGGGCTGATCTCTGTCCGCCATCTAGGGCAGATGCTCATCATCTAGGGATGAACAGCAAATAGCAACAGTCAGCACAAGTCTAAAAATACATGTGGTGTATTGGGTGTATGCACACGTGCTACTGAGACCAGTATAGTTTCTGAACAAGCCCAGGTGATTTTGCAGCTGGGACAGGGCTTGGGGCACATGCTTTTAGCACTACTGTTTTTCTCATGTGCTGGTGAGTCAAATCCAAGACCTTTATTGACTCTTGCTGTGATGGGTTCCTCCTGGTTGCCATTAAATACCTAAAGGTGTATAACCAGCGCCTGCACAGAGTTGCCCCTCACTACCAGCACCTGAGAAGTACCTATAGCATGTGGTAGCGTGAACCAGATGGGCACAACTCATTTCTCTTTCCTCAGATCTGGATGACAAAAATAACAGAAATGGCATCAATTCTCTCATTGTTTCATTTCATGATAATTTTCTCCTCCTTCCCCTCTCTGCCCCACTGAGGGACATTTTGACAGTTTGTGAACATCCCCCTGTTCACATTCATTGAGTGTTACTGCAGGCATTTCTTTCATGTGACAGCTTGAAAAAGCGATGTGAAAGCTTTCCTTCTTCTCTTTTTGGCCTTTCCCTCCATCATCTGACCCTCATGAATACTCTCCAGCAAACAGTTTGCCTTTCTTGCATGGTAAGATCTGGAAATAATTGCGTGCCCCAGCACTTATTTCCATCAGTGAATAAGCTTGTGGTCTTTGCTCCACAGTTCATTTTCTTAACTCAAAAATATGCCTTTATTATTTATTTTCACCATTGCATATATTCTGCTTATCCCCACAGTTCACTGTTGCCAATAAAGTAGGAAAATGAGGGATAATCACCACTTAAATGCTTTCAAACTGGTGCCATGTGTGGGGAAAAAATCCCAAACCAAGGAAAAAGTCCTAGCATTCTAGGAAGAATGTCCATTGAATGTGCCCTACCCAAAGTCCCCATTTGTTCTGATGGATCATATAAAACCTCAAGGTCCTGACAATCTGTGAAGCCATGTTTTGATTCCTTGAATCCCCAACCACAGATCAAAGGTTGGCTCAGATCAGCAGATCGATTGTAATGGTTCTTGCTGATCATTTGTTTGTATTTGGTATAGCAGGCTCTGGGAGCAGTGAATGTCGTAATCTTGTGTCATTGTATAGCTGCAAGGAGATCACTGATAAATAACAATAATATGCACACACATAACAAATAGAGGCAGCAGCCAAACAGGAGAATAATTGCTGTCTTGGTGGAGCTTATTAACTTAAATTGGGCAGAAACAATTTCTGGGGGTGGTTGCCACCTTTTTAATTTCCTGAAAATACCAAAGGCCAATGTACGTCTTTCAAAATATGTGCCCTGAGAAATACACTTCAAGTGACGGGGGCTGAGGATACATGTGCGCTTTTCTTTGGCTGGCTACAGAGAACTAAACTGGCCCCATTTGCTCAGGACATAGAATCATAGAATCATTGAATCATAGAATAGTTAGGGCTGGAAAGGACCTTAAGATCATCTAGTTCCAACCCCCCTGCCAGGGGCAGGGACACCTCACACTAAACCATGCCACCCAAGGCTCTGTCCAATCCAGCCTTGAACACTGCCAGCAATGGAGCATTCACAGCTTCCCTGGGCAACCCATTCCAGTGCCTCACCACCCTCACAATAAAGAACTTCCTCCTTATATCCAATCTAAACTTCCCCTGCTTAAGTCTGAACCCATTACCCCTTGTCCTATCACTACAGTCCCTCATGAAGAGTCCCTCCCCAGCATCCCTATAGGCCCCCTTCAGATACTGGAAGGCTGCTAGGAGGTCTCCACGCAGCCTTCTCTTCTCCAGGATGAACAGGCCCAACTTTCTCAGCCTATCTTCATACAGGAGGTGCTCCAGTCCCCTGATCATCCTCGTGGCCCTCCTCTGGACTTGTTCCAACAGTTCCATGTCCTTTTTATGTTGAGGACACCAGAACTGCACACAATACTCCAAGGGAGGTCTCACAAGAGCAGAGTCGAGGGGCAGGATCACCTCCCTCGACCTGCTGCTCATGCTCCTTTTGATGCAGCCCAGGATACGGATGGCTTTCGGGGCTGCGAGCGCACACTGCAGCTGGCTCATGTTCATTTTCTCATCGACCAACACCCCGAAGTCCTCCTCTGCAGGGCTGCTTTGTATCTCTTCTCTGTCCAACCTGTAGCTGTGCCTGGGATTGCTCCAACTCAGGTGTAGGACCTTGCACTTGGCACGGTTAAACTTCATCAGGTTGGCATCAGTCCACCTCACAAGCGTGTCAAGGTCCCTCTGGATGGCATTCCTTCCCTCCAAGGTGTTAACCGAACCACACAGCTTGGTGTCATCGGCAAACTTGCTGAGGGTGCACTCAATCCCACTGTCCATGTCACTGACAAAGATGTTGAACAAGACCGGTCCCAGCACCGATCCCTGAGGGACACCACTCGTTACTGGTCTCCAGCTGGACATTGAGCCATTGAGCACAACTCTTTGCATGTGGCCATCCAGCCAGTTCTTTATCCACCTAGTGGTCCACCTATCAAACTGACCTGGCCCCCACTAAAGCACCCGTTTCCTCATCGAGCATTGCTCCTGTGCACTCACATGAAGTGACCCAAACCCAGCTGATCTGAATGTCCTTCCTAAATATGAATGCTATTTTGTTGTACTGGGATGGCTTTGAGGCCCCAGCTTGCACCACAGGGAGGTTGTTCCTACGTCCTGCCATTTTCAAAGCTGGGCGTCTCTGCCCTGGAGTCTCTGGTGCAGCTGTCCCACTTTCACACCTCCAAGCAGATGTACTGCTGGTTTTACTATAAGCCAAAGGAGCTCCACAATGCAGCTGAGTGCTCAAACCATTTCTCTAGCTCCAGCATTAGCCAAAAGCCAACCTGCGATACCCACTTGGTTGCCCATCCATGGTCTTTCTAAACAAGAAATTATTCCAACAGAAAAATCTGGGCAAGCGTTAGCCAGATTCAGCTACACATGTGAGCTGCTTTTTGCCATTTCACTTATGCAAAGCAGCAGTAAACTCAAGTTAAATACCTACTTGTTTATTAGATTTAACTGCATTTCACAGCTTGGGGGTGATCTAAAGCAAATCTAACCTGAGTACATGCATTCTGTAGAAATAAATGTGAAATCTTGTTTACAGTGAAATTTATGAGACTTTTCCTAGGATTTTCCACGCACTAGCTTGGGAAACCTCTCTGAGATTCATCATCGAGCCACCATCTTTAGCTTCATCTCTACAATCATAGAATCACAGAATCAACTAGGTTGGAAAAGCACTTTAAGATCATCAAGTCCAATCGTTACCCCAGCACTGAGAAGTCCAGAAAGTGCCAGAACTCAGTTAATCACAGCTGAAGCTCATTGAGTCGACAACTGCCAAGGAGGTGGCAGTCCAAGGCAGGTTCTCGTCTCTCTTGGCTGGCATTAGTGGGAAGTCAGCGGAGTCATTCTCAGTACATACTGCTTTAATTAAACTTAGTGGGATCCTCATTTAGTGGAAATTAGCAAAGAGGGGAATTCCTTGCTGCTGAACTGTGGAGAAATGTATGCAGCAGTAGGATTCCCAGGTCCCTTGCTCGGCTAATGAGGTGCACTGCATGGGCTGGGTCCTTTCGGTGCAAATGTGGGATAATCAGCACAGTCTGGAATTGCACTCCAGGGAGAGCCAGTCCGTCATGCTCCCGCGCTGCAGCTTGAGTCTTCTCCCGTTCCAAGTTAATAATAAACACAAGCCAGCTAAGTGATATACGTGACACATTTATTACCGTGTCCTTTAGCAGCAATTTCCTTTCTGCTCTGTTTTCTCACAGACAGTGTAATTACCGAGTTAAAGAGGACAGAAAAAAATAGAAAGAAAAAGTTTCCAGATTTGATCTTTCCCAGATGAAATGGCAAAATTAACAAACCAGTGTGTACTCTTCAGAGATGTAAGGAGATATTCCTTAGGGTTAAGAGCTGCATTTCAGCAAGTCTTCAAGTGAAGTGACACAGTGAAATTAACTCCATAGAGGTACAGCTTAGCAACAGGAGTTTCTTAAATGATCATACTCAAGCCATTTGTTTGTGCCTATATGGAAGGCAGGCATCGTGACATTCCCAGCTATGCTTTGTAAAACAAACCCAGCCTCTCTTCCTCACAGAACAGATTGCTCAGTTCCATACAGAAAAGAAATAAAAATAATTTGAAGCAAAATCCTAAGGCTGTTAGAGCAGACGATCATTGCCTTTATCAGAGCTAGGATTTCCATAGCATAATGCCTTGTCTTGGGTTGTGGAGGGGACAACACCATGCATTTTGTGTTGCGTGTTGAATGTGGTCAAGAAGTTATTCTGCCCCCCTACTCCACTCTCGTGATAGCCCACTGTGTGCAGTTCTGGAGCCCACAGCATAAGAAGGACATGGACCTGTTTGAGCGAGTCCAGAGGAGGGCCACAAAGATGAACAAGGGGCTGGAGCACCTCTCCTGTGAAAACAGCCCAAGAGAGCTGGGGTTGCTCAGCCACGAGAAGAGTCAGGGGTGACCTTAAAGCAACTTCTTGTCCCTCAAGGGGTCCTACAGGAAAGCTGGAGTGGGACTTTTTGCAAGGGCATGTAGTGATGGGAGAAGGGGTGGAGAATGGCTTTAAGCTGGTAGAGGGGAGATTCAGAAGAGCTATTAGAAGTTCTTTACTATGAGGGTGGTGAGGCACTGGCACAGGTTGTCCAGAGAAGCTGTGGCTGCCCCATCCCTAGCAGTGTTCAGGGCCAGGTTGGATGGGGCTTGAAGCTACCTGGTCTACTAGAAGTTGCCCTTGCCCATGGCACAGGGTTGGAACTAAACAATTTTTAAGGTCCCTTCCAATCCAAACCATTCTATGTTTTTTTTCCGTTCTGTAGTCCCATCACCAGGGATCCTCTTTAAGTAGGGATCAGAAAATAGTCCCCTATCACAAATTGTTCACCAACCCGTGCCTAAACTGTCCTAAAAGTTGCATAAACCAGAATGCTGTGAGGAGTGTGAGTGAGGGCCTGCAGGGAGAGAAGCGTGGGGGAAAAAGGCTGTTGGGTTTCTCTGTACCCATATGCCCAGTGAGAAATAGTTTCCATGCATGCTTTCAACCTCTTCTGCTTGGGATGAAATGACACAGCCCTAAGGCACGATCACTACAATGGGCTCTATGTAAGATGCTGCTTATAAGCATTTGTCAAACTGCAGTAAGCGCAGGACAGTGTGGCAATGTGTCCTCATTCAGCTGCAGTTCCCTTGAGTGATGGATCATGCTGGGTAACTGGGCAGGCCGCTGCTTGATTCTGGCACAAGGAAGCAATCTAAGGTGCTTGTGTTTTAACCCTTGCAGCCCCAAGATTTGGCTTCTGACATCTTCAGAGGGCCTGCATGAAGTGTCTCTGCCTGTGGGCATCACAAGCAGGAGCACTGTCCAGGTGGCAGGACAAGTCCAGGTGCCTGGAAAGTGCTCTGGCCCAAGATTCGGAAACTTTCAGGGCATACTGCAAAACCTGCAGTTATGCATGAGTCTGCTGCTGCGTATTAGCTTCCAAGAAGGGTAGTACAGTGGTAGAAAACCAGGGAGGCAGAGGCAGCCAGCATGGATGGAAGAGTGGTAGATGAAACATGTGGTGCTGCAAGGCCCCCAGACTCACTCTTCTCTAGTATTGCCAGACTAAAGCACCCCAAGGGCATCTCCAGACCAAGCACAGAGGGGAATCCTTGGAAGGGCTCTTCCCTGTGTGGGAGGTCTCAGGAGCCAGTTATCAGGAGTCACAGCCCAGTGGGGGCTGGTCTTGAAAGCCACCTCTGCCAGGGCAGTCATTGGGAGCCCCCCACAGCTCAAAAACCCTGGTTTGTGACTGCTCATGGCCAAACCAAACAGCTAGTCAATGGGTCTGGTGCCACAGCACAATTTCTGCTTCTTGCTAGACAGCCGTCATGAGATTGTCTTGAATGGGGCTGTTTACTACAGCCAACGGGAGAGATGGGTACCCTTGGGTTTGTGATGCTGGGATATCCCTGTGCTGTGGGTTGAACATAAAGCAGTAATTAAGTTTAAACCTTCAGAGGCAGAAATGATGGGCCAGATTTCAGCTGCTGTAAATCAGCATGGCTCTGCTGGGGACAATGGAACAAACTTAGCTTGTGCCAGCACAGGCTCTGGATTGGTGCCTGTCATTGTGCGCAGTCACAAACACTGCTGAGTGCCATGCAATTAGAATGAAAGATTAATAAAATCATATTTCGCATTGTCCTCAGCACATATAGGCCTTTTGGAATGGCTCAGCAGCCACGTCTTGCTGGTGGTTCTGACCCATGTTGCTTTCAAAACTCACTGGTATGTATGGAAATTAATATGGCTACATGGTGAAAAGTATTATCCTCTGCATCATCCAGTAATTTAGCCTTACAGCTAAGTAATTCACTTCATTTTGCCTTATAGCTTTTATTCTGATTCACACACAGCTCATAAGATGAGCTGTTCTCTAGGCAATATACTTGGGAATTTAGGAGCCGTGTATGGGTTTGCCCGTGTGCTGTCCTTGATACAAGTCGCAGCCAGGTGTGTCAGAGGAAGCATCTCATCAGTTCTTCGTCTCCTCCTGCAGTTTCTCCATAATTCCTCTTGACTAACAATCGCTCTGAAGCAATGATTTGTTACCACTTATACAGTGGTCACTTGGCAAACTGAAGTCCACTCATTTCCTTTTACAATGCTTGACACCAACCCAGTGAAAGACTTAAAATACATGTTTTTAAATATTGAAAAAGCCTCTCAGGACTATGTATTTGCTGATATTCTGCCCTTTTTCCCCTAAATAAGAAAATATATTTTTCTAAAATGCAGCTATTTGCTACCTGTGGTGTAGACTCCCTCTCCAAAATTGTAATTGAATTTTGCAGGTCCTATCTCAAACTCGCTTGATGTGATGATGCTTAGGATATTACTGCGTGTAAAACAGTAATAGCAGATTTGCTATTTAATCATATCACATTTCTGATTTGCAACAGAAGTAACTTTATGGGGCAGCTGAACACTGGAGTTGAAAATAAAAGCAGATTAAATTTTATTTCTGGGAGTGCAGTAGCTTTTATTCTTGCAATTAATGACCCATGTCTTCTCAGATTAGAGTTAATTACTGAAACAGATAAGCTGTTCTTGCTTTTGCTGTTGCAGCTGGGGTGATATTAGATCAGAATGACACGGTACATGCTCACTGCACTTGGAGAGACATATTCTTGAGTGAAAACTGACAGAACAATTTCAGCAGACATAAAACCTTCTCCTGAATTTGCACAAGGCCTGAGATGCTGCTGCTGCAGAGTGAGCTTCGCAGTATTTTCTGTGAAGAACTGAGGTTGTGGTGTTGTTTCAGAGAGCACGAATGCATCAATCCTTTAATGTGGTAGTGCTTCTATTTCATGTCCATGGCATACCCAGGGTGGCTTGCTGTGCATTTCCTCGTAGAGAAGGAGCCTTACTTGGCCAGCTGGATGACAAGAGAAACCTCAATAGGCACACTTTGGATCTGCTAAAGCAGTGTCAAGTACCTGCAGATCCCTGTTTGATTTCTTCTAAGCTGGAAAAAGCTTCTCAAGCAAAGGGGAAGCTACTGCTCAAAAAAGTAGCTCTAAAGAGCTACTGCTGATACAGTCTTGGTTCCTGGCCTTGGCTGGGGTCAGGTGCCATCCACTTCCTTGCATAGAGCATCTTCATAGCTCAGACTGGCAGAACCTGGGATCTTGGGGAGCAAGCTCACCTGTGGTACCTACACAGGACATATCTCAAAGGCAGCTCTGATTTCTCCTGGAGCAAGACATTCCACGTCTTGCTAGTTAGGATAGTTGTTTATTGTTTAGGCCACTGGGTCTGTATTGCATGATAGGATTAATGCCTAGACCTCAAGAGGGTTTTCTCTTGATCTTAAAGATCCCAGTGTCTCTCTGTTGATCCAAGGACAGTGGGAGGAAAAAAAGGACTTTCTAAAGGGGAATCAGAGCTGCTGGCTGCTCTGATCTGTCTCTCCTCCCTCCACTTTCTCTCTTTATTGACTACTAAGAAAGCATGTAGACATTAGTCTTTACCATTAACACCCTGTTTCTGCTCCTCACAGCATCCTAACTCAGTGCTCTGCTTTTGTGTCCATCTCTCTTTGATTTTGCACATCATTATTCCCTGGTAATCACACATTCAACTTAATTTCATTGTTACACCTGCAAAAACTTTCCTGTTGGGAGCAGGACATAAGGAGAGTTTCATTCCCTGCAGCAGCCCCTGGTTTAGCGGCGAGACAAGAGGAGACAAAGCTTTGCTCAGCCCTTGTACGACAGTGGGGCACTGGGCTGGGAAGGGAGGGAGGGTGGTGGGCAGCCTGCAGTCCCCCTCTGCTACGGGCTTGTTGTCAAAAGTGTGGGTCATTTAATCTCAGCGCTCTGCTTTGGCACAGCTTTGTAAAACCTTTGCTATTACAGGTGGGCTGTGCTTTCCAAACATATCTAACTATTCTCATGCTGTTGAGCTTGGCTTCCCTCCTGTCTTCATTTAAATCCCCCTTGAACACTCATTCCTTCCAAGAGGCCTATAAACGCTAACCTATGTCAAGATAATGTCATTATCACTATCATCGATGGAGTAACTCATCAAGCGCTGAAATAAATAACTTCCCCTGGGGATTACTGCCTAAAAGCCAAATATAATCAGTAAAGCCTGGGTTTGACAAGGTTGTCACAGATAGAATTCATTTACTAATGAGTTGCAGCCTGAAGTCCACATCAGTAATGTGTCTGTGGTTTAAATGAAACATTACAGAGACCTTCTTCTTAGCATTTGTTGCTTGTTAGATATGCTGTTTGTCAGATAAGTCTTCCCACTAGATGGGACGGGTTTCTTCTTCCTCTTCCCCCAGCTGAACAACAGGTTTCCGAGCACTGTGCTGCCAAATACTGTTTTATAGGATAACTTTTGCTCCTTTGGAATAATGTACTTCTTGAGCCTAAATCAATATACCAGCTACACTATCGCCTGTCCATGGAGGGATACTGCCTTTTGCAGCAGCACTTATAAAGTAACTCCTCCTGACAACTGCTGAGAGAAAAATAAAGGTGCTATCTGTTCACCATGCTATCAGGAGAAAACTTGAATCATCGATAAGGATGGTTTCTAAGCAACCAAATGCAGTCTACAACTGTAATAACAGCACTTTGAAAGTAAAGCACTTAGTCTGGTACATGCGAAGCCGCACTCTCCAATTAATGGCGAATTCATATCAGCTGCATTGTCTGGCAGACACACATTAACAGGGCTGAAGTGGTTCTAAAACAACACTCCAGGAGGTAGAACAAAACTCAGAAGCATTCAGACCTCCTAAAGATTGTTTTAAAGAGGTTTTGCAGAAGATGTCCTAAAGATTTCAAAAGAAAATAACAATTCTTACCTTTTCTACCTGATAGGATATTCCAGTGAATTGTGTCTCCGTTCAAGGATAGCTCCTAAAAGCTATGGAAAATATATTCATTGCCATAGGTTTTTGAATATTATGCCTGAAATCCCCCATAGAAAATTGACCTAAGCACCATCAAGCATTGTGTTTATTAGAGTGTAGGGTCTGAATAAAAAAAGTGTACTCTCTGTCATAGAGCCACCTACTGTGTCCTTCTCTGCTCTACTGAAATGTAAGAAGAGGCCAAAATAGGACCAAAATTATCTTTTTCAGTAGGTAATATGGAAACCTGTAAAAATACCTTTCCCTGCTGCAGTCATTTGCCTAAATCCATCATTCCTCACCTGTACTCCCTGCCATGCATCTTTTCTTGTCTGCTTCTCTTCTCCATCTTACTGCTGGGAGAGGGTGACTGGTCCTTAGGAGGCCCCATCATGGACTTGTTGCTGGGAGCCAGGCACTGCCACTATGGAGCACTTGGAAATGGGAAGCTAGGGTTTGAGCTAGGGTGGAAGGCATCCTTGGTGGTTAGGACCAGCTGAGAGGTGTCATGGGGAGTGTATGGAAGCCTGCTCCCTCATTCACTCATGTGCAGCACTGAAAGGGTCACAAACCCTGTGGTCCATGTGGGAACAAGGGCCAGAACTTCAAAAAAGCGGATGTTTGCTGGGGAAACACAGGCACTGTGGCCACCCAGGAGCCTGAGCAGTTCACAAAGAGCTTTTCATGCTGCAGTTTGGGTCCTTTTAAGTGGCATGCTAAGATCTCCCCATAATTTCTCTTGGACTAGCTGTAGCCTGTAAAATGGGGGTAGAAACACTATATCTCCCCTTGCTTTGTCTGACTGGTCTGGTTTGACAGTGTCTAGCACAGATAGTGCTGAGCACCACTGAAATACAAGTAACACCAAATTACTTGCAAGACCAAGTTAGAGGAGTTGAAGAAGCTCAAGGATACAGCAAATAAAAGGAAATCTGTGTCCAGGAACTGGGCAAGGAAAAGGCTGAGAATGTATTAGTTGCAGACTTCTCTAGCTAAAGTTCATTTGACAAATATTATAAATAAGGAATAGTATGATGGGGTCTGTCCACATGTAAAACCCCTTCTGGCAAGCTTGATGTATTTAGTTTCGGGAATATGCCCTCCATTTCTCCAAATGCATGCAAGAGCATGTCTTTCCTCCACTTGCTATCAGGGAAGGACATTTGAGCAGAAGCCTCCGCAGAGCACCGTTTGGGGAGTAACCACAATGAAATTACATGTATGGCCATGAGTGCCATGCAGGATGTCATGAGAGAGAAGCTTCCCTTTCACAGCAAGAATGATGCTGTCTTTAGCGGCATCACCATTAGCAGCACAAAGTGAGTCAGAGCACACAGATGTTCAAAAGAAAAATTTTGGATGCCTGCAGGGACTCTCAGTTGATCCCAAAGAGTTGTCCAGAATGATGAGAAAAACTAAAACGAAGGCAAGAATATGGATTTCCCGTTCCCCCAGATACACGTATTTCTCATGCTGCTTGATTAAAGGATGTATTTTGGTTTCAAAACCAAGGTGAATCCTGTGAGGATTGAGGGTGGTTGAGGTCCTGGAAGGAAGGAGTCCAAACAATGTTTGTACTTGTGTAGAGATTATTTCATGCCTCTTATTTCTTGGCATATTTCACATGGATATATGAAGAAGGGAAGCTGTTTAATATTACCTATGAGGAGCAGGGAACAAGGGATGCAGACAAGCCCATCCTCGTGCAACCCATGAATGCAAGGGCAATGAATTCTTCAGCTGAAACTAAAGAATGAGTTTGTGAGCACGACTTTCTCATTGACAGAACAGGGGACTGCTGTGCTTCCTCTGCAGCTAAAAGTCAGTCATAAAAACCAGCCTGGAGGTGAGTTTTGGTTCTGGGTGACCCCTGCTCTGTGCTAGGAGGAACTCTTGAGGTGAGAGTAGCTTGGTACATCAGGCAATGTTGGATGCCCTGGAGGGGCTGTAGGAGAGGCTGAGATGGAAGACCCATCGTGGGCCCATCTCTGCCATCCCAGATCTATCACAGCCATGCAAAGCTGTGCAAAGTAGGGGGTAGGTAATATTATGACCCACCTACCTATGCTGTGTCAGCCATGGAGGTGTTCTCCTGGCACAGGACCAAAACACTGAATAGCAGCTGGGCTGTGGAGAGGGCGTACGGGGTGGAAAGGTCTCTCCCCTGCACCCCCATAGCAATTATTCATTTTATTAATTACCTGTAAGGAGGGAATTCAAAAGCGCAGACGTAAGAGATCCCTGGGCTCTGCACAGCTCTTGCAAAAGCAGAGTTAAAAAGCCCAGAGCATCCTTCTCAGGGCAGCTTCAGACATTTCTCTCCTAAAAAAATTCTATGTCAGCTCCTCAGCTGTACTTGCATATGGGATACATATGGAGGAGAAAAAGCAATGACTGGCGCCAAACGGGGCCTGCTGCAGCTTTCAACAGCCCTCTCCGCTTACTATTAAAATGTAGCTTTGCCCAGGGAAAATGCTGCTTTATTGCTGTAAAAATACTTCTGAAAGACATGGCCCTTGGAGCACAGCAGGGAAATGCGCTGTGAAGCGGGCGGCTCTGGGGTGGCATAGCTGAGAGCAACAGCCAGGTCAGGCTGTCCCAGAGACACCCAGTGCTGCTGACCTGGGTGGTGGGGACTCAGCACCCTGAGGAGATGCTGGCTGGGTGGGCTGGGGTAGTTACAGGAAAAAGCAGCAGTGATGTTGCAGCATGGTGTGCCCTGCTCAGGCTGCCCCAGGTGATGACCCAATGGATGGGACCATGGCAAGCCCATCCATCTATCCACCACATTTCCTCCCACCATGCTTTCATGGGTAGGCAGCTCTCCTCCATCTCACCCAGGTGTTAGTGAACACGTCTCTCCAGCTGACTGGAGAAGATGTGTTCTCACTCACGTGTTCTCTCCTCTTCACATCCCCACGGTCCTGGCCTCATTTCTGTGCTCCCCTGCCTGCATGAATCAAAAGGTTATGTACATGCCTGTTTGCATCCCACCACCATCCGGGCCAGCTGGTCCTCTCACTAGCCTGTATTTTGCATGACACTGCCTGGAGGGGTCAGCTCTGGCAGGGGCCTCTCACCCCATCGACCCTGGCAGGGGCAGGGGGAAAACTGGAGGCTGAGACCCGGAGGGTCACACAGCAGTGGGGCTTGGGAAACCCACCCATTTCGACACCCGCGGTGGGCTGCGGCAGTGTCACTGTCCCCAGGAAGTGGCTGGCAGCTCCTTTGAAGCTGCCTGCCCCCATCTGCCTGCCATCTGCCCTCCCCACTGTCGCTGCCCACAAAGGCATCGTGGGAGGGAGGTGGAGTGGGAGCGAGGCTGAGTGATGCTCAGCGCTTGGCGGGATGGTGAGCTGCCCGTGGCAGGGATGGGAGATGTGCTGACCATGCAGCATTGGAGGGATGGGTCTTGGAGTGGTGGTTGTGAGCTGTAGCCTAGGACCTTTGGGTCATCCTCCCCCTTCCATAGCACCTTGCAGTCACAGAGCAGCAAGTCAAAATCTATTTCTGTTTAAGGCAAATTGCACTTCAGTGGGATACGAAATACTGGCACAGACTTACAGAGAGGATGTTTGGCTTGGAGCTGCATGAGGGCAGAGTTAGTTATAGTATGAACCTGATGCAGATTCATACTATATCATAGAATCATGCAATGTTTTGGGTTGGAAACGACCTTAAGATCAACTAGTTCCACCCCCCCTGCCATGGCTCATTTTTCAAGAGGTGTTTTCTTGCCTGAACTAAAATGTGCTTGTTTTCATGAGCTGTACACATCTTACCCACCTGACAGCATCCTCATAGATCTGTGACAGCTGTATTGCCTCTTAAAACACAACAGGAAGCTGTGAAATGCTTCGTTATCAAAGCTCTGTCTTTTGGCTGCACTGCATCTGTGATCATTTTCCATTTTAAGGCTTCTTGAATGACACTGCAGAGTTTTCTTTTCCAAACAAGATGCAGAATAGATGGGAAATGGTGTACTGCTTTGGTTTTGCTTTTTTTTCCTTGTCTTTTATTTAGTTTCAGCATGTATATTTTTGCATTCTCTGTTTCGAAAGTATACACTCTCACTTATGCGGTAGACAGCCTTTACCATTAATATCTGCTCACATGATCTCTCTATACCCGAGTGAGTCTTGTATTCATCTTTTCCTGTAGGAACCCATTGGTGAAGAGCTGAACTTTTTAGCAGTTCGGTTATAGCCAGCTAAGACAATTTTTATGAAGTTATTTAAAAAGATGGAAAGTGAAATTAGATTTCATTAGGAGAGCACTTAGTGGCAAAGTGTTAAGAGGTGGTGTGATTAGTGAAAAAAAAATACGGAAAGAAAATAGTGAACTTCAGGAAATCTATTGGCCAGAATTGCTAAGTTTTCAGAATATTTTGCCCACACTCAAGGTTATCTTTCCGGGGAAAAGAAAAAGATCCCCTTTTATCAGAACAGTCTCTGGGAAACTGTGAGAAATCATATATTCTGTCACTCCATCCATGCTGACATTTCTGTGGCAACTGCAGGCAGAGGGGAAAAATACTGGGTTGGAGTGGAAAGGAATGAGTGGCTGCTCTCAGGGTATAAGAAAGTAACACAGGTGTTAAAGTGCCTTCCACTGCCAAACCAAACAAAGGGTGGTCTGCTCTCAATTTTCCTTTGAGTTACAAGGGTGTCATTTCCAACTACAATGAGATATCTTTCCATAAAGTTTAGTTTAGGAATCAAGATTACTTTTTTAAATGGAAAAATTAACAAGTCTGGGGATTTCTGGACTCATGTGCTTTGGCAAATGAGGTTGATTTTAATGGCATTAGCACTGAGTGGACAAATGGGACTAATTTGCAGTATAGTGGATTCCAGAGATGTAAGAAAATTGCTGGTGATAAAGATTTATGAATACCGTGTTCACACTGATGAAGTGCCTGCTTGTTGCTACTTGCAATTTAATACCAGCTCCCCTTGGATATTATTTTTTTTAAATCCTGTGGCCTTTTTTGGGACAGAAGAGAGCAGAAGGATTTAGAAGATAGGAGCAGGGTCAGGCTCTGTGCGTGCTAAAGAAACAATAAACTGTTCCAGGTCACAGACATTGTTAAATCATGCTCAAAATGCCTAGTACTTTTGTCCCAGCTGTTATCATCAAGCAGATGTTTGGCTGCTTGTTAAACATGGAGATAAAGCTGAGCTGGTGTGGTGAGGATTGTTGCTGCTTCTGCCTGGGGCCTGGGCCAGTGGGAGATGCTTCAGATCTCAGACACTATGCTTTCCTGCCCAGCAAGATGCACAGTGCATGTGGAGATGCTTGAGAAGGGGTGGCTGAGACCTAGAGGATGGTGGGAATGATCTGACTCCACTCCCTCCTGCTGCCTCCAAGGAAAAGATTCATAGAATCATAGAATAGTTTGGGTTGGAAAGGAACTTTGAAAAGTAGCCAAGAACAAGTCCGAAACCCCTGCAATGGGCAGGGGCATCTTCAACTAGATCAGGTTCCCAGCGCATCGTTCATCCAGGCTGGCTTTTATTGTCCCAGGGATGGTGAATCCACCACCTCTCTGGGCAACCTCTGCCAGTATTTTACAGCCCTCACTGTAAAAAACTTCTTCCTTACATCCAGCCTGAATCTCCCCTCTTTTAGTTTAAAACCATTACCCCTCATCCTATCATTACAGGCCCTGCTAAAAAGTCTCTCCTCGTCTTTCTTACAGGCCCCTTTTAAGCACTGAAAAGCCTCAATAAGTTCTCCCCTGAGCCTTTGTCATGTGTTCAGCAGTAGCAGTCATTTTTCTCCTTCTTGGTAGCTGGTGCAGTGCTGTGTTTTTGACTTTTGGCCTGGGAACAGCGCTGATAACACCAGTGTTTTTGTTACTGCTTGGTAATGTTTTGGCTTGACCAAGGACTTTCTGAGTTTCATGCTCTGCCAGGGAGGAAGGGAAGCCGGGAGGAAGCAGAGACAGGACACCTGACCCAAGCTGACCAAAGAGGTATTCCATACCACAGCACGTCATGCCCAGGATGGAAGAGCAGAGAGCAGAGACCCAGAAGGGTGGGGGGGCACTGCGTGGTTGGGCTTGGTATTGGGTGGTGAGCAATTGTATTCTTTCCTTGTATTTGCCTTGTCATTATTATTATTGGTGGTAGCAGTAGTGATTTGTGTTATACCTTAGTTACTGAACTGTTCTTATCTCAACCTGTGGGAGTTGCGTTCTTTTCGATTCTCCTTCCCCTCCCTCCAGGAGTGGGGGGAAGAAAGAGGGGGAAGTGAGTGAGAGAACGGGCTGTGTGAGTTAGAGAGGCTTAAACCACGTCACTCCCTTTTCATATGGAACAGCCATTCAGCTGGAGGACATCAACGTCAGATACAAGAAGCCATGCAAATTAGGGTTAGGCTTAGGGTTATGGTTTTGAGAGCTAGGAAGCCCACAACTCCAGGGATACTGGTGTTGACAAAGGCATACCAAGGGAAGCATGGCACTGCACCAACATTTCTGCTTTAACACCTTTCTCATCTGGGACAAACATTCGGCTGGAGGACATCAGTCTCAGAGGCAAGATGCAATGTCCTGAGGGCACAGAGGAGGAGAATTGCCAGGCTGGAGACAGGCACTGACATGGGTGCTTGGGACAGCCCCTCTCTGGTGGAGCCAGTGGGATGGGATGGGACCGGACGGGATAGGATGGGCCTGCATGGGATGTGATGGGATGGGATTGGATGGTTTGGGTACCTCCTGGCCAGGCTGGCTTACCTGAATGGACTGGGCAGCATGCTGTCCTGGCTGCAGAGGTCTCCCAGGGGACGGCCAAAGAGAGCTCCCGTGCAAGCAGAGCCTGATGGCCCCAGCGCCTCCGGTGCAGCTGAGGTCCCTGGCTGTGCAAATGGCCAGGGCAGCCTCATCCTGCTCCTGCGGGACCTGCCTGCTGCCAAGGGAATCAGAGCAAAGAGCCATGGAGGAGAAGCACCAGGAGAGCACTCCCAGACTCCCTCCGTGCTGTCCCCCCACTGTCGATGCCATAGGAGAGGCTACGTTGTTTGGGACCGAGGGGCCCCGGGGCTCAGCTCTCTCCTGCTGCTGAGTGATGGGGATGGACGTGCCCCGTGGGAAGGGCAGTGGCACCCCATCACAGCAGGCATGCCTTCTGTTCTCAACATCCTGTGTGATTTGGGGATTTTACTTTTCCCTGAGGAAGAGGAGGAGTCCTTCCTATCATTGCCAGCTAATAGAGAATAGCTTTTAATTCATCAGCTACTTTTTAGATGAGGCAGATTTGAAGTTGCTGTCCCCGTGAAACAACAAGCTCTAGCTTTTCCAGCTGACAAAAAATAATCTCCTTTCCATAAATAAAAGTTCCCTACAATCTTTAAATGATTCTCTTCCCAACAGAGTCTGTGGCATGGCAACATGGCCAAGAGATTTGGAACTTTGGTACTGAATGTGAAGAAGGATGGAATGAAAGAGTAGCCAGGTCACAGAAATACTGACCAGTGGCCTTCTGCTGCCAAAAGTAGTGCTTTTGTTTCTCGGATTAGAAGAAGTAGCAATGCACTCAAGTTCTTGCCTTGTCAAGACCTTTTCTTGGATGCAAGTGTCTCCTCAGGTCTTTTAGGAGAAACAACAAAGTTCCTGAGAGGAAGAAAAGGCTTATACAAATGCAACCATGGCATAACCTTTTTGTCTTCTTGGACAGGTAAGCATCAGAGAGAGAGAGAAATGAAACCCACTTTTTGTCTTCTTGGACAGGCAAGTATCAGAGAGAGAGAAATGAAACCCAGAGGTGGAGAGAGGAATAGAAGTGGAAGGGGCTCATCCAAAACCAGAGACCGGCCAGATATACATTTCTCACTTTATTTCTGTGTAGAAAGGGTAAGAAAATTCCGAAAGGCATAACACATGTGAAGAAATGCTGAGAACTGCAGGCACTCTGCACAACGTATTCCAGCAAATGCAAGGAGAATGCGCGCATATCGGCCACTCAGCCCTATTACAGACATATCACTCTGTTGGTACTCAGATGTGAGACAGTTTTGTCTGCAGATGGCTGGGATGCCTGCTATCATTTCCAATGGCATTTAGATAGCCTCCTGTTTATAAAGTATCACAGTAGACACTGGACATCTATGGTAGATCACACTAAGATCTTGAGAGCTGATCTTAACCCCTCTCCCATGCCGAGCAATCTGAGGGATTTTTTCTTTTTTTTCTTTTTCCCAAGTAGGATTTAGGGTTGGGGTTTTTTGTTTGGTTGGGTTTTGGGGGTGTTCGTTTTTTCACAGGTTTTTTCTTTTTTGTCATTGTTGTTGGAGGATTCTTGTTTGGTTTTGTGAAGTTTTTTTAAATTTTGTTTCCTTGTTGTTGCTTTTTTGTTTTTGTTTCAGCATCTCCCTGCCCAGAATGAGCAGTTGTCACTGAAAGCACAGTGGTTCAATTCCATGCTCCATTCTGCTGCCTGCCTGCCTGCCTGCCTGCATTTTCTCTTAGAGACAGTTTTCTCTTCTGGACCTTAGCAGGTGTCTAAGATAATGCAGGTGTATTCCAAGCGCAGGCCAGTACTCATCTGGAGCATATTTGAATGTTTTTCAAGGTGCAGTAGTAGTTCCTCTGCATTCATGAATATCTTTCTGTCATTTCTGGCCTAATCCAGAGACTCTCTCAGCATACTTTCTCTTCTGTTTTGCAGAATACTTTCATTTTCTGCATTCTGCAGGATGCAGATGGCGAGGCAGAGAGACAGATACAAGTTTTGCAATTCTTTCTGCTTTGTTACTAACAGCGCTGCAAAGCCACTCCAAGACAAGTCTTGTGAACTTCCATGAAGTTGCTAGAAGTCCTTTCCAACCCTAACTATCCTATAATCTATGAAACTACGGGGTGTGTACTCAAACAACGTGAAATAAGTACTATCCGAGAGCATGTTTCCTAAACTCTATCCTAAAGTATACCCTAACCCTAATTTCTAACAGAAACTGTAATAGCCTAACAAACATAGTTATAAACAGAGTAACAAACGCTGTAACAGAGTAACAAACGCAGTAACAAATGCAGTAATAAGCGCAGTCGGATGGAGTTCAAAGTCCAGCTCCCCACTTGGGGAGACGCGCCAGCGGGTGGGCATTTGCCGGCAGAGCTGACAAGTGAGCCAGCAAGGCCTCCTGTGAGGGCTGGGATGGGCCCAATGGCGCTGCTCTGGCTCCGGGGTGGGTTGGTGGCACCTCCCATCCAGAGCAGGACGCCGTGGCTCTGTCCTCGCCGCCACCGGGGTGGTGCTGGGAGCGCATGGTGGAACTCGGAGGCCGGGCGGCAGAGCTCATCTGGAGAGCCCAAGCAGTGCATGGGCACCTATAAGGGCAGAGTCAGAAAGCACTGATGAAACCATGAGGGCAGGAAGAGGCAGGACTTGGCTCTCCTGACTGTTTTGGAAGTGTGCTGCAAAAAGGGTCATTCCTAGCACAGGGGAGGGGCTCCTTACTGGCAACTGCAGCTTGCTTTGGTCCCTTCTCAACCTACGTGATTGATACACTCAAGCATGGCAAGTTGACAGGGATGTGCAGTGCCCCCTCGCCAGGCAGCAGGGCTCAGCAGGGTGTCCTGGGAAGCTCTGACATGGCCCTTTCCAAAGCCCAAGCAGCAGCGTTCCTCACTGTGCCATACTAAAATCAGACTTAGACAAACTGGGCTTCTACAGGGGCAAAATGAAACCTGCCAATGCTGCGGTGGTATGCTGTTGACATCCATGTTCCCCGAGGACATCTGCATGCCCCCTTTCTAGGACCATCCTGCGCACCTCAGGAATATTGCCCACACTCCGAGCTTAGAAAGATGGAAAAGAGGGTCTGCTACATACCCGCGGTGCTCCTTCTTCTTCCCCTGCTTTCAGTTGCCCATCCCTGAGAAGGGCTCAGTGGACAACCTGCTCTTCTTCTTACAGGGTGGCCCATCGCTCCCCTCTTCAGAGGCTGCTCGCCGCTTTCTGCACTCTCTTGCAGAGCCTGGCAACCTTTCCATTCAACAGGATTGTTAGACAGCTGAAGCCATGATTACCTTGAACCAAGCAAAGCTAGGTACTTTTACCTTTTCTCCCCACAAAAGCTGTTCCGTTGCTCCCTCGCAGGAGCGACAGGAGGCACCTGCAATAGAAATGTGTAAGTTAGCAGGGGGTAAGGACCTCCCTGCCCAATTGCTACCTTAGCTCTGAAAGGCACAGCCCTTAGATGGCTTTGCTCAGCTCAGCTGAGCCAGCTGCGGGATCACCGCACAAAGCAGGATGGCCGACCTGCATCCGCCTTGCTTTGCGCTATGGCAGAGCTGCAGGCTGGTGGCTGACCGTGCTTGTCCCTGCGGCAGCAGCCCCACCTTCTGAAGGGGAAGGCTTTTGTTGTCATGCTCTTTGTGCGCTTCACAAACCTCTGCTGTTTGTGCCTCTGCTGGCAGCACTGGTGACTCCTCGTCTCCCTCGCTGCCCAGCCCGGCCACCTCCTGCCCAAGCAGTTCCTCCTGGTGTTCGATGAGGAACTGCACGAGCTGGGTCACCTGCACATAGCAAAGCACTGCTTTCACGGAGGGGCCTGATAAGGGCTCAAACAGCCTTTCCCAGCCGGGCACCCCTTCTGTGCAGGAAGGGGCAGTCCTGGGGCTGCCCTTCCCGGCTGCTGCCCCACGGCTTTGCTGACGGGAGCAGGCAGCCAGGACCCTCTGAACAGCAAAGCTGGGGCGGGCTGGGGAGGCTGTAGCTGGGCGGTGAACGCAGCGTACCTTGCCCGTCTCCTGAGCCAGGACATCCAGGGGCAGCTCCTGGGGAGGGCTCAGGAGGTTTGGCCCCACGCAGATGGCCAGGTTGCCAGCCGTCATCTTGCTCACGGCCGCGTTCCTGGAGATGGCCCTGAGCAGTGACAGCAGGTGCCGCAGCAGGACCAGGTTGGCATCCCGTAACTTGCTGACCACCCTGAGGGAGCGGGAGCACAGCGTTAATGAAGTCGGTGTTGGCAACACAGGTCTCCCAGGTTGATCTCACCCAAGGCCGCCACCTGCTCTACAGCAGAGGGACCGCCTCCACTGAGATACAGCCACCTCCCTTCATCCCTGCCCTTCTCACAGAGGCCGCTGTTGGAGCAAGCCCCAATGCCTGTGGGAAGTGCTCCATGGAGAGAAATGCTTCCCTCTGCCTTTTTCCCCCCAAAACCAAAACACCACAGAAGACAAAGGTGGCTTGCAGAAACCAGGGCTATTTCAGGCAGGCCATCGCTTTGCAGGCGAGTCCCAGCCTGTGCGGGTCCCTGCAAGCTGCTGCCACACTTAATCCCTCAGTGCTGCCAGCCTCTCCTGTCTGCTGCTCTTCTGCATGGCGCCCATCCACTCCTCGTAAAGCTGGCCATCGAGGAGCTTGGAGGGGATCTTCCGGAGGAGGTCCTGCAGTGCCAAGGGCTCCGTGTGAGGCTTTGGCCGCTGGCCCCCAGGAGCACCCGCAGCATCCCCAGCTCTCTGGCTCATGGGCACGCGGCTGGGTTTCTGCTCGTGCTCTCGCAGGTGCCCATCAGCACCAAGAGAGCTGGGAGCTGCAGGCTCCAGGTCAGCAGGGCTCACCTTCAGGAGGACAGCCAGCAGCAGCACGGGCTGGCTTTCGAGGTGGACCTCCAGCCCGCTATCGAGGGCCTCCCTGACCTCACGGGTGGCACGCTCGCTGGCTGAGAGCCGGAAGATCCCCTCCGTGGATGGTCCATGCTCATTGAGCAGCGCCGGCAGGTCCTGAGGGCAAGGAGGAGGAGAGTTGCTGGGCTGGAGACAGGTGCTGCAGTAGGTGCTTGGGACAGCCCCTCTCTGGAGGAGCCAGCGGGATGGGATGGGATGGGATGGGATGGGATGGGATGGGATGGGATGGGGTGGGTTGGGTACCTCCTGGCCAGGCTGGCTTACCTGAATGGGCTGGGGCAGCATGCCATCCCTGCTGCAGAGGTCTCCCAGGGGGCGGCCAAAGAGAGCTCCCATGCAAGCAGAGCCTGATGGCCCCAGCGCCTCCGGTGCAGCTGAGGTCCCTGGCCTTGCAAATGGCCAGGGCAGCCTCCTCCTGCTCCTGCGGGACCTGCCTGCTGCCAAGGGAATCCGAGCAAAGAGCCATGGAGGAGAAGCACCAGGAGAGCACTCCCAGACTCCCTCCGTGCCGTCCCCCCACTGTTGATGCCATAAGAGAGGCTGCGCTGCTTGGGACCGAGGGGCCCCGGGGCTCAGCTCTCTCCTGCTGCTGAGTGATGGGGATGGACGTGCCCCGTGGGAAGGGCAGCGGCAGCCCCGTCACAGCAGGCATGCCTGCCTGCAAGAGCAGGAGAGAAGGGCCATCCTGCCCCTGTCCTCTCCAAACTCACCATCCACGTGGCCACGTCCGCCGTCACTGCTGGAAGAGCTAGGAGGTGGCAGCTGCTTGGCACAAGCCTGCGAGAAATGGGCTGCACTCACCAAGCAGCCCCTCAGCAGAAAGGCTCCCCAGTGAGTTGCATCAGCCCCTGGCCATGGATGAGAGGTGGGGATTACTCCTCAAGTGACCCTGACCTGAGCCTGGTGCTGGAGCAGCTTCTCCAGGCTGTGGGCATCCAGCGTCGTCGCCTGGGCAAAGAGCAGAAGGTGAGGAGCGATGCAGCTGATGCTGGGCTGGGGCAGCCCGCGGGGACAGAGCAGAGGCAGGAGGGACACTCACAGCGTGGCGGCCCCTTAGCTCCTTCAGCACAAGCCGGATGGATGGCAGCCAGGTCACCCGGGCTCCCTGCACTCCTTCCGGTGGTCTGTGCATGGGGAAGGGGCAGAGAAAGAGCTGTGTGTGACCCAAGCCAGCTCTTCCCTCTGCTGCCAGCCTGGGGAGCACTCCCATGCTGCCTGGAATGGCTGGTACCCCGCGGCAGTGGAGCGGGAGCAGCGGGAGTGGTGAGGATGGGGCTGGGCAGGAGGTGGATTGACACAGCTCGATGAAGCAGCTCCGGCATCTGTGGCTGCTCAGCAGTGGGGACTCCTCTGCCTGCAGCTGTGGGAACACCTGTGCCTGCAGCTGCGGGAGCACCTCTGCCTGCAACCTCTGGGGCACCTCTGCCAATCCCAGCAGAGGTGGTTCATTATCGACTGCATGTCACATGTGGAGCATCCCCCCATGATGGAGCACAGGCTGCCCTGTGCTCTGTGCTTCAGTGCCAGGCAGGGCTTACCCAAGGAGGGCGCTGAGCCAGAGCTCCTTCACTGCCCGGGAGCTGCCAAAAGAGAGCAGAAACAGCCTGAGTGGCCGCTGTGTCCCAGGGGAGGATGCCCCACGGGGCAGGACAGAGCTGCTGCCCACCCCTCTGGTGGGACGTTGTACTGGGACTCACCAGAAGGTGACGACACAGGAGCCGGTGGGCCAGAGGAAGACCAGGGAGCTGGCGGCCTTCCCTTCCTCCTCCTCCTCAGTGGCATCCCCACCGGAGCCCTTCCCGCCGCTCAGCACCTGGAGCAGGGCCAGGGCCAGGCAGAGCAGCGGGCTCGGGGTGCTGCCACGTCTGCAGAGAGGAGCAGCAGGGAGTGACCTGGAGGTGCCCGTGCCCACTGGCTCCCCTCTAGCACCCTCCTGCCACGAGCACAGCCATGGGCACATCCAGCAGCAGGGTGCTGGAGACCTGGGGCTGCTCCTTGGCTGCCCCTGCTCTGGTGCCCTGGTGCCAGGGCCATGGCCTGGGAGAAAAGGCAGCTGGGCTCTGTCAGTCTTACTTGGCCTTGGTGATGACCACGCTGTCCCTGAAGAGGAGGAGGTCCCTCTTCTTCCCCTGGCCATGGCCCTGGGTCACCCGCACGCGCTCCCGCAGCAGTGGCTTGAGTGGTGCCTGGTCCGGCATGCCCTGCTGCTCGGGGTCAGGGTCATCCCTGCAGGGCAGATGCCATCGGGCATGAGCAAGGCGGCTGCTTTGGGGTGCAGGTGTGCTGGCATATCCCGAGCCGTGGGGGAACCCACCTGGACCCGCAGCAGCACAGCCACTGGCCCATCCTCACAGGGCGGGGAGAGGACCACTAAACAGAAAGCTTGTGAAGCTAAAGAGCAGAGTGCTCCTCCACAAGAGGAAAGCACCCCTAGTGCCGCTGGTGCTGCTACTCGCAGCACCGTCCCTGCAGACACTGAGGCCGTTGCCGGGCCAGCAACGGTTTAGAACGGAACTCCATGGTGACCTGAGTTCTGGAACGCGGGGGCCCAGGTGGGGCAGGGCACTGTGGGGCTCTCCCCAGTATGCCCATGTCCAGCCCCGGCCCCAAGGACTGCTCCCATGCACTGCACTGTCCACCAGTGGAAGGTCACGGCTCCTGCAGCCATGGGCTTCTGACTCCCAGGACCAGGGAGCCCCAGGTCTCCCAGGCACACTGAAGACTGAGGCAAAGCACAAGTATTAAATGCCTCTGTCTTTTCTTCATCCCCAGTGTTTAGTGGCCATCTTTGTAAAATATCGGTCTGAGACTTCCTTTAGGCTTCCATTTGTTATTAGCATACTTCAAAAAGCCTTTTGTTGCTGTCTGACGGAACACTGACCACTTTCATCTCTAGTTGAGCTTTGGTCTCTCGTGATGTCTCCCTCCATGTGTGAGCCACTGCTCAGGAGTCTTCCTGGGAAGCTCAACCTCTCTTCTAGAGTGCATGCAATTTCTGGGATGCAACCTCTATTCCCGCCCAGTTCCAGGAGGATTTCCAGGCTGCTCTTCTGCCACATGTGCAGTGTGCATTGGCACAATGGGATTGCTGCACCTGTGCTTTCAAATGGTGGTTCTTTTACAGTGAGCAGCTCTCACGGTCCCGTAAGTCCTCAAAAGCTCAGGCCCAGGAGACCCTGCTAAGGAATGGTTGCTAGCAAACACCCATAAGGACATTTTCTTTACTTTCCATTCCTCAGCTCCTCACCATCAGCCTCTCAAATGCATCATCCCTGAGAGGAAGGGCTGTGAAGTCCGACTTCCCCTTGCACAGAGTGCAACTCTTCCACCTCTCCTGCCCTTCCTATCCCTCCTGAGCAGCCTGTTGGTCCCTCCTGAGCAGTGATGCTCCCTCACCGTTCTGCACCAGGGACAGGAAAGCTTGTCTGCATAACTTCCAGATTCACAGGAGAAAATGCTCACCTGAAGCATGACTCAAATGCAGTTCTGCCATGCAGCTCCCAGTGATTGGTTAAAGCATTTCATTTTTCTTCCATGCTGACACACATAATTTAACAGCACCCATGGTTTTGCTAATGATCTCTCCAGGAATTTCAGTTTCTCCTTGGAGGATCCTTCTGTTTTGGGGTTGCTGAAGGTCTAAGAACAACAAGTGCCAATCGTGACCACAACGGTGCTCCAGAGGCAATACCGCACCAACCGAGACTCCCCGATTCCCATCCATAAGCTGATCCATAGACTGGAGAGTCAAGGAGTGATCAGTAGGACCCGCACACCCTTTAACAGCCCCATATGGCCAGTATGAGAGTCTAACGGAGAGTGGAGACTAACAGTAGACTATCGAGGCCTGAATCAAGTCACACCACCCTTGAGCGCTGCAGTACCGAATATGCTAGAACTTCAGTATGCACTGGAGTCAAAGGCAGCCAAGTGGTATGCCACGACTGATATTGCCAACGCATTTTTCTCAATTCCTTTGGCAGCAGAGTGCAGGCCACAGTTTGCTTTTACTTGGAGGGTCAGTCATCCAGTACACTTGGAACTGACTGCCCCAGGGGTGGAAACACAGCCCTACCGTCTGCCATGAACTGATCCAGACTGCACTGGAAGAGGGGCAAGCTCCAGAACAACTGCAATACATTGATGACATTATCGTGTGGGGCTCTATAGCGGCAGAAGTCTTTGAGAAAGGGAGGAAAATAATCCAAATCCTGCTGAAAGCCAGTTTTGCCATAAAACGGAGTCAGGTCGAGGGACCTGCACCGGAGAGTCAATTTTTGGAATCAAATGGCAAGATGGAAGTCACCACATCCCCACAGATGTGATCAACAAGATAACAGGAATGTCTCCACCAACCAATAAGAAAGAAACACAAGCTTTTTTGGGTGTTGTGGCGTCCTGGAGAATGCACATCCCAAATTACAGTTTCATTGTAAGCCCTCTCTGTCATGTGACATGGAAGAAGAATGATTCTAAATGGGGCCCTGAGCAACAACAAGCCTTTGAGCAAATTAAATGAGAGAAAGATCATGCAGTAGCCCTGGGACCAGTCCGGACGGGGCCAGATGTAAAAAATGTCCTCTACACCACAGCCGGGGAGAATGGTCCTACCTGGAGCCTCTGGCAGAAAGCTCCAGGGAAGACTCGAGGTCGATCCCTCGGCTTTTGGAGTGGGGGATACAGAGGATCTGAAGATAGCAATACCTCAACTGAAAAAGAGATACTGGCAGCCTATGAAGGGGTCCGAGCTGCTTCGGAAGTGACTGGCACTGAAGCGCAGCTCCTCCTGGCACCCCGGTCGCCTGTGCTGGGCTGGATGTTCAAAGGCAGGGTATCCTCTACGCATCATGCAACTGATGCTACATGGAGTAAGTGAGTTGCACTAACTACATAACGAGCTCGAAGAGGAAATCCCAGTCGTCCAGGAATTCTCGAAGTCATCATGGGCTAGCCAGAGGACAACGATTTTGGAATGTCACCAGAGGAGGAGGTGATGTGTGCTGAAGAGGCCCCACCATATAATAAACTGTCAGAAAGTGAAAAGCAGTATGCCTTGTTTACTGATGGGTCCTGCTGTATTGTGGGAAAGCATCGGAGATGGAAGGCAGCTGTATGGACTCCTCAATGACAAATTGCAGAAACTGCTGAAGGAGAGGGTGAATCGAGTCAGTTTGCAGAGGTGAAAGCCATCCAGCTGGCCTTGGATATTGCTGAACGAGGAAAGCAGCCAGTACTTTATCTCTATACTGACTCCTGGATGGTGGCAAATGCCCTGTGGGGGTGGTTGCAGCAACGGAAGCAGAGCAACTGGCAACACAGAGGTAAACCCATCTGGGCTGCTGCACTGTGGCAAGATATCGCTGCCCGGGTGCAGAACCAGCTGGTGAAGGTACGCCATGTAGATGCTCATGTACCCAAGAGTTGGGACACTGAGGAACACCGGAACAACCAACAAGTGGATAAAGCAGCTAAGATTGAAGTGGCTCAGATGGACTTAGATTGGCAACATAAGGCTGAATTATTTTTGGCCCGGTGGGCCCATGACACCTCAAGGCCATCAGGGCAGAGATGCAACATACAGATGTGCCCATGATCGAGGGGTTGGACTTAAAAACGGACACTATTGCCCAGGTCATTAACGACTGTGAAACATGTGCTGCAATAAAGCAAGCTAAACGGTTAAAGCCTTTTTGGTATGGAGGACGATGGCTGAAGTACAAATATGGGGAGGCCTGGCAGATTGATTATATCACCCTCCCACCAACCCGCCAAGGCAAGCGTCATGTGCTTACCATGGTGGAAGCAACCACCGGATGGCCGGAAACATACACTGTGCCCCACGCCACTGCCCAGAACGCTATCCTGGGCCTTGAGAAACAGATTTTTTGGCAACGTGGCACCCCAGAGAGAATTGAGTCAGACAATGGGGCTCATTCCCGGACCAGCGTTATAGGCACTTAGGCCAAAGAGCATGGCATTGAATAGGTATATCACATCCCCTACCATGCACCAGCCTCTGGGAAAACTGAATGGTGCAATAGGCTGTTCAAAACTACCCTGAGAGCAATGGGTGGTGGGACTTTCAAACATTGGGATACACATTTACCAAAAGCCACTTGGCTGGTCAACACCATTGGATCTGCCAACTAGGCTGGTCCAGTCCTGACAGAACTTTTACATACTGTAGAAGGGGATGAAGTTCCTGTGGTGCACAAAAAGAATTTGCTGGGGAAGACAGTCTGGGTTATTCCTGCTTCAGGTAAAGACAAACCCACTCGTGGAATTGCTTTTGCTCAGAGACCCGGATATACTTGGTGGGTAATGTGGGAAGATGGGGAAGTCCAATGTGTACCTCAAGGGGATTTGATTTTAGGGGAAAACAGCCGGTGAACTCAATTGTATGCTGTCGCTTGCTATGTAGCACTTTTATAGCCCATCAACTAGATGTCTTCAGGTCACCACGGACTGGCCCTGACTTCCCTCCAACCATCAGCCCAACAAAGAATGAACTTTGACGAAACCGGAGGAGTTCCGCGGTGTCATCAGCAGGCAACGATCCAACACTGCACATCATGCCCAGAATGTAAAAACGGAGGGCAGAGACCTGGAAGCGTGGGGGTTCGCTGCGTGGTCGGGCTTGATATTGGGTGGTGAGCAGTTGTATTCTCTTTCCTTGTATTTGCCTTGTCATTATTGTTATTGGTGGTAGCAGTAGTGATTTGTGTTATACCTTAGTTACTAAACTGTTCTTATCTCAACCTGTGGGAGTTGCATTCTTTTGATTCTCCTTCCCATCCCCCCGGGACTGGGGGAAGAAAGAGGGGGGAGTGTGAGAACTGTGTGAGGGGCTTAAACCACGACAGCATTCTCTTCTCCAGGCTGAACAAGCCCAACTGTCTCAGTCTGTCTCCATACAGAGGTGCTTCAGACCTCTGATCATCTTCATGGCTGTCCTCTGGACTTGCTTCAACAGGTCCATGTCCTTCTTGTGTTGGGGACCCCAGAGTTGAACACAGAAAGAAGAGGAAAAAGTGTGGGGATTCCTAAGGCAATGCATGACTTCTACTGCTGGATGCTTGGTGGTGTTTCCAGGCAGTTCCAGGAGGGAAACAGATGAGAAGGGAACAGCCACTCATCTCTTTGACCCATCCATGCCCTTACAGGACATGTGCACTTTCTATATCTCATGCAGCAGACAGGGCAGAGCAGCTCTGGGATAGGCTTTGACAGTTCTGAGCTCTGCATTATGCCCACTGATGTCAAAGGGAGTTTCGAATCAAAATGTTTTTAAGCAGTTTCAACTTTGGTGGGGTTTTTTTTGTATACTGAAGTGGCAGTGCCCTGGGAAAGGTTTGGTGGGTTCCCAGCTCCTCTAAATACATTTCCATCAGCATCTAGTGCTGGGAAATAGCTATGGCTGGCTGTTGCTTCCAGCAGCGTCTTAGACATGGTGGGAGCAAAACACTTCTCTGGGTCATTTTGCTTCCAGAAACTCTTGTTGTGCGCTGTTGGATGTGATTCTGAGTTGTTTAGGGGGAATTTGAGTGGCTCCTGAAATATTCTGACCTTGACCATGGCTTTGCTCCTATATCAACGACTAATGTAATTTGTTGGATCTGGTGTGAAGTGGCAATTCCAAGTCGATGACATTTCTTTAGGCTTATCAAAATACACAGCAAAAAAACCCCACAAGAAGTGTCAGAAGAAGAATTGACTGGGCAAGTAAAGTTCTATTAGTCTATGTAGTAATAGAACTTTACCCTTTGAAATATGGGTTTGCAGTTTCACACTGTACCATAAACAGCAGATAACTCATGTACCCTTCTGAAGGCTAATTCATTTGTGTAACTTTGGTTACATGCCTTGTGTTCAGCCTTTATAAAAACCTGATGTAATCTTAATTGTTTTCTGCCTCCTGCATTTCTTGTTTTTCTTCTCACTTCTTTTTACGCTTAATGATTCTTGACATTACTTATTTGGGAGGTTACATAAAAAACTAACACCTGCAGCAGTTCTTTAAACATCAACCACAGCAAAATTAATGTAACATCATCATTTATTTGTATTAGGTGGTGATTTCCCTGCTTCAGTGACTAGAAGATCCTTATGTAGTATCTATCTGGTGAAATAAAGTTCAGGAGGAAAGAAGCTAGCAAAGGAGGCAAAGACAAAAATGAAGACAGAAAGAACCAGTGTCTTTTTCCATTTAACTGTAGGCACCTTCTACCACCACACCTGCTCCATGGGTCCAACACTTGGTGAGCTGATTTGAGCTGTTCTGTTTAGTGTGTTTACATATTTGAGGCTACACATCCAAACTCTAGGGCTGGATTCATCTTATACCTGGAGCATCTGAGCTAAACGCACAGCTGAATAATTTCCCTAGTCTTTCAAAACTGGCCATCTCCAGATGTTCACATGTTGGGCAGGTTAGATCTCCATCTTTTAAAAATAGACTAAGGTCAGTTTTGCAAAGTTTTGTTCCCAAACCATCTGTCTTTATTGAAAATTCAGACAATTCAGGCAATCTTACCAAGGAAACGACCTCCAAGTCACCATCCCAAAAGGAACCTGGCAGAGAAAATATTTCTGTCCTTTGCCTAGTAAGAAAGTTTTGAAGACAGTTTGGAAAAGCATCTTTAAGTCACATTGCAAAAGTGTTTTGCAGCAACGAAGATGACGGTGAGTGCTCAATGAGATTGTCAGATGCAAACAGGTAATGCATTTCCATCAGGATCAATAGCAGCTGCCAAGGCAATACTTTCAAAGAGTCCTCTAAGTAGAAGCTCTTTTTTCCAAGCTGGCCATGAAATGCCCCAGAATCTAAATTTCCCTGAAAATCCCATTCCACAGGAGTTGCTTTTCAAAATGTTTTTTGGGACCCTAAGTCAATTTTCAGAATGCCTTTTTGAAAAAATGTTATCATAGATCCTCTTAGATGGTGCTTGTGACCACAGTATACAGGGGAGGGGTTGTGATACCCAAGAAAATTTGGTTATCAGTTTGTTAAGCATGCTCCTAGGCAGATCAAGTGCAAAGAGTAATTTTATTTAGCTTGAAGTATCTGGTAAACATAAAGAGAAAAAGGGTTCTGTAGTTGGACAGGTCTTATCTCAGTATCTTTATTTACATTTTCAAAGAACACTGACGTAATTGAGCTACCAAAAGAACTGCTTTCCATCAGCTTGGGAACAGAACAAATTAGTCTTTAATAGTGTTGTGTGAAAACTATGGCAAATGTTATGTAAAACTGTGCAAACAGAATGTTTGCGTTCTAGTTCCAGGTCATTTAATGGGCAAAAAGAGAGACATTTTGTGTGAAGTAGACATGAAACGGTTCTCTCTTATATAAGCATAGGAACTGCTAGATCAAACTAATGGTGACATGCCGAGAACCAGATGCTTCAAAGCAAAATTCAAGACATCCCAGTGTGGATAATTATGAAATAGTCTGACCATAGGGGAAATTTCTGCATAAATGACTTTAGTCCTAAAAGGCTACATGTTTATATTGCGTTTGAAAAGGTTTTAGTCTGATTTCCCACAGACACAGAGCTTATGCAACCAATGCACTGCCTGGCTCTGCAAATCTCTGACTCTCTCCCTTCCTCCCTGCTTACTTTCATGCCTCCAGCAACCTCTGAACACACCCAATCTCTGCTGTGTGGAGCACGGGAAAGAAGGTCTCACAAATAGTTAAGTTCCTACAGGTTCCATGAATAAAAGCTGCTCCCCAGAGAGGAGAGACAGGTAATCATGCCAGCTCAGGATGAGCTTACACCTCATTAGAAATCAGAGAAACCTCATGGGAAAGCATCTTATAAGGGTTCCAACTGTGGGAAAAGCTTAAACCATGGCTCTCCATCAACACGAGATGCAAATCCGAAGTAGCCACTGGCACTAATGGCACTATCTCTTTTTCCTATTGATTATAACTTTGTATATCCTCAGGATCTAATATAAATGCTTAGTTTTTTGTGACTGAACATGTGTTTAGCTTTAACAACATCCAGGGGCAATGAGTGCTAGTTAAGTTACATGCAGATAGGGCATTTCCTTTTGGTACCAGGAATCTACAGATTTCTTTGTAGCTCTTCCCATAAAGCAGCTGGGCTTAATTAGTGCATGTTGCTCTTTGTGGGCCAGCAGGCTAATTTGTAAATTAATTAGAAGTAAGTTGAATGCAGCCTCTTCCCTCTTGGGTACACTAAAATTAATTGTCTCAAAGTGTCGAAGCCTCGTCTCTGCCATACTGGGCTGTTTGACCCTTCTCTGGAGTCAAAACCTGTTTAGAAGATTTATCTTATTCCTAATCTCAGATCAGGACAGGG
Source organism: Ara ararauna (assembly GCA_028858755.1). Classification (NCBI taxonomy): domain Eukaryota; kingdom Metazoa; phylum Chordata; class Aves; order Psittaciformes; family Psittacidae; genus Ara; species Ara ararauna. The sequence goes on along the minus strand of CM054378.1, from coordinate 103,226,479 downwards.
CCACCCCATAGAACATGTCCTTTCACACTGAGCTGCTGCAGAGTCCTCAGGATGGAGATATCTAGTGTCTTGAAAGCTTGGTCATCTTCTCAAAGACCTGGGCCACAGTGAGCTGCCCCATGCCAATCCATTCCCCTTGCACTGCCAAATGATGCATCTTGTACTGCTTCTTCATAACCTTCACAGCAGCATGAATAAAATGAAGCCTCGTAGGAGAAGATCTGTGGTTCCTGCTGTTCTGCTCAAATTGACTTGGATGGTGTTTGGATATTGAACAAAAGTGTAAGTTCTAAGGTGGAAAAGTGGGTTCCCTAAAGTAGAAAGAGAAGGACCTTTCCAACTCTAACCGTTCTATGATCCTATGATTCTATATGTATATGTGTTTCCCACAAAATTCAGCAGCTGTTATAACATTGCTAATGGGGAAATTTTTTCAAAGATATTTTGGCAACTTCTTGAGGTAGTCTCATTTCAATTGCAAATGCACAGCTCTCTACTTTACATCAATGTTTGTGCAAGGATGGTATTGTTCCAAGGAGCAGTATAGGGAAGGCACTTGGACACACTCACCTGTGGGTTGCTTGCTCCTAAAATAGAATAAGCAAAATGAAATCAATCTATATTTCGTTTGGAAGCCCAGATGATTTATAAGATGAGTCAACCTGTCAGGGACCATCAGGGCTGGCAAACAATATGTCATGTCTCAGGCGGTGGATTATGCAGTTCAACTGCAAACTGCAAACTGCAAATATGCAGGAAAACATTGTGCTGGAATCTGTTTAGGCAAGATGTTAATAGAGCAAGTTCAGAAATTCACACTGTATATACATTTCTTCCCACAGTGAGCTGAGCCATGTATTCATTCAGTTTTCTTGGAGATGTGGCTGTTGTTCACATGGAAGAAGAGGCGCTGAAAGGACATGGAGGCCCGGTGGCCTGAGAGAAGAGGAGCAGCAAGACCTGCATTTTTGACACGACCACCTATTTTAATGTAATATCATGCTTCTCTGAACACCCATATCAGCATGTTATTTTCTGTACCTCTTCTTTGGACCTTGGACATTTATGTGCATGCATGCAATATACTTTGTGTTTCAGTCTTCTCTTCCATGTCTACCACACATCCTCATTTCCACACTCCCACATAATCTACTAGAAGGGTGTGTTTTTGGCATTTGAGAGGGGTGTTAACAAGGATCAGATGCTGCCATCACTTACGAAAGAGCTAGGTTTCTTTTACCAGCTGTGGTATGTGCTGGTAAAAAAATAAACCCATCAGTGTGGACGTTACAGTGAAGTTCTTGTATTTAGCAGGTGAAAAGTCAGTGCTTGACCTGTAGCGAGATTTGTTCATGGAAAACCCTTGGAAGCTGTTTTTAGCAGCAGGGCATTAGTCACCCTTGGAAGGCTGCTGTCTTCTCAGCACTTCTGGCCTGCACCGTGCCATGCTGTGCCACATTTAAGGATTGCTTTGGATGCTGCACAGTGTTAACAGCGACTCCCACTTTGCCTCAGGTGTTGAGTTTAAGCACATGGTTGCTGGTTATTTTAGGAAAACATGATCTCACGTTCCAGACAGCTTACCCTCCAGCCAGAAGACGTGGGTTGTGGTCCTTCCCTGTGCTGGGGGGGGCAGGAGGGGTAATGCCCTGTATCTGCAAGTAGACATTGGGATTTCTGCTGAATCAGTTTGGGGATGTGGGGTAGTGGAAAGACAATGCGAGGGTGACAGAGGGCTGAGAAAGAGATGTTTTCTTTGTCAGATGGAGACCAGGCAAACAGGAGAAAGTCGAGCAGTGAGGTCATGGAGAGAGGTCTGAGGAGTGGAATATATTAGAGCATCAAAAGCAGTGGATTGAGTCATGCTGGGCTAAGGCAATTCTTAAAAAAATTAAAAACGAGAAAATACAGGTGATGAAGGAAGAAGTCAGTTTGATAGGCTGGACTGCCCATAGGGATGCTGCCTTGGAGCAATGACTCTCATTGGGAAGAAGCAAGTCAACTACTGCCCAATGGACGGTCACCCATCCCCTCCAATCTTCAGTTCTGCCCCATCTCCAGCACTGCTGGACCAACTGGGGAGGGAATTCTTGCACAGTACCCCGAAGGAGTGCCAGATTTGGCTGGCAAGGTGGAAGAGGGGAAAGAAAGCCCTGGTGAAGATGGCCTCATGCTGGCTGTGCGGGCGTGAGGATGTGCTTTGGCAGGAATTAATGGAGATTCAACCATGTTCCTTCTCCTGGACCAGTCAGGCCTTTCCTTCCTCTGCAGCTGACAGGGATTTGCAAAGAACAAAGGCTGCTAACACACAGTGTCACTGCTTTATAAGGAAATGTCTTGAAATAACACAGAGCTTTTAATGACATCTTTATAGTATGGGAGTCTAGGAGTGTGTGGACCTTGAATCAGATAAATGAAGCTGTGAGCTCTTTTTCTGATGGGGAGTACCCTTACAGGCATCTCTGGGGGCAACCAGGAGGATTTGGAAATTCAATTCTAGATATGACCCAAATAAGCAAATATGAAGGTGTTAGAAGAGACACAGCATTTAGTTTAGGCATCTTGTGTTGAAACACTGTGATGTTTTGCTTGGAGAATTTTGAGGACCAGGGTACCCCTCATTCAGAATACCTAGAAAAATAAAACATGAAAAGTAAAACAGAAAATAAAACCCAGGCTGAACGGAGTCTTGTTTGATACAAGGCTGCTGGGAGATGAAAAGTGGTTGTTTCAGTGGGTAAATTATTCCTCCAGTTTTACTGCTTAAAGGCCCTCCTGAGTCGCTCCAAAGGTACAATGGGGTCTTAAATTTTGCTAGGGAATCCTCGTGGTGCAGGAAAACTCCTGGGTGGCCCTAAGCCAAGGACATTGCTTAAGAGAGGGTACAGTTGTGTTTAGACCAAGCCTGTCTCTCAGTGAAGGGCTGAAAGCACGATGCAGCTGAGAAACTCTCTCTTCCGTTTCCATTTTGTGGCTCCTGCAATAATCTTTCAAAGGAACCTTATAAACCTCTAACTAGTGGGTTTTTTTAAGCATTGCTGTTATGGTAATAGTTCTGTGCTGCCTCCTTTGTTATGTGTTAATGGAGCCCTCCTCTAAAGTCTACTAATAAAAGAAACATAAACCTCAGTGTGAAAGTCCTTATGAAGTTGCAAATCAAGCACATTTGTGCTGCTTTTCCCTGATAAGCAAGAAACTGGAGTGGCTCTGCATCAGGGGTTGGTGTCAGACCTTAACCAGGAACCTTATGTCAGCTGCAGTGCTGCTACAGACACATTTGGTGACTCCTCCTCTATGTAAAGGAGTATTTTACACAGTGAAAGGTCTCTTAAATGAGAGGGGAAGGGATAGGGAAACTTCAGGCAAATTAGGAATAATAGAGAATATAACATCTGGAATTTGGATAGAATGATTCATAATCTGTAATATGCTTTGATCATCTGTTTAATACAACTTTTGAATCAACCTATGGAATATATTCATATAGAATTTATTTCCCTGCAAGTGAAGTCCAGGCTTGCTCACACGGCTATGGAAAACTCTCCTTTCAGTTACACTCTTTAATTTTATACATTGCCATAAATAAAATAGGAAAATAGGAATGTGTCTGATTTTCCCATGTTGGCCAGGGTGTCACCATACATACTGTGTAGGCAGCCCAGTCCTCAGAGCACTAGACTACTGCTAGTAGTCAGGGGGTGATGGGTGCATGTGGATAATGGTAGACTCTGGGCATTTTTGGAAAAAGCTATTGTTTAGATAGCATCCTGAGAAGCCTCCCAGCTTTTTATTTCCTGAGGTTTCTGTGAGCAGTTATATATCAGGGAAGTAAATGAAAGAAAAAACCACAAATGAGTGGGAAGTTTAAGGTGATTTCTGGAGGGAAAGTGCAGTGGAAAGGTAAGAGGGCTGATTTCTGACAGACCCAGCAAATGTAAAGATGAGGCCAGCTATTCCTTTCCTATTTGCAAGACTGTGCCTTTGTAAGCAGAAAGAATGAGGGTGTCCGTAACCTCAGTGAGTCATGAAGTGCTGATGGTTCGGCTCACCTAAACTTGCCTTTATGTATTTTTGCTCAAAAGCAAGGGCTATCCCCCATGAACATGGAGGATATCGGCTCCTCCTTAGCCACTGAGTACTCACAGAAAATATGAAGTTTCAAAATATCTTTTCAAGATAGACAGGATCTTGCTCCAGAGATCCTCCAAGCTTCTGAGGGCTGGCAGGCTTCCATATGGTGTTCACTTGGGAGCAGGTAAAATGAGGGTGGTCTCAGCTTTAATGCTCATGGGTGGGAGATCAGTTTTGACCCCAGATGATCTTCCAAACCCTCAGGAAAGCTTAAAGTAGGTGGGCTCATGATGGTGTTCTGGGATGATGGGACTTGAGTCTGGTATCAGGCCCTTCTTTGTGCATAGAATCATTGAATCATAGAATGGTTAGGGTTGGAAAGGACCTTAAGATCATCAGGTTCCCACCCCGCTGCCATGGGCAGGGACACCTCCCACTAAACCATGCCAACCAAGGTTATGTCCAACCTGGCCTTGAACATCGCCAGTGATGGAGCATTCACAGCTTCCCTGGGCAACCCATTCCAGTGCCTCACCACCCTCACAGTAAAGAATTTCTTCCTCCTTATATCCAATCTAAACTTACCCTGTTTAAGTTTGAACCCATTACCCCTTGTCCTATCACTACAGTCCCTAATGAATTGTCCCTCCCCAGCATCCTTATAGGCCCCCTTCAGGTACTGGAAGGCTGCTATGAGGTCTCCATGCAGCCTTCTCCAGGCTGAACAGCCCCAATTTTCTCAGCCTATCTTCATACGGGAGGTGCTGCAGTCCCCTCATCATCCTCGTGGCCCTCCTCTGGACTTGTTCCAACAGTTCCGTGTCCTTTCTATGTTGAGGACACCAGAACTGCACACAATACTCCAAGGGAGGTCTCACAAGAGCAGAGTAGAGGGGCAGGATCACCTCCCTCGACCTGCTGGTCATGCTCTCCTTGATGCAGCCCAGGATACGATTGGCTTTCTGGGCTGCGAGCGCACACTGCCGGCTCATGTTAAGTTTCTCATTGACCGACACCCCCAAGTCCTTCTCTGCAGGGCTGCTCTGAATCTCTTCCCTGCCCAGCCTGGGGCTTTGCCTGGGATTGCTCCCACCCAGGTGTAGGACCTTGCACTTGTCATGGTTAAACTTCATCAGGTTGGCATCTGCCCGCCTCACAAGCATGTCAAGGTCCCTCTGGATGGCATTCCTTCCCTCCAAGGTATCAACCGAACCACACAGCTTGGTGTCATCAGCAAACTTGCTGAGGGCACACTCAATCCCACTGTCCATGTCACCAACAAAGATGTTGAACAAGACCGGTCCCAGCACCGATCCCTGAGGGACACCACTCGTTACTGGTCTCCAGCTGCACATTGAGCCATTGAGAACAATTCTTTGCGTGCTGCCATGCAGCCAGTTCTTTAGCCACCGAGTGGTCCACCTATCAAATTGATGTCTCTCCAACTTAGAGACAAGGATGTCATGTGAGACAGTGTCAAACACTTTGCACAAGTCCAGGTAGATGACATCAACTGTCCTACCCCTGTCCATCAGTTCCGTAGCTCCATCATAGAAGGCCACCAGATTGGTCAGGCAGGATTTCCCCTTAGTGAAGCCATGCTGGCTGTCACCAAGCACCTCGTTGTGTTTCATGTGCCTCAGCATGCCTTCCAGGAGAATCTGCTCCAAGATCCTGTCAGGCACAGAGGTGAGACTGAGTGACTGCACATCCTGCATCAGGCAGATGTGGCAGCCCTGGAGACCTATTTTATGTGTTTGGGTATGATGAGGTATACATTATCAAGAACTAGCGAGGCAAAGCCAGCTGGCCACTTGAAGCTATATTCAGGACCAAATCCAACCCATCAGTCCTTGTTTGAGCCATACTGGTGAAGCTGGTATGTGGTCATGGACCTGTTGTCTCACTGAGAGGGAAAGGATGTGCTCATCTGGACCACAAAATGAGCTGCTGGAAGAAAAATCCCCTTCCCACGTGTGGTGTACTTCTCTCAGGGTAGCAGAAGGAAGTAAAAAGCTTTCCAAAATGGGAGTGAAAGTTTTAAAAATGAAATTATTTTCATAGTTGAAGAAAGAGAGAGAAGGTAAGAGAGAGACCTTGAATGGATCTTTATTTTTGTTGCAGTGGTCCAAGTGTGAAGGCAGGATGCTTATACATACCCATCTGGTTTCTACCACAGGGTACAGCAGAGCTGACAGGTTTCCACCAGGAGGGTTAGATTCTGTTAAAGCATCATTTTCTCATGGAAAATGTTTTCTGTTGGAACATTTTTGGCAAACTTTCGGATGAATGTGAAAACTCTGACAGAAATGCTACAGTTACTTCATCCATTAAAAGCACAGAGGCTCTGGAGGGGCGAGAGGGGGCTGAAGGCACAGCCCCTGTCTCTCTGTGGTGATGCTAAACATGGGCTGCCCTGTCAGCAGCTACTGCCAACCCTAAACCCTGCCAAGGTGAAAGCCTTGGGGGCTTGAAGCAGCAAGGCACTTGGCTGAGCAGGAATGGTTGTGTCTGCACATGCAGGGCTCACCCCCAGTGGGCAAGTCATCTGTGTTATGACTTTCAGGCACATTTTAATCCGATTGATGGAGTGGCTGGAGATGCTGATGGGATTAGAGCTCAGCAAGATGATGAAGCACTCTGGATTTGCCCTCATGTCGATCCCTGCAGCACACCCAAAGGGAGTGGCTGTCTCTGATTTACAAGCTGCAAGAACCCTGTGTTGAGGTGGACTGTTTCTTCCAAGACATGGGTCCAACCCAAACACATCTCACAGTCTGCAGCCAGAGCTTTGTCTGACTTCCTTTTGACCATACCCAGTGTCTTGTGCCTGGTTTCAGGCACTGGGTTGTCACCACAGCAGACTAGAGGCACGAAGGGGCTGGTGGGTGTTTAGCCCTGCTTCCCATGAGGTGGCCTTCTGGGTGGCAGTGCTATGGGCACTGTGTTTCTCTCCTCTGATCAGATGGCACTGAAGTAATTGCTCTCAGGGCTGGCTGGCTCAGAGGGGATTATGGGCTGAGGTCCGTAGCAGGTATAAATCAGCCGGTGTTCACTGGCAGCAGTGGAGCAAGGTGGATTTGCACCAGCTATGAATTTCATTTATTGCACTTTAATTATTTTTCCCCTCATGAAAAAAGGAAAATTAAAGTAAACCATTTCTACACCATCTGATTGCTTTGTTTACAGGAATGGTGTCTCTAAATGCTCCGGCCCAAAGTACCAGTGCTGTTAATGGAGTAAATTGCAAGTACAACACAGCAGTTATCCAAATGGCTGTCCTCCCTCTTGAGTAAGCCTTAGATTTTAAGTCCTGAAAGAGCAGCTTGACACCCTGTGACCTGCCTGGTAATGGTCCTAATCTACCTCTTTATAAATGCACACTCCCGAGAAGAGCAAAGAGGCAGTGGGGAGGGATGGCGAGTGCAGCAGGGAGGATCTCACAGCCTTGGGTTGTGCTTGCAGGAAGCGGATGAAGGTGGTCACAGGCTAAGTGGATTAAACCCAGGGAACATCAGTTCAAAAATAGGAGCTGCAGACTGACACAAAGATCTTGGGAAGTGGGAGGATTTGCCGGTGACTGGTGCCAGTCCCCTGGAGGAAGTGAGAGAGGGTCTGGTCTCGCCAGCATTTCCTATGCTGGCTGCAGGCATGGGCTGGAGATGCCTGGGGGATCCTCTGCCTGGCTCAGAGCCCTGCAGCTTACACGCATCACTGCAAGATGCAGCTGGTGGAGCAAAACCAAAGTAGGATCCTCCGGGGTGGCTGCAAAGGGAGGGTGCTCCTTATCTGCCCCTCACCCTTGCCCATTCCCAACACCAGACCATCTTCCAGAACAATGGCAGAATCATAGGATCATAGAATCATAGAATAATTTGGGTTGGAAAGGACCTTGAGATCATCTAGTTCCAGCCCCCCTGCCAGGGGCAGGAGCACCTCCCGCTAAATCATGGCACCCAAGGCTCTCTCCAACCCAGGCTTCAACACCGCCAGCAATGGAGCATTCACAACTTCTCTGGGCAACCCATTCCAGTGCCTCACCACCCTTACAGTAAAGAATTTCTTCCTCATATCCAGTCTAAACTTCCCCTGTTGAAGTTTGAACCCGTTACCCCTTGTCTTATCACTGCAGTCCCTAATGAAGAGTCCCTCTTCAGCACCCTTAAAAGGCCCCCTTGAGATACTGGAAGGCTGCTATGAGGTCTCCACGCAGCCTTCTCTTCTCCAGGCTGAACAGCCCCAACTTTCTCAGCCTATTTTTGTACGGGAGGTGCTCCAGTCCCCTCATCATCCTTGTGGCCCTCCTCTGGACTTGTTCCAACAGTTCCATGTCCTTTTTATGTTGAGGACACCAGAACTGCACACAATACTCCAAGTGAGGTCTCACAAGAGCAGAGTAGAGGGGCAGGATCCCCTCCTGGAGTTAAAAATAAGATTGAGACACATTAGTTAAATAAAAAGAAAGAAAAAAAGAAAAAGAATGCTAATAAAATAACCATTAAAATAAGGGTCAGTTAAAAATAGGATTTAAAAAGCAAAGCAATAAGAATTAGCATCCCATTCTTGTGCCTTCTCAGACTTTTTATCCCTTCTTTTCTTGATGCAGAGGCTAATGTTCTTCAGGACAACAGCTGGTTTTACTTTGCATCTTGTGCATTGAAAGAACATCTCCAGGGCTTTACCAATCACAACAATGCCCAGGCTAATGACACTTCTTACTCCTTGATGATATCTGTCATTTTTCTTTTTGCACTTTGCCCTACTTGTTTTCCTCACACATACTGCTGTTAAGTGTGTCTTTAAAAAGTACTTGCCCTTACAATCTGAAGCATCTGTTGACTGCATGTTTCTTAACTCAAAAGGAGCTAAATGGGCTTTTGACCAAATATTAAAGAAATTATTGCTTTTTGGTCCAGTTTTAATTGTGTTAATGGTTTTAAGTTTGAAGCTAGTAAGATGCACAAATTAAAGCATTACATGAGTGGTAGTGACTCTTTCAAACTCTTCATGTTATTATGATAATAAGCATACCTTGCTTTATTTTTTCTTTCCTAGATTTAAGTCTGCAAAGAAAGCCCTATTCGGTTTCATGTGCATAAGATGCCTGCTATAAAATGGCAGCTATGCTTTTACATCTGTTTTCCTGCCCCCAAGAAAGGTTTGCATTTTATTTTGTCCTAATACTGCAGGAGTTAACAGCTTAGGGATGGAAACAGGTCTGAAAGTCTCCAGGAAGATAATGCTTGGGAAGACAGGTTTAAGCTAAATAAGAAAGCAGATTTCATCAGCCTTCTTGGAAACAACCTGACCAGAGACTTGTGATCTGTTTCTAAATATGGCTTTTGTGTTTTCCAAGTACAGGAAGCGATGAAAATGGCAGCAGTAATCCCCAGTGAATTTGGACACGCACACCAGGGGCTGAATGCCTTTGTTATATGGCCATGGTAAGTAAGTTGGGTGTTGTAAACACGACTCATGACAAGTTTAATTAAGACAACAAACATGGGAAATGTAGCAGAAGGTCACGCAACTTTCTTCACAGTTTTGGCAACTGAAGATTTTTCTGAGAGATTTGAATGTGCTGCACCAGCATACATATAAATACAGGTTTTATACTGGTTTTCTCTTTCCCAAAATGATTTTTACCATTTTTTTGGGTGGTGCTAAAATAGCCCAAATAGAAAAAAACCTGACCTAATGCATGAGCACATGAACTTGTGGCAAGCCAAACTGCGACTGATGAAAATAAAAGATGGTGTGAACATATGATAAAACTCCTGCAGTCAGTTTGGTTCTGCCCCAAGGATGACAAATTTACTCCTGGATGATTCAGAATAAATGTATCAGACCCTCAAATACCCACCTGTCAATGCAGAGCTTCCCTGTTCTTAAGCTTTCAAATGCATGCTTGTTGTTCCAATAAGCTCACTCACTGATGGAGCAAATTTTTCCAGACTTGTTATCTGAGCTTTGCCTCTTTTCAGACATTGTGTGGAGCTTCAGATTTTGGTTCAGACCAAAGTTTCTTCCTAAACCATATGGTGAACAAAACAGACCGTTATGAGCTGATACCTTACAGGCACAGTGTTCTTGAGAAGATGGTGGTGATACCGCCTCTGTAGAGACGACATAAAATCCAGGCAGTGGTCACTGACTTAATGTTTTGTTTATGGCAGGAACTTCTGAGAACTTCCTACACATTCGGAGATCTCAGTGATGCAAAGTTGCAGCATGCCTTACAAATAACATAGCACAGTATGCCAGGGATGAACTCCATCCACTTTAACATTAACCACATGAAAGCTAAGCATCCCGTTAAGTTAATCAGCTGGGCTGTTCCTATAGTCAGCTGAGAAAAAGAGTTGGGTAGGACTAGCCTAAAGGAATTGATCCCATGTCTGCAGTACATGAGACAACTCCACAGGTGCCATTTCCCAACAGTGAAGCTAGACAAGGGAGCCCTGGTGATTAGCTGAGTCTGCTGACCTAACTTTCAGATGGCTAAAATTACATTAAATGAATCCCAGCCTCAGAGACAGGAGTACTTGTGCTAAAACACTCCTTCACATGAGGTCTTGTAAAAGCACGCTTCTTCAAGTCTGTAGACAGGTTTATACAAAATATTTGAGAAGTCTATTATCAGATAAAATCCTCTTGAGGCATTTGAAGTCCAAGAGGAGCAGATTTGTACTGGTGTGGGCAAAACCCCCCCAGCATGTGAAACTGCTTAGCAGGGCAGGAGCTTTTCAAAATGTAAGATTTTTAGGTTAACACAGCCTCATGATTTTCCCTAGAACTTTTGCTCTTAAATCCTTCAGAAGCATTTGAAAACTCCTCATACAAATTAAAAAATAGGTATTAAATTTGTGAAACAAGGAAATTGAAATTTGGATTCTGAAGAGAGTTTAAGTCCGAGGACTTGCAGAGTCTATCCCAGGATTTTAAAATGCATCTAGGTGAATACTTCCAAAGTCACAAATAGTGCCAATATGTCCTTGAAAATCTACCCTTTAGTATCTACCCTTTCTCATCCCCTTTAATACAGAGCAGGAAAACCACCAAATAGTTACATATTCAGATTATCTGCTGTCCTCTGTGATTAAAACATCCCATTCCCATAAAGCAAATGTGCGTGTTTGAGTGAAGGTTTTGCACGGCTTACTGTCTAAATTCATGATTTGGATCATTCTTCTTATATGTATGGATGGATTTATCAAGGTTTCTCTATTAAATCACCATCCCTTTATATTTTTTTATTTTATTTTATTTTATTTTATTTTATTTTATTTTATTTTATTTTATTTTATTTATTTTATTTTATTTTATTTTATTTTATTTTATTTTATTTTATTCCATTTTATTTTATTTTATTCCATTTTATAAGCATTTTACTAACAATTATGACACTAGGTCAGTCTGATTTTCTCATGAAAACATTTTGTCACACAACCCCAGCATTCCAGTGTCTGAACGGGGCCTATAGGGATGCTGGGGAGGGACTCTTCATGAGGGACTGTAGTGAGAGGACAAGGGGTAATGGGTTCAAACTTAAACAGGGGAAGTTTAGACTTGATATGAGGAAGAAATTCTTTACTGTAAGGGTAGTGAGGCACTGGAATGGGTTGCCCAGGGAAGTTGTGAATGCTCCATCACTGGCGGTGTTCAAGGCTGGATTGGGGAGAGCCTTGAGTGGCATGGTTTAGTGGGAGGTACCCCTGCCCCTGGCAGGGGGGCTGGGACTAGATGATCTTAAGGTCCTTTCCAACCCTAACTATTCTATGATTCTATATTAAGAGTGTTTACAGACCAGAAATGCATGCACATGCCCTGTGTGAATTTCTGGAGACACTAATGATGGGCAGTTTTACCCCCAGATTCTTCCAGAGCCTCTGTGCTGTGTTTTCCAGGGAAGAGACTGGAAAGCCTACTTATTTACAGGGACAGAAAAACATTGCAAACCTTTTGAATGAAGTGCAAAACTCCTGTAAATGCATAAAGACTCCAAAAACCAGTAATGGGGAAAGGCCCTTTCTCTAGTATCGGCACAGACAGCCATGCCGCAGGAGGGAATGCTCCCAGCCATTGCAAAATGATGGCACATTGCAGTAATATCCTCCTGTCACCTCTGTTGCAAGCTGTTGTGTTTGCGAACCCTGCAGTTGAATTAAACACCACTCTCAAACAGATTAACCAAGGCATAGCGACAGCCCTGTGCGAGTCCCTTAGCAGAATTGGTGACAGCAGGGTACTGCGTGGTGCTCAGTATGAATTTTGTGTCATGAAATGACCAATTTGTGGATCTGGACCATTCTGTGGAAGGCCAAGTCTGTTGCTGGCTTGGGTTGCACGGCAGTGAGCTCAGCATCCTGCAGGGTCCTGTCCAAGCAGCCTTGCTGTGCAAATGGACTGATTAGCATTGACTCACTAGTTTAACTGAATGTCCTACACATTCCTTTCAAAGCTCGTTCAAAATCAGAGCTAAAGGGCAGATGAGCACTATAGTGAAGGGAGAAGTATCATGGTTTTTTACACCAGATTTGAGAGAAATCCTATTCATAGTCCTTCTGGGACCATACTGGCTTCTGAAATAGATTTCCTCTTGAGAGCTGAACCAAGGATGCAAGCCAGAATGACACGACTTTTGTGAAATCTGTATTCACAAGGGACAGAAGGGAGAAATCTGTATAACCGCAAAAAAATAGTTCAAATACCAAGGCAAGAACACACAAATAGAGTTTGTTTTCACTCCTTAATTTTTATTTTCCAATGTGACCAGGTTTTGTTTGGGTTTGCGTTTTTTTTTTTTTTTTTTTTTTTGTTGGGGGTGGGGGGAGAGGACTTTTAAAGATGAGATGGAATTCTGGATGATCAGAATAACCAGGTCTCAACATCAGAATAGCGACACCAGTAGCTCTGGACACATTGGTTTGCTCCCCTGTGCAACTTATTCAGTGTGGAGTGCTAATAACTAATGAAGAAAGGACTCTGAGACTCCAACTGAGTCAGCTGGGGAAAAACTCGCCTTTTAGATAAGGAAATTTTACCTGAGTAAGAGCTCAACAGAGACTGGAAAATCGGTCATGAAATCCTCAGCTAAGCTGATAAGAAACCAAAATCCTTCAGACAGACAAGTAAAATAGGATTTTCAACCTCCTTAGTTATTCACATCCTACTAATGAGCTCTGGCATCTGTGGCAGAATTGTTAAAGCAGTATTGATCTCCTGCAAAATTTGGTGTGTAATAGTGATTCGCAGACACAGAGAGAATAAAGAATCTTTCTCCCTTGTTATTTCCCAATGGCCTGATCAATTGTGGAATGCTGGAAATGCAGATGGCATTTCCATTTCTCCTTTTCATCCATCAAGTGGTTATTTGATGGTCCACCCAATCAGCGTGACTGGTTTGATTTTGTTTTTTTTCCCTTTTCACAAGTAATTTTATTGAATGTTGATATTTGACACAATCATGTTATAAAGTAAAGGTTTAATGAAAGGAACCGGTTATAAACAGTTTCTTTCTCCTGAGTAAAACAAAAGCAATTTCTTTTTGGTTAGTTTTAAAAATAGCCAGTGCTGTTAAACATATTTGGATTTCAGTGCACATTTTTCCTTCTGTTTCAAACTCTTCTGCCTCCTTTACTGAGAGTGTTACAACTTGTGTCTGCAGGCAGGACTGTGAAGCAGTTTTCCAATGAGAACAGCCATGAGCACACCAGTACCACCTTACCCAACGGGAGCTGGACGTGTGATGGCACATTCAGCCATGGCAGGGAGCAAGCCACAGGGGTACATTTAAAATCCAGCATTTCTACCTGACCCGTCAGGGTCAGACCCTCCCAGAAGAATCCCTTGGGCTAATCTTATGCACATCTCAGAAGAAAAATAAGTTGTGCTGTCCTCAGGAAAACCGCTGCTGCCTTTTGCTGGGGATGGCTCATGCCATTACAATCTGGAGCAGGGAACTGGGGTCAGCAAGCTTGTGTTGCACACCCAACTTTTCCATCTCCTTTGGAGAACCTACCCAAATTTGGCAAAGCAATAAAAGTCTATAAAATATCCATCCCTACATGTCCCTTGGAGACTTCTAAGTCCAGATCAGGGTTTGAGCAGTAAAGATGAAGCCTAAGACCATGTACTGGAGAAGAAAACAAGATATTGAATAGCTGTTCATTAATCAACTGCTGGGAACAGAGAGAGGGATACAATGGTAAAAAATAGCATGCAGTTCTTAAAATTAAAGGCTGTTTCGGGATGCATATGTACAGAGGGAGGTGGGGGAATGAAGTAATATTACACAAGCAACCTTAATTTACACATGCCTTACTTCTGCAGAGCTTAGCTTGGTAATTCTCCTGCTGCTCTATGGATACAAGGTTTGAGGTTTTTTTCCTATTATATAGAGTGGTTTACTGCCTTTCAGTTCCCTGTACTTTTCTGGCTTTATAAGATGTGGAATATTTGTGACTGCCTTGTGCTGCAATGATGTGATCACAGAGCTCTTTTTCTGTGGAAGAAATGAAAGGTTGCGCTCACTTCAAGCAGTTGCTAAGAAAGAAAGAAAGAAACCCTATTTTAAGCTGTTCCACAGAAGCACATACTGGCTTGATTGGTTATTGATTCCAGTTTTATTATGGAGAAAGCACATTTTTAGCCATAAACATATGCAGTCACATGTTGAGCTGCAAGTGTGAAAACTGCATCAACAGTAAAGCTCTGCTGCAGCCTGTGCTGAGCTTGAGCATCCAAAAAGCTGAGGACCCCCATTTCTCACTCTAACAAATGGCACCAGTCTCTTGAGGGAAGTTTTCTTGGCTCCTTCAGCTATATTGAACTTTGGATTCAATTCAGTTAGGAGCCAGTTGTGACTTGGATCTCACAGGCTGTCCCTAGACTGGTAAATTAAACAAAGCCTTGGTCTACTTTGGACATTGGAGCGTGACTGTCTATTCTGTAGAACTGTTGGACTGGTCCAGCAGTTGGGAGTGGTGGAGCCTGCATGAATTATCACCCTCACAGAGGGTGCCTAGACAAGAGTGTGCAGGAGTTTAAGGAGATGTTACAAGCTTTTTTGTGCAGGATGCCTTTGGTGCCAGACAGCTTGTGTGGGCATGTTCAGTGTACTGGAAACCCACAGGTACACACAAACATATGTGCGTATAGATAGATAGATATATAGATCTAGATAGAGACAGAGATAGATATAAACACAGGTAGCCATATTCACCAGATATATACAGCTAGGTAATGCCTTGTAATCTGTTTGGATTTTAGTGCCATACATGAAGGAGCAAACTCATACATTTCACCTGAGAGCACACAGAAAGAAGAGATGTATGGCCTGCAGAGTTTTGGTTCAGCTTTTACCCCATCTAAGCCAAAATGGAGATTTTGTGGCAGTTCACTCTTAGACAGGGGCAGGAACAATATGGGCAGGAAACAGGAATGCCTGCAGGCACTGGGCTTTTGGGATACTTTTTCTTCAGAGCTGTGCCAGTTCAGTCATTAATGGAGAATAAATAACAACAAAGTACCTCCCTGAATCAATGTTTGTAGGAACAGAGCCCAGGGTCAGGCACATTTAAAAAGAATTTTCCCTTGAAGAAAGCCAGAGTCTGTGAAAATGAACAAGGGATAGACTTGGAAACTGTTAGCTATTTCCTGAAGGCTTTTCCCATTCCTTCTCATGCAAGTCAACACATCTTTTTGCCTGGATGAGAGTGGGTATTCCTTTTTTTTTTTCAGAAGTGCTGGAGATATCTTATTTTCCTTTTGTGGGAAGGTTCCAGACAGACCCTGAGAAGTTTCTCCATTTCTTGGCCTGAAAGAACTGAAATATGGTCACTTGTGTGAGCTGCAAAAGCCATCTGCTTAGGCCTGTTTTCAAAGGAGGCTTGAGGCAGACATCCCACAACAACTGGAGAAAAGGAAGGAGTCCTCTCAGTGCCTATTGACGCTGGGCTGCTATTGGGACAGTTGTTTCTAAAATTCCAACTTACTTGTGTTGCTAATTATGTTTTAGGGAAAGCAAATGCAGGTCCTCAACATCTGTGTGTGTGCATGCGTTGTTGCATCTGTCTGTCCAGAATAGCTGGGTACCTCAAGCAATCCTGCTGGTACTGGCTGATCCATGTTGAAATCTCCTTTCTGATTGATTTCAAGTGGGAGTTGCAGACCTCAGTCTATGCTGAGCTGTCCCACTGTCCATGTCACTGACAAAGATGTTGAACAAGATCTTCCCCTCTGGTCCAATGAATATTTAATTGTGTATACAAAGTCAAACAGCACCAACAAGAGAGATTTGGAACCATTCTCCCCCATCACAGCACATGGCTGTGTAATGACTGATGGAGACTTCAGAGACATGTCAAACCTCTGCTCTAACTCAAATGGCAGAAACATTTAAGCTCGGGCTTTCTCCACACCTGTGTTGTAGGGTCGAAGCAAAGGGAGATATTTTCTTGGTCTTACCTTGGGCTTTCAGTCCCACCAGCTGCAGTTTGGCTGGTTTTGATGGCTGTGTCTATGTTTCTGAGCTGGGAACTGAACCTGACCTCACAGGAAATTGGCTGGTTTGGAGCCTCATTGCTTAGGGCTATTCCCTTGGATAGTACGTTTGTCTTGGAGAGAGATGGTTGGAGGGACAAAAGCAGAGCTGGGATCTGAGCAGTATTGCTGTGGTCCAAGACGTTTGCTCCTTCCTAGTCCTAGGAAGGTCTAGAAACGTATCTAGGGTGCCCAACTTCCCCCAAGCCTGGTACAGACAGAGCCTGGTTTCTTGGCTGAGGTCTGAGGATTCACTAAGTAGCATAGGGATGAGGAGAAACAGGGCATTGCAATGCTAGCATGGCCTGCTGTGCCTGTTCACTGGCGCCTGACCCTGGTACCATCTTATTTAATACTAGACTCAAGCACATCTGTGTTCCAGGGTCCCCTTGTTCTTGCTGAAGCAAGGGAATAGATTTCATATAAAAGTACAATGCCATTCAGTAATGAGCTGAAATTATTTGCTTGCACCATGCTGGTCACCATAAATTAGGGAATTTGTCTCTTTGAAAAGTACCATAACTCTGGTTTCTGAAGTGCTTCTTTTCTGACACTTCAGACAAAAGGCTCAAAATCGAAAGAACAGGATCAAACTTAGTGTCTGATGTTTCTCACCTCTTCACTAGCAGAAAACAAGTTTTCAAAAGCAAGCCAAGGCCACATCAAAAACATATCATCCCATGTCCATTTCTGCTTAATGAGGCATCTTCATGTACATCAGTTAGCGCAAACACTTAATCATCCATCCTTTCACTAACCAGTCAACCACAAAAATATAACTGACATTTAAATGGTGCAGGAGGAAACACCAGGCTGGAGATAGGGCCAGTAATTCCACAGTGAATAAGAAGGCTCTCAAACAAGCACCATGTGAATTGATTGAGGCTGAACTGGAAGATACAGGTTTTCTAAGGTTAATAACAGCTGACAGCTTGACCTATTCTTGCAGTTTACAATACCAGCATCAGTCCTAGGCTCTCCTCGTCTCTTTTCTCTGTCTAGAGCTTAATGATGGTGATGGCCGGGTTGAGTGTTTGTGGGTAACAATCAGGGAAAAAGCCAACAAGGCAGATATCATGATGGGAGTCTGTCATAAGCCACCCAAACAAGATGAAGAGGCAGAAGAAATATTCTATAAGCAGCTGGGAGAAATTTCACAATTGCTAGCCCTTGTTCTCAGAGGGAGACTTCAACCTACCAGCTATCAGCTGGAAACACAGCACAGAAAAGGAGAAATGGTTTAGGAGGTTCCAGGTGTGTGTGGAAAATAAGTTCCTGAGACAGGTAGTGAGTGAGCCACACTAGAGAAGGGCCTGTTTTTGTGAACAGAGAGGGACTTGTGGGTGATGTGATGGCTGGAGGCTGTCTTGGGCATAGCCATCATGAAATGATAGAGTTTTCAATTGCCAAGCCTACAAAGTGATGATAAATTGAACTGGCGGCCATTCACAAGTGGTGTTCCCCAGGGCTCAGTATTTGGACCAGTTCTGTTTAATATCTTTATCAGTGATCTGGATGAAGGTATTGAGTGCACCTTCAGTAAGTCTGTGGATGATGCCAAGTTGGCTAGGAGTGTTGATCTGCTAGATGGTAGCAAGGCTCTGCAGGGGGATCTGGACAGACTGGATCAATGGGCTGTGGCCAATGGTATGAGGTTCAATAAGGCAAAGTGCTGGGTCCTGCATTTGGACCACAACAACCCCATGCAATGCTACAGGCTGGGAAAGAGCGGCAGGAAAAGGACCTGGGGGTGCTGGTTGACAGCTGAACATAAGCCAGCTTGTGCCTAGGTGACCAAGAATGCCAACAGCATCCTGGCCTGTATCAGCAATAGTGTGGCCAGCGGGGCCAGGGCAGTAATCATCCCCCTGTACGCAGCACTGGTGAGGCTGCACTTTGAATGCTGTGTTCAGTTCTGAGCCCCTCCTTACAAGAGAGACACACAGCTGTTGGACTGTGTCCAAAGAAGAGCAATGAAGCTGGTGAAGGGCCTGGAGAACAAGTCTGATGAGGAACGGCTGAGGGAACTGGGGCTGTTTAGTCTAGAGACTCAGGGGAGCTCTTATCACTTTCCATGACTACTTGAAAGGAGGTCGTAGCAACATCAGTGTTGGCTTCTTGTCCCAAGTAATAAGCAATAGAACAAGAGGAAATGGCCTCAAGTTGTTCCAGTGGAGATTTAGGTTGGAAATTAGAAAAAATTTCTTCACTGAAAGGGTTGTCAAGCACTAAACAGTACCATCATGCCTGGAGGTACTTAAAAGACAATGCAGATGTGGCACTTCAGGACATGGTTTAGTGGTGGACTTGGCAGTGCTATGTTAATGGTTGGATTTAATGGTCTTAAGGGTCCTTTTCAACCTAACGATTCTGTGATTCTGTAATTCTAAATGCCCAGTGCTGGATTTAGCCTCTGCACAGGGTTGAGAGGTCCCGCTGTTTGCAGGTTGCCCCCCAGCCCCAGTCCCAGCAGGGACCCTGGCTCCCTAGGGTCCCTCACCCATGCTGTGGGAAGCAGAGAGTGAATGCTGATTGTGGTGCTAATGGGGTGTGAGTGTGTAAAGAGGTTTGTTATATGGATATTATAGCTTGTGAGTGTTCACCAGCTGCTTCCATGACCTGGAGTTAGATTCTGTCTACAGGGGTCCATTAGGAGACTTTTCATACTGTATTTATTCTTGGGGAAAAGACATTGAAACAACATGACCCCAAACTGACTAACAAACCTCAAAACTGCAGAGTTAATTATCACAGGGAAAAGGCACTCTCTGCTCAGTGCCTGCCTGGTAATGACACTTTCTTGCTCTTCTGTTTATTTTAATCTAATGCTTCCATGCAGGTAGCATAAGGCCACAGGCAAAAGCATTTCACAAGTACCCACTGACTCCAGATGCACCAGGTCTCTGTGGATTTCACAGTTGTTATCACTGACTTACCACCTTGCAGCTTAATGAGACTCCAGCAAGAGAAGCTTGAAGTCTCAGGTGAAGTGTGTGATTGCAATACAGTTTTTAAGGCCACATCCTGAGCTGTGGGTAGGGTTGAAGGCACACATCAACTCTTTGAGGTGGAGTCTTAAAGTGATCCTTATGGCTGTGGTCTCTGTAAGAGCCACCAGACAGTCTGACAGGAGAGGAAGGGGCAGGCTGAGGTCAGCATCTCATATGGACACCATTTATCTTTGATGCCAGGGTTGGGCCTCTTCATCTAGGACAGGATGTGCGCCAGGATAACCACACAAAATGGTGTCAGACCTCCAAAGCTGAATCAGAAATAGGGTTTTGGTCCTAAAATGGACCTGAGCATAGTCATGGGAGGCTGGTTATGTACAGAAAACGCTGATATTGGGAATCTCATCTGTTTGGGTTGCAGTTTCTAAACCGCAGTAACAACTATAGTTAATAGGATCAGCAGTGGTGTTGGGAAGGTGTGGAAGGCCTGCGCACTATGAATGGGATTCATTATACCACTCATTGGATGGTGAAGTCTGAGATTCTACTCACCATCCATGGAGAGCAAGGTTCTTTGGCTGACCTTATCTTAGGACGTGATGGCTTTCCCTCTGGAGCTACCTCTTTCTCCTTCTCAATTAGAAAAACATCCTGGAAACAACTTGTTCTGATCTGGACTGTGTTTCCCATAAATGTCTAAGTGAGACCAGATGATTCTTACTACCCAAATGGCAAGGAAACCTGCAGAGTGAGCTACAAATAAGAGCAATGGATGCTGGTCCTTGGCTTGTACTAGTTAATCCTCCCATGGAGCTGATCTTGGCTTTCCAAATTGCAGTAGAAATGCAACTGGTAAACAGCTGCAGTGATTTTTCTTTAGTACTTTGCACCAGGTTGTACTGAGCAACAGCAACATGCTGATGTTAAGGGATATTCTGAGTGTTTTCTAGAGATACTTTTTACTCTTGAAGACCAGTAGGGAGGCAGTTAAATCCCTCTCCTATAATTACTGCTTCCTCCTCTTGTATAAAAAATTTGAGTTGGTTTTCTTCTCTTTGAGCGTGTTCTCCCTGTAGTCTGTATCATGTTAAAATACAAAGGCAGTAGTGCAGGTCTTCATGCTTTTGCTGTCCTGCCTCTTAATACTTTCAGCACTATTTCAGCTTCATGTTTGACCCTGCATTCTTACTCTGATCTGGGACTTCTACCAGCTGCTTACAACCATATCCTGATGCCATCTGGGATGCCTAGGCTGCAGCAATAAGATGACATTCATAATACTGGACCTCTATTTTTGCCTTTTTGTGGGAGATGAAAGCACTAAGCAACTTCTCTGTGAGCTCTCAGGCTCTTGCAGGAACATGCTACTAACAGGCTGACTCCCAAAGGCAAAGATCTTTCCCTGCTCCCATGGAATGCTATGAGATGTGTGTGCACTCTACACTTCAGATTAACAAAGTAGGTATTTTCTTGCACCCTCTGTGCCCACATGAGAAGAGCTGATTCCAGAAATCAGCCTCTTACAAGTCTCAACTGTGTACTCGTAGCTCCTGCAACTGCATCAGGCTTTGCATTTATTATGGGCAAAGAGAATAGTTGCATTTTAGTCAGACTCTACAAACCTGAAGAAAAACAAAGCTGAGCATCTCCTCCAAATGTTACCAATTGGTCCTATTGTACAGTGGTTTTGTCAGCAAGTTATTTAAGACCTTAATCCCTTTCAGCTATTACAGGGAAGTCTAAGACAGTGTGGGACTGGAAACATGAGTGATTTTCACTTAGATTTTCATCTTTTCTCTAGTGCTATAACCTGACAATGGTGTTTCACAATGCGCTATTCCATTCACTGCAGCCTGCTTAAAATGAGGAAGGTGGAGGAGTAAGAAGAAAAGACTCCTTTAAATCCGTAGAGAAGCATTGGTGCCTGTAAGAGCTATTTAAAGAAGAAGTAAAGCCACTTTAGCTTGTTGATCTATTTCTGCACTGTAATTTATGCTGCCATTCACGCAGTGTCAGAAGGCTATTGTAAACCGTTGTATAAACCCACCCTGTAGGCTTGAGGGGCTCTAGTCCATGGGTCTGCCAGCACTAGCATACTGGTGATAGGATAATAGCAGATTTCACTCCTAAAAGTTCTTTATTTTTTTTTTTTGGGGGGGGGGAGGGGGCTGTTAATGTACAAGAGTAAGAATTTTAATGAGTCCCAATAGACCACCCACTTAGCTATTAGCAATAGGCAAGCTATAGTGTATGCATCCTGGCAGAGGTGAGTTCTGAGAAGAGATGTGAAATATAAGCTAGGAGCTTTCACAAATGATTTGTGGAAGGCACTCCATGAAATATCACAGCATTGAGATATCTCAGAAGAAAGCCCAGGCTGGGAAATTGCTCTGGAGTAGCAGCTGGGGGAAAGATACCATTTCTTTGAGCACTGCCACTCTCATGAGAAGGGAAGCTAGACAAAAGATGTTTCAGGAGGATAATGTGTGCTGGGAGCAACAGGGGAATAGGCAGGACAATGGCATAAAGGAAAGATGCTGAGGACAGGATCCGTCTCAACTAACATTAAACATTTAGTCATGTTGGCTCTTTGTGGTCAGTAGAGTACAATACTTTGAAGGCATGATTCATCTGACCTATTTTGGGCTCTAACCTACCTAGGATGAGATTAATTACCCTTTATACATGCCTGTTTCTTCCTACTGATTCCAAGGCGATCTTCAGACACATAGAACAGATACAGATCTCTGTATTTTAGACACGCCAAAGGAGGTGAGACAAATCCTCCTTTGCACGTGTACTGGAACTGTGAGAGACAGTATGCATGGTGCATGGCCACACAGCACCATCCAAATCTGGGACAGCACCCAGTCACCCTCCATCCTTGTCTCTGGGAGAGACAAGGAACCAGAAAGACAGAGGATGAAAACCAAGAAAAGAAGAGGTGGAGGAAGAGGACAGGAAGATTTGCTTCAGCCATATTATGCTTCAACTTCCACCAAAAGCTGCTGTAGGTAGTGTGGGAAACATAGACTGAGCAGAATAACACAAGGAAATAGAAACAGAAAAATGAGTTTTAGAAAGTTTTGCTGAAGTGAGCTTCTTCATGAACAACTGATATTATTATAATTATCAACCAAAACAAGAACAAGCACCATTCTCTCATTACTGTTTTTTTCTGAAATTGCATTCCAAAATCTTTATGGACAATCTTAAATTTGCTGAAATGTATATTTTACACTAAAAATCAGGGGTTTTGCATTAAAAAAAAAAAAAAAAGGAGGCTTTTGTGATGACTGCAGCACAAATTTCTGTGAATGGTTCTTTAAGCTGCATTGCCAGAAATGTCATGAATCTACTCAGAACTCCAAGGAAGGGAAGTGGTTTGAAATTCCTAACACTGCTTTTTCAACCAGAATAGCCATTTTGGGTGTATTTCACATGAAGCACAGCTTCAGGGCTTGATACATCTTCATTCTAGGCCCTGTATTGTGCCAAGGAAATTCTCAGTGTTTAACAAATAATAATAGAAGTAAGCTGTGTAAGCATATGTGAATCTTCACTTTATAATTTTACGTGTAGAAAAATGATCTCATCGGCATATAAGAAATAGAGCAGATGGTAAAATGCATGTTGGACTAAACTCATGTTGGAGACTAAGTCTTACGGACAATAAAAGCACAAAATCTGGACAGTCGCCTCCCTCCAGCCATGCAGATGAAGTGCCTCTTGTGAACAGACAGATCAAAACAGATTAAGAGGCCACCTTTGATTTGTTGTTTACTCCTGTTACTGAAAGTTGTGGTACTGTGATCTGTCATTCCCTATGTGGACATTCAATGGTGTTTGTGCTAGAAGAGCCCTCAGCTGGGTTACTGTGAGGTGGATACCCAGCAACGTTATTCCAATTTTGAACGGTGGAATTGTACCCCTTTCAGAGATATTTCATCTGCTGTGAAACTGGCTCGAGAAGGTGGTTC
This sequence comes from Ara ararauna, assembly GCA_028858755.1. Lineage (NCBI taxonomy): Eukaryota > Metazoa > Chordata > Aves > Psittaciformes > Psittacidae > Ara > Ara ararauna. Next base: position 103,202,934 of record CM054378.1, on the reverse strand, counting down.
TGGATAAGGTTTTGTAGCTGAATCCTGCTTTTTTTCTCCTCCAGATATCCTTGTTGATGGAGATGGATGAATCCTAGTCCACACTCCTGTTTCAAAGCATGGGTTTCTCTCAGTGACTAGGGACAAATGCATCCCTGCACAACCACAGGGTAACAAAATCAGGCATAACCATGGACTGCCTAAGTGCAAAACTGCTACCAGAGGAGGAAAACTGAGAAATGGAGTCATGCCAGACTGCAGGGAAGTTTTACTCTGTGTACTAGCAAAACAAAGACCAGCAGAATATTACAACACCAATGCACACAAACAAAATCCCTTCACAACATATTCCTTGCCAGAAAGTTTGTAGGTAAACAAACCCTGCACATCCCAGGTGTGTTAAAAGACTAAGCTGAGCTGAAAGATTCCGTTAATTATATCAGTGCAAATATTAAGAGTGCAAATGTGGCCAGTTAGTAGCCCTTGATTGATGTGCTGTACTAGATTCATGCCTGCCTCAGGAAAAAATTATCTTCTGCTATCATGTCAGTTTTTATTCTCCTTTCTTTTTGCTACAGGATGCCTGATGAGCTACTCTGGAGTGTTAAATACAAGTCATTACAGTGCTTTATGAAATATGCTTCTCTACATTGGGCAGATCATGTGCTTCAAAAACCAAAGGCACTCATCTCTATCCACTTGCAGCTTCCATTTTTATCAATGGTAGTGGCTTCAGAGCAGCTATGTAAGATTTTGTGTCAGAATTTAGTGAGGAAAATGCTAGAGAAAATTCATTTTGCTCCACTTTCAAAGTCATTTCCACTTTTTTTGTTTTTATTGCTGGTAATAAGTTTTCTTCTGTAGTAATGATGATATAAAGTAATTATAGTACAGGGAAGACCATTTGAAAATGGAAGAACTGGCGATGAAGATTTTGTATTGGGATGCTGAAATCTCAATGCTGGGATGCATTGAAGTAATGAGATCTAGGGCTTGGATGGTTGTTTTTTGCTGGTTTTGAATTGTGGTTTGTTTCAGACTTCTGTTTGTTTGTTGTTTTTTTTTTAAGATCAGTTTATCTGTTAATAGGCTAATATGTTTAAAGCACAGGACCCTGGAATAAAGGGTCTAGATCCTGTCTTTTCCATTCACCCAAGTGCATATCTTGGAGAAATGCCTTTGCACCCCTATTTTCTCAAAGGTAAACCAGAGACAACCATGTCTGCTTACGTGATAGTGTTGTCCAGATCATGTTATTTATAACCTCCACCATATAAGAGCAAATCTCACTCCCTATTTAAATTACACCAGTATCAGAAATTGCAACTTGCTCTGAAGTAAGCTACACAGAGGTTTTTACTGGTGGAAGCCAGTAGGAAGTAGGGACAGAGGGAGGAGGTGTGAGGTGCTGATTGAGCAGAAACTGTCTTTGTGATCTCTGGAACTTGCCTTACTGATAACTGGAGGGGGATTTTCCTAATAGAAAACCTGTGAGCTATATGAGGAGGATAATCCACTTGACCCTTGCCCTCTCTTAAGCCTTCAAGCCATCATGAGATTTCATTTCTCACCAGCTGCAAGGCCACTTCTTGGAATTCATTTTGATTGCAATGCACAGCCAACATTGCTCAGCCCAGAAGGAAGACCAGAAGGAGGATGTCAGAGCAGGGCACGTGAGCAGAGACATAGTGATCATATTTGGAGAGGGTGAGAGCTGGTGGCAGCGAGGAAGATAAACAGTGTGTGTTTGTGCAAGTGACCTTATTTATATCAGCATGCCGAGGAGGGACCAAATGTACTGCACTGAAGGAAGTGAGTCCACACGCATATGGGAGCGGGTCCAGCACTACGTGGCTGGCACAACCCCAGGTGCTGCTTTTCAGGGTGACAGCTCAGGGTTTCCAGGGCATCTGCCATCCTCAGTGCTGGGGTTTCGGAGCTCTGTGCGCTGCAGTCTGTGCTGCAATGAGCTGCGTGGCTATCAGCACTGGTGGGAAGGGCGTTCTGCTCTGGCACTCGCCACCCCTCTGGCAGGACCCACAGCCTCCACAGCGCTGAACTGACCCCTGAGAGTGATGCATTCAAAATCCTAATCTGTTAGTTCAACATTTGGCTGCTGAAAGGCTCATGGACCAATCTGGCATCATTATTTTATTTTTTAATACTATGCTTGTTATTCTCTGAGTATTTTGGGTGGATAATTAGCCAGTGTGTACTGTGTATTGAAGAATCCAGGAATATTTGCTTTGGCTTTTCTTCCTTGTTAGTTAGGGTGTGCGGTTGCTGGCTTAGATCTCATGGCATTGTTTCTGACTACGTAAATGAAATTTTTATACAACCAAATAATGAATACGGACCAGAGAATAAGGCACATCCTGTGTCAATTTCACACAAGCAATCCTTCTTGCTAAAATCCATGAAGGGACCAGCAGTTGAGATTATTCACACATGTCCTTAATGGCTGTCCACATATCACTGATACAGGATAACAGGCACCTAATAACCAGAGCTGACTGAGTTTGGTAGGTGCCTTGAATCACCTCTCTTTTTGTTTGTGTTTCCGTTCCCTCTCCACCTTTCTGTTTGACTACAGAGGCACTTCTAAGGAGGAGGAAGAAAACCTTCGTTTGAAACCGCATGAAACCAAAGGCTGGGTGTAACCAGCTTCAGATCCAGACAAGAGTCAGCATGTAACTTCATGTGCTACAGTTTTCATCATTTGGCATATCACATGGATGGGTGGCATTGTAAAATGCGCAGAGGATCACAGTCAGAGGTATGGTAATGTGTGTACACACATGCACACCTAGAAGTGTACACTTACTTTACACTGCAGCTGGTTCAGCTGTGGCGCCAGCAGCAGCCCAGCTGTAGTGAAGAAAACTCAGCCTGAATGTTTTGTCAGCTCCCAGATGGGCTTTACCCCCTGTGCCAAGCCACAGTTTGTCACAGCTCAAATGGCGCTTGAGCTGCCTGTTTTAAAGAACTTATCCACATTATGGGATATTATTATGCCATAATGGGGATTTGAGCTACCTGGTCTAGTGGAAGGTGTCCCTGCCCATGGCAGTGGGGTGGAACTAGATGGTCTTTAAGGTCACTTCCCATCCAAACCATTTTGTGATTCTTTAATCATTTGACATAGAAATTCTTCAACTCCTCACAAAAGCTAAAAATTTAGCTTTTTCTAACTATTTTAATGAGATTTTGTGAGTGTGTTAACACATTCATGACTTCAAGAAATCAAAACTTCGGCATTAAGTGTCACAAATGTTATGTCCAAGCTCCATGTGTGATCATGATACTCACACAGCAGCTGTTACTAAAGATTTAGCAATCTGCCACACCTTAACCCATAAACAGATTGCTGGCAAATCTTCCTGATGGTCTTTTAAAAGTAAAAATTATCAAATATAAGAAAAAATATATTGAATGGCTCTAGAAAATAATCTTGGTAAAACACTGAGAAACACAAATTCCACTGATGTGGAGTTTTATTATTTACAGGTGCTTTTACTGCCTGTGTAGGTCCAGACCTAAACCTGGGGATGCGATGGGGACATGCTGCTAGAGAACATGGGTGGAGGTGAGGAGGTGGGGATGGATGCACTTTGCAAGTCACCAAACTCACTGCCTGTGAGAAAGTGGAAAACCTTTGCCTGACAAAGAGGTTTCCTTGGGGTTTGAAGGCAAGGCGCAGCCCTGCCGGCCATCCATGTTCTAAGTGACCTCTGATAGGAGAATATCTCCTGCTGTGATCCCACCTAATCTTGGGAAGCAATACAAGCCAGCTGTAGTGATGCCTCCACAAGCTGCCTTTCCAGCCAATATGCTCCGTTTCCAAAACTGGACCCCATTCCTGAGATTAGGGAGAGCTGATGTTGGTGTGAGCCCCATATATCGCAAACTGCCAGTTGCTCAGAAGCCCCTGTTCTGAATGGTGGTTAAAAATACAGCCCCATCCTCCATGCAACCCCTAATCTTGATTAAAACACTTCCAGGGCTGGGCAGCCTGGGCTGCATCCTTTGGTCAATGCTGTCAGTGGCTCTTGCATTCCCTAATCCCTGTTAATATTACTGCTTGTCAAAGCAGATTTGTGCCTTTCCTGGAAGACTGCTGCCTATTTAGTACCAACTGGGGGAGAAAGAGATGCCTTATCAGCCGGTGCTGGGAACAGCGAGTGGCAGACAAGAAAGGCATCCTGTTTTCTGGGGAGAAGGCGCGGGAGGTGGGCGAGCGTCTGGCTCCTACTATTAACTCTGGCTGTGAGCACGGCTCCTGCCCTTTCAGGCCGAGACATAATCCTCTGTTTTAACCACGCACAGCCCATGAACCTCTCATGGCAGTGGTTGTGGCAGAGGTACAAGCTTTTGTATCCCGGCCAAACTGGAAGACAGATTATGCTCTGTTGACCTATATTCCCCTAAGTAATTTTCAATTAGTGCAGTAGTTACCCCTCCTGTTTGCACTGTTAAATTTCTCCCTGCCACAATGCTGAGCTGAGACTGAAGTATCCATGCTCTCTAGGGGAATTTTGCTGGCTCCTCTGAGGAGACAGGGAAACACCTCCCTAAAACAAGCCCCACATATTCTCATGTGTTCTTGGAATGCCTCTCCCATTTCTACAGGGAAGCATGAGACCTGCTCTGGGTGATGGAGGGAGGAATCTGGTCCCCAGCATTGCTTTCGGTTGATTCCCTGGGGGCAGGAAACCAAAGCCAACCTCTGGGGGAGTTCACGTGGGGCCATCTGACCAGATGGCAGAGACAACTCTCCATGACCTGCCAGGACTGCAGAAATTAAAGCTGGCTTCTGGCTGAAGAAGGAAAGGATTAGCAGAGGCAGTGGGAGGAAGGCCTACAAAGGGGAGCAAGTGAGGGCGTTGTGACTGGGGACTGCAGCTTCTGTGAAAGGATGGCCACCCTTCCACAGCCTTCAGCAGCTAGGAGAAGAGGAATAGAATGGAAAGGAATAGAGAACATGCCTTCCTTCATGAGTTGGGTTGGGAAAGGAGAAGGTGCCGTCATGGGGTAGGAATAAGAACTCATGCTGGCCTCCACTTGCCACATGCCAAGTGATTTGGGATTACTGACCCCCAGGTTTTGGGGGACTACACGACTGAGGGCATGAAGTTAGAACTTAGCCTTGAAGATATCAAAGCTTATCCATGAAGAACGAGGCACCGAAGGTATCTGGATGGGAAAGCAGAAGGCATCTGGAGGAGCGAGCAGGTCAAAGGGAGTAACTAACTGCAGAACAGGAGCTTGGCAAAATAACAGACTTCAATAATGTGGTAAAGGGTCATCCATTAACGTGCTGTTGCTAACTGATGTAACCAATGGCTAAAAGACGCATGTATCCTAGAAACCGTATATAAGCGAGGGTTTGTAATAGTAAACAAGAACTTCTACTTAATCACCAAAGAAGCATGTCACATGTCGTTTGTCTGTCTCAACCACGACACCAGCTCAGTGCAGGGCTTGGGATGCCTGCCACAGCACACCAGGTGAGCCACAGCAGTGCTGATCTTCTGTGTGAAACAGCCCCAGAGGTCCTGGTGGGCAACATGGGCAGCAATGCTGAGTCAGGCAGAAGGCCACCAGCAGGTTAAGGGAGGTGATGTCCCCCTTCTTCTCAGCACCAGTGAGGCACATCTGGAGTGCTGGGTCCAGTGCTGGACTGCCCAGTGCAGGACAGACATGGACATACTGGAGTGAGTCCAGCAAAAGGCCATGAAGATGACAGGAGGCTGAAGCATCTTTGCTATGAGGAGAGCCTGGAACTGTTCCTGGGAGCTTCAGTGTGATCTTGCCAATGTATATAAATACCTGATGGTATTGATATACAAACTTTCCCTCCTGCCAGTCTGGCATTCCCCTGATTTGTATGCCCTTGTATCTGATGGCTGTTTTTCTTTTCTGGCCTGTTTTTTTGGATGGCTTTACATTATTTATTTTTTTCACATTTCTCATACAATTGCAGACGCAAAACAGTCACGTATGGACCCGTCATCATGGTGTGAAGGTGCACAAATTCCCAGTCTTCCTCTTCTAACTCCCATTACTGTTTTATTCCTCTTCTGATGTGAAATGCAGGAAGCTGATGTCAGTTATTCCTTCAGCAAGTAGGGACATTGTATTTTTAAGTAAGAGAAATATATTGAGGTTAGTACCCATTGTTAATATCAGTGAATTGATCTATACTATGGATTTATGCTCAACTTTAGAACAGTCCCATACAACTGCACAGCTACTATTCTAGCAAAGCTTTCCACGTTATCTTCTTACTATGGGCTTATAAACTTCCCTGACACCTGAAAGCACCTCTCTGTCTAGTCCTTCTCATTACATTAAGATGAAACAGTTCTTAAAACCATCTTCTACTGTGAAATGACTCTGAGTATAAAAATCAAAAAGTTGTTTTGATTGTAGTTAAAATAATGCGATTGAAAATACAAACTATTTCTTACCTGGGTTTTCTTCATCCTTTCTTTTCCTGCTTTTGTTGAAGGCTTAAAGGAATAAGTATTTTGTTCACTCAAAACCCTGTTCCCAGGGTTTTGTTCCCTCCTTTTCCCATATTTTCCTTAAATTTTGAAAAGGTTGGAGAGAAATTTTCTTCTACCTCCTCCTTAAGCATTAGTCCTTTCCCCTTTTTGTGTGGAAGTTACGTAGATCACCTGGGGAGGAAACAAACTTGAGTTTTGGAAGGAGAATTTGAGAAGAAAATCTGAAGTTTTGATTACATGAAATTAGAAACTATTTCTAGTTCAAAATTTCTCAGTTACTCAAAATCAAAACTTTTCCGATAAACATTCGGTAAACACCTCATTTTGTGGACAACTTTCAGCTGAATGTCTTTGACAGTTCTAATTATATTTATTCTCTTCCTTTCTGGAAAATCAGTATTGTCAGTCAGATGTAGTTATAAATGTTTCTTTTTCCATCTCACCAAGAATCAGCATGCTCCTGCAGGAAATTCAGAGAAACTCTGTTCATGAAATAATAACAATTTGATTCATACATATGAAAACAATAAATACATTTTGATTCAATTACTGTGAGGGTGGTGAGGCACTGGCACAGGCTGCCCAGAGAAGTGGTAAATGCTACATCCCTGGCAGTGTTGAAGGCCAGGTTGGACAGAGCCTTGGGTGACATGGCCTAGGGTGAGGCGCCCCTGTCCATGATAGTGGGGTTAGAACTAGATGGTCCTTTCCAACCCAAACCATTCTATGAGTCTATGATTCTATGTACAACTCCATTATTAGAGGATTGGTGCATAGGGCAGGTCAGGGCTAAAGCAGATGCTGAGTTTCAGGAAGCCTGGGAGTGAAGTTAATCCATCTGCAAAGATTCCAGGTCAAGGCACCATTTCCAGAGCTGAGGCTGAAGCCTGGAGGTGACAGGGAGTTGACCCTGGCTGTGGGTGGAGCAATCCTTTAGCTGAGCCCCGCTGCAGGGAGGGGCAGAAGACACCAGGACCAGCAGTGGGGATGCAGTGTTGGCTGGCTTGGATGGTCATGTGTCACCTGCCAGGGATGGCTCAGAGCTCTCTCCCTCCTGCCCTCAAATCTCATTCACTTTCCTACAGCCATCAGGGCTTCTTTTTTCAGCTCTCTTTCCCTGACTGCCTCTTTCTCCTGCCTGAATCTATGTCCTTTACGCAGCACGTCTCACAGCTGTCTTGTGCTACATCCCTGCATACTTCCCAGGATTCCACGTGCTGTAAAAATGTCAAGAGCAAATCATGCCCTCTGACTTCTCATCCTTTGCAGCATCACCTGTGTGTTCAAACTCCAGCTGGCTCACTTGTCCCTAGCTCAGTCTGAAGAAGCAGGTTAGGCATGGCTTGTTCAGAATTCCCCCCGGGGAGGAATTTACCACACTGAGAACTGCCTATGGAGCCAGCGCAAGGACCTCTACATGACAACCACCACTTCAGCTAGACTATGGCTGTAACTTGCCTGTCTACCCTCTGCAAGACCTGCAAAGAGCCAACCTGACCAGGGCCACCGGAGCAAGAAAACAGGGTTTGATGCCAATTCATGCAGTCTACCCATTGGATTTAACTATTAACCTCCCCTGAACAAAACACTGGGAGGTCCAGACCTTCACCCAAACAGCCCCATGTCCATGTCCAAGGATCCTCAGATCTGTGCCAACACCAGCACCTTGCATGGGATGAACATGTTTTGCTGATGAGTCGGAGCAAAGATAAGCAGCTGGATCCCTGCCAGGATGATGGTTCATACACTTGCTTGATAAGGTACCATTTGCTGGTCCTAGGTACCTTTCCTGGAAAGTGATGATTAACTGCTGGGTGAAGGACATGTTGTCTTGACTTCTCCCATTCCTATTTTCCTTTTAGGCAGAAAACTGTGTAGAGGCTGATGTCACCCCTGCTGCAATGGTACTGTGAATCTGGGGGGGTGCTCTTGGCTTGCTGCTGCCTCACAGGTGCATAGTGTTATTATCTGCCCTGGAGCCAGGCTGGACCATGCTGGAACTCATGGACAGCTCTGAGACAAGCAAAACTTTCTCAGGCATTAGTCACCATGCCTTGAGCATGGCACACCCCTTCTAGGCCTTCATCTATGCCACACAACTGGAGGATGTGGGCTGCTCATTTTTAAAGCACTTTGGTTCCAGGTACTGGTATTCGCACAACAGAAACGTAGCTAGGAGAGGCTTTTCCTCAAGACTGGCATCCTGAAGAGAACATGGGCACAGGACCAGGCATGCTCCCAGAGACCAAGGAGCCATTCACACGCATTTGGATGTCTACATGTGTCTGAGCTTCTGTTGTGGCTCATGAGCACCTGGGGCTTCGTTCAGCTGACAAATATCATACCATCCAAGATGCTCCTGAGTTTTTGAAATGGCTAGTGATATGACCAGATCCAAGGGGCACCTGTGCCTGTGGCTGAATGGAGCCCTGGTCAGTTCTGGTGGACCTTTGCCACGGTCATTGTAAAGGGGTGTCTGTCTCTGCGTGCTCTGCTTTCCAGGTCTAGGAAATGGGAGACACATCTACCATATAACTTTGGGACTAGGATCTTTGACACAGACACTCATTCCTCACCACCCTGCCCTGTCACCCTGAACTGAGTGCAGGTGTGTCTGTGTCTGTGGGTGCAGCACTCATTAGCTCCAGAAGACGTTACTCACCTGGGCACAGTACCAGCACTCTAATGAGGTGATATGGCTGTTGTGGACGTAGCTTGTGCCTTACAAGCTCGGGATAGCAGCACAGGGAGCGAGTGTGGGTTAGTGGATCCCTGTGCAGAATCCCAGGAGAAACTGAGGTCCTGGGCATCTTGGGAGGGGAAGCTGCTGGATGAGCCCACAGTCCAATGAACGTGGGATGTGTGTGGCTTGGGCACATTGACGTGAAAAGTTATGGATATCTATTGCTGCTCAAGCGAATGTCTATCTCTGCTGTGGCCTGACCCCAGACACAATTCTCAGCCTGGTCAACTCATGTCACCCCATTATTAGGGACTCCTGCCTGGGATATGAGTCATTCCTCTCTGCCTGTCAATGCCATATCCTGTAACAAGTTCCCAGCACCTGTTTTATCATGATGCCTGTGACATGGAGCTCTTTTTCTCTCTCCTGCCATAAACTTCATTTGCTGCAGGTGTGGGGAGAGACAGGGACTGCAGCCCGCTGTTGAGCACTGGTCAGAGGGAGGCAAAAGTTTGCATCAGGGCTCTGTTTGGTCACTTATCAGGGTGACTGAGCTGTATTACATGTGCCAGTTCACTTAGAGGGTTCTTCTTGAGAATCACTTCTGTCACTATACCTTTCCTGGCTGGTGCCCATGCAGCAGTGAAGAGGCACCTAATGTAATTAGGAAGGCTTAATGAAAGTGCTGCTGGCCAGCACAGTTAGTGGGGCCACTGGGGCCCTGTTTGGGTCAGGGCAGAGCCCATTCTGTTATCAATCAGCTGCCTTGAAAACTGGGTGAGATTTTATCCTTTTGTTTCAGGTTAAATAAAAAAAGCTGTTAATTCAGCTTTGTTTGGAGAGCTTTTTACTAAGCTCCAAGAAAAGCTAACTTAGCTGGGATCTCCTCCATGCAAGCAAGGCTCTGAATGGTGCCATGGGCAGCATTAGGACATGAGGACTACACGGCAAAGGTTCCTAAATTATCATTGTTGTTGATTCATATACATTGAATATTTTTATGCTCTGAAGCCTCTTGAGCTCTGTGGCAACAAATGCATAAAATGTGTATCATCCTTCTTCCTTCTTCATTAATATGACACTATCCATCATATTTGAGATGTCGTTGCAGTCCGGTGAAGTTCCCACTGACTGGAAAAAGTAAGCATCACCCCATATTTAAAAAGAATAAAAAGGAAAAAAGGAGGAACTAGAGGCCAATCAGTCTCACCTCTGTTCCTGGCAAGACATGGAGCAGATCCTGCTGGAAAATATGATAAGGCACATGGAAAATAAGGAGGTGACTGATGACAACTAACACGGCTTCACTAAGGGCAAATTGTGCCTGAAAAATTTGGTGGCCTTCTATGATGGGGATACAGTGCTGGTGTGCAAGGGAAGTATCATAGAATCATAGAATGGTTTGGGTCGGAAGGGACCTTAAAGCTCATCTAGTTCCAACCCCCCTGCCACGGGCAGGGACACCCTCAGAAAGTTTGCCAATGACACCAAGCTGTGTGGTTCAGTTGATATGCTGGAGGGAAGGAATGCCATCCAGAGGGATCTTGACATGCTTGTGAGGTGGGCTGATGCCAACCTGATGAAGTTTAACTGTGCCAAGTGCAAGGTCCTACACCTGGGTCAGGGCAACCCCAGGCACAGCTACACGTTGGGAAGAGAAGAGATTCAGAGCAGCCCTGCGGAGGACTTGGGGGTGTTGGTTGATGAGGAGCTCAACATGAGCCTGCAGTGTGCACTAGCAGCCCAGAAAGCCGACCGTATCCCATGCTGCATCAAAAGAAGTATACCTGTGACGTAGCTGTCGTTTCTCAAATCTCTGACAATAGTTTTTGTAACAAGAGATAACTTTTTTTTTTTGTTAATGACTAACCCTTACTTGCAATGGAAACCAAATCAACCCCGTTTACACTGTCTGCATCAGAAGGTGATAAAGTACAAGCTGAAGAAGCAGAATATATTCTTAAATTTATATTCAAGGTGGTTTTAAATTAGCTGTTTCAAACCATATTGCTTAAAACTCATTTGTGAGAGCCAGTGGCACCTCCAAGCAATCATGCCTCTCACTCTGGTGCCTAAATTCATAATGTTGCTTCACGAGACAGCCTTCAGCATCCATGCTGACACAAGGTGTTCTTCATGCATAATATCTGTGTTTGCCCTGTTCCTGTGCATGGCACTGCAGTCCTCTGGCTCCTTGGTGCACTTTGCTTGACACGGTGAACTGAACTAAGGAATTGATCTGGCTTAAAGAAACATCTGCCAAAACCCTTCCCCCTCGTATTTTTTAAGGCTGGATCAATTTCCCAGTCTGGTCCTGGTGCTAATAAAGTTGACAGGGAAGAAAATACCTGGAGGAAGAGGGGTGAGAAGGTGAGTCAGTAAGGAAAATCTCATCCTGCTGCTGTGGACTCTGTCTTATGAGACTGCACAGCCTGAGCCATGTAGCATCAGGCACCACACTGGGAAAGGTCACCCCAAGCCTTTCAGCCTAGTTGAGTCTCTGCTTCAGCACAAGCAAACTCCTGGAGGGATGTCAGGCTGTAGCAGGGAAGATGCAGTGGGTGCTCGGGGAAAGAATGAAGGAGCTGTTGGAAGAAGAGCTGCTTTAGATGAGAATGAAGAGGGAACAGTCTAAACAGCTGCCTTTTTAGTACATGCACCTGTATGCTGAAGAAAGTGCATGCCATTCAGGGAAGGGTGATCAATGCACACTGTGTTGTACTGCCAGGCACAGTGTTACAGGCGTGTCACTTGATGTGGTTAAGACTTGCTTTTTTTTGTTTCAACAAATTGTAATTTTATATATATGCATATATATTAATATGAGGCAAGCCAGATGCTGCCACAACCACCCATTTCACATGATCTTTGCCAAGAAATCTACCTTGAACTGCACTTGAAGCCTTGCCTCTAGGAATCCTCTCTGTACAGGTAAGCAGTTCATGACTCAAGCCTGTGACTCAAAACCATCAACAGATGCCATTGTTATTCCCCCAGATGCTTGTCTGCATCCCAAGGGTATAGAAACACTACTGTTCAATTGCTGTTCTCTCCCTTTCCATCCCCACCCCTGTTTTATAATAGGTCAATACAGAAGCACGTTTACTTCCTTGTCATTTTTGGACTTTAATATAGACCAGCCCAAATTGTTTCGGGCTTAAAATTTTCTAATTAACCAGTGGGACACAATGGAAGAACTTTGCAAAGTACAATGCATGTCTAAACTGAATGATGACTCTTGAGCTTAAGCACATGAATTTGGAGATCCAGCACTGCCATTTGCAAGTTTGCTTTATTTCTTTCCTCTGTATGTTCAGGCTTTAAGCACTTTCAGTAAATAAGATTTCTTGTACAAGCTCAGATGTTTCTCTATGCATGGGTATAATTAAGATACTTGCTATTGGGATAAACTCCTAGAAGGAGAGTGGGGAGGGAGAGGAGAACATTCCTCTTTAGCAAAGGGAGCATCATTCAAGTCAGGCAGAGAAACTGAATGCTCCTAATTAATAGGAGGAATTTATCCTACTTATAGAAACTACCAAAATACAGCTCAGGGCTTTATCTCATCCTTGGTGATTTGGACCCTTCTGAATTTTGTCTGAGTCTGGTTTAGTCATACGTGGATCTTCGGTGATTTTTAACTCTTTAAAAATGCTAATTTTAAATAACTTTGGCTGCTCTGATTATGCTGGACATCATTTCTTTTTGTAGATATCTCCACAGTGGTTCTGGTCAGTGGAAGCACCTGTAGCAAGAGAGGGAACAATGTCCTGGAAAAGAGCTGTCAGTTATTGCCCTCTGATCTGAGTGGAGAGGCAAACCCTCTGGAAATACATCAAGAACTCACGTGGTGGAGAAACTTCCAAGCCTCTGGAGGATTCCAGATCCCCCAGTCTGCCAGCTGCTGAACAGCTGCAGAGGTAAAGCTTGTCACTGCAGGCAAGAGTGATGAGGTGGCCCCAAAACCCCACCTGCATAGCACACAGCCAGCTCCTGAGCCTGCTGCTTCAGAGGTGGACTTGGGAGAGCCCCCAGGTCTGTCCCCTGCGTGTGACTGAGGGTCTGTACATGTTACCATGCTACACAAATAAACAGGTATATAGATAAAAATAGAAAATAGGCATATATATTTTATGTAGGGGCATCTGGAGAATATGACATGCAAGGGACCGATCACGTTATGAGTTTCTTATATTACCTTGGCTGGCATATTATGCAAGAGATGCAGAGTGTCCTCACGTTATTATTGTAATTAAAGACTATTGTGCTTTTAATTTGCACAGTTCCTTCCTCAGCATTGTTTGATACAAATAGATGGTAACAGACTGGGTATTGTGAGTTATTAAATGACCTATTATTTACTCACCATATGCCTCAGAGCCAGAGCAGTAAGCAAGGCTGCTTTCACCAAGGTGTCCCTCCCTGCACACACAAATAGACAGTTCATATTTGATCTCTCTTTGCCTCCCGAGGTCTCATTTCAGTTTGGACTTACTGCTTACTGTCCCCTTTGCCACCTATCCCCAGCGCCCTCTGTGTTTGAAGGATTCTGGGGAAAAAAAAGTTTGTTCTGCCTTCTGCAGTACCTCTTGCATTTGTGTGGAGTGGATGCTCTGGTCTGTTTTTAATTTCCACGATTCTATGGTGCTTTTGAGTCCAAGGTGCTAAATATAGATCTAACCCATAATAGCCAGACTTTTTCTCATTTCTGTCTTACGATGTTATTTTCTGCTTTTATCGTTTAAGCCTAATGGATTTACATTATTAGGAGCTCTCCAGTATGTGCAACGTGGTTATGAACAAGATGAGGGTCTCAAAGGTTTCCAGGAACATTTGTCTGAATAAAAACATCAAAATAGAGACTTTTTGCTGGCTCTGCAGGAAGAGAGCTGGTGCACTGCAAGACAGCACCTTCCCTCTCCCCTTCCTACTGCAAACCTGTGTATGCCCTCTGGGCAGGGTGAACACATCCAGCACGCTGCCTAGAAAAATGACACTCTGGATAAAAATCAGCAGACAGCATGAAAAGCTCTGGCTCAGGCATCTCCTGTTGGCAGACTCCAACCAAAATTACTTCTGGATAAGCCAGTACATCTGTAGTTAGAGCAAACTATTCCTCTTTCTTCCTATTCCTAACACAGTCATGCCCAAAAAATAGAAGTCAGGAAAATGTTTGGGGAAACTATTAAGGAGCATGAAAGGAAAAGAGTATCCAGACAAATGTGTAGCCGTTTGAGACAAATATGAAGTCATGTGCAATAAACAGCTCGGATTTATAAGTGCTAAAGCAAGCCAAGCACAAGTGATATTTTTGTGGGACAGAACAGCCCAAGCCAGCAAAGGAGAGGAATGCGGTGGATATAAAGGATCAGGCCCACAGGAGATACAAGGACTACTTGACACAATTCTAGAGCCATGCCTGTACTTTACCAAGCCTAATTGACACCAGTGACCCAAGCCAGTAGCTGGTGAGGAGTGGAATATTCAGGAGCCTTGGTCATGTCACTTCATCTCTGTCCAAGTATCTTTGTCCCTGGCTATACAAGAGGGATATGAGGGAGGGCCTCTGTGTGATCAGGGATTGAGGTTGTTGATTCCCTGTTGAGCTTCGTTGGGGTTAGGGTATCTTTGTGCAAGAGTCCAAGCAGCACATCTGAAGACCCACTGCAAGGCATGGACATTGACAACTGACCTCTATAGAAGAAATAAAGGTTGGGCCCTACGTGAATGACTGCCCTGGGCACAGTGAAGTGAACTGCTCTTTACTTGAAGCTCACCATATTTACCTTGAAGTGCTATCCAAAAAGGGGCTGAGAAGCATGGTAGCATGGCACAGAAGTCAATGTTTGAATATTTCTTGTTTTCAGGTGCCTCTCAAGGGCAATATGTAACAGTTTTGTGAAAGGCAGGTCCTCAGTACTACCCCTGGTCAAGGTCCTTCCAGTGATTCACTTTGCATTACTGACAGTTCACTTCAGGTCTGCTTTTGTTAAGAGCAAGCTTGTTTCCTCTGAAACTTCAGGTATAGCTGTGAGGATTGTTCACTCTAGGCATTGCTCCTGGAAGGCACTAAGCATGATATACCAAGCCTGGCTGCCCTACAAACCCTTCCAGCACTGAGCCGGTACTCTGCATCTTGAAATATGACATTATGTTCATAAGCCATGCTCAGCTGTGGCAGAGGAAGACTGCAAGGAAGCTATCTGGCTTACTCACACTCTGCTGCTGGAAACATTGATGCTCATGGTGCTGTCCGGAAGACCAGAGGAGAAATCTGCTGCTACTGGAACTCACAGTGGCTCCATAGGTCTAGCTCGCTGCCAGCAGAGCAGATGGCCCATGAACAGTGCAGGGCTAACTACTAAACCCATCCAGAGAGTGGACTGTGCAAAGCAGGACCAAGCTGGCCCCAGCTGCATCCTGGCAAAAGAAAAAATGTATGCAGAACATGATTTTACCTTGAGTGTGCTGATGACCATGTACCTCAGTGGGTGGGAAAGCTCAGATATAACAAGTCCAGTTAGGCTTAATTTTTCCTAGCAAGAAGTGCCAGAGCACACTGATGCACATGGCCAAAAGTACTGCAATCTGGTGAAAAGGGGTTCTTCTACATTTCACCAGAGTGTCCTGGAACTATTTAGTTCTGTCTTTCTGTGTCCTGCTTATGCAGTTTTGTGCTGCTCCTACTATGGCAAAAATTAATCACATGTATTCAGAGACTGATCATTTGAAATGCATTTGGAGCAGTGCAGGGGCTGGCAGTTAACAAAAGAAAAAAAACAAACAAAAAAGAAAGGAAAAGAAAAAGGCAGAAGATGGGGTGAGAACATGGGCAAGAAACTAAAATGATATGAACTTCTATGGGTACCTGTATACAGTAGCTGGAGCCAGACTATGTCCTCCAGCCCAGTACTCCAAACTCCAGTATCTAGAGCCCACAGGGGCAAGTGTGCCTATAAGGAGGTCCCCTACAGAGTGGGGACCAAATGTTGCGTCAACCACAGGTCTCCTGTGAGCCCTCTGCTCAGTCAAGGTAGCCTCAAACCAAGTGGAAGCTGTGTGAGTATTTGTAAACTGAAAATGCTCAGGATATGAGCCTGAACAGTGTCCCATGTTTATACATACCACAAATTATGGACACAGTCCTTAATACTTTTTTGGCCTGGTCCAGCTTGCACTCTTCCAGGCAGTGCATAACACACTTAGCAGATGGTTAACACATTCCCAACACTGGTCTGGGCTTAAAAGAGCTCAACCTGAGGAACACTTGAATCTGTCTCATATCATCCCAGCCACTAAAACCTGACTGACAAAGCCCTAAATAAGACCATATTTTAGCTCTTCTTGCCTTGCCCTCCTCCTGGCTAATAATGCCTCTTTTGAGGCCAGCTCTGAATTATCTGCCAGAGGGAAGTCCTTAAAATCTGTATGCTGAAGTAGCCAACCTTATGTTCTCCATTAGGCAGGATTTATTCCTCCCATGTCCAACATTACACCAGTAGGAGTTGGATTAGACTTGTATTTCTCAGCTAAACAATGACTAAAGGAAGCTTGATAGCCATCTACAAGTATTTGATGGGTGTAAACTCCAGTGAGGAAGAGGAATTGTTTAGTGTGGTTAAAGGACTTTTATGGCCAAGAGCGATTAGATTAAATTGAACAAAGCAACGCATAAACTGAATACCCTTCATAATACCTAGCAGGCTGCAAGGGCAGCTCCCAAGGGATGCAGCAGGAGCAGTGATGTCTGGGTCAGCTGAAACATCATTGCAGGGAGCAGAGCAGTATTTACATTATTGACTTCGGAACCCTGGCCCACAAACAGCATGTCTGTTCTCCCTACCGCACCCACAACCACGTTGTCCGGCACCTACGTGAGTGAACACCCAGCCCAATAAGGAGGGAAAAAAGGTGTCAGGGTGGTTCAACCCCTGCCTGCACCTGATTTTTCCCCTTAGTCTGGTGGTGTAACACATTACCCTAAACACTACATTTTCCAGCTGCAGACAGTGGTTCTGATCTCTGGACTGTTAATGGAGAAGTTATGCTTATACTTTCTGTAATGAGCCATGAGTAAGCTTTCCTTAGTACTTCAGAAGGCTGGGTCTTGAACCCCAGTTATCTTATCTTAAGCTTGCTACTAACCTTGGGTTATCACATACTTACAGTGATGCCATAAGCATTCCCTTCAGGTTACACCTTTGTTGGCTATCAGGTTGCGTTATGGGAGAGGGACTTTTTCAAGGGCATGTAGTGGTAGGACAAGGACGAATGGCTTTAAACTGATGGAGGAGAAGTTTCAATTAGGCATTAGGAAAAATATTTTTCCTTATGAGGGTGTTGTGGCACTGGCACAGGTTGCCCAGAGAAGCTGTGGCTGCCCCATCCCTGGCAGTGTTGAAGGCCAGGTTGGACACAGCTTGGAGCAACCTGCTCTAGTGGAAGGTGTCCCTGCCTGTGGCAGGGGATTGGAACTGGATGGACTTTAAGGTCCCTTCCAAACCAAACTATTCTGTGATTATGTGATTGTGTGATGACTGACTCTGTACCAGAAGGGAAACAGGGAGTGCACGGTTCCTCTGAAAATATACTAGTGGCTCCTTATTCACTGAAGAGAAAAATGAGCTCACTCTCTCACACAGGCGAAGCAGCATGTCCCATAATCCCAGCTACACCTATGTAAACCTACTTGCCCTTTTCATCTGAAAACCAAACAGAGAGTGTGCAATCCTATCTGACAGGGGTTTCTGATGGAGAACATGAGCTGACTTGAGCACTGAGAACAGGTATCAGTGGCTCAAGCATTGCTGTGTCTTTCAAAATCCTACAGCCTCTCAGGGAAAAAGAAATAAGGGGATATGTGGTGTTTGATGAGTCAGGATGTGTTCCCCTGACATTCCTGTTTCTCTGCCTAATTACACAGACATAGTAGCAAAGAGATAAGCCAGGTAAGGTTTGTTGTGGATGTCCTGGTCGTCTAGGAGACAAGAGCTTTATTTACCTGGCATGACTTATAGGCAAGGGTAGGACAAGACATCCCCTGTTTTCAAAACAGCATGTTGCTTCCAAATTGCAGGTTCTGTTCTGAAGCATGGTTTATCTCCTCTTTTAATTGGTGCGGTTGTTGGCATATAATTAAATCCCACTTAGCGCAAGTGTGAGAAGCCTGCTATTAAAGGCTGTCAGCAGAAAGGCAAAAAGGACTTAAGCATCCTCCCATGGTGCTTTCAAAGAAGGACATGATCTGTTCATGAAAGGTCAGGAAGGGAGATTGAAGTTCAAAAGCCTCAAAAACCAGACCATCTTCAGTAGAGCATCATCTCAAGTTTTCTTTTACTTTTCAGATGTTTTGTGTACCCCTTGCTGCTGTCTCTCTTCTATTTCTCCTCAGGAGTGATTTATTTATTTTTGCATTTACTGAGACTCCTCTCTTTATACAGAGGCAGAGCTAATAGACCTCCGTGTATGTGAGAAAGCCGAGCAGTTTTATCACTGCCTCCCCTGTGTGTCCACCATGCAAATGCTAACACTACCTGGCTCGGTGTGAACATTATGCTTCAGAGCAGGCATGGCACTATTGCAGAGTCCCTGTAGTGTTTATACGCTCTCCCTCCCAACCTGGCTGACTGCAAATGGCTCAGCTAATAACATACTTTCTGATTTTTAATCATGGGCACAGAATACCCATCTTGGTGGCTTCATTAAAAATGGCAGGCTAGTAAGGGTGCCATTTTACACAGGATAGTTTACCATGCTAGCCCAGAATTTTCTTCATGTAAAGGCTGGCAGGTGGTCATGCTTTTGATGATGTTCAGAAAAGATTAATTCTACTTCCCAGGTACCTGCTCTCTTTTTTGATCCGTATATTCAGATTATCATAATCAGTGGGTGTTCCTAAAGCCCTTGATGAATGCATGTTAAACCTGTGCTACAAGAAGCTACAACTCCTGTGCAGCCTAGGCTGGCCTGAAAACTACGGGTGTTTAGCTCTGCATGAAAACCCATTCTACTGGGATTTTCAGCCTTGGCTTTGCAAACTCAGGAGATTCAGAGTTCATGAACTGGAATTGAAGAACAGCTGATTATGAACCTGAGCAACTCTAAGCACTGACCCCATTGGAGAAGGCTCAACTGTACTTCAAAAGCCATTGAAGCTTTCAAAAGTCTCTTTAACAATAGCACTCTATTTAAAAATTAAGTTATTGTGCCCTCCTTCGTGAGCTTTGTGGGGTACAACCCTAGGTATCCAACATATCCTAACTCATGAACTCTGGGAGAGTCAGAAAGCAAGAGTAGACAACTAGGGTCTTCAGTGTCGGTCTTTATATGTTATGGATAGTGTCCACAGTATTGACAGCAACTTGACAGATATATCCTTTGTAAATCATGGTGTTTTTTCAAAGGCACTCATTACAGGTTGCTCCATGCATCAGCTTCTCCTCAAACTGAGTCACAGGAGTGCCTTCTCTTTTTCTTGCTGTTGTGTCCTCATGTAGAAGAGCAGGATACAGCCAAAGAGGTAGTTTTGCTGGGCCAAAAGTCCCAACAGGTGTTCTTAGCATTAATTAGACTTTCATTTCAAGAGTACATCACCTATAAGGTATCTGTGGGCATGTCTACCAGAATAGCCACCTGGCCATTTCCCAACTATGGAGCACACCTTATAGCAGTCACCTGTAATGACCTTTCTGGGCAGATCTGAGCTTGCCCTGCTTGAGCAAGCACCAGAAGTGCGGCAGAAGGAGTGTGGCTTGGGAATCCCCAGTTTCTGCAGAATGGCCTTGTTGGCGTGTTGTCAGGGCAGCTCTCTGCCTGTGCTAATAAACCTAACCACAGGCCAGGATTTATGAGTTCAGGTCCTGTCACAGAGTCACAGAGATCCTCTCTATCCAGATCCAAATTAGTGACGTTGGTTGCATCTCATCTGTGCCAACTCAGGTGTCTGCACAGAGCTCCTGTGAGGTGGATATGGTGTATCTTGGAGTTTTTAATGCCTGAATCCACCTTGCGGTCCTTAAGGAGGAAAGTACCTTGTTCCCATTTTTAAAGAGAGAAGAGCGTCAGGTTCAAAAATGTCCCCCAAAGCGCATCCACAAAACCCTAAGCAGCATGCCAACACTTAAGCCAAGCCAACTCCCCTTCTTGCTTTAAACACTATTTATTTGGTTTACCTAATGATGTAACCTACGTGAGTTGTCCCAGGCACTCCTCTTTTCCCAGGGCAGGAACTCCCCTCCTATTGCACAGCTCCTCCCCAGCTTGGTTGCTGTCTCTCAGCAGCTCTGTGAGCCATGCCTTCTCACCCAGAGAGCAGTTAGCACGTCAGGAAGACATCAGCCCCGAATTCAGACTGTGGTGCTCAGGGATAGAGACATGTTCCTGGGATGGTGGTGGACCAGAAGCTGGTTTCCTCCCCATGGGGTGCAGAGCTCAAAGAAGACAGGTAGACTATGAGTTACCTCTTCTTTCTGGCCGATGGAGGCTTCATGCATCCTAACCTATTGTGGAGTACTGTGTCCAACTCAGGAGCATTGGACCTGTTGGAGAGAGTCCAAAGGAGGGCCACAAAAATGATAACAGGGCAAGAGCACCTCTCCTATGGAAATAGGTTGAGAGAGTTGGGCTTGTTCAGCCTGGAGACGGCTCAGGGGAGAACTTATTGTGGTTTTTCAGTTCTTAAAAGGGGCCTATAAGAAAGATGGGGAGAGACTTTTTAGCAGAGACTGTTGTGATAGTATGAGGGGTAATGGTTTTAAACTTAAAGATGGGCGATTCAGGCTGGATGTGAGGAAAAAAATCTTTATAATGAGGGTGGTGAAACACTGGCACATGTTGCTCAGAGAGGTGGTGGATGCACCACCCCTGGAGACACTCAAGGCCAGGATGGATGCGGTTCTGGGAAACCTGATCTAGTTGAAGATGTCCCTGCTCATTGCAGGGGGATTGAACCAGATGATCTTTGAGGGTCCCTTCCAACCCAAACTATTCCGTATTCTCTTATTTGGCTTTGCTCTTCTCTGCATCAGGAATTGTAAGCAGTCATGCTGCACAGTGACTAACCCTGTTACTGGTTTTCTTTACGTGGCTGTTTTGATGCCTCAATACAAGAGAGACATCTGTAAACTGGAGAAGATTCAGAGAACAACAATAATGAAAAGCAAGATGCTGTTGGAAATATCTGTAAGGCAGCAATTTAGAGCCCAGATATTAGCATGCTGGGACAGACCTCCAGTGAAACAAAAAGAAATTAACTTGTTAAATATCTCTGAAGCAGGCATGTAAAAAGTATTATTCTCTGTATGTAGATAGCCTGTGTAAACAGCCTTTTCCACTTGGGGCTATGTCTTTTGTAATTATGTATCATTTGCAAGAAGAAATCAGAGTGTAAGGAGTGAATATATTCCAAATATGGCCAAACCCTGACCAGGCAAAGGCTGTGATTTTAGCTCATTTTGGGGAGAGGAGAACAAGCCCGTTCATTCTGTTTATTCTCTTTGAGCTCTTTGCAACAATTGTACTTTTCACTGGAAGTGACTCACCTGGCAAAGAAGATAAGAAACCCAGAAGAACAAAAATATAGTGCTGGAAACTATCCTCTGAATTTGAGGATTACAGTCCCTCTGAAACCGCAATCATATTCAGACCCTTCAGGCGTCCCTAATTACCGAGAGGAAGAGCTATCATTCTTCTCTAAATGTGGTGTCAGCATTTGTTAGGAGCAACCAGCACAAAATTATCTGCAAACCTTCTCATGACCTATAAACCTGCAATTTGATATGCCTCACCCAATTTTTATTCTGTAACAAGTGATTTTTTTTCATAGATTGTTATAGTGGAGACTCTTTAATCTACCAGGCAACATGCAATAGATCCCATGGCTGGAGGCTGAAGCTAGCTATGTTTCAGCTAGCAATAAGGTGCACATTTTAACAGTGACTAATTAAGCACTGAAATAACTCCTGAGGGGATATGATGAATTCTCCACTTCTTGAAGTCTCTGAACTTTGTCTTTCCAAGCCTCATGCTACACCTGAAATACAAACTGTGGTCTTGGTACAGGAATTACAGGGAGGGGCAGTGTTACGGTATTTCTTAGTGTCGATGAGAAGACATTTTCCACATCAAAACTCCCACTTTTTCTTTTTTCTTTTTAATGCATATAATTAAATTCATTCCTTCTTCCAGTGTCAACCAGTCTTCTTCGGTGGAAATCAAGAGGCAACCACCAACTTATACCAGCAAATAAAACCAAGCTTTTGAAAACACGTATCAGCTACATTTGCAGATGCCTACTGGGGTGCGGAGTAGCATTTTCAGTCACACTGCTGCCTGTTCCTCATTTTTTAGCAATGGCTTTCTTTCACTGTCAATCCTTCCATCTCAGGAACAATACAATGTTACTGAAATGTTCAGTGAGTCACTTCTAAATATCGCACAGGAACAACAGGACATTTATCTCATGCTGCAGAGCTGTATTTTAAAAATAACTATCGTAAAAAAAAAAAGGTAAAGCAACAACTCAAAAAAAAAAAAAAAAAAAAACCCAACTGTTTTCTCCTCCCTGCTTTACAGAAGACTTTCTCTCTGCCTTTCCTTTTTCATTTCTCACTCACTCTTCACCCGCGGGGTTATACTGAGGTGGCTACGAGGACGCCCAGGCTGAGACTCTGTTTGCATTCTTCAGTCAGTTTGGGTTGGCTCCTGTCACCTGTGTAGGCTTGGCAATGTGAAAAAGTGACCTTGCGGCAAACTTGGGTGTGACCTTATAAAACAGCCACAGCCCCCAGCATGACTGCTGGGTGTCCTACTCTTACTCCATGGAAAATGTGAGGCAGCTCATCCCATGTCCACCAACGGGCTGTTTTACGTTTATCTTAGGGTGGGAGTGTGAGTCTACAGAGTTATCACAGCTTGGCTAATGCGCAGAGTTGCCACATCCTGGCTGTCCTGCTGGAAGCTCTTCTTGCTTTGCTGATGGTGTTGTTCTGGAGCCAGATAGTTGCCATACACCTTAGTGCTTCTGTGACTGCAGGACCACAGCCGCACCATGCATTTCTGCTGCTGGCATGGCTTCCCGACTTCCTTGCTCTACCTCCTCCTTCAGCTCTGAAGACGCAGAAGGAGCTTGGAGCTGCTCTTCAAAATTTTATCATAACCTGATGCTGATGCTACTCAAAACACGTAAGAAGTAGTTAAGAAGGTAACTGTTGGGCGCTGCAGCTCTTCGCACCATGAGCACGGCTATCAGAAGAGTGTAGGTGCGTAGATTCAAACATCTCAGTTTTGGGATCAAAACAAAGCGCTGTTTTCCTAAGGATCACATTCAGTACAAGGATGATGAAACCTGAGTCAGAGGTTCTTGCAAGTGTCCTGGCACACCAAGGAAAATTACAGAGCCTGCAGCGCTGAATGTGAGCCAGACACAGCTCTGCGTGACCCTGGGTGTTCCTCTGAACTGGGAGATACTTTCATTACTTGGGTCTGCCTGTGCAAGGAGTGGACCCAAACCAGCACAAAGCATTGGCCTACATTGACAGTTAATTGTGGGCCCAAGCGTCCTTGCAAGACTGGATTCATCCTCTGTTTGCACCACCAACATCTAAGCCACTCCAGCCTGAGCCCCACAGCTCTGCAGTGATGATGTTGGCTGTTCAACACACTCTGCACACGTTAGGTGAGGCTGGCCTTATGACTTTGGCATAGAGAGATCTTCCGAGCTTGGAAAGCTAGGTTGGGGGTGAGGGAGGAAGACTTACATACTTCTGACAAACCAGGATAATTGAGGATCTACCATGTTAGGCCATATTCAGGACTAATAACCGCGCTGTCTGGTTTTATTTGTTATCAGTAAGAAACTTTACTTTTCCTCTGCTATATGAGGTGTTAAGTGTAATACATACGTGTTTGCCTTACTAGTGCTGAAATAGTTCTGTTATTGGGGTTTTTCATTCAGGCTTCTGTGCTCCTGACAGCCTGTGGTTGTGACACAAACGCCAGAGCAGGCTGTCCCACATCGATATTCCACAGAAAGAGTTGCTTTGACGTACTCCTTCCCACTCCCCAATGCACCCACGTGCACTGCTTCACTCCTTCTTGGAGCAGAGGAATGGAGATAGAGCAGCTGTGAAATACACCTGCCCTTCGTCTGCAGCACTGCTTGATTACATGCCTTTCACTTGGCAATATAGAGTAGTTATGCTGTAATATAAATACTTTTCTCTCCCCAATCCACAGCTCTGGATCAATCAGCAACTTGAAACAGCAGGAGGGAAATGAAGTAGTAATGTAGGGTGAAAAATAAAGAGTTGAGAGTGTGATCAGCCAACTAAACACCACTAGGACATACTGTCCCACTCAGTGGGCCTACAGCTGCATTGGGCCTTGACCAAATCTATTAATAGGCCACGCAGAGCTCTTTGTAGTCCTAAGAGTGATGCTCTTCAGATGTTCTAGCTCTTGTTCCTACGCTGTAACTTCAATAACTCCATTGTGGTGCCTTGTTACAGTAGCTGACTCATCAGAAATGATGAAAAATCTTACTCAAGTCTCCTCAGACTAGAAGACAGAAATCCTGCTCTTCATTTCTAGAATGAAGAAACTATAAGAAAGAAATAATGCTGAGACTGTAAACTCAGCCCTAATGTGGACAGGAGGTTGCCCCTAGAGCATCTGTCTTGCTCCAGGCTTGATGATGGACACAAGGGGTAAGGATTGGGGTGGAAGGAACACGGTTTGGTATGTTGTTTCTGTGGAACAGGACCTGCTGCATCCCAGGCTCAAGGGACCAGGCTCTTACATGCTTGTAGCTAGACTAAGTGTGCCCCAGACCCTGTGGACCATCACGCTCACAATGTCATCCCACAAACTGTCTGTCATTTTAGGATCATATACCTCCTGCAAAGCAGCATGCACACTTACACAAGAAACCATACCACTAGACCGTGTCTATAACTCTACGGTGACAAGCAGGCACATCTAAAGTACAAGTTATTTCACTTTAAAGACATTTAAACTTAAGGAAGATGATTTCTACCTCTCACCCAAGAGACACAGCATAGGGGAACAGGGCAGATCAGATGTTTAGCAGGTTTAGAGAAGCTAACCTTGTACATCAGGGCACTAGGGACCCATTA
Source organism: Ara ararauna (assembly GCA_028858755.1). Lineage (NCBI taxonomy): Eukaryota > Metazoa > Chordata > Aves > Psittaciformes > Psittacidae > Ara > Ara ararauna. The sequence goes on along the minus strand of CM054378.1, from coordinate 103,177,630 downwards.
CTCTGTTAAGACATCCATAACACCCTTGGGCTGCTCCAGTCCCTTTCCCCTTCTGGTCTGTGGCTGGAGTCAAAAGTGAGTGCTGCAGCTCTGTGATTAATTCTCATCTTCCCCATGACTGAGGAAGGGACTTGAGGTCCCTGGGGACAGTGGTTGTTTACTGCAGGACACGGCCCTGGAGGATTGGAGTCTGGTGAATATCTGCAGTGCTGTTTGAAACTCAGGGGAGAAAGCATGCTTGGTGGGAAAGAGCAGCAGCTCCGTGGGAGAGAAATGCTCGAGGGAGAGGGTGTACCCGGCGAGCAAGGGAGGACGCATGTGTGAGGCAGCAGCTGCGGAAACAGGCAGCAGGGAGGTGGTAAGTGCTTGGGAAAGAACACTGGAAATGTGAAAAGGCAAAACATGGTGATGGAAGGAGGGGTGAAATGAGGGCTGTCAGTGGAAACAGCATGGGGACAGTCAGTCCTGCATGGGGGCAGGGGCACTCTGGTTAGCACTGTCAGGGTGCCTCAGCCACTGCACCACTACAGGTTGGGAGAGCCTGAGTGCAGCCACTGGGGTTTGGTGGGGCACATCTCCAACTCAGAACAGGGCTGCCACCTCAGCCACTGTGGGCTTGGCTGTGCAAATGTAGTTATTTAAGTGAATTACCTAAGCCAAGAGCTGAGTCACCCCAGAGGAGTGTTAGTAGGCTTTTCACACCTTGCAAGGTCTCCTCTCAGCCCACCAGCAGTGGCAGGGCAAGCTGGTTGGGACACTGCATGGTAGGCTTGCCAACCCTACATGAGGCTCCTTCCCCCAGTCAATGGAGCAGCCAGGGGAGCAGTGGCTCAGCCCATCAAAAAGCAGAGCCACCTTCCCAAGGTGCATGTTCCCCTCCTTTGACTGTAGGAAGAGCCTAAAGCAAAGACAGCCTTTTGTTTAGGTATCTCAGCCAAAAAGGTCAAAGTTCGAGATGATGAATCTGGATATTCATGTAGATACAGGGTATATACAGCAAAGTTAGCATTGTGTAGCAGAGTGAGAGCAGGTGAGTCATCTTGGAGATCACCAGAGCTGACTATATGGTTTTCTGCACAATAAACACCACTTCTTGTGTAATTCGTAATGCATATGACGTGGGAGCTGGTGTGTTGGCCCTGTGTATTGAACGTTTCAGTTGTCTGGAACAGCTAGCTCTTGGTATTAGTTTTAAGATAAAGCTGGTGTGAAGTAGTGAATGACAAAATATTGCTGGAAAACGATCAAGCTCTTAAACAAGCACTGAGAAGCACATGTTAAAAATTCCTTCAGTGTATTAATTCTACATTACAGTTTAGAGATAAGCAGATTTTCCAGGAACCCAAATAAACCAGCATCCAGAGTCTTACTCATAAGGTGTATCTGAAAGAAAGTCACAGTACTTAACATTTGCCTACTATTCACCAACTTCTTAGTTGGTGAAAAGCTTGATAATTTTTGTTTCCAGGGCTAAACATACTATTTTGACACATTCTGTTGAGTTTTTCTGGTAAATCTAACACAGGTATACTCTAGCCATTTTGGACTGCAAAAATATTTCTGAAGGCAGCAACAAGGCTGCCTAATACCAAGTCAAAATGGGACTTTAAGGGAAGTTTTTTGTCCACTCCTTTCCTTGCAGCTGACAATACCAGCAAACAGCACATTCCCAGTATAGTGGTCTCTCTCTGGTCTGTCCCCTGTGTTTCCTCACACTGATGAATTCCCGTGGTAGAAGGGCAAAGCCTGCATCACGCAGCTGCCAGGGAACCTGTGCCTTTCCCAACCAAAGCCCCACAACAGCAGTCACCCCTCCATCCCCATGAACAGGCACCTCTGTCCTACTAAGTGACCCATGAAGGGTCTTTCAGACCCAATAACTGATGCAGATGGATGTGTATGGCCCGAAAACATGCTTTCTCCTGCCACATGACCTAATACAGTGGTGGATAACTCAGCTTCATTCTAGAAGCTAGCAGTGCAGGGGGATTAGAAGTACGTAAACCTACATGTGTGATTAATGACATGTGTGATAGTAGGTGGGTGAGAAGAACATGATGAAGTAAGCAGCAAGCCTGGAAATACCATGGAAAAAATATGGGGAGTGTAGCGGAGGATTTCAGTTTGTCATGTTTCACTTCTGTACCACATTCTCCTCACTCCTTTTCTTCACTTACTTATTAATTGCTGGGATAATGCAAGTGAAAAAGAACATCCAGACCCATCCAGTCTGGTTTTCAGGACGCATAGGCACTGTATTTTTTAAATAAAACAACTGTAACAGCTTTAATGCAGAGAGCATCACGGGAAAATGTTTTATATTGTGGATTCAGTTTCCTATCGGGACCTGTATTAATAATACCTATGTCCAATTGTTAGTGGATTCTTCTTCCAATGAATGCTTTTTTTAAACCTATATTGAAAACTTATTTTTACAATGGCTTTCTTCTGTTTAATAGGATTTGACATGTTGGCTCCGGTGTAGCATGCAAGCTGCTTATATAAAGCCTTGAAATACATTTCTGAATGGTGCTATATAAATACTGCATGCACAGAATTTTACTATTTTATTGTGCAACTATAGAATGCTTCCTGTTCTATGCCATAATACAATTTGTTATTTTTCCAGCACACACATTAGCCTGCATTCAACTTCTGCACAAGGTAGAAGAACTCAAATTAAATTTACAAGCGCACCTGAGCAAAGCTAGTTAGCTCTGGCCAGATCATGTTTCCATGATTAAATAATGCTGGCTATTATAACACATTGCAAGAAAATGCAGCTATAAATCCCTGTCTCAGTTTATTTCCAATGCTTCATTGTACCATAGAAACTCTGCTGTACTTCCTAGTAAGCAATAGGCTTGACGCGGGACTGAGTCACCCTGAGCAGATGTGTTAGATGCTAACTCTGAGAAGATAAGAGTAACAATGCTGCTCTCCCATGAGTTTTCCCCTCAAGGACCTTCCCATGCTACACAAACATTAATAAATCGATCTTCACTGCATCCCACCGCAGAGTTTATTAACTGAGGAAATTGGTTCTCAGAAAGATTTAGCAGTTTGCTCAAGGCCGGAGAGTTTATCCGCAGCAAGGAGAAAGAGCTGGGGAATTGTGCTGGAGACCATTTTTTATTGCTGTTTAATGTTTAACATTAACATTTAACACAGTGTGCTGAAGGCACGACAGCACTAGGTGTTCACATTGTCAGAAGTGGATGGACACCAGTTTTGGAGAGTAAAAGATAACATGCTTACAGTGAAGCAAGTTCTTGTTGAGCATGTTGGTCACCGTGGGGACCCCCTGGGATAGTAGGTCCCTTTGGGGTGATGGACCATCTCCTGCCTGCTTGTGGGGCTACTTTGAGATGTGGATGAGATGTTTGTGGCTCCACTGCTATCCCCACTGGGACATGTCGCTGGGTCTCTCAGGGGTCTAGGTGGAGCTCTTGGGGTCCATGTGTACCCAACTTAGACAGCAGAGCCATCTGCTCTCTTAGAGAGGTGTTTGTCCCGCAGTCATCCAGGTCACACTGCAGCTTGCAGATAGCTTTCCTTTTGGTGGAAACAAGGGTGACAGGGCTATAGCAGTTGCTGATGCATACCCAGCTCCGAGCTGTCTACAAGACATGGCCAGGACATATGTCTGGGGACACCAAGGCAGCTCAACGCTGTCTCAAGTTCAAGGTTTTTACAGGTAGTTTGGACAGTTTTGCATTTTAAGATTTCTTATTTTCCAGTCATTTACAGTTTTGCAAGGATTGGACCATTGGAGTAAATTTTTCCAATCCAGGTGTTTGCCTCAGGCTGAGTTATCTCAGATGGGGGCTGGGGGGGGGGGGGGGGGTGTGTAGAATTTCATTTAGAGCTGTTTCTCATGACCAGGACTCAGGCTGAGGGAAAAGGCTATCTAAAAGATGTTGTGACTTACACTTTGAAACTCTCCAGTGCTCTGTGGATGAAAAGATAGTCTTGTAAGGGAAAGAAAAACAGAGCAGACAAGGAATTGGGCTCTGGAGACAACTCAGGTTGATAGCTATTGTGGGGAGAGGGGTGGAGGACCTGGATGGGGTAAACCAGCACAGGCAGTCTACCATGACTAAAACTAGGAGGATGAGCTCAAAACCCATAGGTTTTATAGAATGGGATGGAATTGCTGAGATTGGCAAAAGTTTACAGTGGGGCAAGTCCTAAGGGGTGAGGCAGAAGTTGGTTAGGACAACGGTAACCATTTAAAGTTCTACACCCAAGAGAAGACACTAGTCCACATCCTGGACTGGGTCTGTTCCTACATTTCCCAGTACATTGATGTCAGTGTTTTTGTGTGAAACCACTGCTGACAGCATGTTTCCTCTCTCACATACTGTTAGAACAGGCTCTCACCCTACAGGTGTGGTCCTTCAGCTGCCTTGGCAGATCTTAACACCGTGATGTTTACCCTACTGATATGTCATGTGGATGTCATGCAACCTTACTTAACTCCCTTTAATTTTGTTTTTAATTGCACTTGGGGTTTCTTCATGTATCCAAAATCCTTTAGTCTCATGCTGTACACTAAAAGGACATGTCTCAGCTAGCAAGCACCTATTCAATACTTTATTTTCCCGTATATTCCTGATTTATACTATGCTCTTTGAATCCTGGAATATATCTTCCTTATGGGACTTTCTATGGTGCTCACAACTGCAGTGCAAGAGTTCCCCAAATATTAGTTGCTTCATTTTAGCAAAACTTCTTTGTGATGAGATATCATGACATTGTCATTTGGCAAATGGGCAGCTAAGTCAGCACTGCAGCTGCCCAGTTTAAATCCACTGGGACTTGATTTTTCAGAGCTCTTACTATAGGATATGATGCTGTGAATTACTGAAGCATCGCTCTCCCTGACTCAGCTGAGGCTGAGAGCTCAGCACTTCTGCAAACCAAACCGCTGGGCTTGGAATTCAGGCACCTAGAAAGTGAAAAAGATGCAATTAGAGCCCATCTATGAAAAGCTTGACAGAACAATGTTTCCAAGCCCTCTGGAACAAAGGAAGGGATAGGATCCAAGGACGTAATTTTGTACTTTCTCTTCCCCGCAGTCCCATTCCTCATCTACTTCTAGCTTTTGTAATAACATGAAGTAGAGATGCTGCCATAGCCACAGAGGAGCTCTGATTTGCATACTGAAGGAAGGAGCTGTGTGGAAAAACGCTGTCTGATCAGACAGTACAAACCATGTATGCATAATACATGTATGCATGGGAGATGAATTAAGGTAGCAAAAATAATTTTCAATTAACATTTTCTAACATTTGTGTGCTTGTTCTGCCAAGATTATTAGTATTCCTTCAAAGTGCATCTCTGATTTGTTTCGGAATAAAGCATAGTTATTCTAATTCTGTGTAGGAAATAGCCAGTTCTATCTTTCTTACAAAGTATTTTTTCAATTGGTAGGGTGCCCTTCTCTTGACATTCCTCATCAAGTTGCGTTCAGTGTTTGAAGATGATAAATGTGCATCAAGCTCAGCATTTCTACCACCACCTACCTGCTTTGGCTCTTGTTTCATTAGAATTTCAGCAATGTGCTGGTTCATGGCAGATAACCTCCTCTCCCTCTCTGGAGTGCCTGTGAGTGTGTGTGTAGGGGGTGAGTGAATGGGTGCATTTCTCATCTCCTCAGCATTTATTACATTCCTCTTTCTCTATCTCCTCTGCAGCAATAAATCAATGCTACCTGTTATTGTCTACTCCTTGGGCAGTGTTTCAGGGGCAGAAGCATGCTTTCCTAGCTATTATATTGTAGGTTTTATCAAAAACTAAAATAGAAGTAAAAAAGTAAATCAGAGACTTATTCTTGCAGATTCTGAGAGGAAGGACCCTATCGTGGTCATAGTAACAACATCACCCGTCAAGACAGGCATGCTTTGCCCCATGCAGGCTGCAGTTACCAGCCCCAGACCTATGCTGCCTGCACAGGCAGGAATGGGGAGTGTGTCAGTGGGGTGATGTTCCTGCTTCCATCATGGGAAGGAAAATTTAAGGTTTCTGGTGCTACTGGCTTTCCTGTCTGCAGGTATCCTCAGGGCTGGGATGCTGGATGCACCTTTCCTGTATATGTGCTCAGATGGTTGTGCACTCTTCTGCAGAGGGTTAATAGCAAGTGAAGCCCTAAAGATAGGTTGTGGATGAAGTAAAATACAGCCTGATTATTGTTTACTCTGACAAGAGCAGAAAAATATACACTGCTGCCTGTGGAGAAACTCTAGATGTGGTGCTTAGGGACATGGCTTAGTGATGGACTTGGCAGTGCTAAGTTAACGGTTGGACCTGATGATCTTAAAGGTCCTTTCCAACATAAATGATTCTGTGATTCTATGATTCTAAATACAGAGCAACATCACAGTGGGTCTGTGGCTTGTAGCAACTCCCCGGAGTAACTTTGCCCAGAAGGCCTCTGCCTTCTTGTTTGTTGCCTGCTTTCTAATCACAACAGACTGTTTTCCTCCACACAGGCTTCCTGATTTTCTAGAGGAAAAAAAGGCCTTCCCACATACCTGGCCCAACAAGAAGGGATTAGATGTTCCTGCTCTCCACTAAGAACACTGAAGAGATGATCCAGAGAAATAGTGAGAGAACAAAGTGGTGCAGTGGAGGAGAGGGTGAGAATGCAAACGGGAGCCTTCTGGAACAGGGGTGTTTTGCTGATCCAAGCCCAGAAGCATAGAAAAATACCTGGCACATGTGCTTAGGCATCCAAGACCAAATTAAACAGGCAGGTTTAAAGCTGGGGTTGCATCTGGGTTTTTTTCATCCTTAACCCCTTCCAGTGTTATCTAGGGTAACTCACCTGGGAACCTTCATGCTGAAGTTACCAAAGGATGTTTGCAGGCAGATTCTCAGAGTCTGAAGTGCAACAAAAGGCCCCCTGATATATTAGCATGTTTTTCTTGTGGTTTTGTAGACACATCTTATGTTTTCTTTCTGCAGTGGCAAAAGGGAGAGAGTTGGGGGGTCCCCGCAAGCAAGAAATGTACTTTATCAACTCAGTTTGTCAGCAGCAGCACTGGTAAAAGCATGCACACACATGCACCTCTTTCTCTATGCCTTCCCTAAACTTTGCCTAGTTTTTCTTATTAAAATGGCTGCCTCGAGCTACTGATGAACATGAGCCTGTAACATGAGATGTGCAGGGTATAAAAAACGCACCAACTTTTATACAAGCTCGGATTCCTTCTGCTGCTCTGATTTTCACTGTTTGTTATTGGAAGGCTTTCCCTTCTCCCTACCCTTGTTTTCAAGGGGACATACATAGGTCATACTGCATTTTTCTGGCCCTGCAGGGAAGATGATATACTTGCATCAGGCTGCATTTGGGTATAGCCCTCTCTGCCATGTTGTCGACTGCAAGTGCAAACACACAGCTCATGCATTGGAGAGGCAAGCCTGACATGTAGAGATGATCCATCTCTCTTTGATGCGGCATTTTGAGGCTCCAAAATATGTGTGATGGCAAGCAGATAAAACGGTATTACATGCGGAAAGTGGAACGGTTTGTATCTGTTTGCTCATTTGCTCTCCTTTCCTAAAAATAGGAAAGTTTTTTAGGAAAGTTGACTTGTGTGCATGGACTTGTGTTGTGATAGACATCAGATGGGTTTACAAATACAGCACAGCATTTGAAGGATAGCTCTGTTTCAAGACCTCTCCTTGACCCATGTCATGGTGGAAGGGGGTGGGAAAGGGAGGACCTGGTATAGAAATGGGGGGAGAGTAGCTTGGGAACAACTGGCATTAGCTTTGGGTTTTGAGGAAGCTGTGGCCACTGCTCAGAAGGTGAGGCCCTTGTAGCGCAGCTCTGACCTCCTCTGCCTGCTACATCTAGGGGTCTCCAGGTATCCACATCCCTGAAACTCACCTGGTTTGGGGAGCTGGTGGTTTCTCTTCCCCCAGGCACTGCACTGTAATTTGGCTTATCTCTGTTTGAAGGAACCACTGAGACAAACGGCTGTTTTAAGACAGAGTGAATTATCCATGGCCTTGCGGTCTTTCCAAATCTCATTTTTCCATAACTATCTCACTTGCTGATTATAATTGCCCTTTAATTGCTTGCACAATTTCAATTACCTAACAAGTAAGCTATACAGTAGCTGCCAAAAGTATCTGTTAAGTTCTCTCCTTTTTTTTTTTTATTTGTAATTGAGTTTAAATAATTCCACAGCTGTGATTGCCATAGTCCTGAGATAGAGGTGAGTTCAGTCAACAAATGGACTTACTCTGTGTACTGTCTGCTTACTCTGGGCACAAGTTCACCAGTTTGCTCTGCAGAGATTGTTATTTAGATCTGGTAATGCTGACCAAACATCCTTAACGTGGACAAAAGGATTTCATGGTTTATGCAGTCAAATGCTGTAGGGATATCCAGCAGTGTGAAAGCAGGCAACAGCCAAGAGCAAATCATTCATCACTGTCACTGGTGCTGTTTCCATTTTACATGCCAGCTAGATGCTGAACTGAAAGAAGTCCAGGATCTTTGCAGGGTTGAGATGGAGATAGGACCAGCCCTTCTCAAGGGCTTTTATCATGTTCAAGGAGGGAGAGATCAGATTATGGGTTACAGTGAGAGAATTTGCTTGCATAAAGCAACAATATAATCATAATAATAAGCTTTAGGTGGAGTTTAAATGTCTCTTCTGGGAGATAGCATGAATGATCTCTGTGAGGTTGCTTTGACTTCTTTTTTTCCTGGACAAAATAGAAAAGGAGAACTGCAATGGAGAGTCTCATCGGAGGCTCTCTCATACTTCTTTTGTGTAGAAGGGTTGAATTGGGAGACAGAGAGTAGTGACTGATTGGTCAATGAGGAGCCTGTATAGAGCCTTCTTTGCTGAAATGTCATACAGATGGAGATAGTTTTCTCCAAGGAGCAAGCTGACAGTGATGGGTAATAGAGATGTTCAAGGCTGACAAGACCATCCATGGCTCACAGTAAGGAAGCATTAAGAAATCCTGTGACTGAACCTATGTGGATGGCTTTCAGAATTAATAGAATAAGATATATGAATATGGGTATGTTTTAAATCATCAAGAACTTGGGTTTAGAGCTGTTTTAATCTTGTTTTGCTTTCATGTTTGTTTGTTTTCTTTAAGGAGTATATATGAACTAGCTGATCTTAAGGTCCTTTCCAACCCTAACTATTCTATGATTCTATATTCTCATTGCTCAGTAAATACTAAATTACATATCTTAAATAAGGCATGGCTCTTTCAAACTACATTTTGTTCTTTTTGTAAATGTTAATCAGAAGCATAAGAGTTACTAGAGGATACACAGCATGGAAAGCTCCTGATTTAAACAGTCATGTAGCATAACATGTTTATTTGGAAATGTAACTTTTATCATTTTTATTAGAGCAGGAATTTTTATTATTCAGTTTGTGTCAGATTCTATTCCTACAGAAACTAGAATTAAATGAAAAGTGAAAAGGACAGAATTCCTAAAATATATTTATTTTAAAACAATGCATTTGTGAAAATGAGGCAATTGAACCGATCTGGTTGTCTGGGTTTTCAAGATTTTGGATGAATATGGCTCGTCTTCTCACCCCAGAGACTAGAAGATGAAAAAGAGTTCTCCTGGTTCTCCAACTCTTGAATATACTCTCAGCTGGAAGTGAATAAGATATTGAACTGAACTCGATTCATCTGTCAAATACCCATGGTCAGTATCTGGGTTGCGTATTAACTGTGTAATGGATGTAGAGCCTGAGCTGGCTTAGTGCAGTGTGTTTTATCAGTTTGGGTACAGTGATATGTGAAGACAGCATTGGGATTTTAAGGTCAGGGAGGTGTATAATTGTGTTTTAGCAGTGCTGCGCCTAAGCTAATAAACTCTGTGGGGCCCAGCATGGCTCCATACAGAGATGCCCAAGTGTCCCGTGCCATACTCTCCAGGGTGTGCTCTCTTCCGGAGGACACATTCTGGTAGCATCTTTCACTGTTGTCATTGTTATCGTTATTATTATTGTGATTCAGAACATCCTCACTGCAGTACACAGATAATGTGGAGGACGCTCGAGCTGAAGAAACAAAGCAAACACCTTTGCTTCAAAAGCCTGTTGAGCACACCCATAGATTCTGCTCAGTCAATGACTTTGACAAATGTAGCGTTCTTCGCTTTTCCTCAAAACTTAGTAACTGAAGTTAGAATGCTTAATACAAAAAAAATTCTTTCACTATAACTCAAATTGTTCCATTAAATGCAGCAAAGTTAGGCTGCACCTTTAGATAGGCTCATTTTTTTAGATAAACCAAATTCTAATTTAAAGGAAAAAATATTTCCACTTGCATTATTTTCCCTTTTTTCCACAAGCAGGATCTGCATTTGCAGGAATTCCTAAAAGACATGCTTTTTTATTTTTATGTTTTTCTATTTTTATGTTTTTATGTTTTCTATAACTTCTGACCATGTTTTGTGCAACTGAAAACTTTTATTCTTCTAGCTTCTTTGGTTTTAGGTTAGTATGAAAACCATGGAATTCCAATGGTGGAATCTATATGGAGACTAGGAAAAATAAAAGGAGTAATAAAAAATTTCAGTATCAGACCTTTCCATGCTTACCCCCAAAAGACCATGCGTTCATCACTAGAATCCATTTCTTTTCCACTAATGATCCCTTCCTGGAGCTAATGTCTGACTATCTGACCTGTCTCTCTCCTTCCTTCCCTTCAGTGGCTAGAGGATTTGGGGATGGTCAGAAATACTGCAAGCATCAACGACTCCAGCTTCCCTCAGGAAATGGAAAAAGAAAACCTATCCAAACATTCTCAACTCTCTTTAAAGTCTTGCAGAAGTAACGGAATGTTTGAGGTAGTTTCTTAGCCTGTCTGAATCAGGACTGTCTTCCTTGACATAAATCAGGAAAGGAAAAATTCAGCCTTCTGCTAATTTGGGTAGCATTTGATGATAATTTGACTGGAGAGATTAAAGTGGTACAAATGAAATAACAGGAACTATAATTAATGGAGCTGTAAATGGGATTGCATTGTGCAGGGCCCCTACATATGGTTCAAATTCGGTACTTCCTCTGTATCTGACAGAGTTCTTCCAGCAAGAATACATCTGAGGAGCCGCTACTGCACCCAGCACGAAAGCATGGAGAAGAAAACCTCACCCTGCAGGGTCTGTTCACCATTCTTTCTCCCATGGTGACTCTTTGTGGTTTTATCTGTGCTTTCAATTAAACACAGGTCTGAGTTTGCTCTCATAAGCAGACTTGTCTATCATTCATGGTATGAGCCTCAAGGCCAGCACTGGCAGGTCACCTTGTTTGGATACTTGTTGAAATTATATACTCCATGAGGTCACTTAAGTTGCTCACACGTAGATACCAAGAGCCATCTGAGATGACATGAGATAGCTCAGGTACCCAGGCTGGGCTGACAGATTTGGCAGAACATCAATATCAGGCACATGTCCACCTGGAGAGGCAACTGGAGGCCAGCCATACTATTGCAGGATAACTTCAATGTCCAGTGAGTCGGAAACAGCAGCATACACTTGGTGTCTACAGGTTAGCCAGGTGTGTAAGCATCCAACGTAGTCAACTGAAATCTCAGTCAGTGCAGTCAGCAGTGACTGAAGAGCTATTCTGGAAACCTTATGCTGAGGTACAACTCAGTTGCTTAAACATAGGTATCAATTTTCTTTTGAGATATTCTCCTATATTTAAAGTATTCACACAGGACTGGCAGATATGATTTGACCCAATAGGAGATTAATAGCCTCCAGAAGGAATAGCTAGGCATCAGGTAGGTTAGAAAGGCAACCAGTACGTATGTTTTGCAAACAAATCTAAAGACGGGCACATGCTCTGTGGACCAAACAACAGCTGATTCAGGTTTAAAACCAGCCCAACTGCAAACACCTCAAACTTGGCTCTTCCTGTGTTAGCTACAATGAAGTTTCAGCACATGGCATGAATGAAAAATATGTGAGTCTTAATGCTTGTAAGTTAACATGTTGCCAAGTTAATTCTTCACTGTGTAGACAGAAGCTACAATTCCCAATTAGCCTATGCCAACCATTGACCAATAGGCTGGCCTTGCAAGAGCTCTGAGTAAGCAGTGTGTATCCTGTGAACATAAACATGGCAGGAATTGGTCCAGATACAAACCTCACTGAAATGGTGAATTTGTGTCTGGCTGTTAATCTGTCTTTAATTTCACTATTTCACAGAATCATAGAATAGTCAGGGTTGGAAAGGACCTTAAGATCATCTAGTTCCAACCCCCCTGCCACGGGCAGGGACACCTCCCACTAAACCATGCCACCCAAGGCTATGTCCAACCCGGCCTTCAACACTGCCAGCGATGGAGCATTCACAACTTCCCTGGGTAACCCATTCCAGTGCCTCACCACCCTCACAGTAAAGAATTTCTTCCTCATATCCAATCTAAGCTTCCCCTGTTTAAGCTGGAACCTGTTACCCCCTGTCCTATCACTACAGTCCCTCATGAAGAGTCCCTATTCAGCACCCTTAAAAGGCCCCCTTCAGATATTGGAAGGCTGCTATGAGGTCTCCACGCAGCCTTCTCTTCTCCAGGCTGAGCAGCCCCAACTTTCTCATCCTATCTTCATACAGAAGGTCCTCCAGTCCCCTGATCATCCTCGTGGCCCTCCTCTGGACTTGTTCCAACAGTTCCATGTCCTTTTTATGTTGAGGACACCAGAACTGCACACAGTACTCCAAGTGAGGTCTCACAGGAGCAGAGTAGAGGGGCAGGATCATCTCCCTCGACCTTCTGGTCATGCTCCTTTTGATGCAGCCCAGCATACGGTTGGCTTTCTGGGCTGCGAGCGCACACTGCTGGCTCATGTTCATTTTTTCATCAACCAACACCCCCAAGTCCTTCTCCACAGGGCTGCTCTGAATCTCTTCTCTGCCCAACCTGAAGCTGTGCCTGGGATTGCTCCCACCCAGGTGTAGAACCTTGCACTTGGCATGGTTAAACTTCATCAGGTTGGCATCAGCCCACCTCACAAGCATGTCAAGGTCGCTCTGGATGACATCCCTTCCCTCCAGCATATCAACCAAACCACACAGCTTGGTGTCATCGGCAAACTTGCTGAGGGCGCACTCAATCCCACTGTCCATGTCACCGACAAAGATACTGAACAAGACCGGTCCCAGCATCAATCCCTGAGGGACACCACTCGTTACTGGTCTCCAGCTGGACATTGAGCCATTGATCACAGCTCTTTACATGTGGCCATGCAGCCAGTTCTTTATCCACTGAGTGGTCCACCTCTCAAATTGATGTCCATTGGACATAATTATTACCATTGGCGTAAAAAAATGTTATCCCCCTTGCTCAAGCCTGCAATAAGTCTGACTTTTTCATGTCTGCTCTTCACTGTTGCCAGGGTTCCCTGTAGTAGCATAAGCCTGTTTAATATTACATGGTATGAGAAAATTAAATGATCAATATCAGGTTAAGAGCACTTAGTTGCTCTTTCTTTGCCTTTGTAATTGCTGGTGTGATGGGGAAATAATTACTATACTGAGTTTATTGCCATTCTTATTGTCCTCTATTGGTGATTTTGTTCAGCTACGGACATGCCTGATTTAAATTGTCTATAATATTGTTGTCTTGGAAGGAAATAGAAAAGAAAGGCAAAGGGAAAGGAAGTAGGAGAAATTAAAGGCTGATCTAAGATTAACATAATGTTTACTCTGGCTCTTGGCAAGGTCTGTTTGTAAAAGGAGACTCCCAAAGCAAAAATCATCTAAAGTGGATTTGTTTAAAGTGACACTGTCAACTTAAATATCACACTTCAGGTTTTTTTTTTACTCCATGTTGTTATAAGTAACACCCAAACCAATTATATCCCACTAACGTGATTGGAACACCTCAGATTATTACAGCTGACAGACTAGAGAAAAAGTACTTCTCTGTATTTTTGGCTTGTTTTTATTGCAGTTGATAGCACTCGGTCCATGATCACCAACTCACATGGAAAGCTTACACACAAAAAGTGTCATGTAAATTTCGGCCATACCCAAGTCTTGTGTAGTTTCTTACTGAAGTGAAAGAATCAACAGCTGATTTTTTATTTTTTCGATTTCATCACTTCCCTATCTGTGCATTAGGGCTCTTTCACACTGTTTATATAGCTTTTTGATAGAGTAACATGAGAGAAAAAGAACACCATCAATGGGTTTAGAAACAAGATTTTCAAAACTAGCAGGGGAAGTAGAAAAACAGAAATCCCCATCAGTCCTCTGCAGGGAGTAGGTACCCTCAAGGTCCTTGCCTTCAGCCGCACAGAGACAAGCCAGTCCCTAATGAAAAGATGCTAACTCCATCCAGAAGCCAGTGGGAGTGGGCTGATAAAGACATCCCTTTAACTAAGATACTTACAAGGCACTGGTGTCAGTGTTAAGACATTCTGGGAGAAGGAGAGAAACATAACTGGTTACTCACTGCCTTTGTTTAGCTGCCTTTGGAGGTTTCAAGGGACCTGAATACAAAGGCACTGTGGCATATGCCAGCTGCTGACTCTATCAAATAATAAAGCAATCCCAGTGGGTATTAAGAAGCGTGGAATCATTCTAATGAGTCTGGCAAAATCTCATTAGGATGAACAGCAGGTGATGACAAAATATTTGCTCTGTATGCAAATGAGTTGTTTCCTTCTCCATCTACACGTGGTTGCATGAGTGCTCAGAATAGGAGCTGCCAGATAATTACTTGCTGGAGTAAAGCACTGCATCAGGTGGGTGTATTTCAAATGCATCAGCATCAAAAATGGGAAAAACGCTGGAAAAGAGCTGTCCTTTTAAGGTGAGAGCTCTCCTCTATCACCAAACTCTCAGCCTCCTTCCTGCACAACAGTTTTGCTGGGCATCCAGGCAATCCAGCTGTCTTTCTCTTCTAAGCAAGGGCATATGGGCTGCAGGTTGTCAAAACTTCTCCAAGAGCTGTGAGCATAGAAAGCATGATGGAAGGTGGAGGGGGGTGGTAGTTGTGCTGTATAAAGAAAACAAGAGAAAACATGGCAGTTCCTGTTGTCAGAGGCAGGTTACCTGCACAGACCTGTGCCTGATCTGTCCTTCTAGTTCAGAACAACTCAACAAATCAAACAGGAAATATCCAGCTGCGGGCTCAGATACTGCTGTTTGTATAGTAAATCACTGCTTTGCCCACTTCTGCTGGCTGAGCACCAGGCTGTGTAGCCCCTGATATTGTTCAGATCCTGAAGGTGTTTCTGGCATAGCATGCTTCCATTCTCTCCAGTGTATCATTAATAACGCTTCATATTTTTTTTTTAATCATGTTGGTATTTATTTATTGCTGTAGTCCTGTTCCTACTTCTCATACATGTCAGAGGCAAAATTCTTGCATGGAAGAGATTAAAGTCCCCCAAGAGCCCCATTCTTCTGTGTGTGCTGGAGGAGAGGAGGGCAGGGGAGTCAAGTCAAAGGACATTCCAGATTAAATAACCCGCACCAGGCAATCACAAGTGTTCCTGCAGATCTTCTCTCCAGCGCCTGGCAGTCAAATACCTCCATTATACTTTCCCCATGTAATTGTGGTTTGCTCTCAAAAAAGGAGTCAGGAATGCATTTGAAGCCTCCCTTCTAAAAACACCCCTAGTATCCCCAGGGCCATGCAAAACTGCCAAGTCTGAAAGGCAAAGGACTGTGTGTATGATGACCCTGTGCTCCCACCATGTTCATTGGCTTTTATCTGGAGACAGTTTGCTACAGGCTCTCCATCAGATGGTGAGTTTAGTAAACTGATTATGAGAGGAAGCTGTTTGCTTTCTTGCTAATGTCCAACACAGATGGGCTGAAACAATACTACCGAGCACAAATTTCCTCCCTCACCATCCAGCAACCTGCAGCCCAAATCTTATGAGTGTCAAGGAAAGGGGATCAGTCCCATAAATTGTTCTCTTCACAAAGGGAAAAAAATAATATCATTAGATGCAGCTTTGTTTTCCCAGCATGTTAAAATGAGTTATTATCTGACTTTCATAATAATGATTATTTTAGATTATTAATAATGCTATTAAACGCTAATAATATTAGGGGCTTTTTAGTCTGTAGATCTATCAGAAGTGCTTTTCAACCAAGCACTTTGCCAGGTAAAGTCAATATCATAATTTCTTTCTTCATAAGTCTGGGAAGTCTTGAAAGGTCACCATATAGGTCAGCAAGACAACTGAGAAGCCATGCCTAGTTCTCCTGATTCCCAGATCAACACCTTCTGAGTACAGGGGAACTGTGGCTCACTTCATCATTGCTGTGGACTGGGATATGCAGAGCTGCAAAAGCTCCTTCTGTGGCTGGAGGTCTTTAAGAATAAGCTGGACAAATATCACCGGGGGTAGTGTGGAGTGTGTTTGACTCTCGGCTCATGAGGACTAGCAGCATATCCTCTTGAGATCCAGACCTCTAGCCTAGGATTTGATGACTGATGTATCCTACATACTATGCATCTTAAATTTAATAACTGTGTTAAATTGACGTCTGTAGTCCAAGTGCTGCCAAAATGACAGTGGGCCAAGAATTACAGTAAGCATTAAAATGCAGGCTAGGCAGGGTTTGCAGGGCAGCAAGGCTTGCTCTCATGGTTGGGTTACGCATGCCAAGGTAGCATGTTCCAACGCAAAATGACAGCATCGCACGGGGCCTGCAGCCTTCTGGTTCTGCTTAGCAGGTCTTGCTGACCAGCAAAAAGCAATGGAAATCCCAAGCTCTCAAAAAAAAAAAAAAAAGCAGCAGCTCTTAAGCAACTTAATTTTAGGTGTTTTTTCCTTTTTTTTTTTTTTGCTACTCAATTAAACAAACAATCTGAGTGCTTATTTAGTGAGACTGATTGCAATAAGAAAACTGTGGACAGCGATTGCAGTGACTCATTTGAAACTAAAAATGTCATCTGATCTTAGTGGTGGCCAGTATCTGCTGACCAATGGTCGTGTACATGGTGATCACAGATGCCTGTTGCACTGAAGAAAACCCTGTGGGCCTCTCCCAAGTGCATTATGGATAAGAATACACCAGGTTTGGTTCCCTCTACCCAAAACAGCCCTCCACCACTCCCAACAGCTTTGTGTCTTCACACTCATGCTCTAACAGCAAATGTCCAGGCATGCTATGTATGTTTGCAGGCATTCTGTAAAGATATCAGTTAGGTAAACTGAGGCACAGCCATCAGCATATCCCACAGACTTCCTACTGAAAAAGACAAGCACAAACAGATGTTTCCCTCAAGGTCACAGGAAGGCCACATGGGCTTCAGAGTTGATACAGAACCAAGCAGTACAGGCAGGAAGGCGCAGGCCCTAAGCACTGTGAGCAGGAGTCAGTATATGCTGTTTGGCCTTGGTAGCAGTCCTTGCCTTCTCTTTTTTAGGAGTAGAACTGTGGTTTGATGGAGACTATGAGGACATCTTACTCATGCAGAGGCATCTAGTGATGTCTGAGATACCAAAACATGACCCACATGGCTTTCATCTGTTCCTTCCAAAGGGAAAAGTTGCACATAAGACCTCTGTAGTATCTGGCAGGCTGCAGAGATTTCTTGGGTACCACAGAGATATGAAATAGCACTAGAAATCCATGTTTAGAGAACAAGACCCCCTGAAATTCTGTGTTGCAAGGTGGTCCAGTTGCTCAAGCTCTCATATGAGTTTTTGCAGCCTGAACTGAGCTCTATGCTTTTGTTGCTGAGTAAGTTTGCAGTTAACAGCAACAAGCACATATTCCCTGCAGTCTCAGAGGTGTCTGTAGAGCAGACCTGCCCTGAACAAGTGATAAATACCCCTGGCTAGTCTTGTTGCTCCTCTAGGCCAATAGTAGTACTGCTCACCTGTGAAGTCATTTGAGACTTAAAAGTATTGTTAACACACTGGTCAAATTAAAAAGAGACTGTAGGTGGGCATCCCTCTGTCCTGAGTTTGGAAAGAATAGAGAGGCCTTATGCATTCATATGTCATTCTGCTCATAAAAAGCATTCTTGTTAAAGCTGGGGGAGGAGAGAACTACTCTTTAATTTCCTTATCCTCAGCTTCTCACCTCTGACACCCTAGAACACTTCACTTTTCTATTGCTCTTCCTCCAGTCCCAGCCACAGCTTGCAGCTTCTTGACCTGCTGTTCTCATCCCTATCTGCCTTTTCTAACACGTCTTCAGCTCATGTCTCAGAGTTTGTTAAATTCTACTTTGGCTGTACCACCCCCTCCCAAACTCTGTAACTATTATTCCATTCAATTCCTACTATTTCTGTCTACCCCTTCCAAATGTGACTGTCCCAGACCCTCAAAGGTAGACTCTTCATATGTTCTGCAGCCCCCTGACATCCATCCCTCTATCTCCACGCTGTACCTATCCTTGAAGGACTCCATTGTTTCTCTCCCCTTGGCCAAAGTAGACAAGTGTCACTTTCCCCCTTTAGCTGGTTTTCCTAGGGATAGAAATCTACCTGGCCAGGTCTACTGCAAAAGAGAACATGTCTGGGTAAAAAGGGGTGACCTTAATCTGGGATTGAGGATCATGGAATCACAGAATAGTTTGGGCTGGTAGGGACCTTAAAGATCATCTCATTCTAATCCCCTTGCCACAGGAAGGGACACCTTCCACTAGACCAGGTTGCTCAAAGCCCCGTCCAACCTGGCTTGCTCACTGCCAGGGATGGGGTAGCCACAGCTTCTCTGGGCAGCTTGTGCCAGTGCCACAACACTCTCATAAGGAAAAATATTTTTCCTAATACCTTATCTATATCTACCCTCTTTCAGCTTAAAGCCAGTTAGTGCTATATCAAGATTTAGTTGTCATTGTGTGTTTAGATAAGCTCTAGGATATCTGGACTGTGTTGGAGCATCTCCACAGTCACCTTTCTGTGGACAAATAGCACTGTTGTCACATACCTGGTGTCTTTTGGTAGCAAACTGTAGGTCACCTGTCATTCCAGAGTAGGCAAGAAAAAGATCTTTAAAAGAGAACAGCAGATGAAGGGATGAACACAAGAATAGGGTTTTTTTAACCTTTTTTTTCTGCCATCTCTCAGTGTTATGCTGAGTTTGCTCTTGAAAAACCTTACTGACAGATGTCCTTTCACTTTTACTTTAAGTAGCTCAGAAGGCAGATCATTCTTCTTTCCTTTTTTTCTCCTTTCTCTTCCTCTTTGTATAATAAATCAAAGTGGTAACCACAGGCTTACGTAAGTATTTTTGTGGACTCTGGAACCAAGATTCATCATGTCTTTCAGCCTGTGCTGAGGCACTTAAGTCAGTAGTCTAATTGCTTTTAAATGCCCTCACTAATCACTGGAACAGGACAAGTACTTTTGGGAGCTCTGGGAGCACTTTATCTTGGGCTGAAACACCTTTAGATGTGTTGATATCACTCTTCTCCCAGACCCAAATCTACCCGAGGCCAAACATACAAGATGCATTTTGCTGCATGGTGCTTTCCCCCCTCCCAAGATCTTTCTCCTCAGCAGGTCCAGAACTCTCAATGAGGCTGGACCTCAGGTGCCTTCACACCCTATAAACATCAGTACTTTCTGGCACATCCACTTTGCAGGGGCTTGGGATTTTTGGAGGCAGCTGTATATTTGTTACCAGGGACAAACTAAGAGGAACTCAGGGACCCGGAGGCGGTGCTATCCCTGTGAAGGTGGTCATGTGCACAAGGTTTTTGCCCCAAGCTGTGCATGCCCACTCCTCCCTTAGGACAAACTTTGCTGGGCAGCCATTGAACACCGTTTACTTCTTCCTGGACAATAAAGCATCAGAGATGTCTTCAATATAGCTTAATGAAAATTTGAGCCTCCACCCTGATGTGGAGTTAAAAGGTTCCTGCTTGAGCTGAGGGACTATTTGAGGGTTATTTTTTTACCCACAGATTTCCACTGTCTCCAGAGAAGACATAAAATCAGTTTGCTATGTGCTTGGCAAGCTTACACAATCACAAAATCCTTAGCAAAATTGGGAACAATAGCTACTTACCAGGTTGTGCCCTGTAAGGGAGAAGTATTACACCAGATCTTGTATAGTTTAAACTTATGCAAACTTCAGCAAGATTTTTTTCCCTTAATTATAGAAGAACAAAACATCTACTCTTTCATATTAAAAAAATCTCTCTTCCTGGAATCTCAGGCCTAAGGTGTTTTTTACTGTGAAAAAGAGCTTCAAGGTAATGATAGCAGAATATCAGATTACTGACTCTGTATAACAGTGCTGTGTTTGGCTTCTGTCTACTTCTTAACAACATTTAGTGAAAAACTGAATGCCTTCCAGAGACACCTTTAATTCACAAGTTGAGAATGTTTATGCCTCTCAAGTGGTCAAATTAAATTGTATCAAATGAACCATATGGGCTTGATGTAGGTTCTAATGTCCCGCTTAAATTGTTGTGTGTTCATGAAACAATTAAAGCTGGATAAACATTGCCAAAAGAATTTCAGAGAGGATTAGTTCAAATGTTTAACTAAACTAATTTCTGCCATGGTTGGTTTCCATGGGCATTCATTTGATCTGGCAGAAATACTCTTTCTTTAAACATTTAACCAAAGTCTGATTGTAAGAGTTGTATTTTGTTCTGTCAGGGAGAGTAAACAATAATTTTGCCTCCCATGGTTGCTTAGAACTGAACAGTTCCCCATCACACCTCTTGGCTAGAAGGTGCCCAGCAGCCAAGCTAGGTACTACACGCTGATTAGGACATGGTGATTAGCATGTAGGTACTCAAGAAAGCATTGAGTTAGTTACTTATGGTACATTATTTGGCTGGGTCTTAAATATAGTAGTTTTGTATGCATCAACTGTTTTTACAGACCACAATAGCCTAGGCTCAAACACCTCAACTTTAGACTTCACAAACTGGGCATGACTGGAGTCATGGCATTTCTAGGTGAACCCTTTGACATTATACCTGGTTTTGAGGTCAACAAGGATAAGGCAGTCTTCTGAGCTGGTCTAACGAACTGATTAATCTCTCTACACAAACCCCATCGTCACTTCACTCTCCAAAGTTTTCAGGAAAGCCTTGAGGATATGAGGTAAGATTATGGGAGAATTTAAATGATGATGGAAAGGACTGGCTGTGGTGAGGTTATCCAATTCCTTCAGAGTAAGTAGCACTCCGCCTACACTCACTGAAAGTATATATTAAAGTATATCAAGCTTAGAATATTTTGTTTAATCCTTCTTCAAATATGAATACTTTTGCCTTGAGTATGCTATCAGATACTATCAATGAATGCAGCTAGTAACCAGTATCTCAAGCTGCCTAGAGAGGTGCTCTGTCCCAGATTTGGCTATGATCACGAGAGGAACTCAGCTGGGAACACTTCTTTCATTACCTGGCATCAAAGGTGCTCATACAGAAGGTCTCCAATTCTGGCATTTGCTCATCACTTTTGCCTTTAAGATCTTAGGAGGCTAGATCAGTGGCCTTCCAATGGTGGACATGATTACTAGGTAAAGCCCAATAACTTGTTAACATTTGATCCTTTCAGCCATGGAACAGAACAGATCTTTTCTTCATGCTTTTGATCAGGGAATAGCTTAAGGTTGGCTGGGTCAAACTACACGGCCTCTACCTGGACTACTGTGGTCATGGGATAATGCTGTAACCTCTACGGCGCTACTTGGGGCCGTTATCTTCATCTATGTAATAGTGTCTGTGTTTTAACAGATACTGCCTGTACATGTCTGGAGGGACACCTGCTAAGCATAAACAGTAAATATTGATCCTCCTGTCTCTTCCCTGAACACACCTGCCAATTCATCACTAGTCGTCAGCTGTGAGATCTGATACTCTTCTCTGGCACCAAACTTAAATATCACAGAAGGAAACTACTCCAACTGGTGATCTTTGCGCTGTACTTAACAACATTGGGAAGTAATCATGGCTAATTTTTATGGCTGTAATTCCAGACCTGACAGCTGGCAGAGAATCAGAGGTCTCAGTCACATTTGCTGAATGTCTCCCTAATACGTTCCACCATATAGTTTATGGCAACACCCTCGAAATGCTTGCCCTTTGACTACTTGCATTTCTCCAGTACTCAAGTAGTTGCTGCCAAAGTGGTTCTCCTCTAGGGTAGTTATTTTCACAGTGTAATATCTTGGAAGCCCAGCTGGCAAATGTTGCCTTCACGCAGGCTGCATTAGATCTATGTAGAGAAGGGTTGACAGTGTAAAGATTTTAGGAGCATCTAGAGTCAGTGAATAAACACTGGCTATAAAGAAAAAGCAGGTGCCATCTGCTCCCACTCAAGTAACTCCTGTTGACTTCAATGAGAGTGTGATGATTTTCACAGCCACTCTATTTGGTTTGGAAATATTTTCTTTAGTATTAACAATGACTCAAAATGACAACCCTCAGAAGTCTAAGGGAGTGAAGAGAACTAAACACTGATGATGGATCATGGATACAATCCCATGAAAGCAGAGTAGATCAGTTGGTGTTTAAGAACTGTTTGTATATCCCAGCAGTAGGTGCCTGAGCTAAGATGAGGGAGGTAGCATTTTCTAAATGGCTTTGGTGCTATGGAATCAGTTGTTCTCATCACAGAATCCAGTGTGGAGAAATTGCTACCAAGGCAATTGCTTCTAACAGAAACCAATGTGCCAGGGGTGTGTATAAACAGTTGTGCCTCTCTTTTCCAAAGGTGTTGCCCTTGGGAAATGCAGCACTCCAAGAAAGACTACCTTTTCTTCCTGGGTTGGCATCTTCCCTGGAAATAAGCAGGTGACCTCATCCTGTAAGGTCCTTCCTCCAGCAGGAACACATAGGCAGCTTCAGAAAGCCCTGTACCGCCTCTGAGAAGGGCAAACACTGAAGCAAGGAAAACAATTCTGATTGGGCAGTGAGTGTCAGAAGATCTGACTTCTGTGACACCAAAATCAGAAAAGGGCAAAATGCTTGACCAGCCTTTTAATGTCTGGGTAGATGAAGGACAACACAGTGAAATAAAACCACTGGAAGTTCCAAGACAGTGGATAAAATCTGACCAAAGGGGACCATGAGGGAGTGCTAGTTTGTTTTGCAAGGGCTGCTGCACTTAACATTGGCATTTGAACTGGAATTGCCCTGGAAGATGTGAAATTACTGCTCATTTTGTTAGCAAAGCTATGGAACCATGTAGTCACTGCCGTATATCATATCCTATTCTTTTCGGGTTTAGGACATTTTATGGTTCAACAGGGCTGTGACATTGAGTGTATGTTGTGGTTTAAGCCCAGCCGTAAAACAGCCACACAGTCATTAGCTCACTCTTCCTCTTCCTCCCCCGCTCCTGGAGGGATTGGGAGGAGAATGTTGGCACACATAAAGAATGTGTTTTACCCATAACCATTTCATCTGGTCCCAAGAGTTAAGCAGAGTCGTGTTTGGGACTTGTCTAGGGTTAGACGATGACAATATAAAAAGGACATGGAACAGTTAGAACAAGTCCAGAGGAGGACCACGAGGATGATCAGGGGGCTGCAGCACCTCCCATATGAAGACAGGATGAGAAAGTTGGGGCTGTTCAGCCTGAAGAAGAGAAGGCTGTGTGGGGACCTCATAGCAGCCTTCCAATATCTCAAGGGTGCCTATAGGGATGCTGGGGAGGGACTCTTCATGAGGGACTGTAGTGAGATGATAAGGGGTAACGGGTTCCAACTTAAACAGGGGAAGTTTAGATTGGATATGAGGAAGAAATTCTTTACTGCAAGGGTGGTGAGGCACTGGAATGGATTGCCCAGGGAAGTTGTGAATGCTCCATCACTGGCGGTGTTCAAGTCTGGATTGGACATAGCCTTGGGTAGCATGGTTTAGTGTGAGGTGTCCCTGCCCATGGCAGGGAGGTGGGAACCTGATGATCTTAAGGTCCTTTCCAACCCTAACTATTCTATGATTCTATGATATGATATAAGAGGACCAAGAGATTTTCCCCAGGGCTGGACAGTCACGAGTGGCAGGGTGTGTAGGACAGTATGGACAAGTATCTAGTCCATTGGGCCCCTCCAGTGCTTTGGAAGCATCGGAGATGGAAGGCAGCTGTACGGAGTCTCCAACGACAAGCTGCAGAAACTGCTGGAGGGGAGGGTGAATTATTTTGAGCCTGGCGGGCCCATGACACTTCAGGCCATCAGGGCAGAGATGCAACATACAGATGGACTCATGATCGAGGAGTGGACTTAGCAATGGACACTATTGCTCAGGTTGTTCACGAATGTGAACACTGCACACAGCCTCTCCTGCTCTGAAAGACTGTTACAAGAGATGGAGCCTGACATCATGGACCGAATGGACTCAGCAGCTTTACAGGAATTGGTCCATGCACTAAGGGATGATCTGTCTCTCGCTCTCTCTGTGGATGTATATATATGAGATAAAGGTAATGGTGTATTGGAAATGTGGGATCTGAGCATGACGTGAATGATATGGAATAAGGGGTGGATACTGTCCGGGGCTCAGCAGTAGCAGTCATTTTTCTCCTTCTTAGTAGCTGGTGTAGTGCTGTGTTTTTGACTTTTGGCCTAGGAACAGCGCTGATAACACCAATGGTTTTAGCTACTGCTTAGTAATGTTTACTCTGGCCAAGGACTTTCTGAGCCTCATGCTCTGCCAGAGAGGAGGGGAAGCCGGGAGGAAGCAGAGACAGGACACCTGACCCAAACTAACCAGCACATCATGCCCACTATATAAACTGGGGGCAGTCACCCGGAAAGGCTAGATCACTGCTCGGTCGGGCTGGGTATCGGTTGGCAGGTGGTGAGCGATTGTATTCTCTTCCCTTGTTATTTCCCTTGTCACATTATTATTGGTGGTAGCAGCAGTGGTTTGTGTTATACCTTAGTTACTGGACTGTTCTTATCTCAACCTATGGGAGTTATATTCTTTCGATTCTCCTCCCCATCCCTCCAGGAGCAGGGAGGGAGAAGGAGTGGGGGAAGTGAGCGAGCGAGCTACATGACAGGGTGGGCTTAAACCACGACAGTGTATAAGCCAAGTTGAGAACCGGGTGCAGCTATGGGTTCAACATACCACTGAAGAATTTCACATGGAGTCTTTAGCCATGATAGCTCTTCCAGCTTCTTTGGTCTGTGCACTACATGAGCGCAGGTTGGCTCTACACTTGCCCAACTGCATTCAGAGCACAGGCACCTGATCGGGTTATGATGACCTGAGTCATCACTTCACAGCTCCCTGGTCCCAAGAAAGCTGCTGTAGCTGTGTCTGCATGCTCAGTGCCTGAGGCATGAGTGAGGTAATTCAACAACAGAAGAGGCTGAAGATAAGGCTTAGGCACTTCATCATGTGTCTGAGCCTTTTACACTAAAACCTGCATACAGGCAGGTAACATATACCTCCCTTTGAGCAGTTTTGTTGATGCTGATGCGTTAAAGTCAATGGAGTGTACGTGAGGGCAGAAGAGGTTAAACTGGTGTAACCAACCCAGCACAATAACAGCACTTACAGGAGGATTCAGAAAGGTGCATTTTCATTTAGTTAAGATGTCATCTAGGAGATCAGACTAACTGATCTAATGACCTTTTCTTACAGTCCATGACTATTAAATGATTATGCATCTAGTTCTGCCTTTTGTCTCTCCAGCATGCAAAACACATCTTGTCTGCTCGCTGGGCTGCTGTAAGCAAACCTTATGGCCTCTACTGACTGTGGCTGAACTGTAGTCAACACCCAGAGTTGCCTAAAACTCCTGAGTTAAAGCTTAAAAGCTATCTTTCATGGAGATAGCAAAGCTCTTTTCTCTGGGTTATTCCATTGCCTTATATCTCTACTGCCATTCCTCCCTTCCAGACTCAGTCCTAGGCATCAGTATTAAAGGATGCTTAAAGTACAAGGGTTTGTATTTCAGCATGGCACAACATACAGGACTGGGGCAGTCTGAATTTGTGATTGCTTTCACAGGCTTAGGAGCATCTGTAATGAACAAGATGCTAAAAGGAAAACACATCAACAATAAGGGCTTGAGATTTATGGTGGTTTTTTTACTAGAGAAAATTAGGAAGAAAGGAAGAACTCTGGATATTTACAGCTCACCCGGCTTTATTCAGCATCTTTGCATGGCTGTAAAGAGCAAAGCACAGTGCACTCCTATGTTGGACCAACTAGGCTGGACTTTGTCAGTGAAGTTGAAAAAGACTAGAAGACTTCAAGATTAATAAGACAGCAGGAAAAAGTAATGAAGGAATTAAACTGACCTTCTTTAGAAGTGGGTGAGACAGTGTAAACAGGGAGAGATCTTGTTTTCCTTTCATCCTGGAAAAAATAACATTTCTTCCTTTCTAGTTCAGCACAGTTGACTGATTTGGAAACAAATCTGTTTTCTCTGGAAAGATTTATTTGCCTAACAGAATTATTTTTTCTTTTTTTTTTTTTTTTACTTCTTTTTTGGCAAAAAGCAATAGGTTGAAAGAACAAGGCTTGTCTTGTTAGCAGGTTTAAAGGGCTCTGTAATTAATTGGTACATTTGGAGGCATTGCATGCAGGATACTTGCTGCAACCTACTTTATTGCAGTGTCACAGGGAAATACTGTGAAATTGGCAAGAGCTTTAAAGAACACTGTTTATTTCTCAGGCAGTATCAGATAGCAAGATTATTCAGTTATGAGATTAAGCCAGAGCATTTGCTGAGGTAAGGACACTCTGGCATGACCTATGAGAATGTGCTTTCATCTGTGACATACTTTCTCTCTTCCTCCCTTCCTTTCCCTCTTTCTGTCTTTTTTAAGTTGAAAACAAAGCGTTGCTTATTTAGTCTGGGGACAGCATGCAGTTTTTCACATCAGTCCTTTGCAATACATAGTAGGTGCCTTCAAAATACAAACTGACATCCTGTGACTTGGGGAAGTCAGTCACAAGGGTCATTTATCCCTGAAGTCATCTCCTTTTGGTGCGTGATCTATAATAATGTTATTCTCAGCCAAACCTCTCTTACTTCCTTACTCTTTTTCTGCCTTTTTTGTTTTGTTTTTAATTTGGTATGATACTGCAGGCAATTACTGACTTGGAGCAAAACTTAAAAATGTTGGTGGCTCAAAATAGGACTGTAATTCCACGCTGCAGTGATTTAAGTCCTGGTGACTTGACCTTGTGAAGTCCTAAAGATCTGCAGCCTACAGTAACTGTAAATAATGTGGAGAAGTGCTCAGCACTCCTGGAATGCAGCTACTGTTAGCCCCTTCCTTGAATGTGGAAGCCAAAACAGAGGCATCCCTATTTGGAAATGCAAAGTTAGCAAGGCTTTTCAAGTGCCAAACAGACCCTTGTGAGAGGGAGGACAGTCTCTTCAAACATATTTCTGGAGATGCATGAGATAAACATTTACCTTGCAAAATGATACCGCTCATGTCTCAAGGGCAACCAAAACACTGAAATCTCTTCTGACTCCTATGTAAGGCCAGATTTTCCACTGCTAACAATACTGAGAAGTACATTATTTGCCAATTTGGCAATTAACTTCTCCATTCTTGGGTACATCGAACCTTATATCCAACTTTGGATATATAAAACGTTTCCTAACTTTGTACAGAACCCTTCAAATTGAGGGTAAGATTTGGCCCTAAACAACAGTGTATATTTATTGCTATATTTCTTATTTTTTCACCACCAAATACCATTTACCTTTAGACTCTGACCTGCTTTTGTCAAGTATTAACAAGCGTCTTTGTGTGGGGGAAACATCACAAGCAGCTGGGTGTATGGGTGTATATGGCACTAGAATTGCACAGTACTTGGATCTGAATGAGATCGGTAAGAAAACTCAATTCTCCTGCCCATTTAAAGGCCAGGCCATCAATTTTTAGCTTACTCCGGAACCCAAGGGAACAACCTGGGAGGAAAATTGTGACTTCCTGAATCATTGCCCCTTCCTGACCTCCCTGCTGCCTTGGAGAAGCACAGAGGCATCTGCAGCAGTCCAGTTTCTCTAACAGCATCTTTTTGTGGTTGCATCAGTGCTAACAGTTTAAGACCACAGTGTTGTCTTTTCCCCAGCTCCTCAGGTGAGACCAGGGTGGTAGAAATGCCCTGCCTGCTGCCACTGGCCCAGGCATGCAACTCAGCGAGCAAGGGAGGAAGAGAAGGTTGCAAACCAGTATGATTTACTTTCATGGTCTCCTCCTTATGAAGAAAAGAAGTGAAGAGGGAAAGGATTATATTGAAAAGATAAAAGTGGATAGAGAGGAATGGGTTAACGGTCACGCTTTTCAAAAGAAATAATTCTCCTGACATCTCAAGGGATGGGTGAAGGGGATATTGCCTTGTCAGTTAAACACAGCCATTAGTTTCAAGCCCATACTAATTATCCAGCTTAGAAAAACATGCTGCTCAGCATTTCTAAATGCAGACTACAGCCTCTGCCACTCCTCAGCATGGATATATTTGTCCACATCCTCTCAATGTGACACGCTGGTACAGAGGCAGCTTGGTTAGTAGTTAAAAGAGAACCCAGCATTAAATGAGGCCTCATGCAGTATTTTTCTCACTTGCTACATCCAGGTCAGCCCAGGACAAACCACTAACTGAAAAAGGAGTGGGAAGCCTGCTGTGTACTGGGATCCCATTTGCACGCAGAGGAAACCGCAGCAACGCCGAGACTCAAGTCACTTCCTGGTGACTGCACTGGCTCACACCTGCCTAAGCAAGAGCCGTGGTCCCTAATCTCTACACAACTTGATTGCCGCAGAGGGGAGGAGGGCAAAGCTTGCTTTTGCCCTGTACTGAAAAAAACATGTGTGGTATTACCCCAAAGGCCTGGGGAAATAACCCAAAGTGCAAAGCGGATGAGAGAAGGATCCCACTTAGCTTCAGATGGCTTTTGAAAGTATTCATTTTCCCTCCTGGTCCTTCATTTCCCACATTGTAATTCAGGGCTGCTGAACCATCACTAAATTGAAGGTGGCCTGGAAGCCTCGAGTCATTTGTATTGCTTGGGTACAGCAGTGATATGTGAGTGGGGGTGTCTGTAGATGTATAGTTTCAGCTTGATAGCAGTATCTCAATTAAAGTGTTTAGCTACACCCATTTCTTCCCCAGCAAGCAGATACTAAAACTTCCTGTACAGAGATGTATGTAGATGTGACTCCAGACTCATCTGCTGCAGAGCAGTTCAGAGACCAGATACTGCTTCAGCCATGGAGTTTTTCCGTGGATGCAGTGGGGGCTACAGCTGTGTACTACTGCTAGGAGAGCAGCAGAGCTCTCTTCTACTCCAACTGCAATATCTCCTTTGGTTGAGTGGGCACACCTGGCCTTTGTCCAGCAAAGAGTCCAACCCTCTCTGTGCCATGTGCCTTTGGCCCACAACTTCTTCAGGACAGAGAATATTTCTTATTGCCTGCTCAGGTGCTTTGTTCATTTTTGGTTTTGCTTTTTTTACCACCCCAAGCACAGGTATTGGGTGGTTTGAGCTCAGAAATCTCCCACAAATATACATGAAGCCCAATGGCAGGAGATGGGATTTTGCTGCTACTGCATGCAAATGGCAGTCATATTAGGGAAAGAAGCAGGAGATACTTGCAATGCACTTCTCTTGGTCCATTCCTATGTTTGGGGCATTTCCAGTATCCCCTGGTCAATCTGTTAGCTTAATTTTTAATAGCAGGGTTGTCTGGGCATTGCTTTTACATGTTGACACAAAAGGCTCCCTTCTCTGTCAAAAAAAAACCTAGTAGTTGCTGGTGTAGTGTCAGTACCTTTGTGTTGGAGCAGGAGGTTGGAAACAGGTTCCTCACTGGTTTGGGGCACTCTCTGAGTGACAAGGCTTCCTGGGGCCATGTCCTACTGCTAACAGACTGCAGCAAATGGGATGAGAATCAAACTTTATATCGTGAAGGTTATCCACCTTACGCATCTTCTGCCTGAAAACCTTCACCATGCCTGGGGCAAGGGTGCATCTGCTCTGCCAGGCCATTCCTCAGTTCAGAGCTGCTGACCTTCCACGTGTCTAGCACACACGCACATACCAGAGTGCCATCTGCAACCCCAGGTTCAGTTAATTTAGGCTTTCTCTTGATCCTGATCTTTATTCTGGGATACAGAATTAGCTACAGAGCCCACACCAGCTCCCACAGTGCAGCCAGGATACACGCAGCCATTGTTGCTTGCTCCTGGGGTGCTGTGCTCAGTCATGGGTGCACCTCCCAGGATGGCAAGCTGGGCTTCTTGGCAGGGCTTTCCTGCCATGCCCCTTGACACCATCTGGCTCTTGTGGAGACAGAGCATGATGCCCTCCCCAGTTTTCTTTTGCCAGTCTGTGTAAGCATGGTTGTAAAGGGCAAATCCCTAGTGGATGTAAAGCCGAACCATCTGACTTACTGTCTCATGAATGCAATTCACAACTTTAAGCCAGAAATTTGCAATCCTTTTTCATGTATAAAAAGTTTGCTGTCATGGATTTACATCTACTCCATTGCTCTGTTTTGCATGGAAACACTTGGTGTGATCTCTTCAGAGATAAATAAGCCTTCTGATGAAAGTTAAATCATTCCATTATTTTCTGGATGTTTACAGATGTCATCTTGCTGTGCTCCCGTGCCTGGATCCAAGATGGCCTGGATCTTTGGTTTTCATTTCTGAACGCTCTGGAGGGGAGAATGAAGATGTCAGTGTAGGAAGGGCAGGAGGGCAGGCAACATGAGCAAGCGCTGTGTTCATACACAAGCATGCGTGCTCTAGACTACAGGACACCCCGCCTGTTTCCTTTGCCAGGCAAGTGTTTAGTCTAGGCTCCTGCCCCAGGATGCAGCAGGGTGGGAAAGGAGGATGCCATGGTGCTCAGATGGGCACAAAGAGCAGGATCTGGACCCCAGCCACAGGGTGGTAAATATTCACTGTGAAAAGTCTCCTGAGCATAGCTATGGTGCTGAAAGCTGCTTAGTAAGTAGGGTGCTTGGGGTCTCCATCAGTGGTTAGCTGGATGGCCTAGGAGCAGAGGGGTCATTCAGAGTGATCAACTTTTTGAGGGGTGCTGGGGAAGCGAGCATTTCTGGTTCTGTGACCAAAGTGCCATGCTACAAGGAATGCCCTGAGACCAGATGTCTTCATTACAAGATATCAATAAAAGTAGTTTGAAAACAGATCTGATTTGCTACAGGAGTGCAAGAAACAGATACCTGATCTCTCTTTAAATGTATGTATAAGCTCCTGATATAAGTTTCTGGAATAACCTACCGGCAGCCATTTGTTTTTTCTCATCTAAATGCCGCTATAAGTAAATAAATGCCTCAAATGTATAAAAGAGAAACCAGTGGGAAAGGTGAAAAACAGTAAATCATTGTAATGAGGTAAATTATGGCATCCTTGCTGTGAACAGTAAAGGAAAGGAAGGGAAGGGAAAGGAAAGCGAGGGAAAAGGAGTCATCTGCCAAAGTCACCTAATCTAGCTGAGATGCTAAAGGTAGGAGCTTCCATATTACCTATAATGCAAAGGAGTGAGAGAGGAACATCTGAACAGCATATCAGAGATCTGAATCACCTCCTGGAGAATTGCTGAAGGAAAGGGCCTTGCTCTGAGTGAGACGGATATATGTGGCTAAATCCTACTTGGCAGTGCTGCTTTGTGCCTCGAAATCACAAAGCTGGATCTGCAGAGAAAGCAATTTGGCATTGTAGTGATCAGGGTTGCAACTGTTATGCAGATTTTCCTTCTGATTCCCTCACTGAGTGGTCTGTGTGATCTGTGATGCCTGGGCCAGCAAGGTGAAACCTGGCTTGACACCTTCATTTGGATAACTGGGAAGCTGCTCAAGTGGTGTGAGAATGAAAATACTGCCTCAGTATCACTGATTTGCCTTCTACTGAACAGGTGAAGGTTTACTGATGTTGATAGGAGTATTTGAGGGGGCTGAGGACACGCTGAATATAAAATACTAAATATTAAACTGCATTAATTGTAAAAATGGGCATTTTTAAGAGAATAGAGACAACATTTGCTACTTTCCTAACAACTGACTGGTGAAGTCCCTGATTGTCTCTTGGGGAGCACAACTTTAAATTTATGGGAGCTCTGTAGTTCTGTATTCCATTTTCCTTCAGAGACCCAAAGCAAGCTTGGAGGTCACTATGTTGGATACCATAGAAAAGTAGTTCTTTAATACTGAAGAAGCTAGTAGTCTAAACAACCAGAATTCAATAGTGTGTCACCTTATTTCACAGATGGGGGCTTTAGTTGCAAAGAGATATTAAGTGACATGTCAGAGGCACAAGCAATCACAGACCTGGGGTTCAAGGAAAAGATAGGGTCCTACTGTATAGCAGTATGAACCATTTGGGCACACATGGATGTGTATATTTGAAAACTGGAATGATGTGAACTCCAAGAATAAAAAAACCTTAATAAACACCATCTTGAGTTTTCTGGAACAAAGAGTTCCTGCTATTGCTTCTGTGTTGCTGGAGAGATTAGTAGGGTATTTATTACCTTTTACATTCATGCTCTGGCTTCAGTGTCCTGGTTTATAATGTCAAACCTGGGTAGTTTCATTGCTCCATGTCAGGCAGGAGGAAAGGAACGCAGCACAATAATAGGCATAAGCAGTTAGAGTGGTTACATGAACGTAAGTAATGGTCTGGCTTTTGGTGAGAGCTGCTCCAGCCAGTTAGAAGCATTAGGCCAACCCTCTATTTAAGCTATAGAGAAGGTTTGTAAGCTGTCCAGGTTTTTAGGCTTTGGGGTTGGGTTTTCCTCCCCTCCCTCATATTAACAGCTTGCTAGGAACTAGACAGCCACAAACTTACAGAAATGCTTTTCATCACCTTCCTGTGAATAGAGAGTATTTGGCAAACAACAGGAGCAAATCCAGAAAGCTGGCTTCCAGCTCCTGTATATATAAGCCCCCGTTTACATCCCAGCTCAGTGGGAAAGACCTTTCCCATTTCAAGCCAAACTGAGACTTGTGCGCCAGAGCTGCGAGCAGCATGAGGTAGGAAGTGGCACCATCAGATCAGAAAGTTGCTTGGCTGTGCTATGTCGCCAGCGTGGGACATAGTGGAATTGCAGCTGCAAGGGGTCCCATGAGAAAAAGGATGTTTCCCAACCTCCTCTGCAAAGCCCCGGGAGCGGATGTATCCCCTTCCTCCCCCATGGTGCTGTTTAACAAACGAAGGAGCTGGGGCTGGTTTAGCTTCTCTTTCTGCCAGCTGCACTGTCTCTGGGGTGCGAGGGTTGCCAGCAGCTGAGCAGTGGCACTTCCCATGCCCTGGGAGAATGGGCAGCCAAAAGGAGCATGAGGCATGGGTCAGGACATGAGATTCTCCCCCTGTACTCTGCACTGGTGGGACCACACCTCAAATAGTGTGTTCAGTTCTGGACCCCTCACTGCGAGAGAGACATTGAGATGCTGAAGTGCATCCAAAGAAGAGTAATGAAACTGGTGAAGGCTTAGAGCACAAGTCTGTCGAAGAACGGCTGAGGGAACTGGGGTTGTTTAGCCTAGAGAAAAGGGGGCTGAGGAGAGACCTTATCACTCTCTACCACTACTTGAAAGGAGGTTGTAGTAAGGTGGGGATTTTCTCTTCTCCCAGGTAACAGGTGATAGGACAAGAGGAAATGGAAAAAAGAAAAGCTGGGGATGTTTAGGTTGGATGTTAGAAAAATTTGTTTACCAAAAAGACTGTCAGGCATTGGAACAGGCTGCCCAAGGAAGTGGTTGGGTCACCATCCCTGGAGGTATTTAAAAGACATGCAGATGAGGTGCTTAGGGACATGGTTTAGATGTGGAGTTGGCAGTGTTAGGTTAACAGATGTCTTGATGATTTTAGAGATCTTTTCCAGCTTAAATGATTCTGTGATTATATGACTTCTTGTGTTTCATGGGTCTGCCCTGGGCACTTGGTGTTTGGAAAGCATCCACCCTTTTCTACTGCTCCTATAGTCCCAAAGAAGGCACATTGATTACCCGTGAGTGACAAGGGATGTCCTGTGGCTGGCCATGGCTAGGAGGATGCTCCCAGAGACACCAGCTGTCTCAAAGGTGCTACTTTAATGCGTGATGACACAAAAAGAAGGAATTGATTCTGCAGATGAAATGCAAAGCTATTTTGACCTTTTAGAAAACACAAGACAATTAGAGAAGCAAACAGACCCAGTTCCCCACCTGCAAAACTAATTTGCCAACATATCTG
Source organism: Ara ararauna (assembly GCA_028858755.1). NCBI lineage: Eukaryota > Metazoa > Chordata > Aves > Psittaciformes > Psittacidae > Ara > Ara ararauna. The sequence goes on along the minus strand of CM054378.1, from coordinate 103,143,494 downwards.
CACAATGTTTTGTGAAAACTATGTGGCCTGTGCTGCCCAGCACTCATCAGTGTGTGTTTCTGACTTCCTTAAGAGCACAGCTACCTCATTTCTGGGTAATTAGGTAGTCGGAAGAACCAACTAAGCCTAAACAAACATTCTTTACTCTAACAAGAAAAGTTATTGTGTAGCCTTTCAGGATACAGTTTTCTGTAGTATGCAATGGCTCTAATGTCTATTAATTATTTCTAAATGGTTTAAGCATTATCTGCCTTTGGGTAAATTCTTTCTCTATAGTGTAATCTAACCTGTGGGAGGGGAAAGAAGAAACAACAGTGTTTTGCCATGTCACCTCCCCAAACATAACAGATTCTTCTTTTAATCATTATCACCCTCACCATCGCACACCATGCTGAAGGACCTGGAAAAGGTTAGCAGGATGGTTTCCCGGACTCCGTCCCACGTGTCAATGACTCACTAGCTTTAAAGAGCATACATGTGTGGGCCTTTTGGGCCTCACCAATCCTGCTATTGACAACAAGAAGGGAACATGTCTGTTCACTCTTAGCCTTTACAACTGCTTAAGTATTGTCAGTATCTCAAGGCCATTGTCACAAGTTAAAAAGTTTGGTGAGATTTTACTTTGCAAAGCTACCAAAAAAGTCTAATGAACATGGAAACCCAAACATGTCTACTCACATAGAGCAGTCAATTTTGTTTTAAAGAGGAGAAATAGTGCTACATTGTGTGAGTCTGTGTGGTCTACTACTCTGCAGTGTCAAACCCAGACCCAGACTTTTATAATCAAATGTCCTTCCATTAGCTGAATTATGACTCATGACTGCTGAAAAAGAGTGTTAGAAGTATCACTAAAAATGAAGTAGCTTAGGAATATGTTTTTTTCTCTATTACTACACCTTCTTTAGCAACCACAGACCCATAGGAGATGCCATTCCCTTTGGCAGGACAGGGTTATGGGAGAACACAATGCAGAAAAACAAAGAAATCCTGCAACCCAAAAACTGGCTTCAGAATGAGAAGTTAAGCCTTCTCATGGTTACACAGGTGAAAACAAACCAAATTTGATTTCTATATACCTAGTATCTTCATGATCCTCTGATACAGCTCAGGCAGACAGGATCAGTGTACTAAATGTTATCTAGCCTATTGCAGAGGGGAAAAGTCCCTGTTTACTCCCATTGGTGTTTATCAGCCCTATGCCGCAGAGTGCTGCTGAGGCCAGCATTTCAAAAACTACAATAGTGTCTTTCAGCCTCCTTAAACCAAAAAGGCTTCCACATTTTCAAGGGAGTTTTCTCTTGAAACGCTGCAGCCACAAGGGTTCCCTTATGTGGACGTAAAGCATCAAGCACGTCTGTCAGCACTCAATAAATTCAAATTAATAATAGGTCCTCAAAGGTCCACATACTGCTTCCAAGATACCTCATACATGTGGGCAGGAGAATGGTCTCCCCACAAATAATGAAGCATGTTCTTGCTTAATGGGACACTTATAAATGAAACTGTTTTCTTTTATGAAAGACTGATTTTACAGCTTAATGTGTGCACCCAGCAGGCAAGTTTGTCCAGCAAAAATGCCCTGGTGCAGTTTTTACAGCTTATAGCAATACTAACAGTCACACATGAAAATGCAAACAGGCTTCATATTTTGCCTCCTCTACCTAGTGCCACTTGAGCAAGAAGGACTGCAGAGACCTGAGTCATCTTTGACTCATCCGCTGGGTCCTGAGAGGGGATTCACCCCCAGCATCAATCCATATACATTGTTCAGACACACGCTCCTGACTGGGAAGGGCAACCACTTGTCTGGTGTTTGCTCAGGGAATGACACATTGATTCGTCACTTCACCTGGTTTGCCTGGCTCAGCCAGCTCCCTAGCTAGTCCTCCAGTCTCCTTCCACCTCTCTTGAGGCTGCTTCATACCCCCTTCTCAGTGAGTTTTCTGCTGCCAGTGCTGGCAGGGTGCATTGTTACAGTAGTGCTTGAACCTGCCCAGGTCTATGAATTTTGGCAAAGGTGGGTTTGACTCTACACGTGGCAGAAACAAGTCCTATTTCTACTTACCTAGCTTCAGACTTCTATGCAGGAGATCATACCCAAGAAGATGTGATGTGAAGGAGTGTGTCCCTGGGATCTTTACAGCTCACTAACTTAAGAGGTTTTGCTGATTGTTTTATGTGGATAAGCTTGACTGGACTGTTCCAAGGATGTGTATGCCCTGATGCATAAGGACAAAGCAGCAGTCCAGCCTAAGGGCATGTCTCCCTCCCCTTTGTTCCAGCCAGTCCCAAGGCTTTTGTTTCCCTCAGGGCAATGCTTCCTCTTGGCAGTGTGGTTACTGCAACAGGGCAACACACAGAGTATTTCTATGTCACCTTCTGAGCCTCAGGAGGCAGCTAAAGCATGCTTGCTGGGTCAGCATCCTTGTAAGTTTATCAGCTCATGCTTCCAGGTGCGTCTCCTGGCCAAATCCCAGCTCATCACAAGGATATGACTCAGCAAAGGTTTTTCCCTGGAAAGAAGCTGCACACATGCTAGAAGGGGGTTAGGATGTGTTCGAAAGGTCTCCTGGTCTTGGTGATTGGAATGAACCAGAAGTGTGAGATGTCTCCTACGTGCCTACTCCATCAGGTAGACATCTAGGGGGTCTTGAAGGTCCCTGAGGAAAATGGGAATGGAAACGATTTCTTTTCTTTCTGTCATCAAGTTCCTATTGTCACAGAAAAAGTACTCATTAAGTCTTCATTGGGATAGTACAGGGACACAGACCATATCTAAAACACCTGGTAAGAGTGTTGTGTGTGGCCAGGGTAAACTATCCATATCACCAAATGGTTGTAACTGAAGTCTATGGAGATAAATCTGAGATCATGTTGTCCCAGCTGGCTTTGGTACTGCTACCCCTTTAGCTGTAGCAGTATGTTGCTTGGGGTAGGTTACAGAAGCTACTGGAGAAGATGAAAATGTTATTTGTTTCTGTAGATCAGGTCAGGAAGGATATCAGGGCCTGACAGAGCATTGGAACCTACCTAGGAATTTGTATGAGGCTGAGGAAACAGGAAAGAGATGAGAAGAAGAGCTGCTTGCAGTGGTTCCTGGGCTGGGAGTGGGAAAAATGTTGAGACAGCACTCACCTTTTCTTTTAACTGAGACCCAGGGAACCATTCTGCCTCAGAGCTGTAGCTTTTACTACAGCTCTGGTAACATCTCACCTCCTGTGCTTACCTCAGACCAGGATTCCTCAGGAAAAAACAGACACTTCTCCAGTCTGCCTACAAGGCTGTTCAAATGGCCATTCTTTGGCATATAAGAATGGGATGTGCCTCGTAACTACAGAAAGAATACTTAGAAAATTCTGTTCTGTGAATGAGAGAATGTTGAAGAGAATGCTGAACCCAGGACAGAGAATCACCTGGCAAATGTGTATGTTCAAGCGTCTCTTGGATCAAGATGTAGGAGCAACAGACACATCTGAGTGTTTTTTGACACTTTCACCAGCTCTGTACCCTCTCCTGAACTTCAACTGCTGTTAATCTCAGAGGCATTTTTCTCTGTGAGCTCTGCAAAATTAAGCAACTTCACTAAAAACCTAACAGGGACATGACCCCAGCAACAACCTTCCCCAGGGCTACAAAACGACATCCTCAAATGCTAACCTTACCCCTCTGCCCCTGTCCTGCCCCAGGATGAGCTGGGATTCCTACCCTGTGATTCGTCACATTTGGATACTTATCTACTGGTGGGAAACAGGTCCTGGACAGCCATGTAACCCATCACCCTGCTCCTTAGCTATTACTGCAGTGCAACATGTTTCTCAAGCTCAATATCCATATCAACTGAAATAGAGTGTCTTCCATCTAGCTAATGTGCTTCAGACATTCACTATCTTTTCCTTCAGCAGTCTTACCCTAACAGCTAACCTTTGCTGCAATATTGGTACATTGTTTCTCATCTTACCCTCTGTGGCCAAAGAGAGCAAATTATTCCCCTAGTTTGGAAAAAGTCATTCACTTAATGACAGTCAGGAGACAGTTCTGTCTCCTTTCAACTTCTGTGTTCCTCTCTGTACGAGGGAATTAGTTGACCTTCTGAGTTTTTGAGAGGTGGATACAGCACCTCCTTGCAACTAGGACCTGGTGACATAAGAGTGAGAAGAGGTTGTCTCTTGGCAATGCCAACAGTGCACTATAGGACTGAGCAAACCCAGCTCAGGGTGGGGTGACTGCAACTTCAGTATTTCACAGAGCAGGTGTGCTCTGAGCTGTTTTAAGAATCAGGATGTTTGTCAAACCCCAGCTGGAGGAATGCTCTGCATATAGGGAGTGGCATGGAAGAAGTCATGAAGTCCAGGCATGAATCAAAAATGGGCTGAAAGACAAAGGGAAATTAAACAGTTGAAGTGGGAGCGGTGTTAAGCCCTGATGCCTGCAGCCCTGCTGCTGCCCACCAAAGCATGAAGGCAGGATCCATGTCATCTGTCACTGTATGTCTACAACACAACTTCTTACAACTGAGCTAATCACTCGAATCCCTGCTGAGTCAATGAGAAGGAATATATGGCACATTTGAAATGTCTACTTACAGATGAGAAGTCCACCTTTAGTTTTGCTTCATTATTCCTGCTGATGCTGAGATACCTAGGATGTCTAGCTGCAGATGCCTTTATTTGTTTAGAGGAATCTGGCCTAGAGAGATTTCCTTTGGGTGAGAAAGCTTTGATGTCACTCTTAAAACACTTCTTTCCACCTTCCTTGTTCTTTATGGAAAAAAAAGGATGTCTATCCCGCACCTTTCCTCATTCCAAGCTCCCCAGGTGTCCATGTCATGCGTGACCAACCTTCTGATGGATGTCTGAAAACATCCATCACAAAACAGAAAACTCTAGGCTGCATTGCCCATGAGCATAGATAGAGATGCATGGAATGAGGAGGTTATGAGCAAGCTGCACCCATGTGTCTTGTCCATCCTATGATGTCAGCTCCCTCCTCCAAATGTCCATCCCCATTTTCTCTTAGGAAAACCTTAAGCTGAACTGTGGCTATCTTACAAGTTGCAGCTGATGAAGGGCCATGACGAAGGGCCATGACAGACAGCATCATTGAGTGATGGTGATATGAGTGATCTTGATAGCTCCTGTGTACTGTGATAACCCAGACTGTCGCCATGCCATCAAGATTCTTGGACTTACAACATAGAGAGCTGCTTAAGAGGGGTCTTATAGCGGAAAGTAGGAAGGGAGTGGAGAAGTAAGCAGCAGGAAGAAGAAAGGGAAAAGGGGAGAAACGGCCAGCTGGAGCAACAAGAGCGGCTGAAGTAACTAGACACCATCTTCTGCTCATTGTCTGCCTCAGAAGATGCTTCACAGATAACTTTTGAAATGGTTTAGGCCACCTATCCTATCCTATCCTATCCTATCCTATCCTATCCTATCCTATCTTATCCTAACCTATCCTATCCAATCCCATTCTACGCTGGGGTTGCAAGGTCAAGCAGCACATTTTCCAGTGTTTCATCCAGGCCCATGTTTACCACTCATGCTCTGGTACTCTCAACATCTTCCCCGGGCGCTTAGTTGGCAGTCTAGCAGCTTCTGGGCAATTAAGCTGTAATTTTCCTTTGCTCCATTTCATGCTGTTACTTCAAGATTCTCCTCTTGACCTGTCCTCAGCAACTCTATCCTGACCTGGTGTTTTCTCTCTGCTAACTCCTCCACTATAGCTATCGCAATCCTTGCAAGTAGCAGACACTGTTTTAAAAACATGTCCTGAGGATCTCAGAGGTGTTTACTCCTTTCTGCTAAATTGCAGGCTTGTGGAGAATGTGACGTGTAGCTTACAGTTCAGAGGTAGGGCATTTCCCACATTATAAAAGAGTGGACCGCAGCCACAGAAGTTGAAACGTCACTTAAAAACACTGCTACTTGAGAGGGAGGATTGCTCATTGCTGTTAAAAAGGACAAAAAACCAGTGTTATTCAAAAAGCCAAAAATAAAATCCCCTGGCAATTTGTGTATGCTTCAAGATGCTGATGGTTTTTAAAATCCTTTTTAGATGCAAGGGTCTCTGTGCCAAACTAAGATCCAGCAGTAAAAACAAACAGATAATGAAATAAACACTGTGATGACAAAAAAAGAGGAATTGTTGCAATAATGTACTTTTCCAGGAAAATTAACCATAACAACTGTGCTGGTGAATCACTGGAGTTTTCTGAACCATAGCGGCTCCTGATTATAAACATGATTTTGAAATCTTACAGTGTTATTTCCACGTTAGTGCTGGCAGTAGCTATGTAAAGGTTTTTCTGGTACAGAAAGAAATTTCTCCTAAAAATCCTGTCTTGGATTTTTTAATGCTTCCTAGAGAATTACATTAAATGAATGAGAATTATCTGCCAAAATTATTTACAAATCTTCAGAAATCTTATCCCAGCTTCATCATGTATAAGTATTTATTTGTAAGCTATGAAGCTGTTCTGGAGAAATATGAAGCGTAAGTGCTCTTGTGAGGAGGGGACAGACCCATAATTCTGATTCCTAGGTGAAGAGAGAAACTCTCTGCACAGCCTATTGCCTTTCAGTATCCAGCCATCAAGATCAAGTAGAAGAGGTTTAGGTCTGACAGCCATATTCAAATTTTCTCCAAAAATCTTCCTAAATCCCAGTTCCAGTGGATTTACAGGTTTTACGTGTCAGAGTAGACAGGGTGATCTATTTTAACTCCTCTAAACCAGGGAACTACCACTAAACAATGATGCTACTCAGAAGGACGCTACCCTGTGGGCATCACGGCAGAGGCTCTGACTTGTTTGGGAAACAGGGATCGAGACTGGTCACAAATTATGCACACGGTATCTGACCGTGATGTAAATCCAGGCTGGGCTGACATCAACTGCAGGATGTTACCATCACGGTGCGGCGGCTTTCATAGAGGGAGTTGTAGCGATCTGAGATCCCCAGCTCAGTTTTTGCCTACACACACTGCCACAGCTGGTGATAGGTAGCATTCCTCCAGGCAATTACAGTGGAAAAGATGGGATAGACATGAAGGATTAACTGTTCTCACTCAGCCTTTGACGTGTTCCTTCTGGATCACAGCTTTTGGCACATCTGTGCTTCTATGAGCAGTGAAACAGCTCTGCTGATGTGATAGCCATCATGAGCTATGCCTGTGATCACACACATAAACAGAAGCACACTCACTGATACAGGGTGATTTTCTCTGTCAACAGCAACACATTTCCAACAGAGTCTCAAGGACCCCATTGCCACTACAGTGGAAATCCTTGCCATTTGTCACTGCATGAAGCATGATGTTACCACACCAGTGTTTCATAGACCTGACTCCATTTATTCACAAGGATTCAAACCTCAGCTAATCTTTTTCACTCCTGGGCTGAAGATCCTTCCCTACATAAAGAGTTTTTTGCTCCAATGTCTTGCTGGATCTCTGAGACTAAAAGTATGACTGGTCCGCATCAGCCTAAAAATACAGGTGGTAGAAAATCTCAAGTTCTTATCATTCAGCTATTTCTTCTTACTGTGGTACTACTATTCACAGTAGCCACAGCAAGAGTTGTCCAGGCACAAAATCCACATACAGTGTCAAACAGGAGCAGAGGGAAGATGCATCAGCACCCAGCTATGTCACATAAAGATGTGCCTGCCAGCTGCAAAGGCTGGGGATGAGAGATGGCTGTCTCTCTGCACTGAGTGCAAAGGAACCTATTGAATTAATTTAGATAATACAGTGAGTGCTTGACAGCTAAAGCTAAATAAGTCCAATCCCACCTGTGAAGCATACATGGATAAGATAAATGTGAAAATGGCCTCTTAGTTGATAATGATATAATGATATCCAGTAATTGAAAGTGGAAGATGGGCAAATTCAGACTAGAGGTAAGGAATGTTTTTAACCATAGAGATAATCAACCATTGGAAACACTCATCCAGGCCTGTGGTTGATTCTTCCATCACCGGCAATTTCCAAATCAAGACTGGATTGATTTTCAGAAAAATGTTCTTTGCTTCAAGAAAGAGTGACTGCAGGAAGCTCACTTGCTTGTGCCAGATACAGCTTAGGCTGGAAATTACTGCAAGGTAGGTAGAGCAGGCCTGGAAGATCAAATGGAAGAAGTATCTGGGTTACAAAGATACTCTTTTTCTGCATATGTAATTGGCATTGCAAAGATGCAATGCCAGGAATCAGCTCTATTGTATACCCCAGCATATAAATTCAGGCAAGACTCACTTAGGGCAATTTCCTTCAGGGCTTGTGTCAGAACATTGCTGAAATATGATATTAGCTTCAGCTTCAGTTTCTAATGGCAGCTTAAATGCTCCCAAACACCAGCTTAGTTTCACTTTAATTATATAATGATGATCTTACGAACATGCCTTGCAATCATTTTCTTGCATAACAGAGGAGCATAATGGTGTCTGATGGCACAGACTCAGTGTCTTCCTTGCATTCTCATATTGCAGGAGGAATCTAGGGGGACCTGCATATGGGAATGTATTCTGAAGAGTTTTGCTTCTTATTTCAGTATTTCTTCACATCTCATTAAGAATATAAAAGAATTCTTATGAACAAAGTCAGCATAATAGCTCCCTCTATACAACTGCTGTTCTTTAACCCTATCATTCCAGTTGTGTGCTGAAAGGCATTGCAAAAAAACAAGCAGCTGTCAAAGTAAGACTTGTTTAGGGTGATATTTGCTAAGGGGGAGGAGGATCAAAAACCTTAGGGCATAACAGCTAAACAAACCACAAACAAAGGCTTAAATCCTCTTTCTAGTTTCTTACTGAAAGGTAGTTCCTCAGAGATTGTACCTAATCATATGGCTAAATCAGTAGCCGCTGTTACTGATAGTCATTAGTTTATTATGGGATTTTACTTATGTTAGCTAACATTCAACTCACTCCAGGATTTGCAACTCAATTCAAGATTAAAATTGACACCAGAGTTTACAATGCAAAATAAAGTTCATTAGTATAGTTATTATGGCTGTGATGATCCAAAAACACACACAAAGTTTATAGAGAGCAGTCACATCTTTTGTTAAGACAATTTTCATTTGGAAAGACTTGTTTGGCTTAAATGCCTTTCTTCTGGTCTGAAATAGAACAAGGTTTAGTTACTTTTAGGGTACTTAGCTTGTGTACTGTAACAGGTAAATTTGGGTCATACTTTATTGAGCACACCATCTACACACAACTCCTACTGCCGCAGCCTTGGAAGTATCAGCCAACAACCTTCATTATGTAAAATAGAGACTAGTGAGCCTACAAACAACACACATATTCTGCTGTTACTTGCATGGCAAAGTGTCCCTGAACAGTTGGTCAAAGCTCAGAGCCCATTTAGCTGGAAACTAACAACTCTCCTACACTTTACTGAGCAGAGAACTGCTATTCCAAGAAGCATCTGAAAAATCCCCTATTTTTAAAGTAAATAAACCAAAACCAGCTATATAAATAAGCGGAGTTAATAATTAAAGCCAAGTAACACCAGAGACCTTAAAGAATAACAGTTACCCCCGGGAGAGAGGCTTTGCTGTGCTTGAAAGAACACAGTCTATAAGCAGCAGGGCATCCAAGACTGGTTTTGTGCTATGTTTCACTCTTTCTCCAAAGTCTCTGGACTTTTTCATGAAGTTCATTGTTTAGTAATGCTCCACATAATACTGCAACCATCTGAGAATTTCCAGTATCACATTTAAGATCTAGGTCCTGAAAACAGCTAAACATGTGTCACTTATTGATACAGGACTCATTGACCTAGATCTGCAGAATGAGAGGATGCATCCAATTCATCCTGTCAGAAACTGTGCTGTACCCTGTCAGCATACCCAGGCTGCAGACAGCAGATGTTTCAAGCAATTTTAACCAACTTCCTCATGTTTTTGTATCACTTACGACACATTTAGCAGAATCTTGGATCAATTGCAGTGTAAGGGCATTATTCCAGAAAAAATATTACTCTTCTCCTGCTGTGAGTGATTCCTGAGAACAAAGCAATTGGAAAGACTGAAACCTCAAGCATGGAGAGATTAGTCAGGGATTGGTGCCAAAGCCTGGACAAGTGTTTAGTCATTCTGACACAGCGCCTTGACCAATAAGTTCCAGCCTTGCTTGCTGTCCTCACTGAGGAGGACAGAAATATATGAGAATCTTAAGTTCTGTGGTAGACATCTGAGTCAAGCACTTACCACACGGCTGTTACACCCACTGGTGTTTGGTTTACTCAAACTTAATAACTCTTCAGTATATTACATGGATGACGGAAATGCTGTAACTTCAGATGGGTTGGCAAAACAGCATATTGCTATAAAGCAGCGGACTGTAATCCTTCCAGTGGGCATGGTGGTCTCTTCCTCTGTCCCTTCATACCGTAGGTTTGTGGGCCTCTGCCCACAGGAGTTATTCTGACAGAATATGTGATCGTCCCTGGCCAGGTCTTTATAATAATTTCCTTTCCCATCAGAAAGATTGACTAGTAAGAGATTTACTTTCTACATGAACTAACCATTCTGGTTTCCCTTTTTTCCTAAGCTCGGGAAAATCTATCAGCGTTTCACGGAGCTATTATGCTATTTACCAAGCTACCAAGTCTTTTTTTGCCTGAAAGCTTTGAATGGCATGAAATTGCATCCTCTTGGAAAATCAGCCTGACTTCACTTTGGGCTTCCAGTAATGTGCAACTTTAACCCACCCCTTTCCTTGCACACCTGCATTTATGGATGCTGTTGCAACCAGTGCAGATATGGCTTACAGGAAACTTGGAAGGTCCTGAAGCTGCCCCTCATTCGTGAACATTATTCTGTACAGGCGACAAATACAGAAGCCTCCTTTAGTAATTTCATCTAAGAAAAGGCAGGAATAAGTCGCTCTGAGTGCCCCTTCATAGGAATATCTTAAGGGAAAAAGAACCTCTATTTTGGTTCCTAATCTTCATAGTGTATATGTACATTTATGTAAGTATGTAACTGTCTATCTTTCTAATATAACATATATATCCTATAGTATATCACCACAGATTTTTAGAAACTACAACCTAAAAAAGGCAAGAAAGGTAAAGGAGAAAGAAGCATGGTTACCTCTATTGAAATAAAGCATGGAAAGATCACCCACTTGTTTCCAGGCCATCTACAAGAACTACTTAACTCAGATGATTCAGTGATTACAGCACTTAAGCTCAAAAAAGGAATGAATTTCTAGGGAGCCAGCTCCCTGCTAGTTATACTGCCAGTGGAGACAGGTAGTAGGGGATATGAGCAATGGATAACATCACTTGCCAAAACAAGAACAAAGAAATTAACGTTGATTACTGTGTCTTTACCAAAAACTTGACTTCATGCCTTGGAGGTTCTATTTCTGTGGCTGCTGAGTCTGTGAGTTTGGCAGAAAAAGGAAAACAAAAAACAAGTCGAGTGATCTGGCCCTGGCATGCTGTCAAGGAAGCGTCGTGAGTATGGGCTGGGAGATCTTTCATACAGACATCAGCATATGAGCAATTTCCAGCTGGGCTCCTCCAGAGCCTGACAAAGTGGTTATAGCAAAAGAGGAGCAGATCAGAATGCAGAATACAGAGAATTCTGATCTGCCAGTCATCAGCAGCCTCATTAGCAATGTCTCATGAAGGGCCATGAAGATGATGAAGGGACTGGAATATCTCTCATACAAGGAAAGGCTGAGTCAGCTGGGACTGTTCAGACCACAGGAGAGAAGGCTCAAGGAGGATCTTATCCATATGCATAAATACCTGACAGTGGAGTAAGGAAGTCAGGACCAGGCTGCCCTCAGTGGTGTTGAGTGACAGGACAAGAGGCAATGGGCACAAACCAAAATACAGGAAACTCTCATGGATAACAAGCTCTTTTACTATGAAGATGGTTGATCACTGATTGTCCAGAGAGGTTGTGGCATCTCCAGCTGTGGAGATATTCAAACCTGACTTGACACAGCCCTGGGAAACCTGCTGTAGCTGACCCTGCTCTCAGCAGAGGTCTCTGCCAACCTCAGGTATTATCCTGTGATCCCATTAAATGGAACCAGACTCCAGATTTGCTACCACACCTCCACAAAGGGGAGAGTCTCCCTTTCCATGGTGGTCAGTGGAAGATGATCATTTAGGGGGTACCTGCTAAGGGGTCTGCCAGCTCCTCCACCTGCCACAGGGCAGAAGCCCAGCCTGCTCTCCAGGCTGCCTGTGCAATGTAACAGCCACAACATGCTTCATCTACATTACCCCACCCACAAGTCATACAAACAGGTCCATAAACCAGCTGCCCAACTGACTGAGATGAAGGTTTCCCCCACAGTAGTGTTAGCTAAGGGCAATGGAGAAGGAAAAAGGCCCTCCCATCCCTCTTGCAGTGCTTTTGAGCACAAGAGCAGCCCAAAGGAGGCATTAAGAAGTGCAGTAGCAATATCATAGCTTCACTCCAGCTTACAGCATTGCCACTGTTGCCTTTCATTAGCTCCTCTGAAACACAAACAATTTAAATAAGGCATAGAGAAGAAGGGTCAGTGCCCTCAGTCAGCTAATTAATGATGTTCTGAATGCAGTGGAGACTATCAAAAGGCAGCAGGGACACGGAAGGAAGGAAGGAAGTGCCCTTCCAGAGATGTTACAAGTGGCCTTACAGGCAAACAAATGCCTGTGCTCTGGACTGGCAAAAAGCAGTTTGTTAGAAACAACTGTTTATCAATGGGGGCATGCTGCAGAAAGTGTTCTGCTTAGGTTTCCTAAAATGCTGCTTTGATGCAATTTGCTGCTTTTCCTGCTTTGCAATTTTCTATTCTGCATCTTGCTCAGCGAGGGGGGATCAGTGAGAAGTGCCTGTAGTCAGCTAAACTGCCTTTCTGGCAGAGCCTCACGAGAAACCGTGGGGATCAGTAAACAGAACTCAAAGTGCGGGTGGCCATGAGCTGCCTTTTCTCCCTCTGCATACGTAAAGGAAGTAAGAAGTGCAGCAGTCAGCCCTGTCAGACATGGGGAAATATTTCGCAGGAAATGACAGATGGCTTCAGGCTCATAATTCCCTTGCAGAAAACTGTGCCCAGGTATCTTGAAAAACGGATGCTTCAGGCTGATTTGTCTCTTTCCTACACTGAGGTATAACACATGCATAAAAGCATAGAACACAGACTGAAAAAGCTTACATCTTGTTTGTTTGCATAATTATATATGCTCTTTATTTTGGAGGACAGTGGATGATAGAAAGTTCAAGGTCTCTGAAGCAACAGGTGTAAGATTTCTTTTTGGTGGTGGGCAGTTGCCAGCATAATCCAGAGCAAAGGGATCACTCTCTATATGTTCATCTGGAAGGACATAAAGCACCACAGTCCATGCAGGACTGCAGTGTGAGGGTGCTGTCTTTCACTGCCACAGAAGGTGGCTGCTCAGCATTCTCATGTTCCATGTCACCTCTTGCACCCACTGACTCCTCTGCAGCTGCAGACCAGGACACAGGCACATCTCCTGCCGTGCCCCTCCAGCAGAGCTCTCAAAGAGGGATGACACGGCAGCAAAACCATTGCTGGTGGCATCCGGGAAGAGCTGCCAATTGGCAGAATAGGCAGGAAGAAGGTGTTGTCACAGCATGTCTGCTCTGTATGACTGAAAGCTTCCCAGGATGCTGGCAGCACCTGTAGGCTGAGGAAGAGGAGCTCTGTGTCTCCAAGGAGGATGAGCCTACAGTCTTGTGGCTGAGGGAGGCCCAAATGTGACTCCAGAGACAACCATGTTGCTAAGGAGGACTTTCTATTTTGGGTAATGTGCGTCAGAACAAGATGCATGTGTGTGGTGAGCAACAGGAGCTCAGCATGTGAATCGCCACCAGTGACCTTGGTGTGGGGCCAATCCCAAGGGGCTAAAGTCTGTCCTTGCTGAGTTATCACACATTTTGGAATAGTCAGGAGCAGATGCATGTTACTGGAATACTGGGGTCGTCATTTCCCCACCCATGACCTTAATGCCTGTCTAGTGACCTGTCATTACAGCATCCCAGTGACAGATGTGATGACACACCCTACCTCATCATGGTGGTCCATCCCTGCCAGTCCTCTATCTCTGCCATTCTTGCACCTCATAAGTTATTACAGGCCAGAGGGCAGAAAGCCTAAATACCTCACACCATGTGATGAGGACAGTCAGGACATCAGCTTAGCTAAGGCCTGTTGTTCAAACCCACAGCAGACCCGGGAGCCAACAGCCTCAGCTGGGAAAAGGGCAGCTGGGGAGGGCAGCATGTGAGATATAACATCTTATCTCTTCATTGCCTGTCTTCCTCAGGGTTCTGCACACTGATCCTGGTTTGAAAACCCTGCTTTTACTCACAGCAGGGTTCAGAGGTGCAGCAGCCAGAAGAAAACCAGGTCCTCGTCATTTTATGCTGATTCCTTATAACAGATGACTTTCATTCACTGATTACCTAGAGATGCTGTGGCTGCCCCATCCCTGGAAGTGTTCAAGGCCAGGTTGGATAGGCTCTGAGCATGTTACTCTAGTGGGAGATGTCCCTGCCCACAGGAAGCGGGTTGGAACTGGATGGTCTTTGGGGTCCCTTCCAACCCAAACCTTTCTGTGATTCTATAATTCACTCTCCTGGTCTGTGTTCTACTGGATACTTACTCAGACCATGCTGCCTTCTCCTTGGGCTCTTCCTGTGGACACAGCTGGAGTCATTTGCAGATGTAGACACGAGAGAACAGCACAACCCATTCCTGCATGAACCAGCACTCTTACCCTTACCAGATCTCTCTGACCTGGTTGTGGGACTAGCCCACCACCACCTGTCTGCCTATTCTTCAACAATGTTTTCCTTTGGATTGATGTAGCAGCCATCACATACGTGTCTACATTTTGGTTCTATTGATTTTTTTAAAAATTTATCTGATTCACTGATTTTATCATATGTTTTGAGAACCAAACATTCCATGGCTCCCTTGATTTTCAGCGTGTTTGATTTAGTCCTTTCACTCACTTCTGTATCTTACCTTATGGCTTTAAGGAGTAGTATCCCACTAAAGTCTATTTTCTTATGTATTTAGCTTTACTACCCCACTCAAGATTTTTGACTTCAACCACCTACTCCCACTTTCTTCTTCATTCTCCTACCTCATCTGCAGATCTCCAGGAAGAAGTTATCCTTAGACCCATGTTAAAAGGGAAGGATTCAACAGGGCTTTGTAAGGTGCTGTCCTGAATCATGTCTATTTGGTACTTTCCTTAACAAAATAGATGAGCGTCTAGAAAGGTCATGCATTAACTTTTGAGATCAAAGTGATGGGACATATTGTTAAAGAAAGAGTTAATTTTTTTCTTTAAAATTCAGAATTACATTAACAAATTGAAGAGATGGTCTGCAAAGTCCAAATGGTATTCATCAGGTACAAAAGGTACTGTACTCAGGAAGAATAATCAACTATGCGATATAGTTAGTATAGTTGGAGAGTAACGTATGAATGTAATGGTGGATCACATACTGATCATGGATCAGGAACACCATGTTGCTACGAAAAAGCAAAGCATAATACTGAAATCACTTGAGAAGAATATAGCTTGCATGAAATAATCCTACTGAAGCTCACTGGTAGGGCATCAGCTGGCACACTTCAGGATTATATTTAAGGAAATCCTAGAGAAGAACACAGGGAAATAGGCTGAATCATCTTCAAGCACTTCTGAAGAGAAGATATGATCAATCTGTTCTCAACCATCTGTGAAAGAATGGGAAGGTTCAACACTAGCTCTGAGAATCATATCAATGAAGAGAAGGGTGAACAACTGGAGGGTCTGGAAAAGTCCTGGAGCATTTGCTGCTGGAGATCTTTAAGAACAGATCAGGCATGCATCTGGCAGAAATAACCCTGACATGGAGGGTCCTGCTGTGGGCAGAGGAATAGCCTCCTTCATTTCTTGAGGCCCCTTCCAACTCTAAGGTCAGTTTCCTGCCCAGACATGAACCTGCATCCTCTGCTATTACCCATATCCTGCATGTCTCTCAAGGTTTGACTTCAGCCCAGTCTCACCCATCTTTTCGCAGGAGTATGCATGCCAGCTTCTAGCAGATTGCTGAAATCCACCTTCAGTGTTCTGCCTCTTTCTTTTGTCACTTTCCCTCTTGCCTTTTTCCCTTTCTTTCCCCTTGCACTTTCTCTCTTCCCACTCACTGCAGTCCTCCATCCTGCCCCAGACCTGACACCCAGCCTTGACACACTCTGCAGGCAGATCACCCAGGGAATGGGAAATATTACCTCTCACGACAAAGCAGGCACCAAAGAGGTCAGGAATCTCCACCCCAGGTCTCTGAATCATTGCTCCAGACTGTTTGCCCATTCTCCCCTGCTTTGGTTACATTTGGTTAAGACTTGGTAGCACTTTTTCCCAGTTCCCGAGGTCATTTCTTTGCTTCTTTTTGAAAAGGGCTTTGCTTCTGCAGCCCTTGAGCTTGATGACCCGGCCAGATGGTCTGAGTGTTTTAACCAATCTCTACTCTATTCATCTCATCTTTTAGGATTTTTCTTGTGATTTTTTTTTCACACTTCCCACATGTGCTTTCAACCCTGCCCAAACCCCAAAGACTTCAGTTCTCAGAAGTGTTTTTGAGCACACAATACGGAAGGACGGGGATTAAAATTAAGCCAAATGAGCAAACATGTCCATAAAAGGAGAGCACAGTGGGCCAAGACCATGTGTAGTCTTGCAAATCCACCCTGGGATTTCAATTCCAGTAACAAACTCATCTGAGATTTGCACTCACGGTTTACACTCTCCCCCGAAAACAAGCCAATGGAGAGTATGATGCAGCAGTTACCATAGCAGCCAGCACCAGAAGAATCCATTAAGTGATCACAGTCCCATCTCAAAGTGAATTACCAGACTGCAGGTGAACTTTTGCACCTCAAAAGATGTCTCTTGGGGAAAACATGTCGTTGTGCATGGTGGAACAGGAGAATGTCCATCGACTGCACCGACTTGCTACTACATTGTTATCCTTAATTATGTCTGTGCTGGTTTTAAAAGTACAGCGCGCTTTTCCTTTTTCCTGTCAGGTGGTTTTTGTGCTGTTTTTATTTTTCCTGAAGGGCAAGACAAAGTGCCCCAGTCAATAGCAACTAATGAAATGTGCTTCAGGCCTCCCTGTATTCTGCCACAATTAGATTGTTAGCCATCCCAGGAGAGATGCTATTATGTATGTGGGTGTGGAAAATGTTCTATCACTGTTAATCATTCCTATTATAGTAGCAGGTAGCGCTCCAAACATATCAACACCTCTTTATGGTGGCTGTTTTTCACACATAGAATGTTGGAAGTCCTCTTATATACTCAAGCATAAGAAATATGTAAATGGAGCCAGGAGGTGGAAAGAAGATGGATCCTGGCGAGATCCTAGGTGTACAGCATGCTATACCTTCACAAGCACAGGTCCTTAGATAGCCAGAGGCACATACTACCAGTGGTCGGGAGGAGCTGGTCCTGCATGCAAATTCCTGATCCAAACCTTGCGCAATCCCTCCTATTTGTATCGTACGTCTCTGTTATTCATCACAGCAAGTGCTGACAGGCATGCAAGCACCTTTCTCAGAAGCAAAGTGCAGCTGCAGATATTGACATTTTGACCCACAAAGGATGACTATGGGCTTGCAGTAGCAGAAAACTCAGGTTAAATTAGCAGAGTGGTTATTTAACCAAACCTTGATGCCCTTCCAGAAAGTCGCTTCAAGCCTTTAAGTCCCTCCACACTGTGACTATCATAATAGCCACATGAAGAGCTATTAAGAACTTCCTGTGAAGGAAGGTACTGAAAAAACTGTAATGTCTGGGAAAAGCAAAACAAACAAATGAACAAACCCCAAACTTCCAGAGAACTCGAATTGAGCTTGACCTCCGAAAGGTATCATTTGCTTCCTGTTTGCTGACAAAGTACAATGAGGTTTATATTCGGGCCCCACCTTTCAGTGTCTGGGTCTAAAGATATAACAGTGAACTTGTGACACAAAGGCCCTGTCTCCTGGAGAAGCAGAATTTAGATCTAGCTGGAAAGCACAAATTCTCCTCTCTTCAAGGCAGAACAAATTCTGAGGGGGTGGATGGCTTTTTTTTGTTTGTTCTTTTTTTTGTGTCTTTCTATCTTTAGTTCGCCAGACTTGGGAGGATTTCATCAGGATTAGGCCAGACTTTCACAGCTGTTTGTTTTACATGATCGTGACTAGAACCATTTTAAGGCACTTGTCACTATGGTTACCTCCTCGATGCTGTTCTCCAAGGCATCTGAGCCAAGACAGGGCTGAGAGGGAACATGGGGCTACCTGAGTGGGAACATACACTGATGTCTAACTTGCAAGTCTTTTTATTTCCTTGAAAGTGTTGAGTCTCAGCTCCATGGATAAGAAAGCCTGTGAAGGCTTACTTTTAGTCTATGTTCAAGTGCCACCATTTGACTATCAATGACTACCTGGTGGTCTTCAAACAGCTCTTGCTTTCACAGAAGAAAAAACTTGGACAACAGTGAAGGCAATGTGGTGGTATGGGGACAAAATGACATTTTGGGAGACGATTCAATGCTCTAATTTTAATTCCATCTGAAAATTTAAACCTAATGCTGCTTCTTACTGAGCTTTCATTCCTTCTGTGAAGCCCACTGCTCATGTCTAGTGGGAATTTGACCAGACGTATTCTCATTTTCTGAGCAATTGACTGACTGATGTTTGTATGATTCTGGCTCACTTGTTTCATCTTTTCTTTACAGAGTTCAATGCTTTGTTCTCTTCCTGTTTTTTCTGGAAACATTTCTGCTTCCCCCTCTCCCTGTTTAAGGTTCTGTTATTCCTAAAGCAATTATGTTCTTAGTGGTTATCAAATAGTTGTGTGTGGTCTTGCTGATTCAGTGGAGCCCCTCAGAAAATGGGGGAATAGCCTGGTTATTCTCTTATTACATTTGTATAAGAACCAGAGTCTCTTTCAAACCTCATCTAACTCCATGGATCCTTTGGGAGATGCCTGAGCATGGGCCCTCCCTTTGCATGCACAGGAGTATCTGTACACCAGCTAGCTCTCCTAAAAAGGGTTCCTCATTGATTCCGCAGACCATTGTACAGGAGGCTGTGAGAGACAGAGCATTTCCAGCTACCAAAGGGTCACACCATGGAAACCTAAGGGCTCTCATCTGTGAAAGGACAGAGTGACTTACCCACTCTGTCCCTTTCCATCCAGTAGATGGATAGAAATAACAGCACCAGAGAAGCAGTAGGGATTTTTTCATGGTGCTTATTTGCAGTATGGCTGGTGTTAGTCATAGCTTACCCAGCAGATGCAAAATGTTCCCATCAGGTTCGTACATCTTTCTGAGATGAAAGTTTAAGGCCCGAAAAAAGATCTGCCAAAGCCAGCATTTGTGTGAGAGACAGAAATGTGAATATCAGAGGGAATTATTTTGATCATCTTTATGTGTCAAAACTAGCTGATTCCCAGAGCCAGTTTCTCGGAACAGTCTGGAGTCCTTTCTAGGCAGCATGGGTACTCCAGTACTACTGAGATTGTGATAGTCTGCCTTGCTTCAGAATGTCTCAGCAGCAGTGTGAAGGGCATAGTCTCAGTGACAGCTTGCACATGTCCAGCCATATCACAAAGCCTTTCTGAAGCATGGATTAAATAAGGATCCTCTCTGTCTCAGAAGGCTCACAAAGATGCACTAACTCCTAATAGGTCTAGACATCATCAGAGTTAGTTATCTCAATCTGCCAGTACCTTGTGCTCCCCATTGGCAAAGCTAGGGGTCAGGAGCCCATCAACGACAAGATGCTAATGGCTTGGCCCATCTCACTTCCCTCAAATGAATGGTGGCAAAGGAGAGCTGTCCAGAGAAGGAGAAACACAGTTTGTACCAGGGATGAGCATGCAGCAGGAGCTCCTGTGCAGGGCTATCTCACCATGATGCCCTAGGCCGTGGGGTGCTGCTTTCTGTGTCTGGGGCCATGAAAGCTGATGAGGACCAATGGGCAGGGATTGATGTCAGAGGTGTCCTTTGGTGTAATTAAACTGAGGACAGTCACAAGGGGCACTGTTGCAACACAGCTCTCAGATATTTGCATGCATGCAAAATCAAAGTTACTTCTCTGCCCTGAACTGCTATGCACTCTGCATTAGTTCTCTTGGGGCTCTTTAAAGAACAGTGAACTCATGGTAATTACAAAACTGCTGTGTTGAACACGAGCTCATCAATTTTTCTCTTTTCTACTTCAGTCTTGCCATTCGCTTTCTGAGAAATGCCAAAGCTCTTTAAAACAGAAAAGCCAACCGTCTGTAAAATGCAGTATGTGACTAGAGTGCAAGAGCAACTGCATTTGCTGGTAAATAAAGTACCAATAAAAAAACAATCAGTAGGTATTGTGTATTTATATAAAGGGGTCTTGCAGTATGTTTGGACAGCTGCTGCTGTTAAAATTTTTGCCAAGCAGATTTTAAAAAGCTACTTTATGACTGCCATTTTCACAAATATACAAATACTTTAATGCCAAACTGGAACATTCTTGGAGCTACCTTTATAGTTATTTTCAAAATGTTGTAAACTTTTGAATAACATGATCTTTTTTTACCCTATATGTCTGCCTTGAAATGATAAATATATTAGCAATATACTTATTAGTATATTACTAAGATATATACAAGTCTATGCTTGTATGTACATATATCCAAGAATGTTGGTTCAGGTTTTTCCCTATCTTGGAAATTATACTGAATAAAATATTTAAATCTTAGAGGGTTTTTTTTAGAATTTATAATAAAATTACAAAACTCAGAACTGCAGAGATAAATGAAGAATATTTGCTGCTAAACTGGGTTCAGGGTGGACTTAATTACTTATTACTGAACAGCACCAGGTAGATTGGGGACATATTTATGGCTAAGAAAAATCTCTTCAAGATGTGCCCTGCTCATGCAACATGAAATGTAAACTTAATTCCCTTAGAAACCTAGGGGCCTTTGCACTGGTGGTAGAGGCAGAGGGTGCAGGAAGACATGCCTCCAGGCTTTTTTCCATTGTGTCACTCAAGTGATTCCCTGAGGGAACAAAGTTTATTCTTACATTTTCCAAATGCTACTAAATAATGCTCTTTCTGTTTTTCTTGAGAGTCTTTGTTAACCGTTACAGTGCCAGAATGTAGGGTAAATTACCCGGAGTGGGAGGACGTGAGACTCCAGCTAGGGGCATTTGAAAGTATATTGCTTTAACTCTTTGCATGCTGAAAAAGAGATGTTATAGCATCCTGGGTTTGACTCCATATTGCAATAGATGAGGCTGCCTCTCTTTGTCTTGCAAGGATTTTTCTCCTGACTCCAACCTGAATACCTAGCTTAGCAAACACTTTTTTTTATTCCCAGGTATAACTATAGTTCAACAATTCTTTCCCACAGCAAGATAATGTAGAATCCCCACAAGAAACCCATCCCCAAGCACAGTTTGAGATTTTTTACCCCTGCAAAGACTCCTGGGGCAGGACGGTTGCTTTATATCATCCGGTATCCAGTACTGACACGCTATTCCCAGACAGGAACGTTGTTGACAGGAAGATGTTTATTAATCATGTTAGAATAGCTTTGGAAACCAGAAATGAATGACTTGTTTGCTGTCAAAGAGTATCATGTTGAAGCAGTCTGAACTCAGGATCGAGCACCAAGTGGTCCATGCAGGGGCGCTCTCTGGGCTCTGGCACTCATCTTCTGCCTACACTTTGATCAAGTTATTTGCACAGTCTCACCCAGTTTCATCAGATGTGGAATTGCATTTACAGTGTGTGCTAACAGCTATCAGTCCTCTTCAGAGGGGCTCAGAAGTTTTGTGCAACCTCCTGTGTGGAAAACACTATGAACAGGAAGATAAAGGGCTGGAACATGTTTCTGAAAGCATATAATCAAGGTGGTTTAGATTTGAATCTGAAGAGAAACTTCTTCTGGCAATATTCTGCTTACTCAATCTATAAATAGCGATTCAGGTTGCAAAATTCTCTTCATAAGTTTTACCCCTGATTTGGCCTGAGTGAGAAACAAAATGTGGTTTTCCAAACGGAAAAGAATAAAATAAAATGTTCCCTCGATGGAGCTGACATTACTTTGGCCCCGGATGGTGTTTTCTGCTTTATGACCCACCAAGCTAGCTTACCATGTGGTCAAAATTACATTAAACATTTCTGCAGTCCTGGTGCATACAGTAGGATGTTCTTCTTCCAAGGGAAGTAGCTCATCCTTTAGAGGTGTTTGTATTGCTATCACCATGGCAACCAGAAAAGATGAAAGTCAGAACCCAAAAAAACCCCCCAAAAACGTTAGTTGTGGTATGGATGGGCAGTCAAATTGCAAAACCATGCACAGACTTCTAAAGGAAATGACTGTTCTGTATTTAACAAACCTTACAGAATCCCTAGTGCCATAGCCTAAAAATATCACCCCCAGCATCATTGAGTGCAATGGCTTTTATAAACATTCGTTAAAGCAAATATCAGGAATGGAGAGCTCTCCCTCTGACAGGGGTGGTGTTTTTCCATTTGGCTTCTTAGGGGATCGTGTCCCACAGCACAGACTGCTTCCAAGGAAGAGCATTTGTGGTCCCGGTTTTGACATGGGTTTTATGAAATATGGCTGTGAACAGCTGTGACACTTGTTCTTCCTGAGCTGGGCAATTAAAATGTGACTTCAAATAAGCCCTAAAATTGGAGCCCTGAATACAACACTTTGGATCTTACTCCAGTAGACTTGGTTGAGGCTCATTGTCTAAACCAGTTTGGAAGAAGCTCTTTGGTCAGGCAGGGTTCTGGGGTTATCCCACATGGAGAGTATCTTTGCCCTGCTGCCCAAATTGGGAGAACAAACTAGTAGAATTCTACAAAGGTATTTTCAACGGAAGGGATAAGCCTGTATCTTCCACAGAATAGGACAGAAGTCTGATTTTTAAAAGGTAGCTAGAAAAGCTTCAAATTTCCCACAGCAATATTCCATTAAGGCATGGTTTGGCCTTAAATTTGAACTATGAGTTTCTATTCAATATTAAACAAACTGTCTCGAAAGGGTGCCTCTTCACTTGTTCCCAGGTTCTACCACCAATGAGTCCATCAGAAATGATGATTTGAAGACAGTTTTCAAATCTAGTTGCAAACCCCAGGATAGACAAATCTTACCTCTTTCAGCATCGTGTTTGAGTTACGAAGACTTGCTTAAATGACTTTAAAATATTGCTTCATCTCTTAAAAGGAAGCCTTTGTACAACAGGCTCTTTTTCTTCTAAACAGAATAAATTCAGCGAGATCTTCCAGGTCCTCCTCTTTACTTATTTACTGTAGGCTAATAGGGTTCTTTTTCCCTTGGTGAATATCGGGATTAGATAGATAAAGCTCAACACCACTGAGTCAGATGAGGACTCGCTTGTTAAACATTAACAAGCACCCACCCTTTTCAAGTGTCTGCTTACTGATATCTCGGAGGCAGGCTTCATGGTTTGCTTTTGTACTTTTTTTTCATGCTATATTAATCAAGCACAACCATGTTTGATTACTAGGGTAAGGATCCTTTGGAGAGTCATCTTTTCCTTCTAACAAAGGCAGCCACTGATTTCATAGTCTCACCATCTTTTGCAGCCTAGCTGGTCTTTTGCCTTCACATGCTTCACACGCTTCTGTCTGCTCTGCTGATCATATGTTTTGAACCTCTAAAGTGCAGTTTATCTCCCATCCTCTGTTTGCAGATGATGTTGCAGGACATTTTTTAAATGAAAATGGAGTACAGACAGACCCATATTTGCTCTCCCAGAAAGGAGCTCGCATAAATCTTTCATTGAGGAACTCTGTAGAGGCAAAATAGAAGTTCGACATTCCCGTGGCTGCAGTTGCCTCCAAATAACGCATAGTTTCCAGTCTGAGGCAGTGTTCAAGGCCAGGTTGGACAGGGCCTTGAGCAGCCTGGTCTAGAGGAAGGTGTCCCTGCCCATGTCAGGGGGTTGGAACTAGATGACCCTTAGGTCCCTTCCAACCCAAACCATTCTATGATTTCTATGTTTTCTATGATAGAAAGATCCTTGGATCCTAGAAGATCCTTGGGAGACTGTAACCACACTTACGCTGACAGTGTCATTCCCAGCAGTTTGTCTGCTTCCCATGGAATTAGCTGTGGGTGTGCAGGAGAGGTGGTCCAAGTGGTTATGCAAAAACATCATCACTACAAAACCTCAGAGTGGAGAAGAGAAAACAGGGGGTCTTTTGTGACCTTGGTTTGCAAAGCTTGGAGAAGACTCTGGCTGGATGAAGGGCGAACGAAGGATGTGTCTGGACAGACAAGGGAAGATGGTCACTTGCTCCTTCTGCCCAAGCTAGCTAATACACATCTGGTTGGTGGATATTTACGTACATATTAATGTGGTGGTGAGCTCACAAGGAGCACTAGTCCATACACTCTGGATTAGGGAAAGAGGCAATGCTCAACTATCTGTACCATTTTTGTGGACATAACTTTGGACAGTACCAGTTTTTAAGGACCTTTTGTCTATAATCCTCACTCTTCACACAGAGTACCTTCAGGTACCTTCCATGAATGAGGAATGCTCTCTTTTCTTCCCCCTCCTGTTCTGAACACGTCCACCACAGTAGGGAGGAAGAGTCACTCAGGCACTCACTGTCTATCTCTAACACCAATTTACACTATATGCAATACCTACCATGTAACTTGCTGGTCCTTGCATCTGATGCTGTGCCTAGCACACAGGACTTGTGAACCTGTTGCAGCTTCTAGGTGGGAATGTGCTGGTTTCAAATGCAAGGTGTTGACTAAGGGGCTGGATACACTCAAAACTCCCATAGCCTTACATAGCCTAGCACCTAAGGCCAGCTTCACCCACTTGCATGCACAGATTCAATAACAGGTCTCAGAAAAAAGGTTTCAAGTGAAATCCAGCTAATGTTGCTCCTCTGATTTCTCCCCTATGGACCCTTGTATGTGTCCTCCCACAGTATAGAAGCTTTGGTCTCCAAACACAACCAATAAAAATAGACACAGTAAAAGAGAAACAAATTGTGTCAGAATAACTGAAAGCTTAATGGAAGCACAAATGAGGCAAAAGTCACTTATACATGCATTTATTTTCACTAGTTCTCGGATTTACCGGACATCCAGCAAAATGTAATTCAATAGTAAGCCCAGCTAGTTACGATATCCAAGGAGAGTGAAAATCCCCTCAAATTGGATGAAACTTGATGCTGCCAGCATACCGCTGAATCCCCTCCAGTGTATTTCCAAATCACATTCCTCTTTTACTCTGCTGAGTGCTGCCCAAAGAGTCAACAGTAAATCAAGTAACCTGCAATATACTTTTTTATAATGCATCTATAAATTTCATGGAACTATGGATTTCTTCTTATGAAATTTAATTTGAGCCACTTGGGGAAACATTTCCATATTGAAAAGAACTCCTGGCTTTCATTGCACTTTTACTTTGCTTTTACTGAATTGCAAATACTTAGATTTAAAGGGACATAGCCAAGGTAAAGCCTGCCTGCTTGAAAGCCATTGGACCTATTTCCACTTGGCAGGAAAAAACAGGCAGCTGCTGTGCTGAGCAATCTCATCTCTGCCAACCACTTGAGGATGGGCACATCGAACACAGGCTTATGAGTGATGCTGGCTTTTATGCCTCTCAGATTGCTGTGTCACAGGGAGGACAAGGTAAGAGCCTGGCCATCATTTCCAGCAAGGCTGACTCATGGAGGGAGCTGCTGCCAATCTCCCTCAGGTACACGGAGCGCCCAGCACCAATCAGGCACTATTAGGTGCTTAAAATGTAGACATCGAAGGTGGCTATAATAACAGAAAAGGACATCAAGAGTTTGTAAATGCAGGAAGAATAAAATGAGAAAGAGACAGTGGTTAGAAAACATTTGTATCTAGTTTGAACAACAAAGCTGACCTCTTGCTGTGTCTATCTTTATGGTGGTTAGCCCTGTCCCTTAACACAGACGTGTCATATCTCACTGCTTTCTGCGAGAAAAGGCAGCATGCCATGAGTTACTCGAAGCACCCACCAAGGCCTGGGGTTGCTGCTGCCGTTACACACCTGTGACAAAGGCTTCTTTGAGCTTGTCACTCTGCCTAGTACCTCCTCTGCAAGCAGAGCCACTGCACAGAGCCACTGTTTCACATAAGAGCATTTAAGCATCACTATACCCAGGTGTAAATTGAGGAACCTCAGGGGACACACTGACCTGAATTGGTTTCCCAGCTCTGAGAATAGTAAGCATTGACTCCACTGATGTCACTGAATCAGACCCTACAGGAATGTGGGACAAAGAATAGGTGGAGCAGGGGAGAGCCATGCCATGGGCTTGACAGGACACCTCCATTTCTGTCATTGCATGGAGACCAAACCGGTCGCACTCAGCTGCTCACAGATGCATGAGCAGAGCCAGGAAAACTATTGCTGTCCAAGTAGACTCTTGCAGAGAAACCTGTGTGAATCCCCTGCATCACACTTTTCTACATCAAGGTCTAAGAAATAGGTCATCAGCAGGAAATGTATTGGAAAGGAAAAGACTAAAGTAATACAGCAATCACCCTCACTGAGTTTTCTAAGAACTGATTAGGGACCAGTCTCTTAAGAGATTTTTGAGAGAGTTTGCTGAAGCCACAATAGTATCATGAGCAAGAGAGTTGCCTCCGGACTTTTATCCTCTTCTTACCACATGTACCCACCCAATTCAAATTAAGTTCCTAGAGTCATGATCTCTAGTTTTCCACCACTCTTCCTGCTGTGGTTTAAGCCTCTATAACTGACGCAGCCCCTTCTCTCACTCACTTCCCCCACTTTCTTCCCCCCGCTCCTGGAGGGATGGAAAGGAGAATCGAAAAGAATGCAACTCCCACAGGTTGAGATAAGAACAGTTTAGTAACTAAAGTATAACACAAATCACTGCTGCTACCACCAATAATAATAATGACAAGGCAAATACAAGGAAAGAGAATACAACCGCTCACCACCCAATACCAAGCCCGACCACGCAGCTAACCCCCACGCTTCCAGGTCTCTGCCCTCCGTTTTTACATTCTGGGCATGATGCGCTGTGGTATGGAATACCTCTTTGGTCAGTTTGGGTCAGGTGTCCTGTCTCTGCTTCCTCCCGGCTTCCCCTCCTCCCTGGCAGAGCATGAAACTCAGAAAGTCCTTGGCCAGACCAAAACATCACCAAGCAGTAACTGAAACACTGGTGACATCAGCACTGTTCCCAGGCCGAAAGTCAAAAACACAGTGCTGCACCAGCTACCAAGAAGGAGAAAAATGACTGCTACTGCTGAACCCATGACACTCCCACACTCCTGGTATCTTTAATGTTGCCCATTTTTGCAGCACTTGTTACTGGTTTTGTCACAGTTGCCTACATGCGTAGGCTTATCTCAAGAAATAGGTGAGCTGCCTTCATGAACATCCTAGAAATGGCTTTATATATCATCAGTGATAAATGTCCCACAGTCTGGGAGCACCCAGCCCAGAAAATGTCTTGAGATCCCTTCCAGATCCTGGTTTCCATGAAATAATGGCATGCATCCCCATACCTAAAAATATGTCCAGCTACTTATACGGTCTTTTTGTTTTTCCAAGGAAGGCTTGAATATTTTTATTCTATGCATTCTTTGCATTTCCAATATTTTATTATTACTTTTAAAAAAATCTACTTTAAAAAGGAGAAATATGGTTCCTATGAAGCAGATATGGGATTGCCAGTACAACCTTGGTTTGGCGCAGTTTTGGAAATATGGAATTATTTGCTAAGTAAAGGAATTTTTCTGTTATATGATACATTAAATATTTCCTTAAGAAACCCTTTAATCAAGAAAGTGTATTGTTTCAGGGTGGAATTGGTTTGTGGGCTAAATCATTGTATATGTTAACTAGAGTTTAAAGTGTCAAAGGTCTGAAACACACAGGGCATCATTTACAACTGGTAAAGCTGGCTTATAGTTTGCCCTGGGTCATAAATTATCCTCCTACCCACCTACCATCTGCACATTTATTGCTTGCATGCCAGTTAAATATTATTTGAAAGTAATGCAGCATAAATAAAATTAGCAGTGGGTGAAATGGGATGAATTTAAACTGGCTTCTCAGTTCTAAATCTTAACAGGAGTTTAAAAGGGTTTTAGCAAAATGATTTGATATAACCTTGTTTCTCAGTCTTCTACAGAACGACTAGTTTTCTCACTGGAGTGGGAATCACAGGTCATCTTCAAATGAAGGGAACTACTTAGCTAACTCAGTGCCTTTCCACTTCTGACAATATTTATGTCAGCAGCAAGACAGGTAGGTGATTGAAGAACATCTCAGCGCTGGTTGCATTGATTAACATAACGCAGTTGTAGGCACCTGGGCCAGGACAGAGTAGCTGGTCCTTTCTGCAAATCGCCGCTGAGGTTACTAGGAGGTATGAGGAGCTCAGGATCGAACTGTAAACTCCATGGGAGTTTTCTTTATCACACAGGAAGTCTGTTTCTAAATTGTATGAAAACAAGCCCTGAGGATATTTGGTTTTGTTTCTTTCCTTTCCACAGCGTAAGTGTTTTCTGTGCATGTGTTCCTGACTGGTTTGGATACAGGGGCATTGTGTTTACAAGTGGACTGTTTCCTTCAGCAACTTTTCTAGCACGCATGGTACAGCACCCAGCACAGCTCCCTGATTTTTGTATGGTAATAAAATCCACATGTAGCTGACTTCAGAGAAGTCCTTTATGTCTTTCCACCTTGCCACTCTCCCAGGACTCCAAAGCAAGCAGCTCCCTCAGTGTTTAAAGAACTGACAAAAGCAATGGTCCAGGCAACACTTCTCTCAGGGCTGTCACTATTGCCTTTGCAAAAGACAGGTTTTAGGCAGCTATGCCTCTGCCTGCGCTTTCAGCGTGCTATGATCTGCATGCACAGTTTGGGTTAGTGCTGGAGAGTGATTGCAGATAATCTGTGAAGTAACTGCTTCCCCACAGACATGCCAGTCAGTGTCTCAGAGCTTCTCCTCATAGCAGGTGAATTGTCATCTCAGAGAACGATTCAGGTTGGAAGGAACCCCAAGAGATCATCAAAGCAGGGTCAGCAGTGAATTCAGACCAGAAATTAAA
The DNA here is from genome assembly GCA_028858755.1 of Ara ararauna. Taxonomy (NCBI): domain Eukaryota; kingdom Metazoa; phylum Chordata; class Aves; order Psittaciformes; family Psittacidae; genus Ara; species Ara ararauna. The sequence goes on along the minus strand of CM054378.1, from coordinate 103,114,352 downwards.
CCACCTGATTCTTTTGCCAGTCATCATGAGACCATACCCCTCTGAGGCTTCCTGCCACACAGAGGACGGCTGTACTAGTGTTTGTGGGAAAGAGGAGACGGGAAGGAGATACAGCCCATTTTAGGAACAGAGATAAGAAACATTTCAGGCAGTTGAGCCCAAAAGGCTGTAAGGGAGGAAGGAAAGGAACAGAGAAATTCATCTTCGTCATTTGAGATTAGAGTCATGGTTTTAGAAAGCACAATTTTTTTTTATTCTTCAGAGCCTTAACACTATGATATATGGCCTAACTCTTTTGACCTTTTATTTCATACAGTCATTTTCACTCATTTGACAAAGCAGTGAAGAAAAGCTATGCTGCTGCTTGGATAGTCTTGTACTTATGTCCAGGATAGATACAAATGGGAAACACACCAGGTACAAAAGGAGGAGGAGTCAGCTCATACTTGGTCAATTCTGCATAATACAAACTTGCCTTGAAGGAAGTCTTCCAGACAGGCAGATTAAGCCTGGCTAAGGTTCGCATGCATCTATAGACACCACCAAAAAAGAGGCTGCATCTTTTCATGGGCTCCTTTCCTCAAGCAAAAGTCACTAACTGCTTTGATCTACCTCCACAGTCATTAGATTTTACCCTACTCAGGCCCAATCTGCCAGGATGCCAACTGAATTAGTGCTCTCAGGATAAACACAAATTCAAAAAATCTATTACTTTGAAAGGTCCTAAGCTTTTGCAGAAATACAACTTTGCCACTTGCACTCGCCTAGATCCAGTTTAGGGACATCATTAAAATAATTACAGCCATTTAAGATGCTCTTTCATGCAAATGTATGAGCTTATAATGCCTTCGAAGATCAAGCAAATTTTATTGCCTACTCTCTTTGAGTGCTTACATTAGGTTTGGCCCCCAATGATTGTGATTGGTAGTGCCCCAATTTTCTGTCCCCACACCTTTTTGGGTTAGACAGTAAAGATGAGGAACTAATGCCAGAGTTTCACTTCATCGTGTCCCTAACTCCTGTTCAGACCTATTTTAATGGGAATTATATGTGTCTAAGGATCTGGGCCAAGAACCTTCAAGGTCAGGGCTCCAAGGCTCACTTGCACAGGCAGGACTTCCTGTGATGCTCAAATGTTTCTGCACTGGTAAGGAACTTCTAAGGGACTTAAAGTGGGATTTGGGTGTCTTTGAAGAGTCCCTCTGCTTTTTTCATGCCTATAGAGTCTGCTGTAGGGCAGACTAGAAGCAAGAAAAAGCCTTGAACTATACCTATTCCCATTACTTCTGCAAAAGTCAACCCATTTCCTTCCTGTTGTTTATAGCCTCATACTGTTTGCTGCAGTAGCTGTCCCCTTTATTTACATGGGTGATAAGCAATACATCCAAATGAAGACACATTTTGAAAATGCAGTGACTTTTGTTCCAGTGAAATAAAAATCCACAGTTTGTGTTGCAAACTTTACCCCAAAAGTAAATTTTTGGTGATTTTTTGCCATCTTCATAACCAGTAGGCAGAGTGCCACCAGCAAATAATTATCTGGTTTGCACAATTAAGTTCTTTATATAGACAGGCAGAGTTTTGTGAACTGCCAGAATAATAACTCCTGGGAGAATGGAAATAAGGACATGGAAACACTTGTACAGCATTTGAGAAGACTCTAACTGTGAGTTACTTTTGGGTGGATGGATGAAGAGATAAATCAATAGGCACATAAACAACAACAGACAGAGAAGATACACAGTTCACTGAAGTTTACAATTCTTCTGGAAAAGTAAGTCTTGCATAACAGCTCTGGGTTTGCACACAGCAGTCCACTGCATTGTTATCTCCCATGCATTTTATATCAACCCTGAACCCACCAGAGCTTTACAGCATGTGAGCCACCAACTCAGAGCTTGCCATCCTACCCAGCTTCTTCAGTCAGTGGGGAAGCTGCTCAGCTGATTGTTGGCAACCATTCCCTGTTTGTCACAGCTAAAATGTTAGCAATGACAAAGGTTTTTCAGATAAATTTGGGAGCATTTTGTGTTTTGAGGTGTGCAGAATTTCTGTGTGATGATCCCTCTGAGGAAGAGGAGGGCTAGCAGCTAAAACACCAGTTTTGAACCCTCAAGAGACCTGTATCCTGTTCCTTGTCTCCTGTGCCAAGGAGAGTATGTACTTTCCCCACTGCACAGAGGTATTTTGTAATTTAGTTCTCTCTTCTTTGGCAATCCCACTGCAAATGGACAGAGACTCACAAGGGATGGCATGTTAGTTTGCAGGACCCCAAAGTTTGCTCCTGTGTACTTAAGTGTTTCCTCCAATTGGAATATCCATCTGTAATTTCCAATGTTCCTTCCACCTCAAACACATTTGCCAAGTAGACAAAAATTATCCACATTGATTTGTATAAGATAGACCAGCCACAAAGGAACAAATAACTGTACAAGGTCACTTGCAAAGCTTTTACTCAGACAGAAAGAACACCTTCATTTCTCAGTCTCTGTTTAAATTGGCCAGTGGGATAGTGTGTGGAATACTGTGGGATCGTATTCCCTTGAAACTGCTGATGACAGATTTTTTCAGCCTACGCCAGAGCTTTTGTCCAGCCCACATACTCACTGGGGACATGAGACCCTGGAAGATGTGGGTGCACATGCCCGTGTCTCATTTCAACACAGAGTGGGAGCACACACCTCAGAAATGCTCTTGGATACACCAGTATAGACATCAGTTGAATCCCTTGCCAACATCATTCCTTCTCTCTCACACTCATTTCTGTCAAGACCAACATCCCAAACTCAATAGGAATATATATATTTTTTTTTCTGGTTTAATTTTGTATTGAACAAAAGATACGCTGTGATGCTTTTCTGATTCCTATGGCTACAGACTCAAGGGTTAATGTATAACCAGCATATTCCTGAAGTATTTAAGTTGCTATTTCCCTTCACTTTGCCAAGGTAATGAGGTGTTTGATGAAGGGAGTTCAGCTGCAGACCTGCAAATGTACGTTCTGTAGGCTAGAGAGAAACCACAACAGGCTCTTGCATTTAATATTCTGATAAATTGGGCACTTCTGCACCTCACATCAGGTAGTGACACAATGCAGCCTTGTTAATCCAAATAGAAAGTGCTCCTTCAGTAATGGAGTCTAGGTCTGTTTCAGCAGAATTAGATTTGCATCACTAATTCAAAACACCATAAAAATCCAAAAGATGTTCTGGAAGTAGAGGCTATCTGCTCACCTTTTCAGATAACTGAAGCATAAAGCTTCAGCCATGTGAGGAGATAATGGAACAAGCTGATGCCAGCATGCAGTGCTGGTTAGTTAGATTAAAAGAGCATATCTGGTGATGATTGTCTTCTGTTTTTTCCTGAGAAGCACATCAAGAAGTGTATTAAAACAGCTCAGAGTCACTGAGGGATTTTGTTATCTACTGCCTGGTCTCAGGCTGCTGATAACTCCAAGATCATCGTTCTTTTTCAAGACTTTGAACAATGCAATTTAGGTTTCTTGGAAATAGATCAATACTTGAGATCACTGAATAGCACGCTGGCCAGACAATCTGCCTTCCTTATTGAGATGTGGCTCGAAGTCACTGGTGGCAGAGTTCACGCTCTCACCTTTTTGCTACTGTGTTTTCTTTGTGGGGGAGGTTTTCTTGTCACAATAAAAGCTTCAGACCTCTTTCACGGGCCACAGTTGCTGAATGGCAGCACGCAGGCACTGCGCTCCAGAGGACTGCAGTGATCGACTCTGATTTTGTTAACCCTTGCTGCAGGTCCGGGTGGGAGATGGGCTGCAGCAGATTGACTGCAGTTTCAACTCTCACCTTCAGGAGCAGTTCATCACACTTTGCCTCTCCTTCATCCTTTATTCCCAGTAGAATACACACAAAATAAGAATGCAATAGACTCTCAAATAGTGGTACTCAGTGGGGAAGGGAAAGGCACTCTGTGGGGTGTCGAGGGGGTACTACCCCAAGGCAATGATGCCTCTGCTTTTAGTTGCCCCTGGTAACACCTCTTTTTCAGGCACTAGCATGGGCAGGCATTTCAGCAAATATGATTTACCTTTTTTTAAACATGATTAATTCAGAACCTGGCAAAGCTTAGGTAAATTCTCTTGAAGTTTGAAACTGTTTAGTCTGAGTTTTAAGGGAAACGGATTTGCACTTTTGAGCACTTAGGTCATAGGTAAGCCTTAGGACTCTTACTTTTGCTTTGAAATGATGCTGAAATAGGAGGATTTACTGAGGTCTCAAAAACCTGGAGGTTTGGTTAAAAAAAAAAAAAAGAAACCACAGATGCCTTGATACTCAGCTGTTTTATCTCTTTCTGTGCTTCTTGACCCTTTTCTCTGCAGCAAGGGTCAGAAAGGGACAAAACCTTGATGCTTTTTGTTCCATTTCTTTGTGAAGAATCTCAGTGAAGACCACCCACCAGAGAGAGATGACATCATTGTGCCAGATGTGCAGCTCCAAGCCCAGCTCCATCCCATGCTGGCACTTGGACATCTCAACCTCTGGATGCACCAGCATCTGAGGAGCTCTTCCTGGCAGCAGCAGGAGCCTCTCTGCCCCTTCATAGTCTTGATTTGGAGGAATCCCATGGATATTTTCCCACTAGCAGCTGACAACAATATTAGCAAGGGTGTCTTCTGCAGTGGTGTGGTGAGGAAGTAGAGAATGGTATTAATGAGGTTGCATCATGTTTAGAGACACAAAGAGAAAGGAGGGGCTCATACAGATACTCAACATCAGAGTCAAACATCCAGTGTAATGGAATCCTCTGGCTGGTCTTTGCCAGACCAAGGTGAGCTGTTTCAGCTGGGACAGATTGGATCTGAAATGTGTCTTCAGGCAGAATGGGGGGAAAAATAACCATCCTGATGACATAATTGAGGAAAATCAGGGTCACAAGCCTGGATGGTGATCGCTGCCAGACAGAGGCTACCTATAATTTTTCTTGGCTGCATCCACCAGAGTGCTGCAGCGAATTGATTCTCTCTCTGCAGCGCATGCAGGAAAGAAGTCTAAAAGATCTACGTATTTAGGATTAAACAGTCTGTCTTGTCATATGCATGGTCCTATGACAGGCTTGAAAGAAACAAAACTGATGAAATTCTGGTGTAATTGATGGGTTGGGAATATACTAGACTCTTGGAGCGGTTCTTGTCCTCGCATGATCCACCAACTTACCTCTAACACCTGGTGCAATTGCCCAAATTCGGCATGTCATTTAAAAGCCACCATGGCTGTGGAGAGTGAGAGATCTCCAAAAGGCATCCTCCCTTGTCAACTCCACCGGTGACCACAGCAGGGGCTTTGTGCCACTTTGCTTGGTTTTCATGTCCCACTGTGGTGTAGGGCTTGGACTTTGGGTCTTTTCCTCATCCTTTTACTGTGGCACAAGTGAATCATAGGAGGTAGAGGTACCTGATTGTTTTAAAGCCCTGACAGTGAAAGATGCAATCTACTCTTGCTGCTGTAGCACCTAACAGTGAATGCAACAGCTCAGCATGGACCTGCCTCCTGAAAAAATGCATCTCTTCCCTTGTGGCAAAGGAGATCTGAAGAGTCGGTGAGCATGAGCTGGAATTTTTCTGTTAAATACAGCATCAGAGTTTTTCTTTAGAAGCAAAATGGATCAAAACAGTACAGGAAATTGAAGCTGACAATTAGCAAGTCAGTCCCAGTGAGCAGCTCATAACTACTTTGACCTTCAGGCTTTGCGCAAGGGCTGAGAGGGGAAGCACAATTCCTCAGCTGTACAGTACAACAGAGCCCACATGGTTTTACCTGAGGAAATGGCAATGCAGCAAGCTAAGCCCTGGCAAAATAATGAAATTGCAGATCAAAGGTAGCGCATAGAAGAGATTGGTCCTAAGCTGCCTGACAGAAAATTAACATGAAGAGCTAATTCCCTCAGATGCTGATAGTCTTGTCAGTGGAGCCTCAGCATGCCATCCAGTGTCTGTAAGGGCTGCCATAGGTGGGATGAGGTTTCTGAATCTGGTTTGGTTGGAAAGGCAGCACTGATCTGTCTTTCACAATCTTAACTTCGCAGCCCTAGGAGGACAGATCCTTTTTGAGTCACTACTGCTATTTGATAATTCTCTAAAGAGTTACTACTTCCCTCTGTATTTCACTGCTACGTTGTAGCCCTGGCCCACAGCCCCTGAAGTGAGTTGATAGACTTCCAGAGGACTTCTGTTCTGTCTTCTGGCAAGGGATGGAAACCCTGAATGAAAGAAGGTCTTTGCAGTATGATTCAAAGATTCACAGAATTTAGGATTAAGAAGAACCACTGCTTATGCAGTTGGTCCACCTCTAGGTAGGCACCAGTTCACACATATACACTGACACTGGGGTCGGGGACCTGCTCTTCTCTTGAGTATCTTTTGCACCTTTTACTGACCTCATGTAATTGAATACTCTAGTACATGCAATTCCCAGTTCTTTCTTTGCTAAACTTTCAACCTCTTGTTTGTAGACATTTTTCCCACCCCTTGAGTACTTTTTATTGCTTTTCTTCATTATCTCCTCCCTTATGACATCTATGCTGAAGTCGTGACTAGCAGCAGCAGATATATTTCTACAGGGGTGAACCATGTTCCTTACTCATCACCTGTCTGTTTATACAAGCAAGAATTACGTTTTCAGCTCTCCTAACCATGCACTTGCAATGGCAGCTCATCGCTGCTTTCAAGAGACTGCCCTCCATTTCTTAGGTGGGGCCTGTGTTTCTTATAGCTAAATTCTGCCAAATTTTGCTCTTGGCTTCTATCCTAATGCTTTTTGTTTGAAGAAGCCTGGTGTACCAGGAGAGACAGATCTCTGCAGCTGAATCTCCTGTGATTTACCTTTACATCAAACCTTGTGCCAGCCATTAATTTAATCTGTAGTTGATTTCATAGCTATTTCTGGCCTGATCTCAAGAATCTCAATTTAAGGTATAAAACCTGAAAACGTTCTTTGTCTTTTTCTTCTATGAAGTTATCCAGGAACAGCTAACACAAATTCTCACATTGACCTTTGGTAGCAAATGTTCTAGGATGGTTTTATGATGACATACCATCAAGTCAAATGGTCTGCAAAGCCAGCCAAGGTGGATTTTTTTGTCCTGCATTATCATATCAGGGTATGATGGGTGAGCAAGAGAAAAGGAAAAGAGCAAAAGCCTGAGTGGGAACCAGCCAAGCCCAGTGTAGCTAGCATGCCTAGGATATACTGTAATCTGCACTCCTTCTGCAATGCGATGCATGGGTGAGTCAGGGGCGCTTTTAAAGTAACTGTCACTGCAGTCACAGGTATGATGTGTCACTCTACAGTTACAACTTACCATTAGGCAGCCAAGTTATGGTTGTTGTCTGGGACAAAATCATGTAGAAAGCAGAGGTGAGACAAGAGTGATAGACTATTGCCAAGCAGTGCCAGCAGGGGTTACTGGAGTGTGTGTGTGAAGGTATAATCTGAGTCATGTGAAGAAAACCAGGGTGAGCAAAACCACTGCTGGTTGAACAAACAAATCTAATGTACTGTAAAGCATCCTGGTAACCTGCTGTAACTAAGCTAAAAAAATATAAATCCAATTGCAGCTAATTGAGATACTGCACCTGAAATTTCACCAGTGTCTTCTACAGTAGCATATTTTCTTTCCTATTTTTATTGGACATATTGATATTGATATTTTTAAGATCACATTCATCACGTTTGCCTTCTCCATGGCTTTTTCACAGCTTTTTCACTTCAGTGGCTTCTGGTCAGCTGGCCTTTCAGCCATTTGCTTCAGAAAAGCTCTCAGCTGACATCAGAAACTCTTGTTATTAGACTCTAAGTACCCTTGAGCCACATCCTGTTTTATTCAGATATGCTGAATTCCCTCTGCATTGGCAAAAAATATTTAAATCACCAGCCATATCAGAGAGAATACCTCCCTTACAATGTCTCTAGTTTCAATACCAGCCCCTTTTATGTCTTACCTTTATCGCATTCTCTGTAGCATTTCTTCTGCTAATTCCCTTCCCGAACTCACCTAATAATTGCCCATGTAGGCCCCTCTCAAATGTTCCACTTAAGTTTAGATAGGTATTATTTACTTAACTTTCTTTGTCTCAGAAAATGAATTATCCTATCAAGGAAAGGTCAGTTTAGTCTGGTATGATGCATTTGTCTCATTTACATGTTATCCACAGCTTTTTATTTCATTCTAAGGTCCTGTGGTTGATTGAGATCAGATTAACAAGCCTGTGGTTTCCTATGTCATGTTTTTCATATTTCTGAAACAAAGGTATTACCTTTGCTGTTCTCCATTTCTCCAACATCACCTCTAACCTGAGAATTTTATTGAAAAACTTTGCTTCCAAGCCTGCTGAATGACAGTTCTTTCAAAGTCCTTTGATGGTGGTTATCTGTTCATCATTTCATAAGCACATGATGTCTATGTAGATAATCTCATTTGCATTAACCACTGCCTTTCTCCCCATGTGTCTGAAAAGGGGCAACATATTCACTTAGATTTCAGAAACAAAGTTGTAATATCTTTAATGTTCACTCCATAATGCTCAACTTCCTTACTTCTTCAGTTTTTTATACAGCCAGTGAAGGTTTCATCCTTTTCTCACAAACTTTGAAGCCTGTAGCTCATATGGAGACTGCAAAATCCTGCTCTGTAACTTTTTAAGAATTTACCTGCTTCCATTTCAATTTTTCATTCTTTGTTCCCTGTTTTTTTGTGTTGTTTTTTTTTTTTTTCCCCCGGGATTCTTTATTCCTGGGTTATTCATCCAGTTATGTTTGCAGTCCTTCTTTACTTGTTTTTCTTTCTTCTTTCTTGGAATAGAAGTTTAGGATATATGCTGTAGTTGGTTCTAATTCACACAAACACATTTGAATCCTGATATCAGCTGTCATTGCTAGTTAGTTCAATCAATTCATCAAAGCTTCCTCTTTTGGAATAAATAAATAAATTTTAAAATATTACTTACCAGCCTACTTTTGCCTATACTGCCACTTAATTGAAATATATCTGACTCATAATTCATCACAAATATTTGCCATGACCAGCTATGCTATAATTACACAAGAACCCATACAACAGCTCCATTCCTGCTTTCTTCTCTCTTCCGCCTCTCCTCATTCACTCCTCCATAGAAATACCATCTCACTGGAAGTATCTGATTTCAACAGCAGATATTTTTTACCCAGTTAATGGATGCTCTGAACCACCCCTTCAACTCCATCCTAAGCTAAGCACATATACTGACATTCAGCCCCAGGCACAGGTTATTTAGGTTCCTTTAACATGCGTGTGTACATGGGAGTTGGGTGTCCAAACTCCTGCTGTTGCCAATGCAGCAGTTCCTATTGCTCATTAATACAGCCAGTGGAGTCTGCAGATCTATTTGGAGGACAGGTGTAGATGCCTGGTGTAGGTGACCTGAATAGCTCTGCACTCTTCCACTCTGATTCTGTTACTGAAGTGTAGGCATCCAGCGTCACTGAGACACTCTTGAGGATGCCATCTACCTTAAGATGCTTTTCCAGAAAGGTGTGGGTCTCTTGTAGGTCCAGTGTCATATCTGCAAGCTTAGTGCAGGTGTCTTAGATGACCTCTGGCAACATAAACAGTACCAGACACCTAAGCAACTGAATCAAGCTCTGACTTTCCATTAAATATATAGGGAGCTTTGTCATCTTGTGCTCATGAAGACACCTACATTCATATGCCTAAACTTCAGTGTCAAGAGTCTAGAGAAGACTTCCATCTCCAATTAAGAAGCTTGGATTCAGATGATAATTCCCCACTGGATAGAAACAATTAAAAAAGAAACTTTGTTAAACAATGCAGAGCAGGATTATAAAAAGTATAATAATTTCCAGAAAAGGCACACATACTTTACTTACTGAGTACTCTGATTTCTTTGGGTTATGATCAGAAAAAGAGAGATTCCCTTGTTCTTTGCCTCTCCTGTCCTGAATCTTGAGTGAGAGTTTTATCAGAGGCAAAGTTCTATATGAATCCATTACTGGAGTACATTACCAGCCACGTACAAAAAATCAACTGAAAATCACAATAATACAGAAAGATGTGCTGGCCTGACTGGTCATTTGTGTGTTGGCATTTGAAAAGAGATATGGAAAGATCACCTGAGTGTTAATGATGCACTTCATGCAAGCTCCAGGTGCTCTGGCCTCACCCCACAGTAGGATGGTGTGTTCTGTGTCCAAGTAATACTACAGCATGTGGCTAATCATGCGTTAACTTCAGACAGCCCTGATATGATTCTCCAAGTCTATGCTGAGACAAGAATTCCCTCCAGATAGCCTGACACAGAAAAAGCATAAGGGTAAGACTGGAAGTATCTTTCCTACCTGTAATTTTGAGCAAACCAAGAAAGGAAAGCAACACAAGGGAAGATACAGCAATGGAAAAAGTAATGTCAATGGTAGCACAAATACCCAGCAGAGAGATGAAGAGTACAAGTATTTATGAGAACAATGGGTAAAGCAGTTAGTGAAATAAGCTTGCCGAGTCCTGCTCAGGAGTTGGGTGTGGTGATGAGACATTCTTTTATAAGAAGAGTCTACTAGAGTTTAGCTAGTTCGGTGTAATGTATTGAAAGGGGTTATAACTCATGTCCATGTATTTCAAGCTGGGGAGGAGGAGGAGGGGGAAAACACGAAAAAAGAAGACAGAGAAAGGAACTACTATGGAGAATTCTGGCATAAGAACAAGTAGGTCAATAAAATGCAGACTGGAAATTAAAGAGATATTCTTGCTCATTACAGCTGTGAAGGCCTTCAGATGAGAATGGTGGACTCCAGAAAATCCTACTGACTTTGCAAAACAGAACTTGACCAGCTCAGGAAAGGGAATGTAGGATGTGATAGCAGAAGGCTTGCCTTTGACAACCATTTCTTTACTTTAGAGTGCATTTTATGAGCCCCTACATCTAGTCAGGATGGAGGTGAAACAAAGCTTTTTCTCTTGCCTGCTTTGTACACAGATGCAGTGAAGCCTGACTAGGCTGGAAACTAGCTGCCTTGCTGGCACCCTCCTTCTCCCTGACAGAGTGAAAAAAATATCATGAACAGCATCACTGACAGCACATCGGGCCAAGGACTTATGTTTATTTGCTTTTTCCATTTACAGTACTCAATAAGGAATGTTAATGGAAAGTTGTTTAAGCTCAACAGGGGAAAGCTAAAGTAATGAATAAGAGATCTTGGAACATTTCTGTTTGAAATTTCCTTTTTGTTCCTCTCACCCCTTCCACCACTCCCCTTCTTTCCTATTAAACTGAAGTCAATTTCCCTAATAAAGTCCAAAGCTTTTAAACCCAGCCTAACATTCCTGATTGCTATCTATACCTGAATAAACAAAATACTTCATACCTTCTGCTGGAGGCACAGAATTCTCTTATTTGCAGGGGAGAGTCATAGCAACATTTTAAACACTGTTTTGTGCACAAAGGCCAACGAAAGCTGAAAACTGTGAGAACTGGGCTGCTCAATACCAATCTTTTATCAGAAACTGGAGTGGGTGATAATGAGACCTGACATATCGCATTGCTTTCCTTGATCAGGGGCTGCTTTACCTGACTGCAGGGCTGCACAAAGAGGAACCCATCAAAGCTGAAAGGGAACCTGTCCATAAACCCAGGGACTGATCCTGCAAAACCTCAGGTAGCTCCTAGGTGCTTTATTCAGAATCAGGCCTTAAGTGCCACTGCCAATGACAAAGAGATACCCACTCAGATAGATCGACAGGAGCCCTGAGCAATGCAGCAAACTTGTCTCATGAGTAGCAATGGGAATGTGACTCTAACAGATACAATATGGACAAAGTGCTGCTGAGAAAGACTGCTGTTTCTCATCAGGTATTGCCCTGACACCTAATTCTCCCCTCGAGATGAAACTCCTTTTCATGAGCTGCTGGAAAATGTCCTAGAGGGAGGGGATGATACCCTGGATTGACATCAGGATAATCCAGTCAGACCAAAACCCTCTCTTTGAACCTGTGGCAGCCCTGACTTTGTTCCCCCCCTAACGCAGATGCTGCAGCCCACTGAAGAAAACAGAAAAACTAGAAGAGAGCCACAGCTCATTGAAATGTCTCATTTGGCCTGTTAAATTGAAACAAAACAAAAAAATACACACTGAGATGCAGGAGTTTAATGTGTCCTTCTCGACACACATGTTTCCAATGTATTTTATAACAGCCACAACAAAATGCAATTACTCAGTGTAGGCTGGCGTGCTTCTGGATGGCTCAATGAAAGTCCAAACGGGGCCATAGAGACCAAGGCTGAGGCGATAGCCTCTCTCCCCCTTCCCATTTGCAGTGTTGTTCCCTGTCACTGTGTGTTGTCACTGAGACGGGCTGGTGTGGGCAGCCAGGGATACTTGTTGAAATTAGGCATGGAGGACAGGACCTCCTTAGGATATGGCTTATCTTCTTGGCTCTATTTGAAGACTTGGGAATTGCCTTTCACTTCAGTATTTAGGTGCTGCTTTAACTAACACGCTTCCTGAGAAATTTTTTAGCCAATAAAATCTCATGCATTTTCCTGTTAACTAGGCAATGAAAATTGAGTTACAGTCAGACGTTCACCTCCTAATGAGAGCTGTGCCTTCAAGTGTAACTTGGCATTATGCAGCTGCCGCGTACCTCTGCCTTTTTAAAAATTCATTTGGACGTTTCATTCAGCATCTGAATTCCAGTCAGCTCAGGGTAATAATAATCGTTCATTTCATTGATTTCTGCTGCATTCCTACTCAGAGTAAATAACAAGGTAGCTTTGTGTCATGGATTCAGACCGAGACTTCAGCTCTAACAGTGATTGAAAGCCCCCATGGGGATGTAGAGAAGTCAGAGACAACAGCACATCAATTTCAAAGCCCAGCACTTCATCTATTGCTGACAAAAGAAAAGGTTAATTATCTAAAAATCAAGCAACTGTATCCTGATGCAGGAGGGTGAACTGGGAGGAGGGCTCTGGAACAGACAAGATAAGGCTGTGATCTACAACATTAGAAGACCGAGGCTGAATAACCAGTACATATCCAGTATATGTCACCCACAGTATATGTCCAGTATAACCTGTCACCCACAGGCAAATGAAATTGTACGGCTGAAAGCTCCCAACCAAATAAATGGACTACATCATGTCTTTTAATAAGCCTTTTCTGGTTCTGACATTGAAACCAACAGGTACCCAGAGCTGCAACACAGGGAGTAACACTTAGTTACTCTAAGGCTGTGCGTGTTTAAATGATTTATGGCATCACAGCAAGCCTGAGATGCATAGTCTGAGATCAGAGCTGAGCTTCTTCAGTGTTTTTGCTGCCTTTTAAGCGGAGAAGGCCAGTTACTTTTTGCATATTTGGGTTTGAAACCTCCTCTCCAAAGTGCTGTTGTGTTTAGGGTTTTACCCTCCATGAGCACGAAAAGTCTTGAGAGTTGGGGAATGGGGGTGAGGTTCACCACCACAGACTCACAGGCAGGCAGCCAGCATCTTTCAGCGTTTGGGAGGACCACTGTACTAGAGAAAAACTCTAACCACTGGAGTTTCTACTGTGGGAATCCAAACAGACAAAGCAACATAAGAGAGCAAGGAAGAAACTACACTCCTCCAGTTTGTCCTCCTCATTTTGAAGGCTTTCCAGGCAGCCAAGGACCTCACAAGCAGGCTCCAGCTACATATTAATGGCAAAGCAGTGAGAGCAGCAACTCCTCCAGCCTGTGATAGCAGCTAAAAGAGTACAAGGCATATGGAGTCAATCCCACTGAGTGAAAAGAAAAATCACCAATAAGACCAATGGGTCTTTAACATAGACCTTAAGTACAAATTAAAACCTGGAACGTGCACTTTCTAATGTTATTTTTTTTAAGTCATTCATTCAGTTGAGCCAAAATTTCAAGGCTCCATTAATACTTTGATTTTTACAGCAGCTGAAATCTTCAAAGGTCATTGAAGGTGTTCCCTGCATTCTATGCACCACCCGTTGAGGAAGGGGAAAATACCATCTCTGAATAAATAAAGAACATGAGAAACTAGGATGTTAAAATTACTCAGTTAATTGCACATCACCTATCTACGTGGTTGGCAGATTTCTCAGCTCCTGTCTCTGAGCAGGTCCCTCAATCACACAACATCTGCATTAAAGAAGCTGCATTATAAAAAGCAAAAAAATTCTGAAACAACCTACAACAAAAGGACATATTTGGATTGGGTTTTCAGGTCCCTGTACTAAATACTACCACTAACAGTATTAGATTTACATAGCTTCAGTTGCACTGAGCTAAAAATGGATCCCATTATGTTCTTCATATTTTTGGTCAGTGCAAATACACGTGGGCATAGGTGGGTGCTCCAGAATTCTGATGGGGTCACAAGAAAAGGTCTGCAGGAGGGGATGGCTCCCTCTCTTGTCACTCCTCTGGCTGCCCTCATAACACAAGAGGCTATACCCACTGTTGCTGTGAAGATATCAGTGGGTAACACAGTCAAATGTCACCCTGATACAAGCCTATATAGACAGTCTTGCTCCACTGAACACAGAATGGATGTTCTCTCTCTGCCATGCATCCGTTTTAAGTTTTAAACACCTGTAAGCTGGCTTTCTGAGCAAGGACTGTTCACTCATCTGGGAACATGATGAACATCACACATTCATTCAGGATCAGATATACCATAACTGGTGTGGTGGCCTGACCTTGGTTGGCTGTCAAATCCTCACCTAGCTGCTCTCTCACTGCCTGTCCTCAGCAGGATGGGGAGAAAATAAGATGTAGAAAACTCATGGGTTGAGATAAAGAAAGTTTAATGAAAGAAAGCAAAGTCTGCGTGCAGAAACAAAGGAAAAACAAAGGAGATGTATGCTCGTATTTCCCAGCAGCAGGTGATGTCCAGATACCTCCTGGGAACCAGGGCTTCAGTATACATAGCAGTTGCTTCAGAAGACAAGTGCCTCAATAATAAATCATCCTCCTCCTCCCACTTTATCTTACCTTTATTGTGAAGCACAATATCATATGGTATGGGATATCCCCTTGGTCAGCAGGGGTCAGCTGTCTCGACTGTGTTACCTCCCAACCTCTTGCCCGTCCCCAGCCTACTGGCCCTTCAATAGGGTGCTGGAGATACAGCAGTGGTGCACGTGAGTGTCCATCACCCCCTAGCAACAGGTTCAAAGCACAGCACTATATTGGAATTCTGCAGGGAAAGTTAACTCCATCCCAGCCAGACCCACTACCTGGGTTTCGTGTGGTACAGCTTCATCTGACACATGTTGATGTGTCCCAGCCTGAAGAGATGGAAAGGAATTATGATTAATTTGAAGTTTTGGCTGTCTGGGATCAAGGCGTCAGTATAATATCACACAAACTCACAATACACATATGAACAGTTGTATTTTTTTCCAAGGCATTTCCACGTGAGCTGTATGTACTCCTCATGTCTGCAAATGAGAGTACTTTTATTTAGAGACATTCTTACAGACTTAGGAAGTCATGTCCACCTTAAAGATGTTATCATACACTTGATGAGCTAAACCATGGCAACGTGCAGAACTGTTGTCTGTAAAATTGCTATAGAGAAAGGAAATCAGCCAAACTTCCACTTTTACATTATTCATTTCATTGCAGTCCTGTTACTTGAAATGCAAAGTTATCTGCTAACATACGCCTGTTACTAAAATCCTGGGGGTATGGACACTCTCACTGTTTTGCTGGAGATCTATGTGCTTTCCCAACTAATACAGGTCATTGGAAAGCTTTCTCATTCCTAAATGTGCAGCCTCTGCACTTATGTGAGGAAGCCCTCTTTTTCTGTCTAAACCCCACAGAAATTAATTTCAGCACATAGCTGGGGCACCAGTGTGTAAGGTTAAGGATTTCAACAGCCATGCAGTAGGGAATGGCTTGCTGTTTGCCAGGTGCTTCAGACACATTCTCATCATCCTTAACACCAGCCTAACACATAGCTGACACTTGTGCTTATTTACAGAGCCTAAACGCAAACATGACCCTGAAGAGACATAGAGATGGGGGAAGAAGACAAAAGGACAAGCAGTTATTTGCTTATCTGAAGATCAGCTCCAAGATTTCTTTCACTCCCAGGTAATGAGCCGTACTTAAGGACCCACTTCTTACCTAAGCTTCATGTCTTTAATACTCTTTCCTGACAGAAAACCTCATTTCGTTTGCTTCCCCTTCCCTGGGGTCCCCTGAGCTTCTTTTCAAGTCACTCTTCACTCCTGGGATTATCTGTATTAATTTATTCGGGAAGCATTTTCCACACTCCTGCCCCAGGGCTAGTGTCTGCCTTCAACTCTTCAGGGATGCTGATGGGTTTTTTTGGTGGGCAGGGGCTGTCCTTTGCTATCCTGGTAGCAATCAGATATTGCTGATAATGAGTTGGCTGAACTACCAGCAAGTCATTAACCTTTGTTAGGAGAAAATGCTTTCCCACCTGGTGAAGTTATACTCCAATCTCATATTGTAATCTGTTCAATAAATAAGGCATTACCTGCAACACACGCAATAACAATCATACTTTATACAAAAAGAACATTAACAGCTTAAACGGCTAAGTCTCCTTACCAGTCCTATACGTGACAATAATTGTTATTTTGGGTGCTATTGGTGATCAATGATGAAACTGATCTCATGTAAGTCCAGAAATTTAGGGGCTTTTTGAGTCTGACACCCTTCTCTCTTCTGGAAGTCATTAGCATCTGTCTGTGTACTGGTTGAGCATCAGCTGACATGAGAGTTGCATGTTCCTAAAAGAGTTTCATTTTCTTTGAGGAAACTATTGGTTTAGAAGCCACTGGCACCCATCAAAAGTTTACTGAGTGATGGTTAACCTTCACTTTAGAGGCACGGCTGCTGATCTAATACTCTCTAGCTGAAGTGAGAGTAAATCTGCAACATCTTGGGGCCACTTGAGCTGCTTGTATGTAGTGATATCTGTGGTGTTTGCAGTGGTGATGAAGGGTGGTGACATGAGGAGAAAGATCCCTTTTTTGCTCTGTATATTTTAACTAGACTTGCCTCATTTGGTGTATGGTGATAACTGAAGTTATAAACACAATAGTCCATATGTTTCAACCATGTGAGCTAAATGTTTATATGCATGGGAGGGTGGGTTCCTCTCACCTAAATGTGGTCATTTAAAGTCAGTTGTTGGCTCCTTCCTTGTCAGCATCTAAGACAAGGCCTGGTAAAGTGATTCAGTCTGCTACTCCTAGATACTATGCCCTGATGGGGTGAACTGCATTTTGGGGGATCCCTGTGGGTTGTAGAAAGGGTTTTACTGGCAATGTTAGAGAGACAACTACTCACAGAGATGTGTGTCTCTTGCCTGTTTTGTGAGATACCAAAAGGAGGGATCATAACCCAACATGTCATGCCTGCTAAAACGGCCAGGATTTTTTTACAGAGCATTTCATCAGCTCTATCCCTCCATTTTTATTCTATCTCTAATTATTTTCATTTATTAATTTTTATATTTGTTTATTTCATTCTTTTCATGAGTTCTGAGACCAGTGTTGTTCGCCACAGGTTTGCCAGAAAAATAGCAGGTTCCTGGAACAGCATTTCCGCTGCATGACAAAGCATTTGCAAAGAGAAAAGCCCCATGAGTGTGCACCCTCACAGCTGTTCTGGTGCTTGTTGGCCATGCCAGCTGCTCAGGATTACGTGCTGTAGCTACTGAGAGCAGCAAGGCAGGGATTTTCCAGAGAGCTACCAGGGAATTAAATGTCTGGATTCCTTTTGCATTCCACAGGCTCTCGGCCGCTGAATTGTGCCCTCAGGTTCATTTTCCAGTTCAGCTCTGGTACTGGAAAAACGCTATGTTGAGAGAATATACCCACTTGCCAGCCAGCTGAAGGGTGCCAAGAGCAACATTAGCAGGGTTTATCAGACAGACGGCCACGGCACTAGCCCAGAACTATCTCAGGAATCTCAACACTGTTACCACTAACCTATCTTGAGTTTTGATTTTGAAAATATGCTCTTCTTTCTCAGGAGAAACATCAGATAAGTTATGCAGCTCTGCCTCTCCCAGGAGTAAGCCAACAGCTACAATAGCTAAAGGTACCTCTTAGCTGTATTTTTCACATTTCAACATGGTAATAGCTTAACGCTGAAAATCACAATCGAATAGAGTAGGGGAAATAAATGAAAAAGCCTCCTGAGGGTCTGTTGATTTACAAGGCCTGTTAAATAAACAAAGCAAAGGCATCAAGTGCTATGCATACCCTTTGGTAGCTGCAGGCACTTTTAGGAGGCTCCTAAAGCACCGTGTCTTCCCTCACCTCTCACAAGCTCCATTAGCCTGGTGGGGCAGCATTCAGCAGCAAGCTGAATTGAGGGCACTTGTGGGCTGTTATCCTGCCTGATGTGTGTGGTATTGAATCAGATAACCTCTCAGGCAAAAAGACCTCAAATAATACAGTTTGAGGTAGCAGCCAAGGCTCTGTAGCTGAGGCCATATTACTCGTCTTTGAAATGTTAGGAAGAAACGTGCAACATCTGCACGGCTGTGTTTTACATTTGTTATTCAGGTACAAAACACATTAAGAGCAGGGGACTGTAAATGCAGGCAGGAGAGCCAAAATGCACTGCAGACATAGCTGGTTTTCTCCATCAGCTCTAAGAAAACTCACTGGTCACCCTGGAGATAAAATCCTGTACTGTAGATATCAGGAATCAGGTGAGACAAGTCCCACGCCACCTGTTCATGGGCAATGTGACATATAAGCAAAGGTCAGCTTGAAGCTGGTAACTGGAAACTGATGATTCAAAATCAATGGGAGCTGAGGACAAAAAGGAATCAGGCTCTTGGTACTTTTGGCTTGGTCTTAAAAAAGTATTTCTTAGCTTTTATCATGTAAACAATGCCTGTGTTAATCACAAGTGTATATTAAAAAAATGAAACTCAATTTAATGAGTGGTGAATTGACCATGTTTTCTAATAGAATGAATCATAGAGTGGTTTGGGTTGGAAGGGATCTTTAAAGGTTATCTAGTGCAATCCCACTGAAATAAGCAGGAACATCTTGCACTGGATCAGGTTGCTCAGTCCGTCATCCAACCTGGCCTCGAATGTTCCCAGGAACGGGGCATAAGTAGAGTCAGGTAAGTACACTAGCACCTTCCATCAAATATGTGTTCGAATTTTATGTCTTTAGTTAGGCCACACTCATACTCTGTTCTGTTTGCCATTCCCATGCTCTTCTGTCCCAGAAACTATAAAGGGAGTATCAGTTTTATTTTTTTCATAGAATTTACCTGAAAAAGACAGGGAAAAAATGGCCTGGGAGCTTATAGTATTATCTAAGCTATAGTGGTAATGGTAGCAAGCAAATGCTATGAAATTGGAAATAGCTGCTACCAGACATACTCACATAATTCATATTCATGCACCTAACTCATATTTTAATTGAGTTAAAACCCTCGTAGATGTTGTGCTCAGAGCTTATCTTTCCCTGAGCAATGCAACAAATTATTTCTTTGCAAATCAACAGGAGACACTAACTTCTAGAATGCAAGGTTGCTTTTATTCATTCATAGTTATTTATACTCTGAATATTTTATAGTATTTTGACTACTATAAAATAAGTTGTTTTCCAAATAACTGTTTCTAAAAAAGTGTTTGTTTTGCACATAAAATGTCACAAAATTAGAAATAATATGTTAACAACCTTATGAAAGAACCTGAAATTAAGTTAAAATAAAGTTAAATCCACTTGGAAATCAAGTGAATTGGTTACGGAATTTTTAGATGGTTACTAAAAATTTTCCTAAACTCTACATTTCTCCAAGCAGTGGCGGACATAGAATCATAGAATCATAGAATAGTTAGGGTTGGAAAGGACCTTAAGATCATCTAGTGCCAACCTCCCTGTCATGGGCAGGGACACCTTCCACTAAACCATGCCAACCAAGGCTATGTCCAACCTGGCCTTGAACACCGCCACCAATGGAGCATTCACAACTTCCCTGGGCAACCCATTCCAGTGCCTCACCACCCTCACAGTAAAGAACTTCTTCCTCATATTCAGTCTAAACTTCCCCTGTTTAAGTTTGAACCCATTAGCCCTTGTCCTATCACTACAGTCCCTAACGAAAAGTCCCTCCCCAGCATCCTTAAAAGGCCCCCTTCAGATCCTGGAAGGCTGCTATGAGGTCTCCACGCAGCCTTCTCTTCTCCAGGATGAACAGCCCCAACTTTCTCAGCCTGTCTTCATACGGGAGGTGCTCCAGTCGCCTGATCATCCTTGTGGCTCTCCTCTGGACTTGTTCCAACAGTTCCATGTCCTTTTGATGTTGAGGACACCAGAACTGCACACAATACTCCAAGGGAGGTCTCACAAGAGCAGAGTAGAGGGGCAGGATCACCTCCCTCGACCTGCTGGTCATGCTCCTTTTGATGCAGCCCAGGATACAGTTGGCTTTCTGAGCTGCAAGCACACACTGCTGGCTCACGTTTAGTTTCTTGTTGACCAAAACCCCCAAGTCCTTCTCCACAGGGCTGCTCTGAATCTCT
This sequence comes from Ara ararauna, assembly GCA_028858755.1. Classification (NCBI taxonomy): domain Eukaryota; kingdom Metazoa; phylum Chordata; class Aves; order Psittaciformes; family Psittacidae; genus Ara; species Ara ararauna. Next base: position 103,093,798 of record CM054378.1, on the reverse strand, counting down.
TCTCTGCCCAACCTGTAGCTGTGCCTGGGATTGCTCCGACCCAGGTGTAGGACCTTGCATTTGGCATGGTTAAACTTCAGCTTTAATGAAATTTTCTTTTTGTGAGATTTTTACAAAAAAAGATTTGTTTTTTTTCTGAATTGGAACAAAAATGTTAAAATTTGACAGTCCCCCAACCGCAGATTGGAAATCCTGACTGTGCAGCAGAAGATACACTGAAAAATACTTTGTGATATTGTCAGTATTGTATTATTCACTGTCTGTCCTCTGGGAGAGGTAGTGTTATACCCTGACATTTGTCCTTGTTTTGCTCTCTGTGTGTGGAGAACATCTGTGCACCTCCACCACTAAGTCTACAGAAACAGAAGCACAGCTAAGGTCCAGCTCTGCGGACTCTGGATCCTACCAGAAAAGAGCATGTAACCCAATCCCCTTTCATTTCTGAGGGAAAAAAAAAGAAATCCAACAGTCTGGAAATTTGATTTGCCTCAAATCAGCCATAAAACATCAAAAAGCACAAGCTTCTTAATTTACACAGTCTCAAAACTGTAGGCATTTCTAATATCATTTCTACCCTCTATTCAGTGGTGACAAGTCCTGAGGGGGTAAAGGAGCAGCATGAAGCATTGATTGTTGGCACAATCTCTATCCTAATTATCACTTAATCAACTCTAGCAGTGTCAAAAAAGAAACACAGAAATGTCAATCTGTTTTCAGCTCTTGGCTCCCCTGTGCTCTAGAAGGCCCCCTTGTTTTAAGCATTTTAAAAAAATACTTATTTGTGGGACTCTAAGCTTTTTCTTCTTACTATTTTTCATCTTTTTCTACTACTAGTAGTTTTCATCCTTCAAAACTTTTTGTACCCATTCCCAGGGAGCAACCTGTTAAGGCCCAGTGCTGCTTCTAAGACATTTCCCAGACTGCTTACCTCTTGACTGGCAAAAAATGGGAACCTGGACCATAATGAGCATTGAAGATAGCAGAGCAGAGTAAACATTATTTCTTTTGAGAGAAAGTGGAGAGAAAACAGATTTGGATCTGCAGGATCATAAGAGTGATGAAGAAAACAGAAAGCCATGCTTATCCTGGAGATGGAACTTCATCACAGCCCAAATCCTCTGGCTTTGAGGAAGGCGATACTTGCTGATATACCTTGACTTTATGGAGTGCTCGTGGCACTGTGCAGTGTAGATGCCACCTGGTCACTCCAAAAGGAGATATGACCATCCCTACATCCCTGATGGTATATGGGCCCACAGGTATGGGCAGAGAAGAGATTCAGAACAGCAATGTGGAGAAGGACTTGGGGGTGTTGGTTGATGAAAAAATGAACATGAGCCGGCAGTGTGCACTTGCAGCTCAGAAAGCCAACCGTATGCTGGGCTGCATCAAAAAGAGCATGACCAGCAGGTCAAGGGTGGTGATCCTGCCCCTCTACTCTGCTCTCATGAGACCTCCCTTGGAGTATTGTGTGCAGTTCTGGTGTCCTAAACATAAAAAGGACATGGAACTGTTGGAACAAGTCCAGAGGAGGACCACGAGGATGATCAGGAGACTGCAGCACCTCCCGTATGAAGACAGGCTGAGAAAGTTGGGGCTGTTCAGCCTGGAGAAGAGGAGGCTGCATGGAGACTTCATAGCAGCCTTCCAGGATCTGAAGGGGGCCTTTTAAGGATGCTGGGGAGGGACTCTTTGTTAGGGACTGTAGTGATAGGACAAGGGGTAACGGGTTCAAACTTAAACAGGGGAAGTTTAGATTGGGTATGAGGAAGAAGTTCTTTGCTGTAAGGGTGGTGAGGCACCGGAATGGGTTGCCCAGGGGAGTTGTGAATCCTCCATTGGTGGCGGTGTTCAAGGCCAGGTTGGACATAGCCTTGGTTGGCATGGTTTAGTGGAAGGTGTCCGTGCCCCTGGCAGGGTGGTTGGAACTAGATGATCTTAAGGTCCTTTCCAACCCTAACTATTCTATGATTCTATTCTATGATTCTATGATTCTAAGATTCTAGGTGATGTGCACATGACTGACTTAGACAGTGATTATGCGACTGTAGCGTTTTGTTTTGTATCTAACACTCACCTGCAGCACTTCACCCCAGTATCAATGGCAATGGGCCCTGCGATCAGAGGGACTCTGAAGAGCTTTCCAGCCATGTGCATGTAGTCACAGAGTATAATCTGCTAACAGGGAAACTCAGGATTTACATGTGGTGCAAGTGTGAATCTGGTGTTACAAAATACTTTTTGGAAGCTAAATTCGTCTAGCACCTTCCAGAGCCTCCAAGTGCCAAAAAAGCACCAGGTTCTTCACCCAGAATTGTGTGCACTGCCCAGTTCTGCTGCCAACTCCATTCCTGGAAGATAGAATTCAGCTTCTTTCCACTAATATTACCCACATCTGGGCAGCATTTGAGTCCCAGGTCTTAGTACGCTTCAACTGCTGGGATTTCTCCAGGCTTGAGAAATGCAGTTGAGGTGGGATTTCTGTGTTTGATGAGAGAATTAGTAATGCCTTAAAGTGTACCCATACTGGGTTACCCATATGGTTACCCATACAGCCTCCAATTTCCAGGGCGTGGGAATTTTTCCTTCCATGACTATTGCTGGAGCTTAAACATACAGTCACCACTTTAAGCCCTCAAAAGGAAGCCATTGTTTGTGGCAGACTATCTCTGTGCCTGGGACATCAGCAAAAGCAGGAGATGGTTCATCAACACCTTCTATAGTGTCTCTCTATAACAATTTGTCATGGACAGAAATAAAGGAAAGACTGCAAGATTTCCTGATATCGCTTGAATATGGTAGATTTTTCCTGGTTTCCAGTGGCATTTTCCAAAGAGTGCTCAATAAACGCTGCCTGAGCATGTTAGTGAAATGGCAGACATTGCTCAGCCCAAATAAATCTTCATCATCAAGCTCCTCAGAACCTCAGTATCAAGCCACTATGATTATGCCTGCAGAGGAGAGGGGTGTGGAGAGGGGAAAGATGTGTAGTAACTTGTTTCGGTGGCTGGCAATCACCTTTTCAGAAGATAATACAGGCAATCTCTGCCAGGCAAGATAGACCCGAGGAAAAGAGTTTATGTTCCAGAATTTAATTTTGTTTCTTTACAGCAATTAACTGCAACATTCTGAGTGGTGTGGAAACCAGTATTGCAAGGCAGGAAGCTAACACCACTGTTTTAATTGCTGTACCTTTAAGACTAAGACTCTAGCAGAAGGGCATAACCTGGCATCCTGAAGAGCCAGATGAAGCACAATCTCTGGTCAAACACTGGCTTCTCATCCTGAGCCATACAGAGAGCTGGTCAGGTCTCCTGCCAGCACAGGGGTAGAAGATAGGACTGTCCCGCTCTGCTTTACTCCCAGTGTTTCCCAAAGAAGTAATGACATGGTGGTTGCTGGTCCCCTCCAGCCTCATTAGACCCTGAACCAAGCAGACCTGAAACCCTAGTTTCTGTGCAAAAATGATTACTATGGAATTGCAAATTCTAATTACCAAAAAGGAAAAGTCGGAACTCCTGTGGGTTTGTTGAAGAGTTAGAGGCATGGCCATATAAGCCAGAAAAGCTCTAAAATGAAATGGAAAATAAAACCATAAAACTCACTGGGAAGAAAACCCTTTACTAAGCCTTTTCAGTTACTTCGTAGGTCTGCCTCGTGAGCATTTGGGTGACTGCAATAGCACCCACCAGATCCATTAATTGCATCAAACCCAGGTGCTTGCTTGAAGCCAACATTTAACCATGCAAAAGAGCATTCTTGTGTTCAAGGTAAATTCCAGCAGCTACTCACATGTACCAGCAGCTGCTCTGTGTCTGCAGGTACTCACTGTTTTCACCCAAACAAGTTTTTGCATGTGCATTCGTTATGCCTGGTTATGAAAATGACATTTGTAAATATTTACTTTATATTTTAATAACTTTCATTAGCACCCCTCAAGAAGGTGTTACTACTGCAGCAATTGGCTCAACACGGGCAAATACTTTGGCTGAGATTTAACAGATATTTCTCTGCAGTGAATGCCAGCTTGAACTGTTCCTGCCCCTTCTTCTTGAAGTATCTGTGTCAATACTATTATCACCTACAATTTTCTTTTCATCTGTATCCAAGTGAATATCTTTAATTAGATACAAGTAATGTGGATTTTTCCCTACATGGAGGCCTGAAATTGGATCACACCTTAACAACTTTGACATTCTTATTGTATCGTAATTATCGTTTATGCCCAGATCTGGAAATTGGTGCTGCTAGAGCTTAGATGACTTCTCAAGTATGTCAGGTAGTAATAACAATAATAAAATCTTTTGTCAGCTCAGCCACTGTAAAAAAATGCACAACCTTTCTGAAGTTATGTAGAAGCGTAATGGCCTTAGCAGTCAAGCCATTGACCCAAAGTCTATTTTGTGGTATCTTTAGGTGAGATGCTCCCAGCTTGTCAATTCATCTTTCCTGGTGGATGAGTGAAACACAGAGGGCTCCGTATTTTCCTGCAGTTTCTTTCAGAGTAACAAATGGCTAGGCCAGCTCCAGCTATGCCAGATGGTGCTGCACACAGACATTCATCCGTTGCTGGTTACCAGCTGCCTCTCATATCCATGCCACCATGCAGGGCACGTCTGAAGCAATTACACATTGATAGCTTGTTTGTGGAGAACTGCAACCGGGTGCAGCTTCACCACACAGGCCATTGCATGTGTTTCACTAAGCATCCAGGTGAGAAGCATCCAGAGCACTCAGTGCTTAGTCCATAGCAATGTCTGACTGCATCTAATGGTCTCTGGGTCATATGCAGGGTTTGCATTCACTAGTTAGGGAAAACATGGACAGATGTCATTTCTCTTCTTTCTTAAGAGACTTCAGGTCAAGCCTTGTGTGTTCCCTATGAAATGTCAGTGGTGTTCTGCTAAAGCCATCAACACCAACCTGCCCTTGATTGGGCCTTCCCTGCTGGATGACATGAAACCCCTGGTGAGCTGAGCAGCAGAAGGGAAAATTCACACATAATGTGTAGATTTTATTACATTGATACCAACTCCCATTTGTAGTCCATATGGACTTGTGGGATGATTCATTTCCATCCTCTGCACAAAGGTACTTGTGGGAGCTTCTGGGACACAATCTGTTACCTCCTCGGAAGCCGATTTGTCCTCCACTTTGTGGTGGGTCAAAGGCTTCCCAATCAGATTAATTTCTAGCCTCAAGATATTGTGTCTGCAAGCCTCCCTTTGTGCCGAGGGACTTTTATTAAACACTTTTACTACTGGAAGTAACCAGAGATTAGTGCTCTTTGGGGCGTTCTGTGAGGGTGACTGTACACTGAAACAGGTTGATGTACAATGCTGAAGGTTATTTGCAAAGCTTGAGGATTACTGTGGTGCTGTTTCTGAGAGGGATGATACCCTTAAGAGTCTGTTCCTGGTTTTGGTTTAGTTGTTCTACTATTTTAAATAATGCCAATGGCTCCCAGGGGACAGGATAGACTTAGTTCTCCCTGTTATTTATTGCCACTAATAAATACCAAATGGCAAACAGCAGCTAGACTGGAAGATACCCTGCCTTCCCCCAGTCTTTGAGATCCCCCAGGGAGTGCCACCACTGCCCACTAAAACAGAAATGCCAGTTGTTGCCAAATAGAGTTTATTCCAGACATCTTGGGCTTCCTGGTGTAAATGCAGAGCAGCTGGACCAAGAGCAGCGGGCTCCTTACAGTGAGCCTGCTGGGGAGGGAACGTGTCCCTTTGAGGAAGCTCCATGATGGCTGAGGGAGATCCTGGAAAGTCATGAAGAACAAGCTAGTGCTGTGGTTTCACAGCCAGAGGAGAGTGCAGGGCTGTGTGCTGCGATGGGTAAAGAGGAACAAGCTGGTCTGTAAGGAACACATGACTGTTCACCATGTTTGGTGAGTCAGCTTAATTCCTAGAAAGAAAAAAAGAAAAAAATCTACCGACATGACTCCTGAATTAGGCTGCTTTTGCTTTCTTCACACAGAAGACAACTAATCCGGTGCTGGGGAAGGCTGTTTTGATGTCTCTATAAGAAATCACAGGGAACAAAGCAAGCTGCCCTCTCCCCTTTCTGCCTGCAGAGCCTGAGCACTGCTCCCCTGATGCTGGAAATAAACCCAGCGCTTGCAGGAGCTGAGCTGCCTGCTGACACTGTTGGCAGCACTTGATTTGTTTGCTGGTTTGTAGGCAATCTGGCTGAGCCCATCCACCTGCCAGGCTGTGGATGCTCGGTTCACCGTGTCAGCCATGCTGTGCTACCTGCCAGCACCCTCCTCCCACTGTCCTAGTGGAGCAGATGCTGTCAAAGAGGATGCTGAGGCTCCTGCAGCCCTGCTGCCACACTGCTGAGGCTCTCCAGCACAGCCAGAAGCATGACTTACCTCTAACCCCCCACAGTAATCGTGGGGCTGGACACTGCTTGTCTTGAGAATGGGGATATAAAACCACTGGAGGCAGGATCCTTGCTCCGCACTTCCTACCAGCCCACACACCATCCTCCCCAGAACCAGGATATAACATTACCCTGGGATAACAGCCACTCTTGCTGACGGAATGACCAGGGACAGGTGTGCTTGCCTCTGCGCATATGGCTGTGCATGTGTGCTGGGTTTCTGTGCTCCAAACTCAAGTATCAAACATGACAGCTCCTTCTGAGCCTGTGGAAGTCCCTCAAGTAGTACCTGTGACTTAGAGCACAAAAAGATCAAGATCAAAGAATTCATATAATATGTTATTATATATTATAAATATTATTTTCTGTCATTAATTAAATGCTCCTCAGTTATTTTGCGGCTGCTGCTGTGGCCTGGCTCTTCATCAGTTCCTTCACAGTGAAACCAGGGTCTAATGAGGTTTGGGATTTCAGCTTACAGATGATCAGCCAGTTGTTCTCCCATGGTGAAAAGGGAAGAGGGACAAAGGCAACTGCGTGGTTTCATCAGATCAGATTGATGTCTATGATTCTATGTCTGCCTTAGCTCTTGGGCTCCCCTGCAGAGCAGCATCACCTGGAAATCTGATATTGGGGTTATCTGAGCAAAGCCTTCTGTGCTCTGAGTTGATAAGGGATTTGAAGTATTATCTTGGCCTCTGAAAGGCATAACAAGAAGTTCTGTAACCATCTGATAGGGGCTGCAAAATATTCAATGTATTTACTTATTATTAATGAGTCAGAGAAAACAAGGCTAGAAGAGAACTTGAGAGGTTACCTGGTCCATCTATCTGCCTGTTCCACAGTCAAACAACAGAATCAGATACTGACCTACTCTGTTCTGGACCTCTGCCACCTCCTGCTCCAGCACCATGATGGAGGCTACGCAATTTTCCCTAATAATCTATTCCAAGGCCCCACTATCATCTTTACCATGAGAAAGCTTTCCCTAGTACCTGGGCAAAACCTCTCTTTTGATAATATAAGCCCCTTCTATTTTGTCTTGTCCACCAAGGACATGGAGAATAAGTAATGCTTATTCTATTTGAAAAATGGTAGTACACCATACCACCGTCCCCCTCACCACCACCTTGGTCGTTTCTTCCATAGACTAAACTATCACAGAGATTTCCCTCTCAGGTATCAGTGCCAAAAGCAGCAAAGTCTTGACAACAGTTTTAGTCCCACTAAAGGGAACCTTTGAATCTATGCAAGTAGTCAGTGAATTGTTCAACAGAGGAATTCCCAGCCTGGCAAGCAAAAGTGGCTAAACACATCACTTCCACAGACTTGCTGATATCCACCACTGTCTGGTTCCACATAAACCCGAAACCCAAAGTGAAACTCAGCCCCTCAGACCTGACAGAAAGCTTGCACAGGTGTATGCAAATCCACTGGCTTTGTGCTGCTTTGCTTAGCAGCAATGGGATGTGGGTGTGATGGTTGGCTAGGAAAGGTGAGGGAACAGCAGCTGCTTTGCACCTGGATGGGGAGAAGCTATCCTTCCTGAGCCTGTCATTTGAGTTCCCTGGGCCAGCTGGCAGGGATGGGATGGGATGGGATGGGATGGGATGGGATGGGATGGGATGGATGAACGGGATGGTGAAAGATTTGAAGGGCAAGGATGTAGCAATGTAAGGAGGAACATTCAACTGGAAAATCATAGCAAGAGCTGCAAGATGCCTGTGCAGACCATTGGATTGTAAAAGAAAGTGAGGACTGCCCTTGTTTCCTAACTTAGTTGTGGTCCATGGCTGGATGAAGAGCTTTGTTTTACTACTTTCTACAATGCGCATGCTGCCCATGCTGCCTTTTTGCTCCTACTCCTGCTCTGAAGTGGCGATGAAGCCATGGCGCACCATGCCAAGGACTGTGACAACTCTTGGTACTTCCCTGTCTTGCCTTCCTTGACAGCGCAGACTCAGTGCCTCTTAAGGGCTTGAGAGAAATCAGGAATGAAGCAAAACAGTCCTGCTGCCAAGTCGGCGGAAGCAAAGCCAAAAACTGACATAATATTCAAAAAGTACTAAATGGCACCATTAAAATTCCCTTCTTTACCTTATCCCAAGATCCAGGAGCTGCAAGACATTGTCTGGAATTTGAGAAAAACACCTTTTAAGTAGGAGTGGGAAAAACTAAGAGAATACTAATTCACAATTGAAGATAGGGATCAGACCCAATAAACAGCAAGCTCTGAAAGGGTCAGGCCATCTCCTGAACGCTGATATCATCCAAGGAATCCTGGGGCTCAGGACACATGGCAAACTACTTGCAGGAATGTCTCCCTGTCTTTTAAATGGTTTCAGGGTGGCATGATGGACTGGCATTTACTCTCTCCCTTATCCTGAATACACCAGAGAAGAACTGAGTAATCCTTAGCATATCTGCCACAGGTTCAAATAGAAAGTCCTTTTACTATCTACATTTTGTAGCTCTTATCTAAGCATTATATCTAACACAGCTAGGACAAAACTTGCACTGGGGAAATCATGTGCTCAGCAGAAGTCCTTGCTGCTGAGCAACTTACAAGCATCTGATTTCTTTCAGAGTCATGACCACTTCTGACCTTTTCTGTGTGTGATTTTAGGTTATGCAGGGTTCTGAGATTAAAAAATCTGTTCTACCAGAGAAACTCCAGATGGATGCTGTTTGCCTTCACCTTCCTCTGAATGTCCTATCAGGCAATTTGCTGCTACTCAAAATCCAGACAAACAAGATAACCACACACGCAAATCCTGTTTGTGCTGTTGGGCTTCTTCACTAAATATAGCTGGGTGGAGGAGCCCTGACCAATAACACAGTGGAGTCCTCTGCTTATCTGCACCACGACCTTGGAAAGTGCAGGGCCAATAAGGCATTTTCCTTGAGTTGTTCCACCAGACTCAGATTTTAGGGGTATAAAAGGTGAGCAAACAGTCAAAAACATTCATGTGCTTCTCCTGCAGTCTACAGAAAGAGGGAGGGACTCCACAAGGGTGATTCATACCACCTCTGCTAGGTACCTTTTTATGGATGGGGTTACCCACTCTCGGAGGTGGCAGGGAGACATTCCATTTCTCCTGATAGCTGCTGGATGATGGAGCCATGCTCCTTCAATACAGGTTCTCATCTCACTCTATTTTAAACCTGGAATCACTGTAAAAAGCTTGTTTTTACAGGGGTCTTCCAGCTGCTTAACACAAACCCTCTGTCGACTGAATGGTGAAGCTAGGTTTATAGCAGCCTGGCTCCAGCTGAGCAGGCCGTCCAGCCTGACCTGGTAAAGCAATTCACACTAGTGTAGCATTGTCCAAGTGGGCCAAATTCTCCACACTCTGTTTTTCATAGCCTTTTTTCCATGGCATGCAGTGTTCCCTTGGGAAGCTTATTGTTCTTGTGTCTCAAGCAGTTTGGGCATGGGCATGAGCATGTGTCGGCTTTGCAAAACCTCAGTGGCTCAAATCCTCAATAGATACCAGTAGCGTAGGAGGGGTTTGCGTGGCTTTTTGCTGGGGTTGTGGGTTGTTTTTGTTTGGTTGGTTTGGTGGTTTGGGGGTTTGTTTGGGGTTTTTTTTTCACTTGCACTCTATACTTCGACTCTGTCCCAGCAAGAGGAAAGCCAACTAGAGGCAGCTGAATTTTCAAGCCTCTTTGCGTCCCCTCCAGGGAATATTTCCATGTAATCCCAAAGCCACACAAACAGACCAACTGTGCAAGAATGCAAATCCTGTTCAAGGCTAAGCAAGGCTCTTTCTGTAACGTCATCTCTGAGAGATCTTGGAAGAGATTGCCACAATGGCCAGATTTTTGTCTTTTAACAAATATACCGTATCTTAGCTCCATTTCCTCCTTTGCTTATCACTATTTTGTTAGCTTGAAGATAACTTCCAGGAGATCAGCTCTCACCTTAAAGTCTGATCAAAGCAAATTCCCTGTTTTTTAAAAGAGTTCTAGGGGAAAAGGGTGGGTGTCCTTTTGTCTGGTAACAGTTTATTTTAATCTGACTGTTTTCTCCTTTTGTAATCCATGAGCACTCATGTTTTCAGAAGGCTTGCCAGTTATGATAGGTTTCCTTGACGTTACTGTAACAGAAAAGGCTAAACACAGCTGTCTGGTGCCTGCAATCCTTAGGAGCCCTGCAGGACCCAAGTCAGTAAAAATAAACTGAACTTTAGACATACCCAAGCCAAGGGCTTTTTCAGCCAAATCCTTTGTACATAGGCAAAAAGTCAAAGTAGATACGGAGGGGAAACAAATTCGTGTCTGGGGTCACTCCAGTAGCTTCACTGGCATTCTGCTCAGGATTCATTTGCTGAAATTTGTCCTCTACAGGAATCCTTGTGCTCGGAACAGGCAGTACGTAAATCACAAACCAAGGCTCAGCTCAACTTTTATATTAATAAAAATGAATAGAGAAGGACAACTAATAGAGGCCGCATGCATCTGAGAGTCAATATAATTCTGCATTTGATGAGTTTTCTTTAACTGCTGGAGCTGAAACAAACATTTCAGGGCAATATGTGCCAAAACACTTTGAAAGCATGTGAAGGTGGATGCTTGTGAGAAGGATACAGACACCACCCTGTATCATCTTTGATTTTCAGTCCACATTTTGATTGTTCATCCAGTTTTTAGAGTAGGAGGATTCAGCACAGCTGAGCCGTAGGATGAAAGGGCATCCTAGACATTGATTATTATCCCAGCACAACACCAATGGAAAGTGAGTCCGAATCTCCATCAAGTCCCACTTATCCTCATAGCTAGGTTATAGCGGGCTGGTTTTGTTTGTCTGCAGCATTTAGGTTTAATTTGCAGCACAGGAGGAGAGACTTTCCTCCAGATGGTGGTTCAGAAGAGGAGCTTAACTTAGATTCTCTACAGTTGTATCTATATTATTGTTTGTGGGCACACTTCCAAGTTCCTCATCTGGAGGCACTCCAGACATGTCCTAGTCCAGGTGCTCAACAAACTCTGAGCTTTTCTGTCACCCAGCTTTCCACAGAGAGGCAACCCAAACCAGATGGCCTGCTGTGAATAGTTCCCGAATGAGGGAGGTGAATGCATCTAAGTAGGACATGCCATTGTGTGCACCCATGGACAGGTCTGGCCTCTGAGATGGTTTCTGGCATAGTCTCTCCTCCTCCTCCTTCTCCAGCAGGGAAAGGGATTCTGAGGACACTGTGGTAATGGCAGATGATGCAAATATCTACCCTGTGCGCCCCCTTGGCACAAGTGTAAATGACCATCTGAAACCCTACAAGGGGCCTTAGAAGAAAAGCCCTGCATGAAGGGGGGAGACACAGCTGCAGGAAAGCATTGTGACGCAATGACATATCAGGGAATGAACTCAAAGGCATTAAAGAAGGACAAATGGAACTCAGAGACATTAAAGGACAAATGATGAATTAGGAAAGTTTTAGAAATTCTTCCAAAGACCAGGCCCTTTTTTTTTTTTCAAATGTACCACATCATAGGAAAGAGGCATGGTTCTGTAATGTTTCTCCTGGAGAAACTGGAATTAAATGTTCTTAGGAATAGTATATGCAGGTGTTCACCAGATATTAACAAATGTTTCACTATTAATTGCATGAGAGGTAGTTTCTATAGCAAACACTTCATCTTCTGATTCACACAGCACTTCTCCTCATGCCTCTATATCTTTTAAAAAATGAATGTGTCAGTAATGCAAAAAACATACTATACACTACTTTTAAAAATGGATATTTTCCCAAAAATAGCAACGCATATTGTACATGCATTTCTCCTGAAAGCCCCTAGATGACTTAAAATCATAGAATCATTTAGGTTGGAAAAGATCTTTAAGATCATCAAGTCCAGCCATTAGCCCAGGACTGCCAAGTCCACCACTAAACCATGTAAAAAGATTTGGGTTAGTCCCCATCAGGGAACAGACGTAAAACCTCAAGGTTTAGATGGTCACTAGAGGACCTTGTTTGTAAAGCAGTGAACACTTAAAGTAATAATCTGAGCAAAACCTGGGAGAAATACGCAGGATTATGTTCCCACACACCTGCCAGTGAGTCACCCTGAACTCCACAAAGAGGACTAATTGAATTCATCATAGAAACTGGTCCCTGTATACAGCTCTTGGCAATCTCTCACCTTAAACAGTAGACCAAGTTGGTGCCAGACCTGTAAATCCATGAAACACATACTCACATATACTACCCCTTCTCACAAATGGAAGTCACATTCATAATAAATACTGGGATTTGGGAGGAAATTTAGATCTGTCTTCATTGCTATTGCATTACTCTTTAATGCCAGGTGAATTCAGCTGAAAATATCATGGCAATATTTTAAAGAGGTACACTGTTTCCAAAGAGCATTTCTTCATTAAAAATACATTAAAAACCACTGGAGTCTGAGGAGCATATCAATATTATAGTAGGCACTTGAGATGGACTTTCCTAAGATTGATCTTGCTTCTGTGTACAGTGTGCCTCAGAAAACGCCAGCTGTTTGGTTTTTTGTTGTTGTTTTGGGTTTTTTTTAATTGCTGTGCCCACATTGAAAAAATATGCTTAAGAATATTGCTGTGTAAGCAATGCTCTTCTCTAGGAACAGATCTGCTCTATAGTGTGGTGAAAAAAAAATTAAAGCTTGACATTACTCTTCCATGTTCAAAGACATGTCTTTAATCAATAGATTTATCTGATTCACTGCTACTTTGACACCACTGAAACCAGAGGAGCTGTATCAATGTGTTCTTAAACATAAATATGAGTAAACAGAGCATCTGCAGCTACTCCAGATACACTGAAATGGCAAGAGCTATCAGTCCTCATGCTTCATGGTACATAATCTGATAACCAGCTGAGGTCAGGGAGAAATATCCCCCACTGGTATAATATTGACTAATTGGATTCATTACAAGTCTTTTATGTCTTTTTCTAAAAAATCTTACATTAGCCACTAGATGGACCAGCAGCCTGTTCTGGCATGGCCATTCCTGCGTATCTAATCCACAGAACAGTTGGCAATGAGTGATGCAGCTCCTGTAAGTAACACTGAATCAGCAGCACACCAGCTGGAAGGGACTCTGCACGCATCCCCATGGCAGCAATGAGCACTCCAGATGAGGCCTTAATAAGTAGGTAGGAAAGAAGAAGAAGCTTTTTGCCATGGTGAACACTTTTATAGAATATTTGATTTAAAGACATCTGATTTATCTGATTTATAGGGTCTGAAGTACATATCATCTGACCTAACATAAAGAGAAGGGTGAGGAAATTGGAAAGAGTATAATAGAATAGAGAAGAATAGAATATCATAGGATAGAATACAATATAACAGAACAGACTGGACTGGAGTGGAGTGGAATAGAATAGAGTGGAATGGAACAGAACAGAACAGCATAATGTAATAGCATCAAACATATCTGAAGGTTGTGTACAGGAATAAAAATCCTGAATCTAGAGATGAGCCAGCACTGGCTAATCAGGTGCCAACCCCCCTTGATTATTTGCACCACAGAGAAGGAGAACAGATGGGTGGGCTGGAATGAAATACAAAATAAAAAGCAGACGTCCATGGTCAACTTCATGCAAAGAACAATAAACCCCCTCATTATATTACAGAACACCAAAGTATGTTAGTACTTCTCTAATGGCAGCAAAAGCTGCATCTGGTTGTTAGCCACAAGGTGCTTGGGTGATTACTAGTGAAAGGGAGCAGCGGGCCTTATGTGCTGTAATTAGGAAGGCTGCTCAGAAAGCAATTTCACTGCTGTGATGAGGTCCATACAATCATAAGCAGAGATTCTCCCAGACTGTAAAAATGAGAAGACAGACAGAGACTTCTGCTCCCCAGCTTGATGAGTCACAGACAAGGTGTATTTTCCATCCAAGGCTATTCTTGCTGATATGTCACACTTCAATGACACTTGAGGCTCAAAACAGAGCAATCTTGTTTGTCTGGCTGCTTGCCAGAGTAGCTTGAGACTTGTGGGCTGTGCAATGACAATGGCTTATTTGATGAAAAGCAAGGGCTAGGGACGTTAAAGGTAACAGGAAGGGATTCTAGAAGTACATTGCGAATAAAAGACAGGCTAGGGACAATGTGGGTCCTCTCCAGAAGCTATCGGGAGAACCGGCTACCCTGGATTTAGAGAAGGCTGAGGTTCTCAATGACTCCTTTGCCTCAGTCTTCACCGGAAAATGCTCTGACCACACCACCCAAGTCCTGGAAGGCAGATGCAGAAACTGTGAGAATGAAGACCCTGGGCCCACTGTAGGAGAGGATCTGGTTCGAGACCATCTTAAGAACCTGAACATACACAAGTCCCTAGGCCCTGATGAAATCCATCCGAAGGTCCTGAAGCAGCTGGCAAATGAAGTTGCTAAGACACTGTCCATCATATTTGAAAAATCATGGCAGTCAGGTGAAGTTCCCAACGACTGGAAAAAGGGAAATATAACCCCCATTTTCAAGAAGGGGCAAATGGATGAGCCGGGGAACTACAGACCAGTCAGCCTCACCTCTGTGCCTGGCAAAATCTTGGAGCGGATTCTCCTGGAAGGCATGCTGAGGCACATGAAAAAAAACAAGGTGGTTGGTGACAGCCAGTATGGCTTCACTAAGGGGAAATCCTGACTGACCAATCTGGTGGCCTTCTATGATGGGGCTACGGAACTGATGGACAGGGGTAGAGCAGTTGATGTCATCTACCTGGACTTGTGCAAAGCATTTGACACTGTCTCACATGACATCCTTGTCTCTAAGTTGGAGAGACATCAATTTGATAGGTGGACCACTCGGTGGATAAAGAACTGGCTGCATGGCCGCACGTAAACTGTTGTGGTCAATGGCTCAATGTCCAGCTGGAGACCAGTAACGAGTGGTGTCCCTCAGGGATCGGTGTTGGGACAGGACTTGTTCAACATCTTTGTCAGTGACATGGACAGTGGGATTGAGTGTGCCCTCAGCAAGTTTGCCGATGACACCAAGCTGTTCGGTTGTTACCTGGAGGGAAGGAATGCCATCCAGAGGGACCTTGACATGCTTGTGAGGTGGGCTGATGCCATCCTGATGAAGTTTAACCATGCCAAGTGCAAGGTCCTGCACCTGGGTCAGAGCAATTCCAGGCACAGCTCCAGGTTGGGCAGAGGAGAGATTCAGAGCAGCCCTGTGGAGAAGGACTTGGGGGTGTTGGTTGATGAAGGAATGAACATGAGCCAGCTGCAGTGTGCGCTCGCAGCCCAGAAAGCCAACCGTATGCTGGGCTGCATCAAAAGGAGCGTGACCAGCAGGTCGAGGGAGGTGATCCTGCCCCTCAACTCTGCTCTTGTGAGACCTCCCTTGGAGTATTGTGTGCAGTTCTGGTGTCCTCAACATAAAAAGGACATGGAACTGTTGGAACAAGTCCAGAGGAGGGCCACGAGGATGATCAGGGGACTGGAGCACCTCCCGTATGAAGACAGGCTGAGAAAGTTGGGGCTGTTCATCCTGGAGAAGAGAAGGCTGCGTGGAGACCTCATAGCAGCCTTCCAGTATCTGAAGGGGGCCTTTTAAGGATGCTGGGGAGGGACTCTTCATGAGGGACTGTAGTGATAGGACAAGGGGTAATGGGTTCAAACTTAAACAGGGGAAGTTTAGACTGGTTATAAGGAGGAAGTTCTTTACTGCAAGGGTGGTGTGGCACTGGAATGGGTTGCCCAGGGAGGTTGTGAATGCTCCATTGGTGGCAGTGTTCAAGGCCAGGTTGGACATAGCCTTGGGTGGCATGGTTTAGTGGAAGGTGTCCCTGCCCCTGGCAGGGGGATTGGAACTATATAATCTTAAGGTCCTTTCCAACCCTAACTATTCTATGATTCTATGATTCTAACTGTACTTCCCTTTTGTCCCCGGGAGGAGAGAAGGCTGCAAAGCAGCATCTTCATGTCTCTTTATGCGGAAAACAGTAGTACTCAGACAGCAATAAATATAGTGCACTTGGCTTCCCTTTACACTTATCATCACCAGTGAATATATCAACTGGAATGAATTTAGCTACTCAAAGAAGTTCCCAGTAGATAAGCATATCTGTCATGAATCACATATACAGGCTGCCCCCATAACAACTGAAGTAAACACTGTTGCCTCTGTTTGTCTCTGAGGAGCAATTCTGTTGGTAGCTGTCTCACCACTGCAATGTACAGTAATATTCAGGTAGCTGAGGTAGCCCAGAGTTCTTCTAAAATATCATGTTTCCTCATTTGAACTATTTCCTCATATTTGGGGAGTTTTGAGGAAATCCTCTGGCAAAATGAGATGCTGGTCTTGTTTATGCTAAAGTCCATTTTTCATCTGCTAGAATATGGTTATCAAGTGAGGGTGGCTCACAAGCAGCTCAGACCTACCTCCCAGGCTGAGCATGCTCCCTAGAAATGCCTTCACCCTGTGATGGGGCTTCTGGGTCTTCTGCATGTCCTATGGTGAAGAGAACCAGAAATGCAATATCTCTGTCCCTTACCTGCATTACCCTAATGTTTCAAAAAGCAAATGGGACCCCTGCCAGCCCTCACCCTTCCTGTTGACTCCCCAAGAAACGTATTAGGCAACCCGTGGCTCTTGAGCACTCTTAGATTTTTGGTGTTCAGGTCACAGCAAGGTGAGGCATCCTCAACAAACTGTTTGGGATAAACTGGCTTTTGTACAACTGGGACTTGGACCCTAAGCAATACCTTTATTTTTACTGGCATGGGCTGTGAGCATCAGAGGAGAGTCAGAGGGGAAGGACTTGGACTTTCATTCACAACACAGCTTTTGAAACCACCTTTGTAATCTGCTTTTCTTCAGGTCAGCCCCAAGATGACCCCTGAGCACTAGGGACCCCCAGGCAATGTTACCAACACATTGTGGATAGAAGGGGCAGCCATGGTATTAATCCTGAGACAGATCCATGCAGGTGGGCTGCAGAGCACATATGATGGTGACTACCATCATATGTAGAGGTGAAAGGGCTGCACAGCATGTCTGCAGCCCTCCAGGAGGTTCCCTGACTAATGACCTATGGGCAAAGGAGGGGGCACAGAGAGAGCAGCACACAGCATGCATGTGGCTGATGTTGACAGGAATGTGTAATTACTGAGTAATCAGCTTTCATTGCTTTTCAGTTTGTTTTGGGAGGGTGTTTGTGAGGCTGAGAGCATGGGAGATACCAATCCCACATTTCTGTACGGGAACTGCGAAACAGCACAGTGTTGGCTCATTTGGTTTCACTCCTGAGCTCCTCTACACAAACTGGGGACCACCAGAAGAGAGGTCTCAATTCCAGGGTGTCAAAGCTGACACTACTGCATTTTACTGTGTTTCACCCCATTTCTGATTCAAAGGGGTATTCTGTTTCAGAAATCCTTAGTTCTCAGGCGTAAGAAAGTGAAGTTTGAGGCTTTAAAAAAAAAAATAAATGTGTAGTTAAAACGATTCTGGTACAATCCAGCCCTTAATCCTGGAGAGGAAAGGAGAGGACAATGAATTTATAATCTGTTTTTTAGTGAGGTGTAAATTTACCACCCAGACTCCCACCCATTACACCACAGACAGGAAACCAGCCGGTGAAGGGGCAGTGAATTTGTTGTTCCTCCTTACACAATGACTGTGTGTGTTATTTATTTCACAGGCCTAACCATGACTGGTATGATTTTTAAGTCTTGCCTCTTGCCCTTTTATGTGCTCAGATAGGCTATGCATTTCATCAGCCTCCTGCCCACCAGCAACCATAAAACATGAGCCCTTGTGGGAAAGCAGAGACGTAGAAAGAGTCTCTTATGAAATGGTGGCTGGGATTGTTGCAGACACCTCCGGCCAGCTGCTCTCCAGGCAGCAGCTTTGTATTACAAGGGACAGTAAACATCAGCTTCGGAAAGTCACATGGTTGAGCCTTTTTGGCTTCAGGCCCACGGAACAAGTTCTCCTGACTACTGAGGCATGGCTCAGAGAATAAAAGAAGGGCTCTTTAGTGCTGATATCTTTGGACACTGCTGTGCAGTGTAGCTGGAATTGGTCCAGGATATTCCTATCTGCTTTGCATCGTAGGCTATAAAGCAAATCCAAACACATCACCCCTTTCCTGGTGTTCAGTTTTCATTGAAGTACCTCCTGCTATTAATTCTGCCCTGTCCAGCCTTGAACAACGCAATGTCACCATGCTGCTGCATTGCCTGTGGTACCTAGAAATAGGTACCTGTCCTGGGTTCAGCAGCAGCAGTCATTTTTCTCCTTCTTGGTAGCTGGTGCAGCGCTGTGTTTTTGATTTTGGGTCTGGGAACAGCGCTGATAACACCAGTGTTTCAGTTACTGCGTGGTACTGTTTTGGTCTGACCAAGGACTTTCTGAGTCTCATGCTCTGCCAGGGAGGAGGGGAAGCCGGGAGGAAGCAGAGACAGGACACCTGACCCAAACTGACCAAAGAGGTATTCCATGCCACAGCACGTAAGGCCCAGGATGGGAAAACGGAGAGGAGAGACCCGGAAGGGTGGGGGGTGCGCTGTTTGGTCGGGCTGGGTATAAGTGGTGAGCGGTTGTATCCTTTCCTTGTATTTGCCTTGTCATTATTATTATTGGTGGTAGCAGTAGTGATTTGTGTTATACTTTAGTTACTAAACTGTTCTTATCTCAACCTGTGGGAGTTGCATTCTTTTTGATTCTCCTTCCCATCCCCTCGGGAGCGGGCGGGGCGGGGGAAGAAAGAGGGAGGAGTGAGTGAGCAAAACTGTGTGAGTTATAGAGGCTTAAACCACGACAGTACCACACTGGTGGAGTGGCAGAGATGGCAAAATTATCTTTTTTCCAGTCTGCAATGCAGAAACTGTACCCATTTGCATAAATTCCACCTACAGAAATTCTGCATCTGCTTTCCTCCTGACTGTCTAATGTCAGCTCGGTCAGAAGAAGGCACGCTCACATGCAATGTGCTTTATATGGATGAGGCAGGATTCTTTTCCATTCTTGAGAGCCTTACAGTCAAACTATAGGAAAGGCACAGATGGCAAGGGGGTTGAAACTAGATGATCTTAAGGTCCCTTCCAACCCTAATCATTCTACGATTCTATGACTCTATGGAGACAAAAAGGTGATCGGCTCCTATTTACAGAAAAAGTAAATAGGTTGGGATTCTTCAGTCTGGAAAAGAGAATGAGGTGAAATCTAAAGTCATGCAGCTTTCCAGATAGGCCAGAAAGTGTGGAATTGCTCGCTGCAGGGGAGGAGCAGGGGACACTGAATTAAATGAACAGGCAGAACATTTCAAGCAAACTAAAGTGAACACACTTTCACACAGTCCATAATTCAGCAAGGAGACTCACTGCCGTAAATTTTTCACTGCCATAAATTCACCACCATAAACTTTTAGAATGCCAAAAGTACAAACAGGTCAATGAATGAGACTGTGAGCATTGGGCCTGAAAGGATAAGGTAGACTTACTGTGTGTGGAGAATAGCTCCACAAGTCCCTAACACACAGATTCTATTAGAGGTTAGGTAGGTCCCTCTCCTTGTGCTGTTTCTTTTATTGCTTTTCAGCAGCTGCTACCAATAACTGTCAAAGACATGATACTGTCTTGATGGGTTTTTTATCTGACTCAGTGCAGCCACACTTATGTGATTTAATGGACCAGGTCTTCTTTGGAATAATTCCAATGTCTTCAATGAATTTGAAGCAGAAATTATTTCCTACATGTTTAACAATTCCTGCTTTGTTTCCATTTCAGCATTTCCTAAGGCTTAAAAGCTGCTCTTAGCCTCTGAACTTTTCCTTTGAGTTCATGTGTTGGTTGTCTCAACTGTGCTCAGTTTAACATTAAGAAAAGCATTAAAAATGTATAAAAATATACAGCAGTATTTTATGAAATTGTCACAACAAATAGTGTCAAATAAGGGCTGAAACTTTCAGATATCCTGACGATGGGATGAGGATATACTACTGCCACTCTAGATATGAACGTTTTTAAGTACCTGGCAAGATGGGGCAGATGAGCTGTAAAGGGCACACCCCTGTAGCAACTATGGGGAACCCCTGAAATCGCCACTACAAGGACTGGGTACCACTAAATGACCAGGGCCAGCTGAGTCATGTCCAGCCCCTGAGGCAGCTCCCTTGTACTCTATTTCCTTAGAAGAGGGAGGACCTAGGAGGGCTTAGGTTTCCAGGTGAGCTCCAAGCTGTGCACCACTTTCTGATGGGGCACAGGTCCCCGCATCCTTCTCCCTTTCTCTACTTCCCCATCCCAGTTTCCAACAAAAGGAAACCTTGAGCATGAGGTTCCCAGCAGACATTTGTGCCTCTGCTCACCAGCCTTTCTTCCATCCAGCCTCTTAATGTCACAGATACCATAAACTTTGGGCAGGTGCTGTCTTCTCCCTTTGCACTGATGCTGCCAACAGGGGCCTAGATGTAATTTGGACCTCTTACCTGACCTAAAAAACAATAACCTCCTGTCTATCTCAAAAGCGTCTCCACCCCCTCTTATGATAAGAGATGTAATCATCCTCTATAACCACAGGAAGAAACCACCCAGCAGAGGATGAGGTGACACATGGACGGCTGTTCCTCTCTGTCCCTCATTGCCTAGAAGTGTTCAAGGCCACTTCGGACAGGGCTTTAAGCAACCTGGTCTAGTGGAAGGTGTCCCTGCCCGTGACAGGGGGTTGGAACTGGATGATCTTTAAGGTCCCTTCCAGCCCAAGCCATTCTGTGATTCTATGCCAAGACAAAGGTCCTGCCCTCAGGCATGCTTCAGCATGTGGAGGCTGTATAGCCCTGGGTGCCTGCACTGGGTGTGGATGGCAGCCTTGAGCACTCCTTGGACATCAAGACCTTGCTGCGAGCTCTCCTGGGTTTCAACCCATCCTGAAGAAGTGATCTAGCAAAGCACAGTAGGGATGCTAAATGCTGCATTATCATCTGCTAGGAAGAGCTATTTGTCAAGGCTAATACAGTCCATGAACTGAGCATTCAGCAGCATCCTGTACAATTTATCAGGAATAAGCCCAGTTCTCCATCTGTTTCCTGAATATTAATTAGAGAGTCCCTCCTCCTAGCTACTATCCTCCTTTAGAAACAAGTCTTATGATTGTAAGGAAAACCTTCGCAAAGCTGGAGCAGCAATTAAGCTTGGGCGTCTGATCTCACCTTGACTTGATCTTTCACAATAGCCAATATTTGGCACTGATAGAGGGGACTGTGTGTTAAGAGCCCTGAATGGACTGGCTCAGAAGAGACAGCAGCTTCTGCTTTCATTTCCTGAAACCAGGGACTCCAAAAGGGCATAGAAGGTTGATGGAATAATTAAAAATAAAGATGGGCTGAACTTTTACTGGGAAAGAACTGGGAATGCCTCTCTCACTTCTGCCCACCCTCAGTTGCATGGCAATGGAGCAGCTTTTTGTATGGCCACAAAATCCAGAATGGAGTGGTACTGAGCTCTGCTAGCACTCAGAAAAGCTGACCCTCTGGGTTATGTCTTAGAAACCAGTTGCAAGACTATTCTGTCTTCCATGTAGTTTCATATTCCCTGGAAATCCACGAGACCTGATTAAACAGACCCCCAGGATTCTCTCTTCAAAGGATATTTCATAAAATGAAACCAATTTCTACTGGGAGAGAGAACCATTGCAAAGAATCGATGGCTCTTTGGACTCTTGGGATGTCTGATTTCATGTACATCAGTGTAGACAGCTGTACTATCTCTTCACTATTATTGAAGGCTTGAATTTTAATTGTTGTCCATAGATAGTAATGATAAGCCTGTTCTGAGGCTCATTGTGTCAATAAGAAATTTTCCACTGATGTTAATGGACTTTGTCCCAGTATTAGAAAGGGTATTTAGTCGAAAGATTGTCCAGTACGCAGCTATCCATCCATCTCTTACCCACACAATTACTGTAATGACCATACCTTGGAGATTTCAGCTGTGACACTATTTCTTCCTGCCTTCTGAGACTTGATTTACATTCAAGAGTTTGAGACTTTCACCTGGCTGTCTTGCTTTCCTCTGGATGTAGTTTTTAAATACAATTTAGTTTATCCTGCAGCCTAGTTTTTCACAGGAGAAAATCTTTGTTGAATTATTATATCAACCAGATGCTCATTTCAATATGCTGATGCTCATTCAGTATCTGAATGGAGCTGAGCCAAGCTGAATGATTCCAGGAGTGTGTTAGTGTTTACAGAATAGCTCCAGCTGAGAGATTAATCATGAGATGGGCCCTTACAGTTGGGAGATTAATGGCAGTGCTTCAAAATGGTTTTTTTTTTTGCCCATCAAATTCCCACTAGTAATGTCAGAAAGTACCATTGCACACCAGCACTATCAACCAGTGAGAATTTCTGTCATGCCACCAAGGCCATTTTAAAATGAAAAATATTGCTGGTGTTATCTCCTGTACCCAGAGCTTGTACTTGCACAGGGAGTTTGAGGCTGTGTGTGAGCTATTGCTAATCCTTTGGTAGCTCCTGGTCACATCTATGCTGTTACTCTATTTCCAGCTAAGTGTCATGACAAACATCTGGTTGTGGCTATAGAGAACAACTTCCCCACTTCCTGAAGCCCTGTAAACTCATGTGTAAATTACGTGTTCTGAAACAACCTGGTAATTCTGCTGTCAGCTCCTGAGCCAGCTCTCTCCTGTACAACTGAGTAAGCCTTGCAAACACACCTTAGCTAATGAGTATGAAGATGGGGCTAGAAGTGTGATTTTTCTGGACCTTCTCACCCTGTGAATGGGAGGACAATGATTTTGAGAAGCAGTTATGCATTTGGAAGGGTAGGAAGTTCTCCATGCAGGACTAAGCTGGTCTGGACAACTACCCAGGGTGGCAGTACTGAAGGAAGGAAGCAGAATTTATGTTACACAGCTTTTGTTTTGCTAACCCAGCTGTACAGGTATGCTGGAGGGTGGACAGAGAGTGATGTCTGTTCTGAGTTGCCATCAGTTTGTGGCACATTTTTTGGATTGATTGGGTGGTGTTTGCTGCACTGTTGTTTGGTGGTATCTTTGCTTGTTCTTTATTGCACACGCCAGTGTTTGTAGTGCATCCTCAACAGATGTACTACCACATTTGTCACAGGGTATCAGAGCCAGCATCAAGTTATTGGTCCTACTTCCAAGAGAAGAAGAGCCAATCTTTATAATTTTAACTGGCACTGTACCTCAGAAAATAAGTGTAGAAATGTCCACAGGGAGAGTAAGAGCAATTATATATGCAATTATGTATTTGGATTTCATATACACACATAAATTTATTTTACTTGGCTTAGATATATAAACATACATGTCAGGAAATACCATCTACATTTATAAACTCATGCATACACACACATCCATTTTCAGTCATACACATACACATGTGCAGGCATGTATGTGCTTATATACATACACAACCTCCCAATGAATATCATGGCTCTGTCTTGATCTGTTTCAAGGCAGAGGCCATGTTTCTAACCTTAAACAGTTGTAGATAAATGGTATCCCCTATTGTGGAGCTAATTGTTTCTAATGGTTTTGTTTTAGCTGTGGGATGGCTCCATTCAAAGATAGATAGCCTACAAGAAACTAAAAATGCATATATTTTCTTTTTTATTTTTAAGCCCATTTTCTTCCTTTGCCCTTCTGTTAATTTCAGGGCTTCAGAATATGTTCACTATCTCTCGGGCTCCTTTTGTGGGATGCTAGTTCTGCAATTTGTCTAGGTAACAAACTGGTTTGCTTTGCAGGTTTGTAGCTTGAACCAGAACTGCTAGTGGGAAATGCAGTTGAATAAAATGAAGAAGACCCTCCAGGCACCACATGAATTTATAGTACAGATTGCCAGTGTCACTTAGAAAACAGAATGAGATCCAACACAAACGTGTCTATGTCTGCAGGATGCTATGAAATCCAATATGGCCAAAAATGGACACATCAGCCTTTCTTAAATGTGACTTACATTTCTCATACATCGACAGAACAGAAGGATAGAGACTGGTTCTTTCGAGGCATTATGAGACTTATATATATGCTTGCATATGTTTACTGCATATATGTATTTCTGTAGTCAAGTTACTGTAGGCATGCTTTTTTCTTAATGCAAATTGCTTTAAAATGTTCTCCGAATACATTTAGTAACACATATTCTTGTACAATGAAATTCTGTGTGAAAGAGCCATTGATGACTGTCCCTTGCAAACCAAAAGGCAGGGAATGTGGTGAAAGCTGTACATGTTCCTATGATCCCAGTCAGTAGATTTATGATTTAATAAAGAGCACAGAAAAAAAAAATCATCTAAGAAAACCCCTCCAGCCCTGCCTGTCTGCTGAGAGCACCTAATTGCTCCAGAGCTCAATGAGAAGTCACAGTTTAATAAACTCCACCTGGTGTTGTCTCACCAGTGCTGTTTTGTACACCTCTATTGCCCAGGATGTCTGAGGTTGATTTTATTGTTCTGAGTTTTTTTACTATGGTCAAGATAAATGACAGATTGAAAATTCTAATATGTGGTGACCCTGTTTTGTGAAAGGGCCTTGCGACAAGCAAAAACACAAATGAGGTTCATAGTCCTGTGTTTCAAACTTCATTGTCACTGCAAGGTCTAGTCTCAACTCTGCAAAGCTTCTTTACCTGTATATTTAAACGTGTTTAAGACCATTTGTTTTATCCTAATGTAACCATGTATTTAAATCTCTACATGTAAGAGCTTGGCTCAATGAAGTTGTAAAGCAAGATACAGTAACTTAAGTTTTCATAGCAAGTCAGAATGAAGCTGTAGCACAGTTCTAAACAATATGCAAACTGTGACATATATTACAGCTAATGTCATAGGAGGAAGGGAACATTTCTGGCACAGGTAAAAGATTGACACTGACAGCCAATAGGTGAAAAAACTCCTAAATCACATCAAAAACTCCTAAATTACACAAAAATTGAAGCTGTCACCATGCTAAGAACTCTAGGAAAAAAAACCCTCAAAACCCAAAACTCTCCATCTGTCTAGCCATCGTCAGAAAATGAGGTAAATGTGTGAAACCAAAGAGGAGTATAAATTCACTTCAATTGCTCCCAGATGCTTCAAGCAGGGAAGAGAAGGAGATTGAATCAGCTGCATTGAAAGAGAGAGAATCCAATGCATCCAGAGCAGAACAAAAGTAAATTGAAGCCCACATTAGTGGTACTGAAAATAGACAGTCTTTTCTCAAGGAGAACTTGATCTGAGTATAAGTAAAATGAGTTCTCTGTTAGATTTGATTTAAGAGGAGAAGGAAAAACCTCATGGATAGACCACAGGAACAAAACCCCTGATTTAATTTTAACAAACTACAGTGAATGCTGCAGACGGATGAATGACTGGGAGGTCTAAGTGGATAAGAGGTTAGTGTAGATTCCAGAAAAAAACAGCCTTTTCAGCCATTTCACTACACCTAACACAGTGCCTCCTGCTTGTTGAGCCGTTTGTTTTTCTCTTCTCTGCAAGCTTTGTATTTATGCTGGTTCGAAATCAAGTTTTGCTTATACAGATGCTACATGATCTGAAAAGGTAGAACTATGAGAAATGTGACTGAGGTAACTATCTGCTTCTTCAGCCAAAAGTCTCCTAAAGATATGTTGGATATCCGATTGCTTCAGGTGTTTACTACACCGGACACAGAACAGACAGCTGTGTATGAGCTTGCCCTGGCAAAAGAGTGGAGTGGGTAACCTCATCTACCCTTTCAGTCCCTGAGCTTTGATGATTCAGATTTTGCAAGGGCAGCTTTGCTTATAAATAAGAGCAGGTTTAGCAAGTGAAACCGGTTAGCCTTTAAACACAAAATAAACACATGCCTCCTTACAAAAGGAAGAGCTTGAATCCAAACAGCAAACCCCTCTTGCTGTGAAATGTTTTCCAGAGTTTAATTTCACATGTAGGACCAGTAGCACTCCCAGCAGGAAGGCAGAATGAGTCATGTGGGGATGTCGGGAACTGGGATGAGAAAGCATTGCAAAAGTACTCATAACATAAATTGCTTATCATTCTGTTCTTTGTTCTTCTAAAAGAGATGACTTTGGCACTGTAACCTGTTCCAAGGAAAGAGAAAAACCAGGAGGGGGCTAGACTGAAGGCTAATCGCACCAGCACTCTTACCATCCTGAAAGGCAGCAAAATTGCTTCTCATTCAATGCAAGATAAAGGAGAAAAAATAATACATTTAGAAAGTGGGACTGCTTCTTTGTTGCCCTGCTTCTGTGTGGGCTGATTTATTAATGAGAGAGAAAAAACATCACTCTGGTTTGACAGAGTTCCTACCTGTTTTCAGATTTCTTTGCACTATTCTACATGATAAACTGCAGACCAAAGATGTTCACGTATCCTGGCAACAACAGAAACTTTAAAAAAACACCCTCCATCCAGTTTATCTCCAGTTTGGTTCTGACTTGTCATTCATATCACTGCCAGTTCAGCTTAGAGAAAAGCAGCCACTGAGGAAGAAAGGGTTTTGCCTGACTCCATCTCAGGGAAAAATCACACAATCCTCAAAACAGCTTACACTGGTTGCCATTTCCCAGGGGCTTTTATCCCTGAAAACCACGTACCCAAGTAAGTTCACCCACCTTGCGGAGCAAAAAAGCCTGAAACTCTTCCCACCACATTTCTCTGGGTTGGATGGTTTAAATGGTGTCTTTGGGCAATGGCAGAATAATCAGAGAGAGAATAGGTACAAGGATCAATTCCACCTGCTTATATTTAGATTTTTTTTGGTGTTCTTAAGGATTGATGTCTTTTTTCTTTTTTTCCCCATGTTTCCTTTTTTTTTTTTTCTATTTGTGGGTAAAAATAAATAGACATACATATGTTTGCTAAAAAGTGCCTGTTTTAAACAAGACACCATGTACCAAATGCAGATTCACAAATCACAAACTCCAACAATCCTCTCCAGTGTTACCTCAGAGCAGATCCTGATACACACATAGCATAGTGTCAGATTAACTTCTTTAGGGAAAGGGAAAATGATTTTCTTACTGATGTGGTAGGCAATTTATCTTCTTGTGAATCAATGAAATCAGGGCAAAGACAATCTATACCAGCATAGTTTATCCTCCTCCCTCGGTAACGTGTATTTCTCACCTGATTTTGCTGCTCCCCATGAAGCAATTATTTCAGACCAGAATCTTCTCTGATTCAGAGTAAACAGTATCTTGCCAAGCTGTGGGAATCACGGAGCTGTCTCATTGTGGTGGAGGTCAGTCAGTTCACTTCATCTCTACAAGGACAGCCCAGTGGTTTGTTCCTTGGGCAGAGGGCAGAGTCAACCACGGGAGCGCTGCAAAAGCCCAAGGGGCCCTTTCTTACCCTCCTCACCTCTGTGTCAGTCATCCACCCCAGGGCAAAGCAGGGGAGAGATGCTTCCCCCATGATCCAGTGACATTTAACGCCAGCCCATGCTGGGACAAGTGGCTGCGCTCCCTGGGGACCTGAGAACACAGGCCAAGAGCAAACACACATGTTCAAACAAATGTGTTCAAATAGACATTGACTTGTGTCTAAAATGTACAAACACACAACACTTTCATGATATTTGGGCTTCTTCATTTAATTTGAGCATCTATCTCCAAAACAGGTGCCATGAACTTTTCTTCCTCAATGCTTTCCCCACTGTGCATGGGGGGAGTAGCCCAAAGGTATTACCCTTTGCTTTTGCCTGTCCACAGCAAGCTCCTGAGGAATTGAACAAAACAAGGGTCCTCCGGCTGGTGGGCTTGGGGCTGAGTGAGTCACCTGCTTGGGAAATGTCTGTCATACGTGGGGACCTTCTGCTTTCCCAGAAGGTCAGAGAAAAGGAAGAGCAGGTTCCTGGTATGGTGCTCCATAACAACCCAGGGCATCTGGAGATGGAGGAATAAATGGATATGGATTTCTAATGGAGAGCAGAATAAAAAGACAGTACTGGAAAATGGGTCTGTATTTATAGACTTACCCCACAACACAAGGATCTCATCACTTCATTCAGCAGTGGGAGACATAGGAACATCCATATCCTATATTTAGCTCTGTTTATTGCACTTTTAGTGTCAGATTTGGTTTATTTAAGTTCTAGCATACATATGTAAGTCAGTCACACTAAGCTCCCTTTATAGTTAATGGACAGGAAGAGGAACTTCCAAGCCATTGTTCACCTGATCTGTTGTAAACGATTTCTGCAGGCTGAGACAAATTGAACTTTCAGTGTCTTTCAGCTATGGTGATTACTTTCTAATCCTCACAAGGTGAAATGTTTCATAGACCTGTAGTGAATGCCCAATAAATTCAATCTCCTAGAAAGTATCCTGGTAAAGAGAAGATAATTTTTACTTTATTAGACAGCTTCTTTCACAAAGCAACATTTTTTAGATAATCCATTGAACATAGTATCTTACATCATAAATTAGCTCTGAAGGAGCCTGCTGACAGGGTCATGTGTCTATAAAGGAGATCCATACTTCAATATCCTGGCCAAATGCCTATCCACGTTGCTGTCCCTGCCCAGAAGCACTGCAGGGGCAGTGAACTCTGCTTACTAAAGTGGCTGAATGTGCTTATCCATTAACCTGCCACCCCTTCCACCTCAAGATATGACTTGCCACATATCTGAACTTCAGGAAGCTGAGGTGGCATTACAGCCCATCTCATCTGGTTGGCACACAGGGTCACAGGATGGTGAGGATCTCCTGATGTTCTTCATGGATCATGTGCACCCTAGGAGGGCTCCTTTGAAGAGGGTGCAGTCAGGACAACAGCACAGTGCCTGGACATCCTGCCTTACCTACCCCAGCTGTCAGAAGACCAGAGGATCCCCTGACCTGCATGGCACATCATGGGATGGGAGAGACACCACTGCTCTGCATTGTAAATCCATTAAGCAAAGGTGGATAGGGAGGGAGCCAGGTGGGACCTTCATGCTGAAACACACATGACCTGGCAGGTCTGAGGACTGCAGCTGATCGTTTCAGGGAGGAGTCATGTTTAACATATCTAAGCTGGAAGGACAGGTTAGTCATGCATATGGCCTAAAGCAAGGAAGAAGCAAAGATGAAAGCTGGGGAATCCCAAAGAGAGAAGAGATGCAAGTACACACACCCCAATAAAGAAAAGCCTGAACTTCACTTTGGGAAGGGCAGCTTGTGCTGGTGTAAGAAGTACACAAAGAACTGAACATCCACGGGTGCTGTATTTACCTTTCCCCCCATTTTAACAGTGCACATGTTTTTAGTTGCTTAACTGGGGCAGTGGTTGCTCACATTTAATACAGCATAATGCAGGGATGAGCACGGTTGTGGCAAACAGCCTTCTCTCTCTTATCCTCAATGCTTTTGTCCTTGTGCATATGTGTCCAAGGCATGTCCCACAGACTTTTGTCCTGGGAAGTCAGAAGTGCTGGCTCACAAACTGAGCAGATGGCACACAGGCCCATAAGGCATGCAGCTGACCTGCTGAATGATGTCTAATAGTAAATATTATTTATTTTCCTACTGGATGGGCCACAGATCCATGGAAACCTTGGAGGCTATTGGTGATATGCTGGTTCAAACATTTGGAAACCACTCCTCCAGGAGTCCTTTCCAGGCAGTTGTGGGAGAAGTTGTCTGTCCTCTGTGAGAGAGAACAAGCAGGACTGTCATCACCCGAGTGATCTGAAAAGGAAATGAGTTCAACTAAGCAGAGTTCTGGCTCTAACTCACACCTAGTCATGTAAATTAATCTTAACTTCCATTACAGACATAAAAGTAAGGGGATGAGTACATTGTCGCCTGTGGTACTTTTCTGTATCCTTTCTTTTACACAGCACTGCACACAAGACTGTCTGAGATCATGAAACTGCTTATTTTGCCCTAGAGTAACTGCCTGACAGAGGGTAATAAGTACTAAGGAGCTCATACACAGCAATATGTCATTTAGGAAAAACATTTGTTAGCCTATATTGCTATATCATCGCACAGTTTTGCTTTCTACACACTAGATAGACAAACCAACCAAGAAGACATTGAGGGTTTGGGCCTGTATCTGTAGTAAAGACCTGTCCTACTCAAGCAGAAACACTGTCCCAGTCACAGAGGATCAGGAAAGCCAGCTACAGGCTCCCTGAATTTCTGTATGAAGCAATCACAGTTACACAACTCATAATTGAGTTTACTGCACTTAACTCTTTGTTCTTTATTACGATCTTGACTAATGTAGTCTTACCTTAGAATAAAACCCCACTTCTGGTAACACTGGGGTGTTAACATAATTATTCATTGTCTCTGTGCGTTGTGCTTGTGCCAGTGCTAAAGAGCAGATGTTAATAGTGAAATCCAAAGAGTTTATTATGAACAAAATTAATTAGCTTCCTGTTCTGTAGAAACAAGTCTGTTGTCCACCAGTCTAATTAGAACATCAGTCAGCCTTGTGTCATGTTGTAACCAGATCTCTGAAATGTTATTTTTTAAGGTTCGAAGGCCTGACAATAAGGCAACTCATATGGATATCACATGAAAAGCCTGACTGCTTTCATTTATGCCTGTACCACCTTATTCACTGACGGGTCATTATACAGCTAAGATGCTGCTATAATTATTTTTGTCCTTGTTACTATTCTGTGCTGTAACTGTAGCAACTTTTTATTTCTGTAGGGTCTAGAAGCTCCTGCGTGGGAAGACAGAAAAAAGAATAAATCTAAAATCCAAGGAAACCTGAAGCTGAAGTCAAAAGCAACAAAAGCAGATAGAGCCCACTTTAGAAAAGATATGAATCAACTGTAGGGGCATCAAGTAGACCAAAGAGAATGACCAAACATCTGAGAAGAGACATGGTAACTATTTTTCAGCACATGAAAGATTGCTGCAAATAATGAAGGAATTAATCTTTCCTCCACTATTCACGTTAGATAGCGCAAGATTTATCATGCAGCAGCAAAGATTTAGTTGAAACATGAAGAAAAAGCTTTCTAATTGCAAGGACAGTGAAGCAGGGGAATAGACTTTCTAGGAAGGCTGCAGATAAAGTTTTCTCTGAGCAAGTTAGACATCTGCCATCACTGTGGATCCTGCTGTGTGATAAGATTAGATGACCCTAGAAGGTTCCTTCTGCTTCATGACTGTATGGGACAGCTGGGCAGGCTGTCAAGGCAGTGAAATAGATATATTCCGAGATGATGGGTGAGGGTCAGAAGAACAGTAGAGTTGTCTAGGGTCACTGGGACAGGAGCTGGCAGGAGGTTGTATTCATGATATGTCAGGAGAGGTTGTGACAGCAAAGGACCACAGGAGCTTCTGTAAGACCCAATTTGGGGCTTGGGGGGGTGTTTCTAAAATGCAGCTTTAAAGAATCTGTGCTGTAAAAGAATTTGAGTCCACAGGCTATATTTGAAAAGCATGCCTCTATCTGACCATGGTGCAAGCACACGAAAGGAAACTAGTCACCGCCAGAGATGGTTGACATCCAATTTCTTCACTACAAGGCTGCTGAAAGCCAGTCACCCTCATACAAAGCTTTATCTGGAAAGCACAATGGTTAATGGATAATGGTGACTTATTTTTCTAAACAGATCCCTGCTCACACAGGAATTTTTATAGCTGGCAAGTAAAAAGCCTAAAATACCCAAGACAGGCTCTGTCACTGCAAAACATGCCATACAAGTATGGCGGAGGGAAGAGGGTCAGGCACCCAAATATTTTGATGTGTAGCTCTCTCTCCAGAGAGCTGCCAGCTCCTGATCTGAAACATCACTGAATCTTTTACTACATCTGCTCAGAAAGGCAGGCCAAAAGAGTGGGGATAAGTTCATACAAATCTCTCCCCAGCTCTGTGTTGTGCAATGCTGGTTTCTGTTCCTCTTCTTGCAATAATAAGCTGCAACTGCTGCTTCAGAGATTCTACAAAGGGTGTAGTTTATGTAATATCCATTTAGAAATGACAAAGCTTTCTTTTCTGGGCCTTTCATGTAGTAGTCCACCCACATGCAGGCGGTGCACACAAATGACGTATCACCCACCGGCTGAGACTTCCTGCAGAAATTGATAGTAAGCTGTTGTTATTCTAATTATGTGGCTGTCTTCCTTAATTAAAGCTATGCCACAGGTCATTTACCCCAGTGCAGAGTCCAGGAACATTAATCCTGGCAGTGTTTTGGAATCAGAGTTGCCATTAGCATAGGATTGGCTGTGAGGGAAGTATAATCATCTGAAACCCTTTACAAAGGAATGTAAATCAGCATCCATGCCTCCCATGTGCTATTGACATAGCGAATTATTTTACTGGCTAGAAATGAAAATGAGCATGGGGCAATGACATTCATATTTGCAGCTCAGGCTATACTCTGTTTGCACTGGGGATTTGTGTGTGTGTGTCTGTCCACAGCCAGAAACTCCAATTATCATCTGTGATGGCTCACCAGCTCTTGAAGCTTGTGCTCCTCCCCATGCAAAGTACTGCAATCTGTTTACATTGAAGTTATGACAGGGAATAAAAAATAGACTTTATAATGCCTTATTAATCTTGGTGTGCTTCACTCAGAAGCATGGAGCCCCATATTAGGAGTGGATTTAGGCTTGGGAATGGCTTCTGAAAACCCCTTCTAATAACAGGAATAGCTCTCCAACTTGTCTAATAAAACAATGTTCAACCTTTGGTCATAAACCATGCTTCTAGATGCATCTTTGGTTTTGTAAAGATTGAAACAGGCCTCAATAAGAGAAAAAAATGCCTGTTTTTTATGAAGTGCATCAGCACTGATTCCACACATTATCCAGAGCATCATCCACAGGTAATCAAAAAACATCTCTCCAAGGAGACAAACTGACAGTGATCACTCATGCTAGAGCTGAAGAAAGGGACAGCACACCCAGGAACAGAAACCAGATGTTCTGACCATTGGTCCTCTATTCCATCTATCCCACGCCATTGCTTTTGCGTTACACGATTATAGCAGCATGGAAATATTAGATGCAGTTTTACAATAGGAACTGTTCTTCTAAATAGCCAAGTTCTTTACTTGCAATAAGTACTTCCCTGGCATAGTTCCCATCCTGTTCAAAAGCCAAGCAATGGTCATGGCTAATAGCCAGCCACGGCCAACAGTACCATGGCTATAATTTTGGAAATTGATTTTCAGAACAAAGACTTATGCTCCTGATGACAAAATACAGTCAGGACATTGAGCTGTGATATAAATTAATATAATATTTCACTGGCATGTATTAAGAGGCTGTATTAATCTACATGGATTTAGTCAGAATAGTTATTGAAGTAGAAAAGTCAGGGAGTGGAAGGATAAGTCTTGTTTTCCTCAGAATTAAAGAAACTGGTTCTTTAAGGTGACCCTTCTAGCAGTACTTACTGGAAGAAGGAAAAAAACGCAAACAACTGTAGAGTAAGAAACTCTACATTAAAAAAGAGCAAGGATAGCTATTGATTGTAAGGGTTGCATTCAGATTAGGATAAAACGGTTTGAAGTAAAGCAATTTCATTTCTATTTAATTTCTATTATGACATTGATAAGTTCCCCAGTAGCACAGTATCCAAGTAGTCCACAGCACAGAGGTGTTATTGCCAACATCATGATTATGCAGATGAATAAGCGAAAGCCCAAATTCTCAAAGCTATTAAGGTACACAGATAAGATATCTTGACAAAGTGTCTCGCACTATGGTGGGTCAGGAAATCAAATTCAGGTTTCTCGCTCCCTTAGCAGCACTCAGATGACGGATCCAAGGGCTGCTTTCAGTGGGATGGTTTCGCTTTTATTACAATATAAACTAATTTTAACCAAGACCATATGGTGTTACTGAGTCCTATCCTGTATGGATTTAAGAACCGTTCAATCTCAGGAAAGTAACATGTATTCTTCTGAGCATGCCAAGTGATCTCATGTGTGTGTATTTGCTAACAACTCACAACTAATTTCTTTTCCTGAGTATAACTCTGCTTTTAGCACCCATTTGCTCCTGTTCTGCAGTCATCACCACATAGTAATTCACAACCAACACACTGGCACCAGAATTATTCAATTTTCAGTGTGAGAGGACAATGAAAGTTGCTGACACTTGCAGAGAACATCTGAATGACATGATAGAAGGCCTGGAGCTGACAAAGAGTCTTCTTACTCAGGCAGGAGTTGGATGCATTTTGCCTCCCGTGGTTCTAAGATATTTAATCAGTTTTCTGGTTTTTGCTGGGGAAAAGAAAAGTTGGGACACCAGTTAACAAACAGTGAAGACCAGGTCACAGAGTAGTTTTGGGAAGCAAACATTCAAACACTCCCCACTGCTATCTATAATTGAACTTCTGCTCCTGATTGGACATCAAAAAACTTGTAAGACAAGAAGTTTTGTCTGAATGATGAGAAATCACACTGACTTTAGTAGCATGCTAACGTGACTGTGGTGTTGGTAGGCAGCAGTTGCTGGTTTCAGTCTATGGAGTTAAGAAATGTGGCAAAGTTATGGCAGCAGAACCTTCAGCAAAAGGGAGCACCTAAGTCAAACAGACATGTACAAGTCCATAGGATAATATGTGATTCATCAGATGGGGCTGAGAGGCGGCCAATGTTACTGCAAGTTCATTTCTTATTATCTTTCAGAGGTCATGGTAATCAGGGGACTCTCCTGGTGATTGTAAAAAGTGACACAAATATGTTCTTGAAGGAAGTCAAGAAGGAACATCCAGGGAGTTACAAGTCAATAGGTCTCACCTTTCAGTCCCTGAAAAGGTTATGGAGAACATTTCCAGGCACACAAAAGGACAAGGTGATTTGGAACAGCCAGCATGGATTTACCAAGGGCAGATCGTGCTTCACCTACCCGGTTTTCCTCTATGATGAGACAATTGGCTCAGGGGGCAATGGCAGAGCAATGGATGTTGACTTTAGAAAGACTTTTGACACAGTATCCTATAGCATCCTTACAATAAGGACAATAAGGTGGGCTAAAATTTGGCTGGATGTTTGGGTTCCAAGGCTTGTGAAGAGTCATCCAAACTCCATCTGGCAGCCAAGTCATGGCACAGGAGTGCCCCTCTGGGCTAGACAGGAGTGTTTAATGTCTTTACCAACGACCTGAATGATAGGATGGAGTGCACTCTCAGCAGATGCATCAGAGAAGGATGGCGGTGATTTGTTGGACAGCAGGTTGAATATAAGCCAACAATGTACCCTTTTTGCAAAGACGGCCAGCTACACACTGGGGCTGTCAACTGAAGTGTAGTTACCAGGTCAGCGGCAGTGATCACCGCCCTCTGTTCAGAGCCTGGTGAGACCACATCTAGAGTACTGTCTCCAGTTTTGAGACTGAGACCAGAAAAGGGCAAGCAAGATGGTCAGGGGGCTGGAGCACACAGCATATGACAGAAGACTGAGATTTGTTGTGGGGAAATGATTGTTACGGTTGTCTACAGCTACCTAAGAGGAAGGTATAGAGAAGACTTAGAGCTGCACATAAACAGGAAAAAGACATGCTCTGACATGTTATGTTCTGACTATATGCCAGGGCAAAAAAAGTAATTCTGAGGGTGGTAAAATATTGTCATAGGTGTCCCATGTGGTATCTCCTCTTTGGAAATACTCAGAACTTGACTGGACACAGCTCTGAGCAAGCCGATGTAGCTTGATGCTGCTTTGAGCAGTGGGTTGGACTAGATGGAGACCTGGTGAGGTCACTTTCAACCTAAATTATCCCATGATTGTGCAATTCCAGGTGAGCCTTGAAATGACTTGCATTGGGCTTTTGAGAAGATAGCAAGTCATAACCTGAAAATTTAAGAACACAGAAAATCCTTTTCTACTATTACTGCTGTGTTTCAGCCACAGTATTAGGAGTGAGCTCTTCCCTCTCAAATTGCCTTCTCAGCTGTGATATGTGAAAGAAACAATGACTGTGCAGAAATCAGAGGTAACTGAGTTTTACGTTATTTACATTAAAGCTCCTGCCAAAAAGCAAATGTTCATTTTAGCGTGCTTTATTAGACATGCTGTCTATGCTCTTGTCAATTTGCATCACTTGTCATTGCCTCCAGGGAGGGTCCTCAGGACACATTCAGCTTTTTATGAATTACTGGCACAGTCCCTAGTATATCCTCAAATGGGCCCTCCAATCATGGTAGAAACACACATGCAAAGAAGTCGTAAAACCCACAGTGCACATAAAGGACTTTTCCTCTCCCAAGTAATTTTGGACAGACAGCTATGTCATTCACTTGCCCTCTATTTGCACCTGGGAGAAAGCCCTTGAGATGCGGGATACAAAGGTAGAAGGGACAAATATGTCATTACCAGCAAGATGCTAGGGTGTGGGAGGTGATTCCACACCTTCCCCATGGACAGCTGGAGCATGATGGGGCCGGGGAGCTCTTGCAGATGCTCTCCAGCTCTTGCACCAGGATTGCTGTGCAACTAAACCTTTTGCAGCCAGTTGCTGTTTTCATGCCAGCACCATGGTCCTTGCTTTCATATTGCTCAGAACACAGAGGAAAAAAGGCAGCTCTTTTCCTAAGCCAGTGGTGTCAATACGCACAGCGCTGTTTCAGAGACAGTGTGGTGTGCCAGAGGGAGCAATGTCCCCTCTGGGACATCAAGCCCAAGGCTGGTCAGAAGTTAGATGAGGCTTCATCTGGCTTTTCTGACAGTAACAAGGAGCACAGCTGGTGAGAGTGGCTGCTCCTGGAAGCTCTGTGGGGCATGAGAGGCTATGTGGGAAGGGGCTGCCTCTCCTTCCACATGCAAACACAGCCCTCATCACCACAGCCTTGTCTGCCATGGGCCACCTGGTTCTGCAGCCTTGGCAAAGCCACTGGTGATGGGCCATTCTTTAGGTCTGGACATCAGCTCCCCTCAGCAGCTGCCTGGTTTGCCTGTGCCCTACAATGATTGCAGAAGAAAATGCCCAGGACCAAGAGGGAAAGCGTCCAAACCCAAGCTGACACAGGTCATTTAGGCTTGGCAGAACAACTGTTAGGGATCAGCCTTTCTGGATACAAAGCCAGCAAAAGGATGCAACTGGCTAAAGGACTCTGCTGCCTGTTTTTCTTTAGAAAAGCCTTGTTTGTTGTGTCACCAGCCTTGGAGCAAGGGTCTTTGAGGAAAGAAAAGAAGAGCTACAAGAAATTGACTCTAGTCTGGAGAAGAGAGGGAAAGCAGGCCACAGCCTGTTTTGTTTTGTTTTGTTTTTCCTTAAAACACATAAGGCAGAGAAAAAAATGTACATTATTACACAGCAGGGATGTGCAGCCACTGACTCCCATATGTGCCTATGGGGTGTCCATCCAGCTCCAACTGCTAGGGTTAGCCTGGCCCAGTCCACCTTTAACTTGCTGAAACACGGAGCAAAAACAATTAAAACGTTGCAGCTGATCTTCATGCAAGGTCTCCACAGAGTATGTAATGGTAGTGAATTCAGTGGGCACCCTGTATAACTTTGGGAAGCTGGGCCTGGGATGATGCAGCTCTGAGTCCTTCCTCCAAATACTCTGTCTGACTTATAGGTATTGATTAGTGGTGTGTGTGTCATATATCAAGTCATCCAGCAACAAAAACTACTCATTCCTCAGGCTTATTCTAGCTCTGACTGTCAACAACAGAACTATCTATCTATGTTCTTCAGATGTAGGCAAAGTAAAACCACTTTTTTACAAAGGAACTGTCAAATCCTCTTCCCTCTTGTTTGAAGGACGAACAGTCCTTTGTTTAAAAAGGCACCAGTGATGAGCTAGACTGCAGGAGGAAGCCTGCTGTCCGAAATGGCAAAGCTCTGTACCCTACTGACTGCTCCAGAACACACACACAGGGAAATGAAGACAGAAATTGCACTTCCGGGCTGAGAAAGGTGGAGAAGGGAAGTGGCTCTGCCAGGCAGAGCAGACAGAGTGGCCACATGGAAACTGGTAAATCGGGAAGACTCCCGGTTCCACTCACACATGGTGATCAGGGTGAGATGGAGGAGCACCCCTGCAGTCATTCCTGTCACCACAGCCTCCTCTGGAAAGGAGATGTGGTGTCCTGCAGGTGGGTCCCTTGGCTGCACAATGTGGGGGTCAGGACACTGACCCTACCTACATACCTATGTCTGCCTACACAGCCTCAAGTACCCCCACACCAGCCACTGCAGTGCTTAGATCAGGAATAGGAGGGCTCTTGGGATGATGTGCAGACATAAAATGAAGGAGCTGAACTAATGGAAAGTACAGATCCTGTTTCTGTTTGACAGGATTTGAAATGTTTCTTTTTTACCAGTTTATTTTTATATCCTTCCTAAGAATTATTAAATTAGCTTAAAAACATAACTGCTGGTCATCAAATACCCACATTTCCAGGTTAGAAAACCAGCCATAATTTTCAGAAAGTTAAAACAGACACGATGTAGAGATCTACCTGTATAAAGCCGTTTGCTAGAAATATTGCTCATAGCATGGCAAACAGCAAACACTGAACTATTTTGGAGCTGAAAACTTCTGCTGGCAAGTTTCATCTTGAAAAAAGAAAAGAAAAAAACCCAAGGGATTAAAGACAGCACTGTTGAGAACATTTTAATATTGAATTATTTGAACATCTGGAGGCACAAATGTCATTTCAAAAATGAAAATGACCCATTCCTGGCAGTGTTCAAGGCCAGGTTGGATGGGGCTTTGAGCAACCTGGTCTAGTGGAAGGTGCCCCTAGGGGGTTGGAACTGGATGATCTTTAAGCTCTCTTCCAACTCAAACCATTCTGTGATTCTGTGAAAACAAGATAGGATGGGAAAAAAACCCAAACAAACCAAAAAACAAACCAAACCAAATAAAAAGCCCAAACAAACCCCAACAAAACAAAAAACACTTCCTACCAAATCCAAACGCTGTAAATCACAGAATCGTAGAATACTCATGTGAATGATGAAACACTCCTTGGGACTGGAGCCGTTTGGACACCGTGTTTGGAAGCTTGGCAGTGCTTTATCAATCCCCCTTCACAAACACCGGTGATGCACGCACTCGTGTTCAGCAGACCTCTGTGTGCCCCTCGAATTCACAGCCCCTTGGCTTTCGTGGCTGAACTTGGGGGGGGAGAGCTGCTTTCATGTGCGCGCACCCCTGTCAGTGCGGCGGGAGCAGCCGGCCCGGGCGGGCCCGGCGTCGCCGGGCAGACGGTGCCGCTCAGCGGTGCAGCGCCGGCACTGCAGGCTCTGCGGGGGGAAGGTGGCTCCGGACAAAGGGAACGGGAACGGCCGGTGAGGAAATGACGGTGTTATCTCCGCACTGGGATTTCAGCACGGCCAGGCTCAAGAGATGCATCCGAGAACAGTGCCAAGGGCTGGTCGGGGCAGCGATGGGTTTCATTTGGTGCAACAGGGGCTCAGTAAGATGAGGCCCAAGCTGAGGCTGTAGCCTCTAAACAATCCAGGACTGAAACGGCTCATGTTGGACTTTATGAACAGTCAACCAAAAAATACCCTACAGAGCAGTGAGTACCGCCTGTTACAGAGAATCCCAGCTGGCTAAGAGCTGGGTGAAACTAAATGAAAATTACTGTCCTTTATTTTTATCTTGCCAGATGATACAAGGATTCGGAATGAGGATGTTTATAAGAAGCTTAGTTTTGTAAACTGGGGACTAGCAGACCCTTGTGTTTTGCGGTAGCTGTTATTTATGGCCAAAAGAAAACAATGCACACTTTGAATTTGCTTAGTAAGACAGACAGAATCATAGAATCCTAGAATGGCTTGGTTTGGAAGGGACCTTAAAAATAATCTAGTTCCAACCCCCTGCCATGGACAGGGACGCCTTGCACTAGACCAGGTTGCTCAAAGCCCTATCCAGCCTGGCACTGAACACCTCCAAGTATGGGGCATTTTCATCCAACCTGGCCATGAACCCTTTCAGTGTATATTTAAGGAGGCATTTCGATAAAAGACAAGAGAGGCTGGAGACAGGAGGGTGCAGCTAGCTTAATGCCCCATTCCTAGCTTGCCTAGAGGGCCAGGACAGACAAGTCCCCCTCTCCAGCCCATTGTGTCCCTTACCTGTTTCTGCTGTGTCCCCTCTGCCATTCCTTACATGCTGGAGCAGTGCCTAGCAGAGAGGAACATCCATCTAGGCACTGCCAATGCTCAGATGATAATAGGAATGACGCTAACAGATGGCAGGTCTGAAGGGGAGCCTCTGCCACTGATGAAGTCTGGCGGACAAACATCCCTGCTCTGGCAGCTGGAACAACGGTAGCGCAAATGAAACATGAACAATTTCCTCCCCGCCAGCAAAGAAAATAGCTGCAGGGAGAACCCAGGGAGAATAATTGTCAGCCTCCGCTAGGTATCATGGGAACAGAGGACATTCAGAATCTCGGAGTAAACAACAGCTTCTTATTTTTAATACAGAATAAAACCCCAAGAAGCTAAGAGCAGGCACTGTACAATTGCTGAATTAGCTGCTCCAGCACCCACCCCCTCCTGACCTTTCACTGAAAATCACTGAAGTGAGGCACGCAGGAGTTTTACTGTAACCAAAATGGGCTCATAACAGAGGGGGAATCTCTTGTCATGGAACGATGCAGATAGGACAAATGCTTCACATTCTTCCTGCTGCTGTCTTTGCAGAAGATGCTGATCATTAGAGCAGTGAAATTCCTCCCAGCTCCAGCCCCTCTCTTGGGACTCAGCCAGGTCTCTCTTTCTGTCTTCAGATGCTTTTTTTTTCTTTTAGAAATGGTTAAAATATGCTGCAGCCTTAAAATATGTACCACAGGCCTGCCAGTGTGCTTCCAAAAACTTTTGGTAGCAGCAAGCAGGGTTGATACTGACATTCACAATCACATAAATGGGTTACCTCTGCTGATATTCAAAGAGCTAGACAAATACAGAAGCCCTGCAAACCTTAATGAAGTCAAAATCCTGTAAATACTTGCTGGTAATTCATGATAATATACCCATGACTGGTGCAATTTAATTCAGTGGGACTATTCCTCGCAGAAGGAATTGTGTTAGACTAGAAGAATAGCTGTACTCAGTCTTTTCAGCAGCTAATTATGGATACAAAGGGAATAATAACAGAATAGGGTAGATATGCCTCCCTGATGTTTTTTCCCAGTTTCTAGTAATGTCCCATGCTACTGGCACAGAACCTGTCTTTTTGGCTCCTAATATGGGGAATGTCCTTTTACGTCCTTAGTAATTCAGCAGATATTCTTGTCATCCCAGAAGATACCAGGGCTCCCTCCAAGCAGGGGTCTCAAACTCAGCTATGACCATTTTATGCCATGGGCTCTACTTCACTTATACTTGCAGATTAGCCTGTTTAAGAGGTTTCTCAGAAATAAAGTGTTTGTATGTGGATGGTGCAGCAAATATATAGCTACCAGCTTTTCCTGTCTGCAGTAACCCACTGAGCAACATGCCTCTGGCTCTGGTATAAGACAACTGATGAATACAAAACGGCCATGAGCACACATGCTGCAGTGAACACAGCTGCTGTTCAAAACCACATCAACAAACAAACAAAAAAACCCCAACAAGATATTTCTATATCCAGGGCTTGGAGAGCAATCACTTTTCATACCCCACAGCTTGGTGCAGGCACAGACCAAGATTTGCTAATGGGAGGCCTGGTTAGCCTTTATCAGACTTTTTCTCCTTTCTCTTTCTTGAACCTCACTCCCCATCATCTCTGCCAGTAAAACCCTGCTCTCATTTCTTCTGACATGGGCACAGCAGAAATAGGAAGCATGTTTTCCTCTGCTAGATTACTCACACCCAGGAGCCCCACTCCAAAATGAATTCTCCAGCCAGTATCTCTCATCCAGTCTCAGCAGTGGAAAAACCCCCGGAGAGAGACATGAAACACAGGTGAGCCTTCTAAACACCTTTTCCCCCTCAACCCAATTCAGGATGGAGCAAAAATATATGCACATTCCTGTAATGGAAAATAATAACTAGAAAGCCTCTGGCATTTCTCAGAGAAAGACTGAATATATTCTGTCAAGAAGGTTGGTTGAACACTGCTGCAGCTTCATAACCCTTCATTTCTGTACACAGGGCCTTGAAACTGTTAATGTCTTAGGAGAGAGCAGAAAGGTGGGGGGCGGGGGGGTCTGGCTTGTGATGTGAACAGCAGCCAGGCTGCCCAGGACTTTGGCACATCTCCTCCCTGTGATACGGATGATTTGGTTTCCATAGCAGCAACAGCGTGATTTCCACCCCCACCCCCCCTCCCTCCCCAGAACTTATATTCCACAATTGCATGGGAGTAGTATTTCACCCCAAGGCTTTCATTTTCTTGCTGCATGGTTTTGCCGTGATCCAGCAGGTCTGCCTCTGGGGATGCCGTGCAAACATCGCTGTGCCCCCCCTCTCCCTCTTAATACCGCTCCACGAAAGACACAGTGTTCCCTGTCCCTAACTGACTCGTCTTCGCCAAGGTCCCCCTTTTCCTCGCTTGTCTCCAGCAATCAGCTCACGCATGCCTGGCTTTCCATAACAGAGCAGAGCTGTGTGCAAGTGCCAGGCGCCTGCACAAAGCCGGAGCACTGCCCGCAGAGGAAATGTCAATACAGGAACACCAGGCTATTTACAAACCCTCTCTTCATCCTGTGATGGAGAATCATGTAGCTGTGAAAGCAGTCATACCTGCATATAATACCTTTTGATTTTCCCCACATGAAATGTAGGAAGCCTGTTGTTTCTCTTGTCACAGAGAAGGGCTTCTTTTTTTTTTCTCTTTCCTAGCACAAGAGAGGAAAACATGCTCAGAAATAGGGTGCTGTAACTGCAAACCACACCAACTATTCTGGGGACTCGTAGGAGGATCTGGAAAGCAAAGCCAATTCATTTTTGCAGCTGATCTGCCTTCAAAACAAGTGCTCCTTTAGTTTTACACATTTGACATTTGTCTGCTTCAGAACCAATGAACCAAACTCTGTTCTTATTAATAGCATAAAATGTTTTCTCCTTCAGCTCACAGTCCACACAGAGAAGAGGCTGGTTTCCCTAAGATATGGGTGCATGGCATGTTGTGCATGTGTGGTGATGCTACTCATGCTCTGAGAGACTCCAACCCGCATATCTGGGGGACATGCAGACCCAGGAGTTCTGCTGGCAGGAAGGATGGGGGAGCTGGGGCTTAGTGCCAGGTGGATACAGTCCCCAGGTTTTAGATCACAGCTGGCACTAGTCCTAACAACACAGAGGCTGCCAGGCTGAGCAAAGGAGTACCCTTTTCAGTGTGGGCTAACCATGTAGGGAGCAAAGGATACAGAGCCCAGCACAGCATGGTGCCTTGGCTTCTCATGGAGGTCTCAGCCCATCCACCAAGCAAGTGGATGGTTTGGCATCCACCCATGCTCCAATG
Organism: Ara ararauna; assembly: GCA_028858755.1. Classification (NCBI taxonomy): domain Eukaryota; kingdom Metazoa; phylum Chordata; class Aves; order Psittaciformes; family Psittacidae; genus Ara; species Ara ararauna. Next base: position 103,050,107 of record CM054378.1, on the reverse strand, counting down.
CTGGTCAAGACTATTTCCGCTGCTCCTACCAGTTTGTTCTGGCACTTTGGGCAAGTTAACTTCTCTCTCTTCACTTAGGAGAAAAAGAGTTCACTTATTGGCATAAAGATGCTTTTTTTCACCACTCAGAGGTGTTATTTATAGTCATTAATGTTTCTAAGCACCTTGAGAGAAGTGGTTTTATCATTACTTTTAGTAATTACATTGGACTGATTGTGGAAGTTCCCCAAAGGCTGCACTAAGGAATCAAGACCTCCTCGTGGCAAGCAATACTGAGATAAATTTGACCACAAAAATCCCATTAATTTCCATATGTCACTGGCTTCTCCAGTCGCCTTGGAAGAGCCTTTTGCTGAAGCGCAACATCTGTTCTGGCTCAGAAAGATGGTAGTAAACATCACATCTTAATTAAAACTGTGTGTACAGTTGTGGGAGACATACCAGTACCTCCTAGAAAAAAAAAAGGATCTTAATGGCTTTGCTCCCAGGTGCTGACAAGAAATGTCTGTTACTTGTGTTGGTGAATACTGAGTCTCCTGTCAGTCAAAACGGAGTTCAGAGGAAAGGCAGTAAAAGGGCTCTCCCTACTCTTGGCAGAGTGTCCCTTGGCTGCAGAAAATAACCTTAGCTTTCACAACCAGCTTAGTAAGAAAACCCAGCATTTTAGAGGTAACAGATGTAGGTCAGATGTTCAGCATGGTATCTGTTAGGTACCCACACTCTACCCTTCTTTTCATTACACTGGAAATATCTCTTTACATATAATGACTTTTTTCAACCATACACAAATCAGGGTGATCCTTCTATGTTCTCAGTCAGGCTCACAAACTGAACATCATGCAAATATTTCTCATTCTCAGTTTCCCTTTCTTACAGACACAGTAGCAGGACAAACATAGTGACCATCTCATTCGAATATCAATATAACATCTTCAAGAACCTGTTTTCAGCATTCAACCCTCACTTGGGCACTGCAGCTTTCCCAAGGAGTAGAATTTCATGAGAACACTGTTCTAAAACTTCTTTTGTTTGATTGCGACTGAAACCAAACTGGAAACTCCTCAGAGGATGTACCAGCTCACTCAAACTGTTAAATCAGTTTTAGTTGAATTCATACCATAAAAGGCCTTTTGCAAAGCCCTTCAGGATCTATCATGATATAGATATATAAAAAAAAAAGGATATTCAGAATATCTAAGTGAGAATATGAATTTCACTGAGCATTTGCTGAAGGCTTCCATGGTTCCCACATCCCACCAAGTTCCCCTGAGGTCAAGCAGGCTGTGAGTTCTGGATCCCCTTGCAAAAACAAGTTCTCAGGAGGTAAAGTAGGTGCTGTTCCTCTTATCTAAATGCAGTTGTCTACCACATAGTTCCCCATCTCTAAGCTAGGTGGCTTAGATGCCTTTTGTAGCCAATGGAAAGAAACAGTCCCTTTTGGGTGCAACTTCTTGAACATAAACAGCTTAGGATGAAAATGAGCAGCAGCCAGGTTCTCTCTAATGACTATAAAGGAGGCCTATGTTGACTAAATCAAGTAGAAATATCAATGTTTCATATGTCTGAAGTCAAGGAGTCGCAGAATTACTTAGGTTAGTCTGGAGCTCCAAAGCCCTACTCAAAGCAGGGCTAATTTCAAAGTTAGATTAGGTTACTGAGGTCCTTGTCCAGATGAGTTTTGAAATATCCATGGCTGGAGATATCATTGCCTCTCTGGGCAACACCCTTACTGGGAAGGAAAAAAAAGTCCTTACAGAATCTCCCTTTATATAAGTGCTAACTGCTGTTCCTTGTTCCTTCACTGTGCAGCATGAGATTCTTTCACTCCAGGTTAGTCTGGCTCTGTCTTTCCCTATAATCTTCCATTAGGGAGGGCTATGAAGGACGGAGTATATCCTGTCTTGGATATATCCTGGTCATGGGGCAACAACCATCTGTGTATTCATTGGTAACTCAACAAACCCCTAGATGTCTCAGATTAAGTACTGCATGTTCAAATGGTGGGATTTCCCAGGAAAGCTTTTTTCCCGTCAGAAAATTTATATCCAGTACTAGTGCTGAAGTGGGAAGATTTACACTAGGCCACTAATTTATTTTCTATTTTGGGTTTATCCTTTGATAGCTGAGCTGGATTTACACCTCTTGGTATAATCTGATGTTGGTACAAGCATGTGTTTTGCTGTTGGAAGCATAGCACAAAGGCTGCCCCACAATCCAGGATATAACTCTCTCCTTGTAGGTCTTTCAGTCTATATAAAGCACAAGCATAACTGAGTACAAAGCAGATAGAAAGATCAGATAGGTCACAACTGCATGTCTATATGACTGTGTAATGAATCCTGTGAATGTACTTAGGTTTTAAGTTACAGCCTGGTTTGATTAGTTCCATTTCTTTTCTTCTTCTAGCAGTTTTGTGATGCCTGTTGTTATAAAGAAAATTAATAAATAAATAAAACCAATTTAAAACTCATCCTATTTTATTCCTGTTTCTGTTAGGTAAGTGACAGTACTGTAAGTCAGCTTTACAAGGAAAATAAAAATAGTTGATATTCAACCAAGTTTTGTGTTTTTATGAATGGTATTCAAATGCTGGGCATAATTAAGAGTTCATTCTGGAGCCACTGTGCCTTTGCTGAAGGCAAATGAATGATGGCATAGCCTCACATTCAGGAAAGTCCACAACTGCAAAAATGAAGTGGGTAGAATTAATCAAAAAAGCAGAAGCTCAGTGATTTGTGCCCTTGTGAAAGCCTAGGTGGATCATTTCACAGGGGGTTATTTTAAAGAGAAAATAGAAGCTGCATAAATATGCAAATGAGCAATCCAAGAATGAGCAAGCGGGAGAAATATTATTGCTATTTGTCTGTCTGGCCTGATATATATATTAACAAAACCAAGCTCAGAGTCATGCATGGCTCTTGTGTGCATTTTTAAACACAGATGCATAGTTGAAAGTGTGTGCCTATGCATGTAAATAAGTGATAAAAATATGGATGGAAGCATATGCATTCAAATAAGCTGGCACTTCTATTCAAAGAGCAGAGAAATCTGTATGTTCCATGACTTCCTTTGAATTCCAGTAATCTTTTTTCCTGGACTTGTCTGCATATTCTCAAGCACAGAACAAACTCTTCTGAGATAATGGAGACCTTCAACTTCATTGCTATGTTTCATATTTTCTGCCAATAATTCTATGCTCCCCCTCAAAACATTTCCCATGAACTCAAAATATTTCTCATGAATATATTCTTACCACCCTATTCTTTCAGAAAAGTACTAATGCTTGTTTTCATTCATGATTAATTTCTGGTATTAACAATCTAAGGTAATCAGTATAGAACAGAGTCTGGCCACTTGAAGATGCCCTTCTATAAACTGATGAAATTCAAGGTTTTCCAGGTCCATCTCACAAAGCAGCCTTCAAAATCCAGGTTGAGTTCCCAGTGTAGAGGCTTGAATTGTACCATCAGCATCACCACGGAACAACAGTATCATCTTAGTTTTACCAGATAGGCTGAAAAAATAGAGTTGGATACTAGATAATGGAGAATGAAGACTGCAGTGCACATCATTAAAGTAAGAAATAACAAGAGAGAGGCTATGGGAGATTTCTTTGTTATCACTTGCTGGAAAAAAAAAAAAAGCACTTGACAATGCTAAAGAAATGTAACAGAGTGATGTGCTGGAGTTTCCAGTGAGAAAAGATCAGAAACATTGGCAAAGCTCAACTCTGAATAAAACACTGTAATTGTTAGTGTCAGTTCTGCAGGCCAAATTGTGAATGCAGGCATGTTCAGGGACACTAAAGGACTAATTGGTTAATTTGTCTTAACAGATAAGAATACTGAGGACACTGCAAAACAAAAATGGAAGAAATGTCAGAGTTCTTTGCTCTCAAACAAAGAAGTACATTGACTTAGAAGCTAAATATTGATCTAGACATGCAGGTGTTAGGAAACAAAGGAAGCTTCTTTCATTAAATTAACAGTATGAAGCAATTTCCCAAGTAGTTGCAGTGCAGCAGTCCTACAGTAAAAATGATAAATCAGGGTAAGCTTTCATCAGAATCTCATCTTTAATAGTCATGTCAACCTGTGAATCCTTCTGGATAACCCTTAAAGGCAGAAAAGTGTGTTTAAGAGTGTCCAAGTTATCTCTGTTTCCAACAGGTCACTAGCCAAACTCAGTAGGATAGTATTCAGAAGGTGGCTTCCGTCTTTTAGTCCACACTTCATTTTGTAGCTTCTCCTCCTCTAGTCCTTTTACAAGTCCCTCATGGCCATCAGTCTAATTAGGTCTCCCATGGGAAGTGACAAACTCCAATCTTGAGCCAACACACCAAAGAACTCTGTTTATGCATCCCGTACGGCAGCTGAACGATCAGAGCCTGATGACTTAATTATAAAGCTTTGCAGTCAAGATCAACTACCAGCCTTTAGTCCAATGTAGTTCAATTTCTTCCCCATTTAGTAAAAATACTGCCACATTTGCACCACCTACCAAAGGAGTCTTACTGAGTCTTTGTGTTTCCTGCAGAAGGAGGCAGCACTAGACAAGCTGGGGTGCCTTAACAGAGTTTATGCTGCCCTCCAAGTTTAACCAGAATACATTTTAACCCCAACACTTTTTGGATCAAGTGTACTACAGGTGCTCTCTTCCACTTCTTCTTAGTAAGATGAGGCTTTGCATGGAGGGAGAAAGGAAATGGCCCTTTGCATTTTGAGGTCTTTGTGCTTTGTGCAAACCCACATTGGAACAAGGCAGAGCACTGCCCTTCTCCTGTGTGGTCCTCAGGCCACCACTAGGCTTTGGCTAACAATGATTTCATACTCCTCCTGTTTTTACAGGAGGTAGATGCACTCTCTATAAACAAAATGAATTTTCCACTCCAAGTTATATGGGACTATTCACTTCAACACTCTCTTTAGTAATGCTTTTACCCTTTATATTCTTGTTTTCATGAGTTTTTATTCATTTTTTGTTGGCACTTATTATCCCATCAAGAGGATTTTGAACTCTTGACCATAACCACACTTCCAGTTCCCAAGCAGCTATACACAGGGAAAGGTAACTCTCACTCCTCCAATCGAAGGGCTAATCTGATTAATCACAGCTGATCGGTAAATCTGAAACACAATGACCTCCACAAAACTTTTGTTTGTGCTTATGTCCTCAAAGCTGAAAACTTTAACTACTGTCCAACTCAAAGCACAGCTATGAAAACTGCAATCTGCAAAGAGGAGAAAAAACTATCTACAGCAATTTCAAATTGTTCCCTCTGTTCATTTCTTAAATAAATGAGAATAAAAATGCTGCTTCCCACAGTGGATAAGGCAGACAGTAGGAAACAGTCCAAAATTTCCTGAGATGGTCTGTAGAAACTGCATACTCCGGCAGAATTTGAAAACAAAATGGTCAAAGTTGTTTTTGTCAAAGCGGTAACTCAGAATGTAATTACTACTTTACTGCAACAACACTGATTTTTATTGAAACAAAGGGCCTTACCTATGCCTGGAAATTTTGACTGCTTACAGAAGAAATATTTTATAGCATGCTTCCTGCTAGAGCAAAAATGTGTTCTGACATTCCCATCCGTTAAAAAAGTGTGCACGTCACACAGCAGACCTTCTAACAGCAGCCAGAGCCAGTCTTAAAATATGAAAGGACATTACATCACAGCTCCCAGAACAACTCTGTGACCCACAGCTTATGAAAAGGGGTCGCTTTTTCATTGTAGATGTTGTGCTTTTGGGGTGCCCTATGGCAGACCCCAAACTCAGCTGCAGATGCCACACAAACACATCTTAGTCAAAGCCGTGGGATTTTTGTTCTTTGGATGTCTCCTAGAAATCTCCCCCTCTCCTTCCCTAGCTTTGAGAACATCTGGTATGAGTGTCACAGCTCCAAAATATTGGGATGGTGCTTTCAGGGCCTGAAAGTTTGGCACAACCCTACAGTTCTCTTGGTTTATAGATCTTACAATAGATCTTACATATCTAGAAGAGGATCCCTTCAGATCTTTGTGCTATGTCTTCATAGTTGCCCATCTTGTCAGCTATGCTCATGGCACTACTGTCCCTAACAGTGGCGTTACCCACACGGAATAATAAAACCACTGTAAATTCACAGACTAGAAGTTTCTTTTCATGCTTTCTCATAAGAAGTGTGGTAATAATAGGATATTCAACTGATTACTCCAAATATTGAAGGATCTACTTGTACCAATATGTCTGAGCCTCTCCCCAGGGGCTAGGTAGGATCAAGGGTACCAGAAATAACTATTGCGCCAAAAGAAATAGCACTCAAGATGCTCAGTAAATTCCCATTGGGCAGACTGGAGCAAAATAGAGAGTAGGTAGTGTGCAAAAAATTCTTCTTTGACCTATTCCATGTGTTTCTAGCAGAACCCAGAATAACAGGCTTATTCCTCTTCATGATCTGTCTCTCCCCAGCATCACAGCCTTGCCCAGAGTCTTAGATGGCTGCCACACAAGTAAGGAGTAGTTTCACCATATTTAGCACCCTTATCCTGTCTGCCCACCCACGACTGATCAGGAGGTCAATCTGCCTTGTCCACTGTGAAGTTATTTCTGCTGTAATAATTAGCATGGTTGAGAGTAGAAAAGTTAATGCAAGTATTCACACAGGAGAGTGCTGCTCCCTTTAAACCAAGCTGTTCAGATGGGGCCCCATAGCAGCAGGGAGCTTGGACTTCTAAGCAAGAAACTTGGGATTGGTTCCATAACAAACAAGACAAGATTCTTCAAAAATTTGAAACTCTCAGCTCTTGAGCCAAACATACCTCATGCCATTTATTCTCACAGCTAGCTTCAGAGAAATACTAGGATAGAAAATCTTCCAAGTCTGCAGAATTGGGCTGTTAGCCAAGCTGAGTGAAATTTCAAAAAGCAGCTTCTCTTCCATAGTTTCAGTCCAGAAATGCATCTGCAGTGGGCGAGGGCAGATTAGCCCCTCACTGGAATTATTCTGGACTCAGTGAAGTCCCAGAGTCCTGCATGTACATGACATATACAGTGGTAATTATATGCCTCCACACAATTAACTTTGGTGCTCCCCCTTGTTAGCATAGATTGGAAGCTTGTGAGTATATGATATGACTATAGCAGGGTTTAAATTAGGGATGAAGAGAGAGGAGAACTGGGACATGTCCATAAGCATTCAATACTCCAACTTTTCCAGGTTCTGGAGAAAAATCCTGACCACACAAATAACCTTGATAGCTTTAGCAACTGTGACAAATAACTACACATAGGATTATGCTTGGCAGCATCACTCAAGACAATATGGTAGGGGGCCATGTTTCCACATGGATAAACTCTTGCACTAGAACTTTAATAAGCAGGTGTAGAAATGTCTTCATCATCATGGTGCTGTCTTTTTCTGCCTCTTCTATCCAACACTGCCTCACCATGGATATCTGTTGCAGGCCAGCTGCATCCCAAAGGAGATTTCTGTTCCCGGCTTCTGTTTGTTTATAACAGCCTCCAAGACTGCTGCAGAGCCAAGGAATGACTGGCTGTTTTCTCAGTCTCAAATACTGGCTCAGTAGAAAATGGTTCATCATTATCCTGAGCACTCTTTAACTCATTTGCTAAAAGGAATGTGGCTGTATCCCTCCTTTCTGGTATCATTCATTACAGTGGGCAAACAACCTCAGCAAAAACCTCACTCTTTTCTTCCAGCCTCAGCCCAGTTTACTGGGGATAAATCATTACATACAAAGGCACCCAGTCCTGTGGTGGATATAATTTAAGGGATGAATATTCAGTTTCACACATTGTTAAACCTTTCCCCCCTCCCCACAAAAGCTGTGGAATTATTTTTGTATTTTAGTTTCCTAGCGTCAGCTTTCCAACATCGGATTTTTTAAAAGTTTTTGCTTAGGTTAAAAATGTTCTCCTACCATAAATCTTGTGTCAGCCTCAAACATACCAACTATTTTTCACTTTCTGTTTTGAGCCTCCATTATGAAGATTGCTTCTGGAACATTGTGACAGATTGTGATTTACAGCTAGGAAGCCTAAAATAGATCCTAATTGAAGTGCAATAGACTATGACTCTTTTGAAAAGGAGGGAATTGAGGGACATCAACATTATTCAGCTAAGGCTGCTTCAAGTTTTGTTTGTATTTAGAAGCACAACTTTGCAAACCTACCAGAAAAATGGTCCCTCTACAAAGTTCAAATGTCATTCTCCTTCTAAAAGAGCATGTAAGTGAAAACTCTTTATCACCAAATGGACATTAATAAGGCCAAATTTAGAGAATTAAGAGCTGGACAGATCATCTTCGGAAAGATTAGTGGAGCTAAATATTGCATGTAGAACTTAGCTAAACATTTACTGAAGGGAACATAAGAATCTACAATCTACAAAGGAAATATTTACTGAAGAAATAAGAGGATTTGCTCATGCAGATAGATATACATAAATAGAAAGATGAGCCTGGTGGAAGACAGACTCGCTCTTTTCAGCATGAATTGAGATTTCAGTATTTGTTTTAATTTGTGATGGCACTTCTTCAGTTTTAAATACTTTATTTCAGATTGCTCTTAATATTCAAAACAGGAAATGAGGAGTTGTTCCAAAAGACAGACTGAAACATGTCATCACAAAAATGTTGAAACTAGCCATTAGCTTGATCTGAATCCTTACTCTTTCTCCTATGAGAACATTTTAGCTCAAGCAGTATGATTTTCCTATGTTATGGTGCCTGCCTTTTCTGACAGACTTTCTGTTAAATAGCAATACAAAAATAATGAAGAGAAGTCAGGCGCATTTTGCATTTCCTGGCCAGTGCATATGCAATCAAGTCTCTTCTTAAGAAGCCATTCTTAAAGCAAATCACAGAAATATAACTGTACAATGGACAAGACTCTAAAACCTGACCCATGTTGCTCTGATGAAGACGTGCTAGATAAGAAGAGCATGCAAAGTTATCTTTAACTTCCCCAGTTTGTGAAAAGCAAAAAAAATGCTACTGACTTTTAGTCCCTAAAATCTCAATCAAATGAAGTGCTGCTCAGGAAATTTTTCTCCAAATATCTCGATGTTGTCGTGTCATATTTTATCATAATGTCATTAATGGCAGAACCGGATAGGCTGAAGAAATGATACTATCAAGTCTACACTTGTTTTTCTGCCATAGCTAGCATGGAGTTATGTGAGCTAGGGTGTTTCAGTGCTTGAGGAGCTTAAGGATCAAAGTTGCATGGTAATTGAGGGAACTGAGAAAGATCTAAGCATCAAATATAGCAACAAACATCCACAAGCCTAAAGCAGCCTCTCTAACGAGCATCTTGCTCTGTTCACCTTTCATGTTCTGAAAGCTTTTTGAGGGAATGACATAAAGAAGACAGACAGCAGAGAGTCGGAACAAAATTGCCTGCATAACCCTGTTTTATTTAATGCTAATTTTACGAAGCACTTACTAAAAGCAGCTATTAAAACCAGCCAAAAGTGTTTGAGCCACCTGTCACAACTTTATTTTCACAACTGAGTTTTTTATGGCTCATTCTTGTGCAGGAAAATCAAGCTTACAGCTTTCAAACAAAGAAAACCAAAGCGGAACCAAGATGTTTTCCTTTAGCAGAAAGGTATGTTTGAATATTCCTTTAGGGTAGAGCTCAGTGCCTCAAAGAGAAATGCTCAGATATTTATTTCAGATAGGCAGGGTTGTCTATAGTTGTCATTGATAAAATCCCTTTGAACTGAAACATCTGACCAGAACTATGAATCGCTGCCTAAAAATTTTGCATCACATGAGTAATAGTTAAATTATAGATCTTGAAATGCAAACATTGTTTTCAGCCTCCTTATAAAATGCTTGTTTGATTTTATGGCATGTAGACCCCAAATTTTTAAGCTGCAATTATTTATTTCAGATGTTTAGGCCTTCGCTATGTGTAGAAAAGGCAACACCAGAAAAACAAATGGAGTATTTAGTAAGTTGTGAACTACATTTCACAAGAAGAGAGGAAATGAACCCTTAGGTAAAATTAACTGTGAAAATGAACTTTCATATTTTAGTCATATATTGATTTTTTTTCTCAGATCTCTTTTCTGTTGCAGGAATCAAATGGAAACCCATGCTGTGTCCTTGCTCCCATGACTGCCAGAATTCAGGTTGCCCTGGAGATATGATGCCATATTCACAGAAGGGGAAGAGAGAGACCTCAGCCCTGCTATCCTCCAGGGACCAAGCTCCAGAAATTCTTCCATGGGCCTCTTTTGACCCCTGTGAGCTCATAGACAAAGAGAGCTAGCCAAGCATTTGTAATGTGAGATGCTACTGTAAATTAAACTATTACTAATGAAAGATCAGAGGGATCACTTAAAAAAGCTAGCTTCCTGTTTCTCTGCATGCCTTTGGGAAATCCATAATCATGCTTTTTAGCAGCACAACCACAGGCACTGTGTATTCAAAGCAAGCAGAGAAGCAAAATCTCTTAGTCTTATAAAAAGGTGTGGCACTGAATAAATATTAGCAACATCCTGGATATAAGAATATACCCAGTTAGGACAGTTTTTAAACATATATACATTTCTATCTGAATCATTCATCTGGAAAGACAGGACAGTATCTACTGGAAATGGAAAGTAGAACAAGTTAGCCTTACAGGCAGAGCTTGCTATCAGTCTTTAGAGGTATGTAAATCCCTCAGCAGGTCAATACGTTATTTCCTCTGTAACATATAGGATTTACTGGTCCCATTAGTGCACTGTCCTATTATATTGTTGCACAAGAGGCTGGAGCTCAGGGAGGGCTTTGGTACTTGGATAACAAAAGCTTCACACACATGACATCAAGGCGAGCAGCACACCAAACCCACTCTGAGCCTCAGGACAAGTATGCGCAATTCATCTCCCTCTTTGCATCACCCAGCAGCAAATTAAGCATGGAGTGGAAAAGAGGACAGCAGTGAGGGAATCCAGGAATATTGACTTCTTTGCTGTGTAGCCTGGACTCTTGGAGCTTTTGCAGAAATCTGTAAAATGGGAATGGGTTGAAGGATACTGATAAAGATCCTGTGCTGAGGACAAAAAGTTTCACATGGCTGCTGTCCTGGGTTCAGCAGCAGCAGTCATTTTTCTCCTTCTTAGTAGCTGGTGCAGTGCTGTGATTTTGACTTTCAGCCTCGGAACAACGCCAAAAAAAAAAGAAAAAAAAGGCACATGCATACAAAAGCAAGCAACACTGCTGCTGCTCTGCGCAGAATGGCATCTGTTTCCTCCAACAACACAAGCCCTGTTATGGCAATTGTAAATGGTGCTGGAAGGAAAAAGCAATGCACAGGAGATAAACAAGGAAAATAAGACTAAAAGCAAAGACAACCACTCTGCAAACTTGGTTACTGCTGGGGAAAGGAAACACCTTCCTGTAATTGAATGCTTGCAATTTGGGAGGAATGATACACTGTCTGTGTGTTGAGATGTGCCCAAATATTTTACTGAAGGTCTGTGCCCACAGCTTCTGAGTTTGCAGCTGCTCAGAAATGCAGACATCAACTGCAGAACTCAGACTAACAGCTGTCCAGCCCCCAGTCTGTTTCCTCAGGTTGTCAGTAGAGAAAGACTAGCAGTCACCAATGGACTGAACCTTTACAAATATATTAAACACATTTTTCATCTCACTCCCTTAATATTTTTCACCTGTGCAATACCTGTAGCAGTAAGTGCCACAGTTTGGATGAACATTTCACTAATTATCTCAGGCTTTAATCTATGCCTCTGAAGTTGCACACTGCTTCCCCAAGCACTGGAACCAGAAGTCTGTGTTGGAACTGCCCTGTTTTACTGCAGTAGTGAATAAAGCTTTTCTCAGACGTGTTTTGGTACACTACATTCAAATATATAAATGTAAATAAAGAGACCCATATTCAGAATCTACAATAGTAACAAATGTTAACTGCACAGCAATAGCTATCAAAAGCAAAATTCAATGTGATCATGTCTTGTGGTTGCCTCAGGGCATACCACAATCATAACTGATAATGTTATTTAATAAAAATATAGGTCAAATGCAGCTTATAAGTTTACAGGCAAGGTTAATAAATGGGATCTGATCATTAGGTAGGTACAGCTGAACAATTTAGGAAGCATTTAAGAGCTTCCCTCGAGGTGGTGAATCAGGGCTGGTCTGCTTTGCTTGGCTCCTTTAGTGAGCAACAGGAATGAAAAGTGAATAAACAGAAATGTGAAACAGTCATGTCTCCTTTTTTTCATGCCCTTCCTCTAAACTTCTTTTTTTTTTTTTTAATACCAGAATTAAAATGCCTTGTAGAGAGGAATTCTGAAAGAAAGTCTGCATGATACACAGCCTAGCCTGTTTGGAGACTGAACATTATTATTATTTTCTTATTGGTCCCGGAGCTCTCTACTGCAGTAATCCATGTAAAAAAGGCTGCTTCCTCTCTTGCCAGGTTTACAGTCTATGTAATTCACTATAAAAGAAATAATGAACAACTATTGTGGTAACAATTTGTCTTCTAAATGTAAAGTCTTAGGTGTTTCTGCCCATTCTGAGACGCTGTCCAACTTGCACAGTGCTACCACAACCTGTAAGTGGTATTTTTCTGAACAGGAAGTCCCTGCTGTCATTCTTGAGCAGGCATGAACAAACCAGGGCTTACTATCAGTATCATGTCACTGTGACATAACATACTGTTGAGCATTTGAACTGTAGTAGCATGGCTGCAAGGTCTTTCTACTTGCTGCAAAGTTAAATGCATTAGTTTAAAACCATCCTTGAGGTGAGATGGGCTAACAGCAGGCACATGGGCAGCTAAGGTCACAGAGGTGATCCAAGGACTGGGAAGCCTGCCATATGAGGAAAGGCTTAGAGAATTGGGTTTGTTCAGCCTTGACAAAAGAGGGCTCAGGGGAGACCTTGCCACCATGTTCCAATATTTAAAGGGTGGCTACAAAGATGAAGACACCCTTTTTACAAGGAGTCAAATGGAAAAGGAGTCAAATGGAATAGACAAGGGACAATGGGCACAACTTACTCCCAGGGAGATTCTGGCCGGACAGAAGAGAAAAATTTTTCACAACAAGAACAACCAGCCATTTGAATAATCTCCCCCAGGAAGTGGCACTTCCCCAGAGTTGGACACTTTTAAGATTCAGCAGGACAGGGTGCTGGGACATCTTGTCTAGACTGTGCTTTTGCCAAGACAGGTTAAACTAGATGATCCTTGAGATCTCTTCCAATCTGGCATTCAGTGATTCTATGATGCTTTAGCTGCCAAGCAGTACCTTGCAAAACTGAGTAACTCAGCTGCTTTTGATGGCATGCTCTTAATCCACAAGGGAAGAAAGCTAAGCAAAGAGCACTGACAGATGAGCTTTGGCAGAACTTCAGGTGCAGGGACTGAAGATTATGTGGTGCTACTGTCACCACAGCAGGAACAGCAGAAGGAGACACCTTACTCACTTCACTGCTACATCCATCAGTGCTTGTAAAGTGGTTCACACTTAGATGCCAACCAGGGCAAAGGGACAGAACTGAAAGATGAAGGTAGGTTGTTGGGTTTTTTTCACCTAGTTCAGCAAGATAAACCTGTCAATGTCCATACAATTAGATTATCCTATATTTGGAATAAGTCAGTAATACACATCGTACATACACATACTGCACACACCATCAAGTAGTGTGCAGTAACGTGCTTGGCAGCCTTAAGTTGAGGAGTGTGAGTGTTGCCCCTACTGGAGCATGAACCTCCCATTTGAACCCAGCTGTGAACATCACCACAGTGATACAAAAGGAACTGAGAATGATGAAAGCAACAGTGAGGTTTTTAAGTGGTAACTGAAAATGGAAGAATTTTTACTCTCAAGGCCTGCAGTGCTACAGCAGAAGAGGAATGATATTTCTAAAGAAGGAGAGTTGAAAGAAGTTTTGGTTTGGCAGGTGGTTACAGAGTTACAGTCAGAAGGTAACATACTCGGAAGCAGGCTCTCCTCTGGGGAAATACCACTCACAGATAAAACGGAGTTATTTAAAATGTCTGTTCTCTCAGAGGACAAGGAAAGTTACAATTTGGTCAGCTCTAAATCACAGCCCAACAAGATGAAAAATAGATTACGCTTCAAGCATTGATGCCACAAAAACTTGGCAGATGTTTATATACGCAAAAGCAGTAGCATATGCTGCACAGTGCTTTTCAAAATGCGTGGTTTGAAAACCCCTACGTGCAGCGCAGCCAGGGCTGGAAATGCAGCGTGAGCGAGCACTGACCTCTAGTGGACATAGAAGTCTAGAACTGATCGAGATCGTTGAATTCAAAATAGAAAATACGTCATGCGAACAGTTATCCCGAGGTTTGTGCTTGGCAACTTTGCAAGCTACAGTCAGCACTGGTTTACTGTTAGGAAACTCACTGTCTATGTATGAGGAACTATCATATCTACTGCAACATCGAGAGGCAATTTTTTTTATGGCCAAAAGAAAACAGTACACACTTAGAATTTGCTTAGTAAAATGGATAGAAACCTAGAATCATAGAATGGTTTGGGTTGGAAGGCACCTTAAAGATCATCCAGTTCCAACCCTTCTGCCATGGGCAGGAACACCTTCTGCTAGACCAGGTAGCTCAAAGCACCATCCAACCTGGCCCTGAATGCCGCCAGTGATGAAGTCCTTCAGTTCAGCCTGTGTTGAAGCAGCACCAGGGTAATTTCTTATGGTGGGGCATTTTTATCAATTTAGTAACTCCAAAGCTGTAGCATTACAGCAGTATGAAGCTTTGCCTTAGCTTTTCAGCTTCCAGAAAACAGCCGCTTGGTCAGGAAAATTAACTGAAATTAAATCCACTCGCCTTTTTAGACATTTATTAAATAACTTGGCATTGTTAAGAATGTCTCAATGGAATTTAGCAGAGCACCAAATGAATGGTGAAATGAAAAAATCCTAAGGGAACATGAACATACATGTCATATAATAGTAAGAGTCTTTGTCCTACTTTTTCTACAATCAAAAATACACAACGGTAAGGGTTAATTTTTTTTCAATATCTCCCCCTCCCCCCCCCGAAGTATCTCCTTGATTCTCACTTTCAAGTTATTTTCCATAGGAAAAATAATATAAGTGTTTTGGATGTCTTCTTTAAACTAATCCAAAGGAAAAAAAAAAAAAAAAAAACCAAAAACAAAACACCCCCCCCCCCAAAAAAAACAAAATCCAAAACAAACCCAGGCACATAATTCCATAATAACCTGCTGAAACTATCGAAGTTGGGCGTTCTCTAACAGTTCATGTGCAATATAGGCTTCCCTTCCTGTATCAGTAATGCCATGCTTCTTTCAGTATGTCATAGTTCTTCCACTTTTTTCAGGCTCTCACCAGAGATTTCTGGGGAATGTTTGGTCAAGGAGGCTCAAAAAAATTAGGACTTGCATCTGGCCTTGCAGAAGGGCTCTGCCCTTGATTCCTTTGCACCCTGTCTCAGACAAGAATTATTGCCCCCACACCTGAGACATTTATTCTTGTCTCAGAATGGCAGGGAAGGGAAAAAGCAGGAGAATCTTAAGACCTATTATTCCTTATTGCAGATCTGGGAAAGGAAGAAGGAAGAACTATGAGAAGAGAGGGATGCCAGACAATGCACCAGACTTATTGTCTAAATGCTATTCAAGAGTAAGAGTTACCATCTCAGTCTTTGATTGATATGAAGCCAATCTGTGTCCCAAAGTTAGCTCCATCACGAAAGTGAGAGTAAAATTTATCAGGGTGGCATGCAGTACAGAAAGTGATATTTTGGTTCTGGTCTGTGACAGAATCATCTTGGATGTTCACAGGAAGAATCCCGCCCCTCTCAAGAAGAATCCTGGAAGGAAGAAAGACAAACAGAAAATAATATTTTTTGTACATTGTCACATTCCTTAAGACACTATCATTCAGACAGCACTGCAAGTACCAATTGAACAAACTATGCTAATATTGTGACTGGTCTTTCATTTGCTTTTTTTCTTTTTTCCAGTATTAGACGAGAATAATTGATTTTCTGCAGCCAGTAAAACACATTTAATTTGAATATTTGTCTATAATCCATAAACTAACAGTAAAAAGGAAAAATTATTGTTGAAATCCAGCAAAAGAGAGCAGACACCATTCATTCAAAGGTATCATTTGTTGATCTGCAAAATACTAGAGAGTACTTTAAGATGGTGAGAACCCTCACCATAATAGTGCTGGATAATACAATATCAAAATAGTTATTGATAACTAAAGTGGAAATAGTCTTTGTTCATGCAGTAGGCTTACCGTGTTGCTCTTCTAATATCAATATAAGGATTTGCAGAGTCCAACAGTCTCACACACTTTGGATCAATCCTGTGGAATTCTGTTGCTGACTCGTGAGGAAGTTTATAGCAGCAAGGTCCTACAGACGGGCCCAGCACCACAAGGATATCTTTCAAGTTACAGCCATATGCAGATACCATAGCATTTACTGTGGCCATAGAAACTCCTAACAATGTGCCTTTCCATCCTGTGAGAAGTAAGAGGTTGATAAAAAAATTGTATAAATTGTCTCTTTAATTTTATAGTACCGAAATTATATGCTCTTATTAAAAATAGAAACCAACAGATATCTTTACATCTGAAATAAATATATCTAATAACAAATAATTGCTTTTTTTAAAACCACAACACATTAACTATCATTTTGCTGATATAATTTAGTGGAGATGGAAACTAGAGAGAAGAGTTTAGATTAGGATTCCAGAATTCCATTTTTCCAGTGTCCTGGTTTGGGCAATTAGAACATAACTTACAGCTCTTCTGTGCTTGAAACATTTAAATGGGAATATGACAACAGAAATATGTTACAGTCAGAAGCTTATTCTTATGGTGATATGGTGAAAATGGTTTTAGTGTGATTTTAGAGAAAAAAAACCAAGAGGCTTAAGCTAGAGATATTGTTTGGCACAGATAGAAGACAGCCCAGCTTTGCACTATGCCACTGTTTGGGATAGAAGGAAGCCCAGCTTTGAGTTCTTGTATCTGTTTGATTCCCAGGAAGCCTTGCATTGCACAGGGAGTGTGTCATAATGAAGGATAGCATATGCTAATAACTTTTCCTCTGCTTTTCCACATCCAAAGACTGAGTGACCTTATACCTGATTGTCTTTTATTTGTATATATAGCAACACGTGCTCAAGTTAAACATGAACTGAGCTGGGGTTGGACAGGCAGGAAAGGACCTAAGATAATTGGAAGCCTGGCAAGGATTGTGATGTGGGAATGAAGGCCAAAACTTGGGAGATGCAAGGCAGGAATTCAGGCTAGATGTGGGAGGTATGCTTGGAGAAGGCAGTGGTGTGGGTTGGGGAAACAGTGTAGTGTGTCAGGAACTAGACAAATGAAGAGGCAGCAGAGAAAGGAGCAACTACAGATTAAAGTATTTAACAATAATTAGGTTTGAACTCTCCCAAAGTAAAACTCTTAAAGACTTCCAAGAGCAGATAAAATTCCCTTTATCCCTTCCATTTTTTTCCTTACATTTTTTTCCTTCCATTTTTTCCACCCATTAAAAACTACAAAAGCCCTTCTCCTCCCAGACACAGGCCACAATTCTCAGTCCTCTCCCCTTCTCTAACCTAAGCTTTCTAGGCAAGGGGTGGGACACCCCCACCTCCACCCAACTTTACTGAAGTCAAAGTTTTGATCATCTAACGATGACTCACAAGTCTGAATTTATTTTGGCTGATTTACTGAATGCATGAAGAATTGTATGAATTGGCGGTATTCACAAATCTAGGCAGAGGTGAGGCTTCCTGCCGTATCAAGGGGTGTACTGGCATCAAAGCTGAGGAGAAATTCTCAGCTGTGTAGTCGCCTTCACCTTATAAATACAGACTTTTTTATAAAATTAAATAGCCCCAACAGGAAAATCTCCCCATGGGATACGTGTTCTCACCCAGCGGCTGGGACATCTTCTGAAATGAGATATAACCCAGGTTGCGCTAACCATCCTTGCTTTACTTTTACTCTCATTAGGTTTTACAGACAAGAATTTCTTCTGATCCAAAATGACTGTTGGGGGCGTTTGTTTTAGAGGCGTTTTTCACATAGGAAGTAAGAGAGGTCACAAAGAAAAATTACTTGGTTTTGGCTACTGGACCGGAAAAATAAATGTAAAATATATAAATAATAATTATTACAGTTATAAAATACTTTAAAAATGCATAGCTTGGGAAACAAACTATTCTCAAGATTAATCCTGTTTTGGCAGGGTGCAGGCTTAGCAAGTCAGGGTCTACATTGCTATGTGATCTTGCATTTATTCATTCTCACTCAGTGCTCCTTTGGTTGCTGATTTCTAATCCTTAGTCTATAACTCTCTTTCTCCCAATGGTCTCCCAGTTATTTTGATCTCCGTGATTTAAAATTCCTACCAGAATGAGCAGCACCGCAGGCTTTTCTGACAGGATCAGCAAAGAGCACAGGTATGCAGTCAGCACCTGGAGCTGCTATCGTAACGCCTTTCTGATTCGTAACTATTCCATCATAGCTGTCAGGCTCTGTCTTTCCCATAACACACACAGCATTAGCATGATCAACCTGTCAAGACAAAACCAGAACATGGATAGTGATATGTCAGTAAAAAAAAACCACCCCGCAGTTCTGACTAATGCAAAGATTTTTCTTTGGCATGAAACATTTCTGCACCAACAGATTATGTGTGGAAATCAGGCACTCCTTTGTTCAAATGCCATGCAGCTGTATCAATAGAAAGGCACCATAGGAGTGATACATTTTTCTTTTAAGAGAAACTGCTCTGATCATTTATCTGATTTTTCTAGTCTTTGGTAACATAAATGTTAGAATGTACTTGGAAGAAACAGCGCTGCTTCTCCACATAGTGCCAAATGGCTGATGCTTGGATGGCTATTCCCACAGATAAACTGCCAGCATAGATATTTTTGTTGTCCTGCTTCTCACAAGTTCTTGCTGAGAAAGATAAGAATAATGCCTACAGTTTCAGCCAGTGATACATGAAAGAAGATCTGATCTATTTACAGAAATCCACTGTTTGATAAGATACCTTGACTCTGTGAAAAGTCTCTGGGTCAAATCCTGCAGCATTAGCTAGCCGGCGGAGGTTTTCTTTAACAACAACTTGTGGGTCCCTCCGCTTGGAACTGCTGAAGAGATTGCAGGAGCTTAGAGTTGGTATGTAGGAGATCCCACCTGCCCTTGTGGTGAATCCGTGTAGAAAAATATCATCTGGCAAGGCAAAAAGGACAACAAACAATCACTTTCAACACAAGACCACTCTAGATATTATATGGGTTTATACTGAACAGACCTGAAATCAGCCAGTCAAGTATTGCATTACCTTGTATTTAGCAATCACATTTAAATTTAAGGAGTCTAAGTTTCCTTTTTGCTCATAATCATAATCCTCTGAGGCCATGTTAGAGGGGTTTGAGCAAGAAGGAATCCTGGCAGATTTAGCCTGATTTTTTTGCAGAGTTGTAGTACAAAGCTAGAGAAGGGGTAACTCACTGAGGAAAATGAGAGTAGATTTTTAAACAAATGTTCTAAGGTGGAATCTTCAAACTTGGTTGGCAAATGAAGTACTAGTCCTCAAGACTTCACAGAATCTCAAACATCTTTCTAAGGCACACTAAAACCAGCAAGAATTTATAGTGTTATTGAAAAATCCTGTTTTTACCATGCGGATTATTAAGTGTGGTTTCATGTACCAAACGCAATCCCTGCTGTGCAGTGATGGGGAGGAAGGGGTTTGTGTGGCAAATCTGAACACAGAATACAGTCTCACAACTGGTATTTTTGCTATCTTAACAGCTGACAGGCTTAGTGACATAACCAGAGTTAAGATTAAAAATCTCTTACATAGTACGATCCTTTCAAAGTCACAGTGAAAACATTGAAGCACAGTGACGGCAGAGATTAAGTAACTCATGTTCCTTTCAGGTTATGGATCATTTCAGACATATTTTTGGGGACAGTTCCAAATTTTTGCAGTAGCAAACCTCAGCTTTCCCCTGATTACTCTGAAGTATGACACCTGAAAATCACACCACTTCAGAGACAGGCTGCACTAAAAAGTCAGGCCAGGGCAGGGACACTGAGACACCAGTCTGATTAACAAGGCATGCTTGAGGCTGCAGGCCAGGAGAAACTCCTGTCCGGCCTTTCCAGAAGATGATGGCAGCTCTCAAAGTGTCTAATTCCCACACAGAAGGAAGGCGATTTTACTGTCTGCAGTAATGCTCTCACTAAATCTGGACCTCTCTTTCCTCAGATCATGCCCCAGGCCTTGCCAGTCTTTTGCTGTATCTCTATTGGCACTTCCCCCTCTTATAGGCAAGATATACTATTACAACATCACCTAGAGTTATTTGCTGCCTGAAGACATTTCCAAATCTTATCCATTTTGCAATTCCCTTGAAGAAGTATGCTTGGAAACAGTCCCTCTAAAATCTGTTAGCTGGGATCCTCTTTACCTGGGATGAGAGAAGATCTGAGGATGGTGAGCTCCCCTTTCAGGCTTGGCAGGCTTTCCAAGTACATCTGAATCTCACTTTGTATGAGTGCCATGTCCTGTATAAGAAGCATTTGCCCTTCACTCTGAGGTTCAGCTATCTTCAGGTTTTCACAATCATATGCCACCTGTAAATCCTCAAATTCAAACTGGTAGACTGCTGTAAAGAGATGATCTATATATACTTTCATTAAGGCTTTTCTTAAGGTAGGCACAATAACTTTAATAATGCTTAGGTCTTTCTCATCCAGGCTTTGTTTGATGGTGTACAAAGCAGCAGCTGTATTCGGGGCATGTACCACCTCCAGTCTTTTCTTCAGACTCTGAAAAACACTCAGAGCTAGAAGCAAGGACTCTTTTTCCCCATTCTTTTCACTTCCTTGCCTCTGGCAATACATGACATAAACAAATGGAGCAGGGATGGAAGAACATTTCTCAATAGTTTCCACTGTGTTACATAGCAGTCCTTGGATGTGCTGCAAGTTGGCTGGTAGGCTGAACAGATCTACCAGTACTGCTTCCACCATACTGCAGGATACTTAAAAGATTCTCTCAACTGTCAAGTAGTCAGTAACAAAACATGAAAAACAAAAAGGCAAGACAGCATCATTAGTTCAAACCAGAATTATGTTATTAAGGCAAATCATTCACTGATACTGTATAGAGAAGACAGCACAGCAGTAATTACTGTCTTAGGATTTCCTCACTGCATCAAAAGAAACTGCAGTAAGAGAAAAGTAGCAGAAATAGGAATTACTGTGTATGTATTAAGGTATTTAGATATTTCCATTCCACCTTGCCTACCTCAGGTTTTTCCCAGGTCTGGGATGACACATATTAGATTTATTGAAACAATTAACCCACATTAGCCTGATGGGTCTTCTTGACCTCTTGACTGTTGGGCCCTCCTCATGTTCCCATGAGAGGAACCATATACAGAGGTCCCTCAGCTTGCTGGGACTAGAGAAGCTTCTGTAACAATTTTTTTTGAGACAGTTATGGCTGAGGGAGAGCCTATGTCTGCTACCGCTCCTGGTAGCGGGGGTGGAGGGCTGTGAGGGCAAGGACTTCTTTCCCACAGGCCTTGAAAAGACTCTTTTCACTTCTCCCCTTGCTGATATCAAAAGTATTGACTTGCTAATGTCTGACTTCTATGTGGCGGGGCATATGATTGGTATAGTTCTTTTCAACATGCAAACACGTGCAGGAAGTCAGCACAGGTTACTGAAAATTTACCTACTAATGAAAGAAGTATGCATAACTACATGAAAATAATATAGTATGCATACATTGAATATTACATACAATATATATAATATTCATATATAATGTGCATTATATATGCATAATATGCGTATATAATGAAAATAATATAATGTGCAGAACTTCCTGCCTCAGCAGTTTCATTGTGCTAGCTGCACTGTACTCCGAAATCAAGACATGTTAAACTTATCCAAAATAATTCCATAGTTCAGGGTTTTTCGTGTGGCCCATAGTGTAACTCCAGTTTTGGGGGAGATTTTTCCCTTTTCTGACCTTTGTTGATCCAAGCCCAGCTAGGCCTGCCTGTGGAAACTCATCCATCTCTCTCTCTCTGTTACTATGATAGCCTATTTTACATACCCTTTCAGAAGTGTTTTATTTTCTCCAATAATTTTTCAGTTTCCAGTGCAAGCCTCCAGAGTTCTGGAGCAAAAGACTAGATCTCTCTGCTTTGGGAAGCTTGAACAGACAAGTTGGATTTCATGACTAAGCACAGTACTTGATATACAAGGATTACATGCAGCTTTATTACCAGTTGTAAGACCCCATAAACATTTAAGAATGTTCTTTAACACCACAATTTTTTTGTACAGTAACAAATTGTGCATGAATACTAATTCCTTTGCAGGAAGATTAATATCTTTGCAACAACAAAAGGCTCAAGAATCTTTTAAGTCTTTGAAATCATGCTCTGCTACCAGAGCTCAGCATACCAGATAATGCCTGGCATTATGCTCCTGTCCCAAGTCCTCATTTACTAGTAACTAAATGCATGCTCTGGCTTCCCAACACTTCATTATTCTGCAAAAATACCGCTCTGAGTGTACTTGAGGCCTACCGCTATGGTGGACTTGGTGTCCTCCTTGGCATTTTACGGCTGACAATGGATTCCCAGTTTCTACACTCAAATGAGAGATCAAAGACCTTTCTGGTTTTAATGGATTGTTTATTCAGAGCAGGCTTTACAGAAAACATTCCCTATTTTCTTAATTGTTCTTTCCCCTAGACTGGAAGAAAAATATTCCTGACTGAAAATGATGTTTTGCTTTCTGCAAGTTGAACACTTACAAAGATAAATTAGTAACTATCAAAACAGGTGAACTGAAAGTATCAAAATGTGACAGCAGATAAAAGCATCTGCCAAGGAATTTATGATTCTTGATTTTGCTCAGAGTACTATTTACACACAGCTGATAACAGATTTTAGAGATAAGAGCTTGCTAAGAAAACATTGTCGAAACAGGCTCATATTAAAGACCATGACTTGGGAAATCAGGATATTTCCTTCCCTACCCTGACACTCTCTGTGGGAGGCCTGTATGAGTACGACATGATCCCTATCTAGGCATAGCTACTAGCCCCAGCAAAGACACTACAACAGAGGGCTGTAGTGGGAAAACAGATTATTACCTCACTTCAGATGCATCAATAGTGGAAGAGAAGTATATTTCATTGCTGTTCTCATACTTGCCCAGAAAAGTACCACCAAAGAAAGGGTGGAAAGAAAGTGTTTGAAGAGGGGGAGGCAACTGCCTCTGTTATTAACCTGTGTGCGTATTGCAAAAAGTCCATCAGGGCAATTATTGGGATGTACACAAAGAAACAATGGGACTGATTCACCTTTCAGTTTTGCATCACAGAATCCTAGTGAGATCAATGGTGTCCGAAGTAAAACTGCTTACGCTCATAACAAAACTGTTTGACTGCTTTCTAAGTTCCCCAACAAACCCCTCCTCAAAAAAGAGGTTTGCCAAGCACAACAGTGTTTTAGCTTATAAGAAATGCATTCACGGTTATTCAGGTTTAAAGTAACATGCTCTACAGTCCCCGTGTTCCATGGGAAGTCTCACTGCACGTACCTGCATCAGAAAAGATTACGTGCATTTGCTCATTTCAGTACACAATGCAAGACAAATACTTGCACAAACTTGAAGCCAAGACCACCCATTAGCTGTTTCACTCACTCCCTGAAACTCTGTCAGTACAAACATTTGAAGGGTAAAAAGATTCTCTTGCACAGACATCAAGAAAATCAAAGAAAACGACAGCGAATGAGAAGAGAGAAGTGAGGAAGGTAACAATAGTGAAAAGGAGAAAAGCAAAGTGAATATAGAAAAAGAACAATAAAAGAAAGAAAACCAGGCTGCAGAGAAGAGACAGCCCAGGGCAGAAAAAAAGATCCAAAAAGCAACTTTCAAATACCCTGAAAATCTAATTCTAAAACCTCCTTCTTGGTCACCACAAGACTGCTGGCCATTTCCTGCACCTTTGAATCCTATTGTCACCTTACAGATACTCAGAAAAGCAAGAAATAATTCACATCTGCCAGAGAGAGATGCCCAGAGAAAGAAAAGAGATCATTAAAGCAGACCAAATGTGCAGGGAAAACAGCACATTTGTAACAAAATTTCAGCGAAGTCAAAAAAATGGCAGGAAAAAGAAACACGTAAAAATGTCTTAAACAGGATTAAAATTAAACATTCAGCCTCTCTTAACTTGGATGCATTTAGGCAAGGTTGAAGAAACAGAACTGGGTACTTACAATGAAAATGTTGAAGTACATGCAGCTTTCATAAACAAACTCAAAGTTTAAAACACAGGAATTTACTTACACAGGAGTACAGTCCTCTTAACCTCTAGAAGGATCTCATCTGATTTAAGCACACACCACCAGCTTTATATATCTCACTTCTCACTGTCAGTCTTGATTTGTACAAGATGGAAATTCCTATTCTAGGTAAGATAGTAGTGGGAACCTGTATTTCTGCTTTATGACGAGATCCTCCTTTGCTGCTGTCAGTATCAGCAGGAAATAACAGACTATACTGAAAGGCACCAACACGATTAAGTGCCTGGGTAGTGTTAAACCCGGAAGCATCATTAACCCTGCCATGTAACTCACTGCTGTCATCACACATTCCAATGCATCCGCTTTGCACAATCTCAAACAGATTCAGAAACATACGGCACAGCAAAACAGAGCGAGAACACAAAGAAGTTAAACTTGTGCAGATTGAAAGAGTCTCCTTTCCTGAGCATGTTCCAGTGAAGAATTTGGCAGTCAGTCAAGAAAAAGCATATTCAGAAGGAAGAACCCTGACAAAGAGGTTACGAGGCCAGTGTTCAGGGCCACATGCCCAAAACAGGGATTCCAATTCCCCCTGGGAGCAGTCACAAATTTTGTAGGCCTTCATGAAAAAAATCTGAATGTTTTAACAGGCCAACGGTCAAAAGGCAAGGGAGGGGGGATGAGGGATTTTATCAGGCTTTGTCCAAGAATTGAATGATAATAAACACATCTTCTCAGCTGTGCTAAAATCATGGTCATGACAGATAAGTGCATGACAACTGAAGAAAGAGACAAGAAAATCAAAGGGTTGTTTTTTTTTTTCATTAGCAGAGGATAATTCATAAAATATGATCCTGTGAATTGCTGTTCTCTGTCTCCTCTTCCTGCAGCAAACCTACATTTCTGCCAGGCCCAGAACACACCTTGGGACTCCCCCACCATTTCCCCTCCTGCTTTCCCTTCCAGCAATCACTGGGCAGAGGGATGAGAGCTAAATCCTCCTGGCTCTTCCTCCCCAAGGGAAGAGATGTCAGTGTCTTGTCCTTCCCCACCCAGGCACCTATTTTGATGAAACTTGCAGAAATCAGTTCTCTCTGAGGCTTTCCATGCCACTGCCTAACACAGCTGAAGTAGATCTTTAAAAATTAACACTGGGACTTGATGAAGAGAGGCCAACACAACCATTTTCTTCCCTTCAACCAGGCTAAGGAAGGAAAAATAATTACTGGGGTTATTTTTGGTGCAGAATGCTGAGAAAGGGTAAGGAAAAGGTCAGAAAATATCCATCATACAGAACAGTATTGAAACGTCTCCAGCTGAAGTATTATACTTAGCTCCTGCCATTTCAAAACAGGGATGAAATAAACAGATTGTATGCAGAGATTATATCAAACACTAGCAAATTATGACAGAAAATGCAGTTAATACAATGAATTAGGTATCTTCGGGAACTTGGAAGCGAGACGAAGCTAAACAAAGCTGCCTCAGTCACAGCTCGAGCCAGTCTGCTCCGCCGCTACAGGCCCCGCTGCGGCGCGCTCACCCGCTGCTCACAGGACGAGTCGTTCCCCCGTCCTTTCCCCGTCTCCTTCCACGAACGACCACTTCCTCCAGCCCTTCTCCCGCCTCTCAGCGCCCATTGGCAGCCGCTAACGGCCGAGCTCCCCTCACGCCTCCTCGCTGGTCGCTGCTGTTCTCCGACGCACCCTAAGCCCCGAACGGCGAGCAAGTGGGGAGACCCTTGGCCGACGCTCCCTGGCCGGCGGCGGGAGGGCGCTGAGGCGGGGCGGCTGTGGCCGGGAGCGGGAGGCCGCCGCTGCTTGCTTTCGTAGGCCTCCTCGCCCCACAAGCGGAACGAGGTGGCGTTGTCGTGCCGGGGCGCCTGGCTCTGCAGTGCCCGCCTCTCGGTCAAGACTAGCGACCTTCAGGCACGGTTTGTGGGTCATCTGAGCGCCGTTTAATATATTGGCCCTGAAGATATACTTGTGCCAGACTCAGTGCATTTTCTTGAGAGTTTGCTGTCACTTTATATACTATTACAGATTTTTATATTAATAAAGAATTTCTTAATTATTCTATCCAAAAAGATACAAAAATAATACTAAATATTTTCTTATCGCTGGGGAGCATCTCTACAATGATACTAGTTTGTGACTTTCCATGTGACAGCTTTCTCAATTTGTAGTTTCTCTTAAGGATAGTTTAATAATACAACAGGCGGTTGCAGTATGGTAGCCCCAAAGCTTCAATATTTGGGCTGAATGTGAGAGCATGCTCTCATGAGTTTAAGATGCTCTTAAGATGCTTTTAAAAGCTATGGCTATACTCACAAACTGAGGATCTGTCCTGGAGACACGCCAGAAGAACATTGCAATACTTATTTTTATAAAATTTGGCAAGAAAGTAGTTCTCAACCGCTGCCTTAGAGCAGCTACCCATAAGTAACCCATTCTTATTAATAAAAAATGAACCAAGTGAAGTAATGTATTGATCTGGTATCCTGTGGGAAAGCCCTTCATTTTATTCTCTTTCATTAACAGGAATTAAATAAACGAAGATAAAACAATTCACTTTTTTCATGTCCTGCACTTTTGCCTAAAATGGCCAAGCAAAATTCTCCTTCACTGATTCAAGTTGTAAAACAAGTTGCAGAGCAGCAGCATTCCCAGGTGACAGAGATTGAAAAGAACAAAACAGTTCTTTTCCAATTACAGGTAATAAACCTTGCTTAGAGTAGCCTGATTAATTTCCATTTTTTTCATTAGATGAGGAAGTATTCCTATGAAAAAAGAATCTGATGGTATTTTGGTTGTTTTTTTTTTTTTTTTCCTGGGTGTTTGCGTTTCAGTGTAAGGCATCTATTCTGTTCCTGTGCGTGGCATTTAGGCTTACCCGAAACTCTGTATGTCTGATGCTAGTAGTAAAGTTGCAACACAAGTAACATTTCATTATTGCAGCTTTTAATAGAAGCTTTTATGTTATATTTGGAAAAAAATAAAACCAAAATGAAGCAACACCCCAAAAAAAATTAAGCCAACATCTACAAAGAAAACCCAGAGAAACTCAATGCAAAGCTAGAACTTTTTGAAATTTTTATTGTGATTTCCTAAGAAATTAATGGGAGACACACACACACACACACACGGATATTAAAAGTATCCTTTTTTTTTTTTTTTGTAGATTTCACCAGACTTTGCCATTTTTTCTTAGCATGCTTTTAATACAAAATACTTTTCTCTGTGCATTTGAAGTAAGCATCTTAGTCATTAATACTGCTTTTATTTAGTAATATTTGTAGAACACTGGATACATGTAGGTTTTGTGGAGACTGTAATAATTTCTGTTCTAATCTCTCACAGAATTTATTAAGCTTTCAATTATTATTTAACCTTTGAGATCAAATTTTCATTGAGAAACTTACCTTTAAGTGTAAATGAAGACTCAATAGTATTCAGGCATTTTTGAGCATGGGAGAATGCAGGTGGAAATTATAGAGTCCCAATTATAACACCTGTAAATAGCCTTTCAGCTGAAACACTTGATGTTTGAAATTTTGCATGAAGATACAGCTTCTCTGAAGGAGCACCGAAAATTGTCAATTGACTGGCCACACTTGGGGAGAAGCTTTCTCCTAAGTACATACCATTCTGTAATGTAGTATGATGATGCTGCAACAGTTTAGTTGCGATCAAACAATTTAAACAAGGATGTCTATTCTCAGAAAAACCCACAGGACTGTAGAGCCCAGGTAATTTAGCTCATTTATGTGCTTTGTCTTCCACACACTTCTTTCAAAAAAGCCCAAACCCTAGGAAATTCCATACAAACAGCTAAGTTAAATAATTAGGAACTTAAAGTTGGAATGCAGAACTGTTTTTTTAATCTTTATATCTATTTTGTTGTGTGTATGCCATGGAAGAAATGCAAACCAGTAGTTTCCTTTCCAAAACTGAAGATCTTTGCCATTAATATCTTTCGCTTTCCTGTCCACAGTAAATGGTGGCTGGCAGTGATAGAAAAATTGCTAAAATTATGGCCCAAGATTTCCAAATTAAAAGTTACACAGAAACTTTTTATTCTCAACAGTTAATAATGTTTTAATCTGTTCAAGACATTGAGTAACAGATTTTGCAGCACTCATAATGGTTCCATTAGGGAGAACATAATAGGTGACATAAATCACGATGCTAATTCTCTTACTTAATGCACTACTGTTGGCTGTTATGTTGCGTGGGATTCATTCTAGCTATCTTACATCACCTACAGGTCAGATACTAAGCCTGTGTTAGTCATCTAGGCTCCCTTGGTACTCATCAAAGAGGGAAAAATCTTTTCTGAGGGAGCAATTGAAGCCTCCCATCTTAGATGTACATGTAAACATGGCACTTAGAGACATGGTTTAGTGGTGGACTTGGCAATGTTAGGTTAACAGTTGGACTTGATGATCTTAAAGATCTTTTCCAACCTAAATGATTTTATGAGTCTATGATTTCTTATGATGGTACTGCTTCCTGGAGTCATTCAGTTCTCATCAGTGAGAAGATACAGAGGCCTTTTTAGGACTAGATGTGTATTTCCTGGGGGGAGGGAGAAGGGGGAGGATGAATAAAACTAGCTGTGATTAATCCAACAATAAAGTACTACTGTGACAAAGGTGGGATTAAAAACTTCAGCAGAACAGGCTAAGAAGCTCCATCACCCCAAACACCCATCTGTGTACTTGTGTGGGTTTGTTGGTAATTTTTGACATGGTTAGTTACTTTTGGTCTAATTAGAACTTAATCATATTTCAGCTCTAAACAAGCATTAGGACTGACCTTGATCTGTCATGTCCTATGTATTTTGCAAATACAAGGAATTCAGATTAATTTCTGGGGTACTTTATTTCATATTTAAACTCAATCTAAGAGGAGAAATCTAAAACAATATTCTTGCATTGTGCCTCTAAGGTGACGATTTTGGGAGATGGAATTCTGTCTTCTGCTATTCAAGCCGTGGTAACAAGTGGAAAAGAAGGCTGCTTTGAATAACTATAAATTATAGTGTTTAACTAAAAAAAGAAACTGAAATATTTTACAGGCAAAGTTCCAGGAACTAGAAAAAGAAAAGGGTTCAATTCTGTTAGAAACAAGGACAATGGAAAGGGAAATATATCTGCAAGATGATGCCATAGAAATGACAAAACACCACTGTGAAAACCTGGAGGCTGAAGTTAGAGCCCTATATTCTGAAAATTTGAAGCTGAGGCTCGATGCAGAAGCAGTACAAGAAGAGTTTGAGATGGCGTTTTCAAGAAATAATGAATATCGGGAAAAAATAAAGGCTCATAAACATCTCTTTTGGGAGACGGAAAGTAAAATGCCAGTTATGATTGAGCTTGCTAAAAAGAAAACTGTTGTTCAAGAATTAAAGACAAAGAAAGAGGAATTAATGCATGATCTCCAGAATCCAGAAGGATCTGTTATAAAACAAGTGCAGGTACTATATTTCCTCTTCGATTCTTTTCCTTTAGCATGAAATAATTTTGGCATACTGTAGTCAATATTATTTTGTCTAATATATTTATGTTTCATGAGGCACTGACTACGGAGATTATAGATAGTTTATAATGCTACATTATTTGAAGAACGTTTGACATGTATGCAGTAAAAAAAATCATAAGCCATTGTTACCTGTATATTGTTGTGAAAGTCAGGTTCATTCTATGTGATCAAATGAACTCGGCTATGAAAAAAATTACAGAGCTGTAAGCTATAAACTATATGATTAAACTATATGATTGCCAAACTATTTGTGGCCTTTTTTGGGTTGTTGGCTAAACTTAAATTGATACTTCTTAGAATTCTGTGGAAGATTGCCACGTTGTTCCATTTTTCATGCAAGAGCACAGTATTTTACTGTTGCTGTCAGGTAACAAACTACAGTTGAGCTATTTGGCAACAGGAGGTAGATTTGATGAGATGGAAATGGAAAAGAGGAGAGAAGGAAAAGATATTTGTTTTTGTATTCTAGGCCTACACTGTTGTTTTTACTTGATCC
This sequence comes from Ara ararauna, assembly GCA_028858755.1. Lineage (NCBI taxonomy): Eukaryota > Metazoa > Chordata > Aves > Psittaciformes > Psittacidae > Ara > Ara ararauna. Next base: position 103,019,702 of record CM054378.1, on the reverse strand, counting down.
TAATTGCAATACTTATTAAAACTACCATGTAAGAATTTTTCAACGTAAAACTTTACTATTATGTGAACAAAACCAATTATGAAGTTGGAATGGGGTCACAGATTGAAACTCTGACACAACTAGCATTACTGAAAATTGGGTGTTACTCTTCTCATGTGAATTGCTGAAAATTTGGTTGTACAAGCAAATATTTAAATAATGATTAAATAGGGGCTCATTAACATTGTACTTCCCCATGAGAAAGAAAAATCTATCTCAAATATTACATGATTACATTAAATATTCTTTGATTTTCCAATAAATTACATTTTAAACAAAATTAAGACAACCAAAATGAGTTCAAATTCCTGTATTGTTGTAGTTGTTTACATATTTCAGATCAAGGGTGTATCTTCCTAATTATGTGTACCTTTGTAAGCCATGTTATGAATTGTTTTAATTATTATTTTAAATTGCAATTAGTAATTTATTAATTTAATTATTATTAATTATGTTAATGTGAAACTGTTTATTATACATCTTTATCTCATCTATATTAATGAAGCAAGACTATTAAAATGTAACATTTTACATTAGTTTAATAGATGCACTGCAACTTTTTAAGAAGGGGATTTCTGTATCTTGACTTATATCTGCAGGAAGAAATTATGCTTTTACAAAGGGAAATCATGACATTGAAAGAGTTCATCAGTAATAAAACAGATTTGCTCGACAAAGAGAGAAAAATACATGCTAAGCTTAGAAAAGAAATTGAGGTGAGTCATTTGAATAAAATATAATTACATTCTGTTCATCTGACAGAATGTAGGTAGTACAAATGAATTTTTAAGTATTTGCACACTGTTGCTGGCCATGTATTATTCAAGTATGTACAATAACCATGCTGTCTTAAATTCTTTATACTGATAGTATTTCTAAAATTCAGAACTCAATTGCTATCATGAGAAAAATTGATGTTAAGAACCTTTTTTCTTGAGTCTTAAAGAAGGAATTCAGCTGTGAACTTTTGAAATGATGTCCTGAAAAGAAAGAGGTCACTGAACGATAGTAAAGCAAAATGCACGGGGTTTTATTTCTGTAATACTTTTGAAATACTTTAAATTCCACTGCTGGCTTGATTATTCGTGACTTGTCTCATGGTTCCTGATAACTCATCAATGAGAGAATCAATTGCACCAAGAAAATGGACTTCCCATGAATCAACCTAATTTGAGCTGAGATTGAATGAGGGATAATACAGCAGCTCCTAATTAGCTGCCAAGATAAAATTCTGATAAATAGTTAAAACCTTCTCTTTTTAAATAATTGAACCATATTTTATATTTTGTTCCTTACTGAAATACTTTGTATGTCTAGATAGTTTTTAGTTTGGAAGTTTCACATCATTTGTCTTGTGAGTTCAAATAAATGCCACAAAATTTAATGAGCAAAGCTTGAAAATGTAGAGATTAACTGAGGTAAGGTTAGTTCAATTGCCCATTGTAAAATGTAGGAGGTAAAAGGAATCATTTTTCATGTGATAGGGAACAGCAGAGAATTTTTAAATGTTAAAGTAAAGCACAGCCACTTTAGGTCTGTGCTCTTCAGCATATGAGAAAATATTTTATTATCAAGGCAATATCCTCCTGAGAAAGTTCTCTACACCAAAAGTGAAATTAGACAGCCTAAAAATAATGTTCTGTTGTCAAATTTAATTAAACAGTGAAGGTTAACCTGTTCTTCAGTTGTTTGGCTTATATGATCTTTTTGTCTCAAAAAGAAGCAGGTTTACAAATTGAATCTTTCATGGTATTATTTTTTAGTAAGTACTTTCTGGAAAGCAATCTGATTTTTAATATAAAAACTGACAGTCAACAGTCAGAGACATTAATACCCAGCAGTCACCAGCACAACTGAGGATAGAATACTCAATATAGATAAGCACAAAACCAGAATGAGATACTAGACACACGGATGAGGTTCCATTGAGCTGCAGTGGTGGGATTCAGCTACAGACTGCTGACATCTAAATTTGGTTGGTTGATAAGAGGTAACTACACATGAGTCAGGTACCCAGAATTGCTTGTGGTGAGACACTGGCACAGGTTGCTCAGAGAAGCTGTGACTGCCCCATTCCTGGCAGTCTTCAAGGCCAGGTTGGATGGCCTTTGAGCAACCTGATTTGGTGGAAGGTGTCCCTGCACATGGCAGAGGAGCTGGATCTAGATGATCTTTGAGGTCTCTTCCAGCCTAAACCATTCTACCATTCTGTGATTCTGTGATTCTATGTCTGATAAGCATATTAGTACTCCCTGCCTAAGCAGATGTGCCAGACAGTTCCCAATAATGATGTTAGAAACACATTTCTAAAAAAAGTAGATAATATTGATCATAATGTTTCAGTGTCATGCAACCCCTAGTGTTGTTCACATGCTGCAAGCATGTATTCAAGATGAGTGAATCTGACAGCTTCCCTCAGAAAGTTGTGGAGGATATAGCGGAGAGCCAGGCAACATGAAGGAAGACAGCCCATCACCAGTGCAGTTTATAAAACATGAGTTAGAGAGTTGCTGAAGTCACTGGCAGCATTGTAGTTCTGATGCAGCTGGACACTATCATGTGTATGTTAAATACAGTTTAACGATGTTACAATAAGCAGACATGAGAGTAATTATACACTGTGGCTAATATGCCGTTCCAGCTAGGGTAAGTAAGCCCAAATTTTCATTGAGTGAATGCTCATTATTTCCATTTTATTATGATGAGTGTTTCCTGCTTTTACACTTCAGAATGCAAATCATCAGAGGGTCTTCTGCGGCCATCCTTCTCTACATAGGGCAGCAATGAAGGCAAAATTGATACAGTACTTCATTGCCACAGTATTGCCTTTCTAAGAAAAACTAGCTTTCTGAACACAGCGCAACAGTGAAGGTGTTACTACAGCCATCTAGGTTACCTCACTTGTATTCTAATTTATCCCCAAACACGCTTGTCAAAGAATGAAAATGTCTTCCTTTCTCACCTCTAACTCCAGAGCCTGAAATTTTCCATGTAGAAATTTTGCACAGCTGTGAGTTGCTGATTCTTAGGGTGGGATTTACTTTGTTAAATTTCAGACATCTACAGAGCAGATACCCACATCGAACTCCTCACTTAAGCTGTTAGCGGGACAGAGCTTTTCTTCCCTTAGTGGGAGAGGCATGATTAATATCGTCCTAAAGCAGATATCTGCAATAACTCAGATGAATGTCTTCCTAGATGTCTGTATCTCCTCAGTAGCTGTAAGGTGAACATGGAATGAGTTGGTCCAATGTCAGAATCTACACTTAGGTAAGCTGGACTCACCTCTGTAAGTAGTTTCACTTGAATAGATTTTGAAGTGAACTTTATTCCATTTTATTAGGTACAGAATAAAAGATATGATGCTATTCTAAAACGTCTGCATTGCCAGCTGAACAAACTCCATTCAAATAAAAGACAGTGGCACTGGAACATTCAGCAGTTGGAGAAGAGGGCAGCAGAACTAAGGAAGTGTCTTGGAGTAGCAGCATTACAAAGTAGCATGTAAAACAAACCTAACAAAGCTGCAATGTGGGTAATCTTTTCCAGACGGAGAAGGGTTGAGGGGTTTTCTCTTTTTTCCTTTTTTTTTTTTTTTTTAAATACTAGACCTATTAAGTAGTCTGGTAGCTGGGCCAGGGCTCAGTGATTTATTTCTCTTTAAAGTTTTTCTCCCTTTCATTCTGTGACCAGAACTAGCTTGCACTCAATTGTAGTGTTTTGCAATACCTTTGCTTTTTTTTTTTATTTTTTACTATAGCCAGAGGCTCTTCAAGAAGAAAGTTATTATCATTTCCAGGTGCTTTCAAAATATGTGCTAATTTTATCTCAAAAGTAATTTGAAGTCAACCAAATAAGATTTAAGGAGTTCCTTTTTATTTGTTATGCTCTCTTTGAGATCCACATTTTCTCCTATAGAGAACTTAGTATCTGTGTGTATTTGCATTTTTGAGATACCAAAATTCTAGATCCCTTATTATTGCAACTTATTAAGGAACTCTGAAAACTCTGATGACCTGTATTTTGCTGTGTGGGAACTTCATACAGATGATGGATCTGTCAGGATGTCCTAACCTGGGGGACAAGGAGTACATAGGCTGTCCCAGTATAAAAGGCTTAGGAACAAGTATGCTCAAAACTGGGCTCCAAATAATCTGACTTCAACAGGTCTAATATAGGATAGCAAAGTGGAATGAGTAAGTAAAGAGAATACTACATATGGTCTGCCTTTAAAAGGGAAGAGCTCACTGTCTAGAAATAAGAATGCATTAATTATTGATGATTGATTACAGAGGAGCTTACTGTGTTTTAACTTACTGGATTTTAACTAATACTAGCCATCTGACATCTAAGTGCTTAATGTTCAGTAAGGTGGTTCTTAACAGAAATGAAGACCTATTAAAAGTTCTTGTTAAAATGGAAATGAACAATAAGCTTTTTTCTTTGCCTTCTTTTCACGATGTGCTTGGCATCTGGGGAATTTACAGTACTTACTCTGTTCTTACACTTAAGTTAGTAGCTCTGTCTGAACATAACCTGTAACATTTATCTGTTCTATGGAAGTAGCTTTTTATTTTGGGTGTTGTTTTGAATAATTTAGATTTATCTTTACTCCTGAGTATAAAATGAAGATTTAAGCAAATTGAGCATTTACTGTGGAAAATGTTAAACTGCCTATAAATACTTAGCTGAGGAAAGCAAAGTTAAAAATGCAATACTGTTATTACTTGTGTTAGAACATTCATATATTGATGTATATTTACATTTCCCTTAGTATATTATTTCACTTAATATAAAGTTATTTTAAACAATATGCTGACTCACAACTTCCTTAGACTCCCAAGTTTGGTTTTGGCTTGGTCTTCTTCCTTTGCAATATTATCAACTAGTCTAGTTCTGTTAAAACAGTAATATGGAAATTAAAACAATAATATGCTCTGCTATAGTAACAATAATGTGATACAAATAATTTGCTGGGTTAAAATCTTTCTAACCTGATTTTCTTTTAAAAGAAGACAAAGGCATCTTAAAATTAATAACAGAACATTGCATCTTATCAAGTATATAGTTCATAACTGTAACATTACAACTGTTTATCCACACACACATCAAAACACCTTGCATTTTATGCATGTGTATCTTTTAGAAAGGGATCCAGACTTGAAAATTTGGAGAATTTACTGTGTGCTATTGGTAGTTTCAGTGATTAACAGCTCTTCTTTTCTTTTGCATAATTTCTAATTTCAATTTATTCAGCCATCCAGTGAACTGAGTGTACTTGATATCTCTCCATAAAAATACTTATGCGCTGTCTTCTCGCTGAATTGAATGGATCAAGTCTTCCAAAGTTATTGACTGTCAGGTCTGACTGAGAGCTTTAGCTTACTGTATCCTCCCAAAAGTGGTACAACATCCAAAATTCTCTGGGCATTAAGACTACCCTTAAATGTGCCTTTTACTACTGATATTGTCTTGTTTTTTGTATTTAGTTTCAAATTATTTCTGAAGCAGAACAATTAATGCATTAAAATACATTTTGTATCAGCTGCGCAAATTACTTCAACCAAATTTATGCTGATACTTATTACCATGGTTATAATATCACAGTTTAACCTTGCACTTTATTACCAGTTGAAAACAACTCTAGCAAACAATCCAAACCTTCTGGTGTAAAAAAAAAATCACACCTTTATTTTTCTGACTGATTAAGTTGTTCACAATTACTTCTCTGGGTATTAGGGCAGTTTCTACATCAACACACATACAACATGATTCACTCATAACAAACAAGAACCTTGGACCTACATTTTCCTTGTTCCTTTTCATAATCAGTAAGTTTCAGTATCTCACATTACTTTTGTGGGTCTTTTTACATGTTTTGAAATAGCTCAATATAATTCAATAAAGGTGAATACAAATAGGTGTACATAATACTCCTGTTAGTGCTAGAGGAAATATTCCCTTTTCCTACACAGAGGCCCACATCACTGCCTCAGTTCAATGCCACAATTACAGTCTCTCATTCCAGACAAACATATGATCTGTGTGTTTAACTCAAACTACTTTGGCACCTGAGTTGATTCATCTCTGACCTTTGAAGCTTTGATTGTCCTCAGTCTCCACTAAACTTGTAGAAGTTTAGTCACTGAGTACACCTGAAATCTGTATTCAGCTGTTTGATGTGGTAAATGCCACATTTTACAGGATTAAATACATTTTGCACACTCCTGATTAAGCAGAACTTCATATCATGCAGTATTTACATATTTTCCCAGGTGCAGCATTTAAAATTTAACATTCATTATTTAACAGATAATAAATACAGGAAAGGCGTAAATATTTTACTAGTGAATCACTCTTAATTGGGAAAAAACCTTGTTGGGGAAAAAATTCAGCCAAAACAAGGAAGTGCAAATTACTGCCATCTCTAAACTATCAGCATTCTATGGAACACATGAAAAAAGAAATGTATGTAGCTTTTTATAAAAATGTCTAATTCCAACAAATCCTGGTAACCTGCTGAGGCTGATTTTTCTTGGTACAATGTTGAACAGTAGTAAGTTGATCTCAGGGCATTTTATTTTCCTTAGCAAGCAAGCACAGACAGTAGGAGAATGATTTATGATTTTCGGGAAATAACTCAGTGAATGCACTTTGTGTTCTTATTACACAAGACTCACGCAGCTCCCAGAGAAGAAGCTGCCAAATGCTTATCAGTCTTTCTGAGGATGGGTGTGGGGCTAAGGGAACAACTTCTGGCTTCCGGACTCTGCAGGCGGTGGGAAGAAGAGTGGAAGAGGCTGCTCATGCTGAACAGCAAAGCGTGTAAGTAAATAAGAATGGAAAAACTTATCAACCAACCAGTCCTACCCACTGCTTAACAAAAGTTTGGAGCACAGGAAACTGGATTTGCTCCAGCAATATAGTATGAGTAAGAACATACTGGGGAAAATCCACACTTGACAGGGAAACAGAGCCATTGGATTACATCACATGATGCCGCAAATGTACTGCTGGGTGCTGAAGGGAAGGATTTACCTTTGCTGTAAGCTGATGTTCTACATGAAATCCTTTCACATGACCACAAAACCTCAGATGCTGCAGCAGAAGAAATGTGTCAGATAATAGAGACATACCTGCTAAAATCTCTCTCTCATCAACGCTACCTGCAATACACAACAGAGGGAAGGTGGGCTGGGGCTAGGCACCAGTGTTATGGGTCTTTGCCTCTGCTGCAGTTTGGTTTGGTCCTCAGGAAACGCACTTGCAGGAATCCGTATACATGAATGTGACAGCAAGTAATGCATGCTATTCTACTATGGTTCATGCATGATGCTTCAGAGGAAGAAGAAATCATGGCCAGACCATGCACTGATGGTATGTTATGCTGCTGAGGGTGAAAAAAGCCCCACTTTCAGAACTCTCACCCATTTTTCTGAGATGCACTAATATAGTGTTGTCAATTAATTATTAGATCCTTTGTTGAAATGGAGCTGCAACATGTAGCCCTGCATCATGTTGAGGCAGTGACTTGTTGAGGAATTAATTGAAGCAATACTGAAATATTTTTCTTTCGATTGCCTACTTTGCAGGAGGCAAACACTTTTTCAGGGTCAGGGTTAAGGCAGTGCAATGAACTCCCTCAGAAATGTGGATTGAGCAAAACCAATTCACAGCCTACGTAAAGTACCACACTCAGTTCTTTCACTTGGCCTTTTCGAGCATTTAGAGGAAGCAACTTGCAGCAACCTAAGAAAATGAAACCCACAGACTGTAAACAACAAAGCAAGATAAGAAAGAAAAATCTCTACCCCCCAAAAGAAAGATGATTGCGCTGCATGTTTCCCATATGGATGAAAGCAGACAGAGGAAACAGCTTCATTGTGTCCCTAAATATAATGCTGGTTGAATATGGTTGCTACAATAATGAGCAAAGAGGACAGTGCTCTGTGTTGAACAGCGATTTTTCCTGTTAGGAAATTACAGGAGTGTTTCTACATTTTGCAGTAGCTTCTTAATTTGACAAAGTCTAGTTTTACATAATTGGATGTAATTCTACATTTTTGCAAGACGAGCAAGCTTCTTAATATCTCATTTGATTATAAATACTGTATACCATATATTCTATACTTATTGAATAAATGTCACATAAAAGCTTCAGTATTACCCTATATTCTACACCATATATTAATTAACATAATATACCACCTGCAGTGTTTTCCACGAAGTCACGAAGACTTTTCGGAGGGGGAACTAGCACCAACAGTTCGACATGCAGTTGGCTTTTTTTCCCCTCTGGCAATAAAGTCTACTAGTTCCCTCTAGTGGTGAAATGTCTTTCTACATGGAAAAGGCACCTCTTGTTTCGATTTGAAGATCAATACTTATCGTGAGAATAGTTAATATTTCTACAGAACATGATGAATACTCCTATTTTATTTCTAAAAAAAGGCAGGATGAAAAGGAGATGCTGAGTATTTTGTTACAAGTGCGAATGACAACTGGATGATTCAATTTAGTTATTCTAAATTGTTGATCTGTTTTTAAAAGAGGGAGAATTTGGAAAATTTCCTCACACCTTTTGTTCTAATCTGAGTTATAATGAAAATTCCATTACAACTATAAGGACTTTGTATTTTTTTCTTAAAAATACTTACAAAAAATGGTTTATTATGAACTAAAAGCAGTACTTTACATAGGATTATAGAATGGTTTGGGTTGGAAGGGACCTTAAAGACCATCTAGATCCAACCCCCCTGCCATAGGCAGGGACACCTTCCATACAACCTGGCTTTGAACATTTCCAGGGATGGGCCCGCCACAACTTCTCTGGGCAACCTGCGCCAGTGCCTCAGCATCTTCACCCTCTTCCCAATATCTCTAATGAAACTCCCCTCTGTACACTTAAAGTCATTCACCTTTGTCCTATCACTACATGCCCTTATAAAAAGTCCCTCTCCAGATTTCTTGTAGGCTCCCTTTAGCTACTGGCTTCTCTAAAGTTTCCCCAGGTCTCCTCGGAGCCTACTCTTCTCCAGGCTGAACAACTCCAACTCTCTACTTACTTTTCCTTAGGTCACTTTTTTCTTAGTAAGAACTATTCTGTTGAAGGTCATTGGCTTCCTGCTGTTTTCTAAAGAATATATTTCAAAAAGATCAGGTAAGACTTATAGCTGACTAAACGTGATGATAGCTGGCAGTTACGGATTTACAATATGTATAAACCCGTGTTTTCAGACTTATTAAATAACCCTGCCTCGGCTGAATCTTTTGGCCTGAAACTGCAGTTCTGTCTCAAGGTCAGTGCTCTGGAAAGCTTGAACATAAGGTATGAATATCATCGCTTGAGGCTCCCAATATACTTGACAAGAAAAAGGCATCCTGCAGCTGATTCAGGTCTTGCATGCCTTATGGCAGAGTCTGTCTGTTTCCAGTCGCTACAAAGGAGTCCTAGAGCAACTACCCATAATTTAAAAGACTTAATTAAACACCTATTTTGTGTGATATAAGCCCAGAAATAGCACAGTCAGTCTGTTGTTTACCCATATTTAAAGGTTCCTTTTATGGCTATGTGCTATGGAGCATATGATTGAACATTGGCAGGGGCTTTTGAGAGGAGAGGGAAGATGGTTTCAGGCTAACCATCCTGTAATCATCTACTTTATCACCTTTCTCTTTTTCAGTCACAGAATTCTAATCCATTGAATCCTGACTTTATGACATTCATATATAATTTCCATCCGCAGGCCAGCAGTCTTCTCAACCAGTTTGGATAAAAGTTATCTGATTCTCACAATTCAGATGTTACCTTCAGGTTTTATCATATATGTCACAGCTACTAAGGGATGGAACACCCTACTCCAGTGCAGTACAAATAAGCTATCTACCTTTTGTACATCTCTACTGAAATCATTACCATCTCTCAAATCATGAGTTTTTATTATTGCTAAGATTTCTTTAATTGCTAATGTAATTGTATTCAGTTAATTGATGCAGTTGGAAAAACAAACATTTTAGCAGGGGAGAGCTTGGGTATCTCAGGTTTTTTCACAATTACATTGGTTGGTTCTTCCTTTGCAATCATGGAGGGAAAGAAACACTTCTAGGGAATGTTTCACCTGGACTGCCTTATATGGTTGCATAAGGATGGCAGGAATTGTGGCCTAAAAAGTCCTATTTCTCTCAATTCACTGTAAAGGGAGTGAAGGGTCAATAGCTCAAATGTAAATAACTATCTTCTGATGTCTAAAATTAAATCAGATGTATCCAAGCCCTGTATACTTGAGCCACCACAGCCACAACAGCATTAATAGTAAATGCTCAAAAGTTCTTTGGGGTTTTTTTGCTTTATTTTCCTTTATTGCCTTATTACTGGCATCATATTTTTCTTCGTATTTCTTTAGCTTTCCCTATTGAATTCCTGAGCTGTGAGCTTCTCATTTATGTATTACATTCAATATCAAGTTTTCCATATGTTTCATTGAGGAGCAGTGGGAGACTGGTTCTAACAGCTACTTCTATTTGCCAGTGAACCAGAGTAGGCTTTTAGCTAAAGATTTCCTCTTCCTTGATGGTGTACTCTTTGCTTTTTAAGCATCTTTTTAGTTTCTGCCATAGAGCTCCCTTTTTTCATTTGCTTTTTTCTATCTATCTACTTCATTCACAGTTTTCATCAGCAAGGGTAAATTAATCAAGATGCCCAGAGGAGGTGGAACTAAATGATCTTAAGGTCCTTTCCAACCCTAACTATTCTATGATTCTATCATTAAGCTGCAGCATCACCTACTGTGCAGGGGATTCACTTTGCCTGCCTCGGATATCTATTTAGAACTTAATAACTCACATTCTGATGGTGCCTTACCCTTTGCATTGGCCATGCAGGGGATATGGATGGGAAGACTGGGATGGGATTCCCTTCTCGATGGGCAGGGAAAAGCCTTTTGGATAACTAACATGAAGTGAGATGAAACATCATAGGGCTCTAAGAGAGGTGGCATGATTTGCTTTCTAGCAGTGCCTATTTCCCTCTGTTGCCTGAAGAAGGAGTCCAGGGCAACTAGTTTTAAACTCACAGTAGGTGATTAAAATTACATGACATAAATCCCACCTATCATCTCCAGTTATCCCTCACTGACTCCAGGCCAGGAATTAATACAGCTCTATCCATCGTAGTGAGACCATGATTGAGTTACCCTGTACTGAGAGCAGTAATACTTTCTGTGTTAAAGGATCACAAGGAATAATTTTAGAAACTCTAATAAGTTGTGTGACCTCCATGCTACATTTCTGAAATTTAATTCTCCCATGGCAAGACAATTGCTCCCCCACAGTCTGCCTCTCACTGCAATCAAGTCATAAGAAATAATTCTGGTATGGTTTCATGGTCTATAAAGACTCTCCCTCCTTCCCTCTCTGCTGTAGTCTCTTCTTGTCTTTTGTGGTTTAGCACACTGACAATTAGTTACTGATTTATGATGATGTGGAGACCAGCTAGCAGTGTCTTTGTAGTTCTACCGCTACACCATTGACTATTTTCACCTTGTCCCCTAAACAAATTTTATCTAAAGATCTTTAGCATTTGAGTCATGTGAACTCTCTCACCAGTTGTCAGTAATACTCACATCAGTGAGAATTTCCAGTCTCTTCTGTGTAACCTCTACATTTAAAATTAGTGCCTAATGACCAGAAAAAAGCTGAGGATGAAAATGAGGATGAATTTGGAAATGTAGGTAATAAACTTCAACAAGAATAGCAAGGGAGTGTGAATGGGAGACACAGACTGCAATGAGTGGAAGTAAAAGAAATTGGGGAAAGGAGAACAGTGACTGTGTTTATTTTATACTACAGAGCCTGTAGTGGAACGTGAGGTTCCTAAATCTGAAGAATCCTCCACAGTCAGCAGATAATCTCATTGTGCTCCAGCTGCAGGGGAATCACAGTCTACATTACTGTCAGCATCTATTAACTCATGTGACAGAGACCTGCGCAAAAGATCTAAAGTACTGATCCTGATGTTGACTCTGAGTACCAGTCAAATCTCACAAGGTTACTTTTTAAACTCATTTTTTGAACTGAGTTATGAGGTTTGTTTGATGCTCAGTTTCCCATAGAACATCTTTCTAATTCCTCATGGCATCTTCAGTGCTTCCTTACAATATGCAATAGCTGCTTTAATTTTTTAAGGTAGTAAGTATGGCAGCTGGAGAGGTAGCACCAAGATTCTGTTGCAGCTCAATATGGCATCTGCTCACTGTGTGAGCTAGTGGCTCAGGTGTATGCCACCATTGTGGAACCCAACATTTTGCTTTCTTTTCCACTAGAAAGGAAATGGCTTGAAAGTCCAATGTGGAAGAGAGTTTTCTCATTGATGTTCTGTGTTATTCTGCAGGCTCTTCAGTGGTGTTATAGTTAGTTCCTACACTTCTAACACACTTGAAATCTGTTTTTACGTGCAGAATTTGAATTTCAGTGAGTTGCCTATAATAAGATTATGGCTGAACTTCGAGCCATACCAGGATTACGGATTCTCACAGTAGCATGTGGAGAAGACAGTCCCATAGTGCAGTAGTGATTTCCTGCTCTGCTTTTGAAAGAAGCAGTGTGAACAAATAATTTGTTCTTCTAGATAGGAAAAGATTGTTTTTCAATAAATTGTTTGTATAGCTCCACATGCAACCTCTCACTGAATTGCTAGAAAATCTTATTTCTATAGCCGTACCCATTTTAATGAACTTCTCCTTTAATTATTCAATTATTCATTGTGCTGTTCAAAAAAACCAGCATAACAATGATTTAACACTGCGCTACAGCAATTAGCACTCACAAAACAACAAAGAAACACCTAAGTACTCTAAGAGGGATCAAAGTAGGAAATCAAAAGTAACTTATTACAAAAGGAAATCATTGCAATAACACCACTTCAGTACTTACAGTAGCTATCACAATGTTTTGGTGGTTTTGACTCCTTTCCTTTTATACCTAAAAAGAAGCTACAGAGCATGCTTACTCCATTTTCAGAAATATAGCAGTTAAGAATTTCAAAGCCTTTTTGGTTTTCTGTTGACAAGTAGGAGCTACTGCTGATTTACTGCAGCTCTGTGCTGATTTACTGCAGCTCTTGTCTAGCCTAACTCCGCTCACTTCAGTAAGTGTGGAGTTGAAAAAGGAACCATACGTTGGCAGTTACACCTGTAGGTAGTTTAGTTGTCACTTTGAAAACTCAATCTAACTCACTTTGCCTTCATATTGCCCAGGCAGCTGCAGATGGCTTGCTTTCCATCTGAATGGTTTTGCAATGTTTGCTTTGTTTTTCTCAGTATTTGCTGTTTGTTTTTTTTTTTTTTCTTGGTGTTACATTACATTACTACCTGATGGCCCAGGGGATTTTGACTACTTTTTAGGTTATTGGTGCCAGGGACATTCTTAAGCATGCTTATTAGACCTCAAAGAGTGCTAATTTTCTTGAACAAAGGGAGTGTTGAACTTTCATTAGTGTATTTCCCAACTGCTTTAATTTTCTGATACCATTTAGTATAATTATGTTTGGTTTTAATATATAAGTGTGGAAAATACTGTACATGGGGAAACAAACAACACAAAAGCTGTCATAAAAGCATAAAAGAGCAGCTGATAAGAAGAACAGCAATGCAATATTGTTTTTAGCAGCAATGGAACACAAAAAGAGCTGACATATTGTGATGCTAACAACTTTAATTAATGATGTATAGAAGGTCAAGTATAAATGAGAAAGAGAAGATTTGTTAATAGAAAACATGTGCTAGTATACTAAAATTAGAAGTTTAGAAACGTGCAAGACAAAAGCAGAGAATTCTGATTAAATATTTGTTTGGAAATACATTCGGGCAGATTTTTTTCTCTCCTGAGTGAAAAACGAAGCATTCTTGCTAGAGAGAACAAAAGGGAAACTTGGGGTATTGAGTCCAAATTACCAGTGTGAAATATGTGTCCACTTTATTTCTTCCTCATTCGTATATGACAGTCATCTTTAGGGCAGAGTTCTAGACATGTTTGTTTAGCCTAAGAGTTTGAATCAATAGCCATGTGAGAGTGTCTTTTCAGTGGGGATTTAGTGGTCATGAAAGCAAATGTTCTGTTTCACAGCCATTAATTGTACTACTTTTGCAGCTGTGCCTAATAAACTCCAACTGGGAATGATATTCCTTAGCAGATACACCAGTGCAGTTCTTCAGGGCTGGAATTCCAAGTAATTTATCTGTAAAACATCTTTCCCCACAGTCTGAACTGGGATGTTGTGTTAGCTGATCAGCCCCATCTCCAGTATGGCAAAGAGACTTCTGAGAGTGGAGTGGACAGCAAGGCAGAAGACCACTTGTAGTGAAGCTTGATGAATCTGTGTGGGACTCTTCTTCCTTAACCTTAGCTGTACCAAGGATGCACGTGAATGAGCTAGATGGGAAAAAGAAGTGCCTTAAGAAGGTGATTCACCCTTTACTCAAATAAGTGTTTTGGTGAAATCAATTGCTCTAAGAAAGCAGAATTGCCTGACAGTGATGTCCTTCACTAGAGGTGTTCTATTTGTCTGTGCTGGAGTTTGTCTTGTCTAATATTTAGCCATTTAAGCATTAGCTAACATAAGCTAATCATTTAGGCTTGGACTGAGAAGAATATCCAGTGTACATACTAAAACTGATGCCTGTTAGAGGTAGCATGAATCACTCTGTGGGTATGACTCATTCTACATGCTACAGAAGAAACCAACAGAGTTAGCTTCAGCTGGATTTCAGACTTTTTCAGCTAAAATACAACATAGATGAAACTTTTAGCCATGTAAAATCTGGGTGTCTGGTTTAAATGAGGACACTGTTTTCACTTATCCTATCTTCACCACTTAGTTTAGGTAACTTCTGGTCACTTACTGTTGAAAGAAACACAGAAAAGTCTTTCTTCCTGTGTTTGTCTAGGATGGAGTAGGAACATTAAAAAAAATCAAATCAAAATAGCTGCTTTTAAAGTTCACATTACCTTTTGTGTTGAGGTATTCCAATAATGGTTCTGTCAGTATTTCTCACTGCAGTCTCTTATATTTAGAAATATACAGCTCCATCCACAATGAAAGAATAGAACTTGGCCCTCTAGAGGGTGACATTTTTTCCATGTGAGATAATTAAACAGATCCACATGGACAGTAAAATTCCTTCTGTTTGGGCACTGTTTTGAGAAGACATTTTATATCTCTTCCATTCAAAAAAAGTATTGTTCTACTACATTGCAAATGGCTGATCTGTAATGAGTGTAGTAGTTTAAGTTTCTTTCATTTTAATAAAAAGCAGAAAAAATCCTTAAAAAACACAGAGAACTTAGCAACTCTGTTCTAAAGTGAAGGCAGACAGAATCACTGATATCGTACCTCCCTCAAAGCAGTATAATCACAGTCATTTACTGTCCCAGTACCTGTTAAATATAGCATGGGCATTACAGAAAACAAAGCCATAATTGTGACTGCAATAACACTGAGATTTGTAGCCAGCAATCTCTGGAAAAGAAGAAAGTGCAAAAGTAGCTTTACATGGTATAAAGTTTGTAATGTGCTGCCATTCTTTAAACTGGAAGAGTTTGATGGAACAGCTCCCAGACTTTTCCACTGGTTCCGGCATGCTCCTGAATTCTCTTCCAGTTTCAATTGCAGTCTTTTATTCTTGCTTCTGGTGGTGAATCCTGCTTTTTGCAATAAAACTGCTGTTGCATTCACAAATCTTGCTGAGTTCTGATCCCTTGTTTATGAACCACTGCTCTCCTGGTAGTTTTCACCCAGCGTACTTTTTGCGCATATGGTAGGCTGTTTTGCTTTTCTTCTTTTATAATAATTACCAGGCTTTTTAAGAAAGCAGAAAAAATGCGTTAGAGCTGACAGCTCTCACATAACATCGCCGCCACTTGACACTGTAAGAAGGACAAATCACATCTTCTGGTCTGTGAAGAGTCTGCCAAGTCCAAGCTGCCTCACAACATTCTGCAGCAAATTTGTTTAGCACAGTTGAGGAAAAATGATTGCCTGCACTGAAGTGATTGCTGTTTTCACTTTCTTTGTTGCCATTCCCATATCTGTAGCTCTTTGACATGGCAAATCACTGCTAAGAGAGAAGTGCAAAGTGTCTGTCAGAGGACAGCCCAGAATCAAAACAGACCAATTAGCAATGTCCCCATCTGCTGCCTAGGCTCATGCTTGCTCCCTGGCTGTTCCTGAAGCCAAGAATTGAACTGGAAGCTATGGGTTTCATGTGCAACAGTAGTAGCCTTTTTCTCCAGTGCTACGCATTATCTGGAGAACTTCTTATAGGAGCTGGAGAACGTACGTACTGTCAGCGCCTTACTTACAGGAGCTAGGCCTCTTCTTAAAACCAAATGATGTTCAAGAGATCACTACAGACTAGTTTGGATCCTTTTAAGACAAAAGGTTAGAGTTGATGCCAACAGAGGGCTCCTACAGTTTTGCAGTAACACTGGGACAAAAACTGCCCTGCCTGGTGGGAAGGAATCAGTGTGCTGAATATCCTCTTCATTAGGTGAAATACACATATGACTGTAGGGTTTTCAGCCTGTGTTCTGTCATTTTGCTTTCCAGAAGCCTTTCATTTTAAGGGCTGAATGAAAGGCTTTCCAGAGCAACACCAGTGTTCCGAGTCCATTCCAGCACAAATCCAAATGGAGTTGTATTGCCTGAAATACAACTGTGACTGCTGCCAAAACTTGCACTCCTGAGCACTATATAAAAATCTTAACTTGGGGTCTGGGAGTGGAGATGGGAGTTTGCTGTGAGAGATGCTGACTCTCTTTGCACTTCTGATTCAGGCATGGAGAGATTTACATCTGTGTCAAGACACAGTTTCCATGGACTCCTGTACTTTTAGATTCTAAAAGCACTCCATGAGGCACAGATAAACATAATCTTCCCTGACAGGATGTGAAGCTGAAGCCCAAAAAGGTATAACTTGCTCTGATGGGGGTCCCATTTGTAGCAACACAAATCCTGATAATGTGCATTTCCAGCACATCCTACTTATCTGTTTCTACCAGGTGAAGCCCATCATGACAAATGTATTTTATGAAAAACCGAAGTGAAGAAAAGTGCCTTCCTATGGATTTGCATCTGGTGGGGCTACCTGATGTCTAAGATGAGCTTCTGCTTGTGCTTTTTCCTCTGAAGGAGTGCTACCACCCTGCTTTTTGTGAAGCATTTGACAAAATTGTGTATTTTTGGGACTGTTTCCCCTTTGCCAGCTACTGTGATGCACTGGTCTGTTTTTCTTAGTAGATCAGACTAAAATAGCTCTACAGCTGATTTTGCCTATTCAAGCAAATTATCCAGATACATTAAAAGCAACAGCGACGAAATATTCTGTAGCAGTTCCTTCACTCAGTGAGCCCAGTTGGGCCCCAGAGAAGGTGCCAAGATTGCTTAATGTACCTAAGAGTAGGACACAGTGCACTTCATGAGGCATAATTCAGAGAGGCAAATCTTGCTTCTGGTGTAAATCACAGAAAAATATTGAGCTTTGAGAAAGAAATTGACCCATAACTTCTCTGTCTATCTGTATATTTCTTCTGTCAGGGCTGTTTACATTTACTTCTTTGTGTAATAGTGGAAACTGGAGTGGGTGGAAGGGAAAAAACAGCAGGATTGGCTATTTTTTTTCTAACAGAAGATTAATTGGGAGGGATTGGAGGATCTCTGCTCTTCTCTCTGAGGAGTTTCATCACTGATTTGTCCTATGGGATGGCTGCATCTGGTGCAGTTTAGCTGTATGTCTTCAGCATCAACCCTTCATCCAGTTTCACATGTCTGCTGGAACTCTGCCTTTTCTCCCTCGCTTGCATCTTGCCATTTTTCTTTCTCCTACTATTTTTATTTCTTTGTAGGCTTGTTTGCTTTATGGAAACCCCTGTAAATCATTCCAAGATCTGTTGTCAGGAAGTGTGCTAGCTACAGTCATGTTGGCTTGATTTCTGTGGTGGTTTAATGCTACTTCCAGTAGCTATACAGTACAATCTAACCTTGACACAGATCAAAAGCAAAAGAGAGCCAGTAGATGGCACCATTTATTATATTATAGAAGATTCACAACCAAAGCGTGGAGGGTTTTTCCCCCTTAAACCTGGCTTTCTGTGAAACATAAATCAACTCTCCATTTTTAGAGATGTTACTTACAAGTTTAGTAGAGACCTCACTTTATATCCTCTCCCAGAGCTTCCTGGGAAGGATTCAGTGGCAATGCCTTAAATGGAAAAACATTTTAGAAACAATAATGGAACTAGAGGTCAATAGGATACAGCCCAGGGGAGCTTTCTTCTGTTTTGCTCTTAAAACATACTCCGTTGCTGCTTTACTTTCTTGATTCTATTAAACAACAGATTTGCTTTGAGGCGTATCTCCAAACCCAATAACTTCAGAAAAGATTCAGGCAATGGTCAATTACAAATATGGTTAAGCTCTTCTGTAACAATGAATAGTAGTATTTTCTTACAAGCTATATCAGCTGTTATCTAGGGCTCTCTGAGTGCTTCAGAACACTAATGAAGTGTGCCTCACAACACCTCTGTCAGATAAGGAATTATTAATTCCCCAGGACTTCCAGTGACCCCAGTGGGTGCTTTTGTGGTTCTATGTATCTGAGAAAGAGATACTCATGTGAGTAAAGAATAGAGAACCAGGAGCAAACAGTGTTTATATTTAATATAAACACTGTTATATATAACAGTGTTATATTTAATGCCATTACAAGCCTTTATTTTTTGCTGAAAGAAAAGAAAAAAGAAAGTAGTTTTGCCTTTCAAGAGTTGGCAAAAGCAACTGCAGCGTTTTCGGTAGGGGATCAGATTGCTTGCTTGTAGGTAGCTAGAAGTTTCCAAGTGGTAGTGCCTGCACAGTGTGTGCTTCTAAGACAGATTCAGTGACTTCAGTATCATTTACTATTAAAGGTTAAAAGCAGTTGCTCTTTCTAATCTCCTGCAGCACAGCCAATGTAATTTTAATACTGTGTGCTGTAGGAAAGGAAAGAAAAGCAATGCTGAAACATTTAACAGGATATATATTTCCATCTTTATTTTAAGTTATGAAAACTGGCTGCAAAAAGCCAGTAAGTGTTTCCAGTCTATGGTAGTTTCCTGGCATCAAAAGGTATAGCAACTGAAAAAAATATCCAGGAAAAAAACAACAACAAATAAATCAACCCAAAAAACCACAACAAACCTCCACTCTCCCCCCCCAAAAAAAAACCCAAAACCAACCCAAAAACCACAAAACCAACCTCCAAGAGGAGAGGACAAAGAAAAAGAGAACAACTCGGAGTTTCTATATTTATCTGTGTGTCATGTGTAACCACTTCACTGGGCTGTCAATTTTAATTGGACTGCACCCTACTGTAGTTGGGTTCACACTGGTTCAATTAAAAAATCCTGTTGTTGCTTTTTCTCCCCATCGCCCATAAATAGGAGTATTATAGAAATAATAATGTTAACTCCAGTGTTTTGGCAGAATGCCAGCCCAGGTAATTATATTCTGCCTATGGAAATTTGGGTTGCCGTTTCAGCTGAATACATTAGCCTTCATTTTCCACTCCTGATCATCATACTATTTAGCACTGCTGCATGTTGCTAAAAAACTACCCCAGATGTGGCTGCATTTTAGTGATCACTGAACTGAGGAAAAAAGTCAGGATCTCCCCTCCTAGTAAAATTCTAGACTATTTACAAAGTGCAATGGTGGGGGTGAGAGTTGCTTGAATTACGGATTACTTGGTGAAAGTGTGCATGGAAAGTATGGATGGACTGTATAGATACTTAATGGCTTCTAGCACCTTTGCACAGTGATGTGGTTATGACAAAGAACAGCGGCAAGATTTTGTAGTTTACTCAGCAAGGTCTTCACAAGCAAGGTAGGTCAGGCAGAGTCTTTGACTTATAGAGTAGACTAACTTGGGAAAAGTAGTCCTTTAACAGCCTATGTGATAGATTTGCACAAGGACTACTCATCATCTAAGGCAAAAAGAAGAGGGACGGTGGTGGAAAAGTGGTGATAGTGCCTTCAGGAAAGAGTGGCTGGAAATGGTGACTTTGTACACCATTTTCTGCATAGCTGTCATTATGAATGGTTTAAAATAAAGATACACACGCCCAAAAAAACCCAAAAACCTAAACAAAAAAACCCCAACTAATCTTCTGGAACAGGTTCTTCCACCATGTTTACTTTTGTCTGCTTTGAAAACTGACTATGGTGTTGTTGAAAAAAACAGACATTTGTCTGCAAAAGAATCAGTAGCAGCTTAATGCAGCATTTATTGACATTGATATGAGAAAGATTGAGCAACGCTGTGCTTGCAGTGCGCCCCCCTGGCCTTCAGAATGAGGCCATAATATATGGATAGTCTATGTCAGAGTGAAGAACAGGGATAATACTTACTTTGTGTGACTTCTAAATAAAAACGAAACTTGTGTTACAAAATGAGCAGAATAGTGATAAAGTACAATGGACATTCAGGAAATCAGCAGCAAAGCGACCACCTAATGGTCAAACCGCCAACCTTCTCTTTCAAAAGCTCTTTGAAGCCAGGGAGGTGTGTGCTGACTCAAATGACAGAGAGATACCTACTTCTCACAGGATTTTGATGATGATTAGGCACCTACCTGTCACTTATGCCTTGGGGATATCTCCAGCTTACAAATATTGCTGGCTTTTGCTTCATTAAGGTGGAAGCAGAAACTGCATTTTAGAATGTATCATTCTGCTATTTAGCTTGCATTATGCACACTATTTCTATCTGGTTTTGCTGAGCATACGTAGTGTTGCCTTGTAAACTGTCTTCACATTTTCTCTTTTGGGAATACAAAGACCTCATGCAGCAGACTCTTCCTGATCTAAGTAAGAGTGATTATTTTGGTGACCCTCCTTGCGTTAACTGGAGTTTCAGTGCAACCAGCATGTCACATGGCAGAGAATCACCTGTGTGACCAAGGATACGAGGTTTGCCCCCAGTCTTCCACTTTCGGTATGTGATTGTTTTAAATTCATTCAAATTTTATTTTTCAGATAAAAACACAATTGTTTTAATTTTCTGATGATGACTGGAGGATGAATAAAGAGCTTCAGGCCTGGTGACAGTTCTCAGGACTGACAGCATTCGCTTGTGTATCCAATCATACAGTAACTATGCAATCCCTTGGCATACACAGGGAGCTGTCAGGTCTGTAGCAATCCAATTAAGTTACATGGTTCCTAAAGCTAGGTGATTTGAGGAAGCTTAAAACAGAGTTAACACTGTGCTGGCTCAATGACTGTGTCAATTATCTGGTTGGATGTGCTTGTAGCTCTGACTGCTGAAGCATGTAGGCTCTTTTTTTCCCTAGAGCAAGACCATGGAGAACACATTTAAGAGTTAATTGTTACCTAGCTTTATTATTATTTATTAAATGAGAATCTTTGTATATATTTGAAGGAGATGGTCATACCACTTGGGGAAAGAACAGAACAAAAGAAAACACAAAAATTAATTGCTAGCATAATGTGTTTTTCAGACTTTTTACTGAAACTGAAATATTTAAGTTCATTTATAGTAGCTGAAGTGGTATTAATTTGTGTGGAGGTCACTGTTTGACCTTTGCTGTGGGAAGACTGTGGTTCTTGTCAAAATCTTTTCATTCTAACCTTTAGTTTCAGATATCTGCCCGTGTTTCTGTTTGTGCTGTTCCTATTATCTTTGTCTCTGAAACACGCAAGACAAAAAAGGAAAGCAGCTCCGTGACATAGCTATCTTTTTTTACTTCTCCCTTCGTGACAAGTTAATCAAAAGCCCTGTGTGAAGTCCCCTCTGAACACAGCCGTCCAGACTTTCAAGGTGTCTAAGGGCTTTCAGGTAACCTATCATGCTCTTAATGTAGGCTCCTCATAGGTACACATGCTTCACTCTGTATTTAGTAATTTGTACAAGGAGCTATGTGCTTTGTGGAAGATACCTTGCTTCTCAGAACTCTGCTTCTTTTTAATCAGAAGGGTTGTCCATCAACCCAAAATAATCTAGCTCCCCCTTAGCAAAAAGCCTGAGGAAACAGAAGGGTCGCTCATAGGCTAACAGCACCTGGCCACCTTCATCTTATCTGGCAATTAGAGTCAATGTCCAGTCCTTCACCAATACCCTGCTGCTAGTACTGAGAAGCAAAATCACAGCTGTGATAAAAGGATCGATGATAAAATTCAAACTGATTTCACTGGGGCCAGGATTTCAGCCCAGATACCTAGATCTAAGAAATAACCAGCTTGATCTCATCTGCCGCTTCAGCGAAGGAAGAAGTAGAGCTGGCTGCTTCTGTAGAAAGGTTAAGATGGTGCAGCTTGTCAGGTGCTTTGTTTCAAGAAAGGCAAATTGCAAGAACGGAGGAAAAATTACGAAATGAAACCAAAGAGGGAGGAACAGTGCAGCTGCACATCCATGTTAGAGATCCTTGAGCCCAACCCAGCTCTGCAAAGGTTCCTCAGAATTTAGCACTACCAGAATTGATAAAACTATTTAATTCTTATACTGTGCAATGGAGAACACATCCTGCTAAGTGCAGTGGCTAGCTATGTCTGGCCCTCTGTGAAGAGTTTGTCAATATTAGTGATTGTTTTTTGCAATGACTTTTAAAGAGTTGAGCCATAGATTGGTGTTTGCTTAGTTGCTCCATCCAGCTTTTTGATATCAAGATATTTATGGATACATATTGATATATTTCTTCCGAGCATTCTGTTTGCAGGCCTGCAAAGCTGACCCATGAAGACAGATGAGTACATGTCTTCCAGAAGAGAAATTATATTCTCAGTACGAATTCAAGTCTTGGGCTGCGAACTTGAGCACACCGTTGTATGCAGAAGGCAAGGGCTGAAAACAAAATCAACAAAACTGGCCCATCTGCAGTCACTGGCAAAACTCCTGAGAGAAAGAAAGGAAGAAAAAGGGAATCAGGAGAATTTTTAAATGCAGCTTCCCTTTCATCATGTTTCTAATCCCATTTTCTTGGCTTCTTTTTTATTATCCTTCACTGTTTTCTCCAGCACGTACATTCTTGAGGCTTTATAACCCTTCATCTTGAGGGGGAACCTGAAGAGCGTATTTTGCCTGCTAACGAACAACCTGAATTTTTTTAATCACCAAAGCCAATCAGAGGCAGGGGATTACAGTCGATGGAGGACTGAGATTTGCATATTCACAGCGCAGTTATTGAAGCTGTCTCGTATTTAGCGCAAACCATGCCCTCCGATTCGCCGGTGCCGGCTGCCAGCCAATGCACATGAGGGATACAAAGGTCAGATGTATTCTTTAATTATTTTTTTTTAAAGAGAGAACAATACATTGCTAATATAAACCACATGGTGAAACCCGTGTGCAGGAAGGCGAGAAAGCACAGCGACCCTGCTTGGTGCTGGCTCTGTAGTGGCACGGCCGCCGTGCCCTCTCGTTGGCTCCTGATGGGTCTATCCCTGCATAATGTATCATATTGTGTATATTAATGTTTCAGCTTTACAGTTCTATTTCCATTAGGGGAAGATTGCCTGTGAGCCTCTTAGTGGATAAATAGGAATTTACAGCTTTCAAAAATTCTCTTAAAGCTTGCAGGATCCACAGAAGAAGGAATTACACATGACTATTTCTGAAGATTTAAAAGGTCCAGAGGGCCTAATTGTGCTCTCAGATGTGTCTGTGCAGCTCTGACTGAAGTCTTGGGGAATAATGCATAGTTATGTTACAGCTAAAATGAGTCCTCTTTTAAATTAAACAAAATAATCCTTCAGTTATTAAAAAATTAGACTATAAAGTCTTCAGGGTCAAGCCAGCAACTTCCCAAGAGCTATTCAGAATGTTACAATGTGAGGCCTTGGCTGGAACCAGGCACTGTACCAACCTATAAATGGCAAATAAATGCTGAAAGTATTAGTGAAAATCACACAAAGAGGGCAACATCTTCTGATACAGATCTGTGCATGTGTATGTGTGTGCATCCACTGCTCCAGGCAGTGGGAAGGAGGGAACAATCCAAAATTGTCATAATGAAATAACTTTATCAAGTGTTCTCATGCCTCTCTCAGTTACCTTAAACACGACCAACACTGGCAGAGACATTTTCTTTTACCTCTGTTTTATATCGAGCAAGGCTTATGCAACAGTCAAGAGGAGCGTGTTTAAATTCTGTGTTGTGGTGGTATATGTGTGTCAGTGTTTCTGAGCACAATTGCATTCAGTGTTAGGAGAAAGATGAAGATGCAAATTTAATACAAATAAGGGAAATATATTCAGATACTGGAGTTTGTGTGATTTTTTTTTTTAAGCAGTCCTTGATTTCACAAGCTGGTTTACACTACACATGAAGGATGAATTGTGCATGAATTTCCCTGCAAGTTTTCCTGTGCTTTGTAAAAAGGTGTTCACTCAGGAACAAACAGGCTTAAGGCCTGTGCTTGAGAAGACTGAACAGAGGTGTTTTACCGTAGAAAAGGATTCCCACATTCTAATTATGTCTTACTTTCATCAGGTCTACCCTAACAGAAACACTCCAGCAACTTTTCTTTTATTCAGCTATCTGTTTCACCATTGAAAAGCGAAGGGATAACCAGTCAGGAAATCAGCAATCCACATCTGCATGGCTGGGCCAAGAGCAGCTCCTGCTGGGAGTTAGTCAGTTAACACTTACCTAAGCCATACCTGTGTTTCATCCTCCATGCGTGTCCTTGTGTTATTCAGTAGAATTTGTGTCAGCTTTATTTGTTGTCGCTTCTCAAGCTGAAGCTGTGACACTAACCCTGCCAGCCAAGGGAGAAATGCTACACACAGAGGCAATGCAAGCCAGTATTGTTTAAATCAGATGAGCCTAGTGGTGTGGAAATTGCTTCTGTTGCATAAGTGTGCTTGCTGGTAAACCCAAATCGAGGGGCTGGTTGAGCATATGTAATTAGCCCAGTACCTGTGGATGTAATTCAGTACTGCTTTGGCAAAAAAGTACTGTGAAAAAAGAGAGGCAGGAGATTTTTCTATCAGATTTTCTTCCTACCACTAGAAATCATAGCTGCCGTGTGCAATATTCAATATCTGATGTTAGTTTCCACCTTTCAGCCTCAGCCACTTTTCACTTACCAACTAATCGTCACCTAGAAGTGTGCTGAAACATATTATAAATGGGCATATAAAAGCTCTCTCCAGCATTAAATCACAACCATCTCTCCAGAGGAAAGGGACTGCTTACAGCAGCCCTGCATGGTAATTCAGGCCAGGAGAAGAGCAGGCTTTTCCCTTTCCAATAGCAGGAAGAGTTCAGATTAGCAAGCACCTTCTGCAGAAGGGAGCAGAGATGCAGCCACAAAAGCCTTTGCTAACACCCTTCTCTGACAAGGTGTGGGGCAGCATCTATAGGAGCAGCACTTGGCTTTGGGGAAGCACTTGTTGCCATCAGTCCCCTGGGCCCAACACTTTACTCTGGGAAGGGCTGTCCTTGGCCACCTGCTGCACGGCTTTGGGATCAAAAGATGAAGTCAGGTGCCCTTGCCACGTTTGAGAGGTCTCCTGCCTAGGAGATGAATAAAGAAAGAAATCAGACCTGCAGCAAAGTCTTCCTCTGAAGGGTGATGGTTTTAAGACAGGGCTAACTGAGAGGTGGGAGGGAGCCTCTGCAGATAAGGTGTGCAACTACTTCTCACGGGAGGGTTTCCAGAGGAAGCACCAGTCCCATCGCATGTGGTGCAGCTCCCAGAGCTACACTGGGGGCTGAGAACAGCGGCCGGGTGTGTTTGAGGGGGGGCCTCGGGCAAGACTTGCGTCAGGATGCTCTGCCGGGAGTCCCGCCTGGCGCACTCCCTGCTCCAAGGGATCCCGTCCCCCCCGCGGCTCTGCGGGACCGCTCCCCGCTGCTCACCGCCGACTCTCCCACCCCACAAGCGGAGTGGGGCGCACTGCCGCTGGCATCGGCGGGGCTTCACCCCGCTTCTTGCGGCCCCACGGCTGCCCCAGCAGCGGCACTCGGGGCCTCCTCGGCGGGGCCGCTGTCTCCGGGATGCCGTGAGGCCCCGCGGCTGCTCCCGCAGCCGGGCTGCGCGCCGCACGCTCCCCGCCCTCCTCACCGCCCCTCTCCCCTTCCTCCTCCCCCCTACTCCTCCTCCGGGAGCAGTGCCTCCCCTGCACACCTGCCTTGCCATTTGTCGGCGGCTTTGCTAGGAGGGGAGAATTTTCCCTCGGTCCCTTGCAGCATCCCTCTCCGGCACACTCACACACACGCACAGACAGAGGCACCGCGCTGCCTGTGCATCGGCGGCCGCCGCCACCCCAGCCCCCAGCTCCCCGGCTCCGCGCTGTCCCCGCCGCCGCGGGGCGTCCTCCGCCTGCTGCAGCGCCGCTGGACCCGGCAGCCGCCGGAGGGGGGCGGCGGCGGCGGCTCCCTCTGCTCCGCGGCCCCGCACCGGCAGCCGGTAGGTACGGCGGTCCCGCGGCGGCTGCCCGCCGCGGGCGGCTCCCGGCCGGGGAAGGCCGGGCTGGTACTGCGGAGGGAGAGAGGAGAGGAGGGAGGGAGGGAGGGAAGAAGGAAGGGGAGGGCGGCGGGAGCCGGGCGAGACGCGCTGCCCCTGCCCCGCCGGCGGCGCCAGCGTCGCCCGGCTTCGGCTCTGCTCCCTGGCGCCGCGGGGCCGAGCGCAGTCCCGGCCGCCACCCGGGCACCGGCTCTCCCCGGTGAGTCAGAAAGTTTGCTCTCCTGGGAGGCCGGGTTGTGTTGTTGTTTGGGGTCCGCCCGTTTAGGGTGGGTTTTATTCTCCCATTCCCGCTAGCGGGCTGTTTATTTATTTATTTATTTTGACCAGCCCCTCCGCCCCCTTTTTATGGTTATTGTTTTAATTGCAGTTGTTGCTGTAGCGGGAGGACGGGGTTCTGCTCTAGCCGCTGCCCCGCCGCACCGGGCAGCCCCCCCCCCAGGGCACCCGCGCAGCGCGCCCCGGGCAGCCGGGGTCGGACACGGGGCTTCCTCCCACTAGCAAACCCCTCTCCCCCGCCGAGAGTTCAGTGGGTTCCCGGCAGCGCCGCTGCGGTTTGCCCAACAGTTTCTCATGGCAGCTGGGGAGGCGGCTGTCCCATCCCTCTCCTCCTCTTCCTCCCCGCTTCCTGAGCGAGGGCTTTAAACCAGGTTTCAGCGAAGCTGGAGATAATAGGACCTCGGTGTGCCGCCGGTGAGGGGCAGGAGAACCGCTGGGCGCCGGTTGGTAGCTGGAAGTGGTGTTGTCGTGGGTTACCAGCTGTGGAATAGCCTTGTCCTGCCTTGGCGAAGGCTGGGATTGCTTGTGGATCGTGTTCATCTCTCTGTGCTTTGATCTAGAATCGCTAGGAGTAGCTTGCTGTTGTCTGGGGTGGAGGAAGCTCTCTCGCCTTTTACTCTTTTGTTCTTTAATTCTAAGTATGGCTTTGGTGAGGGCTCCTGGTTTCTGAAAGGAAGGTTAGAGTCTGAGTGAATCCATCCCTGGGCAAGAGAGACGAGAAGCTTTCAGGTCCTTCCCAAGAATTGTGTATTTTCTATGTTGTGTGTTATTAGTTCCTTTTTTTTTTTTTTTTAAATCCCTGGAAGTTCTGCTCTAATGTGTCAAAAGCTTTGATGTCCTTTGCAATGTACCTCTTTTTTTTTTTTCCCCCTCAAATTTAAAATGGAGCGATAAAATGCAGAGACATTAACAAATAAGTTGAAAGGACTTTGAAATAGTGCATGTTGTGCCTGGTGTGAAATTGTAGATATACATAAAAGAGTAGCAACTATTCTGCAGGTTTTATTTAAAAAGCTTTTTCTCTATGGCTTTGTGTCGAACTCTCTTCATCTGTCTCTCAGCTTTTAAGCACGATGGTGTTTTTGTTTGTTGAGGTCTCCTGTTGTGTTGTGGGGATGCCTTGACAGGCACACACATTAGCCTGGTTTTAGTGATCTTTTAATCTCTTGCTTTACAAAGACTTGCCACTGTAAAAAATACATGAAATCTACTATTGTGGCTTTTTAAGATCTCTTTTCCTGACGATTTTATTTGTTTATCTATTTATTTATGTATGTTACAACTGAAGGGGGAGGAAGAGGAGGGGAGGAGGGAGTTGTCTCCAACTCTTCTCTCTGTCCAAATGTGCAAAACATATATGAATGCATAAAGAAATTAAGGCACTGAAACAACCCTGAGCTGAATTCCAAGAACAAAAATGATTCCAGCGTGTGTGCTTGCCCACACCAGGCATTCTGCAGCATGTGGTATTTACAGAACTTGCGGTGCACAGTAGCTCTCGAGTAGTAGGAGGACGTTTTGTATCCTCAGGAGCAAGAGTCTTTGACAAGTTGGCAAAACTATAGACACAGTTGAGGAACGTTGATACACGTGTGAATGTATGCATATATAAATATCACCAGCCTGCTTAAGTTCCCTTTTCCTCAGGATAGTTTGTCTTCCTTAGCCTGGAATTTATCCATCCTTTCCCCTGAATTTTGAGGTGTTTTTTACGGTTCCTCTCCGTGTGCGTGTGTTTTGATGCTAGTTTTAATCTCTCTGTAAAACAGCAAATAATCCAGTAATAGATTTAGAAGACTCTATTGCCAGGCAAACCAGGCGATAGATCATGAAATCAGACAATAGTATTTTGTTTCCTAGCAACCCCCTACTGCAAACAGAAAACAAAACCATGGTGGATGCTTCCACATCATGATAGCTATGTGTCAAACCTCCAGGTACAGAACTACTAATTGTGCAGTGAGATTTGCTTCTATTTGTTTCAGCTCCTATAGTAATAGTCTCCTTTTGTGAGAAAGGGATTTGCTAGGGTAAATGCAGTTACATGGTTAAAATTTCACTTTGCTCTCTTAGCTTTCTACCAGTGTCTGTTAGAATGAAGGGAGCACAAAATTTAAGTAGAAACTGTAGAATTTTTTGCCAATAAGAGTGATTTGAAATATCCTGTTCTTATTGCTGGACTATTTCTCAATCTGTGCCATTACAGACCCTTGAAAATCAGATTTCTCATCTCCGGTACCCAGAATGCAGTATCTTTTTTGGACTTTGTTGTGTTAGTCATCCTTTAGTTTTGTGTTTAAACTACATTAGTTAAATGTATTGAAACAAATATCCTTTGCCTCTCACAGGAACAGGAAATAAATCCTACGTGCTGCTTTGCTATATTTATGTTCTTGGCACCCAGTTCGCCCCTTCAAAGGGTTAGAGCTATCGCAGCGCAGCAGGATCAGGTCCTAAGGCATGATCTTTCTAAAAAGTGCTTTTGATAATGCAGTAATTCCCTCAGTTAAAGTGTCTGAGCATTGAAATGGCATCTCAACCCTGGACCAATCTCAGATGCTCTTTGCGCACTGCCATCTATCTGAAAAACAAAATCCATTAGTGCAAGCTGTGGATCTAACCGGGTATTGGTGCTTACTGCCCAGTGGGTTTGGTCCTTCCAGCTGGCGTTAGTGCTTTGAGTCTGCTGGGGATACTGAACAGCAGTGGGGAAAGGAGGTGTATAGGCACAGATGAGTAGTTGTATCTACAGTGCAGCAAAGGAATTTCTATACTTTTGTCTCCTTGCCACCTTTCCTCCCTATGTAGGAGAAAGTGGCAAAAAGTTGTTCACAGAGTTTTACCTACAAGTCTTTGCTATCCAGTGGTATTTACAGCCATCACACAGCAAATAAAACCAGTGATAGTTTTCCTATTGGTTACACTGGTGAATCAGTAAAAACGAAGGTATTATTTCCATCTGGAAAACTATAATATCACAAGAAAAATTTTCTGTGGGGATGGCAGCGAACATGTATGCATTATTCAACGACAGTGTTTGTGCTTGGTGTGGGAACAGCGTTTTCTGAGCAACGTTGGGGTTCACAGCATTGTTTAACAGAACCAATACACAGTCACATACAGTTCTTTATATTGTCTGTAGGTATTTTTCTGGTTCATCTCAAGCACTGAGGTATAAAAGTGTTATGTCAAATGCCACTTCAATAAGAAAGGTGGAAGTGGAGTAGTTGGAGTATTATAATTCTGATAAATATCAATGAGCAACTGTGGTTTTGTCTGTGTTTGAAATCTCACACATTTTAGTGCCATAGCATGTGTGGATGGTTTAGTTTAGAACATGTTAATTGAATTTTGGAAGCCTTTATGGACGGAGAGGAAGTAGTCATTTTCCAATTTTTCTTCTCCATTTCTTTCTGGAAACAGTCAACCCATGACTAAAACAAAAGGCAAGTACCCTCTTCCCCCTAAAAATCCATCTTTCATGGAACAGTGAGCGAAGCCCATTGCATTTAAAGGCATTTGGTAGATAGGAATTAAGAAAGGGACAGCTTTGTTGTCACCATTTAATGATGGTTGTGGGTAATGAGCTACCTGAGAATGTGCTCCATATCTTGCTGGGATACATATGCTTTTTCAAATTTGGCTTTTTAGATATTTTTTTGAAGAAGGGTACTGCAATAACAAGAACATAGAGTTACTTAGCACATATTTCAGTCCTATAGTCATAACGATTACCGTACAGTTGCATATTTACTTTTTTATTTCCTTTTCTTATTTCAAAATAGGAATAAAAGCGTGATGTCAGGTTTGGACTGTCTTGAAGCTTCATTTTTAAATCCTGTAACATAAAAGCATTGAGCTGTCAATTCTTGCCAAATATGGCAAATAAACCATCCAAGTGATTACAGAAACTGAGGATTTGCTTCAGCAAAACACTGACTTGCATGCCTAACTTCCTGGGGGCTTTTGTTTGTTTTTTAAATGTATGCTTAGTCTCATCTCTGCTTGCTGAGATCAAGTGGATTTAAGCATGTGGTTAAGGCTAGGCATGTAATCAAATGCTCTGTTGAATAGGGGGTTTAAACAAAACCTATAACCTTTGAAACTAATGTCTTGGCTTTGGAGTAAACAACTTCAGGAGACTTCGTACAAGATAGTAGAGAGAAGGGAACAAATTTGAGGAAAAGGCAAGTTCACAGGGCAAGGGCTATCAAATTGGGAACTTACTGACAGATAATAGCAGTGCTGAAAGGGATCTAGAATTAAGACCCATCAGGAAGTAATACATGAGTCTGCAGTATGAATTGATTACAGAACAGCACAGTTCGTGCTTGAGCTGACAAGGAAAAGGTACCATGTCTGTGAACACAGAGGTGGGTTTCTCATTTTATACACATGAACACATCTGAAAACTGAATATTGTAGCAGGAAGGTGTCGGCAACTTGAGTGAAGCTCAAAGAAGAGCAGCAAAATAACTTGGGGTCTGGAGGAACTAGTTTGAGGGGAAATATTAAGAAATAGACATTTCTAGTCTGGCACTGAATTTGGGGAGATAGGTTAACTACATGTAGATATTTGAAATGTATTTTAGTCGAAGGAATCTTTTTTTTTTGGTGCATTACATGAGAGAATAATAAGAGAATAATTTAGCTGGGACTAAATGGTGAAACTGAGGAAATGAAAGTTTAAGATAAATTCTGGGCAAAATGTTAATAACAGAAAAATATATTGGTGCCTGTGTTAGTCCAGGTGTAGTGAGAGCCCCCTATGCCTCTTAAGATCTTTAAAATAAGAGTAGGCAAGTCACTAGCAAATAACTGGAAGAAGCAATTCTATGTTTTCAAGAAGACAGAGTACAAGATCCATGAGCCTTTTTTCATGTCTATGTTTCGGTTAGTTTCAGCTGAAGGTTACAAGAGAAACTAGGTCAGATACTCAGCCAACTATCCTTGACTTTATTTTCCTCAAATTGGAATGTTTGTACCTTTGGCCAAGTGGTTTCCAGTGCCAAGACAGTTGACTTTTACACTTTTATAAATGCATGATTAGGAACAGGGTCATCATGTGGGCTCAGGTTGTGTCGATGCTGCGATGGTGGATGTGAAAGCATCTGCTACAGCAGATTTTTTAGTAAGCTGCTCTGGTTTATTCATGTTTGTTTTCCATTTTGAAAACAATGAGCTTTGGAGGGTGGTGTAAAGGGCACAGAGGTGGCAACTTCTTGTTTGTTGACAGTTTCTGCAGCATTTTGTTTGATCGTCTAAGGAAGCTGACTGCCATCAGGTAACAATGACGGATAGCAGGTATGACTGCTTCTTTCCCGTACCCCCATCATGATACCCTGATATCATAGCAGCTGTCCTCTGTGATCTGGCTAGTCTGTGTGCAGTGGAAGTCCAGATGACAACTGCCATCAGTGACATGTTTTCTGGGAGAGGCTGAGAAAGGGGGAGAGACATATGGACAATCTTTCCTAGGGTGTGTTGCTTTAAATGTTTTTGTCATCCATGTAGACTGAGAGAAGACTTAGCCAGGAAGGGTGCAGGTTTAAGGTGTAATGGCAGTTTTATTGATGAGCCCCTTCCTGGAATGGTATTATTACACTGGTTTCTGGCAGTTCATTTTATGTGAAGCAATTATTCAGAAAAAAATTGTTGTGCAGACTGATATCATCAGGGAATGTTTTCCAAGAGCCATGCCAGTTGCAGAGGAGGAGGTGGATTTTCCTCTGCCATGCTTTGTGGATGCCTGAGAGCCAATTGCTCAAACAAGGCCTATTTTGGTAGCAATAAGGTAAAAACAGGTGATTCAGAATAACCCTTCCTTGCGTGATAATGATTAAAACAGTGCTCTTGCAGGAGTATCACGTACAAGGGAAAACTGATCTGCGGTAGAGCTGGCTGGTAAGACCGACTTTTGGTTTAAGTATTTGATGGAGCAAGAAAGGGGTGTTTTGAAAGTTGTGGAAAACAGATTTAGGTCTTCTGTGCACAGAATAAGGCAGAAAAAGTTGGTCTGTCTATTGAAAAACAGTACACACACAATACACCCCAGGTGACTGCTTAAGAACAAATCCTCTGACAGGTAAGCCAGGTTCAGCCCTTGTGTTTGTCTCCGCGGGGTGGTTGACAGAGTTGGTGGTGGAGGTCTGAGAAGGAGATTGAATGAAGCTGGAAGAAGGTTTGGTATTTTTTTCTTAGGCAGAACATTAAGACGGAAGTTCCTGATAATGCATTGTTGATGTTTGAGGGACTTGTTTTTGATGGGTGGATGATTTGTTGATGGATGGATAAGGTAGATAACAGGAACCTATGCAATTGAGTGGCTCAAGCTTGGTAGTTGCTGGTAATGAAATGGGGTAGACCGGTTTATTTAGGTTTACTTGTGTATGTTAACAACACTTCTGTGTAAGTATGTCTAAGTTCAGTCTTGCTGGATGGAATCCTTTAGACTGAAAGATATTGTGTAAATGTAAGACTGTTATTCTGCCTTTGCAGGGAGAAGCTAGGTCAACAACAATCTTAATTACAATTTGTTTCTGTTAATAGACCTTTATTTTTAGAATTAAGTTAAATGAGGCTTAAAAGCATTTTTATACAGGTACTTTTAACATAGTGTTAGCAATTAGAATGTAGGGTTTTGTAGACTAGATCTCATCAATACATGATGAAGAACAGTTCCTCCAAGGCCAGAATGGATAACACGGAACTAGTTTGGTATGACAGGTTGGCTTTATGTAAATTTTAAAGTGTCCTACACACAGTGTAAAAATGCTTCAGGACATAACAACTCTGTCTGGGGTAGAATACAGTGAAGGTTTAACAGTATTTTTTACAACTCTGTTTAGACTTACCCGTTCCTGTTAGGAAGCACTCTTTCAGGGAAGCAAAAAAGAAATTAAATAGAAGTAGCTGATAAAGGTGTGGGGTGAACTTAGGGAGGTGGAATACAATGACCAGAACGAAAGCATGCTGTTAGAACAGGTACTGGTACTTGTGCACTTATAAGAAGTATTTCAGCAATGACAGATAAGTTTGCTTCATCTGAAAGTAGCAGATTGCTTCCTAATATTTTGCTGGTCTGACATTCTGTGAAATTGTGTTATATCCTAATTCAGTGGCTCCTCTGCATATAGAATAAGAGCTTGCTATTTTCTACCAAATGAAGCAATTCCCCTTCATTCTGCAGTGATAGAGGCCTGTAGTTTGGTGGCAAAGATCCATGGATTAATCTCTTCTGATCACTTACGATGGATGCTAGCATTACTTCAACACTGAGAAGAAAGAATTTCAGAAAAGCATTTTCTGAATAAGTGATCCACTTAGTTTATTGAGAGTTTTTCTTGGAGGTGTGACCCTTGCTTAGCAGTGAAATCTGCTAAGATCGCAGCCCAGAGTAGTGCAGTTATAGATGCATCAAAAAGTTGTGTGTTTATGGTCCTCTGCTGGCAAATAAAGATGTCAGGCACCTGGATGAGATGAGAACAAGTACTTTGTGCAGAATGACTAGCTGTAAATGGGTGGTCTATTCATGCATGCTCATGCCTCATCTGCACGTGCACATCTGGCTTCCACCATGTGTAAACAGAGGTGTTGGTGGCAGGCTGTTAGGTGTGAAAGCTGAAGAATTAAAGGTCCTGGGAAGTACATTTGATTTAGAAACTTCTTTATGTTGCCTTTCCCTTTGCAAACCTAAAATGACAATCTCTTAGGTTAATTTCATTGTAGCAAATGAAGGCACCCCTGTCCAGTTTTTTGGTTCAAGGTTATTCATATCTTAACAGTAAGAGAAAATAGAATTTATGCTGATGACTCTCTTTCTGCAATGTCACCTCCCATTTCGTGTGAACCAGATAGCCATTACCATTTTATTTCATTGTCAGCGTGTGAGAGAGCATGCATTTTCAGTTCCTAGAGAGAGCTGGGCTAACCTTGAGCTGATACACTCGAGATGAAAGCCTTGGTGTACTGTTGCCAATCTACTTAGCTATCCAGTTCCTTGCCAATTGTGTAAGGTTAATACTATTACAGAAAAACATGTGAAACCAGGTGCTGTGCGTATGTCATTAGTTGGATCTTGCGGTTTTATTTTTCATGATGCATTCGTTTAACTTCTGTATCATTTTGCAGAAGGTATGTAATGTGTAGTTTATATTGTTTCCTTTGCAAAATAGAAGGCAGCTGTAATTTCAGCCTAGGAAGGCAACTATTGACATTTTTCAAGTAAAAGAGAAAGGCTGAAAAATCAGCATTTCTTTTCAAGTTTCTTGGAAAATATTAAGGGAGATAATGTAACTGCATAAAGTACCTAAGGAAAAGGAAAGAGAAGGCTTGTTGATAAGGAAAGAATGGAGTAGCTGCTTAATGTAATCTGCTCTCCATGGATGGCGATGAGAAGGAAGAGCGTGGAGAACTGTGTGGTCAGATCAGGCTTCATTTGTTCAAATCTGGAAGTGGAGAGCACGTCTGGCAGGGCAGCTTTGTACAAGGCCAGTTTCACACCTAGGTTTACCTTTTCTGTAATAACAAAGTTGATTCTGTTCGGTACCACACACTACAAATAAAATAGAAATGATAAAAGTAATAATTTTCAGGCTCATCTCGCGCAAGAATGGAATAGTGTGAAGTGAATCAGTCAACCCACTGCGATCAAACAGTTCTATACCTAGACTATAAATGTTGCATGAGTAGCTAGACAGAAAAGACTAGTGGTCATCTTGAAATCATGCAGAAAAAATCCATTTCTCTTGGTTCTTCAATGTCAGACAGGCTGCTAGGTGAAACTGAATGTTGAATTGAAAGCAGAAGGTTGAATTTGATAATCCTGAAGATGAGATGCTTTGACAACCCTGTCATCATTGAACTATAGCTGTGATGATCACTTAAGTCACTGTTCTAAGTTGCTTCAGTGGCTTCAGCACCATTTTGTGCTAGAGGAATCAGTTTGTCTTTGTTGTCAGGGAGGACAAAAAGTAATAGCCACTCCTATCTTAAACACTAGGAAAACGATAGCTACAGACTTGGTAAGAAACTTCTTTTCATGCTGACATTTCTGTCAGCATAACACAAAGTGAAAAATATAGAGTGAGATGTAGAGTGGTTTAAGCCTGAGGTAAGCCTGTGTGTACTGCCCTTTTAAAGACATTTAGATTCACTAGTTTGCTGTTAAATAGGTGAAGGAAAAGGTAAATGCAGAACTAAAAACACAAACCTAAAATAAACAGCACGTCTATTAAAGCAAGGTGGTTCAGTGAATATGAGAAGTGTTCAGGGAGTGGCTCTAAGCATCTGTTCAAGGACAAATGCAGACCTTTGTAACACTCTCAGCCATGTCTCTAAGGGATGCCGTAGGATGATTGTACAACAAGGAGGTGTTCTATAAGTGCCTGAGGAGCAAGTGTAGTAGAGGCAGGAGCAAATTGAAATGAGAACTTCTGAAGTAGGTTTGTCCTGATGCTGAGTTCATCTTGGTGAGAAAGAACCATCTGTGTAATTAGGAGTTGGCTGGAAGAAAGAGTACTTACGCTTCCTTCTTTCAGTTACTCTTGGACGTCCTGTAAGATACTTCTTTATTTTTGCCTCTACCCTGTGATCCTCAATAATGTCAGTTTACCTAAACTGAAGTTGAATGTGTATTTTGTAAAAAACTTTTGTACAGGAAGATACTCCCCAGAGAATCTGTAATCTTGTGAAGGCACCTGATGATGGTTTCAGAAGGATTTTGACCAGCTACAGCCTGATGACTGGAAAATTTCCATGATCACATGGAAATTTTCTTCCTCTAACTTGCAAATAAATAACACCAAATATTTGAGAAAAATACTGAAGGAGGCCTCAGCAGCTGTAGAAACTGAATGGCAAGATTACTGCTTTGAATGAGGATGAAGACCAGGAAGAACTCTGACATATGAGCAAAAGAAATCTGCAATGTCCTCAGTGAGTAAACTTA
Organism: Ara ararauna; assembly: GCA_028858755.1. Lineage (NCBI taxonomy): Eukaryota > Metazoa > Chordata > Aves > Psittaciformes > Psittacidae > Ara > Ara ararauna. The sequence continues at coordinate 102,982,920 of CM054378.1, read as the reverse complement.
ACAGGCTGAATATGTTGCAAGAAATAACAAGTTCAGGAAAAGTTTTCTAATGGTAAGGATGCAGAGGGTTCCTAGAATGGAATCTATGAACGCTATGGGTCTTTACCAGTTGAAGTCTTCAAGAGTGTGGTAGATTTAACTGTGTTGTCTTTAAGGGATGCAGCCGATGCTGTTGCATAGCAGTTTCCAGCTGTATTTGCCTGTGATTCTCACTAAGCTTTACAGTGAGTGGGATGAAAGGAAATGGGACAGTCTGAAGGAGGATGGTTTCATAACTTAAGCTCAAGTACAGATGATCAGTCTGTGTCAGAACAGTGGAATATCTAGCAGACAGATTACAGGAGACACTGGCAGTTAAACATGAATGTTTCAGGCTTGAAAATATTTTCTTCCATGCCCAGCTCAATATGGAGCATTTTGCCATGTTGGAATATTTGTTAGGCTTGAAACATTTTAATAAATTCACTTTTTCATGCCTGATTCCTTGCTAACACAACTTGAGGTTCAGCCCTGAATCATGCAAAAACATGATAAAGGTAGAGAGAAAACTAATCTGTCTTCAGAAAGCTTATGTTGACGTATCACAACTTGTTAAAGCACAACTAAATATGCGCTAAAAGAATGGTAGACCAGGCAGTTTAGAGACTTGTGATTCAGCCATGACATTTGTTTTTTGGTGTATTTTATTTAGAGTTGCATGCTTTCAGTTTTGGACCACGTTGGAGGAATACTCCTGTTACAAAATGAATTCAGTACTCTGTGGTTTGTTTTAGCTAGCAAAAGCTTTATAGACTCTTACAGTATTTCCAGTGTCTGTCTTTGGTCAGAGGAAGAAAGCTGCCCACGTTTTGGCAAGTGTGTGTGGAAAAGACAGAGGGTCGATTAGACCCCAGGTTCTGCTTTTCTGCAGAAGTTCACGCCATAGCTAGTAGCCAAAGTAGCATGTAGCCCAATAAAAATAACATAATGTGTTAAGAGTACCAGAATATGAGTTCTTTTGGCAGAGAATTTTGAACTCTCCTAGAAAACAATTTGGTTCCTCTGCATTATGTGTTGATGGTGATTGCATCCTTTCTACATGAGTGATAAGTCAAATATTCTGTCAAGATGTATAGGGCCATATTCTGATCTCCAGTTATTTAAATTTTGAGTAATTAAAGAGATGCTTATGATTTGCATTACAATAACAGATTACAATCTGGTTCTTATTTGTGGGATTTAAATATGGTTATAAAAAGGATATTCAACTTTGTTTTCTACATGTGTAGCAAGTTACCTAATTAATCCAATACTGTCTTCATTCTGGAGGAGGCTGTTTAACTTGAATTTTGTTGTCAAATGCCATACAGACAAGCTCATATGATGGTAATATTAAATAATGATAGAGTTACCCAAATATACAGTTCTATCATTAACTTGAATTACAGTGTAACTCCAGTTGTTTTCAGTAGAGAAAGGCCACATTGCTGAAAGGAAGAAAGCACACTGTTTTTGCAGTCACTGTGCAATTAACTCATATAACCTCTGTACTAGTCATGCTTTGTATAAGATCCAGGGTGACCAATTGTAGGTCACTTCTATGAGAACAAAGATCCTGGGGACTGAGAGACAGTTTATTAAGATAATATTGTGGTGTGAAGATCAACTGTCACAGCAGCTGCCAATGAAAGCATGTCTGTGTTTATTGTATACTGCAGTAAATAAGAGTTGCCTGAGTTGGGGTGTTTTGAATACTAGAAGAATAAATACTAGAAAGAATGAGTAGAATAACCAGATAAAATGTGATGGCTGTGTGAGTGTGGAGACAGCATGTTCTCTGCAGGTTCTCCTTTGGTGGTGATTGCTCTGTGGATTTTCTGATACAAAGTTGAGTACCTACCATTCAAACCATGGAGCATTTCATTTTTCTCTATTATTCAGCCACTTATTTTCATGAAAATGAAGGGACTCTGCCCTCTGTCAGTTTTGGTTGCTCTTGACCAATGTCACCCAAAGTTATTGAAGAGAAGGAAAGAGAAACAGACGAAGATGCAGACAGAGCATTATCTAAGCTTCATTCTCAGAAAATAGGGCTAAAACATATTTTGTGCAAGCATTTCTCTTTCAGATAGAAAAAAAAAAGAAGTTGAATTGAATTCTTTCATCCATGTCAAGGAGTACAAAGTGTGTTGTCACTTGCTGGTGCCTCAGTGTATTTGTCATTGGGAAGCCCACAGCAATGTGCTTTCTAAGTGGTCTATGAAAAATGGACATAAAATCTGTTTAAAACAAAATAAACTTGTTGCTTTTATCTGTTAAAGCAAAATGAAGCTGCTATGGTTTGTAAACTGCTTGCTGTCCTTAGAGTGTGTATAATGGCAAGTCTGGTGCATCGCTGCTGACCACAGTAAGAAAAGCAAGTTCTTCCTCACAATGCCTCTTTAAACATTTTCTGTGTAAATTTTTCGTTTAAAAAGTCTTTGGTAATGTACAGTTAAGTTTGAAAGAGTGCTATTTCAGCTTTACAAGAGCATCACATTTTTCTCTCTGAAGCACAAAGAAAACTCCATGTTTAAGATTCAGTTTTGCAAACCCTTCCCCCTTCTTCAAACATTCATATGGAAATACAGCATTAACTGTGAAATTCCCTAGCAACCTTAGCAGCCTAGAAGGGATCCAAACCTCAGCAATACTTCATTCTCAAGAGAATTTGTTCTGTCTATTGTTTATATTCATTATATTCTAATAAGCAATTTGAGAAATTCTTTTCAGGGTCTTTCCTTTCTCTCAACTGCAGTGGTTGTTTTGTTGGAATGGTACAATATTCACTGGTGGAAAGTAGAACCCAAAGTTTCTTCTGTGCCATGTATCTCTGGAAAGCATTCAGCAAATCCACTTTATTTCATGGTGATTCCTTTGCTAATTGCTTTAACAGCCCATTTTCTTTTTTCTTAATTTTGATTAATTAGTCATTGGCAGCTGATAGAAGAATTATTAGTACTTTATAACAAGATAAATGATTTGATAACTCTTCTTAATGAGAGAACTCATAATTTCAGCTACATGGTGGCAATAGTATGTGCTACTACGTGTAGTACCATGATGTTTTTTATGCCTTTTAATTCTTTCACAGAATAAAGACTAGTTATCCTAAAAAATTCAGAGCTGATGCTATGGTATGCAGTGTCTCAGGTGTTTAAGTGCAGAAAATCGTTCAGGCACTGCTTCAGCTCAGCCTTAATCCCATGGGAACTAAGAAGTTCTGGAAAACAGTCCCACTGCTGGACAGAGACAGGACTGAGCCCTGAGCCATCAGCATTAAACAAAACTTTGTTAGCCAATGAAGTAAATTTCACTTGCTTTGCTTCCAGCTTTGGCTTCTAGAATAATTTCTGGGGAGGAGTGTGGAGTTGTGGTAGTTTATATGGTTGCATTTTAATTTTTTGTTCATTTATTTGTCTACGTACGTGTGTACCGACCTACCTATGTACCTGTTTATCATTTAAAGCAGCATCTCTCCTTTCATTCTGATAACCGTTTTATCTCTTTCTCTTTGTATCTGTCTGTCCCATGACTTTTTACTGTGATCTCCATTTCTTTTATATTTTGAACTTGCTATTTTCTGTTTAATGCAGTGTTCTTTTTATTACTTTCCTTTTCTTTGCTCCCTTCATCCTTTCTATTTACTTTTCCCACTTTTTTATATTATGAGGCTCTGTTGTAAGGAACCTAATTAATTTATTTCTACAGGGATAAGCATGTAGACCTAATTTTTTTATTACTATTTTTCTTTAATTTTATATTTGAAATTTGACACAGGTGCTCTCTCTCTGGAATACCTTTTTATCTCCTCTAACTTCTTTTTTTTTTGTGTTTGTGACAGAAATGTGCCTGTGTCATACAAAGTAAAGATGAGTAGTGGATGTAGCCCATCAGTGCTGTATGGCCACACTCAATTTCTTCCCCTTCAAAGGCTTAGAAACTTGAGCTTCTCCCTCAGGCTCAGGACTGGGGTAGGCTGTCTTGTCATCTGAGTTCCTTGATCTCGAAAACATTTTCTGAATAATAATCTTCATTTTGCTTCTCAAATTATAGAAGATTAGTAGTATAAGAGGCTGCCTGCTCCCAGTGTAATGGTTATGTACTGCTGTCAGGGTTTTCATGCTCTTCCTTCAAGAAAGGTTCTTGCCTTTATGTAGGGATTCTTACTTTGAGGCAGTTGTTCCACAGAAAAGAATATTTGTACCATACGGGACTTTTAATTGTCTTTTTATGTAGGTAACTCAATTTGAGAAATGTGGCTATGTATCGTTAAGGTCCATAATCTTAAATGAATGTTCGAAAACCACACTTACATGTCTTTAATATCAAAATTTGAGTGTGAAAGAGGTAGTACTATTGAAAAGCTAAATGAGTGGTGAGTCAAAGTAATTAAGGGAAAGTAAATAATCTCTAAGGTTCTCATTCCCCATGAAGCTAATTTCATATCTTACCCTTCATGTATTTAAAAATAGTTCCCTGCTAATTCAAGATGCTTGTATACTATGTGTGTGAAGAGCACTTCAGTCCTATTGAAAGGATGGCAGATTAAGGAGTTATTTTCAACGGGGTAATTTTTACTTTCTTTTTTTTTTTTTAAGAGACACATTCATTTGGGCAATCTAAGTGAACAAATCTTGCTGGAAAAACAGCTTGAGGTGCATGCAAGGCAGCAGGTGATCAGCCAATAATTTTGTGATGGCTTATGACTACAAAGCCTTTGTTTTGGTCTTTAAAGGCATAAGAATGGCAGTACTTTGTCAACAAAAGTGGGCTATTTTCCCAGTTTAGTAAGGCCGTATATGTTCTGCCATACCTGCTTTCCTGTTTGTCATGGGTTCAGCAGCAGCAGTCATTTTTCTCCTCCTTGGTAGCTGGTGTAGCGCTGTGTTTTTTGATTTTGTAGCGCTGATAACACCAGTGTTTCGGTTACTGCTTAGTGATGTTTTGGTCTGGCCAAGGACTTTCTGAGTTTCATGCTCTGCCAAGGAGGAGGGGAGCCAGGAGGAAGCAGAGACAGGACACCTGACCCAAACTGACCAAAGAGGTTATTCCATACCACAGCACGTCATGCCGAAGATGGAGGACGAAGAGGAGAGACCCAGAAGGGTGGGGGGTGCACTGCGTGGTCGGGCTTGGTTTTAGGTGGTGAGAAATTGTATTCTTTCCTTGTATTTGCCTTGTCATTATTATTATTGGTGGTAGCAGTAGTGATTTGTGTTATACTTTAGTTACTAAACTGTTCTTATCTCAACCTGTGGGAGTTGTATTCTTTTCGGTTCTCCTTCCCATCCCTCCGGGAGTGGGGGGCAAGATAGAGGGGGGAGTGGGTGAGCAAAACTGCGTGGCTGACTGGACTTAAACCACGACACTGTTTTATCTCCTAAAGATCTGTGTTGTCTTAGTAACTCTATTATTTGGAATACAGATTAGTTTATTTTTCTTCTTAAACTAATAAAAATTCTTTGGAAGATGGATGGAATGTATTAGAAGAGCTAGACTCCTCTGGAGCTGGAGATCTGCTGTGCATGAGTCTGATGGTGGTCTGATGGGAGAGTCACAAGATTGCACTGTCAACTCCATCAGGATCTTGAGTAGTTATCTTAAGAGAGATAATATATGTTCATGACATGTCTCCAGGTTTCTGTGCTGAAGAAATGTCAGTCCTTTATTTCTGTGTACATCTTGCCCTTTAACTCCTGAGGTTTTCTATTGCCCAAGGAGGCGTATTGCATATATAGGTTTCTTTTGCTTTCTCATGGAGATGCAAGTAATGAAATGAGGTGTCGAGGCTGAAATAGCAAACGGACACTGGTTCATATGTATAGTGGGCATGAAGAGTGGTAGCGTGCTAAGATGTGTGTGGGGACTGCACCAGCTTGCTCTGGCATGTAACACAAGTGCCTGAATTAGGAGCTTTCACAGTATATGTAGTGCAGCCTCTTGGGCTCTGAATTGCCTGCTTCAGGTGTCTGAGTATCTGCTGAGAGTACAGAAATCGTAGAATTACAAGGTTAAGTCACAGTAAAGTTACATGTCAAAAGTAGACAGTGTGGATGTATCCCCTCTGCATCACATAAGAATGCTATGTGTTACTTATTAAATAAGGATGCTAACCTGTTTGATAGTGAATTCAGAAGAGCTGAAGATGGTATTTTTTTTCCAGATCTGCAGCCTTTCAAGACAAGCTGGTAAAGCTGTTTTTTAATGCAAGTTAATAGAGGCTTTCTGGTTTATTAACTACAGATCCTCATGCAAGTTTAGAAGGACTGGAACTTAGTGCTTATGTCCTGCTGTCATCTTCATGCTCTCTGAGATCAATGAGAAGTTCAGTGCAGAAAAAGTCAATGCTTGGGCAGAGCTCTGCAGATATAGTGAAAGAAAATAAAACCATTAGTATTCTCAATAGTGTAAATGTAAGAAAGAATTCTATGACCTGTTATCTGTAGCAGGAAAGCTGCTTTTTATTAATCAATCAAGAAAATGTTAAAAATAATTAGGAAAATGACTTGAGGGAGGGAAAAACAGAGTTAAGGAATATTAGTAGGAGGCTAATACTGTTTGTGAAATCAGACTATTCTTAAAGCTTTCATATGCTTTATGTAGTGTACAGAAAAAAAATAATTCCTTTTTTCCTCCTGAGAGAAGCCATGATTTTATCTTAGTAATTGAAAATAATGTCCAAAGTTGCTCCTTAACTAAACTTACAAGAACCCCTTTTAAATCAGTTATTATCTTTCAGTGAATTTCTCAATAAATGTTGCTGCCTGCGCTTGGATGGCATGATTCTATGTAGAAAATAAGGCTGAGTGCATCCTATTTATGACTCAAAGCACATCATTTCTAGCCTAATTATGGTGGCATTTGGCAGTGATGCTTTAGTTAAAGGTTCTTGTTGGTGTTTATATTATAAATTGTGTCTGCTTTAATGGCTTAATTCATGCCAGGCAGAAGTCTGGCGAGCTATCTCCTTAGTAATTTCTTTTCCTTTTATTAAAAATCCTTAAGTGAAGGAAACAGTTTTGAGGTCAGAACTTCTTTGATCACATGTGTTTGTCTATCATTTATTTATCTATTTGTCTATATATATGTGGATAAAGTTATGCTTTTCCTTCAGTTCAAAACTTTCTTTTGTGTGCAACATGAGTGATTGCTGTTCAGTGACTTGCATCACTCTCAGCACTTTGGGTTGCTCAGAGAAAGCCATGCCAGTGAAAAGGGGAAAGAAAACACAAGAACATATGGAATTCTCTAGATTGCGCAATCTGTATGCAATGCTGCCTATGAGCAAAGACGATTTCAGTCAGCTCAGTTACCGCAACAGGGCAATATTAATTTAGGGACTTCTTGCTTACTAAGGATGCTGCCAAGTGAATTCCTCACAGTTCTACAAGCACTGAGCAGTCCTTCTAGACATCAGGCAGTAGTGGTATCTGTTGCACTTGCATTAATACACATAAACTGTTCTGTTATTTCTCACTGCATAATGACCAGTACTAGATCCAGTTGTATTTATTCCACATTTTTGGAAGACATGTTAAAAAAAAAGGATCCAGCTGGACTCAACTAGCCAAGTAAGCAGTTTCCTTAAAAAAAACCAAGAAATCCAAAACAGCAAGTTTTATAGAAGTACTGATAAAGATGGGAATTTCTTAAAGCATGTCCTATTAAGAGTTCTCTTTTTTGTTTTATTTAGGCAAACGGCCCTATCTGAAGTCTGTTGAACTTAGTGAGAGTTTTCCAAGTCACCTTATAATGTCTGTTTAAGGTTGTAGAGGCTCCCAAAGTGGTAATGCTGAAAGGTGTAATTGGCCCTATAAATCTTAGTGGATCATTAATTCTAAATCTCAATAATGTTAAGACCAGGATGCATGTAGCTGAAGCAGAGTGATGAGCATAGTTGGAAGATTTATGCAAGCATTGTCTTGCTTTGGTTTGCTCAGTAGTAGAAATTATTTGTAGTTTTGGCTTGGAAGCTTGCTTTTTATCTCAACATCAGTTTACACATATCACCTATATGTTTCTGGAAATATATAAAAGCATCTTTTTGAGGGAGGTGGATGGGGATTTTTTTTTTTTTTTTTTGCATAATCAAGAGGTAGTAGATAGTGACTTGGCATCATCTAACTGTATAAAAACAGTTTTCAAAACTTTACTTCACTTAACACATTTGCTCCTAATAATCATAGAATGGTACAGGTTGGAAGGGACCTTAAAGCTCACCTAGTTCCAAACCACTTGCCATGGGCAGGGACACCTTCCACTAGACCAGGTTGCTCAAAGCCCCGTCCAGCCTGGCCTTAAAGACTGCCAGGAATGGTGTAGCCACGACTTCCCTGGGCAACCTGTGCCAATGTCTCACCACTCTCATAGTGAAGAAGAAGAGAACTCAAATTTTAAAGCACATATGTAAGTTTTTGTTTGGCTCCTGGAGATGGGATCCTGAAGTTTGTAGTGTCTGTAGCTGTAATGCAGGTACACCCCAAAAGGGGATGCCCATATTATGGTGAATTATGAATCCATCATCTCTGCATGCACTCTGTGAGATTTGCCAGCTAATGAAATCCTTCCCAGTATTTGCCATTATTCTCATTATTTTACTTTTCACTGTGTTCCTTTGGGGAGGGGGGAGGAAAAAAGCATGATTTGCCTCAGTGAGAACTTCAGTGTTGCTTCCCACAGTTGGACATTCTCATCTCTCTTTCATGGTATGAGGTGGGAGTGGTTGTTGCTATACAAGTATATAAGCAAGGAGTCAAAGAAGAAAGTTACCCAATGTAGTGGCGTTGGTTTATGTCTTTTGCATTATAGAATCATAGAATAGTTAGGGTTGGAAAGGACCTTAAGATCATCTAGTTCCAACCCCCCTGCCATGGGCTGGGACACCTCCCACTGAACCATACCACCCAAGGCTCTGTCCAGCCCAGCCTTGAACACCGCCAGAGATGGAGCATTCACAACTTCCCTGGGCAACCCATTCCAGTGCCTCACCACCCTTACAGTAAAGGATTTCTTCCTCATATCCAATCTAAACTTCCCCTGTTTAAGTTTGAACCCGTTACCCCTTGTCCTCTCACTACAGTCCCTCATGAAGAGTCCCTCCCCAGTATCCCTATAGGCCCCCTTCAGATATTGGAAGGCTGCTAGGAGGTCTCCACACAGCCTTCTCTTCTCCAGGATGAACAGCCCCAACTTTCTCATCCTATCTTCATATGGGAGGTGTTCCAGTCCCCTGATCATCCTCGTGGCCCTCCTTTGGACTTGTTCCAACAGTTCCATGTCCTTTTTATGCTGAGGACACCAGAACTGCGCACAATACTCCAAGTGAGGTCTCACAAGAGCAGAGTAGAGGGTGTCAGTTAACTGTCAGCCATGTGTTCAATCCATCTTAAAGTCTCCTTTGATCTTTCCCATTAAACAAATTCTACCCTGCTGTGCTTCAGTACCCTGCCAGGGATTGTTCATGGAGATGATCTTTGCATCATACCCCCAAGGACCCCAAAAAACCCCAGTGTATCCCAGCATAAACAGAACACTGCGAGGAAACAGTTAAGATAAAAGAATACACAACCACACAAAGAGTGATCAAATTCAGAACAGCTGTGAAGCTGCTTGAAGCCAAACCTGTGCTCCTGTAAGAGGACAGGTCTGGCCTAGTTCCAGAAGTGGTTGGTCTTTGAGAAGCCCTCAGCCAGTCTGAGGGTCACACCAAATATTCCCAAATAAAAGGTTCTAGAATGTTCACCGTACATACCTAACCAGGACAGATCTGTAGTTGTCAAGATGGGTAGTATTTAATTTCATGAGATACAGTTCCTTCTGCCATTTTTGGATGTAAATCAGAGTACAGTCCCAGGTTCTAGATTATATAGCATTTTTCTTGCGAAGAAACTTGCCTGGGGATAGTGGAGCTCTCTTTGTTTAGCTTTACTGTTTAGTTTATGAAACCTTCTTGTTTTTTTTTTTTTTCTGTTTATGCCACAGAAGTTATTATTTTTTAAAAGCTACAAATATGGCAGTGTTTGAGTTAGTGTTGGAAAGCGTCCTTCCTTTTTCTACTTTCATTTCAGAAATAACAGGATCAAGATAAGAACATTCACAGGATCAACACACTCCTCTGGGTTGTCATTACAGTGACAGAAAAGAGATTTATAGTGAAACTTCACTTCTGTGTGCTATATGTGGTGTCATTCCCTTAAATGATATGAACAGAAGAATTATCCCAGTGGATGTCTGTTATGATCCTTCTCTCTGGAAAGGTTGTTGATAATTGCTGTTTATTGTTTTGGAGGGGATTTGTTCAAATATATCTTGAGTATTCATTTTCCACAGATTTGTGTCTAGGGGACACAAAAGTGACAACAAGAAGCATGCATGGTAGAAAATAACTTAGCACAGAAGCAGTTTTCAGTAGAAGTGAAAGAAGGAAAGAAGGAGGAAAGCCCTTTCTACTTATTTTTTTTCCAACTTTAGCTCTTTATTTCTTGTCTCAAACCCTCCATCTTCACCTCTCCATCATCCTCCCCCATCCTGGTTATGGACAAGAGTTTCTTTCACTTAGTGAAAGTTGAGGAAAGCTCAGTAGCATTCATAAGAGCTCTGAAGTCCAAATACTTTCCTCTGTGTGTAGCAAAGTACTTATTTTTTTTTCTATTTAAATTTTTTGTTGTCAAATTTTAGGTGTTTTGATTACACCTTCAATGTTCTTTTCATCAAAAATGTTGGTCTTCCTTTTCACAAGCTCTTAGGAAAACACATCTGAGGGGAGGAAAAAAAATGTATAGTTTGTATCTTCAGACTGCTGCTTTACTGTGATAAGAATATAATTCGAGTAAGGTTTGATTTCCGATCTTATTTGCTTGGCTGCACAAACTTGTATGTCATATACATATCATGGAGGATATTATTGTGCTTTGGTGCAATTTCTTCCTAGAAAGAAGTGTAGATCTTACTGTGGCATCTGACAGGAATTTTAGACCAGTTTAGAGCAAGAGGTAAAAAAAACCCTCATGAAGAACAGCATACTTGCCTTAATTTTATATGTTATCGTATTTCTGTATAATGCCATTGGCACTGGAGGCAAGAAATTTGAAAACGGAATTTGGTTTCTTAATTGGGGGGGATTTAGGAAGAGCTGAAGGAAAGGCAGACTTTGGTTGTGTTTTGTTTCAAGGTTAGATCAAAACTACAGAATTCTGGGTTAGATGGAATCTTTTTTTGTACAGAGAAGAATGAAATCTGGTGATCTAATTACTAGATCGCCCCTGCTGATGAGAATTGCCTAGGTTCTGCATTAGTTTAGCCATTTACTCAATGCAACTTCATCTGGGGTGGAAAAACCCAAGAATGAATCTTCTGTTACAAGAAAGCAAGTTTTGTTAATGCTAGCTCACTGTCCTCTTGATACAATTACATGCCATGAACACAAGCTTTTTTTCATTTTGAAGTTGCTAATTTCTGAGTTCACCAATGGACTTCTTTGATTTTTCAAAAACACCTTGAGAGAGGAGTGAGAGTTGGTTTGGAAACTGTTGTATTTATGGAATCTCAGCATTCAGCTTCTGAATTCTGGTTCAGTTGCTTTATCATGCAATGCCTCAGGCAATATGCTGTTGGGGCCCAGAGCAGGAGTGATAGATGACCATTAGCCTTGATGGTGCCCACTGAAGTGAGAACAACTGGTGCTGGAGTCTTAGAAAAAGAGGCTTTGGCCAAATTATCCTGCAGGGAAAGCAGTGGTAACATTCAGTATTTTTTCCAGAAGCAGAACAAAGAAAGCTTATAAACAAGACCCTGGGGAACTTGCCAAACTTCAGGAAGCTAGGCTGACTTCTGCAGGAAAGAAGTTTGCTTTGCTTGACTGTTCAGCCTTAGGAAGAAGGAAATGCCCTGTATGAGTGATAGGGCAAAGTGGGGGGATTCACATATATGAGGAAAAAATGATCCCATATTCCTTCTAGGTTTCAGTGTAAACATACTTTAGGAAAAGGAAGCAGAGAAATATAAATACATAGGGTAAATCTGTATTTGCTCTTAACTATAAAGCCCGAGTGTTTGTAGGAACACAGTCCTGGGAAAGACTATGATTTAATTAGCATGGGATTCTTTAGTATCTTTGCATGCCCAGATCACATTTCTTTGAAAAGGTAAAGGATGGGAGGACTGTCCAAAATGCATGTGTCACATGGGTCAGGTAAAGAGCAAACACTTCCTGCTAAAGGCTGCCTGGGGACACCCTGGCTGAATCTGTTGGGACTTGCATGCATTCAGCTTATTGAATGCCTAGCTGGGAAACCCTTCCTGAGCTTTACAAAAATGTGTGAAAATATGCTGTCCAGTTCAGATTAATTTCCATAGAAAAAGCTAGGGCATTTTACTGCAAATCATGTCTTGAATGATACAAATTGAATACCTGGTTGGAATTCCTCAAGGATTATCTGGTTCAACCTTTCTTGGCAAAAGCACAGTCTAGACAAGATGTGCCAGCACCTTGTTCAGCTGAATCTAGAAAGTGTCCAACACTGGGGAATCCACTGCTTCCCAGAGGAGATTATTCTGAAGGCTGATTGTTTCCATTGTGAAAAATCTTCTTGAGTCCACCTGGGAGTACATTGTGCCAATTACTCCTCATCTTTTCCATGTGTCTCCCTGTAAAAAGGGAGTCTCCGTCTTCTTTGTAGCCACCCTGGAAATACAGAAACACAGTGACAATGTCTCCCTTGAGCCTTCTTTTTTCCAGGCTGAACAAATTCAGTTCTCTCAACTTCTTCTCATATGGCAGGCTTCCCAGTCCATGGAACACCTTGGGACCCTCTCCAGCCTGTCTGCATCTTTTTTGTATAGTAGGGACCAAAACACCAAATATTCCAGGTGTGGCCTGACAAGCACTGAGTGGGATAGTAGTTTCTTTATCTCATCGGTAATGCCCTTGTTGATTTAACCCACCATCCTGTTGGCTTTCTTTGCTGCAGCTGCATACTGTTCACTCATGTTGAGCCCCCAGGTCCCTTTCCACAGAGCTGCTCCCCAGCTGGGTTGATCACAGCCTGTGCTGCAGTCCTGTATTGTTTACCCAGGTGCAAGACCTTACACTTGTCCTCTTGAACTTCATAAGGTTCTTGTTAGACCACTCTTTCAGTCTACCCAGATCTTCCTGCAGGGTGGCTCTCCCTTCTGAAGTGTGTACTTCCCCACTCAGTTTGGTATTGTTGGCAAAGTTGCTCAGGGTACACTTGATCCCATCTTCCAGATTATTTATGAAGATAGTGCTTGGCTCAGTATTGATCTCTGGGGATGCCACTAGTGATGGGTCACTAGCTGGAAAAGGAGCAATGCACCACCACCCCCTGGGTGCAGCTGATCAGCCAGTTACCTACCCACTGCACAGACCACTTGTCTAGACCATAACACATCCATTTCTCTAGGAGGAGGCCAAATTGAAAGCCTTGGAGAAATCCAGGTGGATAATGTCCAAAGCTATTCTTCAAATCAAGAACTAGATAGAAGGATAGTTGTGTTTGTCATATACTAAATGTAAATCTGAAACAAATGATCTGCAGACCCTTTTAGCTCCTGCTGTGGCTCAGAGGTCTGGAATCCTTTCTCAAGTATGCATTTGCCAACAAGTAGGGCTTCCATTGTGTAAAACCCATCAATCATCTGCTTCTGTATCTGCAGTGTGCAGCAGAGCTAACAGGGCATCAAAATCTAGACTGGCATTCTGTGGAATTAGAGGAGGTAAAAAAGAGGCAGTGTATTTACTGAGAGTGTCTGTGTGTGGGGATGTTACGACAGACTTCATATTTTTCTTGGTTTTTTTTTATTTCTTCTTTTTTTTTCCTGTTGTATGTGTCAATCTCTTAGATGTCTACTATACTGCATGACCAAAACGGTTATGTGTCCTACATATTCTTGATGCCTTTGATGTTGCTTAGAAAATGAAGAAGTAGTTTGTATCTTGAGAAAGAGTAGCCTGAATTCATCCTAGGTAACTTCTAAAGTGTTTGACAAGGCCATCTATTCTAGAAACATGTCACTCAACTTTCGTTTGAGCGAAGAGTGGCAGATACCTTTATAGGTCTATATCTGTAGATGTAGATTTTGGTGTTAGTGTGGCTGACATCTTCTAAAGATACCTACTTCTCTGCATTGACTGGACAAAGAGTGTAGGAGGATTGCGTACTCAATTCAGGTCCTTCATCTGGGAACAACATTTAGGTGGAATCTGTCTTTGATAGTGTGGGATTTGTGAACAGCACCTTCTGTCCTGCCTTTCTTCACCAACTCTATACTGTTGTGCAGTAACTTAAAATAGATGAGCTACCTATATAACTGAGATAGCTGATGATCAATCTTCAGCTGTGTTGACAAAAGGAATAGGTGGGGGTCTAGAAGAAATGCTGACTGCCCAGAGCATATTGCAAGTATCATGAAAGAAAAGGGAGAGGCTCCAATGAATTCATACTTTCTGACAATCTTTGAAGGTACAGAGCATGGAAGACAGCTGAGACCTGAGCAGTGAAATGACTACTTCAGTGTAAGCTTGCTAGGCAACTTTGGAGAATGATTTTAAGGGCTGAAGAATGATATGCTCATGTTCAGGTGTTTTAGATCTGCCCAATTCTAATGGAAGAGATGACAACTCCATTTTGAGAAAGAGGAGAGAATGACATTGTCAGTGACTTGTTTCAGTTCAAAGAGGTAACTTACCTTTTGAGTGCACTCAAGGTGCACTTTAATAAAGGGGAATACATGGAAAAAAAAGGGGTAGCTTTGCTGGACATTCAGGTAAGAATTTGTGTGTAACTCTACAGAGGGATCAGTACTGTTCATATGTTTCATATTGTGGCAAATTGGATTTTTTTAGAAGAGCTCATTAGCAACTTTATTATAAGTTAAGCAAATTACATTTTTGATCATTTAACTACTAATATTTTATCAAAGAACATTATTCAGTAACTGTAAGTGCACTGGACAGTACTCATATGTGATTAACAATTAATTCATGTAATCACTGCTTAAAACACAGAATAAGAATTACTTTAATGCCTGTAGTTCACTGAGCGTAATGCCATTGGTGTGTGATCGCATGAGCACATGCCTTCCATGCATCTTGCCTACCTTTCTGTTCCTCCTGAGTAATATCGGGTATGGGAACTGGAAATTGTTTAACTAGAAGTTAGTAACATTCATACGGCCCCGTGTGTCTGGGGAACTTCCCTGAGACAGACTTCTAGTAGCTTATGTCCACAAGTTCAGACTCTGTGGTAGTTCTTTCCTCTAAAGTGTCTGGCCTCCTTTGTCTTTGCTAGCAGGTGTTAATTCAATTCAAGATTATTTCCAAGTAATTTAGAGAATTCATTGGAGAAAACCACAAGGAAAAATAAATGGGGTAGAAACCAAACACTGCTAGTCCAGAACTCTGATGAATGTTAGGCAGCTAGGAGGTAGGTATTGGTTCAACTATTTTAATTTAAGGTGCAGAAAATTGCCTCTGGGATACATGGAATCATGTAACAGTTTTGCTTGGAAGGGACCTTCAGAGGTCATCTAGTCCAACCACCCTTCAATGAGCAGAGACATCTTCAACTAGATCAGGTTTTCCAAAACCACATCCAGTCCGACCTTGAATGTCTCCAGGGATGAAGCCTCCACCACCTCTCTGGGCAACCTGTGCCAGTATTTTACTACCCTCACTGAAAAAACTTTCTTCCTCAAGTCCAGCCTGAATCTCCCCTATTTTAGCTTAATACATCTTACACTGATATTTAGGAATGACTTTGAAGGCCATTCTCGCACAGCTGGAGATGAGCGAGCACTTCTTTTACCGTGTACAGTTTCTGCTGTCCTAGTCACAGGCAGAGCAGGACCTTTCTGGAAATTGGACTTATCTTTTCACTGACCTGGAAGAAGTGTAGATGGGTAAAGAGGCAGCATGGTGCTGGTGCTGTCAGCCTGCTCCATGCTCAGGGGCAGCTCACTGAGGTGTGAGTTCCAAGACTCAGGAGGAATGGGCTGGGGGACAGGGGTGTCCTGAGGTCAGAGAGCTGCCATGATCAGGCTCGGACTGTGCCTGAGGGTGTAACATCTATAAAGAGTTTCCTCTTGACTTCAAGCAGGCAGATTATCCTTTAACTGCTTCATCTGCATATTTTCCTTTGTTGTTTGATTTGTGGCAGAGAGATATTATTGGTCTAGTCCTGCATAGCAATTCTGGTGCGTTTTTAAGTTGCAGAATTGGAAAAATCCATAAGAATCAATATTAAAAAATGAAATATTAAGCTCTGTTCCAAACTGAAATGAATTTGAGAGAGCTTTTTCCTGTTTTCCTCTCTTGTAAATCTCTTTGTAAAGAAGCCACTATTTTTCAACAGCTGGGGCTTGTAAAATTTTGATCATTTGTAAATGGCAGGATGCTGCCTGGCTGTGATGAGTATCCCAAGATGCTGACACACTGGATTTCTTTGTCTCTTCAGCAACAGGGAGAGTGGAGTGGTTTCAAGGGGGGCTCTGCTTCATTGGGGGCCTTTTCTACAACCAGAATTGTATGAGTGAAAGCTAGCATCATGCATTCTTAATACCATCATGGCAGTAAAAGGGTTATGCATTATTGGTATTCTAGCTAGCTCACTGTATTTTGAATGCTTTTATTAGGTCTGAAAACTTTAACATGTGCTTGTTTCAGTCTGTGTTCTGAGCATCCCACATCCATTATATGCCATGGAGGCTATTAAGCTTAGCTTAGCTCCCAGTATCATTTCCATATTACAATAACTAACTTTTGGGCTGAGGGCACTTCTGAGAACTAATCTGGGATGTGTTTACTTTGGCTGCTGGAACTGAAATGCTTTAAAGGGGGAAAAAATAATTAAAAGCTCCCCAAATGTTCCTGCAGCTTTGCTTTCTTCTCCTGTTATGCTAATCTGATTGTTTTTAATGCGAGGGCTTCTTTTGCCCTGGGCCCTATGTACTCTGCAGTGTCATAAAAGGTATGCAACTCTACAGCTAAGTAATGCTGACTGCCTTGTAACTTTGAAAATCTGAAGTTCTCAGTTGGAATACTGCACTGTGTATGAATTTGTCCTTTTTTTTCTCTTACCTTCCTGAAGTGTAGGAAGTCACCACATTTAACGTCTATAAGGTCTTACTGAGATGTCTAACTCAGGCTGTTTAAGTGAGCAGAAGCTTAGGAAGCACTAAGATCTACTTTCATATTAGTTTTTTTTCATCTTTTGAAAGAGAATTTCTTATCTGTCTTGTTGGTTATTGCCATCACTTAGTTAACAGGTAGACTAATGTATCATTAGAATTAATTGTCCTGTCTTTACTTTCTGATACAAAGAGATGAAATTTCTTGGTTCTATGTTAATTAAATTCACACCTGCATGAAGTGCAACCACAGAGGCTGTTCTTGCCTATTTTCTGGACTTCTTTTAGAAAAGACCATGCTGATGTTCATGCTGATTCAATGAGTAATGCAGATCTCTCCTTCAGTGTGCTTGTACAATTCTTGAAAGGGTACCTAGAATTACAGTTAAGAATCTCTCTTTCTGCTCCTCAGTTCCTTCAGAGAATGCCAGTGGGTAATAGTTGACCTTCAGGCTTTGTAGTGAGTGATTCAGGCAGGTAGGTTTCTTTTCACAACCATGTACATTTAATGTATAGACAAATGTAGTGAAGAAGAGTGCAGCCTGGGGATTCACTGATGCCGTGATGCTGATGATATGCAGGCCTGCAGCCTTCGTGTTGGACCCAGCTGGTAATATCCTAATGTTTGGCTGGGGCCTGGGCTTGGATGAAAGGGAGCTGGCTGTAGCTTGGGCCAGATAATTTGGAGATGCTAATGGCTCATTTGTTAAAACAAGTAGAAGGCTTGGCAAAGAGAGAGGGAGTTTCTTTCTGTCTTGTCTCACCCGTCCTCTCCACAGTTCACCCAGAGGGTGTTCATTTTGTGCGTGCTTTTTGGAGTCCTCATGGACACTGGTCACAAATGCCTGTTTCCATTGTTTTTCATGATTGCAAATGCTTTTTTTGTGAAGATGGATCTTACTATCATTGTACGCATTTCCACTTGGTACAGTCTGGCTTGTTGCAGTGGCTTGGCCATGACTGTATCTTTGCAAACCACTTAAGAAGAGAGAAAGAAATGTCAGCTGTTGTAGGCTATTGACTGCCAGTTACTGATTTGGGCTGGCTGGCATGAACACATTTATGTCTGTGGTTAAAAGTGAGCTCTAGATTTCTTTTCTCTGCTGGCTTAGATTCAAGGGGCTTAACGTAGAATATTGTAGCTTTACTTGTGATTTATAGCTGGAGTTCAGACTGCAGCTTCCTCATGTTCATTCATAACAGATGAGGTCTGTCTATACATACGTCTTCAGCATGTTAGTCTAGACAGTGTATACACAAGGCTCTCCTTTAGGACCATGCTTTCTGTTCCCTATGCAGAGACCGTCATGCACTGACCATGTTTCCCCACCAAGAGGTAAGTTGCAGAAGGAAGTGAACTTTGTAATTATTGTGATTGTGATGAGATTGTGGCTTCTGTTATGGCAAAGAAGTTCTCATGTAGCTTCTTAAAGAAGGGGATTCTGACTCTGATTTTCTGTCTCTCTTCCATAGAAGTGCCCTAGCTTGACAACTTGAGGTTGGGTACTTTAAGCTGTTTTATCAGGGTCATCAACACTTGTGCTATGTGAAGACAATTTCTTATAGGGTAGTCAGACCCTAATTCTCCACTAGCTACAGACGAATTTTACAGCATACAATGCAAAGGTGATTTTTTTAAATATATATATGAAAAGTATAATGAATATGTTTTTACTCATTTCATATCCTCTAGCTCCAATATGGAGACACATGGCTGCATGTTTTACAAGCTGTAGCTTCTATGGTCAGCCATAAGTAGAAAACATAATGGAAGTGATGGTGGGATGGATCACTGTGGTTAGGTCTGCATTTGGGTGGTGAGGATGAAATTCTACCGGGTAATGAAGAAAAGATATTTGTAGCCACTATCTACAGGTGAGGCGTCCAAGTGTAGAGATATGAATTTGAGCACCCACCAAGAGGCACAGGATATCATTAAAAGAGCCGCAAACTTGGCCAAATCTGTCATTGGGCATATTTTAACTATCTTGGACTCAGCCCAGAATGAACACTTCTGAATGCAAGAAAATAAGTAGGAAATGGACCTTGAAGTGGGTTTTCAGGCTTGTGTACAGGGTATACTTCCATTAGTATTTATTGTTTTAGTAGAAGACTATTTGATACTTACTTTATATTTCAAAAGATCTGTAGTCAACTGCAATTAGAATATTGGTATTTTAATGAAGTTTTTCTTTTAAATTAACAGAAACTGCTGTGTTAATGTGTGGTTTTGGTCACTTAGTAGGGATAGTAAAATCCCTTCGCTATAACTTTAAATTAGATACTAGGAAGAAATTCTTTGCTATGAGGGTGGTGAGGCACTGGCACAGGCTGCCTAGAGAAGCTGTGGCTCCTCCATCCCTGAAAGTCTTCAAGTCCAGGTCGGATGGGGCTTGGAGCAATTTGATCTAGTTTACTTGACTAGAAGGCTGTCCCTGCCATGGCACGGGGGGTTGGAACTGGGTTATCTTTTTAATGTCCCTTCCAAACCAAACCACTCTATGATTTATATTTAGGTGTTTGCTATTTCATATGTCCTTAAGTGATCTGGTTTATTTTAATTATTTATATAATTTCATAGTGGTGAGTTTGTTCTTGTTGCAGTTCTGGCTTTGTCATTTCACCTAGCACTTTTTCTGGGAAGTCAGAACATTAAATAAGCGTAGAAAAGATTTGCTGTACAACAGTTTTGATTATGCTGAAAGCAGTGCACAGTTTAGATCTATGAACACATGGACAGATATTTTAAGCATGGAGGCAACTCTGCTGAACTTGATGAGTCTGTTTTCAGAGTTAGAGGAATGAATAGGAGTTTCTAGGCAGTAAGTGCACTATTAGTTCGGTTTAGGTTTGCCTCACCTGTCTATGAAATTCTTTCTTTCCAGACTGTGGTTTACCAAAGTAGGGGTGTATATTCTTTTAAGTGAACTAATGGAAAAAAAGTTGGAGGGAAGCAAGGTCTCCCAGCTAGACAAAACTGGCAGTTTGAAAGATGCTGTTTGTGGTCCATTTCACAGCTGATGTCCCTTCTATCCACAGTTGACAGCAACAGAAGAATAACAAAATCTAGCTGCTTAAATTTGATGGTTCATCTGTAATGATCAGCTTTTTTCAATTAGTAAATCACGCTACCTAATAAGAGGTTTTAATATATGATACTATGTTTTAGTAGCTATCTGATGTAACTCTTAAATTATAATATTGCCCATTAAACGTTCTTACTAATTACATGAAGGTTTTCTTCGGAGAAGGTGATTCCCTTTCCCCATCTCCTTTTGTCTATAGGGAAGCTTTATTAATTTCAACAGAGAATTACTAGTGATGTTGCTTCCTTTTTACAAAGGCGTTGGAGCTCCTTTTAGTAGGATCTCTGGGTGTTGCTCGAAGCAAAGACATTAAAAAATAAAGACAAATCGGGTTGTTCAGAGAGAAAGAAGAAGAAACAAAATAGAAACTTTGAAAATCAAGGCGAAGACTTAATAGAGCTCAGGGAATAAAAATATCCATATGTGAAGCAGAGAGGGAAAAAGACCACAATGAAGCAGGGAGAGAAAGTAATAACATAATAAAGCCAACTGCTGTGCATTGCCCAGGACATACAAAGAGCCCTCAGTAATATCTGCAAAAGCAACATTTTCTACATATTGTGATGGATTTGGGGCATTTTTGTTGTCTTTCACTGATTTTCTCACAACTGAAAAACAGCTTATCAAGGATTTTTTTCTCTTCTATGGTAATTCCATGTTCATGCAGGTAAAAAAATCTATTTATTTTGAAAAATATCTCTTATTGGAGAAGTGAAAATGGTGCATCTGGAATTGCGTACTTATGTTAGCATCATATTAGCCACACTGAGCAAAGCAGAGGCTTTGTACACACTGCTAAAACTCTAAGAACTTTCCTTGTGTGGGGAGCTGACAAGAACTTAAAAGATTTTCTAAGGCAGCACTGGTAAAGATCAGTATGTTGTTAGCACTATGAAAGCACTAAAGATGCAATGGTCTCTAAGCACCATTAAACAGAGGACAAGATCTTTGTGTCACCAAAAAGCCTACGGTTCCTCTGGTTCCACTTTAGGGAGCAGAGAGACCCTGATACCCAGCAGGAACACCATACAGCAGCACGGTAGAGGGCACTTCTGCAAGTAAAGCCTTTAGACATGATAACGCAGCAGGAGTGTATGGAGAGATCTACAAAATTTGTTTTAAATACCCAGTGGCAGCTGACTTTTTGCACAAAAAGAAACAAAAGTTTTTCATTGTTGTTGTTTTTCTGGGGCCCTCTACTTTTCCCAGTCCCTATGTTCTCCAAGTGACATTTGTCTGTACCAGGCAATTTCAGCACAGTGACAACTGTTTCCTTACAAATTTTAGATCCCCTCCATGGAAGACCTGTTGCAACTTCCCCTTTTAATCTCATTGTGCATCCCAGCCTTCTCTCTGCTGAGAAAACTGTCCCTCCTCTTTCACAAGGTCAGATTAATGGTACCACAGTTGCCCGTTTTTTCTTTGAAAGGAGTGTGATAATGTTCAAAATTATATTTAAAACCATGATTTTGAATCATTAAGTAAAGGGAAAAAGCAAATTCAGTCATCTGACAATATTTTTTGGGGGACATTTTCTAGAATTAGATGTTTTTTAAAAGATACACTGAGATAATAAAGCATATTGTTAAGCAGTAATCATACTTCTGGCATAAATCCGGCATGAGTGTTGCAAGGTGCAGAAGCTTTCTCCAAGCAACTTGTATTCAGCCATTGATATTTTCATAATCTCTGAGAAAATAAATCAGCAGTTACATATCTGGTCTGTTTGGTAAATTCTTTGAACAAGTTCCTTGCGCTTGGTATCATGTACTGACTAAGGACTGCCATAAAATAGAACTATGCAACTTATTGGCCTACTGGTCTGTCACTAACAATTTAGGATTAGAACAGACTGTAAAGAAAGGTGAAGTAGGGTATGTTTTAGGATGAACTCCAAGTGCACACAACACTGAGAACAAAGTGATGATTCTTCCACTGTTTAGAAAAGCAGTGCTTTATCAGTGCTACCACAATATTGGCAGCAGAACAGCAGCTGTTTGCCCTTTTCCACAGCCTTTACACTTAACATCCAGAGCACACAGGGGAGAAAACATTATAAACTGTAAAATGTGTGACATATCGCTGGGACAAGTGGAGAAGTTCCAACAATTAAATCTTTAGTGGCCTCTTGGTGGCATTACAGAGGGAGCCTTCCTGGATCTAACTCATCTGTAAAGACAGGGGAAGGGAAAGTTGCAGTGCCCAGACACTAACCCAGCTGCTCTCACTGCCCCTACTCAGCAGGACAGGGTGAGAAAATAAGATGGAAAACCTCACGGGTTGAGATAAAGGCGGTTTAATGAAGAAAAGCAAAAGCTACATGCAGAAGCAAAGCAGAAAGATGTGTTCCCTACTTCTCATCAGCAAGTAATGTCCATCCACTTGGGGGGAAGCAGAACACATGACAGCTGCTTCAGAAGACATGCCTTAATAATGAATGCTCCTGCTCCTCCTCCTTTCTCTTAGCTTTTATTGCTGAGCAAATTATATGGTATGGGGTATCCCCTAGGTCAGCTGGGGTCAGCAGTCCTGGCTGTGTTCATTCCCAATCTCTTGCCCATCCCCAGCCTGTCAGCCTTTGGTGGGTGTTGGAGAAAGAGTTCTGGTGCTGTGTGCGTGTTGCTGAGCAGCTGGCAACACATGGGTGGGCTATCAACACAAGTGAAAAACACAGCACTGTCAGGGCTGCTATGGGTAGAGTTAACTCCACGTCAATGCAGAAAAGAAAGAAAACCTTCCATGAAGTGGCAAAAGGACATGAAGTGGCAAAAGGACAGAGAAACTGTGTTTGCAGAGACAGAGAAGAGCAGGAATAGTACAAAATAGGCATCAGCATACAGAAGCAGCTCTTAGAGTTGTGCAGAGAAGGACAGAACTGGTGGTGTGCATGTGAGTGTGATCCAGCACTGGTATAGCCATGTCCTGCAGTCTCTACAAAGCAATGACCATAAGAAGACAATGACTGTTCAAGGTTTACAGCAGATGTGCAATACTTTCAACATTTGATGCTCAGAGCTAGGAATGATTGGCTTCTGACAGTACTGTTCACTACCCTAAGGAAAGATTAGCAGTCAAAAATCCTATACTTACAGATGCTCGTGATGAAAGAGCACAGTCATGAACAACATTTTAAAGTCTGACACTCTATATATGTGTGATAAAGTTTGAACTATCTTGTGATGTGGTTAGTTAGTACAGGAGAAATCTGCACATACTTGTGCAGGAAGTGGCTTTATTACTCATGCGGTTTCTTCAGGGAGTTATTTTGTACTAAAGTGACACAGTTTTGCAAAATGACCCATCAACTTCTAATAAAATGCCCTTTTAGTAAGTTACTACTGAAGAGATGTACACAGAAAGTAATGAAAATCTACCAGGCTTCATAATACAAGTTTTCATTTCAGTTCTTTCAGTCTGTTGCAAAGTTTTTAGACAGGGCATCCATAACAGCGCCATGATAATTTGCTTAGGAAGCTGCCTTTGCTGTATTTAACATTTTTTGTGTGTGCAGTATCTTATTTTTCTATATCCTACTTCATTAACGAGGTTGAAAAATGCTGCTATAGTGAATTAGTTATGGGTCAGCAGCTGCTAATTTTACAAGGCTGCACCATTTCCTTCTCAGCTTTGCAGACAAGCTCATATCTCATTCTGTAGCTGCTCAGGGTAGATGTGAATGTCAAGTAGAATCCAGAACAGGTTTTTTTTTCTTGTATCCAAAAAAGCCTAGCCAATGATTCCACTAAAATTTGGAGGAATAAATTAAGTTTTCTAAAAGTGAAGGGTTGTATGTATAGCTGTACTGATAAAAGGGTAACAGCTGTGAGGGGTTTTGGGGTTTTTGGTTTTTTTTTGTTTGTTTGTTTGTTTTCATTTGTGGGTTTTTTTTTTTGGGGGGGGGGGTTGGTGTGGTTTTTTTTTTGTTTGTTTGTTTGGTTGGTTTTGTTTAGTTTTTTGAGAAAAAAAAAATATCCCAGCACTCATGGATGTGTTCAGCCTATGTGAGTATGAGAGAACATGGTGTGGTTCTCAACTTGAGAAACTTCTCTTTATGAATAGTAATAACCGTGTTAGTCGCAAGAAGTATCTCATGGCACACCAGTGACCTCAGGAGTCACACCCCCCCATCCTCTCCCCACCAATTCTGTAGTAACCCAAAACTTTTGGCATTCTGTGGCTGGTGGCAGTGATATTTTCTTTACTGCAAATCATCTCTTGGGAACAGTTCCAGCACCAGGATGTATAGCTTCTGACCAGGCCTGACTCTCAGAGATTAGAGTAGAAAGCTTTTAGAGGAATAATTTATCCATATTGAAAGAGAATTTCTTCCTTCCCACCATAGTTTTGAGGTAAGATCTGCACAGGTACCTAGAAGCAGTTATTCTTAGTGTGTCGCTCATTTCTACTGTTTAACACCCAACCTTTCAAATTAATTTTGGCCTCAATATACAGCTGCCGAGGGACAAGTGAAAAACAACCTCTGTTTCTCAATGGTCAGCTTAAGTTTTCTCAACCTGGAAGCAACAGTTTCCTGAAAGAAGCTGTGCCAGGAAAAGTTCATCTTGTCCTCTTCTTGTACTCTTTTGTCTAGAGGAGGTAGGAAACCCTGTGGCTTCTGCCATAGCTGTGTGACTTGTTGCAAATGTAATGCGTTAGTGACTGGAAGGGGAGGTGAACGTAGTATTTCCTCCACATTGGTTTGCGTAAGTTTGAAAATGCTGCAATGACCCACAAAGAAAAAGCTGTCTGTGAAATGTTAGGAAAGAATCTGGGGAATTACCTGGTTAACCAATGTGGTTCATAGCTGCGAGTTCAGTGGAAAGCTGGTGGAAGCCAGATGTGTGGATCCAGCTATTCAAAAATGTTTCTTTTACCTCAGCTAGAGCATGAGTAGTGATGAAGGGAGAGCAAGCCCAGCAGACATTGCCTGTAGACAAACCCATGAAGTTGCCCAGGTTCTCACTTCTGGCCTCTAGAATCTGAGATTTCTGTGGCTTGTATACATATTCCCTTACGAAAGGTACAAAAGCTAGGGCCTTTGTAATGAAGAGTCAGGAGGAAATGTGTCTATGTAAACAGAGGATTGGGATTTTTAAATGGTTTTGGTTAGTTTTCATTGAAGACCAAAGCTCAGACCTGCTTTTCTGAGGATTCAAAGGATTAATAAGGTCATGTTTCTGCTTTTATTCATGGGTTTGTTATGACTTGGAGCTCAGTTCAGCAAACATGGAGGCTAATTGCTAGTTCTAGACACTCTCAGTGATATACTTCAGGTTGCAAATGAACTGAACTATATTCAATAAGGTCCTATTAGAGATTTTAGTAAATTTTTTAAAACATTCAGTCTTCTGGCTTCAATGAACTTCACATGAAGTGGCACTTTTGAAAGTTTTTCAGACAGCATCAGATTATTTTCATGATGCCTCAGAGATGTGGGTTTATCAAAGAGCTTGGATAGAGCAACCTGGTGCTTCTGTGGTTCATTGAGCTGGCAGGAGTGTGAGCAAGAGCATAGGCACAGGGAATTCCAATCTCTGCCACAAACATTTCTTCCTGCTTAGGGTGGTGATTTCCTCATTCCTCACTGGTAGCCTTTCTGTCCCTTTTTATAGCAAATGGTACTCTGTACCGAAGCAGTCCTGTGCTGGAGAATCAGGAGTCAGGGTTCCAAAACCAAATTGTTGGGTCCTTAATTTCTACTGAGTAGATGTGCATGTCTTCCAGATATCTGCTCCAAAATACATCCAACTTTGCATGTCGTTCTCTTGTCTGTACATCTATCTGTTGTGAATATGCTCAGTATTAATTATAAGTCCCTAAACCCACAGTTGAATCCAACCAAATACTTTAGGTGGTTTGGTTTGGTTTGTTTCAATTGTACTGTGGGGTTTTTATCTTTTTTACTTTTATTTTGTTCTCCAAAAACTATAGCCAGAAAAAGTAGTTACAACCAGCATTGCAGCTTTGACTAAACACAGAAAAGCAAAGCAGGAGTTCAGGTTGAAAGCTGGATCTTATAATTAACTATTCACCTCATTTTAATGTTGGTGATTACATTAGTGTCCAAGAAAATGTGTGATCTTGTATATTACGCATGCTATAGTCCTTAGGCATAACAGGGTTAGTTGAGGACAGAGTGTCAGATGTAGTATTTGTCATTGCCCTTCCTTTGCCTAGTTGCAGTCTTGTGTTGAACTGTTAATACTTGAATGTAGATTTTTTTCTTAGTGATTTTTATTTTTTTTTAATATCTGGGCATGCTTTATTTCCCTGTCATCTTCAATAGCAGAAATGTTTCCTGATAAATGCAGTTTGTCTCCACTTTTGATTCTTCTTTAAAGAAAACAGCATGTTAAAGTGAATGATACAAATGCAACTATTTGCTTCTCTTTTTTGAATGCTGGTAATGTGTGTTATTAATTACACTGGGGTTGTATGGTAAAAATCTCTTTTTTATTTTCTGTTCAGTAACTCTACCTTCTGTTGTGTAACTGTTCCATAAAGGTCATCTTTTTATCAGACAGTAATCTTAAATGTCATGCTTTCCAATATGTTTAACCACTTCATATCTAGATATATACTTGGTAGAGCAGAGCACTATGCTAAATGAGTTTTGGAGACTGGAAGAGTAATTTAATTCAGAAGAAACTGAACTTCAGTATTCTTCCTGTGTCTGTACCTTGCTACTTTGATATCATCAGCCAATTTTGAGAATACATATAGTTGATCTCGGTTTTCTGTTTATAAATGTGACTGATGTACTTTATACCAAAAAACAGGCCTTAACCCAGTGGCAATGATTTAACAAAAAGAAACACTATGTCTGAAAGCCGTTTGCCTTCTGGCATTCTCTTGGGATTCCAATGAAACGGAGGGAAGTGAAACAACTACCTGCATGTTTGAGTAGGTCTGTAAATGCTCAGGATGTATGTGTCTGACCAGAGGCACTTATATGTGGTGGTTGTGTATTTTTGGAGCAGTGTTTTGAATATTTCATAGTAGTTCATTTGGGCATACACGTGTTAGGTGTAGACATGCTGTGCACACTATGGCAAGAGAATGACCTGTAACCTCTAAAACATTAAAGGCTTTTAGTGCAAGATTTAGCTTAGTATTTCAAATACTCTTGCTCTGTGTTGGGTGTTCTTGAGGGAGAACACAAACCGAACAGCCTTTTGTTCCTGTTCTCATTCTTTTCCGTTATTATTCCAAACTCTTTATTTTTTCCTGTTTTTGCTTGGCGTTTTGTTTTCTTCTTCCCCCTTTTCATATATAGAATAGCTGTTTAGAAGGGACTAAAAAGGGGAGACAGGAAGGCTTCTTCATACCTCATAGAGGAGAAGTTTACTTCATGAAGCAAAGAGTTAAGCTGTCTTACACAGCCAATTAAGTGTATTCTGTCTTTTACTATGCATGCATGCCTTTGTGCAGTTAAATGCAATTTATGTCGGTAGCATATGTCATTCATGCTTAGTGACCTGGGCTCAGACTGTGACACATTCAGTGCAACCTGAAAATGAAGAAAATACCTACATCTATACACAGGTGTAAGACAAAATTGTTAAAGCTGAGGCTGTAAGGTGAAGCTAAAGATCGTATTGTCTGCTTGCCATTTCCAAGGGGATAAAAGTCAGCTCTGGTAATTCTTACAAGGTCCTTGACCAGTCATTAAACTACTTGCCTTAAGAAGAACCTGCCAAGTGGGCAGTTAATGAGACTTAGTCTGGTTAATAATGTTTTAAAAGTAGTCGTGGATGAAATAGTGATATATATTTCTTTTGCCTCACTACAGTTTCTGCTGGTTCATAAGTAGTGAATCACTGATGGTCTATCTTTCAGCTGCGACTGAGCTAATCTGAAATGATACTAAATACAGAGATAATTTTGCACTTTCTGAGATTTAAAAGTGTGTTGCCATCTGTAAAATATATATGCTCAAGTGTAAAGTAAGAGTACACTTTAAATCTATTAGGATTTTTTTTCTGAGATTACATATATATGTAGCCACATGTGTAAAGTATATGTATTTTATAAAATACTGCAGTCTAGGTAATACATACTTTCCTTGCTCTGGCCGGAGTTTCAGTTTTGTGTCTTTTCATGTCACCAAGAAAAATATTTGGTTGACTTTGAGAAGAGCATCAACAGAAACATTCTCTTCTTTTGACACTATTATCATCTGGTTTCTTCTTGGTGTTTCAAACATAGTAATCCTCATTTCCTTATTCATATGTATGAAATCTCATAGACTACCAATAGTCTTGATACTAAGGCCTGTAAAGTCTCAAGATGTGAATCGTGAATGAAGGACCTTTCTTTGTGTGGAGACAAAACTGAAGTGTAAGTAAGCCATTTAGGAAAGCAACCAAAGGAGTGTGAGGTAAGAGATAACAGATGGCTATGGACAGATTGGAGGAGTACAAGGGAATGATGAGACAGTATTGACCAGCATGATAAACAGTAGTTTTCACAGTTAGCACAGTGAGAAAAAAAGTATTTTGGAGGCATCTTGACAAAGCATATTTTAGTGGAGTCTGCTTGGACTTGGACACTATTTAGCTAGTAGGCAGTGAAAGCTGGCATTGCTGGAAGAGCTGAGGTCACCATAAAAAGTGAGAAAACATATCAGGTGTGAGATGATCAGTAAAGAGCCTTAAAAGTGAGAACAAATTGTATTGGATGTGCCAAAGGCAAAGACCAGCAACATGGTTAAAGTGAATTACAAAAGAAAACAACCTTTGCGAACAGGCGTGTGTCAACTACAGAGAGGAGGATGCCTGTAATAATGGATCTGATGAGAGCTTTGGCCAGGAACACAAGCTGTGTGAATGGATAGGAGAAGCCATATAATAGAGAGGTTATGTAGAACAAATCTGCTGAGCTGAAACATAATTGGGATTTGAAAGACTATCTGAATTGAAAATATCATCCATGTTATGGTTTGCATGACAGGCAGGACAGTGATGTTGTCCAGAGTGATTAGAGATGGATGTGGAGAGCTGAGACAGGGGAAGAAGTTCCCTGCTTTATTTAATTCATTCTGGTCTGAAGCAGGGGGGGAACAGGGAGAAGGACTGCAAGTGGGATATTAGCAATAGAGGAAGAGGGTGTAATGGGGGCAGAAGAAAGAAAAGCAAGAGCAGAAGTGGTAGATTTATGGTTTATCCACTGGGAATTTCTGTTTGCTGATGATGTGCAGAGATAAGGCACGGATGGAAGGAGATTAAAGGCAGAGCTGCTTTGAGTTCCGCACAGGAAGCTGGTGGAGAAGGATAAGGTGACTTGAAATTTGGCATTTGTTGGATTAAGAAGGGTTTTCAGGATAATATATCCATGAAGCTTTCATTGATATTTTATCACGTATCTACAACACAAGAGTCTAGGATATATAGTGTATTTGGGATAATTTTCAAAGACGGCTGCCTTTATTGCCAAAAACATTCGGATTGGGGCAACTTTTAAAAGACTGCTGAAAACTGATTTGGAGTATCATGGGCTTTAGGGAGCAATGGTAACTCTGTCAGAAGATTACAAACTTGTTGGGGTGCTGCGCTTTAGGTGAGAATAGGCTCTTTGAAGGCAACCATGGGAACCAAATAAAATGCAATTCATCCTTTACTGCAATTAACCATAGATCAGAACTTTTGAGTAAATCATACTGGTAGCTGAGTACATATGTGTTTTAGAGGTTTTGAATAATTGTTCTTTCCTCTCTTGAATGCTGATTTCTACGATGCAGACTTTGAAAACAAGGGGAAAGACCACAACCTCCCTTGGGATTTCAGCCATATTCAGGAAGGCAAGGAGTAAATTAGAATTTTTAGATTTCACTGGTTTCTAGGATCTAGATTGTCAGTTTGTGTAAATTGGCACAAAGCTGTTGAAATGAGGAGTGCTGAAGAACTGACAATGTACATTAAAGAGTGTGTTTGGAGCAGAATGCATGTTAAAAACCAAGCCAAGTATTGTTTCAAGTTGCTCAGAGAATTTCTTTTGTTGTGTGAGACTTAAATATAAGAATTGTGCATGTGTGTGTGTGCATAAGGTCCCAAGTGGCATCTGAAAACAAGTAAGTAGAATAATAACTTAAGGCACAAGATTAGCCATTTGTTGTAGTCCCAGACTTTAGTATGGCTAGGCTAAGGACGTAAATTCTGTTCAGTACTCTAATTCATAAAATGGCACCTCAGTATGTTGAGAAAACCTCAAGTGATGTCTCCACTGATGCTTTTAAAGGACTTTTGTCAAAAGAAATAAAAGCATAAAACTTCTGAAAAACCCCCACCAAACCCTGAATCTCAAATAGAATTTATGCCAAATCTTAGTAATTTGTGGAAGAAAAAAATTACTATTTTGAGTTATTGAGTAAAAGAACCCCCACATCTTTTGTTAAAGAATATGAGTCCATATTCTGTATGCAGCTATTCTATTTTTTTATAACTTCCTCTTTAATAGTACACTGGTGAATGTAGCATAATTTTTAATTAAAAAAATTGAATAACTGAAATCTTTGAGTCAGAAGGGTTATGCAGAGACTTTTATTTTGTTCCATGTATTTGTTTTATCTCATTTTTTTTGTACCAGGGATTTTGAATTATTAGTGATTGCTGTGAAGGACCAAACCTTGCTCAGTACTGCCGAAAAGTATCAAAGGGCTCTTTAAATTTGGTCTGAAGGGAGAGCTGAGAACTTAGAGTCTGCAGGGGACCATCAGTGGGCTAAAGCTGGCACTTCAGGATTTCCGCGAGATGTCTCCCTCAGTCTGGCTAACTTCACCAGGAAGGATCTCCAGGTGGCTTAACATCCTGTTTTACCTTCTCTCTGCTCCATTGACTGAACTCACCTGCAGTGCAGCCAGAATGATTCAATCCTACATTCAGAGATTAAGCAAAATATAAAAATAAGGAAACAATGAGAAAAAAGAAATTAAAAAAAAACCAACAAAACAAAACTCCCACAAAAACAAAAGAAAGGAGAATTTAAAATTCATGGATGTTGCTGGCAAAAGCAACAGACTGAGTTTCCCCATAGCTTCCTAGTTAATGCTAATGGTTAGGGACCTCTGGAGGCTTGTAGTCAAATTTCCTGCTAAAAGCAGGACTATTACTAACACTACTTCAGGTCAGCCAGGCTTTCATTGATGTACATTGATAAGATGGTGTTATACACTGGAGCATTGTGAAGTCAAGGAACTTTTTTACAGAAAATACAGCTCCCTCTCTGTCTTTCCTTCTCAAACAGCCTGCACCCATGAAAACGCTTTGGTCATGTACATTACCTCAGGTCTGTGACTGGATCATGCCATAGCTCTGCTGTCACACACTGACTTCCACTTCTGCCTGTTTTTTGCCCAAGCTGTGTGCAGTGGTGTACAGTTGTTTGAGAAGTCTGAATGCCCTCTGTTTGATGACCTCCTCCAGCATGTATTTCTCCTTTACCTGCTCTGCTTCCTCACTTACTTCTGTATTCAGACACCAGCCTCTCAAGAACCTAGCTTAAAACTTTCACCACTTGGTAGCAAGCCTGTTTGTGAAGGTATTCTTCCTGTATCATGTGAAGTCTGTCTCCTTCTCTTTGTTCTCAGGACTTTTTACCTTTAACCAGGATCTTCATCTTTGATCATCCAGTACTCCTGTTTGAAAACATGGGACTTGGGAAGTGTCGTGGTTTAAGGCTCTCAGCCACGCAGTTGCTCACTCAATTCCCCCTGCGCCCAGAGGGATGGAGAGGAGGATCGAAAGAATGCAACTCCCACAGGTTGAGATAAGAACAGTTTAGTAACTAAGGTATAACACAAACCACTACTGCTGCCACCAATAATAATAATGACAAGAGAAATACGAGGGAAAAGAATACAATTGCTCACCACTCGATACTAAGCCTGACCACGCGCTGAACCCCTACCCTTCGGGGTCTCTGCCCTCCATTTTTACATCCTGGGCATGACGTGCTGTGGTATGGAATACCTCTTTTGGTCTGTTTGGGTCAGGTGTCCTGTCTCTGCTTCCTCCTGGCTTCCCCTCCTCTCTGGCAGTGCATGAGGCTCAGAAAGTCCTTGGTCAGACCAAAACATTATTGAGCAGTAACCGAAAACATTGGTGTTATCAGTGCTGTTCCCAGGCCGAAAGTCAAAAACACAGCGCTGCACCAGCTACCAAGAAAGAAAAAAATGACTGCTACTGCTGAACCCATGACAGGAAGGCAGAAGGAACTACACTGGATAGTTGATTGGGATTGAGACCTTACTTTACATTTTCACTGCCAGACATTACCCTTATGATAAGGCAGTGAAATTCACCTGAACACAGTCACCTCCTGCTGTGTCCTTAGTGCATGAGTTTCATCAAATTGCAAGGACTTAGGCAGCTTCCAGGGGCTTGTGTGAGGTGTTCAGAAGTTAATGAGCTGAATTAATTCTAAGAAAACTGAAAATAAAGTCTCAACTATATATAGATAGAGAGATATGTATAGAAACATATATAGCTATTGGAGAGAACATTCCTGGGGAGGAAAAAGAGTTAATGAGGCATTTCAATGTCTTTATATGGAGCTGTAGAAATTTCAGCCACTTAACTTTAGCAGGAATATCCTGGAGCGTTTGAAGTGCAGTGAATAATTTAAAATAAATAAGGTCAATGAAGAAGACCCTGTTTGCCATTCTGAAATGTAAATACTGAGGAGCCCTTAAAGATTTTGCTTATACAGAAAAAAAAGGGAGTAAATTATTAGTCCTTGCATTTCATGAACAGTTGGGGTGAGGACAAGTGCAGTTATGTCTACACTCTGTTTGATCTACATCTTTCAGCATGTGGTCATCTGTCTTTGTTATGTGGAAATTTAACTGATTATTTTTTTCAAGCATTCTTGAATTGCATCCAAGAGGGTTTATGAGGACCAGATGAGATTTGTTAGGATGGTTTCCTCAGAAGCAGTCTGTGTAAAATACGGCATCTTTTAAAAACATTATTCAAGCTGCTCTTCCCTGTTCCAGCATTACCTTTGGTTTTAAGAATAGGTAAAATTTTTATTGTGACATTTTCATTCTCTAGTATTAAGTAGGTGAGTTTGTTACTAAATAAAAAGTTGCAGTTTTACTTCAGGGCAGGTATTTGGCAAAACCAGCAACTCTGGCTAGCTGGATTGAATTCCTTTCCAAAATTTTTATTGCCCATGGAAGCATGGTGTGGACATCTGCAGTAAAATTTTAAGTACATATAGTGGATATCACAGAAAAGATAATTTGCCTATATTTTCTTTTTGTAAGTGTATTAGTAATCATGAAATCACTCAGACAAACTTTGTCTTTTGGCAGATTTTGTTGGTCGATAAGTGTAAGACAGAGGGACCACCTGAGTATGGTTTTGTCCAGTACTCATCTCATTTCTCCTCTACATTTGCAAAAATTCATTAGGGAGCTTGGTGGAGCTCCACCCATCTCCTTTGCTGTTACTGATGGCTCTGGAGGTCTGTGTTGGGACACCAAGAAGACATGCTGTGTAGAGATGTGGCGGTCACTGTGTGATGGCCACGAGTTCTAACCCTTATGAATCAATCTGACATATGTTCCTCTGTTAACTGGCCCTGGGAATTATAGAACATCGTTGGCACACATGATTGTGCGTCTGACTCAGGGATCAGTAACTCTGAATTCAGCCATCTCCTGAGCTATCCTGGTATCTCAAGCCAGGATCAGTTATATTACGGCAGATCTCTGGTTTGTTCTTAAAAACCTTCTACTCCTTGCACTGTTCTTACTGAAAGTAAAAATCTTCCTTGCTGCAATTTGAACACATCACATATCACCCTGTCTTTCATGGATGTCTCCTCCTATTTTTAGCAGCCAGTTTGGTATATAGCAACTTACAGAGCTCCTTCTTGGTGTCCCTTTTCATACATTAAACAATCCTCATTCTGTCCATGTTTCCTCAGAGGTTATGTTTTCTAGCAGTTTGTCTCTGCAGTTGTTATGCATCTTTCTTGGAATGTGATATCCCAAACTGAATATAAGACAGCTCTGTTTAGAGAGGATTATTTCACATGTTTCTCTGCCTATATGCCATAATTCTGTTATGGTGTTTTATATTTATACAACAGTAAGATACGTATTCTTTACTTGAGATCCTATCCTCAGAAATGCAACTGAAGAAGTGGTTCATCCTCCTGCATTTATGAAGTTCATCATTTATACAGTTCATCATAAAATTAATTAATCAAGGTACGCAAATATCTTGCATGTGTTCCTACTGATTGACTCCTATGCTGCCCTCAAACTGTAGATTGGATCCAGTTTCAGGTTATAAACATTTGAATGTAGGTGCCTAAATGTGAGTTGTATGCTAGCTGGGTCACTAATTTCCCAATTTAGTCAATGGAGCCTTGCCAATTGGACCTGTTTTACTGAGGGTCAATTGAAGAGTCTCATTAAAGTCCACAAACACTAGTGACTGTATTGAATTGTCCTCCATTAGCTGTAAAAATAATTTGTTTACAACCTGGACCTGAGTCCCATTCCATCTCTCCAATTTGCCCACATAATTTTGAATTCTAATTCAGCCTTCAACGATACTTGCAGACTTTTAGAGCCCTGTATCATCTGTGAATTTCATAAACGTACCTTCTATTCCACTGTTGAAGCCATTGATATAAATATTGAATGACATTGGACCTGAAACACAACCCTGTGGAACCCTATGGAACATGCTGCTCCTTTGTGATTGTGATTGTTTTCTGAGCATTTCTTCAACTAGACAGCACCCATGTTAATAATTTAATAATTTATTTAAGCCTGCTGTTGAAAAATGCTTTGCTGTTTTGTGGTTTTGCATCCTCAGGATTATGAATTCTGTTACTTTTCACTGACATTAGAATAGCCGTCCTGTTCCCCTGCTCCCTTTACTAGCTGCTCTCTATACCTTCTATATCAAAAGCTGACTTAAGTTTATTCTGAATTTTTGCTGAACAAAATGTCCTGATGTATTTCTTTCTCGACTACTTCCAGATGTGGGAGTAGTTAAAATACATGTTATTCCAGTCCTGTACTCTGCATGATTCTACCAGTTGTTTCAAAACCTCTTTTCTCCATAATTTCCCTGGCTTGGCGGTTTGCAATAGATCTCCACCATGGGAGTATCCCTGCTTTCTTAATCTCTAACTTTATAATCATTGCATGGAAGTTTCCCTAAGATATGAAATTCCTTATGGCCTGGAATTACATCAGTTGCATATGTTCATGATGCACAATGCAATATCCTTCAGACGCTGCCAATCCTTTTGAAAGAGCAGTACCTCTTTATATTCATATTTTAGACACATGAGTTATCCATGGTTTTGTTACTTCAATTAAATAGTGTTTTCTTTAGATATTTGGCTTCTTCAGTTTGTTTCCAATACTATACTGTGAGCACACAGAACTTCAGTAGACTCATTTACTGTTCTTTCTTTATGTTCTTCTTAAGTATTTTATTTCAAGTATCTTTTAGACCCTTCTTTAGATCATTCTTCTTGATACATCCACACAAGCTTTTGTTGTTTCCCTCTGCCCCACACCAATCCTGACTTAAAGTATTTTTCAGTTAGCATAATAGATGAGTGTGTGAAGATGCTTTCTTCTTTTTCACAAGAGAAGCTCCACTCCCATCCGTTTGCTTACACAGCACTTGATAAGGAAGCAAAAATCCCTCAGCATCTTCAAAGTCTAAAACAGAAAAATGTCTCATCAGAAATAGGAAGAGAGAAAAGTCTTTTTGTTAATAGACCTAGCCAGTTCTTCCACTGCTGCAGCACTGGTGGTGCTGACAGTGGTAGCTGTACTAGTAAGTTGGCATCATCCACTGTGTTTCTGCTCCTTAGTGCTTCTAACCTGGAGTCTGTTTGTGTTGGAGATGAGACTTTTCCAGCCACTTTGTGTATTGCACAGGAGTGGAATGCTGTCTTTCAGATTTCGCTGTAAAACTTACTTCTTTGATCTTTCAGTTCTATTTCAGCGCAGACAATTTCTGTCAGCACTTGTAAGAACACAAATAAGAGCCCTGAAACTCTTAACCCAGGCTTCTTGTGCTCAAACCGGTTTCCTCATCAGGGGTGCAGAAATTAGCTATGCTTTGATGTGGCAGACTGAGAATTGCGTCTCATTTTAGAATTTGATGATACCAGGGTTTCGTAAATATAAGGTGTGGTGTTACAGCTAGGATACTTGATCTCCAAGTATTTATTTTCCATTCAAATAAATTCATTTTACATTGTTCTGATGAGGTCACAGCGCCAGACTTTAGGTTTGCTTGATCTTACGAGAAGTGGGTGTTGTGCTAAAGAAATTCCACTGCACTGGGAGGGTTTGAACCTTGCGGTTTTGGCAACTGTGGCTTTTGGCTTGCCAGAAGACATGTGGGAAACACCAGGGTATCTATTGTGAACAGCAGTGAAATCGTTAACAATGCTGACATGTAGAACAGCTGGAGTTGCTTCTCTGATGTTACCCTCTGAAGAGAGGAGCACAGCTTCGAGCATGGACCTCCATGATGGCAAGGTGGGACCACAGCCAAGACATTCAGGCCCTTTGTATATAGCCAAGTTACTTTAGATGAGGATTTTTCTTGAACACTGTGTAAATCAGAAGTGAAATTGTAAACTATGAGGAAATATATATTTCATGTGTTTTTTTCTGGACGTGATGCCCAAGCAGTTTTAAACTGCTTTAATCTGCTTTCTTATATATATAAAGTCCTGCCCTTTAGCTCATTTCTAGCACTGCAACTTTCAGTTCCAAAAGCTCCATCTCAGCCTTGGGTGTTGCCCATTATTTGGGAGTCTCAAGTTGTGAAATTGTATAATTTTTCCCTTTTAATTGCTTAGCTCAGCAGTGGTAGGAAGAGATGTGCAGAGTGGGAGCCTTTCCCTCTCCATGGCTCAAAGGGCCTGTGTGTGCTTATGACACATCTAATCAAATGGAATTAGTGGGAGGGTGCACACTGTGGTTTTGATTCCTATTAATAACAGCCTGAAGAATGACTTTCCTGTCATTCTCTAGTGTTCACTATGTTAAAGACCTAGTGTCATGTATGTATGCAAGAGGCACATTTCTATTATAGTAGGTGCAGAAAGATACTAGCGGCAGTAAACTGCTGTATTTATACTTTTTTTTCCTTTTTTCTGCTCACAGAATCATAGAATCAGAACTATTTTAGGCTGGAGTGGATCTCTGAAGGCCATCTGGTCCAACCGCTGCTCAAAGTAGGACCAACTAGATCAAGTTGCTCAAAGCATTGTCCAGTTGGATTTTGAGTGTCTCCAGGGATTGAGATCCCAACTTCTGTTGCTACACATTCCACTCTATGACTGCCCTTGTGACGTTTTTCCTCCTGTAAGGTTCAGAGAATGTCCCTTATTGTACATTGTGTTTATTGCCTTTTGTGTTATTACTGTTCATCTTTGGAAAGAGTTTGGCTTGTCTTCTCTATACTCTCCAGTTACGTAGTTATAGACAGTAGTAAAATCTCTCCTTAGTGTTCTCTTCTTAAAGATGCAAAAAAAATGAGTTCTTCAGCCTCATCTTGTATGTCATTTTCTCCAGAGATTCATTAGTTCCTGGGACAAAAGTATACTATAATGCAACTTTAAAATTACATTTTATTTTGAAAAGTGTAAAAGAAATCCTCAAATGTAACATATGTGTACTTTGAGAGATAGTCTTTTGTGAGATAGTTTGGTCAGGAATTGTAGATCACTGTTGTGTGCACTTTTTTGTTTTTGCAGAGCATATATGTTATTGTATGTTTTTGAAGTTTGGATTGCTGTGTGTGGAGCTTGATAATTCTACAGGAATTTTCAATCTTTTTAAAAAAACCATAAAAATAATATCAGATGGAAACCTATAGTAATATGTTGTATTCATCTATATCTCTTCAACAGCATGTCATAAGAGAGGGAAAATAGCTCTGTCCTTGAAGTTTTATGTCACTAAAAGTATGTCATCACCTGTTGATTTCTTCTGTTCAGCCTGGAAGACACAATCCTTAACCAGATTCCTCTGAGAGCTAATCAGAGTCTCAGCATTACTGTTGGGAGTAGCAGTGAGAAATTGCTATGCTCCTTGGCAACTCCTGCCCAACTCCGGATCATTTGTTGTCAACAAAAAGACTGAATTCTGCCTCCACCAAACCTGACTGATGGTGAGCAGGAGACCATGCCACATAGCATCGCGCAGCTCTGCTAGATTTAAATTAGAGATTATAGAGACTTTAAATTCCACTTTGAACATGGATGCTATTGTTTTCTATGTTCAGGTAACAGAACCTTTAGGCTGCCTTCCAGTATTTCCTTGTAAACTAATGATTTCTCAGGGAAGACAGTAATTGATGCTGTCCTTGAAGCACTTGGTTTTGGCAAAGAGTTTATTACTTAAATATGAAAAAGCCAGGAGTTAACACACAAACTTGCAGTTTCTGCAGATGGCCAGCTCCAGAAACCTTTTCCTCCTGTTCTTTCTGAGTTCCTGGAAAAGGATATTCCCCTCAATTTTATCCTGATCTTTGACGTGTCTGTTATTCTTCTGAGCCCCCGACCAGGCCAGGTACAGAATACACATGCTTCCCAGGAGATACTAAGTGGTAGATTGTATCCCAACTACGGGGTGGATACAATCTACCACTGGATCACAGTGGATCACAGCTATTTCAGAGACGCCTGACTGGTAACTGAGTTACCCGCTTTCTTAGCGAGGAAGCATCTGGGTATGGCACCCTCTGATTTCTGCAGGAAGAACTGCTTATTTACAAATTATGTTGGTTTTTCTTGTTCTCCTACTTGGAAGGAACTTTCTGTGTACTGGCTACTCTGTCTTCTAGCTCTCACTAAAAAGAGTATTTCTAGTACTAAATTTCTAATTTCTACTAAAAAGTTTTTCTAATCCTCTCCTGAGTTCTTAAACTTTGCTGGGGAGTATACCCTGCCTTGGTATCCAGTGTAAATCCTTTCAGTGGGAAAAGTTTGGATCCTTTTACATTAGAATTTAAATATGTCTCTGGTAAGATGCCTGTTTCCTGCATATCAGGTCAAACAAATATTTGCATGTTTACAGCAAATATTACCTTTTTAGTGGTATGTAATGAGATTTTAACTATAGCTATCATTTTCAGAGTCCTGATACCCAGCTATATAGGAATATATTAAAAGCTGTGTGTATGACCCATCTTTCTGAGCTCATTCTTTCCCACTTTGCTTGCTGTAGACCAGTAAAAATGCAGTTTTGTTTTATGTTTCTATCACTGAATGCTGCAGAACTCAAGCTTTTTAAGAACTCTGTAAATACCCATCTCCCAGAGCCTTTGTCTATACTTGCTGTTTTCCTTTCCCTTGACAATGAACCATCTTCCTGAACATCATCTTTGCAAATTGCCACTTTTATAATCCTGCCTTGTTTTTTTACTACTTATACCTAGTTTTACATTCTCCTTCAATTTGATGGCAGTCGCAGCAAAGTATCTCAGCAGCTTGCTTGGTGAGACCTCCTCTTCAGGTTGTGCCATGAAGGACAGGCGCACTGGGAATTGGGCATGGGAAGTACAACAAAGAGTCGAGCTGTTGGAAGAGAGGAACTTCTGAAGTGGGCTCTTTGCTTACTGAAGAGCCCTGTCATGGTGCCCTGCCTGAGAGCAGATGAGGAGTAGGGAGGAGACAAACTGAAACTGCTATTGCTTATCTCCACACTCTTCTCATTTGCTCTGTTTTTCATGCCTCCAGCCCAGCTGTAAAGCAATAATTAACCTGAGCCTTTTAATTTTTCCCAGTTGGCTTTAAATTAGCTCCGTTGTCATGTTGTGTGGAGTAATCCTTCAGGCATCTGTGGGGTACACTACAATTTAAATTGTTCATGAGTGCATGGGTATTTATTGTTTGGTCAGTATTTATTTTATTATTATAGTATTCATTATTTTGGGGATTTCATGTTTGTGGAGGAGCCATAATAGGGGGCTTTATTGTCTTAGATACTGCACACACAGAGAATAAAAAGCAAAATCCCTGCTCTGTCTGTGCTGCAGGGAAGTCCAAAGCTCTTTATCAGTACTCATGGTCAAACCTCCTAATGTGAAACAAAATGTGTCAAATTAGTTTGAGGAATTTTCAGATCAAAATCCTGTTGATTACCGAGCTTTGTTCCTTGAATAGACTGTTGCTTGTTTAGATGTATTGAAATGGTATTATTTGCAGTTGGTTTAGGTATAGACAGCTCTTTTCAAGATAGGAAAATTTGGGATTTCTTGTAAATGGCATTCTTAAAATGGTTTTTAATAGGAAGGAGTCAAAGAGAAGGCAGGATCTTTATTTCAGCCAAGTAAATCTTTCTCACAGGCTCACATAAATCTCATATTAGTATCAAAACAGTGGGACACGTGGGGTTTTTATTTTTTTTAAATCACAAGTTTCTTTGTGCTCTGCTTAATAGAGTCTAAAACTGATATTTTATTAGTGTTGTGCAGTAATATGGTCCATAACTATAGAGCCTATTAAACACTTCATAAATTCTTCAGGGAAACTTCTTTCAAATGTTACGCTGTATTTTTATAAGTTATAACCCTCTGGAAATTGGCTTATTATCAGTTTTCCATCAAAGTAA